>OX638091.1:25259245-26525208 GCA_951804965.1 Horisme vitalbata | reverse complement strand
AATATATATAGTTCGTGACCTGGATTAACACATAGGCTACTTTTTATCTCGGTACCACGCAAGCGAAGCCGCGGGCGGAAGCTAGTAAATTATATTTTATGCTAATCAACGCTCAGCCTAAGCCATAGCCATAGCCATAGGGGTTCCGTATGTCCAATGCATCCTGAAATTGACCCCCTAAAGAGGTGCAGCGGGGAAATTTCTACGCGCACAAAGGCACGTGACGCCCGCTGGTTTTCGTATATTTTTTTTTTACAAAATGAAGAAAGTTTCAAGAAAATGTTGGATGTTTATGTCTGATAAAAAGTTTTCTATCCATCTAAGTCTCAGTACTTACTGTTATTTACGTTTCTTTCCCAACTTTAATCCTTTTTCTTTTCAATGATAAGAAAGGCTTAGGCGAATCTTCAAGTTCTTAACAAGACAAGTATTGGCCATTACGGTTTTATCTTAGTTTCGTTTCATATAATACGATCTTAATACTTAGATAATATATTTTTCTAGCTCATTTTATTTGTACACTTTTTATTATCTGTACGCGCTCGTGGCGTGGCTAACTTTGCGCTACTCTACGCGCTCGTGCTTTTTTAGCAATCGAGTAACATTCCAACCGGTCACTATTTAGATGGGTAACCGTTTAGTGGCATTTACATCCAAGCGCTTGCTTGTTTCGGAAGGCACGGATAAGTGTTGGTCCCGGCTTTTTCAGTCGTAAAACTATGGTAAGGCCTCTACCTCAGGGCGGTTTTAAAAAAACTAAAACTAAAAAAAAACGAGATCAGGTTTTATCTTTCAATCTTTTAATTAACATATAACTTTTGAAACTATCATGGTTGTGAACATATTTATAAATATCAACGGGATATTTACATGATTTGTGAGTTCTGTTGTTTATCGATATTTGACGCTCATTAGGAGAGGCCTAAGTCCAGCAGTAGACTGCTACAATAAAACTGATGATGATGATGATGACATAAAGTAGGCATGATTTTATTGTCTTATTACAAAATTCGGTACATAACTGAAACCAGGCCAATTTATTTTTAGAATATCATGAATATAAATTTCATCTTCCCGACTACTCCCACATATTTCCCCTTATACAAAATTGGCTTATTAAACACAAGCGATTAATTTTCCTTTTAATCAGCACACGCCGGTAGTCAAGGGCTTCGGATATTTTCATACAGAAATATTCAATTAAACCTGAGTTTCCATGGGAATAATCTCCGGATACTAATTATAACAGATCGCATTCATAAACGTTATCCGCGGTTGTACTCAATGTACAGCCCCGGATAACTCGTTACAACAGTCACAATGTTTTTTTGTCCTTCTAAAGTTGGCTGCAAGTAGCTACGTAGTTCGTATATATAGATCTGATAGTTCTAGGATTGGTCAAATCGTTTGCTGAGCCTAACTTTAGTGGGACATAGATCTGTTTGTCATTTCACGATTCAATGTTGTCCTAGGATCTGATTGGATAAAAAAATATTTACAGTCTAGAATATTGGTGAAACAGTGCAATAAGATGTTTCTATGAATACATTTTAGAACCTATTCGCTGTAAAGTTGAATCATTTGACGAATGCCTTGTCATTTTGTTAGCAAGTGCTTTTTATATAGTACTAAATTGTATACATTAAGTGTAGTAAGCATCGATCTGTACCTACTCTAAGACAGGGTTATCTATCTACCCAAATCACGTTTTTGGCATTTAACTTCTTTGAAAAGCAGGCCAAGATCTCCTTGGCAAAGTTGTTTTACCTAACTGTAAAATCTTACTATATTCTAGTTAACTGTTTGGACTTCGTCTTTGTCGTATTTCGTTACAAAATCGCTTTTCGCCGTCACCGACGTCAATTTCATAGTTGCCACTAAGCCAGTGCATTCTGAGATTATCTCTTATTTCTAGGCGCTCTACACGACTATTCTATTTATATTTTTGGTTATTTGGTTACACACAACAGAATAAGGAATATGCATACACTGAGCTTCATTTGTGTAAATTATGACCATGAAGTTTACGAAGTTTTATGGCTTTAGAGCCTTGAATTCCGCCTATTTTTCACTAGCAAGGGAATCAAAAAATACCGTTGACTTGAATCATGTAATATGCGAAGAAGCAATGGGCAATTTTACCTTTGCTATGAGACACTGCTTTAACCTCACTTAAAAATACGTGATTCAAAGTTTTCTTTGCTTTTCTCCTTAATTTTTTAGCTTTACTTTGTGTTTTGCGTGGAAAACCTTTACAGTATTACGGAGCTACAAGTATCTTAATAATTAGTATGTCAACGACAAAGTTAGACCTAATCAGCCACAAGCTTTTGAGTAATATTAGTGTAGTACAAGTACTTATATAAAAAACTACTAAATTCAAAAAGTAAAACAAGATGTTGCTGACCTTTAGAATTAGTTTTATCCCTTTTTGGGATAATACATGAATTTAAACTCACTGTGTCTAAAAACCTTACATGTGAATATATTTAAATACCTATGTCTAATACAATGTTACGCCTAAAATAAATTAAAACGAAAGATTTACTTTGTAATTTTAAATATTATATTAATTAAACGCTGTCAAATGAAGAGCTGCCATTGCAAAAGCGATAACTACAATGTAACCGTTCCGAATGAATGCAAAACCTAACAGTCACAGATGATTATGATGAGTCTATTTTTCTAATTACAAGATTTTATAACATACCAAACCAAACATTAATAAATATATATAATAATGAAAAAAAACCTTTATCTTTTTCAATTGAAACTACGACTATTATTTTTGTTGTCTTATAATTGAAAAGAAGACATTTATGGCCCATAATGTGAAATAGTTTGAAGTTGATCTTAGTGTTCTATTATGTCAAAATCCACCTCGTTTAAGATATCGTAAAATTCTTATTGCTACAGTTAACTGAAATACTTTTAGAAGCACTTTAGGTTACTTACCTAAAATACTCTAACTTTTGGCTGTATGGACATCCAGCGGATTAATTGTATCAAAAGTCCGCTTAAATAAATTTTCTTCGCATCTCTTTATTATTAATTTATTTAATTTTTTTTGGTATGTATTTACAAAAAAAAAATATATGTGTAGTATATCAATCATGTGGTTCCCATATTACAAGCTCTGCTTAGTTTGGGGCTACATGATGCTGTGTGATTACGTCCCGCATTATTTATTTATTTTTTACTATTGAATTTATTCCGTTTTTGAGATACAAAATGCAAGGAGCATTTTGAATCCAATATAAACTGTTTAACTTTTTTATAGAATTGTTATAATAAATTCTCATATTGAGTATCTATATACTCAATATGAGAATTTATAATAAATTCTCAGCATCATGTAGCTTTCTAAAATAGTGGTTTAATATCTTTTTTGCCCAGTAGGTATACAAGATAATGAGAATAGTCATAGGACTATTCTTGCCCAGTAGGTATACAAGATAATGAGAATAGTCATAGGACTATTCTTGCCCAGTAGGTATACAAGATAATGAGAATAGTCATAGGACTATTTTCATTATCTTGTATACCTACTGGGCAAAAAAGATATTAAACCACTATTTTAGAAAGTTTGCACGAGTAGCGCATGTCCAATTCTACGATTTTAACGACAACTATATTATTATTTATAGTACTGTGAAGGGCGTTTGCACGAAGGATGTTTGCACGCGTTGCGCATATTTATGTTTAAATATATTTATATTAATCCTTTTAAACCAGGTCATAAACTATGTATTAGTAATATTATGCCATTTCCGTGCCAATACTTAATGCATGTCCGAAAAAATATAAAAGGCTCCATAAAGTTACTCTACCCCAAGTGATATGCTGAATTTATTTGGAAATAAATTTAAAAATGCTGTAAAAAGCGCCTTGCGACTATTTACGCCTCGATTTACTTTTGGTGGATATTTTTTATTTATCTATATATTTTAATGATGTTTACTTATAGTGTTTTTTCGGTTGATATTGCTGAAATATCTGAAGAACAAGTGTCTTCCACTTCACACAATAATATATTACCAGTCAAAAATGCACTGCTACCAAATAAAACAAAAAAAAGTATGACATCATTTTTAAACTACTAAGCCAGTTATCTAAATGGTCACCAATATGCTTCATCATGGATTTCTAAATGGCGGTTATACATGCTGTACAAAACGTTTTTCCTGAAACACCAGTTGCTAGTTGTTATTTCCATTTTACGAGATGCATAAGGAGGAAATGCAAAGATTTGGGAATAAATAAATCCAAACAAATATATAACGAGGGGTACAGCTTTGGAACATTTATCGAAAATTTTCTGTTAGCGACGGATGTCGCGTAAAAGACACGCAAAATTTTATAACTATTTTGTAGAGCAATGGGTATCATAGATATCATACTTATCATCAACATTGTCTTTTATTCCTTCAAAAGCATCATAGCACTTCTCTAAGTGACTGTACCGACTTGATACCCGCTTTGGAACAAAATAGAAATAAGATGAGTTAACTCACGAAAATAATATAAATTATTCAAGGGATCCACTCATCCGAAGTGGATGAAATTAGTGTGGATGAGATGACCACTTACTCGTTTCATCGAAATCAGTTCAGCCGTTACGTTCGTTACGGAGTTGAATGGGAACAAATATGTATAATACGCATAAACTTTCGCATTTATAGTAACAATTAGAACACCAAACAACCTCCGTATTAATATTATTAGTGTTATTAATTGTTTTCATTTTGGCGACGCACTCGGTGTTAGTGAGAAATTGAAAACGGATATGAGAATGAAAGGAGTAGGCACAAGTTTCTCGGCTGATAGATGTGAGTGGACGAAGAAAACATTGTAAGCCGACCCCACCTAGTGACAAAGGCAGGAGAATGATGATTATGGTTAGTTTCATTTACCTTTTACTTTTTTGTTTATCCTACAACATCCAGATGGTAGGTATGTACAGACAGCGTCAGAGTCTGGTAACCCCCCTAGTTAACGTTAGTAGGTTCAAACCGTCACTGTGTCGGTCGTGGATCTCGAACTTTTTGCACAAATGTGTGTTTTATAAACCTTCTCCTCCTTGCTTAGGGATATTTAATTTCGTCCATATATCTATATGAGACGATGGAGTGGCGGTTACAACACTCGACATTAATCTATACGTTATATGAGTACTGGGTTCAAATCCCTCAATGCCTAAATGTATTTTTGTTTTTTTTTATTTTCGTTACTAACACAATGGACTACGTTTTAAGTGTAGTAGGTAAGTTACCTCGTTATTAAAATGCAGGTAAAATAATAAAACAATTTTCAAAAGTTATAACAAATTTATTAAAACACCATTTAACATAACGCAATATAGATAGTTATTACTTATTTTTTAGAATTTTCAATAATGTTTTAAATGATAGAATAATACTTAATTTACCCATATAAGATTAACGAGTGAACAAACATGTTAACATTGGAACAGGTTATACTTGCCGTATAAAATCCAATAAACAATTTAGATCACTCGCAAATACTTACTCTGGTATTTTATCTATTATTGAAAACATTATATATCTGAATATTTATTAATACCGAATGGGATGGATGTCTTTCACTTAAAATAATTTGTCAAAGCATTCTTTTCATTTGGGTAACCAAAGTCCGCCCAAAACCACTACGACGCATCAGTTCTTAGGACCTCCTGTTGCAGGTGGACAACACTTCACTCGTGTCCCAATTAGGACAAATTGACCCCACATATGCTCACACATTCTCCACATATTTAAATCTGGACTTTTAGATGACCAATGCTATGGTGATTATGCCCGTCTGCGAAGCGAGCCAATTGGTCATGATTCGCGAACGATGAACCACGCAGTTATCATGAACTAAATACACTGTTCCTTCTGGACGCTTATCCTCTGCTTGCACTGTTAACAGCATTATTTCTTGCAAAACTGGCCAATTATGCGTCCACTCACTTCAACAATTTCTCCAGGTCCCATTGATGACATCCATCACCAATTACCTGAAAATAAAAACACAATATTATAAACGTATGACTGTGTTTATATAATATAAAAGGGAATAGGTTTACTAAGCACATTGTTTATGGTAATCCTACTTATAATTGTCATACCACTTACCTAATGTTATTCTGCCATTTCCTCTTACATTTGATGGGTTGTAGCGTTCCGAAATGTTATTTTGCAAAACGCACTCTTGAGCTCAATTTTTCGGCTGTTATGTATGCACAATTATTTTTCATAAACAAAATCAATGACACACACCCAAGACGAAACAAGTAACCTTTTTTTCTGAACTATCATTTAATACACAACTACCCTCAATAGTCCAGTGCTGCACAGAATAATTTTAAGTAGTTGCGCACTACTGTGATAACAAATGAAAAAGTTACTAGCTGACGCATCCATTCATACCTAGACAAAATAATAAACGTATAATGTAACTTAAAATTTCGTCGTAATTGCCAACCGCTACGATAGCTCAGTTGGTTAGAGCGTCTTATTCATAAACTGGTGTGAATAAATTGCTGGTTCGATCCCCCAGCCAAGTATAAATATTTTTGTATATGATTTTGGCCATTTGAATATGGTAGCCTCCACGGCAGCAGTTTAAATTTATACTTGAAAGGGGTATACCAGATCGTGACGCTGTGTGTACATTTGTGTTCATATTTGTAAGATTTATTATTTAGTAAGATATAAAGTATGTACTTTTGTTAATTAAGCTATTTTATGTATAATTCCTTCGATATCAATCTGTAATGTTATAGTGTAATATGAATAAATTCAAATTTATATTTAAATTTAAGTTTCGTCCGCTAAATGTGCATCATGCCTGAGTATGGCTTATAAGCATTTTTCTAGAGCACAAGCTGCTTTATTATTTATATCCATGCTTAACTTCTCCTAACGTAGTATTAAGATACTCTCGTTTTATTCTTACATTCTTATTTAGAAGCTAAGGTCCCGCCAGTTCTATAAAAGCTATTCTATGTTTATGGTGCATTATTAAAACATTTTACATACAAAATAGATTTGTTTTCATGAAAATACAATTTCATTAGACTAACAACAACACCAGCCTACCAGCCACTGCTGGACATAACCTCTCCTAATAAGAAGGGGATATGCCACTCAATGCCATACGGATTGGGGATTGTAGGGAACAGCTTCCCGCACTGTTAAGGCTGCTGACAAAAGGCAAGGAATTCAGCTGTGCTGATACTAGGCCGTGCTATGCCAGAATCAGCCCGGTTGCCAGAGCCCCATTTGTAAATAAGCTGGGTGCACCACGGACTGGTGAAGTTAGTTTGGGTTCCAAAGATGAAGATTGACACCCGTCACCCTGCATTAGAATTTGCAACATGCTTCTATTATATAATGATGGCTGCATTTGTGAATTAATAGTTTTGTGCCCATCCGATAAAATAATAATTATTTCAGAACTTGCCATATCTTTAGAAACCTCTGCATTGCAAAGGTGCTCGCTCGGAAATATAAAATTGCGATTATTTTTGGATTTACAGTAAATAATAAAATAAATGCATGTAAAAATTACGAAAATGGTATTAGGCATGGGCAAACTAGCCCATGTGCAAGTAAATGGGTTCAGATTAAACTTGGCAGCGCAACAACCCGCTAAATTAAAACATAACAAGGTTCAGCAGCGTGAGTGAAATGAAACATCCTCAGAATTTTCACAGCTTTCAAGTCAATATTTGAAAACACAAGCTCTTAAGTTCAACGTCAGGTATTGCAGTGAACAAAGCGATCGCAAACACTGCCGTTCGATATTCCGCTCCGAATATATTTTTGACGTGTATTGTTCTCGTGTTGGGCCCATCCCGGGAGAGCTTGACAGCCCCACGTTGTAATCCATTTAAACTGCGAGTCATATGATAATATTTCGACAGACTGTTGCCACCTTCGGGTGCCTAGATACTAAGATATAATATAATAGGAGATATTTTAAGATATTATATAAAGAAAAAGATTTAGCTGTCATATCAATATCTGCCCAACAACCGACAACCGTTGGGGTAAACGAGTTCTTAAGTGAAGAACGTGGCTCGGCAAGCGTAGTGTTGGATTCCCTCCAGGCCAGGTGGAACAATCTATGAAAGGATCTGGAATAAGCTGGATGAACTGAGAACGTCGAACTGAGGAGGCGGCAATAGGGGCGGCCTATGTTCAGCAGCAGTGAACTGCTAAAGGCTGATGATGAAGATGATGCCCTCTCATCCCATAAGTTAATATGAAAATCTGAGAAAATGAGTAAGAAATTAAATTGTTTTGTCAATTTGAATTTTAATCCGTTTGTTACAATGTGATGAAGCGCTGAGGTAACACTCCAGGTGACCGATTAGTAGCATCTGATCATGGATCTGAACGCTTCCGTGCTTTGGAGGGCACGTTCAAATTTTGGACCAGCGTTTTTCAGTCGTTAAGCCATATTGGAGGCCTTCGGGCGACCTTGAAAATCTGACACCAGAGTTGGTCAATAGCTTGTACCATATATTATAAGAAGAATGTCTGTAAAGTGAAGCTTTCAAATGTTCAAAGATGTTTTCAAATTGAACCTCTTAAGAGTAACCTACAACAGACAAAGTTGCGGTCAAAAAAAACCATCTAAGAATGCTTAATTAATCGGTAATTCAATATATTTTTTATAAGTCATGGTTTTTATACAATTTTATCAGTGCTTCATTAAAATAAAATTTTACCATTTTTTCTCGTTAAAACAAAATTTATGTAAATTTAAATTATTCTGTTCTTGCCAAAGTACTTTGCATTAAGATAAAGGTAGGCCATGTTGAACAAACGAATGATTAAGGACCAAATCAAATGATATAGAAGTCAATTGATTCCGTTATTTACAATATTTCGTTTTTAAAAACGAACATTTTTCGAGCACCTACTCTGCATTTATACAAAAAGCAACAAACCAAAGACAGGATAAAATTCATGAATGCAGTTCGGAGCTATTATTCGATAGTCAGATAATGTTTAACTTCGATGGAACAAAAAATTACCTAAACGACGAAGAAATTGAAAAAAAAATATGAAATTTTATTTCATAATCATCTTTATCATATGGCACTTGAAGATGAAACACGCACATGGCCCACCATCTTGACAGATAGTGGTAAGTAACTGAAGATCAAAAACATGGACCTAAGATTATTTTACCTTATTGGTACTTATATAGTCAAATAACAAAATTTATTCCGGTATCTTGTATGTTTTTCTCATAAATAAAAGTGCAAGAGTAAAGGAGTGGTTGTGTGTCAAGATAGCGGGGACATCCACCCTGATGCTTCCGCCCCGTGGCGCGGGCGTGCATTACTGAAATACTTTATTTTTCATTCTTTAAGTCTCAGACGGGCGTGAAATACGTTTAAATATTTTTGTAGCGTTCATTTTGAGCTTAAATAATGAATAAACTTTTATTTTGTACCAAAGAAAAATTACAAGCGATCTAAATAGGTAACATTTGTTTGTATTACTCTATATTATAACATCGTTTCTTGTTTAACTTGTCATGAAAACACGCTCTTGGGAATTGGACTAGATCAGAATATTGTATCAATAGTAAAATGAGCACACTACTCATACACTACTGCTGCACTACTACTCACTACTATTGAGGCGGTAGCATAAAGCCTTAAATAAGCCGCTTACAAAACTTCTTGCGTAACTCAACTGATAATCGATATCAACATAAATTTTGGCACTCGAATCTCAGAATAAATTCTAGTGGTAGATAAGTGATGTCAAACTCCTCCAACAAGAAAACATAATAGCCCACAAATGATCAATTTGAAGTTTGGTAAAATTACGTAAAGCCTGTTAATTTCCCGTAACGCCATCGTTCGTACGACGGATGCAGTCATTTTCTTTTCATTCACTTCGGACTCTTTTGTTAAGTACACATTTTTTAAGACGTCGTCTTGGCTTGCAAAAAAATGCTAATAAATTCACTTCATTGCTTTAAACTGGTTTTTATACAAGTCTCCACTACGTTGACAGGGTGCAATGGCGCTCATTGAGGATACCGGCTGATGATGATTCACTACGATGGAAATGACGTTGGTAAAAACGCTTGTATATAGTTTTTATTTTATACAGACATAATTGTATCTACAAGCTTCCTTCTCAAAGAGCTTAGAGAAGGGCTTGTCCTGGGAAGTACTATCACTGTTAGCAGCATAAAACATAAAGCAGCATTGCTGTTTCAGTGGTGCCTTGTGTTTATGGACGCTGAGCGTTGCATCGTAAGACACGTTACAAATATGCAGTTACTTGTTTATAATAGTTACCTACCACTAAACATCCAGTGGGCTAGTGGGCTGGTGGACCGACTGAACAAGTATATGCTTGTTCCGTCTTCAAGTATTATAAAAAAGTAAAAAACTGTATTTGAAGTTCCCAAAAAACGCTCGTCTACAAAGTCTTCGTGAATAAATCATTGTCTTCGGGACAAGAAGATAGTGCGTGTTTCTTTGGCAAATTTATTTTTATGTTTTTCAATGTTTGAATACAAAGACCTCCAGCGCCTCATTAAGGACCCGTCTTCGATTTTTATTTGTACATTTCTGCATTTTCCATTCGGCATAGATACTGGAAATTGTCTGGCATATTGTTATCGCTCGTGGGAAGTATTCGTTGGCTTTCTTTTTAGTTATTTTCAATTGATATAGCTAACATTTATTTTTCTATTTTACCCTCTTTCATCAATGCAAGCCAAATTAATAGAAAAAACAAGTTTAATTTTTTTATGAACGTACTGGCCAAAGATCCTTCTAGAACCTTTATTGAGTTATAATTAACAATAGCTGCAGGTCTGTGGAAGTAGCAGGTAGGGGAAAGGTCAAGTATATAAAAGTAGCTACAAAGTATAAGGCAAGAAACAAGGTAAGTTTTAGCCAGAATAAATCAGCCAAATACAGGGACGATATTATGTTTTCAGCTGGTTGCGATATCGCGCAGCCTTACAACAGCACAGATAAATCCCTGGACGGCGAACGAACAGCAGCGTTGGTGGTGAAACTGTTCCCCGCAATCCCTTCTTGTTAGGTTCTTCTTGGAACTGATGTTGTTGTTGATACAGTTTTGAGCAACTTTATACTACACTTCATCAACATATCGCGTGTCGAGATAATTGAACTTAGACAATATTTGATCATCTTCAACGGTATTTACCTTAACATTTATTAATTACCAACTTAATATGAATTTCCCTTTAATTGTTACCGGAATATTCGCTAATATCGTCTAAATTGGTATCATAAGTTTCGGGAATTAATATGACGGGTACAACGTGTACGTTCGCACGAACAAACAGATCATAACATACGTATTTAATATGATGATATGGCTAGAGTCTATTTCATACTGTCTTGTACTCCTGTACGATGTATATTTTATGTACCAATTCATGTAAACAACATACCATGTATACTAAATTGCTTGGAGATAGATACCGATCGGAATTAGAATGTAAGTTATTAGGCATTTAAGATAGAAATAGCATGATAGGGTCGCAGCATTGAAAAACTACGTAGAGTTTTCTTGTCCTTCCGCAATGTCTGATAAAAAAAGTTTTTAACCAGTGTATCCTACCCATCATGACGTACGGAGCTGAAATGTGGACACTTACAGTACGGCTAGTCCACCAATTCAAAGTCGCTCAGCGAGCTATGGAAAGAGCTATGCTCGGAGTTTCTCTGAAGGATAGAATCTACAACGACACTTTCCAACAAAGAACTAAAGATGACGGGCAGGTGAAGTTAAATTCTGCAAGTGGCTGTTAGTAGAAGCTGGATGCGTCGACCTGAGTACAAGGCACAATGGCATTAGGGTAGGCGTAAATCCAGGCTGATATATGCTATTTATGATGATAATAATAATTATTATTTGTGTAGTTATTCTGATATAGCATAAAGTGATTCTTAAGGTATTTGCGTGTAGTTCTAACTTGTGAGGTTCCAACCTCCATCTTCCAAACCAAACTTACCTGCCCGTGGTTGACCCTGCTTATTATTTTTACAAAGGCCTTAGGGAGGTGTTTTATAGTAAAAAAAACAAAGCCATAGCTTCTTATACTAAGTTTACGTGTAAAACAAACGATCAAATTGTATTTCGTTTGATGCCTGTGTATTTTTTAAGTGTCAGGTACCAGGAGCCCATATTTATACAGGAGATTTCTATTTGTAACTTTATAAAATGGTTATGTGTGACTGTAGCCTTGGTTCTGTCAAACACAGCTCATCGCACATTATCCATTAAAACTCGGCTCGTTTGATTTGCTGCTCATTGCATGTGAGGCGGAATGAAAACATTGTTCATAACGGTGGGTTTTGTTTGAATTATTTTACCATAACACCCAGCGGTCACATACATACCCTACTCTAAAATGATTCTCTGTGTCGTGGATACAAAAAACTGAAAATATCATGATACAGTTACCAGTAGTAAGATATATTCAGTTTAGGACCATTTCGGTGTAAAGTTATCATTCAACGACCACGTATCATCTGTTAGCAAACGCTTCCTAGTTTGACAAAGTGCTAAACAGTATACATCTTACACGCACTATAATGTTGTAAAAATATCGACCCAGAACAAACAGCTATGCAAACGTTTGTTCCGCAGTAGAAGTTGTTCTTGCAACCTCTAGGCAACCACCTTTTCCCTTCTAGTGCTACGAAGCCGCTTTGACTGCGGGCCTTGCATATGACGCTACGCACCATAAGCGAAGAGGTGAAACACGTGCACTAGAGCAAGTGTGTTTTCAATACTCATAGTGTTATATACAAACGTAATAGTTACATACAAAACACTTTAAGTCGGAGTTTCTCGGAAGGATAAGATTTGAAACGAGAATATCGGACATAGAACTAAAGTTGTATATATATATCATATCTCATAGAGTTAGTAAGCTGAAGTCAGCTGAGGCAGTGGGCTGACCAAATCTGCCGAAGAACCGAAAACCGCTTTAGTAAATAAGTTCTTGGGTAGAGACCGCGTCTCGGAAAACGTAGTGTAAGGATGCCCTCCAGGCCAGGTGGATTAGTGATCTTCAAAAGGCTGCTGGTAGAAGCTGGATGCGTCGAACTGAAGACGGGGCGTAATGGAACTCATTAGGGCGAGGCCTATCGAGCAGTGGACTAATAAAGGCTGATGATGAACTTTTGAATAATATCTTTAAAATATTTAGAATGTGCTTATGTGTTTACATATGTGCTCAACTGTTTGCATTTATTTATATAAATGTAGAACCCACACACGGCTAATGGAACAAAACATTTCAGTGAGGATTTTTTTCATGCTAAAAGCTCATTAGTAGTAATTGTAAAAGTCTGATTGCACAAAAAGCGCTCTATGCGAAAAGCAAAAATGGCAAACATCACTCCCAATTCTGTTGGCACATAATTAGCGGGAATCGTTTCAAGCGCTTTACATTGTTTGATCGCTAGACATGCTTAATTTGCGAGAGTGTTTGCATAATTCAGCGTTATTTCGGAGATCTTCTGCGTGCCTAGTTCAGCTGTATTTTAAGGCCACCTAAAAATGCCACCAGAGTCTATTGAATGCCAGCAGAGTCTGTCAAATGCCACCAGAGTATGTCAAATACCGCCAGAGTCTGTCGAATGCCACCAGAGTCTATCGGAATGCCACCAGAGTCTATCAAATGCCATCAAATTCTGTAGAGGGCGCTTTAATCAAAGAGCCTTTGCAGATTTTCTTTCGGCTGATAGCCGCACTTGCATATAATATATACATACTTACACTGAAGAGCCCAAAGAGCCCAACCAAGCTATCGGCCCAAAAGAAATCTGGGTACCTAGTGTGAGTTTTTTTTACCAGCTCGATATGTTTGTATGGAAAGGATTCAGTACTATGCGTCTTACTAGATAGAGACTATACGTGAGAACCTTTTATTGGCTTTCTATTGTATAAACTATGGTTAGTCTTTTATAATAAAGCTCTTGGTTTTTCTTGAAGTAAATAAAAATAAATAAATAGATGGCGCTACCTCGATTCCATATAAATTTGCGTAAACGTTAACGCTATCGAGCTGGTAAAAAACTCGCACTAGGCACAATTGGAGTCTATAAGAGCTTTAAACGTCGCAAAGACGATCCCCCCTAATAATAACCAAGTGTCATTTTATAACAGCTCGATAAATTAAGCTTGTCCCTGTCATTGAAATGTAAATAACAAATGTGAAATGATAGTTTAACGTCATTTTAGCTATCTGAGGTTTATAGAACTGTTATGAATAGGACGGTATAACTATGTCTGAACTGCAATGATTGAAATTAAACATCTAAAATGGCTTTTTTTTTAAATTGGTCACTCATCCAAATAGTGTTCGGTTGGAGGGTTGATTTGCTATGAACATCGAAGTGACACCACACCGCGAGTGCTTTCGGTGATGTTAGTACAAAAAAGTACTAACATAATACTTAATTAATTAAATAATTAAATTAATACGACGGCCTCTGTGGCGCAGTGGGTGAAGGTCTGCCTGAGACGCAGAAGGTTGCGGGTTCGATTCCCGCTGAGGGACAAATGTTTGCATGTTCTGTAGATATTTGTCTCGGGTCTGGGTGTTTTGTATGATATGTATGTATTTACAAAAAAATATATATGTGTAGTATATCAATCATGTGGTTCCCATAATCCAAGCTCTGCTTAGTTCGGGGCTGCATGATGCTGTGTGATTACGTGCCGAATTATTTATTAGGTGAAAAAAAAAGAACCAAGTAACTGCAAAATTAATATAACATCGTGCTCACTTCCTAATATCTAATATTATTAATGTGAAAGTTATTTTACCAAATATTTGTTTATTGGTTACGCTTTCAAGCCATAACTACAAAACCGATCATCATGAAATTTCGCATACACGTTACCAACAACACCAGCCTTGCAACACCGGCTCATTCGACCGCCTTTCGTGGTAAATCTTTCGAAGTTGTGGCTGTAGGCTTGTGGAATTCACTACCAGTTCACATTAGGACAGCACCCTCAAAGCCTATTTTTAAACGCCTTGTTCGTGAATTTTTATTTACCAGTTTTGATTAAGATCTCCATAATTACCTACATCTACGTACTTTTATTTATTTATTTATTGTTATACTAATTATAAATACATGTTTGTTGTAATGCATATACAGATACATATTTTATATACATAATTTCTTAAATAATAAATAATTATTTTATTACAGGCCCATGAGGCCTAACACCTTCATGCAGGGTGTTGAGGCGTCTTCAATAATAATTGCATAACTTGAAACGATAGTTTTTTTTTATACTACTTGAAGATGGAACTAGCACATGGCCCACCTGATGATAAGTGGAAACCAATACCTATCACAAAGCATTGCATCATTTTTCCGGAACGTGCTCTACGATGCAACGCCCTACGTCCATCAACTTGAGGCAAGAAGATGATAAGCCTCTTGTGCCTGTAATTTCACCGGCAACCATACCCTTCAAACCGAAACACAGCTCAGCTGCTTCACGGCAGAAATAGGCATGGTGGCAGTACCTCCCCGGACGAGCCCTTCACAAAGAACTCTACTACCTGCTATTCACTATATATACTAGTTTATTAATATTCATATAAAATAATGTTCACATTGAGGCCGTCGAAGCAGAAGTGATGAAATTACATAATAAAATTTGCTTCTTTTTCTTTTGATGTCACATGCTCTGTGAAAAAAGTGGTAGTTCCTTTATAATAAATTCTCAATACGCATACAGGAAGAGTAAAAAAGTGAGTTTTATGGACCCTGATGGGCACTCAAATTTAACTAAGCAATTGAAATATTAATAACACGTATTCTGTGGTAATAGGTAATTTCTAGGCCATCCTAGATGAGTCCTCGGTGTACTTATCCCGTATGGCTAAAGTTTGGTGTACGTTGGTGTACGTGCCACAATTGGACCACAATTGTGGCACACCGGACTGACGCCCGGTAACACCACAGACTGTTAAGCCGGCAATTACTCACAGTTAATGTACGACAATGCTTAGCCTGGATAACCTAACGCATGCGTGTGATTCCAATTATTTTATTTATCTAAGAGATATGTTTTTAACTGGCTATGATTTAGCAAATAAGTAATTCAACTATTGATAGATAAACTCTAAAATAATAATAATAATAAAAACAAAGAGGTATTTTTGTAACTGGCTATGATTTTGCATATAAGTGTTTCGACATTGATGGATAGATAGATATACTCTAAAATAATAAGAAAAAACAGTACACAGGAAACTTTAAGTGAACTCTACTAGATAATCTTTGTATCTTTATAAACTAAAGCGAGAGAGCGAAGGAGCCAAGGGCCAGCACTGTAAGAGTTATAAAAATGTTTAAAATCAACAAGCGTTCTTTCCACAAAATTAGTGTCTTATATAAATAATAGATGATTAATAAATAAATAGGTAATGCTAGATATTATCATTTATCACACAGCATCGTCTAGTCTTAAATGAAGCAGAGCTTTTATTAGGAAGCCACCGTCCTGATATAGATATTACATACAAATTATAAGTAGAATATAAATACATACAAATTATAAATAGAAAACACCCAGACCCGAGACAAATATTTGCAGATTATTTGTCTCGCGACCAGAATCGAACCTGTACCTTCTGCATCTCAGGCGGAGTCCACTGCGCCACAGAGGTCGTCCCCTAATTATTGGGCTTATGTTTCAGTAGTGGTACAAATGACAGTAGTAGAGAAAAGTAGCAATAATTTTATTTAAATTTAAGTTTTGAGTTAGAGATACGAGTAGCATTCTCAAAAAGGGCAAATAATTTTTTAATCATGTTGGACTTTCTGTATGAAATATAGTAAATTTTATTGGAAAATTACCTCACTAGAGAACAAACAAACAAATTCACAAACAAAGGTGGCCGATACTGGCAAAAAATAACCCAAAACCGTAAATAATGACCTGTATTCTTTAAAAAAAGCACATTCTTGAAGCAATCAGCTAGAAAAAATTTTTTCGTCTCGTATTTTCGAACAACCTACGCTTTATTAAAATACATTTTACTGGGAAACCCTTCATTCGTACCTAAACATTTCATTTCTGTCGCAGTGATATCTCAAGCGTTTTTCATGGACCCAGAATTCCAATCTGTGACAAATTAAAAATACACAGCCCTTTCTAAATTGGAAAACGGCTTGGACTTTTTTACTCATAACCTTTTTAGTACTTTAAAAAAGAGTTTCACTCATGGTTTTAACACTAAACATATTTTAAGCATAAAGTTTTCTTACGTTCGAAATACTTTAATTATTTCACATGGTGTTAACACGTTAACTGCGGGCCTCGGACAAGATGCTCCGCGCCATGCCCGTGGGTGGAGCTTATCCAGCGAGTGCTGCGTAGTTGTGTTATTCAGCATTTAAATCGTTAAATTGCATGTTACAGATCAAAGATATCTAACATGGACCCTGTCTAAGGGTATAGCAATATTGTAGGCAGACCTGTTTTATCCTATCGAGTATAGCTACGTAACTCAAAACCCATAACTACAAATTGTTTCCATAAATCTAAAATATATATATCACTTTGAAGTTAGAATATTGTGTAGCCGGACAAAGGCTAGTTTACTGTGACCACTGATTCGATCTTGCACCGAATCCAATAACAAACTCAAGTGGTGTCAGTGTAATGCACTTGTGTTGCCAACTTGAGCGTGGGAGTTTCCGAAAATGTGTACGTTTCGAAGCCTTTGAGTGAAGCGAGTTTGTATTCGAAACTATTTCGAAATGACTCGCTGAAATGCGGTTTTCTCAGAATTATTTGTGTGAGTATTCGACTACGTAACTCGCCATGAAAATCGATCAACTGTACAGTTCTACAAGACAGTAGTTTAGGTACAATTATTTCTGTTAACAAAGTCGCATAAAAAACTGCATCATTAAAATCATCCCCTTTGTTCAAGTCCTTAACAAATTATACCTTTCAGAGCCATGCTACACCATTCGTTGCAGCAATGGTGTGGTTCTTGTCTACATTCTGTATCAATACTCTATTGGTACGCTGTACCAGGATTGCTCAGGTACCAAAAGAAACATCATCATCATCAGCCTGTAGCAGTCCACTGCTGGACTTAGGACTCTCCTAATGAGCGCCATAGCGCCCTGTCCTCAGCATCCAGCTTCTACCAGGAGCCTTTCACAGATCGTCACTCCACCTGGCCGGAGGGTCTCCTACATACACTATGTTTGCCGAGCCGCGATCTTCACTCAAGAACTCGTTTACCCCAATGGTTATCGGTTCTTCGGCAGATATGGCCAGCCCACTCTCACATTTGCGTTGGACTGGGCAAAAATAATCATTGTAAGAGAATAGCTTACTTACACAGCTAAATGTTAAACTCAGCACAGTTAAACTAGATATGCAAACTACTAAGATGTACTCATATGTACGTACTTGAGGAATACTGAAATTTGGATTAGCAAGTTTCAAGATAGTTTGTTGAGTAACGATACGTATTCGGTACTTGATGAAGTACGCTAGTATTTGAATTATAGTTGGAAGTTATGATATACTCGCAAGAGCCGCATAGCGCTTCAATATAATCATCATCATTATTAGCCTATAGCAGTACACTGACGGTCTTTCATTATTATTAAAGACCGTCAGTGTACTGTATGGCGCTTATTAGCGCCATTGCGGCGTGTCTTCAGCTCGACGCATGTACCAGCTTCTACCAGCAGCTTTCGGCGATCGTCCTACGCTACCTTTGCGGAGACGCGTAGCGCTTATAAGGTAATAATAAACAGAATAATGCTGAATAGTCTTTGGGTAAGCGGGTTCCTTCAGCAAAGAGGTTTGGTTCAAGTTTGGTTTTCATAAAAAAAGTAGTGGTCATTCAAGAAGAGTGGCTATAATATATATCCCAGCTTCTGGCGGCCTAAAGACTCTGACATCACTGTTGACCACTAGATCATACGAAGAAAGAATAAAGTGATCGCATAATTTAAACGATTGCTAAAAGCTATAAGAAAAAATATCATGATTTCATAGAAAGCACTGTCTGAAAACCACACTGCTTTAGCACGTAAGCGGGTACCAACCTCCTCACGTGTTCACCGCGGCATATATTTTTCATAGGTAAGTAATTTTTCTGTTTGTTTTCATTTTGCGTTGGACTGGGTAAAAAAAGTCTTGTCGAGACACGTTAGTAAAATCTTATTCTAAGAACGACAACAACCAGCATATTCAGTACACCGCTGAAAAAAGGAATTTTTTCTTATAGGGCCTATAAGATATGATTTAAGATAATAATAATGTAAAATGTATAAACTCATCCCTCTAAAAGTTCAGGCTCATCCCAGACCAACACACGTTGTCCATTTCCGCCCTATTTAAATATTTGTAAGCAGTACAATCCAGTTTTATCCGCATAACTTTTCGTGTGTTAGTTACTACTTACTGGCAAGTGATTTAACTGCTTTAGATGCGGGTGGGTCGACCCATTCCCTGTTTGTCTCAACTTTAATGTCACTAAGTCTGACCAAATAGAAACTATCAGAAGTCAATATTGTTCTCGCTTACTGAACATCTGCGTTGCCGGTATTTAGTCGGGGCTATTTGCATTGTTATTATGTAAGCGAAGTTTAAAAATATTGTTTTTTTAATTATAAAACTAAAAAAACAGTGGGTACATAACATGTTATCATAATTTTCACACCATTATCATCATCCGCAGCCCCATTATGTATTATTTATTAATAATATTAAGGCCTTTCTTTGCACTTGCCACTTGCCACGGTCCTGCGCTAGTCTGATCCACTGGCGGCCCACGACGCGGACTATGTCGTCAATCCACGAACGTCACTTCGTCCAACTACCAATAAACCAAATTAATATTAACGTTCTAGCACGATTGGGATGATAAATTTACACACATTTAGAGAGATTGTTGCCTAGATATATTTATATAATTTGGTTTCTTATCTCTGTTGAATATTTCAATGTATTTATTTATAGCTTCTACCAGTGGCTTGGCGATACCTGGATAAAAAGTAGTCTATAATTATTCCAAAACTAGAACTAGATAATAATGAGTAAAATTTCAGCTTAAATTTGGTGTGAAAGAGGGATAAACATACATTTTACACATTCCACAAACTTTCATCTTTTTTATAATATAAGTAGGATATAATATATGATTCCGAAATAAGTTTATTGCATTCATATTGAAAAACGAGAATTTTCACGTGCCGTTACGTCAGTGAAGGCACCGACGGCGTTTCGACTCGTTAAGAGAGTCTTGTGCTTGTCAGTGCAAGACGGGACGTGGAGGGAGAGCGTCGCGTTCACCCACCCTGATGAAGACTCTCTTAACGAGTCGAAACGCCGTCAGTGCCTTCACTGACGTAACGGTACGCGAAAATTCCCGTTATTCAATATGAATGAGTTAATTCACGTTAGTTTCATAAGTTTATTGCAAATAATATCTAAAACAGCCAATTGTCTGAAACATTAAAAAGTCACATAAAAGCTATAACTCAACCCATTATAGTTTTTGACATTGGCTAATATCCAATCCGATAAAGTTAAACCAAATAAACAATACTATATACTATTAGAGTGCATT
The DNA here is from genome assembly GCA_951804965.1 of Horisme vitalbata. Taxonomy (NCBI): domain Eukaryota; kingdom Metazoa; phylum Arthropoda; class Insecta; order Lepidoptera; family Geometridae; genus Horisme; species Horisme vitalbata. The sequence goes on along the minus strand of OX638091.1, from coordinate 26,504,544 downwards.
ATGCTACGTTGCATGTCGCATTGCGTCCATCACTGCGTAACAGCTTATCATGATCGTATGGTATACTAGCTTCCACCCTTGGCTTTGCTCGTGTGGTACCTGGACAAAATGGAACCAAATTAATCCAGGTTTAGGCCTGTTTAATTCTAGAATGACGTTTTTAGTTCTTGAACTACGAGTACATAATAATGGGTTTTTAGAGGTCGCGTCATGTAAAAAGAACGCTGAGGGGAAGCTGCGCAGTAGGCGATTTATCGGTACGGAAACACCCCCCCCCCCCCCCCACCCCTCCCCTCTGCTTCTTACAACGTTATTTTTACGTGACGCGTAGAATACCTATAAAATTACTATTTGTACTGGGCATTTGAAATGTATAGTTTGGTTTAGTTCCAGTATGATCAATCTGTCATTAATTATTAGAAAAAAAGAACATATTTACAGTTAATTATTACTGAACTCGTAAACTTCTGGTTTAGATGACAGTTTCAAAGTCAGCCCCTAGGTAGTTATCCTTACTTACACACATGTAAAATGTTATCTTTGAGTATACCCCTTGCTAGTTAATGAGTACACACAAGGATGAGAGGCTAATTGACAGCTCGACGGATGTCACTTAGTGTTTCTTGTCTCGGTGGGATATTTATTAGATTTAAGTGACGGTCATCGTATCTTTGTGATATTTCCACTTACTTAAAGTATTTTGACTGTTCTCTTTATTTTCATTAGAACATAAAATCATGATCACTACGTCCATGTTTTTTTAACTTTCTTATATAATTTTCCGACTCGAGTGATTTGGGTTATATTTAGAAGCCCGTTCAACTGACCCTAGAGTGCTAGAACAAACGTTTTTCTTTTAGTCGAGCCTTTATTCTCTATGTCAACAATTTTTCATTGAATGAATGAAGTCACTCTTAAGTGGTCAATTTTATGCGATAATGGATAAAAAAAGAGAAAGGGCTTATTCATATTCCTGTCATTATCATTGCTGCGGACATCAAATTGTTGCCCGCATCGCTCAACAGTCCCGTCGGCTTTACCGATCAACCTCAGTGGCAAATTCAAAAGTATAAGTAGTTTTTTTACATTTTCGGTTCTCAGCACGTTGTATAAATATAAAAACTAACTAAAAATTAATTCAAAGAGGCACAATTTTTAGATAGTTTTCAATAAAATTCTTACTTGGAATTACTACTCAGGGATTGATTGGCCCCTGATAATATTCATAAATGATTACAGGCCCAAATTTGTATAGAAAAAATAATATTTATTACAAATACTTACATGCCCAACCGAATCCTAAATAAAATTACACGAAAATAGAATATAACATCGAAAACAGATAAACTGCCCCATAAAATCCGAAAAACAAAACAAAACCGTTACTCGTATTTGCGAAAGCAAATTGTTTATCTCAATAATCTCCTGTATAAAGGAAACTATATATTAGAACACTAACAGATCGAAGTAAGTCTAGCGCGAGGCGGGCTTGTCCGCCGGATGCAACAGACATGATGTTAAAATAAATAAAGCGAGGCGTGCACACTCGATTCCGACGTTCCACAGCTTCCGTTCCATTCGCCTGTTAGAGTTATTTTCTCCCCCTATCAATGGATAGATAATAATTCAGGTTTTAAATCACACATCGATTGTTCTTTGGCGTCTTGTTTTGCGCTGTGGCGTTTCACTTGACTAGAAGCTTAGGTCAGCCACAGAACAACCTAATCGTCAGGGCTAGTGAAAGACTAATGCCACATGATGCCGGTGCGGTGCAATCACTAGATTGCACCTCGACCATACGCGTTACAGGTCCGTAATCCGCATAGAGATATTTTCCCGCTACGCCTAGAGTCTAAATTTAAGGAGACCGTTTCTTAGTAGGTTGACCCCTACATTTAAGCATCTGTAAGAAACCTAAGCTCCATATTTTAAGTCTCTAGGACTTATGGCATAAGTATTGCATTGATTGTATCAGTCAGAGCTTCATAACGGTTTTGTAAATTGAGATCAAGTTGTCACAATGTGCACACCAAATAGACCATTTTTCGCCCTTCCTTTCTTCTTTCCTTAGGTAAATGTTTGTACGCTTTTATGAACAGGACTAAGTGATACCACTAATTTATGTTTAGTTTTAACTGTTATTTTTGAAATCTATAATACTTAGAAGCCACAAAAATAAATATCTATATCTTTACCATATCTTGTGTTTGTAAGAACAAAATTTGTCACAGTGTGTAAGAAGCTTTTTGATATATCGTGAGGGTGTAGGCACTTTTTTTGCTTTATTGCTGAACTTGTTCCAGATTGAACCATATTTATCAAGTTTTGATCTTTTCTGGGGAGCGAAATCTAAGTTTATGTACGCCTATTTGTTATTATTCGAGAGAGTGATCAGTTTGCGCTATTTGGTAACTCTAGGAGTGAACGGGTTGTTTGTCGTTCAATGTGCGCAGGCTGTTAAATCCCGTGGCCGCCAATGGGCAGCAAAATTAGAGCCATGCGCTGTGCCCTGCAATCAGCAAACCCGCATGCTCAGCGGCAACCAGGGATGATGCGCATATTTTTATTAGGGAAGTTCTATGTCCAACAGAGGACTCTTATAGGCTTTTGATGTTCTTGATGCAGTAAAGATTAGTGTATTGGAAGAAACCAATCCATGAGCATTTCATTTGTAGTACAGCCTGCGGCTGGCAGGTATAATTGCAATTTTATCTTTAAATTTGTGTCAATGGTTTAAAAGAGCTAAAACAGAATAGACCCTTTTTTCCAACAGGTAGCCTTATTCATAAAAGTTATACCTCTGAGCTGCGATAATTTCTTTTCTAATGCGAAAGTTGGGAACTTTCTCAAAACTTTTAGGTTCTTTTCGTAATTTTCTTTTATTTCGTGTAAATCTAAAAGAAAATAGAATTTATGGCATCTAGCTAAACTTTTTACAAGGGATTATTAATGGTATCTTTTGTCATCTAACTTTATACTTAGGTCTTTACGTATTTTACCTACTTACACAGTTTATTATCTTGCTTAGACGTTTTGATTAGTTATACTGGACTGGAGACGTAGATAGCTATGTACATACTAAGTATGTAGCACATAATTTATTAAGCAGCACATAGCTGAGCAAAAACCTCTTTTCTTGAAGCTCACTCACCGCTTAACATGATAGTAGTTTACATGCACCACACACACCTACATCAGCCAACTGCTGGATATAGTCCTTCACACATGTCATGGTGTTTCCATCCCACATGGGTTAAGAAAACCATTATCTGTTTATTGACATGTGAATTGTATTTACACATAATCCCACACCTATTCGTAAAGACCAACAAAAATATATAAATTGGCAAAATATTGCATATTATTTCTATAAAAATATTTTCCCTCTATTCCAATCGCTTTAGTCAAAAAAGATCGGGGAAACTCGAGTTTTTCATTGGTTCCTATTAGTTCGATGGATTGTATACCTGCCTAGTTGAAGTACTCGAGTGCTTGCATCGTATGGATTATAATTACGATTTATTTGACTGACTTTAGTGTGGATTGAATGATATTTTAATGAACGTGCTATTTGAGTATGGGCTGGTAGGAATTTGAGTTTATCGAGATTTTCAGCGAATTACTCGAATATATTTTATTTATGGATTAATCTTGGTGTTACTTCTTATCTTATTTGGGTGTTATATTTCATAAGGAAAGATTGAAATGGAGATAATTGCATCAAACACCGACAAGGGCTAGGCTCCTAAAATATAATAATAATAACATATCATATTATTTGCGTAGTTAACTTTTTTGTAAATAATTCCTGAACAAAATTGAATAATTCGTAAGCAAAAACTCGAAGTTTGACAGTTTAATAACGCTCTTAAGACTTTGGTCGTAGCTACGAGCTTTTTAGAGAAGCTGGTTTACGACATCAAATTATAGCGTAACCTTTGTTTTTTGTATGTACTCGTACTACCTATAGCCGGCTTTTGACTATGGTATGTATATTTACATGTTGAAATATAATATTTTATCGCTAATCATACATTTTGTGCGAGACCCTTCCCCGGACACCGCGCCCTTGCCTCGCCATGAGTTTGAATGCGTCCCCATTCATGTGCAGAAGTGTCAAATGATCACGTGTGTAGTTAGGGATAATATACTTTATATCTAATGGTCAAAAGCCAGCTTAAGTCTTATTAGCTAGTAAGTTAATCAATGCCTTCACCAATGTTACTAGAACCTTGCGCGTGACTGGTGCAGCATGGAAACAATGCTACTGGCGGGAACGCATCTACGAAGATCTCGGCTTAATAAATCAGGGTTAATAAAGAGAGGATGGATTCTGCATCCGTGAATGTTCATGCATGCAAAAAATCGTATGGTGATCACGATCTTCAGGAATGAAGTAGCGACTGCAAAGCAGATGAAAGTTATAAAAACAACATCTACCACTAATACTATTATTAAATAGTAAGTACATTTAAACTTCTTATCAATTATCCTTTTTAGAGAATAATTGTGTAGTGTTATTACGTTTAGCCTGCTATACAAAGACTGGGAAAAGACCTCTCCGCACCTGCAGAAGCACAACTAAAAGCTTTTATTCGCTACTAATTCATAGTTTTACAGACGTTACTGCCTAAACTTCAAATGGACTGACAGTTAGACCCATACGATAGGTCGTATATTTATGTGCCGACGAAAGTTCCTTCAACATAATAGCGCCCTGCAAGAACGAACCGCGCATCGGGACTGCGTTCCAAACCGCAGTCCGATCTGTACGGTTTAGACTGCGGATCAAACTGTAGTGCTAATGGCGCGTAAAGATCGGACCGCGCATGTGGGACTGCCGTGTTGCGCGGTCAAAACTGTGAGATTTGCCTTCGCGTTAACATGCCAGATCGGACTGTCAGCCTCGCGCATCTACACGTACGTTTCGGAGTGCGGGTTGGAATGGCGCGTGCTATTTCGAACTTTACGTGTGCAGGACGCTTATATGTATCCGCTTCGGAGATTACCTTTGTTTGTTTTTAAGATCTTGGCAACCATAAAATAATTAAATTGAACTCACTTATGGAATTGTTGTTTCAAAGCTAAAACAGGCACATCAATTTTATTTATGTGTTTTGAAACTAATGTTTGATATTTTATTAAATTAATGTTGTCTATGAAAAATGATTGCATAGTATGGGCATGCCATGAAGAGGGATGACTGTCATGTGACAAAAATAAATATGAAGGATGGCGTGAAAGAGGATATGAGAATGAAAGTAGTGGGCACAGATTTAACGGCTGATAAAAGAAAGTGGAAGACGAAAAAATGTTGTGCCAAACGCACCTAGTGTGGGACAAGAGCAGGAGAATAATTAATACTTGCCGATATCGCTTCAAAGTTCTTTTCCATCTTTGAGTTAACTAGCTATTCTTTTAGCAATGCTAAGCTGTGCCCGGGTTGGGCATAAACATCGAAAACGGCTCTTTGTTGTTTACTGCTCACCTGGGAAATTAATTACGTAAATCTGCTTTCGCACTACAATGTGTACCGAGCATTCCAACTGTTTTCTATTTCTTCGACTACGCAAATACTTGGTTTGTACTGTGCAGGTCTGGTGAACTTAGTACCAACGTTTTAACCGTTATAGTTAGCAACTATATTCTACCAAGTTAGAAATAATCGAATCTAGAGAGACTTTTAGTAATATACGAATACAAGACATCTTCACGACTTTTTCCCCATTATGGATATCTTCAGATATTGCTCAGTGCGCAAATCTATTGAGGAAACCCCAAAGGGGGTAGTCAGAGGCAAGTCCAAACATTACGTTCAATACATGCCCACTTTTTGCAAGCAGCTAGCATTCCACGTGACAGGTTGCAAGCTCATCGCCGCTTTTTTATTGGAACACTAACATAGCACATACCTTTCGAACTTTTTAGTGCGAAGGCATGTGGAACTCCACAACTCCCACTTTTAGTAATTTTTATGTATAAAATTAGACGCGGTTAAAATTGATCTAAAATGATTTTGTTTAAATGTTTATTAATTATTTTACGAAGAGAAACAATTATGTTATAGCTTTTGTTGTTAATGCAATACTTTTGTTAAGTAATGTATGTAGTTAATATGCTTAGTTACAGGATGAGTTTGGATTCAAATTATTTATCTCAAATGCCGGCGAAGCTGCCCTAGAATAGCCGAAAATTAGTTTTATTCTGTCAATGACACAACGATAATGATAAAATTATAGCTCCGGTTTACTGTTCGAGTTTCCACGCACAACATAATCTAAAAGTTTTTAGAGAAAAAAAATATCACTTATAAAAAAAACCTGGTTGTCAAAGTTTACTTGATAGGTTCAAAGTGTGCTTTATAGTTCTTATTGAATAAAGCAATTTTGACGTTTGACTTTTTGCAACTTTTTGACTTTCCATAATTCGTGAGAACTCATTTATGTGAACTTTTCCCTCTGGAAACACGAACCTTTTTTTTATCACACTCAACCTCCATCGCCTTTTTATTGTTAAATCTTGTCGACGTCGACATTGGCAAAGTTGTGGACGCTATACCACAGAGGCCATAAATAAAAAAAAGAAGAAGAAGTAAACATTTCAAAAACATGCTTCAAATTACACCTTCATGATAACCATCGAGATATGAATTACTACTACTATAGAGTCACAATCTTCAAGTGTACAGGCGTAGCCACAGGCTACGGGAACCAAAAGGGCTTCAAAAGTGTTCAATGTTGGCGCTATTGGCGTGCTCTGAGTTTTGGAGCAGACACTTTTTTCCACGTTCGTGGCTCTAGTATACTACTCTAGTATATTCCGCATTGAGATAATCTCAATGCGGATAACATATGAATTTTAACTCACCTTTCATAGTTATTTCATAGTGATCATCCCAATAAAATAAATCAAAATCTGGTAATGTTATAAATCAGAGATACAAAGGTAATATCAGGAGTCCCGCTGTGAAAGTTTATATTTCCGGCTTTAAAACAGTCAAAACGAAAACCTAATTTAGAGGCATTCAAGTCAATGAGAGGCGGAACCTGCCGAGAGCTTCTATGAAAACTCGAACGTTATCAAACTGCCGACGAGATGCTCATAAATTCGAAGAGGCCTTTTCGCTGTAATGCCTTTCATATTTCTCTCGGCACTGCGGGTGCCGTTCAAATAAATTACGGCCATCAATAAAAATCTCAACGTAGAGATCCTACGACTTATTTAATTTATATTCCATCACAGCCGTATTTATCAAACATCGACGCTTCTGAGTGTTGTTCAAATGTCGGTTTGACTTTATCGCTTTTTCGTGTTCGTCGGTTTATGAAATGGCTGGAGACAGATGTTTATGCTGAAATATTGGTTGTATCTCAGTGGGAATAGGATTCATTCATTTTATAGCATCAGTAACAATTTTTGAAATCGGTTGTACTAGGTTTTCGAGGACGGGACGTTACTGGCCTAAGGCAAAACCTTTTATCGAACATGGGCCTTATATATTTAGACTGCATGTATTATTTTTCCGTAATAAAAGTATGTCTTTGGTAAAACAGAAACCTTCGTGAAGAAGGCCATCATGGTGAAATAAATGTATATTCGCAAAACTATTATCTTAAGCCGACCTGATCTAAAATGGATATACCTACCTAGTTTACCGAAGAAAAGCTATTAAAATCTAAGTAAACCATAAAGTTTAATTATTCTTCTGCTTCTTTGTATTAAAGCTAGTAACCAACTCTAGTGTGGAAGTTTTTAGGACTCTCAAAGGCCTCCCAAATGGCTAAACGACTTAAAATGCCGGGACCAACATCTCAAGATATCAATCAAAGCACGGCATACTGTATTAGATAAGATTTATTAGCTGTAAAAGTTGACTGCTAATCATTTACTGATTTACAATCTATTGAGGAAGGTAAATAAACCCTTTATTCGAATCGCAATCAAGATCACAGCGAAGATCAGAGGCGTGAGATATAAAACTCTTCCTTTGATCCATTCAACGTCTTCATCTGAAGTCAGGCCCAGAGGCAAGGAAATTAAATTCGAAAAGCAAATTCATTTCCTTTTAAAAGATGGACAAAATTCTGAAGACAATGGAAAATGCAAGCTAGATGAACAAAAGCATTTTTTTAATTATTAACTTGTTTTATTGTTTGCCTTTTAAATTTTCATTTTGAAATGCCGAAGCTTGATTTAAGTTATGGCTATGGTGAATTCCGTAGCAGTGAGGAATCTAACAATGACGGTAATTTGCTTGTACTCATTCAAAACAAATCTTCCTTCCGCAGCTTTGATTGTGTAAAAATTTGCTTTTATGCATGTTATAACAACATATTATGTATATGTAGGTCACAATCACAACCCATGTATGTATATTTAAAAGTTTTATCCATATCCATTCAGCAGTTACGGAGTTGAGTTGGAACAAATTATTTACAACCACACCAACACACAAACATTCGAAAATAGAATACTAGCTTCCACCCGCGGCCTTGTTTGCATAGTACCTAAATAAAAACTAATGCCACGTCACAAACTATTTATATTCTAAGTTTCATCCAAATCCTTTCAGCTGTGAGTTAGCCTCACGAAGTAAGCGGGCGCGGATGTCGCCCCGCGGCGGCGGCGCAAGGAACGGCGCATTTCAATACATAGATTTCTAAGGAAGCGGTCTCGAAGGCAGCAGCGCGGGGAGCAGCGAGGAGAGCTAACGAGTAATGCGTGCCGCATTTAAATATCACTTTGGCGCTCTAGCGCCGCGTGATCTGCACGCTGGTTTCGGAACCGAGTTTGCGTTGCCGCGCCGCCGCCGCTGCCGCCCCGCGCCGCCGCCGCTGCCGCCCCGCGCCCGCTGACTTTATGTCCGTCGAGACCGCGGCCTTACGGAGTTGAGTGGGAACAAACCTACTCACACTTTTTTAATATTTATAATAGTTAATATTCGTAGGATGATGTGATGAGTGATGTGAAGTAATAAATAAATATAAAAAAAAATAACGTTTTATGACACAGCATCATTTAGCCCCCAAATAATTCACCCCTTGAGCGGCTTCAGAGCTTGTGTTATTATTAGTTCTAGTAGTCTATTAAAAAGTATATTAATCAGTCATGTGGTTCCCATTATTACAAACTCTGCTTAGATTAGGGCTATAAAATCACTACGAAGAGCAAAACTATATATGCACTTCGGACTTTGCAATCAACCAACATCCCTGGAATCTCAGAACTAATTAGAACTCAGAGCCAATTCCGATGATAGATTGTATGGAGCCATTCAATCGAAATCATCTTCGCATGATATTGCTAAAAGCAGCTTTGCTGTCCACTATTACACCCTATGTTATTTCTGAGACACACTGCCTGCAAATTTTGTCAAATAGTTTCGCCCGCAGGTTTACTCGCGTGGTACCCGCTTAAAAAGTGGCCTACTCTTGGTTCTTTTTCCTTCTTCTCCGTATGAGCTAGGGCTGTGGCTTTATGACTGAGGAAACCGGGGCCAACATTTTGACGTGCCTTCTGTAGTACGGATGCGCTCAGATCTAAATTCCCACTACTAAACCGTCACTTATCCAAGTAGTGACTGGGCGCAGTATAGAATTGTATTGCTGGTCTAGAACTACATATGTGTAAAATTTCAGCGTAATCCATTCAGTTGTTTTGGCGTGAAGAAGAAACAAATATTACAACATTCACATATAACGTAACTGACCTTTTTAATATGGTACTAGGAATAATAATATTAATAAATATAATAAACTAAACGAAACATCTCAAATCACATATGCCTAACTGATTCCAAACTAGGCAGAGCCTGTACTAAGTGTACCAGAGACATCAACCAATGTAAAATCTAACCAATATTTATATTTTAAGTGTGATTAGGAATTAACAGCCTTGAATAAAATAACCCTAGTATGAGGTACTATCTATTTTGGATTTCTGTATTTTGTATTACTCATTATAATATTTTGTAATGATAATAACTTTATACGATTTTAATATACGAATGTAATAATTACTGTACAAAAAGTTCAACGCAAAACATGATTTTTAAAATCTGTATGTCTCGAAATTAGAGATGAAGGGAACGCTATCTGCTAATTGCTCTGACTACCTTTGCCTGGACCACATGCGGTTTCATACAAAAGCCCTATTGATGTGAAATGGTGGGATGCTGAAACGAGCCAAGGCCGAACTCCAATTGATTACATACTAACTAATCTAACAGAATGTAAGTAAGTTTGAATGATAGATCATTTTAAAGTGGGTCATTTGAATAATGTAAACAAGAAACTACGTTGACAAAGAATGAATGTTATGTTATAAATAATAATAATATCTTCAATAATATGATCAATTCTTATAAAATTAGCGGTACCTTGCCCTACCTAACGTATTTATTATATTTATTTATTTTTTATTGATATATATGTATTATGTCCTATACTCGTTTGCCGAGCCGTGGTCTCCACTCTAGAACTCTTTTACCCCAACGGTTGTCGGTTCTTCGGCAGATATGGCCAGCCCACTGCCACTTCAGCTTGCTAATTCACTGAGCTATGTCGACTACTTTAGTTCTATGTCGGATAGTCTCGTTGCGGATTCTATCCTTCAGAGAAACTCCAAGCATGGCTCGTTCCATAGCTCGCTGAGCGACTTTAAACTGGTGGACTACTAATACAACTAGTTCTGTGAGTGTCCACGTTTCGGCTCGACGGTGACGAGACGAGAAAACTCGACGTAGTTTTCCAAATGCTGCCTTACCCAGCTGAATCCTCCTCTTGGCCTCCTTCTCGAAGTTGTTTCAACCCAACTGTAATATCTGCCCGAGGTACGCCTTGTGGCCTTTTTAGGCTGGGACTAAAAAAATTATACCACAGCCACCGATCACACAGCATCATATAGCCCCAAACTAAGCAGAGCTTGTATTATGGGAACCACATGATTGATAAACTACACATTTAATTTTTTTTGTAAATACATAAATATCATACATAGAAAACACCCAGACCTGAGACAAATATCTGCAAACATTGGTCCCGCGGCGGATATCGAAACCGCAACCTTCTGCGTCCCAGGCGGACCTTCGCCCTCTGCGCCACAGGGGTCGTCATATCTTGTTGACTAGCAAGTACGAGGTAAGTTCCTATAATATCAATTATAGGAACTTGTGGCCTACTTCGCTGATCCATGTCCAATGAATCACAAATGCTGTGTACCTAATCTGCCAGATATTAGTTTAGATCACGTGTGTTTGATGTCGGTGATCGCGTTTAATTTAACGGCCCGTAATAGCCGATAGGATTGCATTGACAAGATATTACTATTAAATTGAATTTTGGTAATTAGTCTGTAGTGGTTTGTTAGGTATGAGATTGTAATAGAAAAATTGTTCTATAAAATTGGATTATTGAATACTAGTTAGGTTAAAAATTATTTATTTCTCTAAATAAAAATTCACATTTCACTTGTATGAGAACATGATACATTAATAGCCTAAGCATTTTCTTGATTAAACCTAGTTTAAAACATAGACTGCTATCTGGTCCAGCGAGTGTTCTGGAGTCGTAACAGCACTCAAAACTTTAATTTTCAAATAAAATTATTATTGAAATACTACCAGTAATCATTAAATATACCTACTACTAATCATACAGCGTACGTAGGCCTCGAGAGTTATAATTTGAAAGGTTGAAATTAACAAAAACTATCAAAATGGTGACATGACCGTAAAAAAAATTATCCAATCCACCAAACCTTGGACATGTCATCAAAAATCTATCAGTTTTGTATCAAAACCATGGAATTACTGCAAGTAAAAACGTACAAGGGACTGCGCGTTTAGAACAAAACTTTGTGTCTTATGTATTCTTCTAAAACATAAAAAAATCAGGAACAGATATTTATTCAAAGCGCGCACTATAAAAACTCCTTGATCAAAACCGGTGCACATAAAACACGGACAGCATTTTATAATCAAAACACAATTTAAAACTATCAACTCTTGTATGAAAGCACCATGTAATACTGTGATGCGGCCCAGGTGGTGTGTTTCCAATTTAGCGCGCGACGAAGGGATGTGCCACCGATTTTCATTTCCCGAACATGGCCACGCTACAAGTACGTTTCGGACTTTTGGTAGTTGATTAAGCCTGGCTGGCAAATGTATCGCTTTTACTCGATTAAAAGTACATAATGTTTTTAATTTTTTGCAAGTTGATTGGATAGCTGCTGGAGTTTTATAGGTTTGGTTGTATTTATTTTAAATAGAACGTACACAAGCTCAATGCCGCACAACAAGCTATTGAGAACTATGCTCAGAGTCTCTCTTAGTGATAGAATTAGCATTAAAGTGGCAATGGGCAAGCCATAAAGCTCCTGAATCGATAACCGTTGGGGATAAGATCTCGAATAGCGACTGCATTCTAGAAGGCGAAGTGTTGGGAGATTCTTCCAGATAGACCAACGATGGAATGGCTCAAGAACGTTCTTCGTAAAAATTATTATTCTTAGGGGAGATTTATGTTCAACAAGTAAATAAGGTGTATATTTCAATAACCAGAACATAGGTAACGCACAACAACTTTGAGTTTTAAAGGTAGTTAAATATATTTAGCAATGCTCATTGGATTTATTTTGGATGAACAGTGCTAAAAGTAAGCAAGCCGTCAAAAATAAGAACAAAAGCGAACATTTTGCCTATTCTCGGCGTATCTATTGTTTGCTGGCTATGAAACGTCGGCAAAGGCACTTGTTTCTACCAACTTCCTTAGGAAAAACTTCCCAGAACCCATCCCATCGCAGTAGAAGAGATTGCGAAATATTTCTGTCCCGGCGGTGTCATTTGCCTAACTTTCCAGTTTGAGTAAGCTTAAAACCGCCAAGTTTCGTTGAGAACGCTTTCTGTGATGCCACATTTTTATATTGAAGAAATATTCGCGAACAATACGCGCAAACAACTTTTTTCTCTGAGCAGTCTATTTGATTCCCCTCCGTCCCCCTCGGCCGGAAAAGGCGTTCACAAAGGTCTTTTATATCATATCATAGTAGACCCGCCGTTTGGACATATTCAATTTGAGTTCATTGGAGTTTTAATAAGATTTTCTTGTTTTATTAAGGATCGTATAATTTTATAATGATGGTTTTATGTTATTTTAAGGGTCATACTGAAAGCTCATAAATAGTTAATCATTAGGTTCCAATATTACTTCCTTATAGAAACTGCATTTTTTATTCAACTACGGCAAAACCAAAAGGAAGGGTAATGTTTTATTTGCTAAGGAAACCCTGTCTGTGCGTTTCATAGCTAGTTAAAAAATATGAACCGTTTCTAATTTGAAAATTCGTTTTTGTTCAGTTAATTTTTTCACTCCACATTTAACCGTCTGTGTGTTTTACTAGAACATAAAAAAAGGCATGAAACTGTATCGACTACAGAAACACATAAACCATCGGATGATGTCATATCAATTAAACTCGAACAAATATTGAATGATTGCTGAACAGCGACACAATGTGACCAATCAACTATCCCGGTGATTATCATCCACGGAACATAATTTTGCGGTTGATATGCATCGGATCTGTGTAGCAAAGCACTAATCGATAGATTACCGCTGTGAATGTCATATCATTAGAGATAGGTCACTTTGCATCGATGTCGAATGTAAAATGAGTTTTAGGATTGGTTTGCAAAAGTTTAGACCCCCTTAAGTTGCCGGTGCAATTAGTTCGGTGCCCAATCGGCTAGACCAGGCCTCACGTGAGTCAAGTTATAAACTTGTAAGGCCTGGCCTGGTCGACTAGACCATTGATTGTTTAGCATGTTAACAAAATGCAGCTTATAGCAGTTCACTCCTGGACATAGGCATCCCTTAGGGGATTAGTTATTAGATGATGCTTACTAGTGAACGCAATTGCGCCCTATCCTCAGGTCGACGCATCCAGCTTCTTACTTTCAGCCTTTTGCAAATCTTCACTTCATCTGGTAGGGCGTCATACAATTCGTTTGCTAAGCTGCGGTCTCCACTCAAGAACTCGTTTATCCCAACGATATTGGATTCTTCGGCAGATATGGCCAGGCCACTGATCCTTCGGCTTGCCAATTCTCTAAGCTTTCTTGGCAACTTTAGTTCTCTTTCATTGCCGAAGCATTGACGAATTGATCTTACAAGTAGTGACGGGCTGGAGTATTGCTGTTAGATGATCTGCTAAAACCATCAATGTATCCACGCCACGAGCGCTTCATTCAAATATTCGTCTACATATAATTGTACCTAGATTGAAGCTTGTAAAGAGTCTAGAGAGAGTTGAGAGAGTTTATTAGGGTCAACCTAATTTTTGCCAGGTTTTCATTGAGAGCAGACAAAATAAAACATTAAGTTGGCACTTATTTCCAGCTCACGTCTAAGTACAGTTAATATGGAGCATAAAAAGCCTATACACAATACCTACTTAGCCTCCAGAAGCATTCAAATAATAATAGAACTCATTTTGTCATAATATATTCTAAGAAATGGCCCATTATGCTTTATTTATCACCTAACTCTGAAACTCTTTTTCACCTCTCATAATATTTCGAGACTCGTATAAAAAATTGTCAACTGAAAATGTAACTTGGTACAATTACCCTTTCTTAGGGTCTCGTACCTCAAAATGTAAAAAATACCCTTCACTTTGTTGTCCATATTTCTGTCAATCAAGCAAGACCCTTTATCAGGAATGGGTGGAGGTATCAAGTTAAATTTATACCAAGTCTGCAATTCCTTAGAGATGTAAAAAATCAAAAAACTAAGACATTGCAATCAAAAGATATAGCAGTTTATGCCGCATGTTGCGTGTCAATGCAATGGAATCAATATCTATAACCTAGTTGACCTAGAATCATGAAATTATGAAAGTCGTAAAGTAGAAACATAGCAAAAATAATAAATCCATACCTACAAATATATACGCTCAATGTGCTATCATCATCATCATGAACAACATCAACGTGCTAGTGTCTAGTATAATAATGTTTACTTTGAGACAATGTGTACACTTTGAGTGCTGAAACGCGTGGTCGTGGTGCACCCTGCTAACTTACAAACGAGGCTCTGTCAGCCGGCTGATTGTGGCATAGCGCAGCCTAACACCGGCACAGCGACATGGGCATGGGCACTGGGCATGGGCTAGTTGCCAATGGGCAGCAGTGTCGGTGAGAAGCTGAGCTTTGCGACCCCAACCCACATGGCCAGCGTGGAGATTATGGGCATATCACCTTCTTACTAGGGGAGGCCTGTGTCTTACGATGGACTGATATAGGCTGGTGTGTCTGTGTGTGTGCACTCAAAATACAACAACGACGCAACATTTGCCGGCGTCGCTCCGTGTCGTACTTAGGCAATGCAGGTTGTCTCAGATAGCGATACGCCACGATCCCGCAGCGACTCGACTATTCAATTAACCGAGGTACCTGTTTTGGCTTCATCTTTACGCTGTATTTATAATTGGATGGGTATCTTAGTTGATTCTTCGTTATAAAGTTTAAAATTACAGAATTATTTTAAGCTTCCGTCCGCGGCTTCGCTCGCGTGGTACCCGATTAAAAGTAACCTTATGTTATACCTGGCCTAGAACAAAATTTTAGCTCGATCCATGCAATACCCTAGTTTTAGCGTGAAGGAGGATTAATTATTTCTTATTACATATTTCAATATTTTAAATTTTCATATTTTACTCCCAAGCCTTTTTAATATTAGTACGAATAAATAGAGAGATCGATTTACGCTAAAACGAAAACAAGTTGGTTAGGTTTATGAGATGAGTATATCTAACCTTTTTTTAAGAATTTTCATTGATTATACAAGATTGTAAGCTAATACAAGATTAGAGCTAGATCACTCAGTATAAAAATCCATTAAAAATAAGAGAAAACGAATCTTCTTTTTTTTTATGAGCTAGAGGCCAACTCTAGAGGTCAATAAAAACGAATGCAAATGAATGACGTTCATATTCCTTTTATTTTAAACATTGATTAATTTTAGAGGAAAAATAGACCTCATCAGTTAACGTTTGTTATCGTAACTTAAGTTAAAGCGGCTTATTTTACCTTCTTGCTGAAAATACTCGGCGTAAAATAACATTTTACAACCCTTACCCAACCGCGCAGTTTCCAACATGTAAATAGCCTTAACTTAAAGCCTCTGTCACACAAACGCAAAACTTAATTGAAAATGTTTCAACAATAGCAACTTTATACTGCAAATATTTGTCCTACCTTTTGCTGACATTGTGGAACTAACTACAAGAACATTATAAGCTACGTAAAGTATCTTTACCCTGTGAGGCCGCAGTTATGACGAAAACAGATTGTCAGTGCATACAAGCAGGCAACAAGGAAACAAAAAAAATTATACAATTTGCAACGCTACTATGTCTCCCAACTATCTTTGTCCTTCGGATTATCTCAGTATCCTATTTAGAAGGCTTCTGGTTCGTCCCACCAACGGAAAATAAAATTATTATTTATTTATTTTCCGTTATAAAATAATAAGTTTAAAATAATAAATTGATAAAACTTAGGGTATTGAGATCATTTTTTTTTATTAAATTAGTAAATTAAACAAAATATATTTTGATAAGCTCATTTGGCCTGTTTTATCAATCGTTAGATAATTTATATCGCGTCTTTTTATATATTTGTTTAATTTAAGCGATGAATGAGCTAACCTTACAATGATTTCCACTAAAAAACACTTAATACTCATACAAAAATTTACCTAAACGAAAAAGAAAATACAGGCAAACGAAGTTGCGATCGAGTCGACTAGTAACATGAAAACACAAGTTGAAGCTAGTAATCTGTGCCGGTAACCCGTAAAATCTGACTTTTACGTAAACGCTCAAAAGGTGCCGCCTCGAAATTCTATTAAGGGGTCTCAACTTGTTTGTTTATGTTACATTCTTAGGTATTGTGTAACCTGCGAGGCAACTTACAATATGACAAAGTATTTGCAATTTTGTCCCAAGGCGCTCATGTTACAAGCCCAAGTTATGGGTCTCACCTGCTGCTAATATGAAGTATTCAGCTAATATCCTTGCAATTTATACAGGTCAGCCTTTTCCTTTGATTTCTTTTACTTACGGTATTTTGTTTTTATCTTGGTATTTTACCTGTTAAATAATTTATAAAGATAATAAAATATAATTAATATTCATCTAAAGTATATAATATAACAATAGTTTAATATTTAATAAAAGTAAGAATAACCAATAACCTTTGGGGTAAACGAGTTTTTGAGTGGAGACTGCGGCTCGGCAATCGTAGTATTACAATAAAAGCAACCGATTTTCTGTTAGAAATTAGAGGACCATGATGTAAACACTTTGGATACTGAAAAACAAAACTAAGCTGCAGGCGTAGGTCTTGCTTAAGGCCGAGGTCCGCAGTCTACATGCTATCTCATTATTTTTTACACTGATCAAGTGAAAAAAGTATTTAAAGAAAAATTTAAAAAAGTTTTCATTTTTCAAAAAAAAATGCCTTCAGTGATAAAGTTGCAGTGCCCGTTTAGTAATAGATCTATCCGAAAATAACATTAAAAAAAACCGATTAATAAAAAATCTTTATTTGTGAACATGTCACTGAAAATAATGATCAAAGGTGTAATATTTCAAAAATAAAATAATCTTGAAAATGATCTCTTACTAAACATGATTTTTTATTTTTCTGATCAGCCATAATGACCACCCCGCAGGCGACTGAATATCCATTGATTACGTCACACTCTTTAACCCTGTGTTTAAATAATTATTATGTATTATACATAATTATATACATAATAAATAGAGCCTATTTCATGGAACTTGTGGCAGATACCATTTATTAATAACATATAAACATTTCGAGTAGGCAGTCAGAAACCCTCACAATTTGTTTACGATAAACTTGAATCCAAGATATTTTATGACGACTCGGTGGAAAATCCTTGAATGGAAATAACTTCAATGGATTTTCTTAAGAAAATTTCCCAACATTGTATGAGTAATGAGAATCGTAGGCGCTTCTGCGTTGTTATTTTGTACAAGATGGGTATTGTTAAGAAAAGGAATGATTATTGTTTGAAATTGTTTGAGTTGACGTTGCTGGGATAATATCTGTACTTATTATTTTTATTTGAAATAAAAACATGAAAATAGGAGAATACAATGTTTTGTACAAAAATATAAATGTCAAACATTATCATACGTAATTATGAATAGGCAACTAGCTAGCCGAGCTAGCTAGGTCACGGTCCCGCTCGTGTGGTACCGGCATAAAACATAACTTACTTATTATTCGATGTCACAAATTATGTATATTCCAAGTTTCATCCAAGTCCGTTCAGCTGTTACGGAGTTAAAAAGAAACATATATACTAAACTTACAGACACACAAACATACTAATACAAACGTTTGTGTGACAAACTTTCGCATTCATACTATTAGTGTGTTATTATGATGAGTATTGTAAAGTATGTTAAAATTGTGATAATATTGCCTACTAGCGGCCCGCCCCGGCTTCACACGGGTAGTTATTTTTTTTTAAATTATAAATGTTGACACACACACACACACATACTTAACTCTTTATTTCTTGATAATATTGAGATCCCTTCCGTACCTAAGTGACGCCTACTACATCGCTTATTATCAGGTGTTGCCTAGCTAGCCGAGCGGAGTAAGCGGTGACCACGCACTTTTTTCAAATACTTACATTTTTAAACTCGTGATATCTTTCGAATGGAATGTCATAATTGAATGATTCAAAAAGTTTGAATGAATAAAGTTATAAAAACAATCTTGAATGTGAAGTAATTTATTTTGATAAGGATTAATACCGAGCGACAACTATAGAGCCTTTCCTAGCGCCAGCATATCAATTATTATATAAAAGAACACTTATTATTATAAAATAACACTTATTGAGACAACAATATAAAAGATTATTAAATAAAAACACACTTATTATTATAAAAGAACACTTATTGAGACATAACTTTAATAGCTAGACATATGCTGTCGCGACACTTTATGTAGAAAATGATGTGTTCTGCAAAGTCGTAGCACTTTATTTTGTTCTATCATCAATAGTTTTCACAACGCAAGCGATGTAAGGAATTTATTAGGTCAATTTTTTAAACCTCGGGTTACATTATTGAAGTTTTAGTAAGGATCCCTATTTTTTTGAAAATATAATATAGCCTATGTTACCCAATTTATTACAAATTTTTTAGATCGGTCCAGTAGTTTCGGAGCCTATTCAATGCAAACAAACAAACAATGAAATCTTTCCTCTTTATAATATTATTGTAGAAGTGTACATTTAGATGTAGATTTATATTTTACTAGCTTCCGCCCGCGGCTTCGCTCGCGTGATCCCGAGATAAAAAGTAGCCTATGTTTTAATCCAGGTCATAAACTATGTAAATTCTAAGTTTCATCCAAATCCGTTCAGTAGTTTTTGCGTGAAAACGTAACAAACATTCATCCATACATCCATACATACTCACATACTTTCGCATTAAAATATTAGTAGGAAGTAGGAGGAAGTAGGAGGATAGGATTTTAGGTCAGGACAAGATTAGGTACCTACCTTAAACCTTTCCTTGCTTCCTAGTATGAGCTAGTGGCCAACTCTGGTGTCGGGGTTTTTAGGCCACAGAAAGGCCTCTGTCATGGCTTTAATTGAACCTAAGCTGACGAGCATGTATGAATAATGCGATGAGAGTGAACGAAGAAAAAGAGGTTTGCCAGGATTTTAGCAAGTGGAGGTCCATTGTCTTTGATCACTCCTCTAACAAAAGAACTTATTTACGTAGGCATACCTGATGTTTATGTACATAATTATATGATTATTGATAATGAAAACTTAAACTAAGTCATTATTAAATGATTATCATATTCAAAATACATCCAGTGCAAATTAACTAAAAATTAATTATAACACTCCAAGCCAAAAAAAATTCACTACATCAATGGCAAAATATTTTGAGGACATCGAACTTTCCGCGCCAAATTCTCGAGAGTACGCTAATACTTCTCTAATCTTATTTTAATTTATATGTAAATTCGTTCTCAGCATATTATCTCTTGGCAATATTCCGGCCAAATGTTCCAAGTTCCTAAAGTTTTTTGGAAATATTTTTATATTTAGCAATCTCGGCCTTTCCCCTTTTATTACCTCGAATTTTATCTTTAATTCTTCAGACATGGCATAGAAACGCAATGATTATGGGGTGAATGGAGTGGGAAGGAGCAGAAAGAAAAATGTATAATGAAGTCCCAAACCCCTCCCTCCGTTTTGTTGCCATTCTTTAAATCTAATCAAGGGTTACGCTGTTGGGATAAATGAGAAACGCAAATTCCTCCCTTAGGTATTTCTGCTTGTATGTTTGTAATTATTCTTCTTGCATGGAAATATTTACCTTTTATTTTTGCTGCGTAAAAATACTGCTTAACTTATTTATTTGATGAAATAACTTAATAAAATCCTAAAGTAATACATTTTATAAACTTCAACATAAATACTTCTCATTCATCTCAAGCTACCACCAATATATTGTGAAAAACGTGCACTTTTAACATAAAAAAACACAACAATATAAATCTCCCCGCCCACACCTTTCGATTTCGTAACATAAACATTACCTTTACATATCGAAAACTCCGAATTTCCACCACTTTCAAACAGTTTCCCTCAGTATACGCTTTCCCGATCGAGTACCCAATAAATTTTTGTGCAGAACTTCCTAAACACATTGATACATGCTCGGGTCAGACCCACCACCTGCTTAAATTTTAATGCAGAAAGGTATCCCCGATATATAAACCTATAAACATACCTTGAAATATATATTTGTTCGTATAAACTCGCAACTTTATAGCGGTAAACGAAACTTGGAGTTCAGTCCGTTCACAGGTCAATACAAAAAGTCTGTTAGACCATACTAATTAAGTTTTTACAACTTCAAATAGCTACAACTTTTGTTTCCTTTGTTGGACTTGCTATTAGCTGCAAGGTTGCCTTGTATTACTAAGTTTGTGAGTTCGTATGAGTTAGTGAGTATTGGCGAATCGGATGTTGTAGTTTATTTTCACCACATAATTATTCTGGTTTACTTTATCGTCAAAGAATTATTCAATATAATCTTATCTCTAAAACAAACAATAATACTAAAACAAACAATCTTTTGCTATTACAGTATAAGTATAATATTCAGTAATATTATTTATGGTATCCTTTTTCATACAAAGGAAAACGGATTTTCTGTAAACCTATTTCTAAAAAAACCACGCTAGTAATTTTTATGTTTTCGTCTATTCTAAGTAACTGAATTTGTGAAATCTTTGTTCGTTCAATTTTCCTTTTGATATGGGTTCTTTCTTTCTTTACACAAATTTCAAATCATAAGCCTTTTTTGTGATATATAGAAATAATAATCAAAATATAAATAAATATGTGGGTACCTACTCTATTTAATGTGCTACATTTTCTTTTATTATTTGGTTAATCTGCTATATTTAGCGTAGATCCGTCCTTAGCTTTCTAAGTACAAATAAAGATTTTTAGTTGCTACATAGCTGATGCGAAATATTTGTTAGAAATTTATGAAAAAAACAATTTTGCGTGCTAGTGTTAGTGTACTTTATTTATCAACCAGGGTGAACAAAATATAAAAAAAGCGTTATTGATTTCATAAAATGTGAATTAAACTATAATCAGATTTATACTAGTATAGACACAAAAAATACTTTATGATGTATTATTTTGATTGAACAGTCTTAAAGTTGAGTTTCACAGTTGACTCACAAAACAAGTATACTTATGTTATTATTATTATTGTTTTTTATTATTAATTAATAATATTATATTATATTGATTAAGCACACTTATTAGTATTTAAATGAAGGACCTAACATAAACATAGCAATTATTATGATAAAGGGTGGCATCCACTGTGTTTTAAAATAGGAATGCTATCTATGTACCAGCTAAAAGAGAATTCCATGCACAGTATCCATCTGTGGGCAGCAGCTAGTTAATTACCATCACTTGACACTTGGCTTCGGCTACCTGTTAGCTAATTGACGTCGGGATGCTCGAACCAAAGCTGGGATTTGGATTTACTGTATTTTCCCGAATGGAACCCGACACCTGACTTACTCTAACCAATGTTTCTGAACTTGGACTGGGTAGCCTATTTTTATGACACTTATAATACGACTGTTATAAATGATTGAATTATATTATCATATACGTTTAGGATTATATTTTATGTAAATGACCTTCATTAGCACTTTTATAACGTTATCTTTCTTAAAGCCATTAATTTGCTTAAAAATAATAAATAAAATAATAATTAGGACAGGGCGCAATGGTGCTCATTGGTAGGTAGGTCCAGCAGTAGACTGCTATAGGCTGATGACGGTGATGATTAATAAATAAGTACCGAAAAACAACAAAAAGAACTAAATGCAAACATTTGATCCTTTCCTCATTCTTTAGTGGCTAACTCTGGTGGTCAAACTTTTGGTGTTTTTATTATTTTCAAGAGTATCTTTAAAATGGGATGTAAGAACAGCAGTAACTTCCTGACAAGGTAGTCAAGGTATCTGCCGGCCAATTCAAGATACTAAATAACAGGGTATAAACACAGTCGCTGTAAGAGCCAGGAGTAGGGGCTGGCGTAGTGCTTGGCTTTGTAATATTGCGGGTGAAAATACGTGCGACTCGGAATGGATGTTTTTTGATGGAAATTTGATTGATGGGATTTCTGTTCACTCCATATTGGAGCATAGTCCGCTGGCTCGAAATTTTCAGCTTTGCTTTACGGTAGTGTTTGTTTTATCTGAGTGTAACACATCACAATGTTTTACTGTTATTAATGGATTACGGATAACAGATTCACGGATTGCAAAGGTGAAAATAGTAAAAAAAAATTAAAGGTATTATTATTATTCATGATAAATAGTTCAAAGTCTAATAGAAAAATCAATTCCACTATATTATAATCAAGTCACTATTAAAATAAAAAAAATCTAAATCTATATACTGTTTGGAAGCTACGATGCCGCAGACTACACACAACGAATGACGATACGAAAATACACACGTTAAACTTATAACACCTCTCGCATCGGAGGTTAAAAATTGCAATTAAAGGAAATATGCCTTTTCAGCGAATATATACACACAGAAGGGGGAAAATGTTTGGTGAATGACATGATATTAGAAATATCATCGAAGGAAAGATTGAAGGAAGGCGTGGAAGAGGAAAAGCAAGATTACGCTACATGATACAGATAAAAGAAAAGGTCGCCGTCTTATCGTATAAGCCACGCAAGCCTCGAGGTCAAGAGCTGGCCCATAATAAAAAAAAAAAAAAACAAAAAAAAAGGAATTGAAAGATATCGCAATGGAAAGAGCTAAATGGAGATGATGCTGCATCACTACACCTACAAGAGGGAGCTCTTGAATTGTAATAATAATAACAAATATATAAAATATTAGATTGTTTTACAAGGGACTAAACCATCCCATTATATACGAGGTTGTTATACTCCCGAGCGTAGCGAGGGAGGATGACAAGACCGAGTTATGATGGGTGGTTTTGGCCCGAGTAAAACACTCTACTTTTCACTTCGATTGCGAGAAAATAAATTCAATTCAAAATTAAACAATTTTCAGAAATTTTATTAAAAATTAATCAACCTTCATAAAACATCACCAAGACGGTTCTATTTTAAAAAAAAAAAAAGATTGACGGAGCACCAAGAAGTCGAGTTTTTATGTAAGAGAACGAATGCTTTGTACGGGCTGATGATAATAGACAAAAATTAAAAAGAAAAAATACTTTTTAGCCCGAGGTATTAAACTCGAGTTTTAGGCCCGCTAAGCTACACTATTATGATACACTTTTTGAGCAAGAGAGGTGAAAAAACTATTACTAGCCTAAGTTTCTCGTCAACGTCAATATGACCCGAAAGTTGTTGCTACTTTTTTATGCTGAGCACAGGTATTTGCTGCTATATATTTCCGCACTGAGCATCGTATCATCTCGCCTCTCTCGCAAATTCCCTAGTAAAAAGCGTGAACACAAACATGAAACATCATTAGCTGATGAGCAAGCCACGAGCAGAATGAGCTTTTACAATTACTTTTAAATTCTCACTGTTTTAAATGAGAACCTTTTTGAACATCAATCCTTCTCGCGTCGATAAAGAATTGGCATGAGCTTTATTGTAAACGGGAAATATAGCGCCCGTCGCGATCGGACCGAGCTAAATTTTTCATTGGCACCTGACTGCGAATAATTCGCGCGAACACCGTAATAGATTTCAAAAAAGTGGATGAGGAGCTAGCAATAAATTCAGCAAGAATCCTATTACAAACAAAAAGTATAATATACCGAGTGTAGAATTTTCCTATGTTATGTTATGTTACAATTCTTAAATACTATTCTTATAGATATCGATAGAGATACAATTTTGTTTTGCGGTCAGATGTATATTTATTTATTTTACTCATTTATTACATTTTACATTGTTACATTGTGGTTAAAAACGTGATATCAATGAGCTCACTGACTTTTAAGAAATGTTTTTATCATTACTATCATGAAATACTAGGCTTGATTTTCAAAAATATCAGTAATCTTACGTTTTTACTATTCATAGCCCAATTTAATACGAACCATACTTGTAAGATAAGTAAAGATAAGATAAGATAAGACTTTATTTGGCTCAAACAATTACAGCACATGTAGGTACAGCACAAAAAACAACAAATAAAAAAACACTGAAATACAAGTAGTTAGGTAGTACATTAATAAGTATAACAAAGTAAGTTGTAGTATGTACCAATATTATAAAAATATATAGTATATTTATCAGCATGGAGAGAGGCAGCAGAAGACTGAGGCCGGTTACGTTCTACCGTGTCAGAGGCCAAGACCGGCTTCGGGGTTGATGCGCCATGATAGTAAGCAAGTATACGTAAGTATTTTCATCAGTATATAATATAGTACCTATCCTATATTATATACATATGATACCGAACCGAATACTCACTGGTGTGATAGGCAATCCCAATTCGCACATTGTACCAAAAAAGGCCAGACTCTATCAAAGCGTTTATCCATTCACAAACTTCACATCGCCAGGGTAATAAAAAGAAAACACACTAAGCCCCGAACGCTTCGCCCATTGATCTTGCTCGTCTACTGTGATAAAGTACGTTCAAAAGCTCAGTCCGTATCCAACTCCAGATAAAAACTAACCATTGAAACACTGACGAAGATACCCACCATTCTCGTGTTTCCATTTAATTAAGCTCGGAATCCGGAGTCATGGGTAAAACGGAACAAGTCTTCAGTTTATAAATGCCCGGTCCAAATTGTCTCGTATTACCGTCTATTTGTGAAGTCTGGGCAGCTAGCTACTCAATATAAGATAGCTTTGTCTCTTTTAGAAATTACTAAGAGTTTTTATAAAAATCGGGAAAAAAGTTAAAATTATATTATTTTATTGTCCTCTATCTATTAGATTTTTAACGAATAATTTTTAAAACGAATAATTTATGGTGGTGTATTTAATATTGGATAACTAATTGGTTATTTTGTGAGCTAAACAAAACCAAGAGTATTTTGAATGTATCACATAACATAAATATTCGAAAAAGAGTCCTGAAGCATGCTACTTTCATAAAAACTGCACCCCTCCTTGGAGTAAATCTCGAGTATATTAAAATAAAATTCACGTTCACACTGAGTTATTCCCATTCAAGGCTTTACACAGACCATTTTCATATGAGTACACTTTAAAAATATATTAAATCTCCCTACAGAGGGATAGTGAGCATCAACGTCACCCTAATACCTATTTCGAGCCCAACAAAGACATGAAAAATGGTTGAAAGTGGGCCTTGAATGGGATAAAGGTACTCTTATCTGTTCGTAGATTCCACATCATGTGTCGGGAATTCCGCTTTTGTGTGTTCTGCATGAGAGGAGTTTTAGGCAGGTGTTTATTGATGGCATTTCCTTAGGGGATGGATTCAAATGTAAGCAGCTGATTTACTCAGTGCTTATAATATGAACACTTTCTCAAACCAGAGATCATAATAATTGTTAGCGGGTTCAATTTGATTAAGATTTAGGATCGATCATAAATATATTTGCGTCATTTGTAATCAATTCCTTGGTTGGGCGCTATATATATCTCGACTGCCAAGGACAAAGACCTTGTCAGGGTAAGCAGCTCATACACTCATACTTACAGGTTAGATTAAGTTAATATGTTTTTCCCATTGGATAGACCGTCCACGAACTCACCTGATGATAAGCAACTGTAGTCCGGACTTTCGTGCGACATCTTAAATCACAACGGTCAGATAAAGCACGAAAGTGTTGTGAAGAAGTGTGAATGTTTACATTGCAATATTTGAATATATTTTACTTTGCCACATAATATAACTCCAGTTCATTGAACCTGATCAAACTTATCCTTCCTTATTCGTGGCTTTGTTCGCGTGATCGTTCGGTAGCGTGTCGTTATATTAACAGTCATTACAAAATTTCCCAATAATAAGCCCACTGAAACATTAGCTTTAGGCTACACGAAAAGAGAATTAATAATGGGCGAAGTTTGCGGTTAATTCGGTTCACCATCTGCGTAAAATGTAGGAAATTTTTTACATTCCATCCCCCGTAATCCGTAAATATGGGGTCATTAAGCTGGCGCGATGCAAACTGCCTTTTATTAAATCGGTGCCCCAGGCATGGGTTTCTGACGCCTTTGAAACCGATGCAAGTTCCTAGATAAATCAAATAACATATATTCAGGAAATTAATTTATCCAATGTTTTTTGTAGGCATTTAAAATGTAAGCTTCAGGGAACATCAAAGATTTAATTATATTCCAATAATTTCGAATCAGTCTGTATTTGAACCCGTGACCTTCCCATAAATACTAGGACGCGCTATCAACTACGCTACCGAGCGAAATTCTAGCCCTGTCAAAATATTCAGCAGTCACTGCAGAATAAATCAAGTATCTATGGATATAAATTTAAGTAAAAATTAACATTTACACATCCTTCACTGAGCATTGTTTACTCTACAGGTTTACTCTAAATATATAAAACTGTAGCTAGCTGATTGACTTACTGAGTTACAATCAACGCATAGCCCAAACATTTAAAACTTAGAGGCTGTATTCAATGCTGAGCGTTAAGCGCACTACGAAAAAAAATTTACTCTTAAAAAAGGTGTAGGTGGGAAAGACTTCATGTGCCGCAGAAGTAACGGGGCTTCTATTAGTTATGTTCTTAAAAACGTCGACCAATATTTGCCATAGGATACTAGCTGAATGGCGCTCAAAAGGAGAAGCAGTATTCCAGCATTAAAGTGCTAGTGCTAGGCTGATGATGATGATCATAAAGTGTTTCAGTCAAAGAGCTTAAAAATACACTCCTTCCAGCAAAATTGAACCAGGAATTTATGCTAGCATTACAGAAAACTTCTTAGAGTACCTGACAGTCCTCTTGCATAATGTCGGATCTTATCAGGGCTATACATCAATGTGTCTATTAGCAAGGTCCGGGCCGCAGGGGACCCATCGTTTCATTTATTGAAATTTACTAAAAAGCTCACAAGGCTCTCGCGGGAGTCTGTTGTGGCTGTGACGCTAATTGATTTATTAAAATGCGAAAGTTGAAGGATTTTTAGTGGTCTATCGATTCTACTAAAGTTTTATTTGCTATAAGTACTATAGTATTGCTGCCTCTTAAACGTTTTGGCTTTCGCTGTAAGTTTTAGAATTTTTTAAACTAATTAATAGATAGAGTAAAAAGTATATTTATTGTAGCCATATAACTTGAGACATAAAGTTACATAGGTTTATAAAAATGAGAAATAAAATTTAAATTTGTAGTGACTTAGTTATAGATATTATATTATGTATGTACCTAAGCATAAACATTGTTAAGTAGTAATTTTCGTCGAACTACCCACAGCATAGGAAATAATAAGCTAGGCTCTATTTAGTCGCAAAATCATTGAACTGCTTTTATTTACACAATAACTTGGCTCGCATAAGACCCGAGCGACCCTCAAACTTTTTCGAAGTAAACTAACAGGACATTATACAAATATACAGGACATCTCACACACGATTAACTGATCTCTTAGTCGGGCACTCTTGTCAGAGTGGTCGTGGTTATGGAGGTCGTGTTTTAATGGCGGCTATTGCAAAATACCTCCTCTAACTAGGCATCTCTAACTAGGCAGACCTAATACTCTATTACCAGAGACTGATACATAGATAGATACTTATAAAAAACATTTATTGAAAAAACTGTAAAACAAAAAAGGTATTTTTACCTTTTTTGTTTTACAGCCAAGGTACGCCAAGGTAGGTAACTATTGCGTGGGCTGCGTGCCCTCCTGCATGCCCTCCTGCGGGGTGTAGTTGCCGTACTCTAAAACTGACTCCGACTCCAAAACTAACAGGTAGATATCTAGATCTACCAAGTGGTAAACGCATAGATCGTAAGGGATAAATTTATGGAAAAAAGGTAGATGAACCAAAAAAAAAGCAGTTATTTTTAACTTTTTTGTTTTACAGTTTTTTCAATAAATGTTTTTGAAATGTTTTCGGTTTTTTATTTTATTTTCAATTATTGTTTATTTCCGAAGTTTTAGTGAATCTGACTTTAAGACGATTACTAAAACTATAAATAAAATTCGAGGCCATAGAAATTTCATTCCCTATTGTCTTACCTCCGAAAAACACAAAGAAAAAGAATTTTCTAAATTGGTTCATAAATGACGGAGTTATGAGATAACAAACATAAAACATGAATAAAATTCGAGCCCATAAAATCTTAGTCCCTGTTTTTTCACTTTTAGAGTTGGTATTTTTTCTTCAAATTTTTATGGGACCCATCCAAAAGTATACCCTATACAAAAAACGAAGAGTTTTTTAAATCAGTTAATAAATGAAGGAGTAATGAGGTATCAAACATAAACAAAAAATGAAGGCCAAAAAAGGTTCATTCCCAATTTTCTCCCCCCAGGGTTGGTATTTTTTCTTATATTTCTTATATCTTCATATGGGACCAATTGGGAAGTATACCCTCTCCAACGAAAAAATAATTTTCTAAATTGGTTCATAAATGACAGGGCTATCAGGTACCAAAAATAAAAAAATAAAAAAAACCTCCTCCTTTTTTGAAGTCGGTTAAAAAAATCCAGATATCTTTGTCTTAATGTTTTGTAAGTACAACAACTATGTTTACCACACAAATGTTTGACCTAAACGGGAATCGAACCTGTGACCTGCAGCTCAGAAGGCAGAGCTAGTACCGTCAGTCATTTATATAATTAACACGTATAATAAGCCAATTACATGAATTATTTTGATATTGAATTTATTTTGTTAAGTCATCATAGTCCTTTCACGGTGTTATAAGTATGTATTTACTATGTCTTATTCCAAAACGGAGAATAAAGATAGTAAGTAAGATAGATAAGGAAGACTAAATCTAGTATTTTGTTTACAGAATGTCATATTTAAACCTTTTTGACTTGAATTCTGACTATCTTTAGTCTTCGTTTTGGAATAACCCCTTATTCCGTATGCGTTTCAGGCAACTGATTGTTTGTGGTACTAAGCTTATGCCTTTAAAATTCAAGAGCAAACCGCAGTGATCAGAAATATTCTCTTACGTAATCAATCTCGGACATAAATATTACCACACTGCAACCCCCTCCTCGAAATAAATCTCACAGTCCGAATGTATCTTAAAAAGTAGATTGGTTCCGCGCAATTTCGGTAATGCACGAGTTGGCCGGCCAAGTATGAGGCGAAGGATGAATTTGATTTCAAGTAATGTATTAAGGTTATATAAATTCTTGAAACGCAGTAATTTGTCTTTTTATTATGCGAGAGGATTTTATAAAAAGATCTACCTGCTCTGGGTTTTATGGACAACTAGTGGAGCTCCCGCGATATCTTTGGCGTAGAGGTATTTCGACTTATCCCCGCTATAATTATTTGGTTGAACTTATTTTAGATTGGTAATTCTTTATTTATGCACATATAAGTACTCATTGTACGTAGTGTAGAACGCCCACCGGCTTTATGGGGCGACGATCTGCGAAAGGCTGCTGGTAGATGCATTGATTTGTGTAGTAATAATAAAGTTACGGCTTTCGGATTATTCTCTTTACTGGTGACATAAGACATTGCTTCTTTCCAAAAATGATTAAGGTAGTAAGTAGATTGAAGTAGGTACCTACTCTATAGGTTTTGATTCGATAGGGTTTGGCCATATCTTTTTGATTGCATTGATTTGAAGTTTGATTTTTTCACTGCTCCAAGGGGTCTGTCATACAGACGAATAACGAAGTGGTCCCATATGGGACCCTAATTTCTTTTCAATCTATGGAAGCCTAAAAAGGCAAAACAATTAACATACAAAATATAAATCAGACTACTTTTTTCTGAAATCCCGTTACAATAAGAGAAATACGTCCATGTCTTATTTCCAAACATCTTCTCAATCACGAAGCGAAATTTCCGCTTAGCCTGACTACTACTTATTTGATATCGCTAATTCCCAGCCTCTGCTATAAATTACCCAGGAGGAAATGAGCTCGGCACGACGGAAAAGGGGAAAAAATGCTAATAAAATTGTACCTTGCCCGTTAATCTTAACCCTCCACGGTTTTATTCAGATTTGAGTTTCCTAAGTACCTAACTTAATGAGGTCTTACAAACAACTGTGGTTAAATGCCACCAAATTTAAACAAGCCAATGTTAAAAAAGTGGGAACTTATATTTTATCCTAAACTACGTTCCTCTCACGGATTCGCTGGAGTGTTTCCCGTATAAAAGTAGTTTATTTGTTACTAGCTTTCGCCCGCAGCCTCGCTCGCGTTGTACTCAGATAAAGATAAGATAAGATCACAAGCTATCCATGTTTTATCCAAATCCGTTCAATAGTTTTTGCGTGTAAACCTCTATACATCCATACGTCCATACATCCATACATCCATACATCCATACATCCACACATCCATACATCCATACATCCATACATCCATACATTCATTTGATACCCATATAATGGGAGTGCACTAAAAATAACTAGTTCGCCATCTTGTGCCGTCCGCCATATTGAATTCAGATTTAAGTTAAGTATTTTATTTTTCGTATTTTTCTAAGCAAACTCTTTTATTTGATACCCATATTGTAGAAGTGTATTTTAAATAACTAGTCAGCCATCTTGAGTGCTCCGCCATGATGGATTTAGAATGACTTTACACAGCGTACCATGCATTGTCATCCAAACTAAACGTGTTTACGAAATTTCAGCTTTATCGGTTGAAGATATCTGTTTCAAATTTGACTTGCAAGATTTCAGCCGCACATACAATGAAAGTTAAATAAAAGCTTTTAAAAAATGCACCAGTGTGCCACTGCATTAATGACGTCGTGTGAAAAAATCTAACCTTACGGCTACCATGACTGGGGTTCAGATTTGAGGTGCCTAGGTAGCCGGGAAATTAATATTTCCTAAGTGGCAAGGGGACATGCCGCCACAGAATTTAATTAACGAACAAAGTACCTGTGGCCGCTTTATCGCGGTCTTTTACTGCTTCTGTTTTACATGATTTTTCCCTGTAGTCCTTTAGTTTTGTTTGTTTTTATTTGTATTTTAGAAAATGGTTCATTTTAAACTTTGTTGACTTAAGGTAATATGCATCATTATCATTAGGCATCTTTGGTTCTACTTACTGAGTTTCAATAGGTGATCAGGAACAATCAAGGTGACGAAGCACTATTTAATCTGATTATTCATTTAGAAAAATTTTACGGAACGCGGAGGGAGAGCTTCGCGTTCACTCACCCTGATGAAGACTTAAGAACTTAATGAGTCGAAACGCCATCGGTGCCATCGCCGATGTAACGGTAGGTGAATATTTCAGTATTTTAATATGAACTATCTTGCTTCCAAGTTCCAGAAACTAAAACTTGAAATCTATTCCTATAGAAAAACTTGGTAGCAACGAATAAAGAAATAAAGCAAATCTAACTAGCTACTAGCATGCATACACTTACCGGTAGTTGCACAAATCATACCACCTCCAATTTATTTATCGGGTTACCAGATCTTTTAAAGTTTTTTCTTTTTAAACACGCCAAGGAAACATTAAAGTTTTGTGAATAGAGTTGCCACTCTCTGCGTCCGACTTTTAAACAATTCACAATCATATATTCATGAACTAATTTCGTTTTACCCATTATTCTATTTCAGTAAAGAATTATCTTTAATGTCAACACACAAACTTATTTACCTTGTCTGATTTTATTGAGATTGAATAGTTGGAGAGAGGCCTATACCCAGTAGTGGCTGAAGGCGGTGTGCGGTCGATGATGATGAAGATGTAATTTTATTACTTAGTTTACAATATTGTTAGTCCTTGAACTATTGTTGCATATAATCCGGTTTTTTTGTACTTAATTGTTATCAATAGCTACCTACTCTATTAAAGTGCATTTTTATAAAACTAAGCGCGGATTGCGTGCTAAACGAAGTGCCTTTTCTCATGGTCTCGTGTCATGTTAGTATAAGTTCTATGATTGATTATCGTAAGGAAACGAAAAATTTGGTAAAACTAGGCGCCGTTTATAAAAATATACCTGGTGTGAAACAGTGAATTATTAACATACATGCTTCATAAATTCAATCGTTTAATGATAGGTATAGAACTAAAAGAAGTTCTACGCCATGCTATCATGCCAACGCTACATTGTACGATTATTACAGTGGTAACTTTTCATCGCAGACCAGGACGCTGTAGTGCACATGGTTAGATGGAAACTTACCTAGCACAAACAATTCTCATAACCTAGTCGACCTTACTCCTACACCTTACTTTGCAAGCTGACGCTATCTTCACTGTTCTTGGAACTCGGGAAACCTTGGCGAGATATATGGCTTATTGACATGTCCGATACAAGGTGTCAACAAACTATCAGGGACATGTCCGTAAACAGCCGCTGACTGGATGCCGAACAACCGTGCACTTTATCAGTCGCCGCTGATACGACTGATAAAGTGCACGGTTGTTCGGCATCCAGTCAGTCGAATTTCTATCTATAATTTCTAAGGTGATGTCCGCGGACGGTGTCCGAAGCTAAACAGATCATCGGAAAACATTCACGGTCATTTTTGTCTACAGACGTTATCCGATAATCAGTTGTCTCTCAGCTCTCCTAAAATGTACAGTAAACTTGCGTCAAAGCTTAGTATTACATATACCGCTCTAAAAATTACCTATTAAATCCATCACGCAAATCGTAGATAATTCGTCATATTAAAAAAGCATAGTAGCGCTGTAATTTTATTGGAAATATATTCGGCTATTATCGACGGCAATATTAAACAGTACGTCTACAAAATGGTTGACTAATTACAATACAATATTGGCGTTGATTGGGAGCGCGTGACCAGAATGGATGTCATGCACCTTTGGAATTATTCAAACGGGCTAATTCAATTTCATTAACATGAATGACAGAAGGCACCGCTAAAATCTACGATATTTTTTCAGAGCCCTATTCAAAAGGCATTAATTATACTGTTACAAAGCAATTAATCTGTACTTGTGGGTGCTACCGACTTTATCCGTTTAGAGGTATTTTCTCGCTGTAACACTTTGGGGGCTGAATCTCTGGATCTTTCCCTTTCTTATTACACCCATGCCAGGAAGTGCCTTATGATGAAGGCAAAACATCGTCGAATTTCTGTTGGGTCTTTGTGAACTCATCAGAGAGGTTTATCGGATTTTCGGAAGATCTAAATCTTGTAGACAGTACTGTATTTTTAGGCATAACTTTAGATAATAAGCTTCAATGGGGCGCTTCAGTTCTGCAGCATACGCAGTCAAAAGAACGCGTCCACTTACTGACGTAGAAACGGCTAGACTAGTTTATTTCAGCTACTTCCATAGCATTATGTCGGTCGGCATTTTGTTGTCGGGGAATGCTGCAGATATCAACACCATATTTGTATTGCAGAAGAGGGCTGTTCGTGCAATTTATAATATGGGCCCCAGTCACTTTATTTCTTTAAACTTAGTTATAAGTAATCACTTATAACTAAGTTTAAAGAAATAAATGTTATGACAGTGCCTTGCCAATATATATATGAAAACTTAATGTATGTCCGAAAACATATTAACATGTTCTAGAAAAATAGCGACTATCATAATGTTAACACTAGAAATAAAGATAAACTAGCTGTTCCTACTGTAAGGCTCCATAAAGTTAGTCAATCTTTTAAAGGGATGTGTGTACGATTTTTTAACAAAATCCCAAATAACGTGATTTATCTGTAAATAAATTCAAAAATGTTGTTAAACGTAATCTATGTAATAAAGCTTATTATTAAAATATCTGATTATTTAGATGACATACAAGCTTGGGATGAAACTGCCTCCAACTCCATCAAAAACAATGTAATAGTTATTAAGAACAATGACGTTAAAAAAATATAAGCCAAGCAGAGTTTCTTGCTAATTCTTCTCTGTTTGGTCACGTTACGAATTGGTGGTAAATTAAAAAAATCACGTGTACAAAGACAAAGTGTACTATACAGTTCCTACTGAATAAATGAATTTTGAATTTTGAATTTTTTTGAATTTTGTAGTATTATTTTTTGTCTTTCGAATAACTTACAGAAATAACCCTTAAATTTCTAAACTCTAGGACATACTAAGTAGTCAAGAACTTACTGTTTAAGCTGTGCATACATAGTCAATCAGTCAAATTCATTCATTTAATCAGTACAGTTTTCTTTTCTCAGATTTTCCAGTGTTGGCACTGTATGGTAACTTTTACAATTCTTCTATTTAAAAGTTAATACAGTTCACAAAAGTACAGTACTCAGTACACTGTTAAGTCTCAGGATCAAAATAAAAGTAGCAAAAAGCAAGTCCAAATTAATCTGACCATAACGCAAAACTCTAATTAAACATAATAGAAGGGTTTTCTAAGGTACTCGTGAGCGCCCGCAAAAGTCTCAAAGACGACCTCGTATTATCTACCTACTTTACAAGAATAAATATGTGATACAGATATGAAACTTTTGCAAACGATCACTTAGTCACCAACAAATCGTAATCCAATAATAATTAATTTTAATTTAAATGTTAATTTTTTTAATTATTGTGTACTCGTAGTAATACGGCCAAAAAGGAAGTATTCAGTTTATGCATTTCTTTGCGATCACTTTGCGATATCACGATCGATGGAGACGAGCACCACAAAAAGCGGGGTTTGTTTTTCTTTTTCAAAGATTAATTTTATAAAAATTGCGTGTAGGAAGTTAGGCTTAAGTACTAGATTACATTTATAACCATGAAACAATACAAAAAAAAAAAAAGTGTTAGAGAAAAATACTTAAAATAATTATATGACATATTTTGCGCGGTTGGCTCGACAGTAGCTCTAGGCCATCTTGCAGAGGCGCAACAGACAAGAGGTTAGCAGATATTTACTTACTACAGTAACACTTAATTTTTTTGTGTAGATTCATATTATTATTATTAAATTATTAAATTATTAAATTCATAGCAAGTTTTTTTTACTGACTTTGGTATTTTGTCAGAAATCAAACATGGTTATTAACGAACAACATGCTAATATTTCTGCAGTTTGGAGTTTCATATCTTCACGTACGTTATTATTAGCTATCAGCTATCATCCTGGACGAGCTATAAAAAGTAGGCACCGACGTGACTGCGATATGGCCGTGTTTAATTTTGAAACGGACGAAGGCGAGAGATTTTAATGAGAGATCAGGTTTTTCAATTATCCCTACTCCTTTCGCGGAGTTTCACGTTGGATTTTTATTGAGTATTTGAGGACTGAATTCAGAAGAGCTTGGATAATAATAGTAAATAAATAAAATAATTATTTTTTTTATTTCAGATTAAAAAATACAATATTATTACTTAAAAATTTAAAATAAAACACTAGAAACAAAACATAGAAAATAAAACACGCAAAAAACAGAAAATAATACATTAAAAGAAATTCATGAGCGACCAGCCCAGTATTTACTTAAGTGATCACCCTCATAATAAAGCCCCTCCAGAGTGGGGAATCATACCTGTCGGATGTTGTTTTCAGGATGCTGTTATGACTGTCTCATACTCTGCAGAATAGGGAAGCAGTTTTTTTGCAGACGATAGCTTTGAAGCCATCGGTTTGGTATTCCGCAAACACCCCTGTTGCACTGCAGAAGCGAGGCAGTCCCAATATCATCCTAAAAACATTATTATATTGGCTGCGTAAGGCATCCAGCGACCTTTCGGCATAGTTGACCCATAGATTCCCTGTGTAAAAGCTCTGGCGCTTTGAAGAATGTGATTTTAACTTCTTCAGAGCACCGAGCAAACCTACGGATCAGCATGTTGCCTCTAATCGCAAGAGCCCTACGCTCCCTATCTATATCAGCATTGTCTTTAAGGTAATGGTCAATTTTAGTCGGAATGCTTTCAGAGGCTCGATCACGAAAACTAGCAAAAAAGTATTTGTATCGTAGTCGTAAATTTTTTACGTAGATTCAAAATAATGCTTTGCCTTTGGACAAATTTTTCGTTAATTTTTTTTTGATATTTCAGGTTACGATAATAATATTTGTTATTTATTTAGAAACTACATAACATCATAACAGTTTTTTTACCCAAAGTAATGGTTTATGTTATTAGGTAGGTATATAATATAAATATGAATAATACATTAAGATATGTAGGTACTAGGTACTAATTAATCTAAAAAAAATATTTCTATAACTACCTGTGCTATTAGTAGGAGTTTCGGCAGCAAAATGTAAAAAATATCCATACTGTTTGTGGATAAGATATTGAGCAGATAAATAGGGAGTATATTCGTGATTACCCTACAGTTAAGTTTCAAGCCTTTTGTAATCCATAATCTAAGTCCTCTGAATTAGTTTCTCTGCACATCTTTTGATCAAAGTCGATATTGCTGTTGACGAGTTATTATTTATTTCTGATACATAATTTACTTAAAACATCATCATAAGCCTATAGCAGTTCAATGCTGGATATATGCTTCTCCTAATGAGCGCCATTGCGCCCTGTCCTCAACTCGACGCATCTGGCTTCTACCAGCAGCCTTTCTTACTTATATAAAATGAAGATGTGAGATTTGAATAGTGAAAATATATGTCAGTTCTCATTCATGCCAAAACTACTGAACGGGTTAAACTAATATGCAAAAAATCATTAGTCTACGGCCTTCACAAATAAGCAACATTATTTTATTGCTCTTGCAATAAAACGGGAATGGGTATGCGGGTTGAGGATCGTAGGTCCATGTCCTCGCACCGCCGGCCTGTAGGGTTTTAGCTATGCTGATATAGGCTGCGCTATGGTACAATCATCCGGCTTCCAAAGCCCCGGGTGTACTACGGGCTGGTAAGGTTAGCTTTAATCCCGAAGATTGACGCAGGAACACACTCACACAAACACACATACACAATTATTATAGATTAGATACACTAAGACATAAAAGCTACTTAAATGCGGGCACCATGCGAGCAAAACTGCGGGCGAAAACTTACAGCCTGCGCACATTGGACGACAAACGTCAGCGATTAGACGCTACAACAAGCTGCGGGGGAAATTTCATACATTTTGTTCAAAGCATTTTGTTCCGCACACACGGCGACAATCACGACATGACAGACGCTCGCGACTAAGCGCGATGACAAAGCGTCGTGTTTGCGAGGTCTGGTATTGTAGTATTTCTATAATCTCAAAATGTATTTTTAGTTTTAGTTTTTACATAACAAAACTGTTGAAAAGAGATCGTTGAAATCTTGATAGATTTAACTGCCAACCTATGGATTCATAAAAATAATAGCTCTTATATCACGAACAAACGCTACAACAAAAAGCATACATGCTATAATTACAATAAACATGAGAATAAGCATCTGTTTTTTCAAACCATTGAATAAAACAGGTTACTTACTTATAACAGATACAATTACGACAAATTACGAACAATATAATTCAATGGAAAAGTAAATTATATTTAATTGGTATGAAAGATACCAAACTTAACATTTGAATAAATCGGGTGTAAAAAGACGTTTACCGAAAACGAAAGGTAAGTGGTATATAGCACACCAAAACCAAGCCAAATAAAAAAGCCATTGGTTGAAAAAAGATTATAACCGGAGAAAACAATATTTATAGATTTCAAAACTGCATGAATACTGGTTTTAAATTTTATGAGTTTTTTGCTTATTAAAATTAGATAGTTAGGTAGTATGATGTTATTATGTTTTACTATGTGTATGTAACTAGAAAATTAATTAAAATGACGTGGTGAAATTTAAAAAAGATGTATTTTTCGCTAATCTGTTTAAAATCATGGTCAGATTGTAATTTGCAACCTCTCAGTTTTCGGTAGTAGTCTTTTAATATATCTGTAAAGAGTGTAAGGGGTTCCACCTGTTTGGAATCCAACCTCACCAAAATAAAAAATAAACAAAATCAAATTAAGTTTATTCAATAAGCACACTTTGAAACGTCAATTTTTTTAATTTGAATTTACACCA
The DNA here is from genome assembly GCA_951804965.1 of Horisme vitalbata. NCBI lineage: Eukaryota > Metazoa > Arthropoda > Insecta > Lepidoptera > Geometridae > Horisme > Horisme vitalbata. The sequence continues at coordinate 26,465,854 of OX638091.1, read as the reverse complement.
ATTCGTAACGTGACCAAACAGAGAAGATTTGGCAAGAAACTCTACTTGGCTTATATTTTTTTTAAGTCTTATTTTTACAAAGTATATTATTATAAACTTTGTATTAACACCGACACGGCTGAATCCCCTGATCAGCAACGGACAGCAGCATCAACAGTGCGACAAATCTGCGATCCCCAAACCACAGGCCCAGCGATTAACGGATTTCTTGAAGTTCCCTCTTTAAAATGGGTGGTATATGTCTAGCACTGGAGTGTTATAGACTGGTGTAGTATGTGTGGTGTGTAGATAAAAAATAAAATGTACACAAATAGTTTCATTCATCATCACAATCATAAATATTTGATTTCAGATTATAAAACGCGAGGTATCGAAAGATATCGATATCCTACACTAAATAAGAGCTATGACAAAGTCACTGAAAGAAAGAAAGATAATATAAACTGCAGGAGGTGGTTCCATCAATAGATTTTTATTATGTCTACATTTCAGTTCTAATTAAATAACCTAGCTATACTGATTTTAGAACCAATAGGGATAACGACTGGGTAAAAAAATGATAATTCTAATTAGTCCGTCAGATAGATCAACAAAAAATATTAAACAAGTATTTTTTTATTTGTCAAATAATAAAAATTCACTGAGATACAGAGCGTCAAAGTTCGGGAGTGGCGACTCGTAACGTCATGGCTAGGTAAAAAGAGTACTAAGTCGTGACGTCACGCGGAGTTTCCACGTACTTTAGCTTAGTCATTTTTTGTTTAATTGACAAAATTAAAAATACGTATCCAATATTTTTAGATAATGTTAATGACGTACTAATTATTTTTTTCAATCGTCATCTCTCGAACAAATTATTATACAATAATACCTTTATTTTTATCTAAGCTACGTTAGCACATTAGGTACAGTCAACAAAGGAATAAAGTTTATATCCAAAGAAAAATAACGTTTTCTACAAGAACATAAAGAACGTAACAACTGGTAAAGTAAGTTCATCTGTTGTTGACTATACAGCATACAATACAAGCAAACACCTTGATTCAGAACTGAAATCAAGGTCGAACCAAATCATATTACACGACCTTTTCAATTCCATTTCTTTTGTAACACAACCCAATACGAACTAAGGTTTATATTTTATCACTAAACGAATTTCAAAGACAATGTTAAACCAACATCAAAGCCGCTCGTAGATTATTGGATTTATCTTATACCCAAAGGTCTGAATAAAAATGTATTTCTGTTATTTTTTACATCGTTGCGTATTTTTAACAATATCAAGTCATAACACAGACTCTCTTTGTCTCGATTTGTCTCTTCATACTAATTTATTAATGCCAAAGTTTGTTTGGACGTTTGTTACATTCAACGTCAAAGAAATTCGATACGAGACTGAACCCTGAAAAGGGATGACGACTGCGTAAAAAAAAATATAATTAGTCTGTCAGATATATCAACAAAAAATACTGGACACGTATTTTTTTATTTATCGAACCAATAGAAATTGACGGAGATAAAGAACGTGAAATTTCTGGAGTCGGGGCTCGTGACGTCACGGCTAGGTAAAAATACTATAATATCGTGACGTCAAGCGGAACTTTAACGCACTATATCTTTGTTATTTTTTGAATAGTTGACAAAAGAAAAAATATGTGTCCAATATTTTTTGGATATGTAAATAAGGGACTGAATGGAATTTTTCAGTCGTCTAGCCTATTAAAACATAAAAGCTATTTTCATTTTTCACAAGAACAGAGCCTAGCTCCTTGTCTCTGTTCTTGTGAATTCTATAAAAGAAAAGTGTACGGTATACCAAAATAAATTAATAATAAATTAATATAAAATAATATTTTTTTGTAAATACATGGGTAGGTACATATAAAATGCACATACATACCATATAAGATGATTATACACATTGAAAACTCCCAGACTGAGAGACAAATCTGCAAATAATGCAAACATTTCTCCTGCGGCGGGAATTGAACCCGAAACCTTCTGCGTACCAGGCGGACATTCGCCCACTGTTCTACAGAGGTCGTCGTAAAATTATTATAAACCTTCAATAATTCCTAAAAAATGGCCGCAAAAGCGGAATGTAACATTACATATTTTTACTTTCTCTTTCATAAAATTCCATTACAAAGAAAGCTAAGCAACTTTATAGCTGTAGGTTCTTACATGAATTTTATTATTTCCTTTATACTTTCCTGTAATTAGAATATTGGGGAGGTAAAAGTCAAAATAAATCACGAAGATTCATTACTTGAACGCCTACTTTATTTACTGGATTCGAACCCACGCCTAGATTCTTAGGCGGGGCTGGATGACAACTGCGGCAACCAGGTTCGTAGGGACATAGGCCTCCACTATAAAGGGGGATATGCAGATAATCCCCTCGCTGGGCATGCGGGTTGGGGATCGCAGGTCACAGCTTCTCGCACCACCAACGCTGCTGCCCGTCGGTGGCCAGGGGATTTAGCTGGGCCGATGCAGGCTATGCTATTCAGCAATCAGTCGGCCTCCAGAGCCCGGTTCGTTGTTTGGCAGGGTGCACCACGTGCAGGGGGGAATGGCTTGGGTTCCGAGGATAGGGATTGGAACCCCGTACACCTCAGGTTCGCATAGTTCCCGAATAAAAAGTACCTTTTTTGATATTCCTTTTTTTATTTATTAGCAAGGATGAGGTCGACGATAGGGCAAATTTTCCCAGAAGTTGTCTATTAACTCCCTTTTTTAAGCCGTTACAGTCATAAGTCTAGAACTACATACCATGTGCAAAATTTCAATTGAATTCCTTCAGTAGTTCTTCTCGTGAAGGAAGAACAAACATTTTACATCTTGATACAAACTTTCATCTTTATGATTATCCATTTGTATTACTATCCTTTAGTATCCTATATATAAAGATATCCCAATCAACACTATAAGTTTCAAAGGTATGGCAAAAATGGGTATGATGCTATCTTAACACGAGCTCTTTATTAAATTATGATCATTATCATCATCATTCGTTTTCGAACCGCTGCTGGGCCTTGTTGCCATCTTTTGATTTATATTTTGCGTCAATCCAGTGCTAGACTGAGCTAGGTGCCAAAAAAGCAAGGAATAATGATACCAACAACAAAAAGAAATGAAATAAACATCTTCATCAAGGAGGCTTTTTAAAGTAAACATAATGAACACATTTTCACAAAAAAATATCTAATTATCATCATAATGAGAAAAAAATTAACCAGTTTATTGCAATGCAACAAGCCAAAAACCAGGGACCAAAGGAGTAAAAAAGTTTCATTCATTTCACTGCCAACATTTAGTTTTAATCTTACTTGGTACGGCACACCTATCGCTTAACACGTTTTTGCCCTGCCGGGTAAATAAGCCAGCTGTATTGCGCCAACGGTTTTTGCTGCGACGATAAATGACAGTTCCTAAACAGGAAACGTGGTTGTATCACACTGGGAATCGCGGCTAATATTATTTGGACCATGTGCTGATATCGCTTAGTCACAATAAAAAAGTAACTTAATAATTTAAAAAAAAACGACTTCTAAAACAAACTTAATCAAAACTAAGAAATAATATTTTCATATTGTACATGAAACGAAACAACAAAAACGAAATCAACAGTAGTTAAGAAACAAATTAGGGGCCTACAATGTTTTTTGAGGTCTATGTTATCAATTCGATACGTATGTATAATATGTCATATGAATTGCAAAATATTCACTTATGTGGATCTATTAGGGCTTCCAAACAAATATACAAAATTTTAGAGGTGAATGTATGTATGTGTGTATGTATGTGTATGAATGTGTGTATGTATGTATGTATGTATATATGTTTGTCCACGCATATCTCCGAAACCACTTATCCGAATTTGACCATCCTTTTTTGATTCGGTTACATTTACTTCAACTTAGGGAACAGTGTAGGTTTCATCAAAATCGGTTCAGCAGTTTTCAAGATATGGACTAAACACGTATCATGAAGTGTGGGAAGCCAGCAGCTACAAGCGCGGTATCAAAGGGAAAATCTCTCAAAACCTTGGTCAAATTCTAGTGCGTGTAAGTGGAGGTGGGAGTGAGAGTAAAAATCTTTATGTTGGCTCAACTGTTAAGCTGGCTTAATCTTCTGAACCCAAGCCAACGTCACCTGCACGTAGTGCAGCCTGCTAACTAACAAACGGGGCTCTGGCGGCCAGCTAATTGCGACATAGCGCAGCCATAGTGTTGCTGTTAGCTCAGCTAAATCCCCTGGCCGCAGATGGGCAGCAGCGTCAGCAGTGCGTCTAGTTGTGCTCTAGAAGGGATTATGGGCATATGCCATAATCCCTTCGCTGGGCATGAGGGGCATGCTTCTTAATTAGGGGAGGCCTATGTCAAGCAAGGGCTAATTTCTAAGGTGCTAACTTCTCCACACATACCGATTTTTAAGATCATGATTAGCATAGGTACCTACCGACCTAACTACCTACCTATTGCCGCTATGCAGAAGAAGTCTAATTGGGGAGAAGGGTGAACAGCCATTAGCTGTTAAGTACCAGGTAGTTACCTGATGGTAGCTGAAATACCTACAAAGTGGTATGTAGGATGTTACGGTTACGACTTTAAAGATAAAGATAAAGATATTTTTATTTCAATTTAAATTTAACAAATTCTTTGTAACAACTAAGCATTATTACATACTAAGTAGACAAACCTGAGACAAAATAGAGGCTGCTCAGAAAAAAAAATGTATAATACAAAGGTTAGTTTACTTATTAGAATGTTACAAAACCGTACCCTCCGTGGTAGATTTAACTGTGTTACGTCAGGGTACTTTGTCTTTAATCAATGACCGAAATGGACTAATTGTTGTGTACAGTTAGTCCATTAGGCAGCCCCGGTTAGGTGACTACCTTACTACAAATAATTAGGTGTTCCAGTTTTGTAGAGTTGAGTGGGAACGAACATGCTAACACACACACACACACTTTCGCATTTATAATAACAGCGTCATGTGATGTGATGATAAAAGTTCTAAGTGTTAGTTTATACAGTGGGTAACCAGCAACTCTCATAGCTTGCAGTGGAGGTCGGCCTGACCGTTGCCCCGCTGCCCTGTTTATGGCTGAAACACTGACACACAGCCACTAAAAGAGATTTATTTACACTCTATTCCTGCCGACACATGTTACAAGTCGTGCGTAAAAACGATTTTTACAGTTCTACAAAATGAGAAACGGTATGTTGAATGGCTTAAAAAAAGTGTTATTGTTGAAACATAAACTAATACTTTTGACGTCAATACGACGAAAATTTAATTGATTTCACTCAATATTATGAATGCTCTACAACTAGCTTCCGCCTGCGGCTTCACTCGCGTTAAAGTTATTTTTCTATTCGTGAGGAATTGTATCATAATAATCATAATCATAATCTTTATTGTTTCATGTGGTAGGTATTTGTATTTGTTTATTTGTATATGTTGGTATACATATTTGTATACATATTTGCACCCGTGACAACGTGTATGTAATTTAAGCGTATCAAACGAACAAATATACTCACTTGCGCATTTATATTATTAGCTAGGATGCGTGTTGTCAAATTAAATAGATAAAATATATTAGGGGAAATATAATAAAAAGATTTTGACTATAAAGACTAGCTTCCGCCCGCGCGGAACCCGGGTACCCGGATAAAAAGAAGCTTCTAAGTTATTCCAGGTCTAGAACTGCTTAAGTGCCAAATTTCAGATGAATCAGAAGATCAGTCAGAAGTTTTGGTGTGAAGTTCCTCCTTCACAAACACTTCACATATACATTCATAAACTTCAGCATTTATAATATGAGTAAAGGTAGTTTTACCTCGCAGTAAAAATAAAATAAAGGTAGTTTTCAGCTCTGAATTTCTTTCATATAATCCTTGAGGAAATAATTTCTTAGTGCAAACAAAATGTTGAATCTCAAGCACTTACGGTTGTAGCTTCATTGCAGTTTATATTTATTACAGTTTATAGTATTTAGATAGCTTTATGTTTATGAGAAACAACTTTTAGGGATAATCACAGACTTTGAGTAAATCTTGGCGCTACAGTTTTACGTCATAAGATCTCGACTCTGGAGCTCGATACGACACCACAAGCGAAGTATTCCAAAAATATCCTTAATTCCCCTTCAAAAATTTGCCTACTCAATACCATCCGTAAACAGTTTTAACGAAGGAGTTTCTCATTAACTGAAGAGTAGCTTCCGTCGGATAAGTACTTATATTTTTACAGACGGAAATTTGAATTCTCGCTTAACCTTTTCACCTTAATTTATCCGGCCTTAAAGTGCTCTCCAGTTTCTCTCTATCTTCTTTTAGCTCGCAAAGACATAGTTTTAATTGGTCTCCTTCCGTTTGGCTTAAAGAATTTTAATTGAATTTTAGCATTCTTTGGATGTCTTAATTTGTAGTCATTTTGCACAAATAATACAAATTTTGTTCGTTCAAACTGCTTGTCTCAGGTCTGATTTTTCATTTTGTTCGAATAAATTTGTGCATTATGCTGATTTACATGAAAGGAGAATGCCGATAACCGTACCAATTACGTAAAAACCCAACGTATCCCATAAAATTGCCTTTATTTTATTAATAATATTAACATTTTATTTAGTTTTATACACCGACTCGATTAATAATCACTTAAAAAATTCTTTAGACAGTAGACTCAACTGAAAACATTGGAGATTTTTTTCACTTTGTATAATCAAAGAGATCAGAAACTTTTTTGTGGTACTACTAAACTATTTCCTATCTATATGTATTTAATATGCTCTCGCTAGAGTGTTCTGTGGCATTGTCTAGCAGTGTTTATTCTGTAAAAAGATTTTATGAGACATCATCGCAATAATGTACGATAAACAATCGTGGCATCAACTGTTTGCTAACCGGTAACGCGAAACCAGCATAGTTTGGAAAAGGCATACGTGACCTTTCCGTGGTTGTGATGAATGTGTTAAGATCTTGAATCTTAGATTGGATTTCACCTTCACCAGTAAACCTATTATAACCATAAATGATGTAAATGCCTATCTACTTTCTCGACACTATCATTATTTGAAAATAATATAAAGTAGAACACAGCAGTAATGCATGTAATGTCCTACCTACGAAGTAGAAGTTAAAATACCCTTTTACCTATCTGTGTGAGGTATATAAACCTTTTCTTATAGATATAGTTTCATAATTAAATGTTTATAGTGTAATACTATATTATAATTATGTAAACAAAACTGAACACGCAAGGCCCCGGGAAAGCATTAAAAAAAACTCTAAAACTAATTACCTAATAAAAACAATTTGTTAACAAACGTCTAAACATCTTAAAAAAGACTTACTATTCCATGAATAACATTTTAATATCTTTCGAAAAAAATAGTAATAAGTTATAGGTAATAGGTTTCGTATTGACTCAATCACTTTAGCATTGGTACCGAGCGCCATACATCAGATGGCATTGTCCTTTTAGTTTAAAATGAGCTTAAAATAGATTATATAAAAATCCCTTTTGTATATTTTTGTTCATAAATTCATACATGAAAGAAACGGTTTTTCAAAATATACCTAAGTACTCACGCCGTGGGCAGAAACTGGTTAATCCTAAAACAATGTTTCTAAAACCTTTTAAAGAGACCAGACTCAAGACCCAAACCTAGGATTTGTTACATAGTAATTTTATGAAGACTGCTAAGCTTAGCAGACCTTATTCCTGTGCAATAAAGGTTATTTTTAGTTTGATTGTGACCAGTATTTTTACATTAGCTAGCTTTTAATCGAGTTTTTTGTAACACAATGACCTTACATGTTGCGTTGTTACCTCATATTCTCTGTTGGTTTATTACACGCTTCTTTGCTGTGTATGTAGTTTAATGGAACTTTTAGATAGTTGAATTGTTCTTGCAGTTGGTTTAGTATAGTATAATACATGCTATAATTAAAAACCTATATTGCTCTACATTCTAATTACTGGTTGTATTTTGGAAATGCAAAAATAGTGTACTTTTTGTTATGTTTAGCAGAATTTGTACTCAATTTTGTTTTGTTATATAACTCGTAATGGAGTTCCACTGTCACGCCTAGTCAATCCTTGGTTTCCCGTAACGGCTAGACAGATTTGGATGTAGATAGAAAAATACATAGTTTCCAACCAAGAATAACATATAAGCTACTTTATATCATAAATAGATATAAAGAAGCGCTTGTGTTATTATTGTATGTTTCTTCCATGTTAACAAAGTTGCCCATAGCTAGTAAATAAACAAGTTTTACTTATAATTAATTCTGAATATTCAAGATTCTAAAGTTTAAAAAACGTTTTAATATCCTTCACAGTCGCACCATTGCATTGTCTTTACTTGACTATCTCAATGTCTCTTTAAAGAACATGTAGCATCAACATTTTATGAGCACTAAAGTTTTAAATTGGATAGATCATAGATATCTTCTAAGTCACAGCAAAAGTACATCTAGAAGCTCTGCAACATTTTAAGTTACTCATACTACAAAAGTTCGCTTTATATGATTATGTTACTTTAAGTTTATAGAAATTTTCCGTTTTATTATTTCATATTTAGTGATGTGATGTTTTGATTACGATGTTTGTCGAAAACAATGTAAATTAGAATAAAATGTAACTATAAATATAATAATAAAAATATTTTGATTACAAAAAATACTATCATGAATAACAAATAAAATTATTGGTTTATGTATTTTTCAAAAAATGCTATCTATGCTAGTCTTAGAAGATTTCACAATTCCTTGGGTTTTGAACCATGAACTTTTTTAATCTGCAACTATAACTGCAAAAAAGGGTTGCAATTTTCAATCTCTTAAAACTTTCGAATTTCAATTCGCAAGGCACAATCAAGAAACTAAAAAATCTGCGCGCACACTTGTCCGACGAAGTCCGGAAAGAATCCAAGTTCTCTGTTCCCAAAGCGCAAAGTTCACTCGAACTTCACAAATGACACCGAGGAGACCGCGATAATTCACCGGCTAATGTCAAAGTTGGGACTTGTTAGGAATTTTTACCAACATAAAGAAGTGCCATTATTCCCCATTCCATTTTCTTGGTGCTTACACATGGCGGCTTTAAGCAGCGATAGAAGTATTAGACAGTCGCTGAGGTTTAATTTTTATTGGCTTTGTAAGTTTTTTCTACCTTTTTCTCGATAATTAGTATTCATTCGATTAGTGTAAGTATAAAATAGTTTACCCACTACACGAAGGTTCGCCACAACCACCTACAATAATACACAATAAACTTAGCACTAACAAATGACTCTCACCCCTTTAACTGGTAAAAAAATATCATTCATTATCTCTAAAAAATTACAGAGGTGAATTTTTATAACTCCACCGATTTTTCAGTTCTAATTTAACTCAATATACTGCTAATAGCCAGAGAGTAAATTTGAAAAATAAGAAATTGTTAAAAATCAGGCCTTACAATAATAAAATATAAGAATAATATATATAACATGTAAGAATATACACACAATATACATAGTGCAAATGCACACAGCGTCATAATGCAAGGCGAGGTAATGCAGTGGGCATAATGCTGAGTCGGGGCCTATTTGCTGTAGCACAAAATATCTACGTTTTAAAAGTGTTTTTTATTTTGTTTACCTACACAACATAATTCTAATATTAAATGTTTGTGTGCTTTTTTGTGGTTAATACCGAAAATTATGTCTTGATCTATGTATAACAAGCAGCTTAAGACGTCGTATGTAAGACCGTTTTCTGAATGTAAATTGTTTTATGGCGCACTTTGTTGGACAAGATCGGTTTACGCTTATGGTTTCTGATTGTTGAGAAGTTTGCCTGGGGGTCTTTTGTGTTATAGAACTGCTTAATAATCAAGGATATAATAAGGGTATTATGATGCCAAGACCCTTCAACGAGCTGCTGCCTATTCTCAAAATGTTCGCAACTTCGAATGGTTAGACGACCTCTTTGGCGAGGAAAGCGAAGGCTCGCCTGAGACGCAGAAGGTTGCAGGTTCCACAGCGATCCAATATTTAAATGATTTGCAATAATATTTCGAGTATTTCGAGTTTTCGAGATTTTCTATTTATAAAATATGTATGTATTTACAAAAAAAAGTATACAAGTAGTATCTTCTTATGGTTCCTATAATATAAACTCAGCTTAGTTTGAGATCTAGATGATGCTGTGTGATACTGTCCAGCATTATTTTATTAATTCATTTATATAAAAACTACTAAAATATGTATTTGAATCGTTTCTTCAATTGTTTTCATTCCCATAAACCATCCAGCATTTTTGAGTTATGTGACTGAAAAATATATATCTATCTATATATTTATCTATCTATCTCTATCTGTCTATCTATATATCTAGACAGATAGAGATAGATAGATAAATAGATAGATAGATATATATTTTTCAGTCACATAACTCAAAAATGCTGGATGGTATTAATGCCATTAATGCTGGTGGATGGATGGCTTAGTTTGTATATATAGATATATATACCTGGTATGTTAAACAAAAAAAATTATAAATTTTGCCAGAAGGTTTTGGAATATATTTGTGTTTTGTTACTAGCACAATTATTGTGTGCAATAAGAAGCCCGAAGATACTACAACAAATAAATAAAATAACAATAACCACACCAGCCTATATCAGTCCACTGGTTAGTAAGCAGGATGCATTACGAGCTGATGAAATTTGCTTGGGTCCTTAAGACGGATCATCTTACGTCCTAATAAATAAAACTACCTCACTAATATGATGTTTTACTTGTCCTTCAATTGACTTTAGACTTAGAACCTGTTCATGTTGAATAATTTCATAAATCTACCTAACAGGGTTTCAATTTAAAGGTTACAGTAGACCCGACGAACAGAATAATAATGAGGTGATCAAATTCTAATCACAACTTTGGTGATTTAATTTGAAAGTGGCCGGTGGATTGTCCATTGTGAATTAAAGATCGCCTCACGGGTAGAGTGACCAAAAGTTTTATGACATGTAAAAAAAGTTGTAGTGAAAATATTGTCAAAAAATAAATTTCAAATACATTTTACATTTTAGAAGTATAAATATAATATTAGAAGTAGTAGAGTTCTTTATGAAGGGCTCATCCAAGGAAGTAGTACCATGCATATTTCTACCGTGAGCAGATTACTGTGTTTCTTTTAAAAGAGTGTGATTGCGGGTGACATTACAGGCATATAAGCTTCAAGTTGATGGCGTCGTTGGCGTTGCATTGTATGGCTCGTTCCAAACAGCCTGACCTACGAAGCTATACTTCGTTATATATAAGTAATTTTTAACACTTAACATCATGTCCATCTTCAGGTACCAATCATAAAAAAATATGTTTTTTTTGAAGATCATGCCCAAACATAACGATAACATGAAACCCGAATATAACGATAACATGAAATACATCATTATTACGAGTGACGATCTCGATTCTTACTTTGGATTTTCAGCTGCACTAGGACTGCCTATCAAGTTTAAGAGTAAAATGATAACGTATCTTTACAAGCTATTTCTTCAATGAAAAACTACGAAATTTAAAAAGTCCTTGAACAGGTACTGCTGAGTCCTTCCTTCTTCCTTCGGGAGTATATTTACACCTTTTTTTATCCCTTGTATATATACGAACTCAAACTCACTTTTACTCAAAAGTGTATCTTGTTAGGGCTGTGAGTTGTTAACATATTGGCACTGCGACAAAAAACTGTTTTAATTCATACCTAGAGTTTCAAATTAAAACTTAATATTTCATGCTGACCAACGGAAATATTATTTATACGTCCCAAACTTACATATAAACTATAGAGCCAAGGGCTATATGTCTAACGTGGCTGAATAAACATAAGTAACAGTTATATATATATACGAGTTCTTCGGAAACACAATACAAATAAAACGGCAATACATAGTTAGCAAGTATGGAAAGCTCCTTAGCATTTTGAGGTCTAAAACTTTTTCTAGAAATTACTATTGAAAAGATCTGCTTTTAAACGGTTATTATTTTTTATTTACCCTTACTTTACCTTTTGACATTTTTTTTTTGCAAACAAAAAATAATTTAAGAGCTTTTAGCCAAACAACGATGCAATATGATTCAGTCTCATTCAGTCTCAAGCCGTTATTTGTCAATTACCCATCATGTAACTGTTTTATAATTTTAAATAGAACGCGTAAATTTATACGTTTTTCCATATTATTTAACAGAAAGATACTAATATACCTGACAATTGAGAAATCTGCACCTAAACCGCCAACGCGAACTTTTATTTACCCTTAAAGAGGATATTCTTGCCAAACAACGAGTTTCAATCATCATGGCCCAGCAGAACACTTACATTAAGAACAAAAGAAACAAAATAGCGTTCATATCCGTCTACATCTGCAATATGATTCAGTCTCAAACAAAAGCCGAATCGTCTCCAGAGCCGATGCTGAATAAAACATTTCACTTGAGTTTTAACATGACACCTCTTTGTTTTGCACTCTTGATACTCGTCAGAACGCATACTCTACCATGTATACACTATTATGTATGTAGTCATGAGGACCTTTGTTCTTGGGGGGAGACAATTTTTTTTCACCTAGAACGATGGTTGTGTCATTTTTGTTTTGTTTATTTTCTGATTTGTGTTGTTTTAAAACAATTAGCATTTAATCCAATATACGTTTGCAATAAGACACAAGTGAAAAGGAAAAGGGAATAAAAGTGACTTGGAACTCTTTGATGAAGAAAATTGATCGCCGATCGTTTTTTTGCTATAGTCACCATTGCTAGAGCAGAACAGGATCTGACTGAAGACTGGACGACTGGTCTTTTAAACCGTACTTTTTGCCTCATAATATTACATGTGATACTGGCGTTATTGTGAGAAATTATCCCATATGCCATTGAATAAAGACTGAATCAATAAATATATGTAAATTTAGGGACTTAAAATAATTCCATGGTCTGTGTTGATACTTTGTCAGTTTACTCGAGGCATGGAATTATTTTAACCCTCAATGTATCAAACAATTTTATTTTTGACCAACTTCAAAAAAGGAGGACGTTCTCAATTCGGTTGTATGTTTTTTATACGAGCTTTTGCCCGGTTTTTCTCGCGATAAAAGAGATTTCGTTAATCCATTTGTTTATTTTAATATACCTCGGGAAGAGAATTTTTTCCTAAAGAAAGGAGCCCTATGCCCTTTTCTGTACCCCACACAACGTATTATGTATATGTAACATGCAAAAAAAAATCGTGATCGGTTGAGAAGTTAAGGCGTGAATATTTAAAAAAAAACTAATTCATTTTCACATTTGATATAGTTAAGTTTATGCAAAATCGTTCCTTAGATAAGATAGACCCTATCTATGAAATGGTTCATATTTAATCCATGTATTTATACCAGTGTCAGTACAGCCAGTTATTTCCCACGTCATTAAATAAATAGGTGTGTTTTTAATAATCAAAACAAGTATAAACTTTTTATAAAAAATAAACTGATTTGAAATAAATCACTTCTTACTTCTTGCCCTAAAAAGTTTTGAAAATCGGTTCACAATTGATTTGACGGCTTCTGTGGCGCAGTGGGTGAAAGTCCGCCTGAGACGCAGAAGATTGCGGGTTCGATTCCCGCTGCGGGACAAATGTTTGCATGTTCTGTAGATATTTGTCTCGGGTCTGGGTGTTTTCAAGTGTGTTAGAAGTGAATCAATAGTTTTAAAATTGGAAACAGCTCTGTGTTCAGAAAAACAATATCATGAAAACGAAAACTTTACCAAAACACTCCAAACTACCCCATCGCACTGTACTAGGATATCAGATCTTCACACGCCCTCACGTGGAGTGGTCTCAGCAAATACCCACCACAGATAGTGCATAGTTACTACGAGCGTGTTGGAACTTGTCAACATCACGGACATAGCACCTAGCATCTAGAGTCGATTACAATGGGCATACATCGTACAAGGGGTGCTACGAATCGCTACAAGATGCTACGAGCTGCTACAGAGTGCTACAAAGTGCTACAGCATATTGAAATAGCAATATCGTATCTTAAAATATCGTATGTTTTTTGACAACGTAGCGTTGCGTATCTTTTAAAATGGTTATTATTTGTGATGAATGATCATAATTTTAAGAATGAAAAAGCATGTTCAAAGTTATTGCTTGTTCCTTACTACTAAAAATGTGTTTTTAAAATGATTGTACCCGTTATGTAACTTTGTAAATAAATAATGGAATAAATTAATTAATGCTGGATACTATCACCCCGCATCTTGTAGCCCCAAACTAAATAGAGCTTGTATTATAGGAATCACATGGCTGTTATACTACTTATTTTGTAAAATACATATGTATATGAGACAATTGGTCTCGCGTCGAGAATCGAACCCTCAACTTTCTGCTTCTCAGGCAGCCCACTGCGCCACAGAGGTCGTTAAGTTAATTGTCTTATGTTTTTCCAAAAACAAAGCATAACTTTAGAATAACTAAAGGAGAGTTCTATCAAACTTTGTTAAAAATAAGATGATGGTGGCTCCTAGTTTGTAAACATCAACTTTTTTTAATATTTGTCCATAGGTATACTAAAATAAAACCTTGTTAACCGACTCATCTACTGTGCAGAAAATTGCCAAGCTTGTTACGCAAGGATCTAAATCAATAAACAAGTTTTAAATAAATGAAAACAAGACCCTTGCTCAATACTACCCGCTCAATATCCCTTAAACTTCGACATGCCAAAAGGATTTGCCAGCAATATTTTTCGTAGGAACCTTAAAAATTTGTTATGCAAATGGAAAACCTTATTACACTCCCTTAATTATTTCACAGGCTTTCGCAACGAACAAAGTCCCCGTAATATTTTATGGTGTAATTTAACAGACTGTCTTCGAAGGGTGTTTTAAGATGTCCTGGGGCCCGAGGAAGCATAATTTGTGTCCATTGTTTTATGTCTCCATGAGATGAAAAGTACGAAACATGAAAAAAAGTATTTTTTTACTGATTCTCAACCCGCGTGAAACTCTGTCACCGACATTTTACTCTGTTTGCGTAATTTACAAAGCTCTGTTTGCGTAACTTTCTTGAGTATTAAAAACAAAAATAAACGTAGTATAAGACACTCTCCGGCTAAGAGGGACGATCTGGGAAAGGCTGCTGGTAGACGCTGGATGCGTTGAACTCAGGACAGGGCGCAATGGCATTCATTCAGTGGTCTATATCCAGCAGCGCACTAGCTATAGACTGATGATGATGATAAAAGAAAAATTAAAATTAAACGCGTTTCTTCGCGTACTTTGAAAAGTGCACTTCACTTCCCGTATTTTAATAAATTATAAAATTTGCGGGTCAACTAAACATTAATGATGTTTGGTTATAAAATATACATTTAATTTTCAAAATAAAACTACTGTAGTGGCGAATTAATTAGTAGATTCAATTTTTTTCGTCGGATAGCCATTACATTTTCATAATTATTTACAGCACGAGTATTTTTGGTAACACCCGTCGAGTTTACTTCTTGATAAATTTCTCGACTTTACTGCACCCAAAAAGCTCGAACACTTTCTTTATCGCGGCAAAGACAAATCACGCAGAATTTCAGGATTACACGCGTACGAAACATTTTATCGGATGGAGTAGGAAAGTTTTTTCAGAGATATCTAAAGCCTCAATCTGGGCGAAATCTTCATCTCAACTTTACTTCCTGGAGCTTTGATAATGCCTTTTCGTATGATACGCGATCTCAGATCTTTTATTACAAAACCATTATTTTCCTTACTTTTAAAGCCAGAATTTTTAGTTTATTTAGTCTTCTTTATTTTCAAATTAAGTAGATGCAAACTCCAATGTTGGTGTTTTTAGGCCACTTGAAGGCGTCGAAGGCATCCAATTGTATTAATTTTGATTAGTTTAGTAATTCTGGTTGCTCAATAATTTCCTACAAACAAAGAATGTAATGTATTATTTAAACAGCAACTGCTAAATAAAACATATTATTTGAAACGACCCCATTAGGTACATTATGTGGCTTTGAGGTATTACTATTATTAGCCATCTTTCTAAATTAGGAATACCTCGAAATTGCAATTTTCGACATCTTACTATTGCTATAACGTTACTAGCAAATGATCATCAGTCAGCATTTTATGGGAGGTAAATTTACCTAGCTTTTCCTTTGTCCTATGTTGGAAATATAAAAACTTCAACACTAGAGTAAGTGGTAATCTCATAAATAAATAAATAATGCTGGACAAATGTCACACAGCATCATTTAGCCTTAAACTCACCAGCGGGGTGATCGGCTAACTCTGTTGCAAACAGAAATGATTGACACCAATCCTGTTTTTACAAATTTTGACGCAAATTCAATGAACGTCAATTGACAAACTATCACAGTTTGTTAAAACAGGATCGGTTTCAGTCATTTCTGTTTGCAACAGAGTTAGCCGATCACCCCGCTGAGCATGTGATAAGAGAATCACTTCACTATCATCACTACATAGTATAAAATAAAGTAGCTTCCCGCTGTCTGTCTGTCCCTATGTATGCTTAGATCTTTAAAGCTACACAACGGATTTTGATTCGGTTTTAATTTTTATCTATCTTTTAAAAGAACCGTGATTCAATAAAAGGTTTATATGTATAGTACATGCATAATATAGTAGAGAAACACTAATAATTTTAGACGTTTCTAATTTGCAAACGCTTGCTGAACCCTGCGAGATGGATCAAAATAATGTTATACAGTATTGTAGACCTTAAAAAAGTCTACATAAAAGTGTGCAATGGTATATGTCTATCTCTTAGAGATAACCCACAATAAACATTTTTTATCCTTTACTTTTTACGAGAAATAATGGTTAATCCGAAGTAGTTTAAAGCAATACTGCATTAATCCTTATCCAATTAAATACCTAGTATTTAATACTTTATTGCTTAAAATTACTTCGGATTAACCATTATTTCTCGTAAAAATTAAAGGATAAAAAATGTTTATTGTGGGTTATCTCTAAGAGATAGAAATATACCATTGCGCACCATTATGGCCCTATACATACAGTATGTAATTTAAATAAATATTTTTGAAGATATCACAGATTTAAAATGCAAGGACATAGCGGATGCAGCGGTACCAGCATTGCACCTGTGCGAAGCCGGAGCGGGTCGCTAGTATACTACACATATACTTATTTGTGAATACAATATATAAATTAACTATAGAAAATTACCCAGAAGTGAGAAAAATGAATATAGGAGATTTTTCAACGCGCCGCGGGAACCGAACCCGTAAAATACGAAATGAGAACCTGAATTTCCAAACTGCTTCCTCATAAACAGAAAGCGTACCCTATTTCACGAACCTTGATCGATGCGCTTGCCTACACCTATCAAATACTCACATCTGTTAACCGTAGCGCCGAATGTAGCCAGTCACTCTGGAATGCCGAGTCAGTAGGGAGGTAAAGGTTGGATATTTTTTGTGGCGTTGTGCAAACATCAATCCTTTACGCATTGGTATGCAGGCTGCGTAGGTTCAAATGCAAAACACTTACCCTCGCTAGGGTTCAAAGCGCAAAGTTTTTCTGTCCCAGACATTATTCCGGTCTCGTAGTTTTACAGCTTTGCGTGTTTGAGGTTTGGAGTATTTTTCGGAGACCATGGTTTCATTAAAAAGTTCGACAAACTAATGTTCGAAGTGATTGAGCAACTTTCAATAACGACGGTTGAATTTTAAAGAGTATTACAAAGCCTTTTTACGACTTTATCAGATGGTCTGTCTTCTAATTGCTGAGTTGCCTTTACCGAGAAGTATTTTATAGTGGCTGTGTTATTCAAATGACCGTACTTAGCTAGGTCGTTGATTGTTCACCAACTGTGATGTCTAGTTATATAAAAATTTCTGAAGTAAACAAGTCTGTGTACGCTTCGTCAGGATAAGACGATAAATATTATTCTAACACCATTTAGAGGTCATTTTTCTTTATGTCGGTCTTTCCAATTACTAGCACTAGATGTGATGTGCATTATTGATTTACTTTATGGACTTATTTATTTATTGTATACATTATTATCGCCGAGTATACTGAGGCTGCCAAAAGCTAAGAGAACCCTATAAAAAATAAAAATAAAATATTCGTTTATTCAGATTTCAAAAATCCATTTTTGGCATAAATTTTGTTAAATCCACTATATTAAAAATAAGAATAAAATACGTAATAATAATAATAATCATCTTATAACTAATCTTATTAAAAATATCAATACTAATTTATAAAATAAATTTGTTGAGCAAATGGGTTGATTAGGGTGGATACTAAAGCTCCTGCAGGGTACTATCCCACCTACCCGCAAGGAGCCCAAGTATCCCGTTGGGACTACCCAAAATTCTGTTTCTGTTTCGCGTGGAAATCTCTGACATTAGCGTCAGCAAACATATCAGTGGTACTACAGAATCTAGGTAGACCCAACATTGCCCTAAACAATGTAACAATTGTTATAGAGGATTCGTAGGGCGCTAATGGACTTTTTGACTTTTTATGATTGACATTATGATTTGAATTATGACACAGAACAATGAGTGAACCTGCGGATCAACATTTTCCCCCCGTATCGCCAGCGGCCTACGCTCCTTCTCCACGTCACAATCATCTTTCAAGTCAGCAGTGACCACATGGCCCAGATATTTAAATTTGGATACTTTGGTTAATTCGCTACCATCAAGATGTATGGGAGGAATGTATTCGAAGGGGCGACTACTATTCGCGAGATCCACCATTTCACTCTTCTTGTTATTATATTTGAGCCCATGTCTTTTGGCATAGTCTTCGCATGCTAGCAGCAGGCTCCTCAGCGCGCACACAGCAGGGCTCAGCAGCACCATATCATCCGCATAGCTTATATTATTGACCATTTGGCCATGAACGCAGCAACCAGGTAGAATAACTTTGCAGAAGTTATCCCCCCTTGCCTCACGCCGCATTCCAGCCTGTATGTGTACGATATTTAACCAGTATATTCACATATAGCAGTGATTCCACAATTAGATGATGATTATGATGATTAATTATTAAATACATATTACTTACTAGCTTCCGCCCGCGGCTTCGCTTGCGTGGTACCGGGATAAAAAGTAGTCTATATGGTAATCTAGGTCATAAACTATGTATATTCCATTTTCATCTAAATCTGTTCAGTAGTTCTTGCGTGAAAGAGTAACAAACATTCATCCATTCATCCATCCATACATCCATACACACAAACTTTTGCATTTATAACATTAGTAGAAAGTATGAAGTAGGATTTATTAACTCACTTACCAGACGAAGCGGGAATAAACCTGCACCAGTTTCATATCGCCCACCTGCTGTGCCTACTAAAGGAAATAGTATTTTATTAGAGATTTCGACTTAAAACCGTACATATGAAAGAAAGAAAGAAAGATAAATAATTTATTTGCAACGCTAGACTTACATAAACTTACATTACACAGTAATATAATGAAATTAAAATGACCATAAGACCTGGACGCCACAAAAAGGACTCTATCATGATTGTTATAAAAAAGACAATATAAAATAACATCAAATAAGATAACTTTTACAAAAGCTGCAAATTATATTACCTGTGAAGGTAATTAAGTTTGGTGACACCAATTTTAATTATCCCGTTCAACTGTTGTCAGAAACGACTTTCAAAGAAAATCAGCTGAATCGATAATTGCCTTTTACCCTTTGACGAGCTCTGGAGCAGAGAAAATACGCATTTTCTTTAACAAGCACTGATAAAAATCAGTTCTTTAGTTATCTAAAGTCGTACGATAAAATTTATTCATCATTTACAATAATGTTGTACCTAACAAGTACTGGGTTAACAAGATCATTAAAGGTGATGAGACAGTCAGACAGCCAATCGCTTATTCTATTTTGAAGTATCTAAAAAAGTATGTACTTATTGAGGGGCTTTTAAAATGAAAAATAATCAAGTATTTACGTTCAACCAGCCAGTCTTTCAAAATCAATGGCTTCCTTCACGGTACTTTGCCGTAGCCTAAAAAAGGCAGAGATTTATGGTAGTTTTTACAATTTTACGGTCAGCGAGTTCGGTTAGGACGCCGAGGGACACATTACAGGAGATATCTGAGATTTACTCCAAACTTGATGCCTTCTCTGGAGGGAAATCATGAAATGGTATCATTGTGGGATGAGCCATTCGACAGCCGCGCTTAAGAGAAATTGCGCTGAAATTTTGTTGGCAAGCCACTCTATCTCATCAACTGTACTTTGCTTGATTTATTTTGTTGTTGCAGATTTTTCAGGTGACAAATTGGAACAACTTTGCCTTCAATCTTAGTTATAAAATGAAAATAGAGTGAGTGCTTACGTTTTATCTCATCCATGAACAGCGTATCTCTTACATATCGTACCAGATACATATCATATAACTCAGGGGAAAATCTTTATCGATACAAAGAAAGCTGTTATCTGACGGTGTGGTAGCAAAGAGTCCCCTTCGAATTGCATATCTTGACATAAAATCGATATCGCGATATTTTCGCTCCCTTTGAAGTACAAATATACTCAAGTATCATTCGTATCCACGTTACTTATACAAGCTTTGTTCCTATACTTCTATCTTAACTATTCCCTCGGTTGGACACAAACTGATATAGATTATCAACCCTCGGCCCTTCGAACAAAGGCTTTATCGAGGCCCTGTACTTCAAAACAAAAGGAGGGATAAGAAGATTACAGAACCGACACTTACTTGAAAAATTGAAATAGAAATATAGTTATTTGTGTTCCATTTCCATCTGCTCGAGAAACGTTGTGATTGGAAAAGTTAAAACGCGTGGATAAAAGTTGATTGAAAATAAATTCGCATCAGTTGGATACATTGTAGATGTTTAGCTGTCGTCGACGATTTTAAAATAACGTTTGAGTCGAAAATAATTTTATTTTTGCATGAGGGGACTTGAATGTAGGGAGGGTGCCTACTCGTTATTCTGACTACGCAACGTTTGAAGCTAAATACGCTCTAAATTGCCATTTTCCTTCGATTTATTATGGAGCATATTTTTGCTCAAATAAGTACCAAAGTAAATAACTTTAACATAAAAAGCAATAAAATGTAATTTGTTTGTGAAGCTCATTTTACTGAAATTAAATTTTGGGTCAATTTACATTTTTATGAATAAGATAGTGAGTCAAGTTTCAATGTTAAATAAAAAAACAAACAATGATGGTTAAAAATTCATTTTAAAAACAGTATTTACTTTGCTGCCTGTTAAAATTAAATCTATCGCTCAACTTATAAAAATACAGTTAAAATGTTCTAGCTTCTGTCGAGCATTTGCTCGTTTTGAAAGTTATTTTTCTATTCCTCAGGAACAGTACTTTTTTTTGGATACACTGTGTCCGTTTCTGTGCCCTTCTTCTTCTTCGTATGAGCTAGTGACCAATTCTGATGTCAGAGTTTTTAGGCCGCCCGATGGTCTCCGACATGGCTTAACGACTGAAAAGCCGGGTCCAACATCTTAACGTGCCTTCCGAAGCACGGAAGCGCTCAAATCTAAATGTCACTAAACGGTCACCCATGCAATAAATGACCGGGTGGAGTATCGCTTAACCAAGGTCATCTGCTAAGAACACCGAAGTTAAGCACGCCACGAGCGCTTCTGTACCCTTGACAATGTTTTATGCGAAATTTCATAATGATCGGTTGAGTAGTTAAGGCGTAAAAGCGTAATAAACAAATAAACTCACGTTCACGTTTGTAATATTAGCTAAGATAAAACAATTTTATATTTCACTGAGTGACATGCGTATAACTTTGTTTTTATGCTTACAAAAACCATACTTTAATTTAAAATAATGATGCTGCTGTACAAAGCTGTAAAGTAAATTTTAATTAAAATACAGCATTAGGTTTCATTGTAATTTAAACATAAAATTCATTATAATTGACAGCAAACTACTATGAAAATGTTCAAAGTATGATTTTCTATTATATTTTTCGAAACACATTGTTTTTAAATACAAAACTTAGTCTAACAAAAAAAAGACGTGTGGCACTCGGGGACTGCCTCGGTAAAGCTATTGCATAGCATTTTGTATCAACTTATGCAATTATAATTATTTATTTATTTTATTTATGCAGTATTTCTTTTTCTTTGATATTAATTCAAGTTACACTTTTTGAGCGTGCTGACCGATAAGAAAACAATTTTTTTTTCTTTTATTAAATAAAAATACGTCTAGTTGCACGCACACAAACACCGTGTCGAAAACTGCCGAAAAGAAACGACGTTAGACAATGCACGGCCTTCAAGCCACACCTCCGTGCCCGTCGGAGTGGGGAGCGTGAGGTTTTTTTTCGTTACGGAATATCTGGATTCGGTCCCCGCGCTCAAGGCCCTCGATAGAAGCTATGCAATAGCTTAAAAACTCAAGATATTTCAATTCTTACTGGCTTTGAAAAATCTAACCACTCCACTGAATTTTTCTGATACATCTTTCATTAAAATTATTTGCATTTTTTTTTTAATATTTTGAGTATATTAATAAAAGTTACCCGCAACAAGGCACCTTTCTCAAAACCTCCTCAGAAAACACAATAAATCTACCGCTCACATAACTGAGCTAATAAAGCGGGTGCACGGCGTCCTAGCCCTTTCATCTCGGCACGGCAGTAAATCTAACGGCTTCTGCAAACTACTACTGAATGCCGCATTTTCATGATAGAGTTCTATCATTGTGCTTCAATAATTTTTCTTAGTAACCCAAAAACACGAACCAAACGGGACTAAAACTCGTGATCTTGATACGAAAAATCATAAATTATTTAAACGAGTGAGGGATGTTAGGGGTTCCATTCGACCTCCATATTCGGAACTCAAGCGAACTTCAACAACCCGTGGTGCACCCTGCTAACTAACCTAGGAGACTCTGTTGTGCCCGCTGATTGTGGCAAATCTATAGCTCACAGCTAAATTCCCTAACAAACAACGAACAGCAGGCTCGGCAATGCAAGCTTGCATGCCCAGTGAGGATTATGATTCATCTAGGGGAGGCCTATGTCCAGCTATGGGATTATAAATGCTGTTGTGGTTGAGGATCTTAAATCCCTATACATCTAAATCAGTCGCTAAGTCGGGCCGCTCGGGGCTCACAAAACCCATACCATAGAATACATAATTGTAAATTCTTATAGTAAAAATAATAATATAAAAAATATTTTACTAACGTAATAAAGTGTTAGAAGATTTGTGTACCTATATGCTCCGGAACTCGAAAATTGTGTTTCAGAAGGCAGCCATTTTACAGTCGAGTCAATTTTCAACGGCATGTCACCACATCATCGTGTGAGAGCACCAAGAAGGTGCCACGCCGTGATGTATCCTCGGCATTAATGGAATGACGCAGCCCACGATACACAGCACTTGTAACGAGGATAACAATTTGTATCTAGTTTCGTGGCTCATCTTCTAGGCTTGTGAGAGATTTCAGACACGCAAACTACAAATTGTTGAGACATTTTTGTGAGTTAATACACGACATACTCTTTATTATAAGGCTGGTGTTGTTGTTGTATTTTTTACAATGTTATAGACCTTAAGTAATAGATGCAAATTGTATTGAGGTGCCCTCAATATTTTGAAAAGGTTGAAAATAATGTGATCTGATGTATGTTTATAATTAATTTAAATAATAATAATATAATAATATAAACTTTATTTCAGGCTACAATAGAATAAATACAGATAGTGTTTTACTTATCCTACGGCCCATATAAATATATACCTTATAGACTAACATATATATTAATAAAACTATAATTAAAACACAAATTATTATTTGCCACGTAATATACACGACGTGGGTCGCGTGGTGTCCAATATTCGTCCACGGAATCGTCGGAACAGGACACCCTTCGGCCAAAGCTCCTCCTTCATGTAGGTCGACAGATGTTCGGTCGGAACCCGCACCACAAAGGAGTTAAAGCTGACTCTGTGGCGGGACTCCAACCGCTCGACCCTCAGGTTGTCCTTGGTCTTTGCGCGCAAGTACTCCGCTACATCCTCCGCCTTCACGGAGTAATGCACGCGAGACACATAGAGCTGCATCGTCGGTACCTCAGAGCGCAGCAGGAGCTTATGGCAGTTCGGTGCTGTACCGCACTTATTCTGACAGGAGGGCTTCTTCTTCTTCTTCCTTTCCACTTTGATGAAGCCCTCCTTGTCTTCCAGCCTCTAAAATAAAAACGTAAAACCTCCTCTCTAAATGGAATAAAAACGTAGGAAATGGTGCAAAGTAATTACCGATGCCATCACATCACACTTAATAATACACTCGAGAGCAATGAATCCGGGTCACTCAAAGAATCCAAAAAATCTCGGAAAGTAAGAATGCTAGGTTAATGCAATAAATTGTATTTAATAGACAATTTAATACTCCTTAAAGGAAAGTATTAAAACTTCTTAGTTATTGTAAAGTTATATCATAAAAAAATCAAATTTGAAAAGGGAACACTGTCGAAGATGGAACTACGAAATTACAGGATTTGTTTTTGCTTTTGTTTGTAATCTGTCATTTATGTTGGTACATAAACCAGGTTGATAGTGCTCAATATTCATTATTCAAGCTGAAATCATGTTGCTTACACTTGAAGAATGCACCAGAATACTTACATTGGTGGAAACCGGCCGGAGTCAGCGCGATACAGCCAGGACTGTCGGTGTGTCGCTGTCAACAGTACAAAGAGTTCTCCGACGTTACGAAGAAACTGGTTCTAACCTACGCAGACCAGGAACGGGCAGAACTAGGTGTACCACAGCACGAGAAGACCGATACTTGGTGAACACCATGCTTCGAAATCGCTTTCTCACAGGAACTGAACTCACAAATCAGTTTCGACGCCTCGGAGGAAGTAACCCAAGTGCATGGACAGTAAGACGTCGGCTTGCTGAATCTAACTTAAAACCCCTTAGACCTGCAAACGGCCCTAAACTGGAGCGTGGCCATCGTATTTCAAGACTAAGATATGCCCAGAACCACGTAAATTGGAGTATTGAAGATTGGTCGAAAGTTATGTTCTCCGACGAATCAAAATTTATTCTCTACAAGCACGATGGAAGACACAGAGTGTATAGAAGACCAGGGGAAAGATTCAAGCAAGCATGCATCGAAGAAAAAGTAGCCTACGGTGGTGGGTCTGTACTTGTGTGGGCCGGAATTTCCTCAGAAAGTGGCACAGAGCTGGTGATCATAGAAAACGGCTCTTTAACTAGCGTAAGATATGTGGAAGAAATCCTCAACGAACACGTTGGTCCATTTATGGTCAATTTGGGTGAGGATGCTATATTTATGCATGACAATGCCCGACCTCATACAGGTAGGATTGTGAATGACTACCTTCAAGAGATGAACATTACTTGTATGGAGTGGCCAGCGCGCAGCCCGGATATCAACCCGATCGAGCATGCTTGGGACGAGATAGGGAGATGCGTAAAACAACGAAACCCTCCCCCAATCACGCTTCCTGAGCTCAAAATTGCTCTCACAGAGGAATGGGAGAATATTCCCCAAAATCGTATAAGGAACTTGGTGTACAGCATGCCAAACCGCGTAAACGCAGTAATGGAAGCACGAGGAGGTAATACGAAGTATTGAAATTCAAGAAAATCGTCATAAAGTTCAAAAATTTCATGTTTCCTATTTTTGTTTTAAGGAGAGATCAGCAGTTTTTTTTCTTTATGTAATTTTGTGTAAATAAAATGTATGGTGACTCATATTTTATTAACTTTCATTTAAGGAGTATTAAATTGTCTATTAAATACAATTTATTGCATTAACCTAGCATTCTTACTTTCCGAGATTTTTTGGATTCTTTGAGTGACCCGGATTCATTGCTCTCGAGGGTATTAATCATGTGTGTGTGTGTTGAGTATGTTGGTTCCCCCTCAACTCCGTAACGCTAACGGCAGATCGGATTTGGATGTTATTCATAATCATAATCAGCGTTTATTTATGTTTGGAATATACAATGACATAGTTTATAACATGGATTAGGTAAACAAGTAGGTTTTTAATTTCGATACCACAAGAGCGTTATCTTAGGTGGAAGCTTGTTTAGAAATAAATTAGTGTTAAAAAAATAATAATGTGAAAAATATTTAAATAATTTATTTTCAGATTTATACCAAACGAAAACTACATAATAAAAACAAAAACCTCGTCTGTAGGTATCCTCGTAACAAGTGAGGGGTTATAAACGATCCTATCGCATACATCAGAAACGCGTTTTCGTTTTTCAACATTCATGTGGGCTCACCGTAATACCCGCTACAATTTTAGTAAATCCAGAAAGTATTCGGATTTAGTCCCCAGTACACAGCGATACCCCTTTGAGCGCAGCGTACTCGAATAAAAAACATCGAACCAGCGGAATATAAAACTAAAAAACATCGTTTATGAACTGCGAATATCACTATATTTTACATATACGATAATATTTTGCATGTACACCGAATATTATTTCACGTGTTTCCGTAATTAAAATACGACCGCATAAAAAATCCCACAGCGTAATATTGAAACAAATTTGCATATTTTTCGCTCTGTCACACATTTTATTCTACTTGCACTCTAGGTAAATACAACAGCGAATATGAAAATTTTAATATCCTCAAGACAAGCGAAACCGTGCCTCGGAAGGTCGCTTCAATATTTTATGAACACTTATAACTAAATTAGATTTTTTTCTCAAGTTTGAAATTTTTCAATTTGTAGCAGCATTTCAACGTTTTATGAAACTTTGGTGGACAGTTTGCAAGTTAATTATTAAAATGTTAAATTAATTCTGTAACAAAACTCAAAAGTTTGAATTAGTTTAAGCTCTTCTAAAACACTTCATAATTTCTCGTAAATGGGTTTGAAGCCGTTTTATCTTGAGATTAAAATAGTTTATTATTCACCTGCTTTAAGAACAGACCTTTTGTTCGAGAGCATCGACTAATTATTGGATTCTGGAAAACCCTTGTCAAAAAGTTTTTGTATGACAGATAAAATGGCCTCAAGGGTTAAAACACGGGAGTAAGATAATTAGGTTAGGTAACCGTTTGGAAAATTAATATAATATAAACCTAGCTATAATAATATACAGGGTTATTGGTAAAAAACAAACTGGGACTGTATCCTGTTCCTGCATTTTGTACTGGTTGTATGAAGTGTGATGAATTTCAATGAAAAGTCATACATTAAAAGTTGTTATGTAGTCCTAAGAGGTTGTTACAACAACAGCAACGCCAACGAGAGGGGATATGCTCATAATCCCTTGTCTTTTTGAGTAATAAATGTCTTTTCCCCCGATCCTCACATCGGTAATTCGGGTTGGGGATCGCAGAGCATAGCTTCGCTTTATCTCGCATCACCCAAGTTGCCCGTTAGCCGTCCAAGGTTATAACTGTGCCGGTATTAGGCTGCACCATGCCGCAACCAGAGCCTCATTTGTTAGCAGGTGCACGCAGCAGGCCGCTAAGTTCAGCTTGGGTTCCGAATCAGTGGAATCCGGTGGAGGTTGAACCCCAGGTACAGGTTGTTAGTGTTTTATCAATAACCTTGTATACATTACCTAACCATTACGTAATATGTAAGTATTTCCAAAAAAAGTATCTTTGTAGTTTTTTTTATAATATTATCAACAATCACACAAACATTTGTCTCGCGGCAGGAATCAGACCCGCAACCTTCAGAGCCTCAGGCGGCTCTTCGTCCATTGCACCACAGAGGTCGTCAGAGGTCTGTTATCTAAGTTAATGTACCTTAAGTAACGAAATGACACTCCTCATACGCAAAGCTGCTGAAGCACATTTATGTGAATTAATGCTATCAGCATAAATTCTAATGAAGAAGAGCAAAAGGCCTTATCAATCAACCTAGGACCGTAACCCTTTGTTCTCAGCCCATTTGGAAACTACGCAAATCAGTATTAACGTTTGACCGAATTCCCTAATGCGTGGGACATTAGCGGATGCAATGCAAATGGAATATCCGTGTTCGATAGACGCGACCCGGGTCGGATCTTGTAGCCCGGATAAGCCGACTTTGCTTCACTTGTGGCCGGAATTGCATGATTTATGTGTAATTTTAGATTTACATAAATATTATAACTGAATATATACGGATTATGTATTGTGGTCACCGTGAATTATAGCAGGATTTCCGGTGATAAAATTATTCTTGTGAGAAGGATTTGTCTATTAAACAATTACATTCAAGCCAGATATATAGTTAGTCAACATGACGGAAGTTTCTCAGAAATTACCGAAATTAAAAAAAAACAACATCAGAGCTGTTTTCTTATTTGTAATAGTCACCATTTCTATAGCAGAAAATGACCAGCGGGGTGATTGGCTAACACTGTTGCAAACTGAAATTATTGACACCGATCCTGTTTTTACGAACTTTGGCATTTCATCATCAATGAACATCATTTGAAAAACTGTCCCAGTTTGTAAAAACAGGACAGATTGCAAACATTTCTGTTTGCAACAGAGTAAGCCGACCAGCTGACTGAAAACTGAACGACTGGATTTATACAGTGTACAACGATACCTCATATTATTATGAAAAATATACCTGATTATTATTTTTATTATCGGCGAAAATTGTGATAATATTATCCCAGACGCCATGGAATACAAATAAGTGATTTTGTTACGTCTACGCAACATTATCTTTATCTACCAATAAGGTTATTCAGCAAGGATACAGAATATTTTTTTCTTATTGGTCACGTCAAAAACCTGCATAAAAACACCATTGTAATGGTTAGGATATAGCAAAAAAAACTGAATATCTCCGTGCGATCACAAAACATACAGGGAACAAAGCATTATTCTGAATGGCTCGCCATGTTTGTACCGTATATATACGTGTTAGTACCAAATTCCCGTAACACAAATATATGTGAAACAGAGCGATACTACAATGCTCACAAGGGGTAGCATCAGGTGATAGTAATTTCAAGGCATTTTTGTATGCATGAGCGATATCAAATACCAGAAGGCCGGACGCATTTAAAAGATAGATACTACGGGTACGTACGTTGAATGTAAAGGACAGGCGGATAAACAAAGGCTAATATTTAGATAAGGCCTCCATTCCCAACCGCCACATGACCGACCAAGATAAGGGCGGTAAAGCGTACGTGCGCTTTCTTTCTGTCTCGACATTAAAATGGAATATTTTTGTATGCTGCATTTTGCTTTGAAGATAACGAGTTCCTCTAGAACTGTGAATATACGTGAACATGTCATTTTTATCATCAAAGGACGCTTAGGTTACATAGTTTAAATAAGGGAACGTTAATCATAGCATGTAATCGCTAAACACACATTCTGGAGATATTAGTTAACTGCAAATGTACTCTTTGGCCGTAGTATCTAATATCTATCTGTACGCATACTAAACAATACTATTCAATAATAATTTAGTGTTTTAGTGTCAGATTCGCACACACGTACGTAAGTACAAAAATAATAATTTAAAAAAACCGACTTAAAAGTAAATAAATACTAAAAAGTAATAAAACATTAATTTTAAATTTTAAAAACCCCCGACTCAAAAAGCAAACATTTAAAAAGTCAACACCCCGTCGTTTTTGCGTCGGGGGTTAAAAAATAATTGCATATTTTTTGTTCATACAACTAACAATCAACCTTTTTTCTATCAATATATCCCGTACGATCTATGCGTTTACCACATAGGTAGATCTAGATACCTGTTATTTTTTTTTTTTTTACTTTTTAGTTTTGCAGTTTTTGTTTTTAAAGTCTTTTTTTTATTTGCGAATTTTTAGTGAATCTGACTTTAAGACGATAACTTTAATATAAATAAAGTTCAAGTCCATAAAATATTCTTTCCTTATTTTCTAACCCTTAGAATTGGTACTTTTATTTAAAAATGTATATGGAACCAAACTGAAAGTAAACCCCTAACAACGGAAAACGAATTTTCCAAATCTGTTCATAAATGACGGAGTTATGAGGTAACAAACATAAAACATGAAAAAAGTTCGAGCGCATAAAATCTTCATTCCTGTTTTCTCACCGTTATGATATTTTTTCTTCAAATTTATTTATTTTTTATGGGACCAATAAGAAAGTATACCCTATACAAAAAACGAAAAATTTTTCAAATCGGTTCATAAATGACGGAATTATGAGGTAACAAACATACAAAAATGAATAAAATTTGAGCCCATAAAATCTTCATTTCCTGTTTTCTCACCCTTAGAGTTGGTATTTTTACTTCAAATTTATATGGGACCAATTAAAAAGTATACGCTACATTATGACTAAAAAACTTTCCAAATCAGTTCGTAAACGACGCAGTTATCAGGTAACAAACATAAAAAAAACAGAATTGAGAAGCTCCTCCTTTTTTGAAGTCGGAAGAACGGTGAAGACTAATATATATAGCTATAAAGCGACAATACAAGTATACACTGTGAATTTCAACCCTATACATATTACGGTTCATGAGATACAATCCCCTAAAGACGGAACATTAAAAACTAACTAAGAATCGAAAACTTTTATAAGTTTCAAATTCTTATTTGGCCTTCAAAAATCCATTATACCTATCAATGAGTTTGCTGTTCCAATCAAAATGTAATGATTTTTTCAAAAGGTAAGTTACACCATACTCGTTTTAACTGATAATATTCCATAAACACAAACAACGGTGTATGAAGCACTAAAATGGCTTACAATTTTAAAATCATTTTTGAAGTTTACGACACGAACGTAGACTCAGCTCATAAAATAGAAAAATAAATGTAATGTAAACGGAACAGAGATAAAAGCGCGCATCAATGAATGCATTATGCAGGCTCCTGTTTCGTACATGGAGACAGGGAAATCCCCGTATTCCAGCGCAGGCTGGATTCAAATATTCTAGGCGTTTAAAATTGCTAGAACTATTTGACTTTCATCCATTTTTTATGTTTACAGGCAAATTTTTCAATACACGATGCAATATTATATTACCTACATATTTTTTTACTTACGAAGGCAAAGCCAAAATGATACTCAAAGTTTTTATAAGTATACTATACGTTAGTATTCAAATATAAATAATGCTTTTATATGACGTATGGCTGAGGACAGGGCACATTGGCGCTCACTGGGAGAGGCTTATGTCGTGCAGTGGACTCCGATAGGCTGATAATGATAATGCTATGTCTACGCTCTGATAATGACACAGTGATAGTGTTTGTGGCCACAAGGTGATAACCGATAACCCATAACTAAACACAAATGAGGTTACAGCACTTTACTATTCTAATTTTGATAACTTTAAAATAGCATTTTAGTACCATAACATTTAAGTTCAATACAAAAAATCTCCTTACCGGCTAAAACCTAAGAAGAAAAGCTAAAGAAAAGCTTACATCGTTTATAAATTACAGATTATGCAAAGGCAGACCTGCTCAGCAATTTACCGTGAAACACTTTCGTGGAAACGATCTCGTTGTATTTCAAGCCCAATATGCAGGCTAGGAACAGCTAGTTATAAAACTGAAATCTTCGTTGCAGGCACGTAACGTTTTCATGGCGCGCAATGCCAACTAGGAATTATGTTTGAGATAACATTGCTTAGTTTGAGCACGGATTATAAATATTCGCAGATTATTCTTTATTTTATTAAAACTAGTATACATTAGTGGCCTTACTTATGAACATCTTTCAAAAGATAAACGATGTTTAGGCTATTGCCATCTCTTACAGTTGGATTATGACAAACAGTGACAGGGCTAACTTTGAGCATTAGTTAACTTTGAGTAGCGTTCATAAGTAAGGGGATAGATGTTTTGAAGCGCCTGTATTTTAAGAACCAAGATACGCCAAACGCACGCCAGTCTTCAACGCTGAGCTAAATGGACGATGCTAATGCGTGTTAATTGTGATGCCAATATACCCTGGTGTTGTTGTTTGATGGTGTGTATCTTAAATTTTTGTTCTTCTGTTATCTTATTACTGTATGTGACTTATTTTCTTCGTAAGTATTAAATTGTATTCATATGTTACATGCATATTTAGCATCAATGATCTCCTTTCTGCAGGTTAAGCAATTACGATAGAAAATTGCACTTCTCTATCATCATAATCTTCATCCGCAGCGCTACTTCATCCACTGCTGGGTATAGAGTGTACTCTTTGTGTGTGCTAATCTCCACGGTTCAAAGCTTGTCTCATCCAGTATTGGCTCACGATGGATGCAATATAGTCCGCTCATCGTGCTGCTTGACCGGCGTTTTTCCACACAAAATTGGACTTCTTACAAATAAAATAATATAATCAACTGACAAGAGCAGGCCATGCAATATGCTAACTAATATGCTAAATAGACCAGTGGTTCACACACCACCGCTGTGAAAGAAATATGATTTTATAAGAAAAGTCTATGACAAAAATCATAAAGGCATGATAATGAAATTTAAAATTCAATTCAAAATAAGTTTGTTCAACAGTAAATACAGTAAACTTCGAAACGTAATTTTTTTAAATATAAATTTTCACTAATTCGTAATGCGACCAAACGGAGATGAATTGGCAAAAAACTCTGCTTGGCTTATATTTTTTTAAAGTCTTGTTTTTTACAAAGTTTATTATTAAATATTATATTGTTTTTGAGCTAAGCTTTTGTTGCCTAAATAATCAGAAATTGTATAATAAGCTTTATTACAGAGGTTACGTTTAACGACTATTTTGAATTTATTTACAGATAAATTAAGCATATAATTTGGGATTTTGTTAACAAATCGTACCCTTTAAAAGATTGATTAACTTTATGGAGTCTTGCAGTAGGAACAGCAAGTTTATCTTTATTTCTAGTCTCGACATTATGATTGTTGTTTTTTTTCTTAAACTATTTGATATTTTTTCGGACATAAATTAAGTTTTCCTATAGGTAACTGTCATAATATTTAGATCTTTAACCTTGGTTCTTCTCTTTATGATGCCTGAAGATTGAACAAGTACTATAGCCCACCTGATGATAGTGGTAACCATTACTTAAAACAATTGCTTCGTATGCCACGCATGTTTCTAACGTGTAACGCTCTGCCTCCATCAACTTGAGGAATGAAGGCGATAAGCCTCATGTGCCTGTAATTTCGCCGGCACCTACACCCTTAACACAGGAATAAGCATGGTTGTACAGTCAGCATCAAAAGTAGATGATGAGTTTCAGAATTTTAATACAGCTGATAGAAATTTGCGTCAGAATTAGATAGCAGTAAAGTGTTCCAAAAATAGGTGATTGAAAAATATGCCAACAATAAGCTAATGAGACTAACCACCACTTGTACCTGATGACTTTATGGGTCAAAAGTATCTGATGTAAAATAGTTTTATAAATATATGAATTATGTTACTTTGCAATATTTTGGCAATAAAGATATAAGTTCAAAAATAACTGACTATAGCTAACCTATAATAACTAACCTATTAGCTCAGTAGATAGTAATTCTTAATTATTTTTATTTTATTTTTATTTTTATTTTTATTTTTATTTTTATTTTTATTTTTATTTTTATTTTTATTTTTATTTTTATTTTTATTTTTATTTTTATTTTTATTTTTATTTTTATTTTTATTTTTATTTTTATTTTTATTTTTATTTTTATTTTTATTTTTATTTTTATTTTTATTTTTATTTTTATTTTTATTTTCATTTTCATTTTCATTTTCATTTTCATTTTCATTTTCATTTTCATTTTCATTTTCATTTTCATTTTCATTTTCATTTTCATTTTCATTTTCATTTTCATTTTCATTTTCATTTTCATTTTCATTTTCATTTTCATTTTCATTTTCATTTTCATTTTCATTTTCATTTTCATTTTCATTTTCATTTTCATTTTCATTTTCATTTTCATTTTCATTTTCATTTTCATTTTCATTTTCATTTTCATTTTCATTTTCATTTTCATTTTCATTTTCATTTTCATTTTCATTTTCATTTTCATTTTCATTTTCATTTTCATTTTCATTTTCATTTTCATTTTCATTTTCATTTTCATTTTCATTTTCATTTTCATTTTCATTTTCATTTTCATTTTCATTTTCATTTTCATTTTCATTTTCATTTTCATTTTCATTTTCATTTTCATTTTCATTTTCATTTTCATTTTCATTTTCATTTTCATTTTCATTTTCATTTTCATTTTCATTTTCATTTTCATTTTCATTTTCATTTTCATTTTCATTTTCATTTTCATTTTCATTTTCATTTTCATTTTCATTTTCATTTTTATTTTTATTTTTATTTTTATTTTTATTTTTATTTTTATTTTTATTTTTATTTTTATTTTTATTTTTATTTTTATTTTTATTTTGTGGCACTCGGGGACTGCCACGGTAAAGCTATTGCATAGGATTTTGTATCAACTTATGCAATTATAATTATTTATTTATTTTATTCATGCAGTATTTCTTTTTCTTTGATATTAATTCAAGTTACACTTTTTGAGCGTGGTGACCGATAAGAAAACAAGTTTTTTCTTTTATTAAATATAAATACGTCTAGTTGCACGCACACAAACACCGTGTCGAAGACTGCCGAAAAGAAACGACGTTAGACAATGCACGGCCTTCAAGCCACACCTCCGTGCCCGTCGGAGTGGGGAGCGTGAGGTTTTTTTTCGTTACGGAATTTCTGGATTCGGTCCCCGCGCTCAAGGCCCTCGATAGAAGCTATGCAATAGCTTAATAAATGAATCCGCGTTTCAGGATTTTTCGAAATGAAATCCCTAAGACAATTAACGGGAGTGGCAAAGTTTGTACGGGGAACAAAAGTTTGTGTGAATGTTTGTTAGTTTAGCTTAGTGAATAATACAAAGGCTTATCTAATTTTGATTTTTTTTTCTCTAAAGTTGTAAACGGGGTGGCAATGTTTGTATGGGGAACAAAAAAAATTTTTACCAATCGACTTGAAATAATGCACAGAATCTCTCCTCTAGAAATAAATGACCTGTTTCAGGATTTTCCGCACTTCAACCCCTAAGGTGGTTAAAGGTAATCAATTTTTATTAATGAACTTTGATTAAAATTGATTCCTAAAAAGTACATTAAGAAAATAAAACTTGAACAGGGTATGATTGGGGATAAAAGTTTGTATGGGGGAACCAATCATTTCTCAAGTTAGGTAAGTTTATTAAAATTTATCATACTTAACCTGCAGTTGAATTGGTGATCAACGTGAACAGGAGTGGGAACGGGAACGAAAAAGGTAGTAAGAGTGGGAACGAGAACGGAACGTGTACGGGTATGCTAGGTAATGCATTAATAATATGTTAGTACTTTTTATTCCGCGCAAAACGTGGTAAAAATAAACCTTTATGTAAATAATGAAACACATTTTGACACATACATTTCCACGCGGGTGAAGTCGCGGGGTGCAGCTAGTATATTTATAGAACTATTTTACATCAGATACTTTTGAACCTTAAAGTCATCAGGTACATGTGGTGGTTAGTGTCATCAGCTTATTGTTGGCATATTTTTCAATCACCTATTTATGGAACACTTTAGTGCTATCTAATTCTGACGCAAATTTATATCAGCTGTATTGAATTTCTGAAACTCATCATCTACTTTTGATGCTGACTGTACTACCGCCCTGTATGGGCAGTTCACAAAGAACTCTACTACTTTTCAAATTGACATGTATTTTATTTAACTTATTACTCTGTTGTTTACTTTCCAAATCAAACTTAATAGGCAATAGGTAATATTGAGGCATGCCCTATTTATATTCAAAGTAACCATTACCTCTCTGTCTATTTTGTTATCAACTTAAATGTTTACCTTTTGAAGTTTCTGAATAGTTGGGAGCGTAGTCGGGTTTGATCGTATAAACAGACCACTTCCCAAATACGAGATATACCTGCGCAAGGAATTTAATTTATCGTCCATCGCAAAGCAGCTCGTTAAAACTCCTCAAAACAAAGATGCCAATACCACAATGATTGAATGGAACTCGCAGAACGTTGTAATAGTTGCCGGGGGCAGACGCGCTTTGAACTCCCCGTCCTAACTCCCGACGCTTAATGAAAAGCCGGTTCGAAAACAGACGTTGGACCTTTTGTTTAGAGAAAATTGTCAAGTCCCCCCAGCTCCGGGAAAAATTCGTACAAATTGGGAACGCGACGCAGAATATTAGTACTGGGACGTGAATTTGTATGATGAGTTTTTAATGCAATTGTGGGTTGTGATTTGCTTTCTATTGTCGAGCTGTTTTGTGGGTTTATTGTGTCTGTATCATCGTTACCTAGGCAATATGAATGCTAATATCACCATATCGAGTAGAATACGGTAGAGGGTGTAACGGGTTCTAACCGAAACTCAAGTAAACCTCTCTTGACCGTGGTGGTCACAGACCCTAAAGACTAGCTAACAAACGAGGCTCTGGCAGCTGGCTGATTGCGGCATAGGGCATCCTACTGGAGCAGCTAAGTCCCTGGCCGTCGATGAGCAGCAGTCTTGGTGGAACGAGAAGCTATAACCAGCAATCCTGAACCCGCATGCTCAGCGTGAAGATTAGAAGCATATCCGCCTTCTTATAGGGCAGGCATATGTCCAGCAGTGGATTGAACACGCTGGTGTTGTTGTTTGAGGGTTTACTATATCTGTATAATCATAAACTAATATCAATGCTAATATCAGTCTATCAACTGGAATACTACCTTACCCCTCGTTTTCCAGTTATTTTCACCAGGTATTATTAAAAGTTAACTAATGATGATGAATTTGTGTACAATGTTAGTACTTACATGAAAAGCTTGTGCTTTGTATAAAGGCTAAAAAGAAACAAAAAAGCTTTTAAATTAAAGTTCTACTTACAAAAGACCGATATACAAAGGCTTTTATACATTTGTTTTATGTTTTATACGAATTTAAAAGAAAATAATAAACAAATAAAACTTATAAAAAAGAGGGGTAGTTCTTATTCCGCTTAATTTAATACATTTGTATTGATTTTCTTACATCGTTATTATATTCAGGTACATTTGGTTTGTTCAGATCGGTTAAAAGCCAGAATAGTCATGGATGGACCACATGATGACAAAATAATAACAAACAAATAGGCACAGCAACAACAACCCATTTTGCAGAGGCCATGCAGTATTTGTAAAGACCACGGCTCGACAAACGTAGTTTAAGACTCCCTCCGGCCAGATGGAGTGGCATGAGTGAGTAGAAGCTGGTTGCGTTGAGCTCAGAACAGGGCGTAATGGCACTCATTAGGGGAGGTCTATGTCCAGCAGTGTACTACTATATGCTGATGATGATGCAATACATCGATGGAAAAGGGTATCAGACCGAAGAAAAATCGACTGCCCACGTAATCCTGGGACGCGTGGGAGTAGTATAAGTTATATATAGAGTCCTATATATATAGATATACAAAGTCCCAAAGACCCCAGATCTTCTGTGCTTATGGGCGTAATAATCATTAAGCCAGATCTCCCTCAGGAGGACCTACCCTGAGTCACAAAGTGGAAAAGAAAGTCAATTTTCTTTGATATTATTATATGCAAACTAAATGTAGGAATGAGTGATAATTATTCGCTTAGCACAACTTCACAAGTCTATATGCTCTCTGCGAGCGAAGACATAGTTTTAATTGGAGTCACCTTAAAGTATTCAAAGAGGCTTTAATTAAAATGTAACTCATCATATTTACAGATTTGGCTACAGGGTGCCGCCACTTTTTGTTTTTGTTTTTTTTTTAGCTGGTAGCTGCTGGTACCTACGTAAAATAAAAACGTTCGAAATTTCCTCACTATGTAATAATATTACATTTTTATTCGAAGGTATATTTAAGCAGATATGTAGGTACTGAATTGTACATAATATAGATTTACATTGCTTCCTTTATATAAGATAGTGATCAACTTGAGTATCGGAGTTTTTAGGTCGCCTGAAGGCTTCCGACATGGCTTAAAGAATGAAAAAGGCATCATATCGTGCTTTACAATGCACGGAAGTGCTCAGATCTTATTGCCACTAAGCGGTCACCCATCAAAGTAGTGATTGCTCAAAAGACTATTTTTTTCAAATAACGTAGTAATGCCTTTATTTTAAAACATTTGCGACACCTCTGAAATATTTACTTACCAAGCAATAACTGAAGTGAAACAAACTTCATGATAACTGTGACGTGGAAACCGCCCGACTAAATACTAAGATAGTTTTTCAACAATAATAAATCAAGAAGTTACTGAGTTTCTCGAGTTTTCCAACAAATACCTTTACTATTTCAAATAGCGGTAGTAAGTACTTATCTACTTCTTTACTATAACGCTGTTCTAACAGACTTTCAAACAGGTAAAAGTTCCTTATTATTTTAATTACTAATATGGAGGTTTGTTGTTTTAATTTGACGTACTTTTCCATCAAATAAATCAAAAGCACAAAACCTTCACATTTTAACGCACACTGGTGTCATTCTTCTACGAGTATAGTCATTACTTATAGTAAATTAAACATTGAGAACTGAAATTCTAGAAATCTAAAAGAAAACAAAATTAGTTAAACGATATTCAACGTGTATAACGAGAAGTCATTTAATTAACTAGCAAACCCCAAGCTTCTTGTTCCAAGCTGTATTCTTTGACTCGGTGAAATAAAATAAAGCTCATGAATTACCTACCCGTTTTGAGCAAATATAAAATGTTTTCAAAGTTACCAGGGGGGTTAGTACGACCTCTTAAAGCAATATTATAATTACATTTAAGTAGGCGGTGTCCTGCGGGAGCGACGAACTCGACGCAATGCGATCTTCTTCTTCTTCGTATGAGCTAGTGGCGAACGCGATCCGATGCAATACAACGTGACGTCTTATAAAGTTAAGATTCACCACCAACTCCATCGAGATAGTAACAGTAGATATCGATGACAGAAAGACCCCGAGCAAGAAATTCCGATGTTTTAATTGTGTTCGTTGCGTCGTCGGGTCGCGTCGCGTTGCGTTCGTCGCTCACGTAGGACACCCTGTGAACTCGTAACATGAGTTTACTATAAGAATGTTGTGAAAGGCAAATAATATTGTCCCATCAAGTTACTAAGTATGAAAAACAAATTTAAGGTACGAATCGAAGTAATTTTGTTACAAGCTTATCAAAATGCTACAGCAACATGATGGTTCTTTTTTTTGCTTGTACGCCTACAGTGGCCTATAATTTGATTCTCTCTGAGGGTAGCAGAGTTGATTATAAATTTAATTTTATATTGACGTACGCACCACTTGTTATTCCGCCGGCACGTTTATCGAGCTGATGAGCTGCTTGACATGATGTAAGTGATTCGTATATTTTGGATACGCTGATTTTCGGCGAAGAAAATTTGTGATAAAATTTTATAGGATGGATTTGAATCTTTTACTTTTTGTCAACGTGTCGGGCATGTTTCAATGATGAGTTCTATTCAAAAGTTATTTTTGGAATTTATTTAAACAATTAATGCAAAACAGCTAAAGGTATAACAGCTAAAGGTATAAGGTAAGGCCCAATAGTTTTGTACCGGGAACTAATTATTATTTTATGGCTTTTGATGCTTTTGACGGTGTTTAGATGGTAGTTTATACAAGATAAAAGTTGCCTAGGTATATAGATATTTGGTTACCTTTTCTATGTCAATGCCAAAGTCTAATGCCCAAAGTTTTTTTATTTATTGAGGTATCTCTTACATAGCAAAATTTCAATAAAATTGAATAAGTTTTAGCAGAGGAGTCGGTAACAAAAATACAGTTTATAATAATTAGTAGAGATGGATTTGTGGGATGACATTTTAAATATTTAAAACGCAATTTTTTTCAAAAAGCTCAATCCACCTACCTGTATTTAATACAAAACAATATTTATGCTGTCGTAAAAAAAAATATAAGAAGCTTATGTCAATTCAATGCTCATAACTTACGTAATAGCATGGTAATAGTAAAAGCCGCAAAATAACGTTTATTTTTCCTCTTTGTTGGAAACTTTACTTATATCCAAAATTACATAGTGATAAATTATTCGATTGTTCGATAAATATTTACACTTAAAATAAAAAGAAAGTAGATACTTTATTCGAAAAAACGATACCAAAAACATTTAAGATTTATTTGCTTTTTCAATCTCATATAGGTATTGGTACTGTAAAAACCCCCCCCCTATACTAATACTATACTAATTATAAAGCCTGCTAAACTTAATGAAGAACCTACATACTAAGACTACAAATTTGTTATGGCCTCGTGAATCGTCTAGTTTAGTAGTTAGAACTCTATGAAATGGACGTAGCAACTCAATGGATCTTTCAAGACATTTGAAACGATATTTATTCTAGCTTTCCTAATAGATTACTAATCTTAGGTCATTCTAACACCTAGTTTTGATAGAGAAGAATAACGCTGATTAGAATATGTAAAGAAGCTTTGGTTTTTAGGGAATAAAGTATTAGATATCCTAAAGAATATGAACGATGTACTTACTTTAATGTTTTTAGTTTGTAATAAAGATTGACAAAGAGTTTATTATATTCTTCCCACAGTCTAGCTTTAGTTTTTATCGACTTGTGAGTAGAATTATTTCTTTCATTTCGACTCTACATCAGGCATAGGATTGGAGCTCTACCTACGCAACAACCAGTGAAACCTATTCTTCTCCGATAGATAAAACTCTTTCATTCTGACTCTGTTGACCGGCATGTGGTCATGAATAGTTTTATCTCTCTCATACTGAATCTAAATGGCAAAGGATGCGCTCCGCCCCGCGCAATCTGTGGGCCTCGTCACCA
The DNA here is from genome assembly GCA_951804965.1 of Horisme vitalbata. Lineage (NCBI taxonomy): Eukaryota > Metazoa > Arthropoda > Insecta > Lepidoptera > Geometridae > Horisme > Horisme vitalbata. Next base: position 26,424,967 of record OX638091.1, on the reverse strand, counting down.
GACTGGACAGCCCCCCACCATAGTTTCATTTTGGAATTGGGAGCATGCCTCATTACTGGCTATTGTTTATATCATGGTAAGTCTTTTGCTATGCAAAGAAGTGAGGAGTGATCTGCAGCAAAATGCATCAAATCACTAAATGGTTAATAAAAACCTTTATTTCAGGTAAAATTAAGCAGCTATTTGTCTGCTGATACAATACAAAATATCCAAGAAATTCAATTCTTAAAATGTTAGCTTTGCTAAATAATATAAAGTTTCAATGATATATTTCATCAAGAGTCCCGTAGGATTGTCTAAAAGAACTGCATTTGCTTGTCTTTGTAGAGTAAGCCTCATATTTTTGGCTGTAAAATACCTCTTTCTTCTTAGTGAGGATTTATTGTGACGATAAAGACTGCTCATGCTAGTCATAGTAGGATCAATAGCTTCAGTAGCTTAATCAAATATATCAGCAGTTACCTCTTAGGTATATAGTTTAATGTGAATATAAAGAATCTCATTTCTTAGACAGTTTTATAAAGAATCATAGAACTGAACAGCTTGTAAAACCCCCCCCCCCCCCCCCCTACTATACTATACTAATAATAAAGCCTGCCTAACTTAATGAAGAACAAGCTATGAACTAAGAATACTAAGTCTAATTTGTTATGGCCACGTGAATCGTCTAGTTTAGTAGTTAGAACTCTATGAAATGGACGTAGCAACTCAACGGATCTTTCAAGACATTTGAAACGATATTTATTCTAGCATTTCTATTAAATTCCTAATCTATGTACATTCTAACACCTAGTTTTGAAAGAGAAGAATAACGCTGATTAGAATATGTAAAGAAGCTTTGGTTTTTAGGGAATAAAGTATTAGATATCCTAAAGAATATGAATAATGTACTTACTTTAATGTTTTTAGTTTGTAATAAAGATTGACAAAGAGTTTATTATATTCTTCCCACAGTCTAGCTTTAGTTTTTATCGACTTGTGAGTAGAATTATTTCTTTCATTCCGTCTCTACATCAGGCATAGGATTGGAGCTCTACCTACGCAACAACCAGTGAAACCGATTCTTCTCAGTTAGATTATCCTCTCATTCTGACTCTGTTGACCGGCATGTGGTCATGAATAGTTTTATCTCTCACATACTGAATCTAAATGGCAAAGGATGCGCTCCGCCCCGCGCAATCTGTGGGCCTCGTCACCAGACTGGACAGCCCCCCACCATAGTTTCATTTTGGAATTGGGAGCATGCCTCATTACTGGCTATTGCTTATATTATGATTAGTCTTTTGCTATGCAAAGAAGTAAGGAGTGATCTGCAGCAAAATGCATCAAATCACTAAATGGTTAATAAAAACCTTTATTTCAGGTAAAATGAAGCAGCTATTTGTCTGCTGATACAATACAAAATATCCAAGAAATTCAATTCTTAAAATGTTAGCTTTGCTAAATAATATAATGTTTCAATGATATATTTCATCAAGAGTCCCGTAGGATTGTCTAAAAGAACTGCATTTGCTTGTCTTTGTGGAGTAAGCCTCATATTTTTGGCTGTAAATACCTCTTTCTTCTTAGTGAGGATTTATTATGACGATAAAGACTGCTCATGCTAGTCATAGTAAGATCAATAGCTTCAGTAGCTTAATCAAATATATCAGCAGTTACCTCTTAGGTACAATGTTTAATGTGAATATAAAGAATCTCATTTCTTAGACAGTTTTATAAAGAATCATAGAACTGAACAGCTCATTCTTCCCGAAGAATAATTACTTTGGACAACCGTATCACGGTTAAGAATGGGTATCTTATATTGAATTTATATTTTAGATAACTAGCTTTTACCCGCTTTTTTACTGTAGAAAGTTGTTTTGTTAACCCGTAGGAACAATAATCCTTCTCTGGATCAAAGTAAGTACTTCATGTCTTTCGTTTCTCAGGCAATGTAAATGCTATGATAATTGGTTGAATATTCATAGTGTGAAAACATAACAAACAAACAAACTTACACTGATCTCCATAATATGAGATAAGGTTTACTTTTATTTAGTTCCATAATCATTGCTAGATTGTGGATCAGAGTTATATAGTATCATACAACGTAAAAGGTAAATATTGGCAACTCACCCAACAGTAGCAGTTCAACAATTATATTTAGGCTTAGGATGAGCAGAATTCCACATTCTAGTACTCACGATTACACATAACTATAGCCAGATTATCCGCTCATTATCATTGTGTACACTCGCCAATTGACATGGAGAACATCAGCTCTCATCGTTCCTTGTTTTTGAATTGAACATTCCATGGTTTTCATGCTGATTATTCCCTGAAAAGCCTCAAAAACATCCTCTCAATGAATTGCCGTAAATTTTTCCTTAGACCTCCCTGAGTTCCCCTGTCACTCTCCTCTTTTTTCTTTATTCTTTTTATCTAATGAAAAAGTATTTAGTTTTGAGTTTATTTAAATAAGTTTGCTTATATTTGTGAACGACGGAACACTCTCCTGAGACCTGTTTCGTTACAATCAACCCCCAATTTTTACGCAGGTGAAAAGAATTGTAACCGAAGGAAAAATTTAAATTCCCCATTAATTCACAAATATAATATCTATAATTTATTTTATTTCAAGTCATTTCATTAAAAGTACAAATTCTAATTTGTTAACTTCTCAATTGAGTTAATTTAGTGTTTGTATGTAAAATGTGTGTTCTTACTATATGTCAAAAGTATTTAAACTTTAAAGAGACAAGCATCGAATGAAGGAGCATTTACTTCTTAATAATATAATGATCAAAAACAATATCTCTTGTTGGAATCCAAATTCTACAAAAGGAAACTTGGTTGTGAGGCAAGTCATATCCTAGCGATAAGATGTAAGAGCATTCTACTGGACCTCGTTTCCACAGCCTTTCGAACACTTACACCCCCTTTGACCCAAACTCGAACTTCCACCAACAGCATAAGCTTCTCTTCAACCAATAACATGTTTACTTTAAAGAGCATGTAAGTGTGCTTAGTCCTTGCCTCGAAAGACGTTTTGTAGAGTTGGACTTTTTATGGATCAGTTATATATTGAATATACTGATGAATGTCCACTGACCTAAGCCTAACACATCTCTCCCGCATAAAAAGTCCATGTATGTATTCTTCATGTCTGAATTCAAAGTTAACAAACCGTTTCTAGTCATTCAGTCAGTCGTTTCTTATCGATTAATCATTTTGGCCCTCCAATAAACCTTTACTCTAAGCACACTCTGTCATAGCATTAACTTTCGTTGCTTTTCTCGCCACCTTAAATAACTAATCAACTCAATGGAACCAGAAACTGCGAATAAATTGTACTGTTGTCCTAACAGCCTAAACAAAACCCGTTGGATGTAGCGAAACAACCCCCCAGTAGAGCAACCATACTCACACCTTCACTATCCTTCTTTTTTTATGTTTTTTTTATTACATAATATAAGTTCAAAATATACAAGGTTATAATAGTTTTTTTTTTGTTCAAACTTTTTACTAAATTGTATAAATATTTTATTTCCTTTACGAAACGTATCTGCATTTTATTATATTTATTTTATTGAGTTAAATTATTTCTTTGATTTTACGATATAAGTTTATTTTAGTTAGGTTCTTTAATATAAAACTCTTTTTGTAACACCCTGTCTGTTCTATTTGACTGACTGACTTACTGACTGACTCTCTGTCCGACTATCTAACGCTATAATAAACTCTTAAGTCTAGAGACCTGAAAGTAGTACTACCTCACTAACACATTATAGATAAGCCCAAGTTCTTCATAGGTAGATAGTACCGCAGAATATTCTATGTTAATAGATTCCAATATTCTTACCTAGTAAGATTGTTAAAGTAAACTCTCAGTCTACCTAAAATATCATAATCATCATCAATATCATCATCATCATCAATATCCATCAACCGAACTTCGTCCACTGCGCTATGATATCTGATTTACTGCTGTATGTTACCAGTTATCATCATCAAGACCAACATCTGCATCATCATCATTAACAGACCAACATCTTCCACTGCATAGATATCGTAACATACAAGTTTACCCAATGTCAACCATCATCATCATCATCAGTCCAACGTCTTTCACTGCTTAGACATCGTAAGATACAGATATGCCTAATGTTAATTATCATCAACTTTAACATCTCAATCCAATGTCGTCCACTGCTTTAATAGCGTTATGTACAGGTAAACCGTATGTTATTCATCATCATCATCATCATCAACAGCAATTACAGTCCACTGCTTTAATACCGTTAGATATAAATATAACTAATTCTAATTATCATCATCATCATTACAGTCCACTGCTTAATGTCCGTTATGCATAGGTATACCTAGCGATAATCACCATCAACATCATCTCAGTCCAAAGTTGTTTACTGCTTAGATTCCTGTAAAATACAGATAACTTACACATGTTAGCTTAGCTTAGCATAGTTATCATCAAGTCCCTTATCAATCCAGTTTGTCCCACTGCAAAGGTACTACATGTACCTACAGATATAATGTTAGCGTCAATCTAAGGTTAGCGTAGATCATCATCAAGCCTTTCATCATTAGTCCAGTTTAATCCACTACATAAGTACCAGTATGTACAGGTATAATCTTGACAAAAGATCATCATCAAGTCCTTCATCATCCAGTTTGTATCACTGCTAATGCTCCTGTATGTATCTACAGATATAATATTGCTAAGATCATCATCCAGCCCTTCATCAAGTCCATCATCAAGTCCAATTCCATAGTCCAACTTCATCCACTACTGGTTCAAGATGAACATTTTAATTAAATTAGTAGCTTAATGTAATTATTACTACCAACCCCCCATTTCTTAAACTAAAGCGCAGAATGATTTCTTCAAATCAGAAACCAAAGTATTAAACTAAACTGCATATTGGTTTCTCACTGATGTTTCATCATGAAACCAGGTTCATGATCAAGTTTCAACAACAGCAACACGACCTATAAAAACTTCAGTCAGAGAATCAGTAGTACGTCTATCTTCCTATGTTATGAAGATTCCTAATATTTATCAAAAGTTCGTAAGTTTTTAAGTAAATATTAAGTTTTTAAAATTTGTTTGAAAATAATGCGAAATTAAGGTGAGCGACGTTAAAGGAACGCGAAATTCCAGGAACGCGACGTTATGGTAACGCGAAGTAGATATCTGTGAAAATATTGACACCTTGAGTGTTAAAACAAATTGTTTATATTGAACCGACCTGTAATCCGCAGTCAACCTGTTAAAATATCTGAATATAATTACTAGTCATTTTATTTAATGATTATGATTCTTTAAGTAGTTTCCTAAGTTTAAGTAGCCTTTAACTTACGATACCTACTTATGTAAGTACCTATGTGATTTTCTAAAAGTTTCAAGTTCCTCCACCAAAATAAAGTAAAACCTACTAAACTTAACCTGTGTCTATGTCTACCTACCTCATTATTTAGATATGTAGTTTATGCAAGATGTACACATTTGTCAAAACTCTGAAACGTAAGAATAATGCAAAAAGTTGATTAACACTGCATATATACGCAACAGTCTTATGAAACGTATAGTTGAGTTCCCACTTGTAGTTCCTCAATCTCATAACACATGACACCAACGTAAACCAAATCCGAAAAACTATCAATTTGTTAAAGTTCTAGGCAAATAAACTAAAATTCAAGAAATCTTTTACTTGCAAGTCAACTTGTTATGAACGACAAAGTCCGTAAAATATTTGTTTCTCCCACACTCCAACACTATAAAAATAATGAGTGCTGAACAAATTGTGATAAAACTCCATAAAAATGTAAGTTCAATCTTAGAATAAAACTCTGCCAACATCGAGCGAAACCGCCGGCGAATGCCAGTACCTATTGACATAAATATTTCAACCTTATAACGAAACAACATTCGGATAAGTCCTGGATACGTCCCTGTGCTAATAATCTGCAGGTCCACATTTAGAATTCTACATCTGGGAATAATAACTGAAAACGACTTCCTTTTGCTCAAGAATCATCACAGAACAATCAGCGGACTCCTTCTCGGTACCTAAGAACTGACAACCTGACTGCTGAAGTTATCAAACCCAGAAATCTGGACCAAGTGAGGATTCCTATAAACTGAAAATACCTAGGCTAACATCTAAATGTACTACTGTAACAATATAGGTTGCCTGGAAGAAATTGCTTTCAACGATAAGACCGCTCTGCGATATCACCACCCTGCGATAAGACCACCCTGCGATAAGAGTGCTCATTGTACCTTTTAACTGTGATTGTGTGTAAAGTTATTCAGTGTAGTTTTCAGTTTACAATTTCACCAACGGTCTCGCATCCAAATGTAACTTAGCTGAAATTGCTGGACTGCAGATCTAACTGAAAACCTCTGCCATATGTGTTTCCTTCAACTCTGTTCGCAATGCCTATTTTATGTGGTACACCAACAACTGACCTATCTACATTGGTGTACCTACATCTAGGAATCAAACCTCTTTATAACCAACCTTTCAAATCGAACCTCGACATGACGTTTTAAGACTTTCTACTCTTTGGATTTTTATCCCTGTCGTCTTTGCCGTCTAACCACAGGTATAGAAGAGAACAACTGACAATTATATTCTGTCTAAATGACAATGATGTAATGATGTCCGATGTCGTCTCGACCACACGATAGTCTGTCGAGTATCTAACTAAACTGTGGAAGTATCATTTAGGGATGTACTTTTTTACGCTGGATCCGATTTCATGGATCGCAATGGATCGTAACGCTTCGATCCGATCTTCAAAAGATCGATCTGAAAAATCGTATTGAAAATAAACATTTTAATATATTACATTTACACAAATACATTACATTTATTTCAAACATAATAGCTAACCACAATTAAAACGCAACAGAAATTACATGGACCTAAGAAAATACTATTTATTACGATAAAAAATAACTTTGTAATAATTAAGGTTGGCATCTATGACACCGTAGCAAGCGCCAATCATAATTACGATGTAAAGTACCGACACTTAGTTTAAATTTGAAACGTACTCAATATAAACTAAAGTTATAGATCTAACTTTGTGTCTTACATGGTCTGAAAACCACAATGTTTGGAATACGATCCGATTTTAATGGATTTGTATCGATCCGCGGATCGGACCGCATGGACCCGATCCGATCCGAAAATCGCTCGGATCGTATGCCCTCGATCCGATCTTTGAAAACAATCGGATCGCATCGGCACATCCCTAGTATCATTCCACAAAGAATAGAACTGGTGACAACTATTGTCAATAAACTTCAATCAGAATATTTTTGCAAATTAATGAAAATTAATTGAAAATGTGGAACGCTTCACGATTTTGCGTCTCAAATTATGCTACAAAGCTACAACCAAACCCCAACAATAGACGAAGAATTTCGCAACTGAAATATCAATCCTTGTTCTACCTCATCAAAATGAAAAGCTCTACTGCTGGAAGTCCCGGCCTTGTGTCTCCCCATTCTACCTTGTTTTGTGTTATTTGACCTGCCTACCAAGAAAATCTAACTTTGTGCTAAATGTGCTAGAATAATCGTTTCAAAGTCTCTCCTTCTTCACTAAGCATCATTGTGCGATAAGAACCGCAACTCAAATAAAATTAATCTGAAGAAAATCTATAAGTCTACCTTATTCCTCAATAAATCAATAAGTAAGTAATGTAGTACTCATGTTAGTACATGCATGTAAAGAATCCAATCTTTTCCTAGAAGGGGTAGGCAGAAACCACGGACTTCTTACAAAACTTTGCTACTAAAATCTTGTATTATTTTCCTGTGCTACCTGACTGAAATACATACATTGAAATTCCTAGAAAAATCATACAATCATTTGTCACATGAATCAGGAATCGAACCCACATCCGTCCGATGGCTTTCAACCACTATGCCATGGGAGTCGTGTCGATTCATACGTGAAATCACGTTCCTGTTAGCATAGCGCTTTTATGTTTTCTCTACACGTAGAAAAGAAAGTAGATAATCGTAATCATACCTGCTTTTTATTTTCAAAACCTTTACAGACTTTCTTGTGCTAACTTCATGACTGCAACCAACTCTATCCTGCCTACCAAACCTGAACACTCGCAGACGCCGAATGCACTGATCCTGAAACAGTATACTATAAATCCTGATTATGGTATTCATCGTAAGAAGAAGATATGCCTATAACTCAAATCCTGGTCACGGCACCATTGTAAACCCCCCCCCCTACTATACTATACTAATAATAAAGCCTGCCTAACTTAATGAAGAACAAGCTATGAACTAAGAATACTAAGTCTAATTTGTTATGGCCACGTGAATCGTCTAGTTTAGTAGTTAGAACTCTATGAAATGGACGTAGCAACTCAACGGATCTTTCAAGACATTTGAAACGATATTTATTCTAGCATTTCTATTAAATTCCTAATCTATGTACATTCTAACACCTAGTTTTGAAAGAGAAGAATAACGCTGATTAGAATATGTAAAGAAGCTTTGGTTTTTAGGGAATAAAGTATTAGATATCCTAAAGAATATGAATAATGTACTTACTTTAATGTTTTTAGTTTGTAATAAAGATTGACAAAGAGTTTATTATATTCTTCCCACAGTCTAGCTTTAGTTTTTATCGACTTGTGAGTAGAATTATTTCTTTCATTCCGTCTCTACATCAGGCATAGGATTGGAGCTCTACCTACGCAACAACCAGTGAAACCGATTCTTCTCAGTTAGATTATCCTCTCATTCTGACTCTGTTGACCGGCATGTGGTCATGAATAGTTTTATCTCTCACATACTGAATCTAAATGGCAAAGGATGCGCTCCGCCCCGCGCAATCTGTGGGCCTCGTCACCAGACTGGACAGCCCCCCACCATAGTTTCATTTTGGAATTGGGAGCATGCCTCATTACTGGCTATTGCTTATATTATGATTAGTCTTTTGCTATGCAAAGAAGTAAGGAGTGATCTGCAGCAAAATGCATCAAATCACTAAATGGTTAATAAAAACCTTTATTTCAGGTAAAATGAAGCAGCTATTTGTCTGCTGATACAATACAAAATATCCAAGAAATTCAATTCTTAAAATGTTAGCTTTGCTAAATAATATAATGTTTCAATGATATATTTCATCAAGAGTCCCGTAGGATTGTCTAAAAGAACTGCATTTGCTTGTCTTTGTGGAGTAAGCCTCATATTTTTGGCTGTAAATACCTCTTTCTTCTTAGTGAGGATTTATTATGACGATAAAGACTGCTCATGCTAGTCATAGTAAGATCAATAGCTTCAGTAGCTTAATCAAATATATCAGCAGTTACCTCTTAGGTACAATGTTTAATGTGAATATAAAGAATCTCATTTCTTAGACAGTTTTATAAAGAATCATAGAACTGAACAGCTCATTCTTCCCGAAGAATAATTACTTTGGACAACCGTATCACGGTTAAGAATGGGTATCTTATATTGAATTTATATTTTAGATAACTAGCTTTTACCCGCTTTTTTACTGTAGAAAGTTGTTTTGTTAACCCGTAGGAACAATAATCCTTCTCTGGATCAAAGTAAGTACTTCATGTCTTTCGTTTCTCAGGCAATGTAAATGCTATGATAATTGGTTGAATATTCATAGTGTGAAAACATAACAAACAAACGAACTTACACTTACCTCCACCTTATGAGATAAGGTTTACTTTTATTTAGTTCCATAATCATTGCTAGATTGTGGATCAGAGTTATATAGTATCATACAACGTAAAAGGTAAATATTGGCAACTCACCCAACAGTAGCAGTTCAACAATTATAATAATTTTATCTCACATAGTAACTTTGTGTGCTTGGTTTAATGGAGACTCCGCTGCTCTCTCATCCGCAGCTTGTAAAAGCCACTCTTTCTATCTGGCTCCAGCTTAGTGGACTCTCTGTCTCACTATGAAACGCAGTTCTAGTATTTCTGTAATAAAGTAATTAAACCCGCCGGACCTGCCTTTTATCTACGGTCCATTACTGCACCAATCCGTGCTTAACCCACCTAAATTTCCATCCCTTAGGATGAGCAGAATTCCACATTCTAGTACTCACGATTACACATAACTATAGCCAGATTATCCGCTCATTATCATTGTGTACACTCGCCAATTGACATGGAGAACATCAGCTCTCATCGTTCCTTGTTTTTGAATTGAACATTCCATGGTTTTCATGCTGATTATTCCCTGAAAAGCCTCAAAAACATCCTCTCAATGAATTGCCGTAAATTTTTCCTTAGACCTCCCTGAGTTCCCCTGTCACTCTCCTCTTTTTTCTTTATTCTTTTTATCTAATGAAAAAGTATTTAGTTTTGAGTTTATTTAAATAAGTTTGCTTATATTTGTGAACGACGGAACACTCTCCTGAGACCTGTTTCGTTACAAGCTCATTCTCCCGAAGAATCATTACTTTGGACAACCGTATCACGGTTAAGAATGGGTATCTTATATTGAATTTATATTTTAGATAACTAGCTTTTACCCGCTTTTTCACTGTAGAAAGTTGTTTTGTTATCCCGTAGGAACAATAATCCTTCTCTGGATCAAAGTAGGTACTTCATGTCTTTCGTTTCTCGGACAATGTAAATGCTATGATAATTGGTTGAATATTCATAGTGTGAAAACATAACAAACAAACAAACTTACACTTACCTCCACCTTATGAGATAAGGTTTACTTTTATGTAGTTCCATAATCCATTGCTAAATGGCAGTAAATTGTATCTATTTCACAAATCTTGTGATTCAGAGTTTTATAGTACCATAAAACATTAAAGATAAATATTGGCAACTCACCCAACAGTAGCAGTTCAACAATTATAATAATTTTATCTCACATAGTAACTTTGTGTGCTTGGTTTAATGAAGACTCCGCTGCTCTCTCATCCGCAGCTTGTAAAAGCCACTCTTCCTTTCTGGCTCCCGCATAGTGGACCCTCTGTCTCATTATGAAACGCAGATCTAGTCTCTCTGTAATAAAGTAATTAAACCCGCCGGACCTGCCTTTTAACATCAGTCTATTACTGCTCCTATTTGTGCTCAACCCACCTATATTTCCATCCCTTAGGATGAGCAGAATTCCACATTCTAGTACTCACGATTACACATAACTATAGCCAGATTTTCCGCTCATTATCATTGTGTACACTCGCCAATTGACATGGAGAACATCAGCTCTCATCGTTCCTTGTTTTTGAATTGAACATTCCATGGTATCATGCTGATTATTCCCTGAAAAGCCTCAAAAACATCCTCTCAATGAATTGCCGTAAATTTTCCTTCTCTGACTTCCCTGACCTCTCCTGTCACTCTCCTCTTTTTTTTCTTAATTTTTATCCAATCAAAAAGTATTTAGTTTGGAGTTTATTTAGATAAGTTTGCTTATATTTGTGAACGACGGAACACTCTCCTGAGACCTGTTTCGTTACAATCAACCCCCAATTTTTACGCAGGTGAAAAGAATTGTAACCGAAGGAAAAATTTAAATTCCCCATTAATTCACAAATATAATATCTTTAATTTATTTTATTTCAAGTTATTTCATTAAAAGTACAAATTCTAATTTGTTAACTTCTCAATTGAGTTAATTCAGTGTTTGTATGTAAAATGTGTGTTCTCACTATATGACAAAAGTATTTAAACTTTAAAGAGACAAGCATCAAATGAAGGAGCATTTACTTCTTAATAATATAATGATCAAAAACAATATCTCTTGTTGGAATCCAAATTCTACAAAAGGAAACTTGGTTGTGAGGCAAGTCATATCCTAGCGATAAGATGTAAGAGCATTCTACTGGACCTCGTTTCCACAGCCTTTCGAACACTTACACCCCCTTTGACCCAAACTCGAATTTCCACCAACAGCATAAGCTTCTCTTCAACCAATAACATGTTTACTTTAAAGAGCATGTAAGTGTGCTTAGTCCTTGCCTCGAAAGACGTTTTGTAGAGTTGGACTTTTTATGGATCAGTTATATATTGAATATACTGATGAATGTCCACTGACCTAAGCCTAACACATCTCTCCCGCATAAAAAGTCCATGTATGTATTCTTAATGTCTGAATTCAAAGTTAACAAACCGTTTCTAGTCATGTTATCGATTAATCATTTTGGCCCTCCAATAAACCTTTACTCTAAACACACTCTGTCATAGCATTAACTTTCGTTGCTTTTCTCGCCACCTTAAATAACTAATCAACTCAATGGAACCAGAAACTGCGAATAAATTGTACTGTTGTCCTAACAGCCAAAACAAAACCCGTTGGATGTAGCGAAACAACCCCCCAGTAGAGCAACCATACTCTCACCTTCACTATCCTTCTTATATATTTTTTTTTATTACTTATTATAAATTCAAATTGTACAAGGATAAAATAGTTTTTTTTTTGTTTAAACTTTTCACAAAATTGTATAAATATTTTAATTTATTTACCTGCGTTTTATTATAATTATTTTATTATGTTAAATTATTTCTTTGATTTTACGTTATAAGTTTATTTTAGTTAGGTTCTTTAATATAAAACTCTTTTTGTAGCACCCTGTCTGTTCTGTTTGACTGACTGACTTACTGAATGACTCTCTGTTTGACTATCCAACGCTATAGTAGACTCTTAGTCTAGAAACCCGAAAGTAGTTCTACCTCACTAATACATTATTTCCAGTTCTTCATAGGTAAATAGTACCGCAGAACATTATAGGTAAATAGTACTAAAATATCATCATTATCATTAATATCCATCAACCGAACTTCGACCACTGCGCTATGATATCTGATTTACTGCTGTATGTTACCAGTTATCATCATCAAGACCATCATCATTAACAGCCCAACATCTTCCACTGCATAGATACCGTTGCATACAAGTTTACCTAATGTCAACCATCATCTGCATCATCATCAGTCCAACGTTTCCCTGCGTAGACATCGTTTGGTACAGATAATATCAAATGTTAATTATCATCATCATCATCAACATCACAGTCCAATGTCGTCCACTGCTTTGATTGCATTATGTATAGGTAAACCGAATGTTAATTATCAACATCATCATCATCATTACAGTCCACTGCTTAGCTACCGTTAGATATAAATATACCTAATTCTAATTATCATCATCATCAACATTACAGTCCACTGCTTAAAGACCGAGTGATAACCACCATCAACATCATCAACAATAACATCTCAGTCCAAAGTTGTTTACTGCTTAGATTCCTCTAAAATACAGGTATAATTAGCTATAGTCATCATCAAGTCCATTATCAAGCCCTTCATCACCGATCCAGTTTGACCCACTGCAAAGGCACTACATGTACCTACAGATATAATGTTAGCGTTAATCTAAGCTTAGCGTAGATCATCATCAAGCCCTTCATCATTAGTCCAGTTTTATCCATTGCATAAGTACCAGTATGTAAAGGTATAATCTTGACAAAAGATCATTATCATCAAGCCCTTCATCATCAGTCCAGTTTAATCCACTGCATAAGTACTAGTATGTATAGGTATAATGTTGACCAAAGAACATCATCAAGTCCTTCATCAGGTCCATCATCAAGTCCAACTTCATCCACAACTGGTACAAGATGAACATTTTCCTTAAATTAGTAGCTTAATGTAATTATTACTACCAACCCCCCATTTTTTAAACTAAAGCGCAGAATGATTTCTTCAAATCAGAAACCAAATTATTAAACTAAACTACATATTGGTTTCTCACTGATGTTTTTTTCATGAAACCAAAAGTTTCAACAACGGCAACACGATCATAGAACCTATAAGAACCTCTTCTTATCTTCCTATGTTATGAAGCTTCTTAATATTCATCAAAAGTACGTAAGTTTTAAAGTTAATATGAAGTTTTAAATTTTATTTGAAAATAATGCGAAATTAAGGAGAAGTTATATTTAATTTTTATATATTTATATTTTATTTTTTTAGTGGAACGCGACATTATGGAAACGCGATGTAGATATCTATGTCAAAATATTAACACCTTGAGTGCTAACACCAATTGTTTATATTGAACCGACCTGTAGCCCGCAGTCAATGTGTTAAAATATCTGATTATAGTTACTAGATAATTTATTAAATGATTATGATCCTATAAGTACTTTCCTGAGTTTAAGTAGCCTTTAACTTACGATACCTACTTATGTAAGTACCTATGTGAGTTTCTAAAAGTTAAAAGCTCCTTCCCCAAAATTAAGTAAAGCCTACTAAACTTAACCTGTGTCTATTTCTACTTCATTATTTAGTTATGTAGTTTATGCAAGATGTACACATTTGTCAAATCTCTCAAAACGTAGGTAAGAATAGTTAGTGTTGAAATGCATAAGTTGATTAACATGCATAGACGAAAGAATCTTTTGAAACGCACAGTTGGGTTCCCTATTGTAGCCCTTCCCAATCTCATAAGATAAAACACCAACGTAAACAAAATCTGAAAAATCATTTTTTAAGGTTCTAGTAAATAAACTAAAATTCAAAAGAAATCTTTTACTTGCAAGTCAACTTGTTATGAACGACAAAGTCCGTAAAAATATTTGTTTCTCCCACACGCCAACACTATATAAATAATGAGTGCTGAACAAATTGTGATAAAACTCCACAAAAATGTAAGTTCAATCTTGGAATAAAACTCTGCCAACATCGAGCGAAACCGCAGGCGAATGCCAGTACTTATTGACATAAATATTCCATCCTTATAACGAAACAACATTCCTATAAGTCCTAGATACGTCCCTGTGCTAATATTCTGCAGGTCCACCTTAAGAATTCTAAAACTAGAAATAATAACTGAAAACGACTTCCTTTTGCTCAAGAATCATCACAAAACAATCACAAATCTCCTTCTTCTCCGTACCTAAGAACTGACAATAACCTGACTGCTGAAGTTATCAAACCAGAAATCTAGACCAAGTGAGGATTCCTATAAACTGAAAATACCTAGGCTAACATGTAAATGTATCTACTGTAACAATATAGGTTGCCTGGAATAAATTGCTTTCAGCGATAAGGCCGACCTGCGATAAGACCACCCTGCAATAAGACCGCCCATTGTACCTTCTGTCATTGTGTGTAAAGTTATTCAGTGTAGTTTTCAGTTTGCAATTTCACCAACGGTCTCCCATCCAAATGTAACTTAGCTGAAATTGCTGGACTGCAGATCTAACTGAAAACCTCTGCCACATGTGTTTCCTTCAACTCTGTTCGCAATGCCTATTTTTACAGTCCTATCTATGTGGTACACCAACATCCGACCTATCTACATTAGTGTACCTACGTCTAGGAATGATCAAACCTCATTCTAACCAACCTTTCAAATCGAACCTCGACATAAGGTTATAAGACTTTCTACTCTTTGGATTTTTATCCCTGTCGTCTTTGCCGTCTAACCACAGGTTTAGAAAAGAACAACTGACATTTATATTCTCTGTCTAAATGACAATGATGTAATGATGTACGATGTTGTCTCGACCACACGATAGTCTGTCGAGTCTTTAACGGAACTGTGGAAGTATCATTTAGGGATGTACTTTTTTACGCTGGATCCGATTTCGTGGATCGCAATGGATCGTAACGCCTCGATCCGATCTTCAAAAAATTCGATCCGATCCGAAAATCGTTCGGATCGTATGCCCTCGATCCGTTCTTTGAAAACAATCGGATCGCATCGGCACATCCCTAGTATCATTCCACAAAGAATAGAACTGATGACAACTATTGTCAATAAACTTCAATCAGAATATTTTTGCAAATTAATGAAAATTAATTGAAAATGTGGAACGCTTCACGATTTTGCGTCTCAAATTATGCTACAAAGCTACAACCAAACCTCATCAATAGACGAAGAATTTCGCAACTGAAATACCAATCCTTGTTCTACCTGACTGAACCTCATCAGTAAGAAAAGCTCTACTGCTGGAAGTCCCGACCTTGTGCTGCCCGTTCTACCAACTTCTAGAGCAACTTGTTTTGTGTTATTTGACCTGCCTACCAAGAAAGTCTAACTTTGTGCTAAATGTGCTAGAATAATCGTTTCAAAGTCTCTCCTTCTTCACTAAGCATCATTGTACGATAAGAACCGCAACTGAAATAAAATTAATCTGAAGAAAATCTAAAAGTCTACCTTATTCCTCAATAAATCAATAAGTAAGTAAGTAATATAGTACTCGTGTTAGTACATGCATATAAAGAATCCTATATTTTCCTAGAAAGGGGTAGGCAGAAACCACGGACTTCTTACAAAACTTTGCTACAAAAACCTTGTATTATTTTCCTGTGCTACCTGACTGAAATACATACATTAGATATACATAGAAAATCCTAGAAAAATCATACAATCATTTGTCACATGAATCAGGAATCGAACCCACAGCTGTCCGGTGGCTCTCAACCACTATGCCACGAGAGTCGTGTCGATTCATACGTGAAATGACGTTCCTGTTAGCATAGCGCTTTTATGTTTTCTCTACATGTAGAGAAACAAAGTAAATAATCGTAATCATACCTGCTTTTTATTTTCAAAACCTTTACAGACTTTCTTGTGCTAACTTCATGAATGCAACCAACTCCATCCTGCCTACCAAACCTGAACACTCGCAGACGTCGAATGCACTGATCCTGAAACAGCACACTATAAATCCTGATTATGGTATTCATCGTAAGAAGACAATATGCCTATAATTCAAATCCTGGTCACGGCAAACATTGTAAAGACCCCCTATATGCTCATACTAGTCATATCGGGTTCAATAGCTTCAGTAGCTTAATCAAATATATCAGCAGTTACCTCTTAGGTATATAGTTTAATGTGAATATAAAGAATCTCATTTCTTAGACAGTTTTATAAAGAATCATAGAACTGAACAGCTCATTCTCCCGAAGAATCATTACTTTGGACAACCGTATCACGGTTAAGAATGGGTATCTTATATTGAATTTATATTTTAGATAACTAGCTTTTACCCGCTTTTTCACTGTAGAAAGTTGTTTTGTTATCCCGTAGGAACAATAATCCTTCTCTGGATCAAAGTAGGTACTTCATGTCTTTCGTTTCTCGGACAATGTAAATGCTATGATAATTGGTTGAATATTCATAGTGTGAAAACATAACAAACAAACAAACTTACACTTACCTCCACCTTATGAGATAAGGTTTACTTTTATGTAGTTCCATAATCCATTGCTAAATGGCAGTAAATTGTATCTATTTCACAAATCTTGTGATTCAGAGTTTTATAGTACCATAAAACATTAAAGATAAATATTGGCAACTCACCCAACAGTAGCAGTTCAACAATTATAATAATTTTATCTCACATAGTAACTTTGTGTGCTTGGTTTAATGAAGACTCCGCTGCTCTCTCATCCGCAGCTTGTAAAAGCCACTCTTCCTTTCTGGCTCCCGCATAGTGGACCCTCTGTCTCATTATGAAACGCAGATCTAGTCTCTCTGTAATAAAGTAATTAAACCCGCCGGACCTGCCTTTTAACATCAGTCCATTACTGCTCCTATTTGTGCTCAACCCACCTACATTTCCATCCCTTAGGATGAGCAGAATTCCACATTCTAGTACTCACGATTACACATAACTATAGCCAGATTTTCCGCTCATTATCATTGTGTAAACTCGCCAATTGACATGGAGAACATCAGCTCTCATCGTTCCTTGTTTTTGAATTGAACATTCCATGGTATCATGCTGATTATTCCCTGAAAAGCCTCAAAAACATCCTCTCAATGAATTGCCGTAAATTTTCCTTCTCTGACTTCCCTGACCTCTCCTGTCACTCTCCTCTTTTTTTTTCTTAATTTTTATCCAATCAAAAAGTATTTAGTTTGGAGTTTATTTAGATAAGTTTGCTTATATTTGTGAACGACGGAACACTCTCCTGAGACCTGTTTCGTTACAGTACATTACTAATAGGTATAATGTAGTCCATAACAAAAAGAAATAAAAATATGTACAACATTTTCTTAAGTATGCAAATGAATAGGTTGGTACAAGACTTTATTTATCTACTTACATCTAAAAGCGCGTGTGTGTCGCAGCATCACAAATAGGGCAATATGAGCATATTGAGCAAACACGTATTTTAAAATTCTCTGTTTGTTTTTAATATTCCGATGCAAGCCTCAAATGAGTTTTGACACTTGCTAGGAGTAATTGAATAATGACATTGAGTAGCCAAGATATATTTTGTCTTTGATGGGTCTCATGATTACGTATCGTTAGCAGATTCCTCTTTGCAATCGTTACTGGCAACTTTTTCAACAGAATTTAAGTATGAATATGACCATATTAATCTAAACGTATTCTTTGTTATTTTAACGTCATTATTAATTTATTCTATTGGCATTATTTTAAACTAAATATACACTCAAATAATCGACACCATTAACCTTGTATTTTAAAGTATGAGTTAATATAACGAATTATTGAATACGAACTGTTAAACTGGCTTTGCGAATTGTCTTGAAAAAAAAACAAGATTTATAGATAGAGATAGAAACACAGATTTATTAACGATTTTAAATTTAATTTACAACTTCCAACTTTAAATCTCTGGTGGATCAACGGGTTTTATAAATTCGCGAGTGGGACTTCTCTTAGGGTTATCTGGACTCTTATGCAGCCGCGGCCTAAAAAACAGGTCCGTAGCTGGGGAGAGACAGAGTAACCTTCCGAGAACTGACTGACAAGAATCATTAAATTTTTGGTTTTATAAGGGAATATTAATGCAAACTTGCTGAAATGCTTTGACGTAAATAGTCAATGTGTGAGTGAGGCACGAGGTGCCGAGGTGGAGGTCCTCTGCTTAATTTCAGCTATTTCAGCTATTATTAAGGTTGTAACAGAACGCCACAGGCTAACTCATTGAACTAGGTATGCGTTATTTAATGGTCAATATTGATTCTCGTTCATTTGACTGTAGAAAAACTTGGCAATGCAGCTATGCATCTAAATTTTAAAGGTACTGCACAAAAATATGTCACTGTTTAATGCATAAAAATATGACTTAGGACACCTTATTGCTAACCACAGCTGACACGGTATCGATAAGTAACGTTTTTGATTTGTACGATAACCTTGCAAAACAAATTGTTCAATATTATACATGTTACTATTTGTGTAATGTTATTACTGCCTACCAAAATGTCTGCAAGGGTTTCCTTACATACAAAATAGATATTATAATTAATGGTGCTACAAATTTCTCTGGACGCCTCGATATTCTCACTTTAGGGTATTGATATTTCCTGTAGATAATAAATTATGAGATTTAGAAGAAGAGACACGTCAGTACGTTTACACCTACTTATATTTTTCTTGTTGCTTTTAATATACCAAGTCAAAGGAGACCTCTATAAGGCTTGATTTTAATCACGATATTGATGTCTGATGTCTGTCAGGCCGATGCATTAGTAAGATTGCTAGTGTTGAGAAAACTTTGAAATTACAATCTAGGTATAACCTAGTTACCTACGTATTGAAATAGTTGTAACACAAGAGTTAGGTGAGGCTCTTAAGATGATTAAATTTACTGATTTTATTTAGAATAAACTTTATAAAAATATAATATCCTCATAATAAAAAAAAACACACTATATTATTAGAAACATGTGTGTGAATATTTGTTCACTCATAATATGTATGTTTGAAACTTGGAACATAAAATAATAATAATAATAAATAATACTGGACGTTACCACACAGCATCATGTAGCCTCAAACTAAGCAGAGCTTGTATTATGGGAACCCCATGATTGATATAGTACATAATATATATTTTTTTGTAAATACATACATATCAAACATATAAAACCCCCAGACTCGAGACTAATATTTGCAGAACATGCAAACATTTGTCCCGCAGCGGGAACCGAACCCGCAACCTTCTGCGTCACATACGGGCCTTCGCCCACTACGCCACAGAGGTCTGTAACCTGGATTTATATATGTGGGCGGAACTAGTATCAAAATAAATGTCGGAAACCCTTTGATGGTACCTAAACACAAAATTGTGATGTAATCATTTTACATTATCTGTCCTCATAAATATTATATGCATACTCTTGCCAAACAAGAAGAAACTTAATTACACCTGAAGGTAATGGAAAATCTACAAAGAAACATCACCTGGGCCGTCTGATAGACTTTCAGTTTCATAATGAGAGAGACATTAAATTCCACTTCCATAATTATAGTTGTAAAATCTCCAAAAGGCGTTCATTTAAGAGAACAAAGGGACAAATCAAAATAAAGGGCTGTTCTTTTAACTTGAAATCTCTTTTAGAATTCGTAATTATATTCAAATAATTATTCAAATTGGTTCACTTGGAAAGTACTAAAATTAATTTTACTTTAAGTCCCTTTTTATAGATTCCTCTAAGTGACGGGGATGGGCAGATAGACTTGTCTCGTTTAATGTCGATGATAAGATAACGTTAGAGTAATTGAAGTTAGTTTACTGATTATTAAAAAAATAATGCTGGACCCTATCACACAATACTTACTATTTACCCTTATTTATTTATACTTTAATGCACATTAAATGTAACAAAAAGGTGGGTTTAATGTTGCGAGCATTTTCTACCAACCAAACCTGTGGTTTGTTTTTAGATGGTGGTAGGCGTCCTATATCTTAAAATTACTTAAAACTACAACTGTATTATAAAATACATACAGACCCGAGACAAATATTTGTAGATCATACAAACATTTGTCTTGCGGGAATCAAACTTGCAACCTACTGCTTCTCAGGCGAGTTTTTGTCTACTGCACCACAGAGGTTGTCAATGATTGAAGTCAAAATGGATTGTTTGAATCATATTAAGATATTCTGTCTGCTTATACAATCCAATGCTAATAATCGTTTATAAAAATAACAAAACGCAGGTATTTTTTTGTAATAGCAAACTAACTCAATTTAGTACCCAGTTACCGTACATACAGTATTCTCAGTGTACTCTCATTCTTACAATTATCGTGACAATAAAACTAAATCATTTTAATAAGCGATGAGTCACAGATAATACAACCCTTTACCGTCGAAAATCCTGCCAAACTGTGTGTGGCCGATCCACTGAGTGCCTCGGGCTTACCATAAATAACGTTTAGTGCTCGACGGAGAGGTGTTCAAATTGCTTCCACGTGATATATCCCATAGTCCAAGTACGTTTAGCCATATTGAATTTTTAAGCAAAGATGCCCCAGTTACACTTTGTGGGCCCAGTTTTTGTGTGACCGTAAAATAAGCTTTTCAAATTTGAGAAAGGTTGAGGTCCGCGCAGGTGTTTTATGAAAATTTCACGTCCATAACTGATGCTCGCGGGATGGAATGTCGTTTGTGCGAAATGCAAAAGGCCAGCTTTGAAAATGTCAGTGTGATATGCCACGTTTGAATAGGTAGGTCCTTTTGAAGGTGAAAATAATTTGGTGAGCCTGCAGATAAAAAGAACTGCACCCTTTGTTATACACTACATATTTGCTATATTTTCACATGCAGATCATGTTCAATATAAATGTTAAAAGCAAGCACACGCACGGTTATTTACTTTACATATTAAAACAATGCTACAGTACTGACTTATAATAAAACCTTTAAGTTTATTGCAGCACTGAAAAAAAAATGTTCCATTTTTTATTATGCTTCGAGTGTGTTTCATGCTCAATACTATCATTATCATCATCTGACCGAAGTGACTGAAGCACTCGTTGGCGTGGTTTACTTCGGTGTTGTTAGCAGATCATCTTGGTTAAGCAACAAAGTTTTTTATAATTAAAAACATTTATTATGTAAAACTTTTAAATGATAAATAAATTAAAAAAAAAAAAAAAAAAAACACGCCGCCCGGTCATTACTTGGATGGGTGACGTTTAGCGACATTTAGATTTGAGCACTTCTGTGCTTCGGAAGACGCTTTAAGATGTTGGTCCCGGCTTTTCAGTCAAGCCGTGTCGGAGGCCTTTGGGCGGCCTAAAAACTCCGACACCAGAGTTGGTCACTAGCGCATACGAAGAAGAAGAATTATCTGACTTCCCTTATTTCACTCTAAGTGGGGTCATCACAACATGTGAGCCGACTGTGTTTCATGCTCATTAATATTTATTACACATGAATTATATTCGAATGAAATGATAGCTAAATAATACTATAAAAGTTTTTAATTTCAATGACTACAGTAGCCTAGTCTAGTCTAGTCTTAGTTTTTAAAAGCCTAAAGTAAGTAAGTAAAGGAAAATGTAAGAGGGGGCTCAGTAGATTAGTTTAAAGTATGATAACTAAAAACAGCAATAAAATAAAAAGGGCTGTGAAAAAGGGTTTCAGAGAAATTCGTAAAATATTATCTCATTCATCAGGTCTTAATAAGACCAAAGACAAAAGAACAAGCTCTCCACATTGGAAACCTTTTTCGAAACTGAATAGCCCAATGAATAAGGTAAAGAAGGCCACGGACGGGTCACAGAAAGGGTGTAAGGGGTTATAACAAGCGTGTTCTACAGTTCTTGAGACAAAAGAAACTCTTGGACTAACGATGCGCCTCGTTCGCACTTGACACGGCGCTACTGCCATTTTAGGATTAAATTTTAAGCAACAATTTGTTTTTGTGTCACTCCCATGTGGAGTGAGCTTGTCGGGTTTAACTAACCTTCTGAAATATAGAAGATCTCTACTGTCAACCACGAAATTATGGAGTAGATAAAACACGTAAGTTGTATGTGAAATACAAAGTTTCACTGACATACATCATTGTACTATGGCTAAAGGATATACTTAATTTCTAAATTATTTGGTCTTCGTTAAGGCCAAACGCAATAATAATAGAGTTTATCAAAAAATATTTTTATGCAAACTAGGTCGCCATCTTGCACATTGTAATAAATTCAGGCGCACATAGCAAAGCTCAACTCGACCCAAAATAAATTTTGGAACGTTGGCTACTGAAAAATTTTCCACGTAGCCTTCGAGGATGGCGTTAGTTGAAACTTTTTGCTGTACTAAAGCAGAGTACTCAATAGTATCAACCTTTAATTATAATCGTTGGAAAGTGAGGTTTTTGGAATATTTTCATTTCCGATTTCGTTAATGGAATCAGACTACGGCGCCAGCAACCAGCAACCAGCGCCTTGTTTAAAAATAAAAAAAATTCTACTTGATGAACCTTTTACATCGTTGAAAACTTGAATTACTCATTTGCAAAATAAGTACGTCTAAAGTTCATAAAGCTTTTGGCGGCTTCAGTCTACAGCGAACTAAGAACACAATAAGGAAATGGGCCGCTTGGGACAAAAAAGTGTGTTTAAAATTTTAAAGTAATTTTATAGTAAGAATGCACATACGTTTTAAACACAAATAAACACGAAAAAACCTTTTAGTCCGGTCAATTTAGACATTCGAAGTTACATAAAGTCCCAACAAGCTGAAATTCAGTGAAATTGTTCAAACCTTCCCGTGTATGGATTTTTTTTTATTCAAGGTCAAAGGTCAAATAAATGAGTTTTTCGCGATTTTCAGCAAAACGGTAAGTTTTATCATAAAAGTACCTTAAAAATAATTGTAGATCATAAAATTATCTATATAAAATGAATCAATACTTTTTTTCTTACGAGCCACCGTTTCTGAGATATAACGATTCAAAAAGTTATAAAAGTTGTTATCGTCATAATATGCATGAGTACGCCACGTATATGCATCTAGAGTTGTTATATATTATATAATATATATATTATACATTAAATGTTTAAATATTTTTCTATCGGTCATTGTAACTTATACTTAAAATATAAAATATACATAAGTTATAACTATAAGAATATCACGTAAAATGAAACCCAGTCCCTTAATTTTTAAGCCAGTGTAACTTCGAGATATCTGTCTCTTGTTCTATTGTGTGCGTGGCTAGGGTCTTATACCTGCTAAATAAAATACCGTCATTCTTGAGCGTCACTCTGTAGTGGAAACACGTGTTTATCCTAACCTATATTGTGCTGTTTTGAGTTTTGTAATAAAAATGTCAGAATATTGTTTTATTTGTGCTAAACTTTTAACTGAAAGTGAAGTTGTTACTGTTGAACGTGGTATGAAGACATTAATTAATGCAAGTATAGAAAGAGCTGATGATTTTTCGGAATATCTCAAAAATCTGAAATCTGTGACAATACATGAAAATTGCCGTAAAAATTATACTCGAAAGTCTTCTATTGCTGCAGCTAATAAAAGACAACGTGAAGAACAAGAAGCCAGTACATCCACAGCAAGTCCTCCTCGTACTAGATCACGTATCAGTGAATCAGCTTTTTGTTTCAAAGAACTATGCTTATTTTGTGGCAAGAAATTAAATGAAGAGTATGAGAGAAGAAAATCCTCAGATTTTCGGCGTCGAATCAGCCAAGTAAGTACACTTCAATTTAAAGATTGAATTCTGGAAACAGCTCTGACTCGTGACGATGCTGTAGCAAAAGCTTTTCAAAGTGAACTGACAGTCATCGCTATTTTCAATGTAAGTAAATATTTCCTCCATTGCCAAATTCGTAGCTTCGTCTTTAGGACGACCCATTTTAGCTCCAGTGGAAGGTTTTAAAAAATAAGCATAGCAATCTCGATGATATTTAGCTTCAGCAGCAACTAAATCATATTCAAATTCGACTCGAGCAAGAACAGCTTTTGCTACAGCATCGTCACGAGTCCGAGCTGTTTCCAGAATTGAATCTTTAAATTGAAGTGTACTTACTTGGCTGATTTGACGTCGAAAATCTGAGGATTTTCTTCTTTCATACTCTTCATTTAATTTCTTGCCACAAAATAAGCATAGTTCTTTGAAACAAAAAGCTGATTCACTGATACGTGATATAGTACGAGGAGGACTTGCTGCGGATGTACTGGCTTCTTGTTCTTCACGTTGTCTTTTATTAGCTGCAGTAATGGAAGACTTTCGAGTATAATTTTTACGGCAATTTTCATGTATTGTCACAGATTTCAGATTTTTGAGATATTCCGAAAAATCATCAGCTCTTTCTATACTTGCATTAATTAATGTCTTCATACCACGTTCAACAGTAACAACTTCACTTTTAGTTAAAAGTTTAGCACAAATAAAACAATATTCTGACATTTTTATTACAAAACTCAAAACAGCACAATATAGGTTAGGATAAACACGTGTTTGCACTACAGAGTGACGCTCAAGACTGACGGTATTTTATTTAGCAGGTATAAGACCCTAGCCACGCACACAATAGAACAAGAGACAGATATCTCGAAGTTACACTGGCTTAAAAATTAAGGGACTGGGTTTCATTTTACGTGATATTCTTATAGTTATAACTTATGTATATTTTATATTGTAAGTATAAGTTAAAATGACCGATAGAAAAATATTTAAACATTTAATATATAATATATATATTATATAATATATAACAACTCTAGATGTATATACGTGGCGTACTCATGCATATTATGA
Source organism: Horisme vitalbata (assembly GCA_951804965.1). Classification (NCBI taxonomy): domain Eukaryota; kingdom Metazoa; phylum Arthropoda; class Insecta; order Lepidoptera; family Geometridae; genus Horisme; species Horisme vitalbata. Next base: position 26,399,427 of record OX638091.1, on the reverse strand, counting down.
CGATAACAACTTTTATAACTTTTTGAATCGTTATATCTCAGAAACGGTGGCTCGTAAGAAAAAAAGTATTGATTCATTTTATATAGATAGTTTTATGATCTACAATTATCTCTAAGGTACTTTTATGATAAAACTTACCGTTTTGCTGAAAATCGCGAAAAACTCATTTATTTGACCTTTGACCCTCAATAAAAAAAAATCCATACACGGGAATGATGGGGAACTTTTAGTCATTGTTTATAAATTAGACCAGGGTAGAAGCCTTTAAAAATAATAAAAAGTGAAAAAAAAAATAGTAGGATGAAACCCATTAGAAAAGGAGGAAAATATTATAAAAATGAAAGGAAAAATAATTTACGGGCGATCTGAGGTCGGGAAGGGGATGGGGGTGAGTTTTTAAGGGTAAAAAACGGTTTTTCTCGATTTCCGGCATAACTAAAAGTCCATTGGAAAAAAGTGAAATGGCAAAGTTGTAGGTAATAAAAAGATCTAAAACTTTTGTATTAACACTTTTTTCACATAACCTCAAAATTTATGTGAAAAATTCAAAAAACTAAGTTTTTGGTTTTTTATTTTTATCTTTTACAAAAATGTTTTTTTATTCACGAAATTTGGTGAAAACTTACCTTTTTATGTCCCAAATACGCTATAATTTATTTGATTAGAAATATTTATTTTTTCACCTTATTTTGAATTAATATCGAAAAAGCACCCTAATTTTCAATCGAAAATTCACCCGTCAAAATATCAGCTTTTTTCAAAAAGTTGGTATGTTTTCTGTTTGTTGAAATCTCTACTTTCCGATGGTGAAAAAAAATATATATGTTTTTATAGTAAATATTCTCAGAAAATGCAAAAAAGTACAAGATTAAAAAATAATAATATCCTTAATTTTGCACAAAAAAATTTAGTTAATCCCATGAAAAAAAAAATATTTCAAAATAAATAATAAATATATTAAAAATATATATCGTAATATTTTTAATAACTTACTTTTGGCCGATTTTCATATATATTTTATAAATTTCAAATATATTTCAGATATATTCAAAATGTATTTTTTTATATTTTTAGCTATGTTTTTTATGTCTTTTAAGATACATTTTGAATGTATCTAAATATATTTAAAATATATGAAATATACATGAAAATCGGCCAAAAGTAAGTTATTAAAAATATTACGATATATATTTTTAATATATTTATTATTTATTTTGAAATATTTTTTTTTTCATGGGATTAACTAAATTTTTTTGTGCAAAATTAAGGATATTATTATTTTTTAATCTTGTACTTTTTTGCATTTTCTGAGAATATTTACTATAAAAACATATATATTTTTTTTCACCATCGGATAGTAGAGATTTCAACGAACAGAAAACATACCAACTTTGTGAAAAAAGCTGATATTTTGACGGGTGAATTTTCGATTGAAAATTAGGGTGCTTTTTCGATATTAATTCAAAATAAGGTGAAAAAAATAAATATTTCAAATCAAATAAATTACAGCGTATTTGGGACATAAAAAGGTAAGTTTTCACCAAATTTCGTGAATAAAAAAACATTTTTGTAAAAGATAAAAATAAAAAACCAAAAACTTAGTTTTTTGAATTTTTCACATACATTTTGAGGTTATGTGAAAAAAGTGTTAATACAAAAGTTTTAGATCTTTTTATTACCTACAACTTTGCCATTTCACTTTTTTCCAATGGACTTTTAGTTATGCCGGAAATCGAGAAAAACCGTTTTTTACCCTTAAAAACTCACCCCCATCCCCTTCCCGACCTCAGATCGCCCGTAAATTATTTTTCCTTTCATTTTTATAATATTTTCCTCCTTTTCTAATGGGTTTCATCCTACTATTTTTTTTTTCACTTTTTATTATTTTTAAAGGCTTCTACCCTGGTCTAATTTATAAACAATGACTAAAAGTTCCCCATCATTCCCGTTTTCAGCCATTTTTAAAATTTAATGTAAATTGTTTTACATTAAATTTTAAAAATGGCTTTCAAGATAAATGATTTTATTCTCTATGCGAATATTTAAGTTTCAGAAACATGACATAAGGATCAACTTGTTTATTTCTAGTAGGCTAAATTCTAGATATTTATTTATGAAGGCGTGATAATTTATGTATTGTACATAATATGTATTTTTTTCCCTGCCGTAACACAGTTCAATCTAGTACGGAGGGTTTGGTTTTATAACTAAGTACCTTTGTCATATCCAAATACATAAATTGGTACCTAAGTATATCTACCTACATAGTTAAGTTCTAAAGGAAGTTTTGTACATATTTTATGAAAATAAATTATTCTTATTCTTATTCTTATTGTCTGACTTATAACAATTTGCCAAAGATTTTGATAGGACATAAACTGGACTCATTATTTTTTAAGTTCTTGATTTTATCACATGTGTTCGTGCAAATAAATATCATTTATCATTTGTAATCTGGACCTTTTTATCCAGGTAGTCAGAAGTCATATTATTAGTCAGTAGTTTTGGTGTGAAGGTGGAAGAAACATTTCAAATCTCATAAACTTATCACATTTTTTTATAACTTTCGCCTTTACTAGTAGGAGCAATAATTTATCCAATAATTGATCACACCGTGGATATAAACGTTTTTCCAGTATCGCGTGACTATTGTTAGAAATTCAAACTCATGAGAAAGATTGACATTCTAATGAGATTTATTCCAACCATAGTTCAATCAAGCCAACTATTAGGTACAGGCCCCACTTGTCTGACCTGGCGCGGGCATGGCACGGGCGCTTTCCTATTCCATTCAAATTTAATACAAAATTCATGGAAATAAAGCACAATGTAGCTCGGACGACTTCGCGTCATAAGCACGTCCGATCAACGACATACCGTGTGTCCTAAATTGTGCTTTATTTCCATGCATTTTGTATGAAATTTGAATGGAATAAGAAACCGCCAGTGCCTTGTCTGCGTCCGACGAGGTCACATTCATCGGGCACGGACATGGCGCAGACATGGCACAGGCGGTTTCCTATTCCATTCAAATTTCATACAAAATGCATGGAAATAAAGCACAATTTAGGACACACGGTATGTCGTTGATCGGACGTATGACGCGCCATTTTGGCGCCCGCGCCCGATCGCCGCCAGATGGGCGTCAGATGGCCGCCAGTTCGTAGTATGTACTTGCTTGCGACATACGTCTGTTAGTGATGTAAAAATGCGTGACGAATGACGATATCGAATTTAATATTGAATTTTTTGAATTGATTGTAAAATATGCAACGCTTTATGATCATTGTCGTTCCATTATTGTAACTGAAATGTTCAAGATAAATTGTGGCTGGAAATCGGAAAGAGATTAAACTAAACCAGTATTAAGATTTTTTTATGTAATACCCATGGTAATACTAGCTGATCCTTGTGCAAATTCGTTTGCGCGTATTTTCTTCAACTGTATCAGGGCCCGATTTGGTAACCCGATGAAGAGGTTTTCGGCAGGGTTTTTCCAAAAGTTTAGTTAACCCTCTCCGTATGGTTTACACTATTATTTGATAGGTTAAACAATTCAAAACCCTTTTGATTAGGTTATCTGATCATGAGGGTTATCAATAGTATTGGGTTTTGGTATTATTCCAAAACCCATTCCTTAGGGTTACCCTTTTTATCATTATAACACGGGTTATAAGTGGGTTATAGGAGATAATGGAAAAAAGAATTTCGGTCAAAAGATTAAAAATAATTGCGGTAATTGTGTTCTAAGCATTAAGGGTGGAAATGCAGACTACTAATTGTTTATTTTACGCAATAATAATTATATTATAATAAAATTGGAATAAATTTTCAATGACAGCTGTCAAACTTAAATCGACCATATCTCGAGAACTACTTATCTTAGACTTGCTTTTACTAGCTCAAATGATAGCTATTGACAAGACCTTAATTTTCGATGACAGCTGTCAAACTTAAATCGACCATATCTCGAGAACTACTCATCTTAGACTTGCCTTTACTAGCTCAAATGATAGCTATTGAAAAGACCTTAATTTTCGATGACAGCTGTCAAACTTAAATCGACCATATCTCGAGAACTACTCATCTTAGACTTGCCTTTACTAGCTCAAATGATAGCTATTGACAAGACCTTAATTTTCGATGACAGCTGTCAAACTTAAATCGACCATATCTCGAGAACTACTTATCTTAGACTTGCTTTTACTAGCTCAAATGATAGCTATTGACAAGACCTTAATTTTCGATGACAGCTGTCAAACTTATATCGACCATATCTCGAGAACTACTCATCTTAGACTTGCCTTTAGTAGCTCAAATGATAGCTATTGACAAGACCTTAATTTTCAATGACAGCTGTCACACTTAAATCGACCATATCTCGAGAACTACTCATCCTAGACTTGCTTTTACTAGCTCAAATGATTGCTATTGACATGAACTTAATTTTCGATGACAGCTGTCAAACTTAAATCGACCATATCTCGAGAACTACTTATCTTAGACTTGCTTTTACTAGCTCAAATGATTGCTATTGTCATGAACTTAATTTTCGATGACAGCTGTCAAACTTAAATCGACCATATCTCGAGAACTACTCATCCTTTACTTGCCGTTACTAGCAGCTTACATGATAGCTATTGTTAAGATCTTAATTTTCGATGACAGTTTTTAGTTTGACAGCTGTCATCGAAAATTAAGATTTTATGAGTAGCTATCATTTGAGCTAGTAACGGCAAGTCTAGGATGAGTACTTCTCGAGATATGGCAAATTCAAGTTTGACATATGTCATTGAAAATAAAGATCTTGTCAATAGCTATCTTTTGAGCAATTAACGGCTAGTATAGGATGAGTAGTTCCTGAGATATAACCATTTATAGATGAATTTGTAGAATGAGTTTCGAGTGGAGCTTTGAGTTGAGTTTTAAGTTTGAGTTTTAGAGTGACAGTGACAATGACAATCAAAAATTATTATTCAAAATAGTTTAGAGGTCATATTTTTCTTTTTAACACGTTGACTGCGGGTCTCGGACATAACGCTTTACAAAATACTCATTATGTGTACTGTCGGCTTTGCCTAATAAATACAATAAAAATAAAAAATAACGCTACGCAGAGTACTCTGCGATGATGCCCTATGAAAACTGACTGAAACACATTTTTTTCTTTTTAACATGTTGGCTGCGGGCCTCAGTCATGACATAACTGATGACTTATGAAAACTGAAACACCATTTTTTTTCTTTTTAATATGTTGACTGCGGGTCTCGTATATGATAACGCATACTCTGCGATGGTGACCAATGAAAACTGACTGAAACACAGCACTTTCCTTATGTTTTCAAAACTTTTCTTTAATGCAGTGACGCTTTTCCTTCAACCAAATAAAGCGATCCGAACTTATACCTAATGATTGACGACATAAATCAAGAGTCAAAATCTAAATTCCCCCACCCAGTGTCAGGCGTAATGATAACCATTGTGTAACATTCAAAAAAACCTATCAAGAGGTAACTCCATTCATTCGTTTAACCTCATAAGAGGTTAACCCTATCGACTGAAAACCAAAAGGAACGGGTTACACTTTCGCTTTGTGTTAGGAGGAGAATACCCAAACAAAAGGGTAATCCCGTCAACTGTATAACCCAATGAAGGGGTTTCACTTTCGAAGCAACTAACTCGAAATCGGGGTTGTACGGGTCCTGATCTGTATATTAATTAATTGTATGCACGAGAGCAAGAGCATCTTCGTCTTCTGAGGATGACATGCTGACACATCGATACCGGACAACAGACTGCACTACACTTGTGCCTCTGTCACGTCATTTCTGCGTCTTGTCCGAGCCATGTCCGCGCCATGCCCGTGCCATGTCCTCGCCACGTCCGTGCCACGTCCGCGCCATGTCCGCGCCATGTCCTTGCCCGATATGTGTGACCTGGGCCTTAGGTATGTGTAGGTTTGAGTGAGAATAAAATGTGGTTTAAAACCACATACTTTAAACATAATTTAGCTAGCTATCTTTTTATCTGTTGATTCTGTACATTTTGTTACTTAGAGTAATTATTGTTCTAAAAATTAAAATGAAATAAAAAATATTTTATTAATTTTTTAATTTTATTAAATTATAAATTTAATATTATATATAATTATATTTTAGTGCAAGATGCACTTTAATTTTACCTCATACTACACTTGAATAAATTATTATTTATTATTTTAACGTTGTACAAAATTATGGTACAATTTTATTTTTTATTAAAATTAATTCGACAAGGCAATCAATCAAACTTACGTATGCTAATTAATAAAGTTTGCTCTGGTGAGTTTTTGTGGGCCCTAGTCCTACATTAAGTTTGCCCAATACTTTTAAATATGATCGAATCACCTCTTGCACTCAAAACTTGCACTCAAAAAGATAATACAGTCTAGAGCACTAAAAATGAAGACGACGTGAAGAGATCTTTTCCATCATTTAACCTAGTTCTTTATTTTTTGTTTATAATAACTTATTGTTTTTTTTCACTTTGTGAATGTAACCATTATTATTTGTGAACATTAATAGAAAAAGCTGACTTCTGACTTATAGGTTACCCTAGTTTAGGAGTCAGGGCTTAATTTTGTAATTTTACACTGGTTTATTCAATAAAGACTATTGTTATTATTATATAGGGAGGGGTAGGGATAATAACAATAATATTGAATAATATTATTGTTATTATCCCTACCTGAATAGAAAACCCGAATTGCAACAATGAACTGAACCACTCCAAAATTCGAATGAGAATTTTCGTCTTAGTGAAAATGCGTTCAGAATTTAAAGTTCTTTCTTGACACGGCTCAAGCTAAGCGCTGGCTTATCTACTGTGTGTCACATCACGTAAGCCGTGGCTGCCACTCTTCAAGGACCCTTGTACCAGATTCTTGAGTTCAGGAGATCGCTACGTAGGTCACTGAGATACTTAGTCGCTGGAAACTGGGGATGAATCCAACTTTTATATGCTGCTTTCGCTAAAATGTTTTTGGCATTCAATTTCTTTGTTTTACTAATAAACTTTCACAGAAAACTTCTATGAAAAACGAACACTGAGTGTATTTTTGTTTCGTTTTTTTTACAATTTTAGGTTCATCCAAGATGAATTAAAATATTTTACCGTTTTTATGTTAGAATTTTTTTTTTATGTATTTTTTTTTTAATAATAATTAAGATAGATAGATCTTTTATATCATTGCCTCTTTTATTAATGCGTTTTTAATTTACCGATAGTGCAATGTAGATGATTGAGAAACCTGGCCTAAAAACGTTTGTAACAAATTTAAAGGCCTTAACTAATTAGGGGGCTATTTGTTTATTTCCAATAAGGCAACCTACCTACCGATACAGCGAACATTACAAAACCAATTACTCTAAATCTTGATTGTAATCATTGCTTGAACTGAGCACATTTAGAAGCAATAGCCCAATTTCACGGATCCCATTCAAGGACCCGTTTAGTACACAACGAGATTGCTTGTTTAATTTTAACAATTACCATATTTTTTGAGTTAACATCTGTTGGTTTACCCCTTTTAAAAGATTTTTATTGTGATTTCAGGGGTATTTAAGGTGTCCTGCGGTGTATTTTTAAGAAGGGAAATTGTAGAGATTGTTTGTCCAACTTGTGTTTTTTCTACAGTGTTTATCGCAAGTAAAATAAAAGGCTAAAAACAAAATAAGAAGGCTAAAAATACGAGAAAATATCCTTTTAGTTTACAAATAGATACCAGTAGATACAAATTCCGCTATCCATTTCTCACGAGTTCAACATCACCGCCCTCCCTCATTGATAGTTCAAAAGCAAATCAAATAAATTACAAGCAAAACAAGCAATTAATAAATGCAAACGTCTACTCACTCTTTTACGAAATAAATCAACCGCGTTAACATATAAGTAACTTAGAAAATCAACACACATAAATATACAAGAAAAAATCTTAGAAATATTCAAACATCGTTGAGCGCCTTCCCTAAAAGGCATCATCAGGAAATTATCGACTCGCTGTCCATCTTCGGCATTGCTACAAAACTACGACGTAGATCTCCGCAGACGAGGCTTCGCCAAGCGCAAAACAGAAAGTTATTGAGGGGTTTTCAACTTACGAAAGAATAGTTTCAACTGGCTTAATGGATTGCGCTGACTGAATTGGAGTCACATCCAGTCAGCCAAGTTCGTTCTCATACCGACGACTGATGATGATGATGATGATGGCTGAATGAAACTCCAAGAGAGCGTCATTTAAACAGCCAGTACTTTTTAGGGTTCTGCACCAGAAGGGTGCTCAACGGGACCCTATTACCAAGTCTCTGCTGTCCGTCCGTCTGTCTGTTAGCGTGCTGTGCGTGCGGAGCAGCATTAAGCTGGGAGGAGACCTAATTTGGCCCACGCTTAGCACAGACAAAATCAGCTCCACAGTATCAGGATTTTAGGGATGGGTAGGCACGCGGACGGGTTTGTTTACCTATCAATGTTTAGGCGCAGCACATTTAGGTTACTTACCACTTTCCGCTTGTCTACCCAAACCTCCTATAAGTGTTGTTTTCTGTTTTAAATCTTGTTACTTTGTTCCTTTACCTATCTTGTTTGTGCTGTTACTCTTGTGTTAATTTAATTTTTGTGTTAATGTGTGCCAAATAAAGAGTTTATCTATCTATCTATCTATCTGTATGTACTTCATTCATTGTCTCTCTAGTTTAAATTTTCACAGTGTGACGCTATAACAAAAAAGTCCAGCCGCGTAGCCAAACAGGCTTGCGAAATGTCACGTGAAATATGATGTCAGTCCATAAATGACGTCTACTCGCATCTCAGTGCTCGCAAACCACACGTAATCTGACAAACTTTTTATTTGATAGCAAAAAACACTTTCAATGCAACTTTCATTCGATTCAAGACTTCTTCTATAAACTGACTTAAGAGGACTATTGCAAATTAGATGAAAATTCAAAGGAGCACTTACTTTTAAACCGGAATCAGGCTACTTCAAGTATTAATTGCTTTTCGTGGCTCATTGTGATTCAGATCGGAGAGAGAGAGATGCAAATTTTACCAACTTTTTTGAAAGCTAAAACACAACAGCTACTCTATATTTTACCGTGTGTTTAAGTTTCCCATTAGAGAAATTAACCTTATCGGTAGAATATTAAATTACAGAAAATGATAAATTCGAAAAATTTATGAAATTTCACTTTCTACCATAATATCATAATAAATAATAAACTATCAAACAGCATCATGGAGCCCCAAACTATGCATAGCTTGTATTGTGGGAACCACATGACTGATATTCTATTTACATAGACGATTTTTATTGTAAATACATACATATTATACATAGAAAACATCCAGATCCGAGACAAATATTTGCAGAACATATAAACAATTGTCTCGCGGTGCAAATCGAACCCGCAACCTTCTGCGCGGCTGATGGGCCTTCGCCCACTGCGCCACAGGGATCGCCATGTTATTAGTTATCTAACCAATAACAGTATCTGACAATTATAAAAATAGGCCATGTAACTCACAACATAGTTAAGAGGGGTGTCCTTCTCAGTCTTAGTTGAAGTCTACAATATAGTTTTTACTTCTATTGTAATGCACTTTCCTAGAAAAAAGCATACATAATGTTGATGCAGCCGTCTATTTCTCGCCTCTCCTTAGCTTATGTACTAGCGTCATTATTAAATTTAGCGTGATTACGTCTACACCGATTGGAGGCGTAAATCGCTGTGGACGTAAACATGTAGCTATATTTTAGAAATTAATTGTAAAAACAGTTTCCTGTTTCCCAAATTAAGAGCATTTTCCTATTATACACGGTGTATTTTAATTTAAACCTCACCTTAAATAGGATGGTGATTTTATTTTTGGTTTTTGAGTCAGCTGTATCTATTTAGACTATGGCTCTCAACTGCTCCACTTTTCTAACGGAAATGTGAAAACTTTTGTGGAAAACAACGCTTGTGGGATAGAAAAGTCCATTCATAGTCTACAATAACCTGTTTGTGTTGTTTCTAAGGCCAGGCTATAAAAGTAAGTGTTTAATCACAAGGAAGTTTTCTGTCTGCGCGGGATTCGGGAAGAGTTGCCAAAGATTATATTCTGCACATTTCGTTGTTTCAATATGGGACTGTAATTTGATTTTTTTTTAATAGATTAACAATTTTGTCTTATTATTTGTTGATTTACCGTTAAAAGAGTACATTACTCACAACATATCTTTATTTATTTTGCATGTAACGACCGACGTTCCTATTTATGGGTAGGATTGTATAAGGATTAGTCGAATCGTTTGCTGTGAGCTTAGCTTAAGAGGAACAACGATCCATTGTGATGATTGTACTTACCTCGCTATCATTGACTATGCGCTTCATCATCAGCCTATATCAGTCCACTGCTGGACAGAAACCTTCCCTTATAACCACCATTGCGGCCTATTTTATTTTGATTGTCATCTATTTTTCTTTATGACAATCTGATCTGAAAAAATCTTGCAAGTATCAAGTACGGCGGTTTAACTAAGATAAATTAAGGCAGTTTTTGAACTGTCGGATAATCTCGTTAATAGTTTATCAGATGTTATAGCTTATCTAGTGAATAGAGTCCAAAAAAATAATTACGCGTACTTTTTTTTAATTATTTTTCCAAGTACCTCACGATTTAAAATTTGGCTTCCCTTGCTGTAGATTGTGATCAAACAAGTAAAATTGCAATAAACCTTGTAAATTATCATGTATTGCACGTTCGATGAACAAGGAGTTAATTAGTGGAATGATTTGCAACTCATGGACTGGTTCAACTACTTTTAAGCTTGTGAAATACTAAAAGCTTTACTTTTACGCTTATTTTAAGCTAAGGAAGAGCAATAAGCGATGTTTGAAGTAATATCAAGAAAATGATATAGTTTAATTAATTGACTTAGGCGTGACTTTGCGGAAATCCATTAAAAGATATTATACAAAGTAAAATATTTTGTACAAATTCCACTACATTTCTCTGACGAGTTCCACAAAATGCATACGCATGCACCGCCCTCCCGCCCGCAGATTTACATGCAAATCAGAGAAAGAACAAGCAAACAAGCAATTATTAATAAATGCAACCGTCTAATTACTCTTCCACCAAATAAAAACAAACACGTTAACCTGTACTTAGCTCGGAGAAACAATACACACACAAATACACAAGAAAAAACTCAACAGAAATTTGAAGGCGAAACATTGTCGAATTTCTGTTGAGTTTTTTCTCGAAGCTTCCATCACATTTTATGAAGCATTTTGTTCCTAGAAGTAATAAGATATACCTATTGTTTTAAATGATAATAAAATATATTTAATTAAATTAGAAGTTATTTATGTATGATAAAATGCTTGAAATCAATTTTCAATTGAAAATAATGGCTTTGCTTATCGATGTCCCTGATATTATAATTTTATAATATGATAATAATAATATTCTTCCTGGCCGCTGACAGGCAGTCAACGTCTGTGCGAAAGGCTCTGGAATGCCTTGGGGGATTCGCCTATAAACATATGCGTATAGCCCAATTGTTATTAGAGGAAGCCTATGTTCAGCAGTAGACTGATATAGGCGGTTGATGTTGTATATATATTTAATCCTCCAAAAACGCATATCGATTAGTAAAACGTACTCAACACTTTTTTAATACCGAAATGGAACCGAATGAATATGGCACATCAATACCGCGGCCGCAATCAACACTACATCTCAATTCGCGTAGCGCGCACTGGGCTACAGCTGCGTGAGAGCTGGCTAATGAGAACGTAAATATTTCAGAGCACACCGCAATATTTTATTGATAACTGCGCTCGCTTTGCGTGGCCAAATAATAGTTTGCAATTGATGCATTTGTATTCTAAATTACATGGAAGGTCGGTGGTGAGGTGACACGTAGTGAACTGTATACACAGCAAATATAAACTGGTATCAAACAGTTATTAATGCGACCAAGCAGAGAAGAATTGGCAAGAAGAGTAGTAGTAGAGTTTTTTATGGAGGGCTCGTCCGGGGAAGTACTGCCCTTGCCTATTTCTACCGTGAAGCAGCTGTGCTGTGTTTCGGTTTGAAGGGTGACGGTGAAATTACAGTTCCAAGAGGCTTAACATCTAAGCCTCAAGCCTATAATAAGCCTCAAGTTGATAGACGAAGGACGATGCATCGTAATGCACGTCCTAAAAAACGTGATCTACGATGCAATGCTTTATGATAGGTATTGGTTACCACTTTTGGAAACTGTGCTTAGATTGTAACATATTTGTTAATTATGTAGATATCTACCGATTTCATTCTGCCTCTGTAAAATTCAACCAAATATTTATATCAGAGTACTTGGTACCAGACGTTCTAGTTATTAAGTAAATAAATAAATACAATACTGTTAGATTGTTTTTCAATGTAGAAGGTTTTCTCAGTGATAAGAATTTTATCTAGTAATGTTTAAGTCTATTACTACAAAAGACAAGTACAAGTTGAAACAGTCTAGACTTTACCGAAAATGTTCATAAAAGATTCAAAGTAGAGACCACTTACGACATTATGCAAGTGCTTCACATGTACGGTCTGCAACAAAAGCCGATTATCAAAATAAGCTCTTAAAGTCGTTATAACTTTAAAATGCCCTTTGAACCAGGGCATTCATTAAAATTAGGCAAATAAGTTTGGCAAGATGTCTAGAAAATTAACGTAATTCCAAAAATTTTAAGTGTCAATCTACTTTGGTCACTGACGGTACCAAAACCGCATGAAATAGCATGAAAAGGAATCTATAAAACACAAAGTCATGCAATTTACTTTAGTACACTCCAGTCTCGTTTGATTTTTATTTCTTTATCCTTTGAAAGTACATTTATACTTACGTAAAGGAGCAGTTTATTGCGAGACTAGGAATGTAAAAGTTTTATTAACGAATATTTTATGCCATGATTTTGTGGTACATTCAAAACTAGGTAAGTTACCTTGACAAATTATTTATAGAGCATACATAAATTAGATATTTAGATATCTATTATACAGCGTGGGCAAAATTTTACCTCATTGAGTGCAGCCTTTTTTGTAGTTAGAATATTTTGTTCTCAGGAATCTACAGATTTATTTGTAAAAAATTGCATTTTAGGATTTTTTTTAAATGCAGTCAGTCTAAGGAAGTCAAAAAAAACAAGTTGGTCTTTTTTTGACACTTTAAAAAAAAAATAGAAGTTGGTCTCAATCGTCTGTAATTCCTAACTAGTTGGGAACAACTTGTTTTTTTTTACACTTTCTGTATAGCACCAAAATAATATTTGAATATTTTTTTTTAAGTAGATAGATAGATAAAAGATTTATGTGCTTCTTCAATCACACTCGTATATTTATGGGTCTTATTCTTCTTCTTCTTTCGTATGATCTAGTGGCCAACTCTGCTGAAGGAGTTTTTAGGCCTGCTGAAGGCCTCCGACATGGCTTAACAACGTAAAAAGCCGGGGCCAACTTCTTAACGGCACTCTATTAGGCATAGAATAAGTAAACATACAGGTACAGGCTCTGCCTAGTGAGGGAATCAACGAAATAACTGCAGGTACCCACCACAGTACCAAACATACTATCTGCAAAACAAACAATCCTAGCAATAAGTTTCATAGTCTAGTTATAGATATATACCTACATATGTACATACACTTGTTAGATCTTAAGGAAAACTTGTATTTGCAGCAATAAACTTATTTCATTTCATTTTCATTTCATTTCAAATATATCATACATACATTAAGCTTACAAGAAGGTACTTAGTAGGTAATGTATTCTATAGCAAAAAGAAAAGAAAATAATTTTAAAGTGAGCACTTACCTAATGCATGTGAGTAGGTACAAGACAGAACAACATTATTTACCTACTTACAGCTAAAAGCTCATCTGTGTTTCAGCATCACAAATAGGTCGTAGCTCAGCTATGACATTGCTTACTGAGCACACAGATTTTCAGCTAATACGTACTTTGTATACGTGATATTAATAATTTTTTTGTTAATTTTATTCATCAAAAAATATCTTAGTTCGTTTAAGTACAATAACCTAACTTGTCACTGGCTTCCGCCCGCGGCTTCGCTCACGCAGTACCGGTACATAAAGTAGCAGGAATAACCAGGTCACAAACTTTTGTATATTTCAGGTTCGAATCCGTTTAGCTGTTACGTAGTCGAGAGGGCACAAACATACTCACACACACACACAAACTTTTGCATTTATAATATTAGTGTGATATGGTGTGATATTTATCATATAAGTTATTTCAAGATAATTTATATAATTATAGCTAAAATTGTTCAAAGGGTAATGCAGACTGCATACGAAACCGCCTCTTTTCTAGTTTACAAAATAGGTATAGCAGCAATGTTAGAAAATTGCAAGTCGTTGTTCGCCCAGGGCATCAGAAAATAAACTAGCAAACGTAGACATCCGCTACCATACGTTAAAGGAAACCTAACAATAGTAAAATCGATCAGGCCGTCTCGCTCCACACAAATAGAATGGTGAGATTGCATCCCTTCCTCCTAATATGTTAGTGTTGTCACTTATGGAGCAAGCCGACAAATAAAATAGAGAAATAGAGAATTTCCAGCATTGACGATTCAGTATTATATCTGTTTTACTTGATATAAAATCATCATCATCATCAGCCTATAGCAGTTACTGTTAGGATAATCCTCCCCTAATGAGTGCACCCCTAATGTGTAGCGACGCTAATAAAATAGTTACTATCTGATCTGAAAATTTGGTAATTAATATAATTTAAATAGGTATATAGTAGAAATGAATATATAAATAATGCTGGACACTAGTTTGTGTTCATTGTGTCTGTCCATGTTTGGGGGGTTTGGACCGTATCCCACCACGCTGGTCCAGTGCGGGTTGGTGAGTGGTTTTGTCAGAGCCTCATTCGTTGGTCAGCAGGGAGCAACGTCAGCGGGACGAGCTCGATGCCTTCAAAAGAGAGTGGAGGGAGATGGCTCGGGATAGAGATGTTTGGAAGTGTATGGGGGAGACCATTGCCCAGCAGTGGGACGAGAGAGGTTAATTTAAAAAAAACTAGTTTGTGTAACTATCACACAGCATTACGTAAACTGCATGAAATTGTGCCATCCATCACGGTCTTGAGCTAATCGTATCCACAAACGCGCATCGTACTATGTCGTTGACCCAACTCGCTTCAGGTACTTCGGAAATGTGAATATTTATAAAACATATTCCGAAGTATTAACTGAATAATGAGAGAGGTAAACGTATGTAATAATACGAAGCATGGCTCGCTTATTGCGGTACTCTTAGCAGATCATCTTTGTTAAGTAGCTTTCCACACGTACTACTTGGATAGGTGACCGTTTAATGGCATTTAGATCGGAGCATTTATATACTTACAAAGCACGTTATGATTGGTCCTGGCTTTTTCTGTCGTCAAGCTATGTTGGAGGTCTTCAGGTGGCTAACTCCGACAGCAAAGATGGCCACTAGCTCATACGAAGAAGAATAAGGTAATAGGTCTTAATTTTAGTTCTTAGTTTAATAAGAATAACGTTTCAAGGGGTTTTGTATTCAAAGAGATCTATATCTACTTCGCTTAAGGTTGTATGAACAAAAGCCTTTCTAACGGATGCTGAACCCTTTATGAGGCTTCAATTACTCGCTGGTATAATGAGACTGATCTTGAATAAAGGAAGAAAAAGCTTTATTACTATTAGACTGTGATGAAAAAAATAGGTAGGTACATAGCTTTGACTGGCCATAGCTGAGTTGGTTGTAACTCTGCCTTCTGAGCTGTAGGTTGCGGGTTCAATTCACGCCCAGGACAAACATTTGTGTGAAGAACATGGATGTTTGTTCTGTGTCTGGGTGTTTTATAAGTATCTATGTATGTTTATCAGTCTCTGGTACCCATAGTACAGGCTCTGCCTAGTTTGAGATCAGTTGACAGTGGGTGTGAGATATCCCGTATATTTATTTATAGCTATTGGAGATTAGTAAATAGTTGTAGATTAGAAATTAAAATGAAAGTTCCGCCCGCGGCTTTACTTGCCTTAAAGCTATTTATCGATCCCTAGGGATTTGTTCTGAAGAAAAAAACCTATGTTCTTTTCTGTACCCTTGAAAACGTGTATTCGAAATGTAATGATGGTTAAGTCCTCAAGGCTTGAAAGAGTAACAAACAAACAAATTTACTTGCTTTTTCATTTATAATATGTCCAGCGTTAATTGGATAAATAATGATAAATAAAAATGCTCAATTCTTATAATTATATTCTTTCCATTCTTAGGTTTTCTGGAAGAAGCTTTAAGCGATAAGACCGCCGATTGTACCTACATTACTATTTCTCTGTTCTTGCACTTTTTTTGCATTTTTGTTGTGTGCAATAAACAGTTTCTTTATCTATATAATGCTGGACATTCTCACACTACCTCATATAGCTCCAAAGTAGGGATGTTACGGAGGTGGTTTAACCGAACCGAAGTCAGAGTCGGAGTTTTAAAATTTGGTTTGTCGGAATCGGAATCGGAATCGGAACCGGAGTCGGAAGTGGAGGCGGAGTCGATGGTGGTGGTAGATAGATTGAGAGGAAGTTTTAAGGGCAGGCTTCATTAAATAAAATAGTACGAACATTATAATAATCAGTAACTTTTATTTAAACTAAAAAAAATATTATGTAACTTACCTTTTACCTTCATAACATAGGCATAAAAATAAAACGTATAATGTTTTCTAATTGAAGTTAACAAATTAAATCAAATTAATTGACTCTAAAAGTAACACATTATATTTAATAAACAAAAGCTTTGCAGCTTTGTCTAATCTATTTCTTAATGGGTCATAGATGGGATTAGGCCAGCACCACTAAAAAGTTGTTCGCTTGCTACTGAGCCTGGTGTGGACACGCCAAAAAATGGCGAGCAATCGATTTAAGGGGTTTGAATTTTGTATTTCCATTCACTTTCCAGCACAATAATGGATCGTCATTGATAGGAATACGTTTTTCTCTATTGTACTCATTAAGTACACTTTTCATAATGAGAAATTGGTCCAAAACTGCATTATCGTTGGGTAGTATTAGTTTGTAGTATTATCGTCGTCATCATCGGTACTCAACAATATACTGATAATTCGGCACAATTAAGTGTATAAGTCGCCACATTCCAATACCTTCCACAAAATTAAAGGGGTGATCTTCCAATGCTATCATTTCAGAAATCAATCTGTCTATTTTCATCGATTTAGCATTAGAACTACACCATTTTTGATTCTTCATCAAAGTTCCTTTGAGAGTTATTTGTTTTTTGGCTTCTTGAAGAGGCGTTGAAGTCAAAGGCTGCACTCTATTTTTCTTTTCAGTTTCTAATTTTATCAATTCTTCGTATTCAGGAGCATGCACAGACTTTAAATGAGATTTTTATGAAGTAGTCGTACCTCCCTTTCTTGAATAAATATTTTTACAAACTTTACACTTTGCTGTATCTGCACAAACTTCAAAAAAGTAGTTCCAAATCACACTTGTTTTCGGCTTCATTGTCCAAATCAGAATCTAACTACAATAACTTCAATTAAAACGTCACGTAAAACAAAACATCCATACCAATTGCGTAATAAACAACTCTGAAGTGAGTTGGTGAGAGGTTCCCCACGCGACATGTATAAATCTGTTTGTACTGACTGCGGCCACAGAACTGCTCTGCGCGTACCGCCCTCTATTCGCTTCGACCTCCGATTAAAACCTCCGATTGAAAGTTTCGGAATCGAAGTCGGAACCGGAGGTGAAGTATCAACCGGAAGTTCCGATATATCGGAATCGGAGTCGGAGCTCCGTAACATCCCTGCTCCAAAGTAAGCGTCTCCAAGTAGCTTGTGTTATTGTAAGCACGGAACTGATATACGTACTACTTCCCACATCAGCCTATATCAGTCCACTGCTGGACATAGGTCTCCCCTAATAAAGGGGGATATACCCATAATACTGTGCCGATGTAGGCTGTGCTATGCCGCAATCAGCCGGCCGCCAGAACTACGTACTACGTACTACTTACTAATGGTTTATTTTTAAATACGTACATAGTATACATAGAAAACACCAGACCAGAGAAAAATATTTACCGTTATTTTTAGAGTCTCTGGTCTGGGTACTAGGTACATTTGTCTCGCGGCGGGAATCGAACCCTTTCTTTTTAAACTGTTGGCGTAACCACACCACACCAGCCTATATCAGTCCACTGCTGGACATGGGCCTCCCCTAATAAAGGGGGATATACCCATAATCCCAACGCTGGGCATGCGGGTTGGGGATCGCAGGGCACAGCTTCTCGCACCACCGAAGCTGCTGCCCGTCAGTGGCCAGGGGATTTAGCTGTGCCGATGTAGGCTGTGCTATGCCGCAATCAGCCGGCCGCCAGAACTACGTACTACTTACTAATGATTTATTTGTAAATACGTACATAGTATACATAGAAAACACCAGACCAGAGAAAAATATTTACAGTTATTTTTAGAGTCTCTGGTCTGGGTACTAGGTACATTTGTCTCACGGCGGGAATCGAATCCTTTCTTTTAAACTGTTGGCGTAAGTAACTGATTAAAACAATGGAATAATATTCAAACATTATATTTTGTACATTAAATTTTCGTAGTCTAATTAGCATTTTAACTTAGTACATACATAGTACGTGATACGTTTGTGCTAAAAAAATAAGTACAGATTTATTAAAAAGCAGGTATCCCAGTAATTGCTCTACCCAAAATCAAGGCGTGAATGTCATGAGTTCCTTCATACGTGTTTACAGCTTCTAAGTTCATCACGTGTCTGATAATATGATATTCATCTGAGACCCCGTTCCCGCCGAGCATGTCTCTAGCTACTCTCGCAATATCCAAAGCCTTCCCACAATTATTCCTTTTAATTAGGGATATCATCTCGGGAGCGGCCTTGTCTTCATCCTTGAGCCGACCGACCCGCAGGCACGCCTGGTACCCGACGCTTATCTCTGTCAACATGTCCGCTAGTTTCTTCTGTATCAGCTGATTCGAAGCGAGCGGCCTTTCAAATTGTTTCCTATCTAATGTGTACTGTCGGGCAATCCGCAAACATGTCTCGGCGGCACCGAGAACGCCCCAAGCGATCCCGTATCGCGCGTTATTGAGACATCCGAACGGCCCCTTCAGACCCACTACGTTCGGTAATAAATTTTCCTCCGGTATGGCCACTTCGTCGAGCAATATCATGCCAGTAGCGGATGCTCTGAGAGAAAATTTTCCATTGATTTTTGGCGTATCCAGACCTTTTTTAACTTGCGACCGTTCGACTATAAATCCTCTCACGTTGTCATCTTCGGTTTTTGCCCATACGATAAGAACGTCGGCTATCGGTGAGTTCGTTATCCAAGTTTTAGATCCGGATAGAATGTACGTCTTGCTTTTAGGATCGTGTTTGGCCCTCGTGACGAGTCCACCTGCGTCGCTGCCGAAGTTGGGTTCAGTTAGGCCGAAACAACCTACGAGTTCACCCTTTGCCATTCGTGGTAAGAACTTTTGTTTTTGTTCCTCGCTTCCGAACATGTTTATGGCTCCCATAGCTAAGCTGCTCTGTACACTCATGGCAGATCTGTAAGCTGAGTCAACTCCATCAAGTTCCCTCGTCAACAATCCATAAGTAACGTACGATACGCCGGCACACCCGTAACCCTTAATCGTACAACCGAGTACACCTAGATTACCCATCTCCTTGTAAATTTCCCGATCGAAGATTTCATTCCTGTTCGCTTCCACTATCCTAGGTAGCAGTTTCTCGTTACAATAAGCTTTGAACGAGTCTCGGATCGCCTTTTCGTCGTCGTGTAATTGTCCATCTAAATTCAGCGGATCCTCCCAGTTGAATGTTACTTTGGCATTTTTCGAGGATGTAGTCGATAGAGCTCTCAAATTAATATGATTTCTACAAAAATTTGCAAGTAGTTTAGTGGTGTGTGATGCAGCCATTGTTCAATTATTTCACAATTGATAACGAAATCAGCGGATATGACACTTGCACTCGGTTGTTATGAGTCTCTAAAAACTTTCCACACCGTATATCGACATACTATTTAGTTTAAAATGTCAAATTAGAACACTTTTCTATCAAAATTTCCACTCTAATAACAATTTTTAACTAAAACACACCCACAGTGATGATAACCTCGCCACTGACCTAATGACAGCTGAGAAGTGATGTTAAAATAGCGCTCCGTAGCTATCTTCACTCTGATTTCAAAACGTAATACTCGTGCGTGTGTGAGTTTGTTTATCATGAGTTCTACAATCATCTCTCAGAAAATTTGCTTTTATTACCTGAGCATAGGACTCAAAATTGCGGATAAAGAAAATTTAGAATAAATATTTGTACGTAAAATAGTTCAAAACTATAATCTACTGTTATCAACAAGCAAATGATGATAACGTAATAACAAAAACAAATTAATATTAAATAACAGATAGCCTAGTATAAAATCTAGAAAATTACGTACGACTAAATAAAGAAATAAAATAATAATAATTTGTTTGATAATTTTTGAGCTTATTATTTTAGTTTTTTATATCAATATTTTTCGTTTTAAGTGATAAGATAACGCTACCTATCTACTCCCCCATTAGGCTGATAACGTTGTTACCATGCAATATTTCATCAACAAACAATTTAAGTACCAGTCTAAAGTATTTTTTATTCCCAAGGACCATGTCGCAATAATTCACTGCTAAAACTTACACAGCCGCGTGAATAAATGACAAAAATGTCTATTAAAAAGTTTAATTCCCGGCAAAAATTCCTTGAAACTTTTTCTAGGCCAGCGACCGCCTGCATAGTTTAAACTGCTTACGTAGTTACGTAGAAGTGGAGTGCAGTTATTACATACTTAGGCGCTATAGAGAACAAGATTACTTCTACGATGCTACTAGTTCATATAAGAAGTAGTTATTCCCTTTTTTATAGAGAAAAAATAGATTTTTTGTCGATGCCAATAAGTTATAAGTACGACTGATTAACAGTTGATGTGGCTTCTTTTTCATTGTTTGTAGTTATGTTGTTAATTTGCTTCATTCTTATAAAACGATCAATAATATCAGCAGTGATTCTGAAGGATTTTTTCTTAACCTATCGTTAACCTTTAGGATCTGGCCCTTTCTAATAGATGGCGATAATAGAGGCGAAATGACATTTCGTTGGTAAAAACTTATAATTTCCCTGCCCGTATCCCACTCTAGGATTGGTTAAACCTATTTTAGTTTAAAAGCAAGCACCAAAACAATTCAAATATTTTGCACTTTTATTTATATTTTAGAACTCTTTTTCTTGATAATTTGTACCAAAAAATATTCATAGATTAGATCCTTAGATTTTGTTTTAGCTGTTATCAAATAATAAAAGATAAATGATGATAGTAAGTAATGTTTGCCATTTTTTTTCATACTACATCTTTTGGCCTTTGCTTTACTTTGTGTTTTGGGAAAATACAAATTACTTAATACAAATTACAATAAAGTAGTAGTAGAGTTCTTTGTGGATGGCCCGTCCGGGGTAGTACTGCCACCATGTTAATTTCTGCCGTGAAGCAGCCGTGCTGTTGCGGATTGAAGGGTGAAATTACAGGCACAAGAGGCCTAAAATCTTCAAGTTGATGGACGCAGAGCGATGCATCGTTAAGTACGTTCAGAAAAAAACGTGATCTACGATGCAATGTTTTATGATAGGTAATGGTTACCACTTAACAACAGGTGGGCCACGTGCTTGTTCCCTCTTCAAATACCATAAATAAACAATACACGTGTTACGTGACAATATACGTATGTATAATATTTTAGCTACTACAAAAAAATCGGGCGAGGACGAAAACGTATGCGGACATCCATTTATTTATGTCCCAGGGCAAAGCCACGCTTTATGAATGCGAACAGCGTCGCAGCTCGCAAACTAGAACGTTTTTAAGTTATTCTTTGGTGGCTTGCAGAAATATTTAATTTAAATTAGCCAGGTTCGCTCGCGGCGCTGCAACTATTGTGTTACGGAAACAAAAGAGTTGTTCTCGTGTTGGGTTAGAACATAATTAGGTGCCGAATTAAGAGCTTAACATTTAGATGTTAGTTTAGACTTCATTTGACAATGCTTGTAGCTTAAGTTAGCGGATTTGTTTGCGTAATTCCAGAGTGAAATCAGATTAAGGTATCAGATTTAGATATCAGTAAAAGTTAAATAATAAAATTAATTTTTATTTTCATATTTCAGAAGAATGAACGTTATACACTCCAGCAAGCAATAAAATACTTTGTGTAAGTATATACTTTACTTACGTGCCGTTTTGTGGAGACTATAATGAATAAATGCCATCTATATAATTATATTTTTAGATTTTATATGTATACTTACAATTTCTTTATTTTTTATTTTTTTAGCACTTTTTACTAGTAATTGTTAAAATTAGGTACGGAGAAATGAACCTCCTTTTACATCTTTGTCAAACCAAATATGGTTTTTTAGATGTAGTTATAAGAAACATTACACATTGTTTATGTTATAAATTAAAAAAAAAAAAAAAGAAATAGTTCGGCAAAATGCATCATCATCATAAAAAGCCTGTAAAGCCCTTGCTAGATCTCCACAAATATATCCACGACATTATATTTGTCCGTGAACTTTTCACAATTTTGACTTTGTTGCCGGTCCACCTAGTGGCTCGTTCGAAACGGTTCATTGATACCTTTATTTAAATTACTTAAAATGTTCCTAAGGTAACCAAAATACCGCCGTACATTCCATTGACACATAATAGCCTCAAGTCTTAACCCAGTATTCAGTTTTATTTACTTAGGCGAGTGATATGCCGGTAGGCTTGTGTCATCCGATTTACCCAACAATGTGCTCCCGAGTAATTCACGGGGGACGTATAATACTTAAATTATTCACTCTCTATTTGCATGACAAACGATGGAAAAGCAAGGAAGGTCCAGGACCTTTAGTGGTTCTCTTCGGTCCTTGTTAACAATACCTACGTATCCTTTACACTAATATTATAAAGGCGATAATTTGTGAAATTTGAAATGTTTGTCACGTCATCACAGTAAAACTAGAGAACGGATTGAGCTGAAATTTTAGCACTTGTAATTCTAGACCAGGAATAAAATATAGCCGTACTTTTTATCCGTGTAACACGCAAGCTACGAAGACACGAAGCCGCGGGTAAAAACTAGTTTCGGAATATACCCAGTGGTACGTTGTAAAAATATAATGTTCCTATATGATGAGGTACGTAAGTTGACGTATAGAACTGCTTATTTATCTACTGCTACTTTATGTCTTAGTTGGGAACCCTATGCGGTATGCTATAGCTATGTATTATCCAGTTCTAAAGTCCTACATACAAATAAATAAATACTTGATTATAAATAATATAATGTAGTAATAACATCACATGAGGCTTCTTTCCTTCAAGCCTCTAGTTGTTGAACATACATGATTCACTATGCAATACTGTGATATAGATAGTGGTTACCATTTAACATCGGGTGGGGCCATGTACTTGTTTCATCTTCAAGTATTAAAATAATTAACATTTATCTTATTTTTGCTGTGGGTCAAATCAAGTTATAATGGTGATGATGATGATGTTTTCTATTTTTAAAAGAAAACATTGTAAAAAGCTCTCCTTAACCCCTTTTTTTACTCGATCTTTTACAACGAAGGTACTCTTTAATGGTCCAGTGATTTTTCCCAGTCACATGCAAATGTCGAATTAGCATACATTTTATTCCGAGCTCCTAGAAGGCCTGAGGATTTTGATGGAATTAACAAGGTAAATTGTTTTTCATGTAGTGAGATGAAAACCTTTTTAATGTGTACTAACAAATTAAACCTTTTCTAATATATTTTGGAGTGAACGGGGTTCCAATATCCATCTTCGGTGCCCAAGCCATCCTCACGTACACGTGGTGCACTCTAGCGACCAGCTGATTGCGGCATAGCGCATCCTATATAGACACAGCTAAATCCAGCGATGGGCAGCAGCGTCGGTGGTGCGAGAATCTGTGCCCAGTGATACACAACGCGCATGCCCGGGGTGGGCATATGCCCCTTTATTAGGGGAGGCCTATGTCCAGCAATGGACTGTGAAGCTGGTGTGGTGTGGTAAGGTAGTATATTTTTTATCCGATTGAAACATATTTCAATCGAAATAAAGTTTTGTAGTCTTATTACTGGTATTCCAGACCTTAGTTATTTCATACAACCCCATAAACTGCTGAATACGTAGAATTAAAAATATTAGGATGCAAAACAGAATTGCATTATGAAAAAGTCTAATGCGTGAAAGTAAAAAGTGATAAGAAATTAAGTATTTTGACTCACATTTCTTCAGATTTCTTCGCTCACTATTTATTTGATAGACGAGAAAACTCGCCTTATTTACAAATCGCTTCGTATAGTTCAAAGACTAAAGAAAATTGTCTGAAAACCTGATGCAAGTAATTTGCTCACACAATTTACCTCCGTATTAGATATTATAATGAACTTAAACATTAAAAGTAAGGTAAAACACGTTTTGATTATGTTTGCCTGTGTACTTGTTTTATTTTCTGCAATAATATTTTTCTATCTATGTTCAGCAGTGGACTTCTTTAGGGTGTTGACTATGATGATTATATACTAAGATATAAAACAAATTACTACCCCACCAAAATTTGCAATGCTTAAAAAGGGTGAATAAGATCTGTACCCTTAATAACTAGTCCTAAGACCAAATTTTACCTACTACACGTATTTATGTAAATAAATATCTAGTATATTACTTTAGGCTTTATTATTTTTGACTTGATAAATGTTGAAATCGTACCAGCAGTACTATTTTCTTTACCAAGGTATTTCATCATACGTTTTCTCTAAGATTTCGGGGGTCTACGGGCGTCAATCTCCATAAGTGTACCCGAAAGTCCACCAATAGACAATAGTGGCGAAATATTGTGAGGCGAGCTACATCAGCCCCATACTACATGATTACCACGACCGCTCTGTCAAGAGTGAAAGAAGAGAAGTCACTTGGGTACATATCAAAATATATAAAAACAAAATAATATATAACCTTGAAATATCGAAGCTAGTAGCGTAGTACCTATATTTTATATAGGTACTACTTAAAATCCATAATGCTCGAAACATATTTAAACAAAATATCTAAGTTTAAAGCATAAGTTCAAAATTAATAAGTTTAAAATCTGTAATTAACGATATACAAACAATATTGTACCTTCTACCCCTTTTGCCTTATATCGCATCGTAATCACAGTTCTAACCTAAAATAACAAACAGAGACTATTTTCAAAAATTCTAAAAGTTTAATATTTCCACCTGCGTTTGTTTTATTATCCCACAGCTGAATAATGAATACGTCATACTCTTACAAGGTTATGCTTATTTATTACCTTTTGAGAACTCAACGTTTGCAACTATGAGGAACTATTTCCACCACCACATCAGCCTATATCAGTCCACTGCTGGATATAGGCCTCCCCTAATAAAGGGGGATATACCCATAATCCCCACGCTGGGCATGCGGGTTGGGGATCGCAGGGCACAGCTTCTCGCACCACCGACGCTGCTGCCCGTCAGTGGCCAGGACATTTAGCTGTGCCGATGTAGGCTGTGCTATGCCGCAATCAGCCGGCCGCGAGAACCCCGTTCGTTGTTTAGCAGGGTGCACCACGTGCAGGTGGGGTTGGCTTGAGTTCCGAAGATAGGGGTTGGAACCCTGTACACTCCCGAGGAACTATTTATTGCATCTTAAATAAACCTAATTAGTTTTTTTGCTGGATAGGCATTTAAGTAAATGTTTCTTCATTCAGTATTTTTTTTAAATTCCCATCGCTGTCCCACTGCAGGGCAAAGTACTCCATTCCTTTCCTTCCTTCCACTCTTCGCGATTTAACGCTGTGACAGCGCATAACGCCCTCACCTCATTCTAAGCCTTCCACGTCGTCGCCTATTATCAAGTGGGATTCAATCTGTGGTTCTTTTTGCCCACAAGTCGCTTGGCATGCGGGAGACGTGTCCGGCCCAGTTCCATTTTAGGTTATCGGCTTTGTGACCAACATCAGTGACTTGTGTTTTGGAGTGCAGTATGCTGTTCCATTCCAAAGCTTCACTCCCAAGATACTGCGCTCCATAGCTCACTGACACACCTTGAGATCAGACTTCTGATGTTTCGTTAAAGACCAAGTCTGGGCGCCATACGTCAGGATGGGGAGAATTAGTACATCTATTAGTTTCCTTTATCTATCTATCTATCTATCTTTCAAACACCAAAAGCTCTTACAGGCGTTTTTTGTGCGTCTAGCAATCACTTTTTCAGCTCGTGCCTGGAAGGAGATAATTTAGGCAAGATAAAGATACTCCTGGACATACTCAATCCCCACACCATCAATGTGCACTGGGTGTTTCGTGCTGCTTGTCATAAGCTTGGTCTTCGACTTGTTCATCTTCTATCTGATTTCAAGGCTAGCGGTGTGATCATCAAGCGGAGGTCAGAAAGTAAATTACTTAAAAAAAAAGAAATAACCAATCTTAGTAGATATAGATACTTTATTAAAGATATATTAAAATGCATTACAGCAAATCTTTCTATTTTTATTCCTTTTTAAAAAGTAAGGCATTATTTTTTTCTAAATCAGTATTCAATAGTCAATAATATTATTAACGATGCACGCGATGTATCTATCTACTATAATTTTATGATTAATTTTCTTAATTTTGTTTTCGATACAATTTAATGTAGTTTCGTTTTATTTACTTTTGAATCTGTCAAACTTTTAGCAGAGTAATATAAAAACATGACTACTTCGTACAAAACATAGACTCCTAACGCAATGCCCACTAGAATAAATACGTAAACATCTAGCATATTGTATTCTATCCAGCTCAGCTCAATTGCAGGATTCCTTATGTGCCTTGCACCTTTATGTCTTATTACGTATTCGATCCAATACATCGCGGTATCCAAAGCGCTCATCGGCCTATCTCTAAACCATTCCGATGCTTCCTTGGCCTTATTTTTATATGTATGATTGGTTAGAAATTCATCAAGGTGGGTTTGAAGTGATTGTTCATTGATGTCATTGTATTCAAGGATCCTCCCAAAGCCGAGGTTCTTGACTTGAAGCAAATTATTGTATTGATCAGCGTACACAGGCACGCCAATAATTGGCACTCCGTGAAATATTGCCTCTTGAGTTCCAATTAGCCCGCCGTGTGATATGAATACTTTGATATTTGGATGAGCTGTTGACAATTTAGACATGTTTAAAAATTGGTAATATTTTCATAAATGATTATATCTATGAATTTTCACAAATATGAATTATCTGAATTATCATAATGGTCAATGAATCTTACAGACTTAAAAATAGTGTTTAATACAATACCCACTTAGTATTTCTTTTTGCGGGAACCACTTTCTCACAACCAAGTTATCTGTCTTATTCGGCAAATTGTCATCTTCCCACTTCCATAGCACTGTCTGTTTTAGCTTCCTAAATACATTGAGGAAAGCGTCTCTCTTGTAGTCTGGTAGCTCTGAGCTACGTACGTTTGAACCAAAATTTACGTAAACTACTCCCTCGGTAGATTCATCAAGCAGTTTTTGCAAGTCCTGAAAACAATTGTGTCCATAAACAAATATACCTGTAATTTTTTTTTCAAATTTATACACGCAAGCGTTCCATCTGTGATATCGTCATGGCAAAGAATACTTACATCGGGTAGTTTCGAATCACTTTTGCTGAGATGGATACCACCAATCTCTATGACATTTGGAAGATATGCTACTGGCGAGTCAACGCTGAAGTGTCCATTAGTCAAAATCAAGGGTGCATTCTTTTGCATTTCATACAAACTTGGCACAGGTTCGGGCAGATTAGGAATGTACTTCTTTACCAGAGCCTCCTGCTTCTCCAAATACCAAAACCTCCAGTAAATATACTCGTAGACGGTAAAATAAAAGTTTCTCAATCTTCCCCAGAAGCTGTTTGGTTCTTTCACAACCAAAAACTCGGAGATCGTCGTGGCCAATTGTAAAGGGTTTCTTGTTGCAATATTATGCCTCATACAGTTTCCAAATGTCGTCACGAGGACCAAAGGAGCTTGGTATTTGTGTGCTAGAATGTACAGAGATTCTTGGTAAAACTGTTCGTTTATGACCAAATCAAATGAATTGTCTTCGGCTAAGAAATTTTTCATCTCGGTAGAATTGAGAGTCTTTTCAGAAGTCCCTAAACCACCTCCGAAAAAGACTAGATTATGAAATTTCTCCGCTGGTAATTGAACCATATCAAAAAGGTTTGGCCGTTTGATACCTGAAACAAATATTTACCGCACACAATCAATTCATCATTTTATATGCATAAATATACAATAAATTCAGAATTCACTGAACCACTTTAACACTGAATTCGCATACCAAGAACATCCCAAATCATTTTATCGTCTACCATCACTTGGCGGTAGTTTGGTGGGTGATCCTTCTCCTTATAAGCAGTTATCACAGTAACGTTATGCCCCCTCCGAGCCAGCTCAAGTCCAATCGGCCTCAGCATTATATAGTGGGATTTCCCTGTAAAGGGAATCACGCACAATATATTTGCCGATTCGCATAATGATGAGGTACAAATAAATAAAAGCAGTTTTAATGCGTCCTGTAACAAAAGAAATTGCGAGTAGCAGTACGATACTTCAATTTGTAGGTCGCTTCTTTTTATTAAATAGCTTCTGCCCGCGGCTTTGCTCCCGTGGCGGCCGTAAAAAAGTATCCTTTATGTTATTTCTGGTCTAAAACTATAATTAATTAAGTAGGTGCTTTTTCATGTACAAAAATTTCATAGTTAATAAATCAACTGGATTATAAATAATAATTACTGAATAGGATGATAATATAATAGAAAATTACTAACCATATTTTCTTTGTAATTCAATTGAACACTTTTAAGGTTTTTTAAAGTTATCTTTTTATTGTTAAAATGAGCGACGGGTGTTACGACTGTTAATAAAATAAAATGTCTACACGAAAATTAAAAACTTTAAATAAGTACGATCATTGTTTCTTCAATTTGGAAGTGTTTGCTGCCCTTTTATGTGAATTTTGTATAGATTTAGGAACACAATATTAGGCTCGACTAAGTTTACACATATAGCCTCATCTGTGTAAACTTTACTCGCAGTACCTTTAATTTATATACCTAAACTAGCTTTCACCCGCGGCTTCGCACGCGTGGTAGCCTGATAAAAAGTAGCTTATTATGGTATTCCTGGTCTAGAACTACATAAATATTATGTGTAAAACTTCAGCTCAATCACAGTAAATATTTTTGTGACCCCTATACAGACTTTGCCACTCCCGTTTACCTCTTAGGGGTTGATTTGTGAAAAATACTTAACAGGTATTTATTTATTTGTATTGAAAGACTCTGAGCAAAATTAAAAATCAATAGGTTAAGATTTTTTGTCTACCGTAGAAACTTTGCCACCCCCGTTAACCCTTTCGGGAGTTTAATTGCGAAAAAATATTTTTCGTTCCCCCATACAAACTTCGCCACCCCCGTTAACCCCCTTAAGGGTTGAATTTCCAAAAATCTCTTCTTATTTGGTAGTTTTGCTAAAAAAGGAAGCTATACTCCAAATTTCAACTTTGTACCTTCAGTGGTTTAAGCTGTGAGTTGATTCTAGAAAAACGCCTTCTCTTCTATATATATATATATATATAGATGATTTATCACTTCAAGTATTTAATTTTCACTAAAATTACCCCAACTGTGTAAACATCCTAATGGCAATTAAGTATGTTCCTTTATTTAACTAGTAACCTACTTAATATCTGTTGTTCTATTTAATTTATACTGCCTCATTATGACAAGGACGTTAGTAAGTAAGTAAAACGTTTATTTTGACTATAACTATACAAAACACATTATAAAAAAATAATATAAAAATACTTTTATATTATTATTTTTGTTTTCAATTATTCATACATATAAATACTAATTAATCTTAAATTTTAACCATATAGGTAGGTAAAATATACTTGTATGTAATATACTAATTATTCAAGGACCCTTAGCTAAACAGGATAAGGTGGGTAAATAAGTTAATAGAACATTCAGACAGTAAACAACAGCCTTAAATTATACTTAAAAATACAGTAATAATTATCACAAGATTAAAAAGAAAAATAGTTCTCTCCATTGAGATAAATAACAAGAGATGCAAACTTCCATAATAAGTTTAGTGTCAAAGTATAGTAACCACATATTGATGGCGAAGACGTAGCATTGAAACAAATTGTCATTATGAAGTAAACATATATTTATCTCTTTTTTTTAAACTGGACTGCATCGAGAATGGCAGTTGATTTTAAAAAGATAGTTAATGCTTGAAATAAAAAACTTGATGATGCCTGATCTTGATTGTTTATTTTTTATAGGATACTAGCTTCCACCCGCGGCTTCGCTCGCGTGGTACCCCGATAAAAAGTCGCCTATGTGTTAATCCAGGCCATGATTATCGAACACCCAAACATCCATACTCACAAACTTTCGCATTAATAATTTTAGTTGGAAGTAGGATAGGATTATAAAATCTTAGATTTTCCATGAAGTCTTTATATACAAAAAAAATATTAATTTTTTCTGTCTTAGTTATTCTTTTCTTTGAACCTGCCTTACGTTTCCATAGAGTACAAATAGCCACTAGTTAAAATATCACCTTAAAGCTCAAAAGTGAATTGTTTAAGAAAATAACTGTTTGTTATGACTTTGTAATAATTATATCATTTATCATATTTTGTGGAAATAAAATAACAGTGTTTTAGTTTGTGCCAACATATAATAGTGATCGTAATATCACTCAACCACAGCATGTAACGTCAAATGTCTTCTGGTCTTCCTTTTTTTGTTTTCATGGATGACATTTATTAATAGAAGTGAGTGATCTATCTGAAATGATCTTAAATATTCTCCTGTATGTATTATGAATTCTTTTACCGAATTAAGAGGTTAACAAAATTTTTATTCCATATCAAAAATTCCCACAACAATCGGGAAAACTGTACATTTTTTTTGCCGGCAGCATTTTATGGCATGAACTATTTAACTTAATTTTCTTTAATATTTGCTGCGATTTTAGCAAAAAATCAATAGATATAAATGAAAAAGTGATTCCGCGTGATTCTTTACGCAATTGAGTACAAGAAATGCACTTTTACATCACATTATTTGCATATTTCGTAGAAGTGTCATACGGTCGACGTCAAGATGGCCACTGTATGAAGGAAATAGAGGATCTTGGCCCTGGCCAAGACCTGAGCCACCCGGATTATGACCGATACTACGCATCTAGTTACGATGGTAACAATATATATCAATGGTTCTCTCCTACCAATACAAAAAATATCACAAAACAACAAAAATTAAAATATTATTAATTTAACTATGAATATCAAAGCATACCATGAGTGCTAACAATCACCGGGCTACCTCTGTAGCCTGAAAAATCTGACCCTGGCTACGTTTAACGGACGCACTCTGAGACTCAACAAACATCTAGCGCAGCTGGAAGTGGAGCTGGAGAACATTAGGTGTCATGTTCTGGGGTTGTGTGAAGTCCGTAGAGAGGGAGAGGACACCATTACCCTAGACTCGGGCCATCTAATGTACTTCCGCGAGGGCGACCAGTTATCACAGGGTGGCGTAGGGTTTCTCGTCAATAAGGCCCTCTTTAACAACGTTCTGGAACTCTCCAGTATGTCGAAGATCATTCAAGTTTATGCACCGACCTCGGCACACTTGAATAATGAAGTGGAGGATATGTACGAGGACATATCCAAAGCCTTGCACAACACCAGGAAGGCTCACGTTGTTATGGGGGACTTTAACGGCAAAGTGGGAGTCCGGATTGGCGACGAATCCAGAGTGGGCCCGCATCGTCATGGAAGTCGAAATCACAGGAGGCAAATGCTCGTCAACTTTCTAGAGAAGGAAGGCTCTTCTTGATGAATTCGTTCTATAAGAAGAAGTCCCACATGAAGTGGATGGCGAAGCCCCGACGCTTTGACCTAAAATGAGATCGACTTCATCAGGACGGATAAAAGGCACATATTCAGAGACGTCTCCGTGATCAACTGGTTCAACGCCGAATCTGATCACAGACTTGTCCGAGGCTCTCTGAATATCAATCTCAAGCTTGAAAGAAACCGTCTGATGAAGTCCACGTTCCGACCCAATCTACTCCAGATCATGGCGGGAACCGACAAGTTATAGAAGCTTCTCGGTGAAAGATTCGTTGCTGTGGAACCCACCGATGACGTTAATGAGGCCCTACAGAACGTGGTTGGACAGTTAAGGGACAAGGGCATCAAATTCTGCCAAATGCACAGCGAATTAGCTTACTACATAGAGTAAAAACTATACCAACGAGTATTCCAGCTATTAGTGCTATTACTACCTAAAAGTTGAGAAGGTACCATATTAATTGTTTTATCTGCGTCCAATAAAAATCAAATTGACGTTTTATCTGCATCCATAATAGATTTCATATCTCCTTCAACGCAAATGCGAACTGCCAGCGAGCCATCTTCTTCTCGTGCGTATACGACCACCTTTTATCCAGCAGTAGCTCCATTGATGATGGCGACATTGTTCTCTGGCTTTAGCAAACAGTTGACGGTTAAAAATGGTTAGCCACTCGTTGAAAAATAATTTAGCAGGCAACCCCTCCAGTCCGATCTCTGCGCTCATGACGACCACGGCCACGACGTTCGCGCGCTCTCTGGAGGCAGGTATCACGAGTTATGCGACGGCTGAACCGAACCACTACTCCTCTCGGTTTGGCAGGAGTGGCGTTACTTTGTCTATATTAAGATGCTCCAGATCGTTCAATCGAAACTACTTCGCGTTCATCCAATGTGACCCTTAGTTTAGAAGATAAGAGAGAAAGCAGATCTAAAAGATTTTCTGCATCCTGTCCCGGTAGGCCTGTTACATCCAAATCGTATAGAAGAGCGTCCTGCTCGCTATCATTGAGTGCCATCTGCAGGCCAATCACAGTTTGTTCATTTGTGGTTACATTATTTATTTTATTCCCAAGATTTTCTAAATCTTATGTTTGATTCTCCGAGTCAGTTATTTTACCAGAAGTCTGTCCTTTCGAATTTAAATTTAAAACTGATTTAAATTCTCTCACGTTCGATTTTATCTCTCGTA
Organism: Horisme vitalbata; assembly: GCA_951804965.1. Classification (NCBI taxonomy): domain Eukaryota; kingdom Metazoa; phylum Arthropoda; class Insecta; order Lepidoptera; family Geometridae; genus Horisme; species Horisme vitalbata. The sequence continues at coordinate 26,366,103 of OX638091.1, read as the reverse complement.
ATTCATCTTTAAAAGACTGACACTCTGACAGCAATTCGGCCTTCATACTGTCGAATTGAGCACGCATCTCCGCAACCATACCAGCAACAGCAGCATCCCGCGATATATGTTCGCTCTCTGAGCTCAACTGTACTCCAGCAGTAGACACAAATGTATCTACAAAGCCACGAATGGGTATAGCTGGGTGGGTCCCTCCACCCATCTCTTCGGATTTCGGGCCTGGCAGTCTCCACAGCACCATTTGTTGTTAACTTGTACGCATTCACGGTGGGAGCATGACGAACATGTCGGACATGTAATGGACTCCTTTTCTGACATAAATTTTGCACAAGCTACGCATTTCACCATTTTGGCAAGAAAGTATTTATTTGGGCCTTAGGTTCTTAATTATTTTTGTAATTGAGGGTACCCCGACAAATACTCCATCAGCTGTTGAATTGTTTATTGGAATCGCGTAATCAATCCTGGATATTATCGGTGGATAACATTCACTGTACTTATTTGCTTTATGAGAAATACTATGTTCAACTATCCTGACAAAAACTATCACTTTAAACTTAATTTGTCTCGAACTTTGTTTTATCCTTTTTCAATTACTTTATAACCATGATAGGTTTTAAAACAAAATGTTTATTTAACTTTTTAGAGAGCATAGATATTAAAAATATATTATTACTGCAGCACCCTCTAGTGAGTTACTACCGTAACATCTATTTAAGAACTCTCACTAATCAACCACAAACTGCATAAAAACTGGACTAGTAGTTTTGGTTTTGCACAAACATATATTTACTGCAGCGCCCCCTGGTGAGTGGTTACCGTAACATCTATTTAAAAACATGTACTAATCAAACATGAATCCATAACTGAAAACTGCATTAAAATCGGACGAGTAGTTTTGGAGAAAAATGGCAATATGGATTTGCACAAACAAACAACCTCTCACACCCCAAACTCTATTCCGTCGTGGGTAATAATTTTATACGTACTTTCTTGTCATCTGGTAGGGTTAGATGCATGTTAGTTGAATCGAAGTAAAAACCTAGAAACATACATTTTGATAATTGTATGAATTTGACTTTTATCTTCATTGATCAAAAACCCTAATCATAACCCCTAAAATAATGCTCTGGTCGTTCTTATATTGTCCAGGCAGTTATTAAATGAGTTTCCGATACATGAAAAATTATCTAGGTAATTTACAGAAGTGACCTAATGAGCGCAATTCGTATAAAATAGATTTTAATGGCTTTGTAAATACATATGGCGCCGTACAAATTCCAAACGGTAAAACATTAAACTGAAACATTTGGTTATTATGTATACTTAGCAGAGTCCAAGTGAAGCGAAGGTATATTCTATCACATTCAGTGAAAAAAGGAAAGCATATTTTAGGTCTAAGGTAGCCAGATAACAATTAGTGTATATCAATTTTAATGTGGTGCGATAGTAATCTTCAATTTTGTAATGATTAACTTGAATAAACTTATTTAATTCTTTTAAATTTAAAATAAATCTATGTTTTCCACTATGCTTGAGTACTGTAAAAATTGGTGAGATGAATTTTTCTTCACACGAAGAACAAGTGGAGATGTATCCTGAATGTAATAGATCAGCGGCGTGATTAGCTAACTCTTTTGCAAACAGAAATGATGGACACCAATCCTGTTTTAAAAAACTGTGCCAGTTTGTCAATTGACGTCGACGGAGGAAATGTCAAAGTTTGTATAAACAGGATCAGTGTTTATCATTTCTATTTGCAACAGAGTTAGCCGATCACCCCGCTGTACAAACATCGATTATAATGATCTCTTTAGTTGTAAATGATTTATTTATAGTTTTATTCGTCTGATATGGTTCGCAATAGAAAGGAATTCGATAACCTTGGATCCAAGATAAAATTGTTTCGTCATTCGTAATATGTAACATATCATAAAATTACTGGGTGCCTAGTGCGAGTTTTTTACCAGCTCGATTGCATTTACGTTTACGCAAATTTATATGGAATCGAGGTAGCGCTATCTAGTGAGAGACGCGTGGAACTGACTCCTATCCATACGAATTTGCGTAAACGTAAATGCGATCGAGCTGGTAAAAAAACTTGCACCTTTTGCTGGCAGAGTTCAGGGTGCCTACCTGAACTCTGCCAGCAATAGGTACCTGCGATGAAGCAGTTTCGCTCTTCCCAGATGGGCGATTTACTCGCGCGACTTGCTCACGCGACTTGCTCGCGCGATTATGCGTGTATCCAATCAGGCTTTCTGAATGTGGAATGTGAAGTGCGTGCACATACCACATGACATTTAGCAAGCCTGATTGGATACGCATGGCAATCGCGCGAGCAACACGCACGAGCAAAGTGCACATCTGGGAAGGCTCTTAGCGTCGTCGAGTTTGATGCGGGTTGAGTTTCGAGCGCTGACTACAATGATATGGCCTTTAATGATTTTAGATGCTCAGATAGATTGGAGCCGAACAACTGTTCTTCTATCTTAATATTCTTTATTATTTCTCGTTTTTCTTTGCTGATAGCGTTAACGATGGCATATCGTCTTGATAGCGATTCCCTATGGTGAATATCGCATAGTAACCGTCCTTAGCGTTTTTATGATTTCTGGAATAGTGTTCTTTTCAATTAAATCTAAGTTCAGTGCTTTTTTTTGTTTTTGTTCAGTGTATGAGTCCCTCTTTACGTTAATTTCTATTTTAGTATGGGTGACTTCATGTACGTGCAATTTTCAGCACGTAGATATAGTATTAGTAGGTTGACTATTTCTTCTTTTGGCAACCCATTAGTTAAGATGTGTTCCATCGAGTAACTAAATCTTTATGAAGGTTTTCCCCATATAACTTGGCTTGTGTTGGGTCTGAGCCCAGTAGTAGTTGGGATCTCGTGTATAATGACGAAAAAATTTTAATGTACTACTTATAAGATGTATAAGTATGTGCCTATACCCACACACCCATTCCGTCGGGAGGTATGATTATTAAATATCTACAGACATTTTGTCAGGATTTTTAGCACAAAATTATCCACATACAATAAATGCCGGGATACAATTTCCACACATGTTTTACGTTGGGATATTTAATGGTAGGTACCTATTTACCTAATGTATCTCGGACTTTTTAAAGCTTAAGCAATAAAAAAAACTACGGTCCGTGGGTAGATAAAACCATGTGGGTATGTAAAAATATCGTTTACCCTGAACTTCTTGATCACTGACTGGTTTGGGCTTCTAATTCCTGATTATAAGATTGCGCCGCGCCGGAGACAACGTGGCGTATCTGGCGCAGATAGATTTTCGAATGACGACGATGAAGAAATTATTCTTTTCCTTATTTTCATCAGCTTTTTCACTTTCTTCAGCACCTTTTTCACGATATATTACGAGTATATGTTAGGTATGAAGGATGTGAAATAAAAACACTATTAGATTTTTTTCAATAATCAAAATAACTCTAAATGTGTGATATGGACAGCACCATCTAGCGTGCTGCTGCATGTAAATATTAATCATCTTCGGGATAAATACCAAGTATACCTACTGAAATAAAAATGTGCCTTATTCTAAGAAACAAAATTACTTATGCGCCTCTATAGTGATTACAGACTTGACAACTTTGAGCCAGGCTGAGCCTATCTCATTAGAGTTCGCAATTAAAACTTGGGGATCTGGCATTCAGTTCGGTATTAACGCCAATGCGAAACGGTTGGCAAATGAATATCAACCTCTTTATGACGTTGGAGCCATTTTCCCCTGTTATCTTAAAGCCCTTGTTGTTTGTAAGTCGTAAAACAAATTAAGCTCGTATATTCTGGACCATGGGTGTGTAATTTGAAATGCCTTTTACTTACTAGCTTAGCATTGCTGAACCCAAAAAAGGCCCCAAATAGGTAATGAGTTTTTGTCAACAAGCAAAACAGTTAAAAGTAACAGCTACACAATATTTTAGGCATTTTGAGTTTTACTTACTGTTGTTTTGTAATCATGGAGTTATTAATTTGTACTAACGTTTAAGCGTTTGTATACGTTCTGCGATTATCAGAAATTATAAATACACCGCCTAACCAAACAGAATATATTTTTGAAATATGTAGTTGCCTCCAAATTCTGGTAATTTAGGTATCTATCTATAAAAAATATATTATACCTACCTATAATCGAAAACCATTGTGGTAACAATCATTTTTTACCTGCGTACTGCTGCAACATTGAGAAACTGCTTGGCTTATATTTTTTTAAAGTCTTTGTTACAATCTCTATGTTGAGGGACAGTTAAATCCCAAGCTTATTTGTCATCTAAATAACGAGAAATTGTATTATTAGTTTATTAGCTTTATTACAAATACTGGGTTCGTTTAACAACATTGGATGAACTCAGGCGCTCGGTGCTGTGGAAAGCAAGGAGACATAGACGTCCATACCACGAAATTCGATCAAGATGTGAAAGTGGCAGAGACAAAACAAGAATGTATATGAAAAATTATACTGGCGAAATTGTGGAAACTATCCCTGAAGCCAATTAATAAAGAAGTGAAGTGAAGTACTATTTCCTAGGAAATTGTATAATATAACCTTGTCTTAGTCCCTTAGGTCAGATTTTTGTTCAAAGCTAGCACTCCCTTGTAGGTTAGTAGGAATTCATGACTATTTCATCTTATCTTTTTCTTTATCATCAACGTTAATATATTATTAAGAACAATACAACGTATTATTGTCAAAATTGGGAAAATTTTATATAGGTTACTGTATACTTATACATCCAATCTAGCACCACTTAATTAGGTAATAATAACCATGATTTCTAACACTTATAATCATAGATTTATGCTTATAATCAAATATTATTTGACGAACAACAAATGCTCTACTTAGCAAAAACAAAAACACAAAAACAGGCTGGTAAAAACAGGCTCTCTATAAAATAGACAAAAAGCAGCGTTGTAAAGTTGGAAAACAAACATTTAACTACATCACTGTATACATCATTGGAGTATACATACTCTGTAGTAGTTTTACAAAGGCTTTATAAAGCATTCCCCATTTTATCCCGTGCGTAGCCAGATAATAAAAATACGTAAGTATTTAATTTTGCACAGACAGGAGCTTTGTCACTATCGTGCATAATAAGTAGGTATAACAGTAGGTTTTCAGAATCTAGAACCGTACAAATTAAATTTAACACGACCCTGCAAGATATATCTGACAAGAAATTACAGCTATAATTATGTAACACATTATTGATTATTAATTCTAACTTTGAGTTTTGTTACGTTGAGTTACGTAATAGGCCCTACCTATTACGTAACTCAAGTCAAACTCAAGTGTTTGCTAAACAAGTACTTATAAATTTATAAAACCCAGATACTTATAAATTTATAGAAGCCTCATTTCACTTTTTTACTTCATCATCAGATCCTGATCACCATCTCATCATCATCATCATCCGTACCTCGACTTCACTCACTGCACTATTAACCTTCCTTTGCTCCTGCCGATTTCCACGGTTCCAATGCTCTAGCCTGATGATCGTCTATCTAAAATCTGTTTTATCATCGAGACCATTACAATGAGCCCAACCATGATGCCTCTGCTGTAAGTTAGTGTGGAGTTGGGTATACAGCCGATTCCAGGTAATGCTGCAGGCAAGTCAAAATGCATGTTTTTGTTACATCATTGATGTAATAGATTTTGGATTGATCAGACCTCTAAAAGTTGGTCAGATCCCTTCATCGACAAGAAAAGAGCTGATAATCTTCAAACGGCTGAACATATTTTCTTGAATCATAGCTAAAAACACTCTTATCAAGTTATCCCTCAATATAACACTAAATCAAAATCGGTTTATCCTTATAATCCTAATACACACATGAAACTTAAAGCACCCCTATTGTCGTCGGGGTAAATAACCAAAAGTTATAAGAATTAAAAAACATACTTGTTCATCTCTATGATCTCTATGAGTTAATCCGCTAAATGTCTAATAATAGGTAATCATAATTACACAAAATTACATTATAAAAGCTTTTGCTTCTTCAATCGCGTTAAAAAATATATTAAAAAGTATAACAAAACAAATCTACGACATAAAAAACATGTATGCATAATATGCTCAACAACCGTGCGAAGCCGGGGCGGGTCACTGGTAGGTAATACTACGTTCTATAGTATTTAGAGCTTACACACTTCACACTAGATGCAACTGTTACAAAAGTCTTGAGAACAGCCCGTACGAAGTTAAGTTGAAGTTGAATTTTAAGATTCATACCTGCACTGAAATTTGAAATCGTGTCAGAAGTTCCATCGGTTGTTTTAAAGCACTTTCCGATTCTTGTAGTCACGACGAAGGCGTAAAAATTTCCAAACTGATGATTGAATAATGTTCAAACTTTGAAACACATTCAAAGCCATTTAGACTAAGAGTGGAGTGAAATTTAGACTTGAAGTTGGAGGGCGTTGAAAGGTCAGACGTGTGAATAACCCTACTAAAACAAAACTAATAAATTACTAATAGGTACTACGAATAATTATTTCATAAGTTTCGTAATAGTAATATTGGCATAGTGCGAGTAATGGAACCAATACTTGGCATTCCTAACTTTAGTTTGACGATGGTCACTATATTATTTTTGGAAAATGAACTGGATAGTTAGAAATATCTACTTATAATAAAATCTTAACAAAAACATTAAACTATATAAATCAAGCAGAGTTTCTTTTCATCTCTGTTTAGTCGCGTTATGAAATGGCACAAATTAAAGAAATTGACTATTTAATCCAATAAAGTTCCTTATGGTTCTAACTAAATAGAAATTTGAATTTGAATTAAATACATAGATATGAAATGATTATATGATTAAATTAATTAACATCAGGAAATCTATTTTATATCACTTTAACATCAAGACTCTATTTTTACTCAAATTAATATCACAGTAATAATATTAAGGCGAAAGTTTGTGTGTGTATATGTGTATGTGTGTGTGTGTGTATGTGTGTATGTATGTGTGTGTGTGTGTGTGTGTGTGTGTGTGTGTGTGTGTGTGTGTGTGTGTGTGTGTGTGTGTGTGTGTGTGTGAATATGTTTGTGGTCACTCAACTTCGAAACGACTGAACCGATTTGAATGAAATTTGGAATGTACAGTTTATTACCTGGATTTACACATAGGCTACTTTTTATTCGGGCACCACGCGAGAAAAGCTCTTGATATATTTTTACATAATAAATTATTTAGCTACAACGTAACTAGATATTTGCATAGCGTTTCGGAACTGAGGACCTAGTACGAGTTGCACAATTCGAAATCTTTTATACTATACTATATCGAGCTCAATTTTAATGTACGTTTTATGGAAATTACGCAACTGGTTTTAAGTAGAAACTGATCGAACAACTTAGGTAATGTAATAAATAAATAATGCTGGACGATATCACACAGCATCATGTAGCCCCAAACTAAGCAGAGCTTGTATTAAGGGGCAGTTTTTTTTTGTAAATACATACTTATACATAGAAAACACCCAGACAAATATCTGCAGAACATGCAAACATTTGTCCGGCGGCGGGAATCGAACCCGCAACCTTCTGCGTCTCAGGCAGAACTTCGCCCACTGTGCCACAGAGGCCGTCGTAATCTTCTTGCAGATTGCAATAATTATAACTCAAAACGGTGAAGTAATTAACGATAAAAAGTACCTACTTCAAAATTGAGCTCGTTACAGTATACTAAAAAATTTGCGAATTGTGCAACTCGTACTAGGCCCTCTTGAGTCCACGACTCGGCAAACGGTCTCCAGCCAGGTGGGATGAAGATCTGCAAAAGGCTGCTGGTACAAGCTGATTCCGTCAAGCTGATGACAGGGGCAAATGGCCCTCATTAGAGGAAGCCTATGGACAGAGGCCGCATTTAGTTACTCAGTTGCCCACTGAAATGATAAATACTGGCTCCTGTTTTTCCACTCTGATAGTTTTTCAATTGACGTTCTTTGAATTTCGACAGGTGAGATATCTGCAAAATTAAAGGTCTGGACATTTCGGTTTGCAACTGAGTTAGTGAATGACGCCTCTGTGGTGGACTGCTACAAGCTGATGATTATGCTTGGCCACTTTGGATCAAGACTCCAAAGTCTAGATATATTTCTTAGGGATACCAAATTATATATAACTTACTTTTGACACTGAAGGAACACCCGACGGACGAGTTGCCCATACAAACAAGTAAATGCCAAAAAGTTATGCCAAAATTATTTCTAATTCAAGCATATTTCCACTAAATTGTTGTATTATTTGTATTTCAATAGTATTTATCTAGGTTACTGGATAGTATTTTTTACCAAAATACTTACCTAAAATGAAATACAATCCAATAACATTTTGCACATTTTTATGCCAAAATCGACCTCTTTTCTTCTCCTTCCTTTCGTATTAAAAACAACAATATCTTACGTGTCGTTCATTAAGGAACATAGCATATATTATAAAGTTACAGAATAACAATACTATTTAAAGAATACACAACGTTTTCAGTCATCATTTTTGGTATAACGAAACTCAACAAAATTCAGATCAAACTTTGAACGACCAATATTTCTATCCCGCACGCACGGCTATATCATCCATCAGCTAAACAGAGATAGCGATATCCGGGAGCGATTTTTGCACGCGCCTCGATTCGAAGTTGCAAACGAGGGTCGCCGGATTCGTAATCCTGCTACCGATGGTTCAAAACACTGGGAACATACGAGACAAACGAATATGTAATCAGTCTGCGCCTGTCATAAAAGGAAGAGAAATGACGCAGCGACGACGAGTCAAGCTAGGTACATTTTGAATTCATAAGTTTGTCAAGCTGATATGAATGAGATGGCTCACGGTAGAAATGTGGTGATTTTTAGACAGGAAAATTTGACGAACTGATGAGTAACCAAAGTAGAGCGGAGATGAAAAAAATCTACGGAGAAATACCAAATCAACTTCCTATCAATTACCTAATGTTAATTTTTTTTCTTAAACGTCTCAGTTTGCATTGATGAATGACAAAAAAAACGAAGTCGGACTCGCACATGAAGGGTTCCGTTCTATCGTATAAGATTTATTTATTTTAAAAAATCCCTTAAACATAACAAGGGGTTATTCCCATCTGATCTTATGATCAGATTGTCGTTGCATCTGATCAAATAAAAAGTTCCCGTTACGACTTTTGAAAATTTTTGCTTTTTCATTGATGAAATGCCTAGTAGAAAATTTACTCCATAATTTTACTCAAACCCTGGTATGCTACACCAGGCAGTTGTGTTTTTAGTACTCAATTATTTTATTTATTATTAGAAAAGATTATTATATTGTTAAAAGAGGCAATAGGAATTCACACCGTCAAAATTTCATTTAATTACCATAATCGGTACATGAGATACAGCCCGCTGACAGATGGACCGGACGGTAGCAGAAATAGGGTACTAATTCATAGTAATAGGGTCCCTTTAGGCACCCTTCGTATACGGAACTCTAAAAACCGTTTTAAATGAAATATTATCGTATTAGACTGTCCTCATAGCTCTGTTGGTAGTAACTCTGCCTTCTAATCTGCAGGTCGTTAGTTCGATTCCCGCCCCAGTCAAACTTTTGTGGGATGATATGTTTGTTCTATGTCTGGGTGTTTTATATGTATCCATGTATGTTCATCAGTCTCTGGTACCCATACATAGTACAGGCTCTGCCTAGTTTGGGATCATTTGACCGTTTGTAAGATGTCCCGTGTATTTGTTTTTTTATTTAATTTGTGGGTAAAATACAAATAATAAAAAAAACTTTATAATGTGCCTAAGATGGAAATCGGAACCCCTTACGTCCCATTATTTTTTTAATATAGTTTTTTTTTTAATATAAAATTTAAAGTTACTGGCCAGCCATTTATGATCTACGATGCAATGCTTTGTGCGCATTTCCAAAGCATTACATGCAATTTGCATGATAACCAATAAGAACCAATATAATTATATCATTATTTGTTATTGTTGATTGGACCTAACAAAATATTTTATGAAACATTTATTAAGACATCACTATACTCTGTTCGAGTAACGAGAAAAATAAAAATGTCCAAAAAAATATTATTTACGAATCGAAACTCAAATCATTTTATCATATTTCAAATGTATGTACTTATAGAGAAACCTTGAACTTACATCAAACATACTTACTTTAAAGTTATCTCAACGATAATGTAATCAAAGTTCAAGAACAACTTGTTTCGTGGAGCATAGTGGTTTGTTTAAGTTCTTGTGTGCTAAGTCATACCTACACATAAAATTCAATTTATAATTTTTCGAATTCATTTAAATATAAATAAAAATATGATTCAGTATCTGATGTTATATTTTCTTACTATTTTTATTTAACTACATATTAGACATATTTTTTTTATTTAATGTCTTTTCTTTTTATTTACTTTTGAATTGCTCAAACTACTAGCAGAGTAATTTATAAACATGAATACTTCGTAAAAAACATAAAATAACATCCCCATGCCCCCTAGAATAAATAGGTACACGTCCAGCATGTTGTATTCTATCCAGCTCAGCTCAATCGCAGGATTCTTTAGGTGGCTTGCACCTTTATGCCTTATTACGTATTCGATCCAATACATTGCAGTATCCAATGCGCTCATCGGCCTATCTCTAAATCGTTCTGATGCTTCCTTAGCCTTTTTTTTATAAGAATCATTGGTTAGAAATTCATCAAGGTGATTTTGAAGAGATTGTTCATTAATGTCGTTGAATTCAAGGATCCTCCCGAAGCCGAGGTTCTTGACTTGAAGCAGGTTATTGTATTGATCAGCGTACACAGGCACGCCAATAATTGGCACTCCGTGAAATATTGCCTCTTGAGTTCCAATTAACCCGCCGTGTGCTATGAATACTTTGATGTTTGGATGAGCTGCAATCAATTTAGACACGTTTATGAATTAAATATATTTTATATAATTATTCCTTTTTAATAACTTATACCCATAGTTGCTGACCAAAAAAACCGGATGCTTTGTCTTAGAGATTTCTGTATCTTTACATGCATGGAATACCCATGTTATTGAGTCTTTCGTATTATATACATTGTAGCGTATGATAAAATTCTAACTGAAAGTAACAGAAAAACAATGTTTTAATTGGACAATACTCACTCAGTATTTCTTTCTGTGGTAACCACTTCCTCACTACCAAGTTGTCTGGCTTATTCGGCAAATTGTCATCCTCCCATTTCCACAGCACTGTTTGTTTTAATTTTCTGAATACGTTGAGGAAGGCGTCTCTCTTCTCAGCTGGTAACTCTGAACTGCGCACGTTTGAACCAAAATTCACGTAAACTACTCCTTCGGTAGCTTCGTCTAGCAGTTTTTGCAAGTCCTGAAAATAAAACAAATAAGGTTCTTGTATGTAAGTAATAAGTTAAACTAATAGTTCTAACCTACAGGTTCATTATCATCTTATTTCATTGTTTACAATGAGTTGACTTTATTTACTCTACAGACCTTGCATTTACTATTTCAATGGTAGTAATATGGTATCTGTGCCTAGGGTATCATTAGATGACTTTATGAATTGAATAGTTTCATAATAACTGTCTTGTGTATAAGGAATTTTCCACTTGACTAACTGATACCTACTGAATTTCTGAGGCATTTTCATTGTTTGTATTAAGAGTTATATCATCACAGAACACACATAAAGCACCAGCCTTTATTAGTCCACTACTGGACATAAGCCTTCCCTAATAACAGGGATATGCCCATCATCATATTATGTTACATTATCATTCTAAAAATATTCTAAGTTACACGCTGGACAAAACTGATGATCCCTCTGATTCCAAAATCATTTCATTCATTGCATGATTAAATTTTTCGCTATAGCCATCCAACTAAAATTATAAAGACGAAAGTTGGTGATATGTTTTTGATATACTTTCGCCTTTCACGCCAAAGATTGGATTGAGCTGTAATTAATAATTTAATAAAATTATTAAACATTTTTAATAGTTATAGATCTGAATCAACTATGTACTGGCTACTTTTTATACAAGTATCACGCAAACAGCGATAGCTAGAAAATAATACTTACATCAGATAGTTTTGAATCACTTTTACTGAGATGTAGACCACCAATCTCTATAACATTTGGAAGATAAGCTACTGGCGCGTCGAAGCTGAAGTGTCCATTTATCAAAATCAAAGAAGCATTCTTCTGCATTTCATACAAACTTGGCACAGGTTCTGGCAAATTCGGTATGTACTTCTTTACTAAAGCCTCCTGCTTTTCCAAATACCAAAACCTCCAGTAAATATATTCGTAGACGGTGAAGTACAAGTTCCTCAGTCTTCCAGAGAAGCTGGTCGGTTCTTTCACAGTTAAAAATTCAGAGATCGTCGTCGCCAACTGTAGAGGGTTCCTGGTGACAATATTATGCCTCATACAATTTCCAAATGTCGTCACAAGGACTAGTGGAGCTTTATATTTGTGTGCTAGAATGTATAAAGATTCTTGGTAAAACTGTTCGCTGATGACTAAATCAAATGAGTTGTCTTCGGCTAAGAACTTCTTCACCTCGGTTGAGTTGAGAAACGTTTCACTCATCCCCAAGCCACCTCCGATAAGGATTAAATCATGAAATTTTTCCGTTGATATATGCACCATGTCAAAAACATTAGGCCTTTCGATACCTAAAAAAACAAGATTCTATATAATAACCTACCAACATCAAATTAAAACTTGTGACTATATCAGACTAAACTTGGTTACAAAATTAAAATGATAACTAATCCAAACCTGTAGGTACCTACAGACAGAAGACTTATACTTCGTCAATAGATGTCAGCTACAACTTTCAAGTACTTTACTTAAGTATATCATCATTGTCATCCACAGCCCGATTTCACCCACTGTATCATATACATGATCATGATCCACTTATGTATATAATTCTAACTTATTATTTTCCTTACCAAGAACATCCCAAATCATTCTATCTTCCACCATCACTTGGCGGTAGGTTGGTGGGTGATCTTTCTCCTTATTCCCAGTTATTACAGTAACGTTATGCCCCCTCCGAGCCAGCTCAAGTCCAATCGGTCTCAACATTATATTGTGGGATTTTGATGTGAAAGGAATCACATACAATATATTGGCTGATTCGCATATTGACGATATGCATATAATCAAAAGTAGTTTTAGTGCATCCTGTAATAATAGATTATGAGTAACTTAAGATATTTTTATAGGTACGATTTTACTACTTGGTTCCTTTAATATAGGTAGGTACCGTAACAGCTGACGCTTGGTTTTCCCTTGAAAAACTGTCAAATTTTTGACGCATCGTTGTTGATTTTTGACAGTTTTTCAAGGGAAAATGAAGCGTCTTCAGTTACTGTACCTGTAATATGGGATTCAATTGTAAATGTTGTATGTTGGTTGGTAACATCTAAACGAAGATGAGGTCAGTCTTAGTCTACTAGCATAGTTGTAGGTACCTAGTCTACAGGACAAAACCTACCTACGTCTACGCAACTACTTCTAAATATCTCCGTCGAGATGTTTCAATTACCTTTAAAAGAAACTACTTGTTTATTCTGTGGTAGGTTCCATTATCCAATCATACACTCAATAGTTCTAAATTGGTTTTAATAAGGTATTATCCTAGTAACCACTTCAGCATTCCTTCTAATATAATTTTTCTCACAATCCATTCAACTCGTTTTCGGTCTCCCTCTACTCGTTCCAGACACAATCATATTTATTACTTTTATTCACACATTACGTATTAAAAATTATCGAATACAATCTCATAAGATATAACTTACTACTTACAACTCCTGCTTAGTACCTGCTACACTAACCACTAGCCATAAACCTTAAACGTTGTTGCACATAATGGTAAAATTTAAAAAAAGCACCAACCATATTTTTGTTGTTTTCTAATTTTTTGCACTCACAAATAAACTCATACTTAATTTAAAACATGAGTGACATACGCCACGACTGATACTGAGTTATTGAGATAATTTTGTCCGTAGATCAGACATTAGTCGTTGGTTCCGCCACAGAATGCACAGAAGTTTCAAGTTCGTGTTTTGATGACCGCATCTACGAGCAGTCCACCACTATTAGCATCATGAAGTGTTAGATAATACTTAATTCATCGTAGCACGATTCAATTGATCGAATTTGAGTCTTTTTAATTTTAGATAACATTACTACATGTTACTAAAACATTAAAGAAAAAATATCCAAGGCTTTATCTACACTATACATATATACACACAAAAATACATTGTAATATGTTACTATTATAAAGAGGAAAAATTTGTATTTTTTGTGTGTGTGTATATGTTTGAAACTCAAAAACTACTGTGCCGATTTCAAAAATTCGTTCACCTACATTCACCCTGAGTAACATAGGCTATATTTATTGCTAAAAAAGATTAGGGATCATTACTAAAACTTAGAACCGATAACCGTTGGGGTAAACGAGTTCTTCAGTGGAGACTGCGGCTCGGCAAACGTAGTATAGGACGCCCTCCGGCCAGGTAGAGTGACGATCTGCAAAAGGCTGCTAGTAGAAGCTGGATGCGTCGAGCTCAGGACAGGGCGCCATGGCGCTCATTAGGGGAGGCCTATGTCCAGCAGTGGACTGCTATAGGCTGACGATGACGATGATGATGATGGCTAAAACTTAAGTAACGTAACCCAAGGTGTAAACCCGTCCGAAGCCGGGACGGGCCGCTAGTAATTACTTATATAGCTAAAATAACAAATCTGTATAAAATCTTACTAAAAAACAGAAATATAGGCAGGTATTAATCACGTTAGAATTGCTTATATTTAGTTAGTATAGTACTAGGTAAGTAGCAAGCAAGATGGAAAGTTACCTGTTACAAATCTATACCTTATCATCATCACCATCCCCAGCCCTTCACCCACTGCTAGGTATAAGCCTCTTTTTGTAATAGGTAAGGTACGTAGGGTACAGTAGGGTCGGTGCCAATCCCCACGGTTCAAAGCTCGTCTCATCGTGGGCCAAAACTGGATGAGACAAGCTTTGATCTATATATAACATGGAACTAGTTTGTTGGGTTGCCCATTTATTTATGTAGCATGGTAGTCAATGCAAAACCTATCGTTACCGGCGGTACTTAGATCTAGAAATAAGGTAGGTTTTTATGGTTTTAAATGTGGTTAAAAATAACGTAGGTTTACCTACATGCCTAACTAAAATATTTATTTGATAATCAGCGCTGTGGATCCTATTAATATTATAAGAAAGTGTGGAAAAGTGAAATTTGAAAATGTGAATATTGAGCACATATCTATGTAAGTAGTTCGAGATCTGGAATAACTTATAATATGTTACTTTCATCCGAGTGCAACGCGAGCGAAGTTGCGGGTGCTAAGTATAAATTAATGCTTACATTAGGTAGGTATATAAATTAAGTAAAAAAAATATTATTAATCCTACATTATACAATTCATGTAACTACCCGTTTATGCTTGGGGTGACGTGTCATGCATAGGTGTCATGGGAGCGCTCACTTTGAACAAAAAATGTGCCTTAATTTTCCAGAAGTAATGGATGTTTTCTTGTTTCCAGTATTCAGTATTCAGTTTATTTATTGCAGCATAAGACTTAGTAACTATAAGTGTTCAGTTCTATGCATCCTGTTTAAAGGATGTAGCAAAACTTAACCTATATATAAGGTATCTAGGTACTTAAAGTACCTACCTACAACTTATAGTACAATTTGGATTATATAAAGTATGAACCTATACCTAATTAGATTTTTCCTATGTTGTATAGTTTTTTTTCAGAGTGAGCATTCCCTTGTACGTTAGTAGGTACTATCAATCTGATAACATAATACTAACAAAGCAGTCTAGATAAGGAATTAACATTTTTTTTACATAATTATGTAACTTTATTACAGTGACATCTACTGATAAAACTCAGAAGCTTGTCCAAACTGCGGCAACATTCAGCAGCTGTGGCTTGACTGAGTCAACTAGTAACAGCTACAACTGCTAGATGGCGTTAGATCACAAATCATTTCATTTAATTTTATTTTATGAAAAAAACCGCATCTAAATCCGTTGCGTAGTTTTAAAGATCTAAGTATAGATAGAGACAGACATACAGCAGGAAGTGACTTTGTTTATAACTATGTAGTGATAATTATATGGGGGATAAGCCCTACTCCCCAGACAGGGCATGCGGGTTGGGAATCACGGGGCACAGCTTTTTCGCACCGCCAATGCTGCTGCGAGGCCAGAAGATATAGCTGTGCCTTTATTTGGCTGCGTTATGCCGCATTCAGCCGGTCGCTAGAGCCCCGTGCTAGCGGTTGGAACTAAATCCCTGCTGGACATAGGCCTCCCCTAATTTATTTATTTATTTATTTAATTAAACTTTTATTAAAAAGGTTTAAAAGAGAAAGTAAGAATACCGGTCTAATTATATAATTATTATTTTTTAAGACACCTGTGTAGTACTTGGATGAATTTATATATCTCAAAGAGTTTGCATAGAAACTTTTTTGTGATATATCTAGATTAAGGATGTCCTGGATATTAACAAAGGCTTCAATAACTTGTTTCCACTTATTACCTAATACCTACAGTGGTACCTATACCTACTAAATGTATGTATAACCACAGATTAAATCATATATTTGACCATCATAGATTTGAAATAAATAGTTCGGTGTGAGTTTCATTGTAGTTCCTACAATTACCTACTTTATAAAATCCTACTTTAATGTAATTTATGTGTGTGGATGTTTGTTACTCTGTCACGTAATAACTACATTACGGATTTTGACTAAACTTGGAATCTCACATCTTGTGTTCGTGTTTTCCTTCAGACGGATTTCTTCATAGAGACCTTAAACTTTAATAATTTTGTAAACCCTATTATTACCTATGTCTTATATCTTGGGCCATGCGACATTATAAAAATAAAACAAAATATAAGGGAGAATTAAAACATTATATTTTTTTTATCGATACGTTTTAGTAACGCCTAATTTAATTTTAATTAATATATTTCTAATAATTTATCATTGTCATTGTTAAAGGGCTATTCACAAAATTTGACACGGAATAAGTAGGTACCTACTTTTAACTAATTATAAAATCGAATTGTTAAATTATTTGACTGTGGACGGAATTATTCCAATATTATTCATTAAATTAGTAAAGCTATATGACTTTTAAATGATAAAAGTTGAAATTTAGATAAAATTAACAAAGTATTAAGTATATAATACTACAACATGAAATAATGTAAACTAAATGTAGGTAATTACTGACTAAAGCCATCCATACATTCAGTCTGTTATTGACTCTGATATACAAAAAAATATGGCATAGATAAATTCATCCAATTCAATTAGTAATCTCTTACTTTTTCCATAACTTTGTAGTTATTACTTCTACGTTCAGTATAAGCGGGACCATTTTTAGAATCGTAAATGTGTGTCCGAATACCGTTTTCAAGGTATTTGGGAGGTTCTTTGTAACCTCTGCTTTTAGTCACCGAGTTTATTTCTCTAGATTCAATAATTTCTTTTGAGCGGCCATCTCTTGAAGGGACAATTTTCTTACTGACTGTCTCCACTGTATCAGTGACACTGGGTCGTTCAGGGTCACCTGATTTTGTTGTGTATCTATAAGTTTCTGAATAATTATCACTGCTGTTACTACCCCTTCTAATAGGTGACTTTACCCGTGTTTCCAATCTTGTTACGAACGGACTTGATTCTCTGTTCAATGATTCCGTTTTGTATAGAGGAACTTTCCGCTCCTCTGATATTCTTTCCTTGTAATGCGGTGACGGTGTGCCATATCGAGATGATAACCTACTGCCGTCAGATTCGTCATCAGCGTGAAGTGTTTGGTACAAATCTGGAGCGCGCTCTCTCAAGCCTTTCATGAAGATCTTTTTCTTGTCGGTGTCATCGAATGATTTCGAGTATCCGTTGGTATGACCGTTGCTTAAAGGCGTCTTTCCATATCTAGCTCCGAAGAGTCCGTCTTTCCTGCGTTCAGTTTCACGGGAGACAGCATCGGCCAAGTCTCGCTGACTGCGGTTGATTATAGAGACAATTCCAGGACTCTTTAGCTGTTCTGGAGTTTCGTCCAGTCGGCTGAGGTGGGGGTTGGACTTATACATGGTAGAGTAGTTTCTGTTCATGGAAGGTACGTAGCGAGGGTGGGTTTCTTGTTCAGGTGCGCCCATAGCAAAACTCTTGCTACGGTTGAGGGCTTTGTAAGTGCGCGCGGGTTTGGCCGGGCCAGGTGGGTATCCGTTTATTTTCCCGTCAGGTGATACTGTTACGTTATTGTTAGAGATATTAACGGCACTATTGGACCTCTTGTTGTTTGTCAAACGATGCCAATATTTATTAGAGCTGGGCTTTTCTGTTTTCTCTTTTCGTTCGTGTAACTTTCGAGGCAGGGTCTGCGCGCTTCTTGCGTAGTCTTCTTCTGCTACGTTCGGATTCAGTCTACTGGTGGAGTGACTTAACCGACCCAATGTGTTCGAAAACTGGCCCCTGGAAACAAAAACATAACAGCATGAGCACTTTTTGTTAGAAGTTAAAAAATATATCGCTATTTCGAGATGAGCTCTACCCACGTACTTATTTTTATTCTTGTCTATTTAGCCGCTCCCGCAAAAAGTCGGTATTCAAGTAATTGGATTGAATGGGAAATCTACTCCTACGCATAGTCCATGCTTTGTTTATGCTTATTAAGCAGCCAAGTCTTTGTTACTTGATACTGCCTTCCTACCTGTAATTGAGGAGACAACTGAATGAATAATGGCGACTTTATAATATCCTAGCTTGGCCTTGAATCACTACATCTACGGCAATCTGCAAAGATAATTGTATCATGCTCATTAGCATAAAACACCTGTTGTTTGTAACAACGTTTCTTATTAATTAGTCATATTTGTCTTTGTCAACTGATTCTTTTAAAGTCACTGAGTCAGAACAGCTAGTGCAAACTAAATAAGGGCTTATTTTAGAAATGGAATGCTTATCTACCCTATTAGGGCAAGACCGTGGCCGGCGCCGTTTGAAAAAGGTTAGATATGCCGGAACGCAATAGCTTACTTGAATGATATGTCGGGGATTTTAATTAGTGAAGAAAATGCTAGCAACTTTATATTACAGAAATAATAATGTCATTATCTGTTTATTTGTCATTTTGATTGGCTTTTGTATGCTTCTATAACTGAGTATCTAAAGCAATCTTGGAATTCGATTTTATTTTTAAATACTTATATGCCGTTGAGAAGTAACAAAGATTTTTCATGGAAAACGATGCATGTGTCATCACATCACATAACACACATCGTTACAAAATAAAAATAAAGCATATTTATTTTATTCTTTTTTTTATTAACCTGCATCGTCCCACTGCTGGGCAAAGGTCTATTATATTTTCTTACCGATTTAAAATGTGATTCCAATTTGGATGATTTGACTGAAAGGTTTTTAAATTATAAGTACCTACCTATATGGTTATAAAATATTACACTAAACTAAGGTATCATGAGATTGTTAACAACTAAAATTTTGCTAATTACCAACAAAAACATAACAGCATGAGCACTTTTTGTTAGAAGTTAAAAAATATATCGCTATTTCGAGATGAGCTCTACCCACGTACTTATTTTTATTCTTGTCTATTTAGCCGCTCCCGCAAAAAGTCGGTATTCAAGTAATTGGATTGAATGGGAAATCTACTCCTACGCATAGTCCATGCTTTGTTTATGCTTATTAAGCAGCCAAGTCTTTGTTACTTGATACTGCCTTCCTACCTGTAATTGAGGAGACAACTGAATGAATAATGGCGACTTTATAATATCCTAGCTTGGCCTTGAATCACTACATCTACGGCAATCTGCAAAGATAATTGTATCATGCTCATTAGCATAAAACACCTGTTGTTTGTAACAACGTTTCTTATTAATTAGTCATATTTGTCTTTGTCAACTGATTCTTTTAAAGTCACTGAGTCAGAACAGCTAGTGCAAACTAAATAAGGGCTTATTTTAGAAATGGAATGCTTATCTACCCTATTAGGGCAAGACCGTGGCCGGCGCCGTTTGAAAAAGGTTAGATATGCCGGAACGCAATAGCTTACTTGAATGATATGTCGGGGATTTTAATTAGTGAAGAAAATGCTAGCAACTTTATATTACAGAAATAATAATGTCATTATCTGTTTATTTGTCATTTTGATTGGCTTTTGTATGCTTCTATAACTGAGTATCTAAAGCAATCTTGGAATTCGATTTTATTTTTAAATACTTATATGCCGTTGAGAAGTAACAAAGATTTTTCATGGAAAACGATGCATGTGTCATCACATCACATAACACACATCGTTACAAAATAAAAATAAAGCATATTTATTTTATTCTTTTTTTTATTAACCTGCATCGTCCCACTGCTGGGCAAAGGTCTATTATATTTTCTTACCGATTTAAAATGTGATTCCAATTTGGATGATTTGACTGAAAGGTTTTTAAATTATAAGTACCTACCTATATGGTTATAAAATATTACACTAAACTAAGGTATCATGAGATTGTTAACAACTAAAATTTTGCTAATTACCAACATACTTATTTACTTTAAGCTTTTTTAGTAACTTCACTTACATGTTCTTGAAATTCGGAGAATTTAATATTAAACATAATTATATTTAATATTTCCCTCAGTTAACCGATAGAATCACCCTCACTTAAGATAACATACTTTAGATTAAGTATTATAACGGAGGCATTAGCAAAATTTTATGTTTGTTTCGTGTCGTCGTAGGCGGACACATGTATCGGTTGTAGGACAAGATTCTATTTAAGGCTCATTAGGTTTCTGTTTATGTTAATTGATTATTATTTGATAAGTATTGCGAAACGAATAAAACCAAAACTGTTATGGAAGCTGCGATTGTCTTTTTGGTCCATCTTTTATGATGCAAACATTTTATAACTTTGGAATTGAAAAGGCTTTAGAAAAAATACAGATTTTTAATATCAATGATTAAAAAATATAAACAAAAGGGTACTAATAATGTTATGTGTATATAATTAAAGGAGTATCGGTATTGAGCATTTTGAGTCAATAAAGCCAAGTAGAGTTTTTTTGCTTTGTTTGGTCACATTACGAATTGGTATAAATTAAAAAGTTGACTATTCAAAGTGTTCCTAAGATAAGGTATTAATGCAAAATCAGTTCTAGTTAAAATGTGATGGTTAGTCTATGTACACTACATTACATACCGATCTCTGTGGTCTCGCTGGTCTCTGGTGTCTCGGTCGCGGGTGTCGTGTGCGGCGTTCCGTCTCGCACTGCCCTCGTACTTGTGCTCGCGGCCGTAGATGCTGGGCGCGAAGGGGTCCTCGCCGAGGTAGTAGCGATGCGGCGGTGCCCCTCCCCCTCCCCCGCCCCCTCCCCCGGGCGGCAAGATCTCTCCCCCGTACTGCTTGTACGTGCGCGACGAGTGCTCGGGCGAAGGCGAGCGGGAGCTCCTCCATCGCGCGCGTCTCTCCGCAGACGCCGAACGAATCTTACCAACCAACTTCCGAATAGAGTTCCCGATCGCAGATCCGACCGATTTCCTTGCCGGCGATGGACGACGACCATTATCCGCGAAACGGGTCTTCTGATTCTGCTTGCGCTCGTCCCGCTCCCGTCGCCGGGGCGGTGTTCGATCTCTGTCCGAGCTGCCGCGTCTCTCGCGCGGGGGCGAGTAGTCGGGAGGTGGTTCGGTGGCGCCCTCTTCGCGGCTGTCGCGGGAGCGGCCAGAATTGTCGTTTCTGGAGGAGCTTCTGTAGCCGCTGTCGTATCTGTGCTCGTCCTGGAGGCGTGGTTTGGCGTGTCGTTTGCGGTCTGGTGGTACGGGACGGTAGTCTTCCTCGAGCGAGGGCTCGCGGAAGGCGCGTTCGGCTTCCAGCGGGCGGAAGGGAGAGGAACGCGGCGGACTATGCATGGTTGACGAGGAGACGTATGCAGAGTCGTCGCGTGAAGGTGGCGGCGGGTGGCGGGCGGCGGGCGAGACTCGCGTGCTGTAAGACGAGCGTGCGGCCGGCGGCGACGGTGACGCGCTGCGTGGCTCCGGCATCCTCGGCTTGCTGGCGCGCCGCTGCGACCAATCCGCGACCCCCTTGAAGTACCCGCCCGTACGGTTCGGAGGCGCACTCGTTCGTTCGTCGGACGGCGTTGAAGATTTTGTCTTCCGCAGCACTCTATCGCCGTATACGGGCGGGGGAGGCGCTGACGAGGTCTTCCCGTAGTAGCCCTCGTCCTCTACGGTTTTGGTTTTGAAGAAGGCGGGCTCAGGTCGTCGTCCTATCTCCTCGGCTATGGAGTCGTGGGAGGAGCGCGATTCGCTGCCGAAATGGTTTTCGAGCCACTTTGAGGTTTCCTTCTTGCGTGTTTCTTCTTCGATGTCGAAGTCTAGTGGTCGTTTGGCGAATTCTTTTTCTTGTTCTGTAAAATAAATAACGGATCGTAAGTACTATAACTTTACCTGCCTTACTGGTTAGGATGCGCGAGCGCACTTGTTGCGTTTCGCGGTAGAGTGCTGCCGCGCCCTGCCTCACTTCCATTCGCACATGTTATGGCGTAACCGTTCAGTCAATAAGTTTGCCAACTACCGAAGGTCAATGCGATGCAGACATCTTTACCTAACTTATGCGGGACATTGTTGGTTTACCTAAATTATTCATAGTGACAAATTTTACTAGGCCACATATTTGTTTACGGTTTATGTAACTACCTATTATAATTTACGACTTCACCGGTCAAAAAATTAATTATCAAGTCTTGTTTTAAGGTTCGTTTTAATCTTTAGTTACCTTTTAAATAGGTACCTATTTTTACCTGTTTTCAAACTCAAAATTCTTGTTTACTTTAAAAATTAATACTCCTCTCTACTTTGCAATAAATTTTGGTACACACTGAATGCCATTGTAGGCAGGTACCAATATAAAAAGAGGTAGGTATAATATACAGTTCACAAATGATAATTACGAGTTTTTTTACTACAGAAACTAAAATAAAAACATGCAAGTTTGCGATGTAGTTTGTTTGCCCATGTTCTGTTCACATCTTATAAAGCCAACCGCAACAATGGAAGCTATAACTTAAGTTAAGTATTCTAGTAAGTTTTTTTAACTGACACGTTCGTTTATCCAAGTTTCTATTTGCTGGTAGTATATGCTCTTTGCGTAACATTTTGGTAGCACCACAATTTTAAGAGAAAAATAATTTAAACCAAACATGCTATATGGGAGATTGTTTTGATTTTATTCATAAATATTATGTAAATGTTAAGACAAGCTTATGGTTCTTGCATGGTTATTAAATGGATAGTTGATAGCAGATAGCGAGCAACAGTGAAAACAAAAGGTACAAAGTTGAATTTATAGGGCCCCGAGTTCGCAAAATTAAAATAGCAGAGACCTAAAAATATCCATTTTGATATAATATATTTTCTATTTTATAAAGCCAGAGATTTCTAATTCACAAATGACCCATAAAGATTATGTTTAATCGTGACGTTATGCGACGAAGATGTGAAACAGTGACCAACAAGGTAGGTACAGGTAATTATTTTTCTACATGGTCATGTAGGTACAACCCACGGCGCCAGAAAATAATCTATTCAAGTGAGCTTTTAAGGCAACTGGATCTCAGAGGCCTGATTCTAACTGACGCAGTAGGTAAGTAAGCATGGTTATTTTATTTACATAGCTCGTTAGTACCTACTGTTCTTGTTTTTTGAATAAATGATTACTAGCTTCTATATACCGGTCCCGGAAAAAAAATGTGTTTCATTCGCTATGAAATCCTCTTATCCGCTACTTTCAACCCTTTCAGTAGTTTTGGCGTGAAGGGGAATTAAATCAACCATAGTCATCCATAGTCGCGTCATGTAAAAAAAACACTGGCGGTAAGCTATGCATTTGCGCATTAGGCGATTTATCGGTATTTACCCGTGCGCAAACACACCCCTTCCACTTCTTTCAGAGTTCTTTTTACATGACACGTACTCTACCTATATCCCAATCATCTTCAAATTCAAACAAACATTTACAGACAACAGGACAGGGTGCAATGATCATTAGGGAAGACGTCCAGCAGTGGAATATCATAGGCTAATACTGCTATATGATGATTCGCTTTTATTACAATATTAGTTATTTGGTTAATTATGTCTCTATACCTACCTATACATATACAGAGTGGCGCTGTGTAATGGCCACAATTAATGAACACACGGGTAGTGCTACTTGTCAGTAATCATAAAAAAATAAATCCTAAAGCTAAAGATTATTATTCAAAATTTATTTTTTAAACAAACTAAGTCACAATTTAAGGTAAGAAAATTTAAATCATGCTTCACTTCAATTTGTCCTGCCTTATCCGTGGTTTAGTTTGTTTGAAAAAATAAAATTTGAAAAATATACTACTTTTTTATTTATGCTAATTGACTTTAGTTTTAGGATTATTTTTTTATGATTACTGACATGTAGCACTATCCGTGTGTTCATTTAATGTCACCATTACAGTGCTACCCTGTATAATACGTCAATGTTAGCAAATCTATTTGCCTAAATAGACTAAGTAGATCCATTTCTGTTGGCATTAACGCCTTTGGATAAAATTGAAAGGAAAATTAATAAATTTCATATATTAATCATTTTACCTGTAATCAAAACATCTGCAGAATATTATATTTTTAATTAGGTACTTGAAAAATTTGATAGTTCACTAATTTTAAAAAATCATTTTACAAATTCGACTCGCTTTAGACCTGAAATTGCTGACTGGACCACCGAAAAATCGGTAACCTTTAAGTTAAGTTATTATTTATTTAAAGCACAACAAACAGAATAAACCGAACTTTCATCTTAATTTAGAAGGTTATTTTTATTTATTTATTTATAAAAAGATGAAACCAATAGATAAAACCAAGGTATAATACCTATTATTGTACGCGACACGGAACGTTTTGCGACCAAGGCAAACAACCTGATACTGGCGTGTATCTATTATACATTCTCATTCATTGTAAACTTCGGTGCAGGTTGTTTGAAACACCTTATTTGGGTATTGGATATTAATTTAAACAGACTGATCTATCAGTGGTTTTATTGGAAGCTACTTCCTATTTGTCTTACAAGGAACTTTGCTTTAGGTTAAACAACCAATAATTATATAAATAATGCTGGACATGATTACACAACATCACCTAGCCCCAAACTAAGAAGTGCTTGTAATATGGGAACCAGAAGTCTAATATATTATTTTGGTGATTATATACATTTAATACATAGAAAAAATACTCAAATCCAAGACAAAATATCTGCAGACCATGCAAACGTTAGTTCCGCGGCAGGAATCGAACCCGCTACCTTCTGCGTCTCAGACGGGCCTTTGCGTTTTAGCCACAGAGGTCATCCAATGAATCGAATTAGTGACGTTTTTTGTGTATTGTTGTTTAAAGAGCAGACGTGCGCCACTGTATTGGGAAGTGGTCACCACCTCCTATGGACCTATCACTAACTAAAGGTAAGTGCTACCTATGCTGATGGACTGCACCAACTTGAGGCATACAGGTGTTTAGACTCATGTGCCAGTAATTTCATAAACACTCTTCAAACTGGAACACAACAGTGCTGCTTTGCGGCTAGGGTAATAAATAGGTAGGGTGTGAAAGGCTAACCTGGAGAAGTCCAGGCTAGCCTTTCAGATAGAGCACTACTTCCTCCAAAATATTAGTAAAATACCTATCGACGCACTTACTTATTATAACTGTCTAGGGTATAAATAATACCTACAGCGTCATCTGTTGTAAAAGCTTTGAACTAGATAGAGCAGGTTTCATGTTTATGTTAAAGTAGTACCCTCTGTCGGTGAGTAGCTGAACTAAACTTTGAGTTCCAAATCTTACCGAGACGAAGTCGGCGCTGCCGTCGCATCCTCACTGATAAACTGTCCCAATCGTCGTCCATATTCGGTCGTCCTTCCCTCTCAACTGCGAAATAAAAAAATATCACGTAAGCATTCTCGAAAGGCAAAATATCGCAGTCAGTCAGAACCTCGGAGCCGAACGACAACGTTATTTTTTTTAAATTTCATCATCATCATCAACATCATTTCAGCCATTTTCGTCCCACTGCCGGGCATAGGTCTCCCCTTGATTTTGCCAATCGCCTCGATCCTGCAGTAGCCAGGTGCACGGGTTTTCTGATATCGTCGACCCATCTCACCGGTAGACGTCCACTAAATTTAAATTTATTCTCAAAAACTTTATTCTTAGAATTATGATAACTTGCCTTCTTCAGTCCTTGTCCTCGAGTTAACCTGTGTAGAAACACGCAGTCCTCCTGCCATCAGATCTGTACTCTTAATGAGGTCCACCCTTTTCCTCTTCTCAGTTCCACCAGTCTCTTCAATAAGACTCTGATCACTCCGCAATGACTTCACCTACGAACAAACAATACTTACAATAAGTGCATAAAGTAATGTGTTAAAGTATGTAGTTATACCTCGGTCATTTATTTACCTCTTCCTTGGATAATCCTTCGTCGCAAAGTTGTTCTTGCTCTTTTGTTTGACGCGTTTCTGTGACTATGGTTCCATCGGGTCGCAAGGCTCGCAGTTCTTCCTACGAAATTATAAAAAAATACATCTTATGATAAGATTTCTTTTATTATTACAAATCTGAAATCTACATAATAAAATAGTACGCTTAGAACTCTTCTACATACATGATTTCGATTTTACAATACATAATTACTTACTTCCAGCTTTTCTAGGGGCATAAAAGGGATACAGCTCATAAATCACCGAGAGGTACCGGTACAAAGCAATTTATGCTCATTGATGTAAAATGGTAGGATATTCCGGTTTTTGTTCAGGAATGTTACCATTCGCAGGTGAATGACAATTTCCCTTACATACGGCTCGAATACAAACCAGATGAGGATTACGCACAAATGATGGATAATCTTTATCAACATTTTCAATTCGGACGTTTTTAACTGAATCTCATGTTACGAAACTTTGCCATAATAACAAGGCATACCATCTTAGAATAAGTTTTTTGTAGTAACCAGGCTTTACTTTAATTAAAACTTAAAAGCTACTTTTTGCTTTTAAAGTTTTATCAGTTATCAAAACTCATTTGAAGAAGCAAGTATCAAAAAGAGGTCAGTACAAAACAATTTTAATCGTCTTAAGAAAAAAAATACCTACCGTATCATCAGTGGTAACGGTGGTGTTGTAGGCTACAGTATCTTTGACGAGCTGAGGTCCAGGTCGCACCAGCGCTAGTTGGTTCTCAGTTTGCGTCTTGAGAGCATCTCGAATGTCCTCCTCGTTGGTCTCATTCACGGCTGTGATAAGAGCCTGAAACAAACATCGAATTACTACGAATACTAACGGAAACAGAAACACAAATATTTATGATGATTTAGAGATAGAATACATCTTTCTTGGTACTTTCTAAAAACCTAAGACGGTAGATCCATCGAGTAATATTATTATATTAAGTGGGATGGGAACCATATTCATGTAAAAACTCTAAACCGCCAATCGTACGATATTATCATACCCACAGATTAAACTCAATTGTAACATCCTTTAGTAAAAACCTTTTTATGTTATGAAAACTCAAAAATGAGCTTTCTCGCCGACTTGTCGCACATTAGCTATTGTCAATGTTACACTGCGTGACATATGAAATGCTGACCTAAATTCATAATCACTTCATAATGGTTGATAATAAGTTTTATAAAAAGGCAGCAAAGTACTGGGCTAATGTGCCGGCGACAATCGACGGTGTCCTCGGCGGTTACGGACATATTTCGGACATTGACATCAACGCGTCCAAAGCATTCTTAGAAAAAGTGTTTGCGTTCACCAACCCGCCAGAAGCCAAACTGGCTCTTGACTGTGGTGCGGGAATTGGAAGAATAAGCAAGCACCTGCTGATACCACATTTCGATAAGGTCGATCTAGTTGAGCAGGATGAGAAGTTCATTAACACGGCAAAACAATTCATTGGTGGGAACAATGACAAGCTGGGGACACTATACCAAATCGGTCTCCAAGACTTTCAATTCGAACCGCACAAAAAGTATGATGTTATTTGGTGCCAATGGGTACTTGGACATCTAAACGACTACCATTTAATTTATTTCTTACGAAAATGTGTTCCTGCGCTATCGATGAATGGAGTTATTGTTATAAAAGAAAACGTTACAACTACTGAGGAAATGGAATTTGATGATGATGATTCATCTGTGACTAGACCCGTATCACGAATGAAAATGATCTTCGACGAGGCAAACTTGAAAATAGAAGAGACAGAGATCCAAAATGGCTTTCCTGCAGACATATATCCCGTACATTCATTTGCATTAACCCCGATCAAACGTAAAATAATAACTGAAGAGCCAAAATCACGCAAAATATTATAAAGGCGAAACATGTGTCTGTAAAGGTAAGTAAAGTATGTTTGTTCCCACTCTACTAGGTAACAGATGTACGGATTTCGATGAAACTTGGAATATATATACTTAAATTGTTACCTGGATTACTTATTTGGTACCACACGAGGGAATCTGCGGACGGAAGCTAGTAAAGTGAATAATTGAGATAACAATAATATAGATCTACTTTTAATAAAGTGGTGAAACATGTTTTGAATTCGTTTTTTATTTTGATAGTTATTCATTCACGTTAGTCGCTTACATTCTTTCCACTTTTTTGAAACGCATGATATTTTATACAGGATAAAATAGGGGTAGGTATAGTCACAGTTACTAGCCTATTGTGCCACCCTGCATTTCCGCATACAATACATTTCGCAGTGACCTACGTGGATGGAATTTCAATTGAAAGAGGCGAGCGGGGTAATAGCCTATCTTGAGTAATTAGGCGTCGATCGGAGATGGCGATGTTCAATCAAAGAACAGTTAGCGATGAATATCGCACGGCGCTCTATTATTAGGGCTTCGGCAATCTTGTAGCTTTGTGGTTCTTGCCTTGCCCGGCAATTTCGCGTTACAGTTACATTCTAAAATCTATGCTATGTACGGTTTCTGCTCTTAACGTAATTTATGGCTTTCTATTAACTCACCGATATCCATGAGATTATTTGTTTGATTTATTGATGATACAAGAGATATACCTTACCCAAATTTTCAATTGTAAGTAGATATTTTGGTTTCTTTACCCGACTGAGGAGAGTTATGTTTTTAGGGTGTAGGTATGTTTGTATGTACCGATGTGAGTTCCTTTGGCGATCGCTGTAGCTGCCCAAATAGCTACAAGGATTTTTACTAATGAGATGTCGTCGGATTCGTCTAGATCACGAAAGTGACTTAGGCTACACTTATGAAATATAAAGATACATTCACCCTGAGTAACATAGGCTATATTAGGTAAAACAATAAAAAACAAATCTTATGTCTACCCGTGCGAAGCTGGGACGGGCCGCTAGTATTTCTATAAATACTTATTTTATTGAATGTAGTTACTACTCGTAGGATAAACAAATGGTTTTGAGTTGAAATAATTATTACAATGTAGTGACATTGTAATAATTATTTCATAAAAGAGTGTTTTTAACCACATTGAACTCATGGTACCTACTTAATGTTTGTAACCATTTCTTGCGAATTAAAGAGCTATCTTTCATCCAAGTCAGGCCAAAAAATATAAGATTTTGGTCGTTCTCGTAAAAAAGCATTGTTAAAGAGACGAAGTTAGAACAAAGTTTCGCGTAAAAACGTGACTGTATTTGGAAATGAGCACGTCGTTTTGTACGTGTTTTGCGAGTCTCATCGACAAGATCGCAGTCCGTATTTAATACAGTTTTCGCTACTGAGAAACAGTATTGTAAATTTTTTTCAATACTTGTATGTAGGTATTTATTTATTTTGTTTTCAACACCCTCTATTCATCTATGTATTATAATAATCTAGTCTGCATTTTGGTTAGCTTATAATTATTGTGTCCTCACAGGTGTAGGTCGCAGGTTCGATCCCCATGTGCAATAAACATAAACTACTATATTTCAAGTTTCATCCAAATCCACTGAGTAGTTTTTGCGTGAAAAAATACATAACGACATCCATACATCCATACATCAATACATCCGTACATCTTCACAAACATTCACATTTATAATATTAGTAGGAAGGATCTATGTAAATATACAGGCTCTGGTGGTAATACAGGCTCTGGGTTCAGTCGACCGTGTTTGGAGATTTCCCATAATTAATTATTTATATATTGTTTATTTATTATATTAGATGAACTGCTGTTGTGTGTTGTGTGCTTAGGTAGGTTTAGATTCAAGTTGTACATAAAGTTGCACGAGTTATCACATCGTTAGCGAATTCTAGTCAGACTACTTACGTATGTAAATAAATCAAGCTACTTTAAAATAATTATGCATTCACTTAGATAAGATTAGGCCAGACTAGCGAAAATTATAAAGTTTCCTAATCAATCACAAAAGTAAAAGTAACTGGAATTAAAGTAGGTCGACACTTGTGCCAATATGCATGCTTGTAAAAATATTCAGCTAATTCTACATGAACGACTGTACTCGCGAAGGCAGGTGATGGATATCATAATAAATGTTCCGCAGATTTTTTCATGTCACACTTTTACAGAACGTGAGAGAATGCTTTGTGAAAGGTAAAATCGCATAAATTGGAACTTAAAAGTTTATATTGTTTTTTTTTATACAAGGTTTCGAGTTCATTATAACGAACAAAGTTATTACCTACCTACTCAAATAAAAATTACTTCACCTATCATAAAGTTCTGGCTATAATTAATGTAATAGGCAGGGATGAGGCAACCACGCCAGAAAACAAGGCTTTTGGTGCAAAACGCTGACTGAGCAAAAACCTAGGGAGTGTCCACAAGGAAGACCACAAATGCGTTGGTACGATGATATCAAGAGAACAGCTGAATTGTAATGGATGTAGATTGCACGAGACCGTGAGAAATGGCATGTATGAAGGATGCCTACACCCTTAGGGTTGAAAGTGGCTAAAAAGAGGCTACTAGTTTAAAGTACTAAGCTACAGTTGTATATGAATATAATTTTTTTAGTTATAATAAAGATCTAAATTAAGTAAGTCATCAGCAAAGTAATTCAATAACCATTTAGCTAGGTGCACCAAAGTGGATGGTACGTTTAATAAGCTAGGTCTAAAGGGCTCAGATACTAAACCTAGAAATATATTTACAGTTACATTTTACTAGACGCCTGTATGATGTTAATAAAAGTACAGTAACTCTCGTTTATAAGTTTACTGCATTTTGCAAGACAAGAGGCTTCCTCTTCTTTCTTTCTGAGCGTGGGCCGAAACATAAACGTGCATCAATAAAGCTTATTTATGTGCACATTAGATGTCGTTTGTTCATTAATGTAACCTAGATTAGTATATTAATGTAAGGTCTTCAGGCTGACACATTGAAACTTATAGATACTCACATCCCGTATAGATTTTTATGCATTTTTTTGACCCATTTATTTATTTATTTACTATTATTAATAGCTAGAACGATTTTTTTAATAAATCAATTAAACTAATTATAACATTAAAATTAAAAATGCAAAGAATATAAAAATAAAAAAACAATATAAAAGTCGGATTATTAAGATTAACAGAGCCATCTACATAAATAATACCAATAAAAATATAAATAATAATAAAAAGAAAATTGGACTCTCATTTGGATTGCAATTACTGCTCTTTTATAAATTAAACCTAACTTTAAGTCAAATTCCGTAAAAAGAAGTTCAGTAGGTGCTATTGTAGTGCCATTTACAGATATTCGGAACAGGTTATACATAGTAGGCAGGTGCAACCTAATTAATCAGGTAACAAGCGGATGGAAGCAATGTGTCACGCAATTTCTGGACTCGAAGAGGTGGCAGTTTAAAATAAAATCTAATAAATCAAGTCTGGCACAAACGAACGACAAAACATCGACGTGTTGGGACGTGAGGTGACGTACCAGTTTCTCTTATTAGTTTTATTGCTCTGAATTGACAACTTTTTTTAAAAGAAGGGCTTTCTCTAGTGTGAACGGAAAAGTTATGTTCTAATGGAATCCTATTAAAAGTATTAGTAGAACACACCAACGATTTTTATCCAGGCCATGTGACGAGAACTTTTTGTTTTAATAAAATCTTCACTAAAATACCATTGTACTTATATGTTATGTTAGTCATCAATGTTTCTAGCATAATATTAATGCTACTGAGGTATCAAATTATTTGAAAACCACACTCCAACCTTCATATTGATTAATGTAACCTAAACTCAAATTATACAGTTACATTCAGTCAATTTCATAAGGCATGTTCGACCGTCCTCGGTCTATAATCCCGTTTCTACAACTGCGCTCTTCGACGAAGATTCGAGTTCACTTCGCTGTCTGCCAAGTAAAAAGTCAATAGTGCGTCGTTTTCAGACCATGCGAACCCTCACCGACCGTAGACAGGGATAATATCTTGTGTGTAATATGTTGTTTTGCAGTGTGAAAAGTTTTAAGTATAGAATGCTATACAAATTGACAAGCTTTCTGCCCTCGGTTTTGCTCGCTTGATTCACAAACTATAAGTAGATTTTATAAATGTCACTCTTGGTCTAGACATACTATGCTGAATGTCTATAGCTCAAAAAGCTCAATATTTTTTTCGTAAAGTAGTAGGTAATAATCGTATACCGTGTAGAATAAATACTTCTATGTTGCTTTTGACTAAATCATTCCGTTAAAACTGAGTTAATTTTCCGGAGCTAAGCCAACAGGTGGGGCGGTGGGGTCGAGCTCGGCACGACTATAGATATCTGACTTGTGCATCGGCCTTGAGAGTACCACGGCTGCGCCCGCTCTGAGTTCGAAGGCGTTCGAAGCCGCTCGCTCGGTGCACGGTGACCTTTTCACTCCTCTCCTCCCGACCAAGTTATTTATTGGCACCGAACGAGCGATAAATCCTCAGCATCTGTGTACATCCGCGTTGTCTCTCACGTGAAATAGGGAACGAAAATTGTCTCGCGGTAGCTTTGAAAACAATGACATCCGACAACCATACTGATTCCTGTCCTCTAATGATTAATGGAAGTTCTCTATCGTACGTGCAAGGATAGAGCTAGATAGCACGACGCGTTATTGAAATCTAATTGACTAATGCTCAGTAATACCCAAATATTTGTGTCCAGAAGCGTTTCAATATTAATACTTCGTAGAGTACATGAGATATATACTAAGGGTGGTTGAATGACAATGCACAAATTTATATAGCTGTAGCACGTCCGCTTGCATCGACTGCCGGGTGAGTACGTCAAACGGGTTGACTACACTTTATTATTTATCAGTACACTACAATACTAATAATAAATACAGTACATTACGGTCGACTGATCCCAAACTAGGTAGAACCTGTGCTATAGACTGATCAACCTACATAGATACTTAAAAAACACCCAGACACAAAACAAACATAGTATATGTTCACCACACAAAGTTTGTCGATTGTCGGAGGAATCGAATCCGCGACCGAAGGCAACACAGAACACAAGCACAGAAGGCAAGGTTATCCAACAACTTAGCTATGTGGACAGTCACGCAAAAAAAATATTTTTTAAATATTTTTCTCATATTTAATCTAATCTAATATTATTATTATATTATAATAAGTTTATGGCAAATAATACTTGTAGCGCGGTTTAACCAACAAGGAAACAGAATTGCCCTTTCCCGCTGAGCCATAGACTTGTCCGGGCTTCTCAAGATCCCCTATCAACTTTCAACTTCGTACCGCTTGTACTAATGCTATAGATACTCTCAACAACAACCAAAGCTGTATTTACTAAAGGTTGTATTGTGGTTGTATGATTTACTAGTTGGCCCGCTCACAACTTTGTCACGCTTCCATGGACTTGCATTGCGATCAATGTTTTATGTCCTTTGATTTTTATATTTCTACATAACCCTAATTTTTAAAAGAAGGCAAAAGAACAGTAAGCTAAAATATTTATTAAATAACTATACATCTTTTTTACGCAACATATAAACCGCTTTATGGGACGAATAAATGTGATTACTTACTGTATTTTATGAAACTTGACTAACTCAACTGGTTTGATCAAGCTTCGAGCAGTAAACTGCTCCCTTTCCAGCAATTTTATCAAACTTGAATAGGTAAAAACCACTCATTACTGGTAGCCTACATAAGTTGCGAAGAAAAGAAAATACAAGGGGAACTCGACGTTCAGCAACTTGAAGGAGAAATTACCAGTCTGCAGCGACAAGGTGAACCAGTCTCTGCTATGGGTCGTGAAAGTTATTACTTTTGCGATGGGCGGACATGCAACTTGGTTTGCTAACTTAGCTAAACATTTATTATCGATCTCCGTCAATTTATTCGTGAAAGTTTATTACGGCATGCCGGCCAATACAAAAGATATCACTAAACGGTAGAGTCGGATAGTAAATGATTGTAATGAGAACAAAAAGTGAATAATTTCTAAAGGATTCCTTTATTAGTCCTGCGATCATCAGCATCGTAGGTCTCCTTTATGCGGTAAGCATTCCCACGAGCACGCAGCTTAAGAACAAAAACACTAGCGCGTAATCACGGGTCCTCGACAATCAGACAGCATTGGAGATGTTAGCTACGACTTAACCTTTTTTACAACTCGATTGCCGTCTACACTTGAATGGAATTCAATTTATTTTATTTCCATTCATTGGACAAGCAAATGGACTTAAGATACATGTGCTTGGTTCAAAGCTAATTTGATATACTTATAAAACCTGAAAAAAAACTTTTATTGCATAATAGATACTTAAATATGCTTAGTGTATTATTTTTTTGGATGCGTAATGCTCGTAGTTGCAACAGTAGAGCCTGTCGCATCAAGGAAAATTAATTTGGAGATGTTTATTACATATGATTTTTTTAAATGAGGAAATTAATTTTCTTTCTAATTATCGATTCATTTATATATTACTAGCTTCCGCCCGCGGCTTCGCTCGCTTAGTACCGGGATAAAATTAACCTAATTATTATTATTTTCTAAATTTTGTTCAATAGTATAGGTACAATTTAATTATTTTTTAATATGTAGTATATCTAATATAGGTAGGTAATTAGTTTTTGTTTTTTAAGCACCTCCGCTCAATTATTTTACTTATATTCTTTCCATTCTTGGTTGTCTAGAAGAAATAGCTTTAAGTGATAAGACCGCCCATTGTACCTACATTACTATTTAATTTCTCTGTTTTTGTAAAATTTTGGTTTTTAATCGGTGTTGTGTGCAATAAAATGTTCATCTATCTATCTATGTGTTAATCCAGGTCACAAACTATGTATATTCCAAGTTTCATTCAAATCCGTTCGGTAGTTTTTGCGTGAAAGAGTGACAAACATTGATCCATTGATCCATCCATACATCCATACTCTCAAACTTTTGCATTTATAATATTAGTAGGATGGGATAGGATAGATTATACAAGGTGGGGCAAAATTTTACCTCATTGAGGGCAGCTACAACATTTTTTCAAAAATTCTAAAATGTCATAGTTCAAAACCTATAGTTTCTTCAGTACAAAACCTTTCTAACTACAGGAGAAAAGGTGCATATATATATATATATACAGGATGGGGTATGGGATGGGATATATATATATATATATATCCCATCTAGATATATATATATATATATATATATATAGATGGGATATATATATCTAGATCCCATATATATGGGATGGGATATATATATATATATATATATATATATATATATATATATATATCTAGATGGGATATATATATATATATATATATCCCATCCCATACCCCATCCTGTATATATATATATAAAATATATATATAGAAAATGTTTTATAGAACTGTAATTTGTATTCAGGCCTGTCGTATTTTTGTATCTAATCTACCCATTGAACGAATCAAAAATTATAAAACTTTTCAATTACTTTGCCAATGTTTTATAACAACGAAGTACCTACAATTCGTAAATACCTGTATAGTTTCTGCGACGAAATGAAGTTTGTATAAAATTATTATTACATTGCATTGATGTATTACTGACACTATGACTATACGTGCTTCGACGGTGGTCTGAAACCGTTCAGTATTTATAGTACACAACAAAAAATATTTTACTATAATTATATAAGCCTTGCGCCTGAGTAATTAGATTAAGAGTGTTTCAGTGAAACTCAGCCGTGATCAAGTTCGACAAGTCAAGTAACATTTGTAGACAGGATGTAATGAATAAGCTGGCTTGGTTTGTCTGTCTGTCTATATCAGATATGTCTCATTAATGCTTCGTTAATTGCAGATTAATTTAAAAATAGTAGATTAGTAGCCAAGGGCTGTAAGGCATCAATTGCAGCCCGAGATATTTAGGCGCACGAGCGCAGCGAGGACGCTTATGGTTCGAGGGTGCAATTGGTACTTACACCCGAGCTAACTAATCTGCTTTACATCTCGATTGTGAGATAAGTAGAAAAAAAACCGGCATTACAAGAATAAAACATTTTTTTTTTCAAGAACGAAATCGAACTTCTCCTTTCGATATTTAAAATTGATGACTATTATACTTACACGAAGACAAGGCTGAATAGCAAAGCCTCTTTGGTCATTGGGCTGAATGCATGATGTCCATTGCCAGTATAATGGTTAGATGTATGCGAACTTTTTGAAAGAAAGAAGTGTTTTTTTAAAATTACTTACCGCCCTAGGGCTTTTCTAGCTACATTATTATCCTAAAGCGCTAATTAGTCACCTACATGCCCCGTTTGGAGGTAATAAGAACCTACTTACCGAACACGAGAGATGTAAAATACATTACTATATATATATATATACTTTTGTAAACACAGTCATCCTTACTGAAATCGTAAATATGTAACAATTTCAATAGATCTTTATCTTTATTTAACTCACACAATTAAAGCACAGAAAATATAATTAAAAGCAACAGTAGGTATGTTGTGACATTAGTATTACAAAAAAACTTGAGAGGTGTCAAGGGACACCCGGATGGAATCTATGAGAGAGAGAGAGAGAGAGAGAGAGAGAGAGAGAGAGAAACACGCGCACGCCGCACGGCTTCATTGAAATACAGATCGTATTATATAAATTAAAATTAAAAACATGCAAAAAGACGTGATCACCACAGCGATTTGAACAGGGTGTCGTGGCGCGGCAGCCCAAGCCTATACGGCGAGGCTAACGAGCACTTAGCATAAATTATTGAAATAAGCGCACTAGTCTATTTTGTACCTAAGTATTGATACATTGTTGTGTACCCGTGTCGAAATAAATGTTTTTCTATTTCTATTTCTATTATATTTCATGACGTCATCAGCCCAACCATTTGACAATTACAAAGTGTCGTTACAACTTTTGGTCTTAACTTTTTCCGTCTAGCCCCCTTTCGCAACGCGCGTTATGGAACTTCGTTCCAATATAATTATACAGAACAGGAGCTTAAGCTGTGTGGATGTTATCCATACTGCAAAGGCTAAATTGTCCAGTCTCAGCTTGAAGCTTCTTTGCCATTGCTTAAGCAGAACTGATGTTCGGATGGTTCCTCGCGACCTTTCATTTGGTCGCGTGAAATGAAATGTATTTATCGTAGAAACTGTGTACAAAAACCTAGGTTCCACCTAGCTTTTCACAGTCAAACAGTCTATCTATTAATATTAGACTTAGGTAATTTATTTATTATGAAATTCATGAATGTTATAAAATAATTTTTCTATGAGCTTACGGATTTTTGTCAGTTTACTAGTGGGCAGTTCTCGTATGTCTCTAGGAATTTTATTATATACTTTTAAAGACATGACAGAGCAATTTTTTTCAAAGTGCAATCTTTAAAATTAGTCATCATCATCATCATCAGCCTATCGCAGTCCACTGCTGGACATAGGCCTCCCCTAATGAGCGCCATTGCGCCCTGTCCTGAGCTCGACGCATCCAGCTTCTACCAGCAGCCTTGCGCAAGTCGTCACCCCACCTGGCCGGAGGGCGTCCTACACTACGTTTGCCGAGCCGCGGTCTCCACTCAAGAACTCGTTTACCCCATCGGTTATCAGTTCTTCGGCAGATATGGCCAGCCCACTGCCACTTCAGCTTGCTAATTCTCTGAGCTATGTCGACAACTTTAGTTCTATGTCGGATAAACTCGTTACGGATTTTATCTTTCAGAGAAACCCCGAGCATAGCTCGTTCCTTAGCTCGCTGAGCGACTTTAAACTGGTGGACTAGCCGTAAAATTAGTCACTTACTTATAATTTTGATGTCTATTTCAAAATATAGTCCCAGTAGTTCCCACTAAAGCAAAGCGTATATAATTTTCTTATGCGGATGGTGTACGTTTCAAGTAAGTTGTGTGGTTCATAGAAGTATCACATGCATTAATGAGCAATGAATAAGTGAGAATTTCTCTTTGTCTACGTGCAGCCATCATAACATAACTGTCCCAAAGGAAGTACAATTACGCAGGCTTTCCCGTTAAATAGGCTTTGCAAATTATACACGCAACAATGAATACAAAATGTTAGCGATTAATTGTTTAACTCTTAAGATTGAATCTGGCACATCATGATATGTCATACATTCTGTTTAATATATTGTGTGAAAGATGACATCCTTTCTTACTCATGTAAGAAAGTAGTAGGTAAGTGTTGAGATAATGAGTGACAGAGGGAAATGGAAGGAGAACATCATGTTAGGCCGATGCCATATAACGTGGAATAAGGGCGGGCGGTTGAAAATTATATAATTCCTATGTCACAATAAAAAAAAATCTATCAATATCTGATTCAGGTTTAGCTTTTTGACCTTTTAAATAGAAATCAAAGTCTTAAGACAGAGCAAATAAAACAAGTTTTATTAATATTCTATGCATTTGACTTAAATCAACGAGCTTTAAAACATTTATATTCAGAACCAGCTTGGATACAACTGTTGCTATTACTTATTTCAGTCGTGTGCGCCTGCGTAGACTTCGGACACAATAATATGTGATAACTTTTCCAACAGCTCGATACAATGGAGATATTGTCATATATATGTTTATAATATTTGCTGAATGTGACCATTCACGCATTCCTTAGGACCACATGCTTCCGTTTTAAAATATAATTTATTTTGCGAGTGATTTAAACTTATTCTTGAGTTTGGTATAAAAACAATTGAGGCAAACTTACAACTCAGATTTTTTATTTAAATTTATTTATTAATATTACCCTATTTTGAATAATTTTTTAAGTGTTTTAGATTGTATTCAAATACGATCACATACATCACCTAAAAGATCAAAAAGAAAAGAAAAATACTATGTTTTATGTGTTATAAAATGAGTAAATATACCAACTTATAAAGACATAAATTAAACCTACTTATATTACTGATGAGATGACCCGGTGAAGTTCGTACCACCTACAATTCTCATACAAAAAAACTACCAAGTTCGAATTTTTAGCTGATCCTTTTGGTTTTCAAAATCAATTTCAATTGCGTTATTTAGACTAACGCACAGCAATTGATTTTTATAGTATAAACTTCAAAACGCAGGTTTCAGAATTTGTTGAACATTAAGAGATTAGCGAGTCCTCTTATGTGTTTATTCACGTAGTATTATCAACTTTTGATGAAAATATGTAAATCAATGAGTACGAAGTGAAGAGAAAATTCACAGGGAAGTGAATTGCGTGTAAGAACTAATTTGCCTCCGGTACTTCCGATTCCATCTTATACACAGGAACTTGTGACACTTACGAGAACTCGTAAATATGTAAGTACCTACTTGAATAACTTTCTTTAACATTGCTACGTACTGTCAAACATTTAATAGTGTTGACGGTTCGTGTCGTGGTCTTGTATTCTGGCAAGTCAGTGAAATATTATGTAACTTTGTAGTTTAAAACTCAAGAAAGTTACTTTAATTTGACGAAAAATGCATAAAAACTTTCAAACGCATAATTTCATGTTATTTATCTACTTCTGGTTTTGGAAATCAACATTGCTAATTTACAAATAATTTACGACTAAATCTGGTATTATAAAACAATCCTGATACCTATAGTATTATTAGTCGAGTATTAATGTACGTATTAAATATTTTCTATAAATAACATCGTAATAACGCAACTGCTAGACACAAATTGTACATTTTTAATCCTATCTTATTTCCCACCCATAGAAATAAACTTGTCAAAGATTTATTTTTAAAGTTCTCCACAAAGTCTACGGCAATTTTAAATTGCAAATAATCGCACTTAATCTCTTTTACTTTTTAATTTGTTTTCATTATCCGGACACTTGATTCGTGTCAAAAAAAAAGTTAATGGAGCAAAAATGTATGCAGCTGCACGTCGTCCAAGTCGAGTATCAGAGCCTGTTTGCTAACTAATTACGTTAGTAAATGAAGCAGAATTTCTTTTATAAGTGTAGTGGTGTAAATGGTAAACGCTTTGGTTACATTCCCACATGTGAGCGTGACAATGTGATGTTCGCAGAGGTTGCTCACCTCCATTGTGCGCTTGCACCGAGACCACTATCTAACACTGTGACGTCGCATAATTATACGAGAATTCGATTCTATCGAGATATGGCATGTCATCTCGTTGCATTAACGACGACCTCTGTGGCGCAGTGGGCGAAGGTCCGCCTGTGACGCAGAAGGTGCGGGTTCGATTCCCGCTGCGGGACAAATGTTTGCATTTTCTGCAGATATTTGTCTCGGGTCTGGGTGTTTTCTATGTATGATATGTATGTATTTACAAAAAAAATATGTATCTATGTAGTATATCAATCATGTGGTTCCCATAATACAAGCGCTCTGCTTAGTTTGGGGCTACATGATGCTGTGTGATAACGTCCAGGATTATTTATTTATTTATATTTATTTATTTATTCATGTTAACGTGTGCTACACAATTCAGCGGTTCTTTAAGCTATTTTGCCTACGTATTTCAATGGCTTTAGACCTCATAGTCCTATATGAATTACATCTAATGATGTCCAAAATCAAATCCAAATAAATAGAGTACGAAGTACGATCCTTGATTAATATCGTACTTTGCACTCTATTTGTTTGGATCAGCTTCGTTCTTTGTCTTTATGGTTTGAATAAAAAATTTAAAACGAGGCATAGGTAGGAAACTACCTACCTACCTACTCGTAAACCTACTCGTAAATTGTGCTTTTAAAAATTTCTCGCTCTCGTGATGTGATGCTGGTTTGGTCTTCGTTAAACAATTTAATTTCCTTTAAGAATACATAAACAGAACAATTAAAAATTTAAAGATGTCTTTGATTTCTGTTACTCTACATCAAGCCCGGATTGACGCGGGTGGGATTGTAATGACGGATTGCAAGCCTTCACTTTGTTTATTAATTGGCTCATTGAGTTCTTTAGTATAATGCTTATATCATTGTTCAATTCTCAGATTTAAAGTCAAACTTGATAAGAAAAAGTCTCATTAAAGGGCAATTCATGTTTTGTACATTGGGTGACTGTGTACCACATAGAACAAAGGAAAGTCTGGTGAAATTTTGCCAATATCATCTCAGTATTCATTCAATAGTTACTGCGTTTGATTGTACCACTTGATTTTTGAATAGAGTATTTTTGTATTTGTATCTTTAACATACATTAAAATGTTAAAGCTGCGTTACTAATGTGTACAAATGATACGACCAATCTGTTCATCGAGTTGAACCAAACGATGCTAGCGATTTTCCAAAGAGTGATCACGATATCACGTGGTGGTTGACTCCACGTGGTTTCTCCATGCGTGATGACGCGATAGCGGCTATCCTCGCGATTTAATAACACCTATAATTATTTATTTATTTTTTAATTTAATTTAATCATATTTTGAAAATAAAGTGTAACCCCGGCCAGGTGCAGTGATGATCTGCGTGGCTAGAAGGTGGATGAGGACACTAATGGCGCTCATTAGGGGATGCCTATGTCCAGCAGATGCGGATGATAACAAAGACATTAAAAAATATGAGCCTTCTTCAAGAAAGAGAACTAAAAAAAAAGACAGTTTTAAAGAGTTTCTTGCTTATTCTTCTCAACGGAGACAACATGGACCAAACACGGTTGCTTTACGAATTAAAGTAAATTAAATAGTTGACAATTAAAAATGTTTTTTTAATAGTTAAATGCCATTAAATTTGAAGTTAGATGATGATGAAATAGTTATAATAATTGGCAAGTTATTGTCATAATACCAGTAACAATTATGAAACTAATAATGCAAAGAACCATAAAAACCAACAAAGACACTATTTACCTAGTTGAGTAAGCCGTTATCAGTAGGTGTAAGTAGCGTGCCCGGCATAGTGCCTACATAGCTGCGTCAAATAGTAATGCTAATTCGATGCCCTAAATAAAAGCCACGTTTTGGTCACACATAAACTCAATAAAGTCCCGCTATAACGTAGTTGCAACGAGTTAGTGTACCTAGTTATGCATTTAGAAATACCGCTCAAGAAATAAACGTCCTATGTGACGCAATGGGCAAAGGCCCGATTGAGACGCAGAAGGTTGCGGGTTCGATTCCCTCCGCGAGACAAATGTTTGTACGATATGCAAATGTTTGACTCGGGTCCGACCGTTTTCTATGTGTGTATGTGTAATTAAAAAATAATGCATTTAATTAGTTTAACAGTCATGTGCTTCCCTGAATATAAGGCTGCAAATAAAAGAATTAAAATTGAAATACGCGCAAATTTACATCCATCCATTTAGAACGACATTTAATGCGACATTACAAATTCGGAAGCTATCTCAATACAATCTGTTGCGCAATATGTCGAAGGTATTATGCAAATAAGTCTATTCAAAAGGCATAACGATGGTAAAATACGATTTGTACTGACGCAAACCGATACACACCCAGTAATGGATATTACTGCCTTCAATAAGTATCAGAATTATTTAGAAG
Organism: Horisme vitalbata; assembly: GCA_951804965.1. Lineage (NCBI taxonomy): Eukaryota > Metazoa > Arthropoda > Insecta > Lepidoptera > Geometridae > Horisme > Horisme vitalbata. Next base: position 26,322,995 of record OX638091.1, on the reverse strand, counting down.
GGAATTTCATTGCATTGATTACGACAATATTATTATGATTTATTGTACATCGTGCTTTAAGTGAAATTAGTCACTATGCGTAAATCTCTATCCTAAATCATAAAATTGCGTCGTGAGACAAACTATTACATAGGTACATTTTTATTCATATTAATAATCTTTGCTTCATGTGTGCTAACAAGGTGTTTAAATAAATAAATAAACAATGCTGAACATTATCACACAGCATCATGTAACCCGAAACTAAGCAGAGCTTGTGTTATGGGAACCACATGATTGATATATTACATAAATATTTTTTTTGGCTTTTTGAGTGCCAAGACCCTCCATAACCGCTAAGTGTGCAACCTCAGAGAATACTTCCTCCATGCCGACAGTGAGATGCATCGTGATGTCGTAGCAGTTGACAAGAATCTTACCCAGCTCTCACTGGCTAAGGAGAACTGGCACAAACCTACGGTGCTGAGTGCCCTCGACCGCAAGGTTGTATGGGAGAGTAAGGAGCTGCACGGACGGTTCTACAAAGCCTACAGGGCCTGATGTAGATCTACTCGCTTCCGTCAACGGGCTACGTTTCAGTGACCTCTTTGGGGAAACCAAAGGTTTTGTCTGTGGGATTATGGATGAGGTAATAAAGACAAACAACTACCGATGGTATATCATGAAGGATGGAACCATTGACATTTGCAGAGCTTGTCAATTGCTCATCGTCCCGGTGAATCCCTTTGGCATACACCTTCGGGTTGTTCGCACCTCGATAATACTGAATACTTGCACAGACACAACCAAGAAGCAAAGATCATCCATCAGCAGCTTGCTCTCCAATACGACCTTGTCGGTCCAGAGGTTCCGTATGTATAAGTACGCACCGGTACCGGTTCTCGAAAATGGTCGTGCTACACTCTACTGGGACCGCTCTATCATCACGGACAGGACTATTCCAGCGAATAAACCTGATATCATCCTGGTAGACCGGTCGGAACGCCGGGCAATGCTTGTTGACATCACTATCCCACACGACGCTAATCTCATGAAGGCCGAGAAGGACAAGCTTAGCAAGTACCTTGACTTGGCCCACGAGAGTACCGCTATGTGGGATGCGACTCGACAATTATCGTTCCGATAGTCGTTTCAGTAAACGGTCTGATAGCGAAGAGCCTTGACCAACATCTTAAGAGGCTCTCGCTAGGCAGCTGAATCAAGGGTCAGATACAGAAGGCGGATCTCCTGGACTCGGCACGCAGTTCCTCTCTCTGCAGCCCTAGCCACCGACTTTTTGAACCCTGCCCCGCGGTCGGTGGTCTCCCGTTTTTATACATTTTTTACTATAATTTTTTGATGTTATTTATGTACATAGTAGATAATATTAGGTTTATAGTAAAAAATGTTTTTTAACGAGTTTAAAGTTGAATAAACTGTAATAATAATAACAAATAATGCGGGACGTAAGTACACTACAGTGTCTCGATCATTGAGTAAAAAAGTTTTTTTTATGATACCTGTAGATGATAGCACATGGCCCACCTGATGTTAGGGGTAACCATTACTTATAACAAAGTATTGCTTCGTATAACAAAGTACTGCCGCAACTTGCGGCATGAAAACCTTTCAAATCTAAACACAGCAATAGGCATGGTGTTGTTGGTACTTCCCCGGATGAGCCCTTCACAAAGAACTCAACTACTTCTATTACCATTTTGAAGCCGTTTATAACATCTCGATTAGATGCAAAAAGGCCTAAGTTAATATAACGGTTAAAAACTAAGCCAACTGTGAAAATGTCAAGAAGTGTGCCAATTCACATTACCCTCTATAATTATTTAAAACAATGCGTTTCGAACTCTAAAACACAGCCAGGCCATGATCATTGTTGTACTTCCGCTCTCCGCATTTTTAATATATTTCGCCATTTGGGTTTGAGCTTTCCATGTTTAGAACAAAATTAATATTTGTTTCAGAGAATATCACACTATTATTAAAAATTGAGTTTGTGTGTTTATGTGCTTGTGTGTATGATTATGTTTGTTCCTACTCAACTCCGTAACGGCCGAACTGATTAGTTTATGACCTGGATTATGAGAACATAGGCTACTTATAATCCCCGTCCGTACCGCGCGAGAGAAGCCGCGGGTGGAAGCTAGTTTTATCATAAAGAATCAAATTACTGGGTTCATGAATGTAAGTTTGTATTACCACAAGGTTTGTATTTTGCAATAAACATTTTACTCGATAAGTAAACAATATACTGATTTGTTAAGGTAGATAGATACGGCAGATTATCATGATGATAATCAATATTAATAATGATCTCTTACATAAATGATTTATTTTAAAAACACCTACTTCAAACAAATTGATTCGGAATCAAAAAAATCCACTAATAAATTGCTCGCAACCATATTAAAGTAGGTAATCGGAAGCGGAACCCGTGAAATAGGAACTTAGTATTGAGCATTTCCAGTGCCCATTTGTGGTCTTCATCATTAGTTCTACTTCACCAAAATATGCTTTCCGAGACACGAGTAAGTTGTATCAGATCCTGATCTGATGAAAATGGGAAGGGGAAGCATACCGACCAAAATTTATAATCTATTATTAAATTACCATAGTCTTTATGTTATGTTTGTCAACATAAAATAAAAACTGGCGAAGTGCGAGTCCCACTCGCGCACGAAGGGTTCCGTATCGTTGTATGGTAGCCCCAATTAGACCCATTCCCTTGGATACGGAACCCTAAAAAATACAACATAACCTCCTCAATTCGGTTTTAAGCTTGTGAGTCAAAGTTAAGACTTAAACCCAGTTGCATAAGCTCATAAACAGATAATCGCTTGCTTACTAGTTTAAATCAATTAGACTGACCCAGAACTCAAACTCAATTATAAACAGCATTTATTTACGTAAGATTAACAAATGAAAGTTACCATGTTAGTAAAACTTCTCGCAAAAAATACATTAGCATAAATCGATTATCAGCAAGGTTCCGCGTCGAAAGCTTATCGGCCTTCGTTTGCAGAGGGCTTTATTGTACCGGGAATTGACCATTTATCATACAGTTACATTGAAGTTACCTCGAATCATTATTTAGTGGTAACGATTAAAGTGAATCAACGTGGGTTTGTGATTAACGGAAAGGCTGGGAGAGGCTCTACCTGCGGGCGCGACAACTCGGCGCTTCCTTATTGCGGCGCGGGCGCAGCGGTTATTGAGCCCGCATGCTGTCGAGTTTGTTTCTAGGGATTAGGGCTTCCTCCTACATTCACAATGCCTAATTGCGTCGGCTGAACTAAAATTTCCTACAATGGCCGCAATATAGCTTGGTGTACTGTAATCAATTAATTACTTATGACTATTTTACGGATTTATTTTAGTCAATCCTTATTGAACAAAATTAATGGATACTACTAAAACCGAATGATATATTGATTAATTGTAATAAAAATACTAATTTATCAGAATACAACTACAATAACATAAATGCTCATCCATTAACGAAAAGAAGCTATTAAATTTTGTTTTAACTTTATAGGTTACACTCACGTTATAAAAGAGTTTTAGTGCTTCATTTGCAAATTATCTATTAAAATCTTAATGTGTTTTGTGAATTAAAAGATTATTTGACTACACGTTCACTAAATCGTAAGCAATTTTAGCCGTTACTATGACACGGCTCCATTTTGGATGTGTTAACTGAACGCGAAGATTGTACAAATTAAATATTTGATTACAGTTAACTTTACAGGCGATTGGAGGTCAATAGCTCGCTGTAACGGTTTTTGTAAAAAAACTTGCAATATATGACCTATTCTAGATACAACGCTATTGTAGGATAGTGGTCGATTGTTATTACTCTGAAAACGATTATAAAACATTTGAATAATAATGACCTTGTAAAATATAATGATAAATGTTTCATTTCTTATAATATCGGCCATTTTAACAGATCTCTGCAGATCTTAGAAATGTGGAATGTGGAATATGTATCGGAATCAAACGAAAATCTATCGGTAGTAATAATAATAGCTCCTGTTGTTTTTATTCTCTTTTTAGTGTCAGTCATTTCCTCACCTGAGTACAACTAAACCCATATAAAAAAGAAAAACGGGGTAGTAGTCTAATGATGTCTATTTGTGCCCCGTTTTCATCAAAATCATCATCATCATCAGCCTATTGCAGTCCACTGCTGGACATAGGCCTCTCCTTAGCGCCATTGCGCCCTCTTGAGCGCCATTGCGCCCTGTCCTGTTTTGTTGTACATTATTTTTTATAAAAATTTCTTGAAGTATTATTAATTAAGCACTAAATGAGAACAGTATTGCCCAATATAATTTATCTTATAATGCAAGACTAATTAAGCAAACAAGATTCCAGTGAATGACATTTCCTTTGTATATTAACATATTTTTTGCTCATAGATTAGTGAAGGTGTTCTTAAAATACATACATACATTATGTAATCACTTTCACCTTTGGAGCCGGCACTGTTTGCACATTTCAATAATTAGCATTGGTTAGAATTGTTGCTGCCTTCCATGTATTTTATGTATCTTCAGTTACTAGTATATTAGCATTAGTTGGTAGCGTTACAATGATGTAACGTATGTGTTGAAGATAGATATGTATAAAACAAAAACTTGTCGATAATATAACAAGTATAAAACAATGAAATGTTCATCATTAACAAATTCTTAATTTGGATCAGTCTTATTAACAAATTCTTAACAACCAAGATCTGAAAAAAGTCTGTTTTATTGTTGTCCAAATTGCATTGGGAGAAAAAACGGACGCTACCAGAGGCCATCGGGTGACTTATTCTCAAAATGAAAATAAAAAATGTTGATTTCTGAGGCTCTGTGATCGTAGATTGGATCCATTCGTTCTGAATTGGTGGTCTTTATAAATATTGATATCGAATCGTAGCTATTCTAGTGAAATTAATTTATTGATAACGAAACGGTATTTCTACCAAACTAGAAAAAAATACAAGATACGAGAAGAATGCTTTTTCTTAAGCATTCTTCTCCTCGTAATAGTACACTTTTTAAAATGAACTCATATTTTATTAGCATTCATATCACACATCATAGGTTTTTATGTCTTTGTAATGTCTTATTAATAAAGTAAATGCATTTTACTACACGTAATATAATTTATGACCATATAAATGTGTAAAAATAAATAATCATAAATAATTCATATCATAAATTTAATTTCTCCATCGTATTAAGTTAACATCTTACCAATTTCTAAGCTATTGTAGTGAACAAAACTGAATGGTACATAACTAACAATATCTAAGGTAATAAATAGTTGGGTAGAGGAAATATCGCTTCGCAGTGCTATTCGGGGGGTAATCAACCGTTGAACGCTTCATGGTGCTACCTTTTGTTTCAGATCGCCGACGTCTCCGCTTGATAACATCGGTATTTTCTATTGCAAAATCAAAAACGAAACAAAAGTGCTGCTTATTGTGTTGGCAACGAACGTAATAGTGAAAATAAATTTCTGTAAGTTATTACCTGCCTAACATGTAGTCATTGTGCTGCGTCTATTGGATTACTTATTATGTTTAGTCTGCCTATTTTTCTAATAATACATCTCGTTTAGGTTTTGTATAATTCAATTTTCATTATATTTTCTAAATAGTCTTTTGAGTCCAGCAATCTTTATTTGCAACACACATAACTAATATCATGAACATGCCAGAGGCCTTCGGGCGGCCAATAAACTCCGACACCAGAGATGAACATACGAAGAAAAAGAAGATCATGATCATGTAGAAATACAAGATTTTCATAATAGAAGGCAGTGGAACGTCCTGCAACTTTGTCTGAATAGGAGTTTTTTAACTTAATTCCCTGCTGCACCCCCCAAGGGCTGAATTTCAGGAGTCTCTTTCTTAGTACACTCCTACACTAATTTATTCTAGTTAATTCTCAAAGGAGTACAGTTAGGTACGTGACTAAATAAATGAATAGGTTTTGACAGCCATAATATGAAAAGAATAAATCCTCCAAAACAAGCCTCTAGGGCCTACGGTTTATGCTGTGAAATTATTGTCAAAAAGTCAGCCAGTCCATCAACCAGTGAATGACTGACTGTCATTCAGTCAGTCAGTACGTTAGCTCAAGTTTTATATATTTATAATTTATTTACGTTTTAGCAAAAGTTACACGATACAATTAACCATAGTATCTGTAAACCACTAAGTTTTGTATTTTTGTTATCGTCTTGTGAGTGAAGGCCGTAATGGCAAAAAAAGTACATATAAAAGTATATATGTGTCTCTAAACACTACCCATAAGGTGCAAAAACAATATAGTTCAAAAATCTTACATACCTGCTTAAATATAAATCTAAAATCTAAATGTTTGATAGATAGATATGTATAACTTTATTGCACACCATACAAAGAATAACAATGTAATAGCTAAAAATAATTATAATAAAGCCAAGCAAAGTTACTTGCCAATTCTTCTCTGTTTGGTCACGTTACGAATTGGTGTAAATTAACAAATTTACGATTTTAAGTATTCCTTGTGGTTCCTACTACATAAAGGAATTTTGACTTTTGATTTTTAACTTAATGAAAAGGCATTTAAAATAATGATACAATGGGTGACCTTATCGCATAAAGAGATATCTTGCATTATCTGTAAGAAGCTTTTTTATAAGCATACACCTAATATTTTTAGAATTTAAAGTGCCGCTTAGATCATGATGAGGCATATTGTTAGTTAAATAGGTACCTACTTATTACTAGATTGGCTAGATAAAATATTACTCAATTGAATTCATAATGGATTATTAAGCTCTTCAACAAGACAATAACATAAAATAATAACAAACATCTATAAATCAAAGCACACCGCGATCACGTTATGCAAATAAACTTCCTAACAAATCCAGTTGTAAATAACCTGACCTTTTCTCAACTCTCTTTGTTGCATTCTATGCAAACGGCATTTGCCTTCTTTATCATACAAAAATTATTTACTGCGTGAATCCAAAGCTTTTCATCATTCTCTCTGTTCACTACTAGTTTTAAGAATTTCGTAATCAAACTTCGAGTTTGCGTTGAGGTATTGAGTTCAATATGGTGGGGACCGTAATATAACGTTTTCTTGCGTTCCTTCTTCGTATGAGCTAGTGCCCAACTCTAGTGTCGAATTTTTTAGGCCGCCTGAAGGCCGCCGACATGGTATAACGACTGAAAAAGCCGGAACCAACATCTTACCGAAGCACGGAAATGCCCAGATCTAAATTCCACTAAACGCTCACACACCCAAGTAGAACCCGAGTGGAGTGATGTTTATTTGACCACCTCTGTACAAGTGTACACCGTGGGTGAAAGACCGCCTGAGACGCAGAAAGTTGCGGGCTTGATTCCAACCGCATGACAAATGTTTGCATTATCCGCAGATATTGGTCTCAGGTCTGGATGTTTTCTATGTATGATATGTATGTATTTACAAAAATGTAAATAAATACATAGTATATTAGTCATGTGGTTCCCATAATACTAGCTCTGCTTAGTTTGAGGCAACATGATGCGGTTTGATAGAGTCCGGCATTAAAAAAACTTCTTGTATGCTTTACCACAGATCTGAAGGAGACATAATAGATTTTCTATTGTGTCGGGAATCACAGCAGACAACAGGTTAAGAACACCTTAGTAAGCCGCGCCACAAACGTAAATACGTTATCAATGTTATTATTATGATGTTTCACTAGAAAAGTTAATGTCTATGGCTTTTATAAAAAATATGACGACTTCATTACGAAATTTTTCAAGTCATCAACCTGTCGTAAGTAAAAGTCAGCACCTGAGCTTTACTTCTCCGTTTCAAAAGAACCTCGTGACTAAAGTTTTTTTGTAGATTATATTAATTTATGAGTAATTTTATTTTGGTTCTACCATTTTATTTATTTTAGAAACAAGCATTATCATTACACTTCACACTAATATTATTAATGCGAAAGTTTGTGTATGTAAGTGTGTGTAAGAGAGAGAGAGTATGTTTGTTCCCACTCATCTCCGTAACGGCTGAACGGACTTGGATGAAACTTGGAATATACATACATAGTTTGAGACCTGGATTAACACAAAGGTTTACTTTTTATCCGGGTATTACGCGAGCAAAGCGGAAACTAGTAGAACTATAAAATATTACAAAAACGGTAAAATTTCCTTTGTTAAATAGTACATCATGAGAAATAAAATAAAACACAGTGTAACCTTACAAACCAAAGAAACAAACACAGGCAATAAACAAATATATGTTAAAATGATTGAGCTAAAACAATAAAGAGTCATTAATTAACATTCATCAAATAACCATCAATAACAGAATTCTAAACTTACATAATTCACAATTTTCCCTATCTATGATATAATTGCTTGCAATTATAAAATTACATTAGACCACCAGAGTAGAAACTGCAAGTAGTAAACTTTAGATTGACAAGAGAAGCAAACAAAATGAGTGGAAAAAGGGTTTTGTTTAGAATATAGCTTTCCTCAGGTGCAAGATCGTAAATTATTACAAATAGAAGAGAAAATTAAATAGGCTGGTAATATTGTTGATAAAATCTATGAGACCTATGAGAGATCTATGAGAGATCATGCAATTATAGTTATTAAAACAATATAAAAGTAAGAGACCGCACAATTATTTGTGATGGTGAGAAACTATAAAAACGTAGTGTAATAAAATAACATAAAAAAATCGGCGAGGTTTGACTCGCGCACTGGGGGTTCCGTAGAAACTTCTAGATATAAGATCATTTATTTTGTGATATGATATTTTTTTTCGGAACTTTTCCTTTATCTTCTTGTGCTATTAGACATTGTTTCTTGCCAAATTTCATGGTTCTAGGTCAACGAGAAGTATTCTATAGATTTTGTTGCCCTGCAAGTGTCAAAATATGCGCCATGAACTGCCGTATCTATTGATTTCGTTGACTTAGAAGTTTGTTATTTTTACAGCAAGGGATTGTAACCTCATTATTTTGATAATTAATTTCAATTTAATACCTCCACGGGTTCAAGAGAAAAGGGTCTTGATAGACAGATAAACAAACAGACAACAAAGTGATTCTTAACAGGATGACTTCGTTGTTGGTACAGAACCCAAACACAATTTGATAAAATCCCAAAAAAACAACTCAGGTGGAATTTGAACCCGCGACATTCTCATCAAATGCCAACCGACTCGAACTTTTGGGATATTAAAAAATCATAGATTTTGCTAACAAAAACTGTAAGTAAGAGTAAATGGTTTCTGCTTTGATGGCCTGTGGTCTCCAATATCCTAGAGCAGTCCCTAACAAGCGACAACGTTATGAATATCGATAATGTGTTATCCCATACATTGTTAGTGGGCAACTCGGAGGCAGGCCCATCAATAATATTGGCCGCAGGCAATATCTACCGATATATCAGCTAGATACTATCGCCAACTTAATACTTTTATGCCTATCGGACAGGATAGCAAAAACACTAGAAAGGTATAACATATGCTTATACTTTCAAACAAAAAGTTTAAAGGAAATACAAGGCCAGTGGTGTAATGAGTGAAAGCCACACAGAAGGTTCGATTTTCCCCGCGAGACAAATGTTTGTATGATCAGTAAATATTTATTTCGGGTTTGATTTATTTTTATGTTTAAATTATGTATGAAATAAAGCTATCCTCAATCTAGGGCTAGATACTGTGGGTCATTATCACAGCATTTTAAATAAACTTTACTTGCAATACTGACCAAGCCTTGCGATACTAAAGACAGTAGATTAGAATAGTTTCAGCATCGTTGTAGTATATTATTGAGCCTATCAAAAGCAAAATCGTGATGTATTTGCACCCTCTTTTTTATCACGACACAAATTGTGTTTCTGTATTAGACACGTACGAACAAAATAAGCGCAGTAACTAGAATTGAAATGGGTGTTTTTTCTCACTTACGTTATTGGATATTTTAATAAATAGCAGAGTTTTTCACTAGACGTTGAATGGAACACTTTTTAAATCAAAACTAGTATTTTTATTTGTTTGGTTTTTACTGGTAATGGAAATGGCTACCACTCAACATCAAGTGGGACATGTGCTTGTTACATCTACACGTACAATAAAATATAATTTTATTAGAATTAATTCAAAACTTGCTTTGTCGAAGCCTGTATAACTAATTCTATAGTATTTTTCATCTTAATTTCTGTTTTCAGAAATAAATATCTTAAACCATAATTAAATCATTCGACTTGTACAATAGGATGATAACTAATTATTATAAAAAGATTAACGTGTAGATTCTATTTAAAAAAGTTCCGAATTAAATTAAATGAGTAAATAAAATAGTAATGCTAAAGTTTGTGTGTTTGTATGTTTGTTCCCACTCAACTCCGTAACGGCTGAAGAGATTTGCATAGTTTGTGACCTGAGACTTTTATTTTACAGGTAACACGTAAAGGCTAAGGTAGTCATTAAAATGTTGGAAATTGCAAGCTACGTTTTAAATTAATGATAATTACGTTTGGCCTTGAAGGTCAACGGACGGAGAAAGGCGCCATGCCACTGATTATGTAAATGTGTACTAGAAAGAAAATCGTTTGATTACAACTATTATGGTAACCGCTGGCCATTGCTTTGTAAGGCAGAGATTATTAAAAACGAAATGCCCTTGGGCCTTGAAATGTGTAAGATTGTGTAAGCAAGCTCCTTGACTAGCCTTAGAGGAGCTTTGTCCCCAAATATTTATTTATTTAAATTAAATAATGTTATATAATAGGAATCGCCTCAATGATTTTATGGCTATGCACGGCGCTCATGGCTTACTTTGATATTCTTCGCAGATTGCTACTTGGATGGGTGACCGTTAAGTGGCATCTAGGTCGCGTTTCCTGTTTTAGAAGGCACGTAAAGAACGTTGTTGGTCGTGGCTTTTACAGTCGTTAAGCCATGCCGGAAGCCTTCGGGAGGCCTAAAAATTACGACATCAAAGTTGGTCACTAACTCATTTGAAGAAAAGGATTATAGTGCTTTTATACATCCATCATAAAAAAAACAGCCAAGTGCGAGTCGGACTCGCGTACGAAGAGCTCCATACCATTATCTATACAATTATGAAGAGGGGCTTCATTCATTTTATTTTAATTCAATTATTAACTATTGAAGTCAACATACAACTAAATACTCTGTTAATATATCAAGCGTTTACCTGTTGCCGTTATTAATACCGAGCAAAAAACGGAAAAAAGTCACGTTTGTTGTATGGGCCCCCCTTAAATATTTATTTAAATAATAAGAATAGAAATACATCATCCGTGAAAATTTCAACCGTCAGCTATCACGGTATATTATTAAGCTGGGTACGGATAGCGCGTACATTGGCACGCGTAGTCCGTTACGCGTGTCTTGGAACGTCCTGTCTGTACTTGCAGCTACGCGTACACTTTGGGGAACGCGTGTCGCGCAAGCTGGCTTGTGGCAAGATCCGTGGGCAGTCGGTTTCGGCTTACGTAGCGATGACCGATAGGATGGATGACCTCGCGTTCAGGTTCGCGGCGGTCCACATTATTTGTACGCGTATCCAATGTATGCGTGGATAGCGTACCCCGACTACGCGTATACAGGAACGCGCTATCCGTACCAGGCTTTATGTGTGGCATAGAGTAAGACATCGCATTTTTGGTCTAGACGATATATTGAACATTAATTTTCACTGCAAATTGTTGTGAATAGAACGTGACTCGTTATTTTTCACTGCAGATGAAATGTTATTAATCCTACTATCCTATCCTTCCTTCCTACTATTATAAATGCGAAAGTTTGTGAGTATGTATGGATGTATGGATGCATGGATGAATGTTTGTTACTCTTTCACGCAACAACTACTGAACGGATTTGGATGAAACTTCGAATATACATAGTTCGTGACCTAGATTAACACATAGGCTTTTTATCCCGGTACCACCCACGGGTGGAAGCTAGTATTAAAATAATTCGTAAATAATTTCTAATCCAAAATTGACAGCGATAACACTATTAGTCCAGGAAAATTAGGGGTTTCACCTCGGAATGAGCGATAGTCGGCTATAAACTTGTATAAACCCTTATTTGAGCACCCTAAAACACCCTTGTCTCAAAATCTACTTATCGTAGGGTGTTAACTTCTACAGATATTCCAAGGTCAAAGGTAAAAAAATCGGTTTATTGCAAATATCATGTTTCCTATGGGTTTTATGCTGTTTATATCTTGGTAAATATTGTAGAACATTAAATTCTCTACATCTTTTTTTTAAACATCATATCTAAAATAAAGGTTTATACAAGTTTATAGCCGACTATCTCTCATTCCGAGATACTTACCCTAATTTGACTAATTATCTGTCCGACTGTATGCGGCACATGCTCCTTGCCCCCAACGTAGCAGCCACGATTCTCGAGCCACCCTCACCCGCCACTATACCGACGACCTGCCAGAGATCAGCCAAGACGAGGTCGTACTGGCCCTGAGACAGCTTAAAAATGGAAAAGCCCCCGGTGGAGACGGTGTTACTTCGGAACTTCTGAAGGCAGGAGGAGCTCCTGTTGTGCAGGAGCTGCAGAACCTCTTCAACTCCGTCCTTCACTGTGGGAGAACTCCGAAGGCGTGGAATGAGAGCTTGGTGGTTCTGTTTTTTAAGAAGGGAGATAGGACGCTTCTTAAAAATTACAGACCCATCTCGCTCTTGAGTCACATCTATAAGCTGTTCTCTCGGGTTATTACAAATCGTCTCGCCAGAAGACTCGATGAGTTCCAGCCACCGGAGCAGGCCGGGTTTCGGGGAGGATATGGCACCATAGACCACATTCACACAGTGAGGCAGATTATACAGAAGTCCGAAGAGTATAATCAGCCCCTGTGTCTGGCGTTTGTGGACTATGAGAAAGTCTTTGACTCTGTAGAAACCTGGGCTGTCCTGGAATCCTTGCAGCGATGCCAAGTGGACTATCGTTATATCGAAGTATTGAGATGTCTGTACGAAGCCGCCACTATGAGTGTCCGAGTACAGGACCAGCAGTCTAAACCCATCCAACTGCGCCGCGGAGTGAGACAGGGAGATGTCATATCTCCGAAACTGTTCACAAGCGCGTTGGAGGATATGTTTAAGACGCTGGACTGGAAAGGTATGGGCATGGCATAAACATAAACGGCGAACACATCTCACACTTGCGATTCGCTGATGACATAGTCCTAATGGCGGAGTCGCTGGAGGAACTGCAACAGATGCTGGACGGCCTAGCATCAGCCTCGCGAAAGATGGGTCTCGGCATGAATTTGGACAAGACCAAAGTTATGGTCAATGACCGAATTGATCCGAGTCCTGTCGTCGTTAATGGACACCTTGAAGTTGTTTCGGAGTATACATACCTCGGGCAGATATTGCAGTTAGGTAGAAACAACTTCGAGAAGGAGGCCAAGAGGAGGATTCAGCTGGGTTGGGCAGCATTTGGAAAACTACGTCGAGTTTTCTCGTCACCCATACCGCAATGTTTGAAAACAAAAGTTTTCAATCAGTGCGTCCTACCCGTCATGACATACGGAGCCGAAACGTGGACACTCACAGTACGGCTAGTCCACCAGTTTAAAGTCGCTCAGCGAGCTATGGAACGAGCTATGCTCGGGGTTTCTCTGAAGGATAAAATCCGTAACGAGTTTATCCGACATAGAACTAAAGTTGTCGACATAGCTCAGAGAATTAGTAAGCTGAAGTGGCAGTGGGCTGGCCATATCTGCCGAAGAACCGATAACCGTTGGGGTAAACGAGTTCTTGAGTGGAGACCGCGGCTCGGCAAACGTAGTGTAGGACGCCCTCCGGCCAGGTGGGGTGACGATCTGCGAAAGGCTGCTGGTAGAAGCTGGATGCGTCGAGCTCAGGACAGGGCGCAATGGCGCTCATTAGGGGAGGCCTATGTCCAGCAGTGGACTGCTATAGGCTGATGATGATGACTAATTATCTTGGACTGTATAACTTTTTGAATTAACTTTTATCTAACAGATAGGAATTACATAAATTTCAGTACCAGTTTACTAACTCACTGCACTAACTGTTTAAAATGCTAATATAACATTCCATTTCCTGTTTTGTTATTAAATATTTTTGACTACTCAAATATAAAAAAGTTTAGAGCCATGTCTATAATGTTCTTGATTTCAATTTAAATTCTAGGCACGCCCCTCAGTTGGTATTCGTCAAAGGATTTTAAACTGACTATTATTATTCTTAGCTCGTTAATTCCACGACTTTTTTTATATATCTATATCTGACATCAGTCTCTACCAAAATAAACGAGGTGACTTTTTTATGTAACCATAATATCAAACATGAATCTAAAGAAAAAGATACAAGCTTGATGCATCGAGCTGAGGACATGGCGCAATGGTGCTTATTAGGGAGGCTTTATGTCCAGCAGTGCTATAGGCTGATGATGATGATGATGATGATGAATCAAAAAGTGACTTAAAAATCATAAACCACAATTTTAATTAACAGATTGTTAACCTCATTGATGAAGATATTTATCAAAGATTTCTAGAATTAATAAATAATAATTAAGTTACATAAAAATGTTATTTAAAGCTTACAACCACAGCGCATCGATCGATTGAATAATTGAATACCAATAGCCAAATTCAATTGAGCCGTTGCCACATACTAAACTTTCTATTTAATTTCTCTCGCATCTCTCATATTTTTTTACATGATCAGTCAAAAGCCTGATCGATTTCCGCACGCTTAGTTTTTATTTCTAAGTTACGCAACAGCGTCACGCCGCATCATCGGTCAATATCATCGTGGGCCAAAGTCAAATGAAATGGCTATATCTTATATTTCTTCAACAGCTTCCAAGCATCAGCTCTTCGATCGCTACTGACGTATTACATAAGTATTAAATAATTAATGAATTAATGCCGGACAATGTCACGCAATATAATCTAGATGCAAACTCTAAGTAGAGTTTATAATATCGGAACCACATGACTGGTATACTTAAATACATTTTGTAAATACACACAATACACTTATTAAATTGAAATAGAGAAAACACCCAAACCAGAGACATATATTTGCAGGTCTTACGAACATTTTTCTCGTGGCGGGAATCAATGTTCTGCGTCTCAGGCAGGCCTTCGCCCACTGCGCCACACAGGTCGTATTAATTTAAGTACCTAGAGCATTTTTTTCATTTAATTGCGTAGCTCTATTTTTTAAATTTTGAAAATATATGATAATACGCGTTTTATTTGCAAATAAATCGTGGCTTCACTCGCGTGATACCCGGATAATTATCTAAATCGGAAAGAGCGGGTCTGAAATTATAGTCAAGTTGATAGTAAAATCAGTTAAAAATTTAAATAAGCTTACAAATGTTACAAGTAGTTTGTGCATTGTAGATGGTGAGGCGAGACGAAAAGCCTGCGGTGTATGGAACCCACCTTTACCGAGACGTATTTGTATAAATAGCATTTTTCGAACTTGTTGTATGGAAGCACCAGGATTGTAGTCACTGCTTTTTCAGATGGGTGCTTCTATCTACTCTGCCGGTGTAGGGGGAATCTTGCTGCACTCCGGTCCAAAGCCTAGAAAAAAGAGGAGGATTCGTCTCGGGGATAAATACCCAGCATGGTACAAAAACCCTGGTTACGAAGAAGTACTAGACCGCCTAATAACCAACCTAGGTCGTTGGTAAGAAACAAAGACAACCGATACATGTGATTTGGAACCGATAGAGATAATGCGACTGCATCTTAGAAGATCTTAAGCCATGGAAAAGTTTACCAACTGGAAAAGGAAAGCAATCGCGAGCAAAAAGGATCGAAGCGAGTGCAGTCCATCGTAGAAGTGGACAAGATCCACAAAGAGTTGTAGCGCAGTACAAAGTAAGTGTTACTTTGAATAGGTTTGTATAATATTTAAAATTATTCTATAACAAAAACAACTAGCAAGTTATAGATACACGCAAGATATAGGTACCATATTACATAATATGATCTAAACTCTAAAACCAATAATGAATATTGTTCTCAATTCTTTTCTCCAATAATTATAGCCAACCAAAAAGCAACATAAACCTGAGCTCACTCGATTTACATCCGTCGTTTTTGCTACATTGCGTAACAACACAGCGGGTAAACGGTCATTACCACAAAACTCAAAACTACTCAGAATTTCACTAACAAGTGGCTTTCCTTCCTGCATAGAACAGTTGGTTCTGGTTATTGTGTTCCCGCAAAAGCAAAATGTGGTTTACTGAGAAACTCAAAGCGTTAATTTCTAAGCATGTTTAACTAGTAACTAGAATTTTCAGTTTTGCGTTTTGTGTTTAGTCACATATGTCCAATATCCAGAATATTTATTCAAATAAATAAACTGTTTCAAAAATATTTATATGTATTTGGTTACTATTTTGAACAGCTTTCTTTGAAACTTATAGGTCTCACGTTCTGAACAGAAAGTGGTGAAATGCTGATATGACTTTCAACATTTCTATTGACTGTCAGCACAAAATATTGTGTAGCACCACAATATAATCATGAGCCCGATGACTCATGGTTGCATAAGGCTTCGTGCCCACCGAAGGCCTATTTGAAATGTCAAGTCACTCCGACATTTTAATTGTCGTGGTAGGTCAAAATATAAGTCAAAAGGGTTAATACTTATGTAAATACTATTTGAATGAGTTTATTTTAAGTTGTTCTTCAAGATTTTCTAATTTAAAGATTTTCTAGACATAGAAACATAACATGTTTCTACAAAATATTTTCAAGAAAAACTACTCACTGAACAAACAAAAATCGTTGCTGAAATAATATCACTTTCAAATATTTTAGCACATGAAGTCTAACTTCAAGCATTTTTCAATATTATAAACTAAGTATCAAAATACTAAATCCGAATCGATAAATTTTCTTCGTTTTGCTTCTGAGAAGGTAGCTACCTACCTACTTATCTTTGACTACAACCAAAAAATCTGAACGCTGGCCATGAGAGAGGTAATTGGATCAATGATAAAACATTACAGAAGACGCACAAGACGCTGGTTAAAAATGTTGGAAACGCCACTCGTCCCAGCCCGTCGGACAGGCTCCGGGTGCAAGAATGCAGGGCCCGAGTAGCTTTCGAAATAGCCCGCGACTACGATGCGACGGGATAATAATGTCGTATGTCGTATCGTTAATTATTTGCGATTACATGTGTAATCTTTAGTCATCGTATAGCTTAGCTTATAATTTATATATAATATGGTACACAAACAGGAATCCGGTCAAAATTACTATTAATATTAATACCATGTTCTGAACAAGACCATGAAGACCAACAAGAGTGACAAAAATGCTTCAAAATCAAACATTCATACAATATTTTCTTCTACTTAATGTATTAGATTATGTTCTGTTTATGTATTGTTACGTACGTAAGTAACAATATCGGTCCAAGTGGAACAAAAAAAGTAGGTATGATATAGCAAAATACTATTTTATGTATTTTATAATATTTGAAACGTACTTATAAGAAACGTGACTTTATTACTGACATACTTTCAAAAATTACTTCCGACAAGGCAATAAATATAAATTACCCACTATAAAAATATTCAAGCCTTGATAACTAAATAGCAGAAGCTCCGTCAATCTGGAGCGCCTGACGGTGACCGGAAAGGTGGAGGGTAAAAGGCCAGGAGTAAGAAGTCCCTAACGATGGACGGACCAAGTATCCGAACACCTAAAGATACCAGTCAGCGGTTCTCCATCAGGCAGACGATAGAAACCGATGGAGGCAGACAGTTAAAAGACTGCACCAAACGGGTCACGATCCTCAGATCTGAGGGAACGACGGCGGAGGAGGAACTAAATATATTGAATAATGCAATTTTATGTCAATAAACCTTTCTTGTACACTAAATTGAAATGAATTTTCGTTTATCTCCGAGTTCAAATTATTTCACGCCAAATTACCACATTAGTCCTATTTTTGTACTCATAAAAGTTGCCAATAATATTATTAAGTTTACTGAACGCAAGTAGATAATTTTAGCTAATAAAATCTCTAAGAGCTTAACATCCGGCCTTCTACACATATCCTACCACTTAAATAAATTACTTGCTGACATAAATTCTCATTATTATTGAGTTAGCGGTAATTTAAAGTAATAAAATGATATAAGTAAACTGGCTCTAGAGTCTAAAGTTCAAAGCTTTTAAAAGTACATAAATTTGCCTTTGAAATATTAAAATATACCATTCATCGACTCAAGATAAATTCACTTCTGAAACCAGTTCACTTTTGCATTTTAGTATGGTTAAATTAATTAAGTTAATTAAACTTACCTATCAAAAATTCAGAGAAGTCACCAAAGCTTTAAACTCGTTTTAAATGTCTTCTTAATAAATCCAAATTTAAACACCAATCACAGGCACAGTTTTGTCCAAAATACTAACACATAGTGAGTATATAAAAAGTTCACGGTTAATATTGCATGCAAGTTCGCAGTATAAAAGAGTTAAACGGGATCGCGCGAGCTCTCACATCGCCGGCCCATGGAGTACTGAACCCGCTGCGGTTGTATACTATCTCCTCTCATATAACTTAAGGTACCTGATAACGCATACCGAGAATCATCTTGATACTTTGCCTTTTTGCATCTAAAAATACATTTTTGAACGCATAATTTTTTTAAGTTGAACGATGGTGTTTTTATATTTTATAATTTAATGCGAGCGCGGTCGCGAGGTATGCGGTCGATTGATACAATCATGGGCGAAAAGTAAATGGTTCTTAATAAACGATGCACCGCAAGTGCACTAACTTAAACTTTTTATCTGGGGCTTTAAGCGCGGCGGTGAGTTTAAATAAAGTAGTTGCTAAATATAACCGCGTATCTGGACACGCCATTGGCAGGTGCGAGCCTACGCGTCTCTACTTTTTGCCAACATCTTGGGACTTTTTACTCTATTTTTTCAAGGAGACAATTTTATAATTAAAGCCAGTAGGTTTATCGCGTTTGCTGAGAAACTGTGGTTGACGATATCTGCATCTTATCCGGAACGCCGTAGTAAAACAAAATGGTGATTAATTTAATTTATTAACATCCCTTGAAGTTTTGCTCTGCGGAGTCCCCGTGTTAGTAAATTAATATTATATTACTATTTATTTTGTTCAAACGTAAACTGAATTTATATTAGTTATCACTTTTTCTAATTGCTTAGAACTTTGTGAGTACAAAGCTTTATAAGAAACATTCTTTTAGAAAAGCTTTTAACTTAAGAATAGTGTTCAAAAGCACTTCATTTCGGAAATAAGTGGGTTGTGTGAGTGAAACAAATGTGAACAGTAGTATAATAAATAATTAAAATCGTGAATTGCTTCTGAGGTCTCACGGCGAACCGTTATCGCGAGGTAGAGAGCTAATGAAACACGGTAAAATCATGTTATGAGACAAACGCGATAGTCTATGCAAGATTTTAGAATAGGTATTCCAAAAATTACGAGCCAACGGAATTTGAACTTACGACCTTCTCATTGAGACAGAAGCGAAAATAACAGACAGGACTGCGGTTTGGAACGCAGTCCCGATGCGTGGTCCTATCTTTACGTGTGCAGGGCGTTAATTAAAGAAAATTTCAGTACTACCGAAGATGTATTCAGTCTCAAAAATTTTCAGGTTCCTGAGAGTACCCTAGATGCACTGCTTATATTCATGACATTATTATTGGGTGCCTATTAATTGTTGTCAGTTGGTAAATGTTGAACCTAAAAATATCTATGTAGGATTGTAGGTAACTTATGTTTTCTTTAATAAGTGCAAAATCTCTTTTAGATGAACATCCTATGAAGAGCTCTTCTGTAACGTGTAAAAATAAACATAATTTTTCGTGTTATTTTTGTTCAATTTTAATGACTGGGGTCATGAAGAAATAGGATCCATTTTTGACATTTGACTTCACAACCCTATAAACGTTGCCTAAAGTAGTTTTGTAAAACAACATTATTTTTAAATTAGACCTCTGATATAATTTGTTGCTATAAAGACCGAGGTTCTGTTTGCCTCGTATTAAAAACATTCAGGTAAGTCTAAACTTATCGCTTCTTCACGTTTTTTGCACCATACAGCATAACTTTTACTTACGGTCGCTTATTCGTTCTAATCTTGACACGGAGTTTTATCTAATCTGTGATATCGGGGGTCATCAACCTCTTAAATATACTATATTATTTAGTGCAGATCATCTTCATACTAACTACAAAGATATAATAAAACGGATGCATCTGAATATATAAAAATCATAATATTCTGAGCGTTAGTCTTGCAAACATTCAAAAATGGGTAGGTAAGGAAAAAATAAAAATATGATAAATCGAAAGGAATAAAAGTGAAAAAAATCTTAATTGGTGACTTGATATGGGAATTTCCACTTCGGATTAACAATTTTTTTCTGATTTTAGGTGGTACGAAATTCACTGGATTATCTTATTTTATTTTGGTTTCTTCGGAAAACAAACATTTCCTTATAATCTAATTAAGTATCTTTGATAATTACAAAAGGCCATTTACATGTTTTCGCATAAAAAAGCTTGAGCAACTTGCCTGAATAAAATAGCCAAACAAACAAGAAGCATAAAAAAGAAGAAAAAGAAAAACAACTTAGCCAACCAAGAAATAAACAAGTTATTCGCAATGCAAAAAGATAAGCACATCAAGTACTTCATAAATAGTTATATTAAAAAAAAAAGTAATAAAAAAACCGATAATAATACGATATATAAACATAAAGTAAGGACACCAAAAATTGATGATGTTATAGTGTATTTAAATAAAATTAAAATTAATGCTGGAATAATAATGGTGCCTTTGCACTACATTTCTTTTATTCCAATTGAATATTTCATAGTGACACGTTGGTAGTTTTTGTTATTCTTTAGAATTCGGGAAACTAGTTTTTAGATAAAGATAAGTTTGTGCTATAGACATTTTTATTTTGCGTTTTAGGTTTCGTAGAAGCTGTTTTTATAATAAATTTCACAGAACCCAGTTTCAATTGTGACTCTTAATAAAAAAACTTGCTTTTTTCATCTTCTTATGGGTTAGTGACCAACTCTGGTGTCGGAGATTTAGGCTGCCCCAAGGCCTCCGTGAAGGCTTAACGACTGAAAAAGCCAGGACCAACATCTTACCATGCCTTTCGAAGCACGGAAGCCCTCCGATCAAAATGCCTCAAAACGGTCACCCATCCAAGTAGTGACCAGATGAAGAGTTTCTTAATTCATGAGTGGCTACGCACACCACAGTAAGCCAAGCTACGAGTGCAAAAATTTGCTATTTATAATAACTTCATCAAAACAGTTATGTTAATCACAAACTCATAACCGAGAAACTCATAATTTTGACAGTTCATAATGCACAATAGATGCTCACAATGAAATGCTTCCGTGGAAAAGAATGAAAAGCATTTAGGTAAGCGATATCGTTGGAAAGCACTGTGATGGTTTCCACGTGACATCGGGGTCGACTATTGTTGCCGGCTCATTGTCTTGTGCTACTCCGCTGATAATTGTGCATTGGGCCAAATTGGTGTTAAATGAATATGATTGAGATGTTTGAATTGTGTCAGACTCTTCTTATGAAGCATGCAATTTATGTTTTGTGGCGACGGCAGAAAGTTCAAGTCATCATCATCATCATCAACAGCCTATATCAGTCCACTGCTGGACATAGGAATCCCCTAATAAGAAGGGGGATATGCCCATAATCCCCACGCTGGGCATGCGGGTTGGGGATCGCAGGGCACAGCTTCTAGCACCACCGACGCTGCTGCCCATCGGCAGCCAGGGAATGTAGCTGTGCCGGTGTTTTAGGCTGCGCTATGCCGCAATCAGCCGGCCGCCAGAGCCTCGTTTGTTAGTTAGCAGGGTGCACCACGTGCAGGTGAGGTTGGCTTGGGTTCCGCTTAGATGGAGGATGGAACCACTTACACCCTGAAAGTTCAAGTAGTTGTATCAATTAACTAGATCAATTTTTTGTGCTTCGCCTAAAGTAATTTCGCAATTTCTGTATCCTTCATATTAGCAGCTTCCACAGCAACAACTTTATCGTTATTTATTGTTTCTTATTAGGTATTATTTGGTGATATTACTCGTATTTATACCGCTGCTATCTGATACTACTATAAAATTAAAGATAAATTCATTGAAACTGAAAATTTTTATTAGTCATTTCACAAATTTATCCTACAAATCTGACAGTGACTTCAAACATTTTACACATTTAATAAATGAATTTATTCTATAATTTTTACATGCATCACTTAGATAGAACAGCAGCATAGTGTGCAGCTTATGACCACTATCTGCTGAGCTATCGATCTCACACAAGATAGCCCTGTAAATTATGTTACTACTTTGCAGAAAAAAAGGACTAGCAATTAACAGCTCCATCGAGCTTTGCATCGAAATGCTGTTGAAAGATTTATGAGGCTTGAGGACATTAATAAGAATTATTAAGATTGTAGTAAGATTTATTCAGGATAAATTGATACACTATAAACTTTTTGACATTAACCTACAATTCCAAAATATTGATAGATTTACACATTTACCCCCTTATTTATAACCAAATGTCATTTTAAGACGCAAGATAAAGTAAGCGTGTCGCTGTCATTAAGAAATAGAGTTGACTTTAAAATTTAATACCATTTTAGCTATCTGAGGTTTATAAAACTGTTATGAATAAGACGGTTAGATTGTTATTATAATACCTAGATTTTTCCCGTCTTCACTCACGTTAAAGTTAATTTACTATATCTGGGGAACTTTTTCTGGGTACAAGATGTGTCTTTATAATATTTGTCCTTTTCTATACCCCAGACCAAGGTGTATGCGGAATTTTACGATGATTAGTTGAGTAGTAAACGTGAAAGCCTAAAAAATAAACAAATATACCCACTTTCGCATTTATAATATTAGTTAGGATTAGAAGTATCTTTAAGTGAAAAAAATTGTATTCAATTTATTAAGTATTGCTTGCTACTATGACCTATATTGGAACAAATTATAAAAGCCAGCCAAATTACTGCAACATAAATGAATGAGAATTGCTCATCTTCAAAAACCAGAATCATCAAACGAGCGTATCGACATAACATTTTAACCCAACATCATAAATTAGCATCAATAACGTTACCTGGGTTTCCAAGAATTCCCCTAATGTAAGCAAAACACGCAATAT
Organism: Horisme vitalbata; assembly: GCA_951804965.1. Classification (NCBI taxonomy): domain Eukaryota; kingdom Metazoa; phylum Arthropoda; class Insecta; order Lepidoptera; family Geometridae; genus Horisme; species Horisme vitalbata. Next base: position 26,299,728 of record OX638091.1, on the reverse strand, counting down.
TGGATAACAACCGAACAGAAGGGATGCAACGGAATACCTCGTAAGAAATTGCTTAGTCTCGATCTTATCTACTGAAACACTGGAATACCTAATATGTGCATAATCGAAACTTTACGGAAACGATGCTATTTCAGTTGTGATATGTCCCGTATATTTATTTATTTTTAACTACCGACACAAAAAAGGTAGGGCTATAAGTTTGACGGTTATTGTTATGTTACTGAAAACAAAGAGTTAATGTGGTCTAAGTTTTCACTAGTTGATTAAGAAGATATGTGAAATTAATCAATCCTTTTTCACCACGGTAATGTGTATTTAATTGCTCAAAATTGATTGCAATATATTACTTTAAATTAAAAAATATATCAATGTTTTTTTTAACCAATTCAATTTAAAGACGACACATTCTAGCAATTGGATTGTAATATGACGTGCTATTCAATCGACGCATAATCTAACTCATAAGTTCTAGAGATTTGAATCTTGGACACTTTGTTTCTTGTTTATTGTACGGGTGCACTAAGAAATCATTTTATGTAATGCCAGCCCAAAATGGAAGGATGCGGGAGTCGAAGCCGCATCTCTTCACGATTTCACGAAACTTCACAAATACACGAAATCGCGTGGCGGCTACTAGGAATTAATGAAATTCTGGTCGCGCATGCTATTAAATCGATAACTATGACATCTACCTTCCTATTTCAGTCTTATTCGTGATTACATTTGGATTTTTTGCTCTTACTATAACCGCATCTCTCGAGTACTTAGCTCTTGTTCTTGTTGATTTGCACTCTGTACCTAGAAAATGGCTTTTTAAGATACTACAAAGGAGCTTACATGTTAAATCCTTCCAGCTTCCGCCTGCGGGTTTGTTCGCGGTATAGTTATTTTCCTATCCTTCGGGAACATTTTTTCTCGATGAAAGATAACCTTTTCTGTTTCCCTGACAATATATAAGCGAGATTTCACGATGATCGGTTTAATATTTAAGACTTTAAAAGCGTAACAAAACTATACTCACTTTTATTATTAGTTAGGATATGTTACATTTCGCGTAGCTAAGGACAGGGCGTCATGGCGCTCATTAGGGGAGGCTTATGTCCAGCAGTGGACTGCTATAGGCTGATGATGATAGTGTTTTACATGAGGTATGCTTTTATGGAAAATTGTAGAGTACCTACGCTGGAGGATATGCGTGTTCGTGGTTTATGTACAGGTAGGAATTTGTTATTTTATGCCATGCAAGCACAATCAAGCTCATTTCGTGACATTCATATTACTTGAAGTGGTTTAGAACTTGTTAATGAATACTAGTATACATTGATTTTAGTAGGTAACAATGATAAACAAAATAATAAATAACTAAATAAATAATGCTGGACATTATCACACAGCATCATGTAGCCCCAAACTAAGCAGCTTGTATTATGGGAACCACATGCCCGATTACATATAGGTATATCTTACTCCAACTCCAATTATTTACTCGAGTTTTCTCGGCACCCATACCGCAATGTTTGAAAACAAAAGTTTTCAATTAGTGCGTCCTACCCGTCATGACATACGGAGCCGAAACTGTCCACGTTTCGGCACTCACAGTACTCTTCCGTTCTCACAGTACGGCTAGTCCACCAGTTTAAAGTCGCTCAGCGAGCTATGGAACGAGCTATGCTCGGAGTTTCTCTGAAGGATAAAATCCGTAACGAGTTTATCCGACATAGAACTAAAGTTGTTGACATAGCTCAGAGAATTAGCAAGCTGAAGTGGCAGTGGGCTGGTCATATCTGCTGAAGAACCGATAACCGTTGGGGTAAACGAGTTCTTGAGTGGAGACCGCGGCTCGGCAAACGTAGTGTAGGACGCCCTCCGGCCAGGTGGAGTGACGAGGTGATACTACGCGACCGAAGCCACGGGCGGAAGCTAGTACATTATAAATAGAAAAAGATCAATATAAACGTTTATTCTCATAACAGTGAAACAACCTTCTTAGAAGTACCTACTTCGATAATGACCAAACAAGTGCTTAGCATTATCGCCTTTAGAATGCCGGCACCGCAATGCCAAATACAATTCCGGTATAAGCCGTATAACCTTGTCGATACAGATACCCAATCTAAATGTAAAGTATCGATGAAGATCCGCTTGTATTATTAAACAGCCTATATCTCGAAGCTCTGAATGGATAATATTGCGGAATAGGGACGTAACGATTAACAGGGCAGAATTAGAAGCTGGTTTATTATTGACTACCTCAGTGGCGCAGTGGGCGAATGCCCGTCTGAGACGCAGAAGGTTGCGGGTTCGATTCCCGCCGTGAGACAAATGTTTGTATGATTTGCAAATATTTGTCTCGGATCTGAATGTTTTCTATATATTGTTTTATATACAAAAAAGTATATAAGTAGTATATCAGTCATATTGTAATACCCAATAAACAAGCCCTGTTTACTTTGAGGCTGGTGGTATATGATTATGTGTATTTATTTATTTTATGAGCTTCTTGTAAACGAGCGGCAAAGTGTGTTTAAAGGCGCCTTCAAATTAGTTGTTATTTTGGCACGATGGCAGTGCGACTGCAGAGCTGCAGCCATGCTGCTGTCTCGCGAATCTGACTTTGTTCGAGTGATGTATATTGATGTTACTCAAATAAAATAAAAGACTTCGTCCATAGTCAAGTTATTTTATAAGCACTGAATGGATTTACAAAGCAGCAATGCTGCAGCCATGTAACCTTCGTGCGGCACATTTATGACTAAATATGTTTGTACATCGATGTAATAGGTATATTATGTTATTATGGGAGTATCATTTTCTTAGTGACAGGGAGTTCTGTTTTAGGTCAGACGGATAAAAAAATAATAGCTTAAAATTTAGAAAGTATTTTTATTTTAACATCATTATCATAATTTCAGCCTTTATCGACCCACTGCTGGGCATAGGCCTTCCATTGATTATGCCACTTATCTCGATCCTGCGCTATTCTGAACCAGGTGCCGCCCACGGTCTTTTAATATCGTCAACCCATCTCGCTGAAGGACAGCCCCTAATCGTGTAACCAACTCTTGGCCTTTTGTTTTGTCATTTTTTACTCTTTATTTTAACTTATATATCAAAAAATCATTTTTCCTTCTATCGTAATCAAAATCGATAAGCCAAAGTTCTCTGACATCCCTAAAAGAAAACACTCCTCTATTGCGAATAGGCAACACTCCCAACTCCCGCCCTGTGCGCCGGCAACAAGGAATCAAACCGTGTACTTAACTCTAATTGCTTACATGTTTTTGCAATTCTCCTGAAATCAACGCTTAATGGGCTAGTTAAGGCTTGAGGTTATGCCGCCGGTCGCCATTTGAGAAAGCCGACCGATCATTGAATAAAAATCTCTTATTATTGATACTATATCACATTCATTTTATAAAGAAATGTTACTTTAGTTATTTTTTCTAGGGATTTCAATTAAAGTCTTATTTACCTAACAGAGTTCAATCTATAACGGTTTTGTCATTTTAATTAATTCTTTCATTTAAACGACTGTAAAAAAGACGCTTTTTTATGTTTATACATTACGTAGGTTCAAATGATTCTAAACGAAAATACGGCGTGATGAACTGCACGTTTTTTCGGTATCCCAGCAAGCTTATTCCCAAGATTGGGAAGTGTGGAAAAGGGGTACGAAGCCTTGCAGTATGATCAGATAGCCTCATAAGATAATATACATTATACTTTGATACTCTAGGCATCATCATCAGTCCACTGCTCGACATAGGCCTAAACAAAAGAGCTACATTGCGCCCTGTCCTCAGCTCGACGCATCCAGCTTCCACTAGCCAGATTATACCCAGAGCTTTCCCAGATTTTACCAGCAGAAAAAAAGCCTTTCGCAAATCGTTACTTGGCCGAAAGCGACCTACACTATGTTAACTGAGCCGCAGTCTCCACTCAAGAACTCGTTTACCCCAACGGTTATCGGTTCTTCAGCAGATATGGCCAGCCCACTGCCACTTCCGCTTCCTAATTCTCTGAACTCTACTGAACTGACTAGACATATTTTTTTATAAATAGTATGAGCAACAAGCAATACCCAGTCAATAACCTAACAATAATCAACCTGTAGTTTTTACTCAAGTATCAACAATGCCGTTAGCTGTTCTCACTGCATTTTTTCTTTACAAACGTACCCATAAATATGTAATTGAGATCCCCGATACATCCATCATCAATCCATTTGAATAGCTCACAAAATTGCTTCACGCACGCAAATACCCGATTTGTCGTTTTTTCCTTTGTTTTATACAGGCGCGATGAGAACTGACTTATGTGGGAATTAATGTATAGCAAAACAGTCGTGTAAGTGCTTAGCATTAATAAGAGCATAGCTGAAATATATATGGTCATAGCATTGATATTTAATTTTAAATCGCATAATCAAATTTAAGTGAGAAAGTAGCGAAAAGTAGTTTTTTTTTACAAACGTAACAACCCGACTTTCATTCAATGATTTTATCAATTTTTTTTTTGTTAACTAGAAGAAGCTTGGTAAGTTTAATAATTGGTTTATATTATGATATGTAATTTAGAATAGCTGAATCTGGTATCTGCTTGGGCTAACAATGAACGTTAGCTGTTTATCGAAAACATTTTACATAACTATTTAGATGACAAAAAAGCTTAGGATGAAACTAGCTCCAACTCCCTCAAAACGAATGTTAATAGTTATAACATAACAACAACAATCATAATAAAAATGTGAAAAATTATATATAAGCCAAGCAGATTTTCTTGCTAATTCTCTTCTGTTTGATTGTGTTAGGAATTGATGTAAATTCAAAAATTTGCTATTTCAAGTCTTCTTTAAGGTCATGCTGAACAAAGAATTTTTGTTGTTACAGTGTGTTCGTAAAGAAGGCCGGTCATTTCAGACCTGACCATAAATGGAAGCGACTAAAAATGCTAATTATGTAAAAATATTCTTTATAATAGAGTATTGAAATTATAACTAATAACTTTATCTATTAAAGCCGGAATACTTAGTAAATTATTATAAAATATTGATCGCAGTACGTCCTATCATAACTTATAACCTAAAAGTATAAAATAAATCCCCGCAAAATTCTCCGGCTTTAATAAAAAAATCTATTAATTGCACATGATATCCTGCAATAAGAACGATCAATTAAGATATAGGTTATTTCTAGACGCGACATTTTATGGTCAGGCTCAGGTCACAGGTTGTATGAAACTGACCGATCTTCTTTATAATTATAAGTAAGTTCGTTTTAAACTTCATTCAAATTAATTGGCGTAGTATATATCGCAATCGATATCAAATGCGTGCTGATTTGATTAAATTTAATTAAAGCAACGTGAGCTTCACAAAATAAGGCTATAAATATAAAAGGGATACCAAGCGGTGTTGTAATTATCTTTAACGATTCATTGTGAGTAGTATCGATACAATTTTGATTTATCGATAAATCGCGCGTAAAACGTTCCTTTTTGTTTGAAAAGTTCAAGGTCGTTGATTGGTGGACCTCACAAATGTATACATTGAAAACAATGAGAGTACTCAACAATGATCATGAGCGGTGGTCATAAACAAAAATAAATTAACAATGCGGAGTTATGCATCCCAGTGCGGAGGGCTTAATGGCGAGTGATTTTAAGCCGCGGAGAATCCGATGACTATTATAAATCAAAACTGCCAATTATGTTCTCAAAGCATCATTTGAGGCGAATAAAACGTCTTATTTACAGCTCGTTTAAATGTCGTTTAAGCTTTTATTATTGTTTTAAAAGTTATTAGAATTTACTCAACTCTGTTAATTAAATTGTACGAAAACGCGTTAAGCCACTTGTGCATAAAACAGCCTCTATAAATATAAAAAACAAACTAAAACAAGTACCATACGACGTTGGGATTCATAATCTTTGACAATGAACAGGTCCTGTAGTAGAAGATAATTTTTCGTAACATCACCTCTTGGACGCAATATCTAAGATTGAATCTAGGGGGTGATCACATGAATTCTTGGGCACACCGCGCTGCGCTTGTAGATTTTATCTAAACATCTTAAATTATTGTCTCGAACGCGGCTACCTCGGCTCTCATCTAGCGTTATAACCTGGATGCAGCTATTAAACTATAGAGGATGAGGTAACTAGTGAATTTATACACTAATTTGCAAAAAATACAACTTAGTACGTCAATGATTAGTAGATAAAACATCTGCTACAATAATTCATTATGAAATTAGGGACCAAAGGAAAAAAAAAAAAATAGTTCTGGACGTAATCACACAGCATCATGTCGCCCCACACTAAGCAGACCTTTATTATGGGAACTACATGATTGATATACTACATAGATACATTTTTTTTGTAAATACATACATATCATACATAGAAAACACCCAGACCCGAGACAAATATCTACAGAACATGCAAACATTTGTCCCGCAGCGGGAATCGAACCCGCAACCTTCTGCGTCACAGGCGGGCCTTCGCCCACTGCGCCACAAGGCCGTCAAAGAACAAGCCATTTCTTTTACTTTCTAAGGATAAAGGGACGAGATACTCACAAAGTTCCTCGTTACATTAATTTTTTAAAGGAAGATTATTATTTTGAGTAGCGTTTAAGAAGATAGTAGCTGTATACAATAACTAATTCTTTGTGTACAATAACAAATAATTGAAAATACCAACCAAGCAAAAGGCCACATCCAATATATTTCGCAGCATTTTGTAAAATGTGAAGCCCATATTTTGTGGTTTTATTGCTATCCGCGTTGAAAGCGCGCCGGGCACTCCTACTAATGCTCGGCGTGAGGTCAAATTACTAGCCAACGGTGCAAACCGAGTGCTTAGACAGACCTTTGCTCAAATTGCATTGAATAAAAAATAGGTTTGGTGGGATTGCAAGTGTTTTCAATCGACTTTTTAGCCGTGCACAGAGCGAGACACGAGCCAATTCAATCGCAACCTTTTTTATTGTTTCTAGAACCTCGGTGCCTATCTATTCGATTTGTAATTGGAAAATATTTTCGGATTGTAAGTATAAAAAAGATCCTTTTTTTCAATCAACTTTTTAATTGCGGAAAGCAATTAGCACCGGACGATATTCATTTAAATAGGTAACATTTTTGATTGCCCGATCAATTTCTCTGTGGTTGCGTCATGCATGATTATAGTGTTCCAAATATCTCGCTCGTGATGACGTAATGTGGTGTTCGAATTGTACACTTGTCAGAAACTGGTATCTCCTGGCGCAGTAGAGATAAAAACCAGTACCCGAACTCTATACCATGGCCTCATTATAATTACTATACTCTGCTACTGCTACGTATGAGCTATGTTTAGCATGCTCCCTTATCATCAAACCATGCAAGTAAAAGCGATGAGCGTGGGATTCATCTTATATTTTGTTAGAAGATGTATCTCTATATTACGCTGGTATATTGGCACTCCTGGGTTATAAAACGTGAGTGTTTGTTGTGCGCCACGGGCGACAGACGGGCGAGCGTGAAACAGGCCAAGAAATGGGCGATCACTTTCATTGGTGCATCACTTTCTGTAGTGCAATATGCCGCCTCTGGTATTGTACCAAATAAAAAGTACCTCTCGATTTTTGTATGGTTAAATTGATAGAAAATATTTTTTAAAGATAATTAAGTAATAGGTATTCCTGGGTTCAAGGGTCCAGGTCAAATCACACCTGGGTTTTGATGTTTTAAGAGTTGGCAACGTTTTGTGTAGGATGAACTAGGGCAAAGGCAGTATTGTCATTCGGACGATGCATGTGATTGCATTACGTATTGGTTAATCTTGTAGATGGATGATACCCAAACTGGCCCATCAGCGCAATTGCCAAATTGTAATAGAATGAAGAAACTCTTGCATACACGGAATGGATAATAGGTATTACTCGTATTTACAGAAAAGTAAAAGGCTAAATCTGTTGTATATTAAGTAAGTAGATTTTAAATGTAATTGATACACTCAGGTATAATTTACAACCTTGTGAAGTGCATAAATCTACAATTATTTTTGTTTCTAATTGACAACTTTATGAATTACTACAATTTGATTGGTCAACTAACCAGTTTTCTAGAATATGATTACAAGACCTAGCAAATAACTTTATCATTTCACACAAGTGAAGCGCTTGCTTAACTGTTGATTGCAACACTTTCGGGTCACGACTGGAGCGAGAAGATTAATGAAAATAGCAACTAAAATGGACGAAAACATTAAGGAGGACATAACCAATAGTTTATTGGCTATTTAAGTTTAATGATATTCGTGAAAATAGTGTTTTGGCAAAATGCCAAAGCAATTAAGTGAAGTCCTCAAAAAATCCATATTAGATGGTGATGTCAACAACTGGTCACTGCAAGATGACCAAATAACCGCGCCCTTGGATCTCTTCCTCAAGAATCAAGCTCGTATCAAAAATCGTTTAATGTGCCTTTATATGGTGTTACTGCAAAAGTTGTTTAAATATTTTGTTTTTTTGAAACCAATGTGTTGATATAACTTTCCATGACCTTAAATTGTATAATGTGCACATCGAAATCTTTTTTCAATTTTACTGGAACTTATGCGCTCACAATACAGCGTCACCCTTTGCCGACGTTTATAGATTCGTCTAATCTAAAAACGTTGAGACCAGGGTTAGCCACAAGCTCGTATTATTATAGAAAAGCAAAAACAGAACACACCAAACCAACACGAAACTCACAAATAATGCTATTTTGATGGAATTATTAAGCCAGATAACGTATGCAAATGGCTCAAAACAACTTTAAAGTCATAAAAATATCGGCAAAGACCAAAAATAAAAGACACACAAATGCTACAAGCCTAGTGCACTTTGCAGCGTGGGCGCGGCGCCCGCGGCGACCTATCTACGAACAAATTATAATTTCAAAATCCCCATCGATTTATGTGGACGCTCATCTGAATAAAGCACTGCTCTATTTTACCCTTCGCATAAGTTTTACTATTGTTTCTTTTTAGCAATACATTCTATTTGATTTCTTGGAGTACATTAGCAATTATGGCAGGTATAAAGTTAATGCGGTTTGGTCTCATTGCAGTGGGGAGAGCATAATATAGTTTATAGTAATATGAAAGAATATTTAAGTTTTAACATACCTTTATATTTTTCAAGATTAACAAATATTTAAAGACAGCGTGTGTATTTTTCATAAAACACATTATTATTAAGTTAAAGCCATTTTTTTCCTACCAAAGAACATTCTCATGAAAAAAGTTGGAAGAGCTTGAGGTAATATACAATCTGCAATTGTATCTTTGTGAACAAACACACAAGCCTTACTAGAGCGCATCAGAGGGTAGAACAACCGATAACTCAGCTCACTATTAATTAATCACTTATTAGATCGTCATTATCAATCTACAAACACTAAAATTCAAATAAAAAAAAACAGCAATAAGATTCACTGTCAAATTCAAATGTTTAAGTTATATTTTTTATCATTGTCACTATCAGTCTTAGACGTCCTGCATGTTATAAAGTAGTGAAATCTGAAAAAGGTCCAGTCTAAGGATCCATTAGCGTGTATCACAGCTATCGGCCGACAAACTGACTTGTCCGTGACGGTGTATCAATACGTCCCGGTGCACGGTGTCCTTACGACTCCATAGATAAATTCCGTCATAGCTTGCATGGCTTAAAAGCCTTCGTAAATATCGTGAGATGAAGGTAGTGGATCGATTTTCTTGTTTATTGGCAGCGTCTTGAGTATTAAGTTATGAATTTTTAATATAAATGAGAATACAGATTTTATATCAAGATTTTCCTCATATTCTACAACCAAAAATAGTATGGTTTTTATTATTAATATGATATACTTGGTTTGTTGCTTGTATTTATGTTTTTTCTCACATTCTACACCCAAAAAAATAATGTTTTTATTATAAACAACATTTATAGCAAGAAACTATATCACAGTTTGTTGCTTGTGGTTATTGATATATAGATTATAGAAATCTTTGTTTAGCCTGAAAATTTACCAATTCGATGCATTTAGTTCAGTCTGAAAATGTATCAATGCCTTTATTAAATTTTATGAAATCCGTGATTTTAAACTAATCGAATCTCATAATGATTTCAAGGCTTTAGCATTTTTCCCAAGCTTTTTTGGTTTTTCTATTGGTTTATTACAACTTACCTGATGAGTAGTATCACCGCGATGTATGCTCTCCTCGGTTTCCTTCAATCGTTCCGTGACGTTCCTGGTCAGCACTCGGAGGTCCCGGCTTTCTCGGACCTTCCCGTCAGGGTTGGCCACTATGGCGGAAGATAGAACAACTTTGGCATCCGCTGGAGCCAACTGTCCAAGGCCATCAACCTCTGTAGCAAAAGTGTTTCGTATTAGACTGTGTTTGTATGCACGAGACTATGTACACACAACAACAACACACAACCAGCCTATATCAGTCCACTGCTGGACATAGACCTCCCCTAATAAAGGGGGATATGCCCATAATCCCCACGCTGGGCATGCGGGTTGGGGATCGCAGGACACAGCTTCTCGCACCGCCGACGCTGCTGCCCGTCGGCGGCCAGGGGATTTAGCTATGCCGATGTAGGCTGTGCTTTGCCGCAATCAGCCGGCCGCCAGAGCCCCGTTCGTTGTTTAGCAGGGTGCACCACGTTAATCTAGGTCACAAACTATGAATATTACATGTTTAATTCAAACCTGTTCAAAAGTTTTTGCGTGAATGAGTAACAAATATCCATCCATCTATCTATCCTTCATTTATTCTCACAAGCTTTCACATTCATAATATATATGCTCTTAGGAGGCTCTTGGAAGCTATGCACAAAATTTATGATTTTTAATTTAATCGTTTAAGTTCTAAAATCTTTTTTAAATTTTTGTTAAAACGGGTTAATGAAGTATTCATTTTCCCAAAACTATAATTGCAATTTGATTTACCCTTCGTAGTGTTAAGTACGTACCTAAGTCAGCACAGCAATGAATACAAACAACTACGTTGGTAAATAAAAGAACAACAGAGAAGACATTGTAAGTTACCGTCAATTGGTGCCCCGATCGCTTCATTCTTTCTTCCGTTGAGTGCTGGATCTTGCTTGCCATTTTTTTCGTCAGGCACGCGGTGCTATTGGAATGAAAAAATATGTTTTAGTGTCTTCAGAAATTGACGAAAACAGTTCAATATTTTGTTTTACAAGCTTTAGATACTTAATTTGAAACGAAACTGTCTAATCTTAATTAATAAGTACTACCTAATCATCATCCATTCTATTGCTGGACATAGCCCTCCCTTCCAGCGCCATTACGCCCTGTCCTGAGCTCGGCACATCCAGCTTCAACCAGCAGCCTTTCGCAGATCGTCACTCCATCTGACTTGAGGGTGTTCTACACTTATTTGCCGTGGTTTCCACTCAATTATTAATGCAGTAAACAATCCACGTTTTGTAAATTAACTGAGTAGGTACTAATGTAGTCGTATCGGGCGAGCAGTGGGCTGAAGTGTTGAAATATAGCTAGGTAATGTCGTGCAGTAAAACTAGACTACCCACCTACTACTCATGCGTAGGTATGTTCTAAGTAATAAAGTAAAATAATTCAATGACAACAGTACCTAAAGTTAACCTACTAAGCACATAGTTTTAAGCTATTGCATAGCTTCTATCGAGGGCCTTGAGGGCGGGGACCGAATCCAGAAATTCCGTAACGAAAAAAAACCTCACGCTCCCCACTCCGACGGGCACGGAAGTGTGGCTTGAAGGCCGTGCATTGTCTAACGTCGTTTCTTTTCGGCAGTCTTCGACACGGTGTTTGTGTGCGTGCAACTAGACGTATTTTTATTTAATAAAAGAAAAAAAAATGTTTTCTTATCGGTCACCACGCTCAAAAAGTGTAACTTGAATTAATATCAAAGAAAAAGAAATACTGCATAAATAAAATAAATAAATAATTATAATTGCATAAGTTGATACAAAATGCTATGCAATAGCTTTACCGCGGCAGTCCCCGAGTGCCACACGTTATTTTTTTTTTTACATTTCTCAAGATTGGCCCTCTTCATAATTCAGGTTTACCTATCACCACATTTGGCAATAAATAAATATAATTTCACTGTATATAGGCTGTTTTCAAAAAGCCAAGACCAACATCCTAACGTGCGCTCCGAAGGCGCCCCTAGTGGGAAATTTGTAAAACTTTGACATCTCCGTATAAAAGTATAGATACCTAACGCAAACTTTTTAGTACCTACATATGACATGTTTTTCGCTCTCAATCCACAGATTTAAACGCCACTTAACAGTCACCCATCCAAGCTTCGAGCGTCCAAGTAGTTGGACCGGGTGGAATGTTGCTAATGGCATGCAGTGGGGTACAATGCACGGACGAATTCTGATTTAAAATACGCAATATTTGTAGATTAGGTCACCTCAGTCTGTTGTAAGTTGGTGGTATGCGTGTCTTCGTTTACAGAGGTAGATATTTTCGGTCCAGAGTCGCTCACTAATCGTCCGTCTTCGAGCACCAACTCACGCTTGACCCTTGTTGCGATTTGGCGCGTTGTCGTAACTTCACTTGTTTTTTTCGTCACCCATTCTTCTGTGAAATATAAATCACAATTTAGGAAAAAAATTGCTTGTGTAGTTACTGATTAGTGGAAAAAATTGGTATACTAGGTATTCATGCATTTTACTTTAATTTTTGCTGAGACATTTGGGGGTTTTCTTATTATCTGCGCCTTTTTGGGCAAGCTAAATTCATCGACTACACCGCCAATTCTTTTCTACTCATATTCTCGAATAAAAATTTAAATTCAAAATTCGAATCGTGTTCTATAGCTACGAAAACAGTTTTTTTCCATGCGGCCAGTAGGCTGCTAGGTGCCTTCTTCTTATAATTTATTTCGTTAGAAAGTTTTCAAATGCTCACTCACCTTCTTTGGTTGTGGCTATTGTATCACCCGGTTCAGCCTGAAACAACAAAAAACATTATAGTTGCTATAGTAATAGTTGCTTAAACATAAAAGTTGCTATTAACAATATTATGGACTTGTTTAATTTATCCCTATGTTGTTTACCTAGGCACGCAAGTCATGTTTATACAAAAATACACATAAATAATTTATATAATCTAAATTGTCACAATAAAAGTATTGTGACAATTTTGATTTTGTTTGGTACCTATCAAGATACCAAATGAATATTTCGAAACAGCGCCATCTCTTACCGAGTAGCTGAATCTGTGAAAGTGGCTGTCCGTGTAGTCGGGTGACTCGGAAACAAATCTAAGTAATACCCGCGGCCGCCGCTTGATGGCGCCATGATCGCTTAATGTAAAAACAGTCACCATTAACGCACATGAATCAGGCACTTTTCATGGGAAAACTAACACTTCACTTTATAAATTTGTCTTTATTCGGTAAATATTAGGAGTAGGTAATATTTCAACTATAATCCATCACTTTCAGTTGCTCACTATATTGTCTTTACCTACTGAGGAAGATTGTAAACTAAAAGTAATAAAAACAGAGTTATGTAAATTATAGCAAAACAATGAAAATAGTCTAGTCAACTTGTATGCCGGTAATCGACTGAAGGAAAATCAAGGTTTAGCAGTACTTTAATTATTGAGTGAAGGATTAACATTTTCTTTTGGCGTACAATACGGTGCAATCTCAGAGTATAAATAAGCAGACTGTGCTTACTTGTTCATACTCTAACAGAGCTAGAGAATCATCAAAAACGGCGAAACAGACATCGTCACAAGAATTAGAGTCTAACCTAAAATTTAGGCCTTTGCGTCTATTCTAGACGATTTAGACACCGTCAAGTGGTAAATTGCTCACTGACGCGCTGTATTCCCTGGGACATAGATAGAGTAAGCTTGCCCAGCACCTATACCATCGTTTCAGCCCAATCGGCCTCACTCACAGGAAAGACATGGTCAATACGTGTGGAGCCATACGTTTAACCGCCACTCACCTGTTGGTGAGATATGATGCGGTCGACCATGTAGCACAGCCTACATGTGGAGCTGATTAAGCCACGGGTTCCCTCACGGTGTTATCCTTCACCGGAAAACACTGAGCGTCGGGCGGGGGGTAAAGCGCACATAATTTTTTAGAATCGAAAAATCCAATTGTCCCACAACCTCCGTATCGGAAGTTGGGGTACATCCCACCAAGTCCCAGTCTAGACTTAAATTTAAAATATGCTTTTTTTTGTAATGGATGTAAATCACTATACAGCAGTTATAATTTATAGTGTAGAGAATTCGTGTTTAAAGAAATTTATTTATTCGACTCAATGCCCACAAAATAAAGACTAAGGTTTGGCCATGATCTAAGTAGGAACACAACGAAAATAATATAAAAACACACAATAAGTTTGGTAGTATTATGTTACTTGGGTCAATTTCTTCCCACTATACATTCTACTGTCAAATTATCTACTCTACCATCCGATTGTTATTCAGTATGAACGACGGCATTTCCGCTGGGACACGTTGATTATTGAACTGTAATTGTTTCTAAGTATCCTGTGTTACGTTGCGAAATGTCCTGGTGGTTCCCTTGATAAGTTATCTGATTGATAAGTCTCAAGAGGTTCTATTTGACCGATAGGAAATGCTTTTCAATATGGCTCGGGCGTTATGCAATAAAATGTAAACTTATGTAGGTACTAACCTAAAGTCATGCCTGAATATGAATAATATTACGACCATAACACAGACCTGACGGCCATAAGAAGAATTGAGAAGTGACAAGCGCCACAGAAAGTCTTCCGTGCCTATGCGTAATTCAACTCCATTGGGGTCGAGTGCATCGTAAATGGAAATAACGAACGTGCTTGTAATTCATAAAATTTATAAATACTTGCATCAATTAGTTGAGTGTATGAGTTCCTCGAGTAGTTATGCATAGCTAATATGATTCCATATTTTGCGAGAAACAAACATAGGAAGTCCTATAATAATATGGAATCAGCTGCCAGCGTCTGTTTTCCCATTGACTTTCGACCCTAATGGCTTCAAAGAGAGAGTTAATAGGCATCTTCTGCAAAAGCTCACCCCATCGTCAACCTCATCCTTTCGCACGTAAGCCTCGAGGTCAAGAGCTGGGCCAGAATATATAAAGAAAAATATTTGGACGTTACCTATGAATGAGTCGTCCAGAAATCAATTAAATTTATAAAAAACGCAGCTCCGCTCGCGTGGTACCGGGTTAAAAGTATCCTATATAAATGGAGGTCACAAACTAATTATATTTAAAGTTTCCTCCGGATCCGTTCAGCGGTTACGGAGTTCAGAGTTGAGTTTATAATTATCATTATTAGTGTGATGAAATGATGTAGAGTCACCTACGATACAGTAGTTTGCATTAAAATGAACCACGAGCGTAAACTAGCAAGTTTTAGTGTAAGTTTTAGTAAAAGAGTAACTTGTGGAGTCTAAGCCTAGTCAGCCATTTCTCAGGAACGACTTTGTCAATACGTGTGGAACTGACAAGCCTCCGATAGGTAGGTATCCTTATGTTTCATCATCATCATGATTTCGGCCCCTTTCGGTCCAATACTGGGTATAGGTAAGTCTCCTTTTGATTATTCTACTCGCCTCGATCCTGCGCTAGTCTGAGCTAGCTGTTTTTCTGATATCATCGACCACCTCGCCGGAGGATCTCCCTATTTCTATGACCATCTCTCAGCCTTTTGTCCATCTGTCGTCATTGCGTCTGGCCAAGTGTCCTTTCCAACTCCACTTGAGCCCCAATATCCGCTCGCTGACATCCTGGACTTAGTCTGCTTGCGTATTTCGGTATGGGTGACTTAAGTTTACTAAACTTTTAAAAGATTTCAATTGGATACGCTTGTGTTGGATTTCATCAATTAATCGAAGGTTGCGAAGATTCATTATTCTTACAAAGATCCGGTAATTGTTCTTTTAAGTTCAAAGTTATTAATGTATTGCGATGTAGGTATTATTTTTGCATTGCGTGTATTTAAAACAACGCATTCGTAATAGATATTATTTCTTGACTATGTAACAATGCTAGGTGGGATGACTAAAACGTTGGAAACATTCCAAAGGTAGGAAAAATTCTTCATATTCCTCATTTCATAGGTACTCATAATATTAAAACTTGAAGACAGTTTGATGATTGTTTTAATCAGTTATACATACTTACTTTGAACTTGATTTACAATTTGTATACCAACTTAGAGAAACAAATTATCAACATTTAATATTGACCTCATTTTGAATTCAATAGATAGCGAAGCACCTTGCCAAAATTATGCCCTAAGGGGCTTCTTGCAACTGGCCAGATAACATACACTCAATCTTTTATTAATCACAAAATATGTTTTAAATTATGTTTCAAAATCATTTATCGATGTTGAAATAGTTCGTAAATAGGGAACGTACTTACGTATACAGATAAATAACTGATTTTTCATATAATTGGGCAATCTGTCATTCAGAATCACCAAACAAAAATTCTACTTGTCTTATGAGTTGGGTTAGTGACGTTTCGACGAAAAAGTTTTGAGCGATTTGGCCCAAACGACACATTCAATTTAAATTTATTTTTTTACTTTCGTTTCGACCAACAATGATAAACGTTGTTTAGTACAGTCAGTGAATAAACTTAAACTGCCAAAACAAATTTCTTAAACTTACAATACAAATCATGACCCGTTTGGTAACACACGTTTTTTTTATGTCATAACTAACACGTAAACCCACCAATTCTCTGTGACTTAAACAAAGCGCTCATTGCATTAAAGTTCACTTTACCTGAATTAGTGAAATACGCAAACCGGGGTACATTTTTCGGGGGTCCTAAAAATGCGTGCGAAAGAGATTAGTGGCCAATTCTGGTATAGGAGCCGCCCAAAAGCCTCCGAAATTGCCTTACGACCTAAAACTTGGACGTGCCACTGAGTGATCATCTGTACTTAGGTACTAATTGTGATCAGAGGCCTCATTGACTAACTCAGTTGTACACCGAAATAGTCGGTACTAGACCTTTATTTGCAAACTGTCATTTTCATCTGTCGAAATTCAAAGAAGGTCAATTGACAAACTGTCAAAATTTGTAAAAACAGGACCGGTGCTTATCATTTCAGTGGGCGACAGAGTCACTAAATGCGACCTCTGATGGAGGGTCGCAATCTACTAAAAACAGATAAGTAAGCTACAGAATCTTTGCCGAACAGAAAACTAGCAACACGTCATACAACATAATGGCCTTTGTAACTTGTAGATGCAAAGGTAATGACTTAAACAGCTTCATCTCAAGTGGTTACTTTTACTCACTGACCAGAGGGATGATCGGCTAACTCTGTTGCAAACAGAAATAAATAATAAATAAATAAATAAAAAGTATTTATTTCAAGCTTCAGCTCATATATCAAGGAAAACCCAAAAGAACCTTAAAAAAGAATAGGATTGGCACCGATCTTGTTTTTACAAACTTTGACATTTCATCCGTCGAAATTCAATAAACGTCATTGGTGACAAATGTTGACAAACTGTCACTGTTTGTTAAATCAGGATCGGTGTCAATCAGTTCTGTTTACAATAGAATTAGCCGATCGGACAATGCGTGCGTTAGCATCCTAGTAGTCTGTGATCGGACACCATTTTTCATCTAGAACGACGGCTGTGTCATTTTAATTAAATTTTATTTTCTAATGTTTTTCTAATGTATATCGATTTTTATTGATGGTATTTTAACCGTTATACGTTAGTAATATGATACATGTATTAGTGAAATGGAATAAAGAAGATTTGGACGGAAACTCTCTGATGAAGAAAATTGTGCACCGATCGTTTTTTGTTATAGTCGCCATTGCTATAGCAGAAAACAGGACCTGACTGAAGACTGGACGACTGGACTTATAAACCGTACTACGTTGCCTCATATTATTATGAACGATTATACTTGATACTGGCAAAATTGTGGAAACTATCCCAGAAGCCATTTAATAAAGAAGTGAAGTGAAGTGAGTTAGCCGATCACCCCGCAGGCTGCTGTAGTATTTGGGACATGGTTAAATGGAGAAGGCTCGCCCAGCAACTATACCATCCTCTCAGCCTAATCGGCCTACATGAAAAACTTGGACAAAATACGTGAGGAGCTGACTAAACCGCGGATTTCCTCACAATATTTTCCTTCACCGCAATATTGATATTCACATAATGAGTATGTATCTAATCTATAGGTATCCTATATGTTATTGGTGGAGGCCGCGCCCTTGCCAGTGGTCACCGCAGCGCAACGTGACACGAGGCCACGCATTGTGATGCACCCTTACAATAAAGCATCTCATATATCTGCAACTAATACATAATGTTGTTTTATGTCCGTATTATCACTACAAAACCGAGTCATACCTCAACTCGAGATAATAAATAAATCAATAAAAAGTAGCCGGTGGATCGCTCTGGGCCTTTTTAGGGTTGTGTTCCTCAAATAAAAAAGGGACCCTTACAGGACCACTTTATTGTGCGTAAATCTGTCTGTCTGTCGAGACCTATTTCTCAGGAACGCGTGAGGTATTTATTAGTAGTATTTATTAAGTTCAAATTAATATAAAATTCTGCAATACATTGGAGCTGTGAAAAAATCAAAGTTCTAATTAAACACAATCAAAGGATACGGCTGTTTATTATGAAACTTGCAAGGTAATCAAATTCAGGTAAAATCGGTACTTCCTGTAGACTTAGATTCATAAAATTTGGCAAGAAGCGACAGCTTGTAAGACTTTACAGCACAAGTCAAAGAAAAAATCCAAAAACATTACAAAAAAAATATTTCACTACACGTTTGTATTTCACTACACGTTTGTATGCACGTTATTCGCTCGGTTGGCGAGTCCAACTCGCACTTGGCTGGTTTTTTTTCTTGTACGTACCTAGTATTTTAAATTAGAAAATTATATTTAAATGCACGTGGAAAGGTTGTTCTGGTAGAGATGGGCCAAAGAAAAAATTGTGTGAACGATCACATGGTTAAGAAAGGAGTGTGTGCTGAGAAGACGAGTGACAGAGGGAAATCGAGGAAGAATGCATATTGTGCCGACACCACATAAAGCGTAGGGCAAATACAAGAGTCATAAACGTGTAAAAAAATGTCCGCACCAGTTTTCATTTGGAGACTGTCCGTCTTATTCATAACAGTTCTATAAACCTCAATAGCTAAAATGGCATTAAAATATATCACATCACCTCTTTTTTATTACATCTAAATGACACGGACCAGCTTACCGTTATAAAATGACATTAGGTTACGTTATGAATTAGATGGTATGACTTAGGGTGAAATATTCGTGATCACCCTACCGGTCTATTTTATTCTAGTTTGTATTAATAAACTTCAAAGATACCTACACAATTATGTAAGTTGACAACACTACCATCTAGTTTGTATTTATTATTAGAGTTATTTATGTAGGTCAAGCTCGCTTGAGGACAACAGCTAGATTATTGTTTTTACGCATCGCAGAACTTCGCTAAGAATAGAATCAGTCGTGTTCAGTGACCACACCATGTTATATTTTACCCTTGCATGAGTAGATACAAATAGAACAGATTATAGAAAAAAAGTCTTGCAAAGGCTGAGCAATGATAGGGGAACTCGTCGTCATTATAATACATAAACTACATCAATAGGTATTTATGTAGTTTATGTATTATAATTATGCAGTCTATAGTTTCATATTTATTATATTAATATTTTATGTAGTAGGTATATTTTATAGTTAGTTAGGTATGTGTATGATATTATTTATCCAGCTACTTTCGTATGTATGTACACCACCGTCTTTTGTTTTTCGTGCTATCCTGTCCATCCAAAGGTTGTCTGGAAGAGATCGCTATTAGCGATAAGACCGCCCATTGTACCTTTTCGTTTTAATTGTAATGTTTCTGCAAATTGTATTTTTTAATTTGGTGTACAATAAAGAATGTATCTATCTATCTATCTATCTCGTTTACTCATTACCTCGCAGACTTGATTGGGCAGCAGCAGACTTTTACTCCCAGGTTTAATAAATATATAAAAAACTAATACTTTACGGTATCACAAAGTATCAATCAGACCCAAACTAAGCGGAGCTTGTATTGTAAAAACCACAAAGGTAACTGATATACCTATTTAGAGAGACCTATTATTGGCTTTAACCTTATTAACTAACTCTGTTTTTTTGTACCTGTTGGTCTCTTAAATAAAAAATAAATCTAAGTCTTCAGAGAATAATTCTTAAAAGACCTCTCAGAAAAATATTGAAAAAAAATTCAATCACATCAACACATCTTTATTTGGACGAGAACAAAAAGCACATGATGAATGGATCACACTATTGGCTCTATTTGAGGTTTACTCTTGTCGATGAGCAGATAATGTCGGATAGCATCTCTACTCGTAAATCACTAGTAAAGTAACTACACGCTGGAACATGAACAGAAACAAAATCAGAGCAAGTAAAATATTTTACCCTCATTGTTACTTCATATTATAGACTAAGTTACTTTTACTCTTCCTTGCTTATATTTGGTGATCAATAGTGTTATCTATCTATCTCATTATGCCTCTCAAGCATTCGTCATGTACTCGTTATGCCTTTTTTATGATACCTGAAACTGGAACTAAGTAACACATGGCCCACCTGATGATGTTAAGTGGTAACTACTTTATATAACAAAGTATTGGTTTATAGGTCACGCATGTTTGAAACGTGGACTACGATGTGCTGCCCTGTTCATCAGCTTGAAGCATGAAGGTGCTTCTTAACCTACAAGATATATTTTTTTAAAGTGATAGGTTTACTTTTGACCGCCATCTCACCTGTTGGTGAGTGATGATGCGGTCGAAGATGTAGCACGCTTTTCTAGAATGTACCTATTTACTCTTCGCTTGAAGACCCCTAAGTCGTAGTGATCAGGAAACACTGACGCCGGAAGAGCATTCCATTCCTTAGCTGTTCTAGGGATAAAAGTTGCAGCGAAACGCTTCGTTAATTCCTCGATATTCGGTTAGCTGTACGTAAGTATAATTTTGATAATAATACCAGAGGCAAAACGAACCATGGATGTCTCAAACGCTGAATTATTATTATTATTACCTATTTCTATTATTCAATTAGTCGTATTTTATCAAATCAATATGTGCCTCATACCAAACCATAAATCGTATAGAAGACTCTGGCTAGACACTCAGGTGACAAAATAAGTAACACTAAAAAGAGAATACAAACTGCATGATGGAACTCAAATGGAGTTGGGTAGGGCACCTGGCAAGACGAGGTGATGACAGGTGGCGATAACTGAATGGTGTTCAAGAACCGGATACAGAAACATCGGTCGTTTAGCAGCAAGATAGGTGGACGATATTGCATCCATCGTGGGCCGAAACTGGATGAGATGAGCTTTGAACCGTGGAGATAGGCACTTACAAGTGGAGGTAGCAGTATGTGAAGTCGGGCAAAATTCTGCAAAGAACCTAGCCGGTATACAACCAACGTAGGACGTCAATCATAGTTATTTAAACGTCATAAAACAAATTAATAGACTAATAGAGTGAGCAAATCAATGGAGCAAATAAATAAAATATGTAAAACTCGTAAAATATCTTCAAATATTTGAAATTCAATCTATATGATATCATAATATAATCTACATGATGTATTTAGCAAAAAAGTCAATCAACTTATTGATCTCTGTTCCGGTTGAATGACTTTAGTCTAAAATACCTACGTACATTACGTATGAAGTATGGACCCCAATCAGCTTTTTCATGTAATTATCACCTTCTACTAATTCTGATAAAAGCCCCTTGTTTTTTATTGAAACAAAACGTCCATGCTATAGAGAATCCTATCTTTTAACATTTCCACATCTTCACTTTTTTTAAATTTAATCACAATTATAATTTTTTTATTTAATAAGATCCATGAATGAATCGTCATTTTTTTACACCAATTCGTAACGCGACCAAACAGAGAAGAATTGGGAATGATACTCGGTTTGGCTTATATTTTTTAAAGTCTTTGTTACACTCTCTATTCTTAACTATTGTTTTTGAGGGAGTTGGAGACAGTTTTATCCCAGCTTTTTTGTCATCTAAATAACTAAAATTGGATTATAAGCTTTATTACAGAGATAACGTTTAACAACATTTTTGAATTTATTTACAGATAAATTAATCACATCATTTGTTTTTTTTTACGTAAACATTTTCCTTTAAAAGATTGACTGACTTATTGAGCCTTACAGTAGCTAGTTTATCTTTATTTCTAGTATTATGATTGTCGCAATTTTTTTGAACAAATTAAATGTAATGGGACTTGTTGGTATATATTGGTCTTAGTATCTATATGACCAGGTAGCCGGTTCGACGAATTCGCAGTTGGACTAAATCCCAATTTGACTAGATCGTTATTTGCAGAGATCTTATTATGACTAGACAGCATTATGACTTCTAAGTGTATTGTTTTGAAGGGCTATTAGAAACTCGTTTATAACCCTTTGTCACTGGCCAAAATTTTTAGTTACGCTCACGACCCGTCAGGTTGAAATATCCGTGATCGCCCTACAGATGTCATCATAAGATACATCTGTAAGAAAGAGCTAATTGGGGATTTTGTTTTAGTGGCATGCAAACGACCTCTTCTCTCTAGAAATTAACAATTACTTTTCGTCTGATATACTTAATATAATAGTAGCTCGCGGGTACTCCGCTATCAGTTCGTCCATCAATTTCGGACATATGCCAGGCTCGAAACAATGAAGTGTTTAGGACAGGGCTCATACAATACAATATCTTGTCTTTCGCTAATGGGGGATATCGCCTAGTCTAGGGTTGACATACAGATTTACTTGTTAATACACTCGAGAGCAATGAATCCGGGTCACTCAAAGAATCCAAAAAATCTCGGAAAGTAAGAATGCTAGGTTAATGCAATAAATTGTATTTAATAGACAATTTAATACTCCTTAAATGAAAGTTAAAAAAATATGAGTCACCATACATTTTATTTACACAAAATTACATAAAGAAAAAAAACTGCTGATCTCTCCTTAAAACAAAAATAGGAAACATGAAATTTTTGAACTTTATGACGATTTTCTTGAATTTCAATACTTCGTATTACCTCCTCGTGCTTCCATTACTGCGTTTACGCGGTTTGGCATGCTGTACACCAAGTTCCTTATACGATTTTGGGGAATATTCTCCCATTCCTCTGTGAGAGCAATTTTGAGCTCAGGAAGCGTGATTGGGGGAGGGTTTCGTTGTTTTACGCATCTCCCTAGCTCGTCCCAAGCATGCTCGATCGGGTTGATATCCGGGCTGGGCGCTGGCCACTCCATACAAGTAATGTTCATCTCTTGAAGGTAGTCATTCACAATCCTACCTGTATGAGGTCGGGCATTGTCATGCATAAATATAGCATCCTCACCCAAATTGACCATAAATGGACCAACGTGTTCGTTGAGGATTTCTTCCACATATCTTACGCTAGTTAAAGAGCCGTTTTCTATGATCACCAGCTCTGTGCGACTTTCAGAGGAAATTCCGGCCCACACAAGTACAGACCCACCACCGTAGGCTACTTTTTCTTCGATGCATGCTTGCTTGAATCTTTCCCCTGGTCTTCTATACACTCTGTGTCTTCCATCGTGCTTGTAGAGCATAAATTTTGATTCGTCGGAGAACATAACTTTCGACCAATCTTCAATACTCCAATTTACGTGGTTCTGGGCATATCTTAGTCTTGAAATACGATGGCCACGCTCCAGTTTAGGGCCGTTTGCAGGTCTAAGGGGTTTTAAGTTAGATTCAACAAGCCGACGTCTTACTGTCCATGCACTTGGGTTACTTCCTCCGAGGCGTCGAAACTGATTTGTGAGTTCAGTTCCTGTGAGAAAGCGATTTCGAAGCATGGTGTTCACCAAGTATCGGTCTTCTCGTGCTGTGGTACACCTAGTTCTGCCCGTTCCTGGTCTGCGTAGGTTAGAACCAGTTTCTTCGTAACGTCGGAGAACTCTTTGTACTGTTGACAGCGACACACCGACAGTCCTGGCTGTATCGCGCTGACTCCGGCCGGTTTCCACCAATGTACGTATTCTGGTGCATTCTTCAAGTGTAAGCGACATGATTTCAGCTTGAATAATGAATATTGAGCACTATCAACCTGGTTTATGTACCAACATAAATGACAGATTACAAACAAAAGCAAAAACAAATCCTGTAATTTCGTAGTTCCATCTTCGACAGTGTTCCCTTTTCAAATTTGATTTTTTTATGATATAACTTTACAATAACTAAGAAGTTTTAATACTTTCATTTAAGGAGTATTAAATTGTCTATTAAATACAATTTATTGCATTAACCTAGCATTCTTACTTTCCGAGATTTTTTGGATTCTTTGAGTGACCCGGATTCATTGCTCTCGAGGGTATTTTTATGATCGTTTAGTCTACACTAGCGTCTCCGCTTGCTATCGATATTGCTTGTGGTATCGGATTAAAAGTAGCCTGTGTGTGTTAATCTTTGTCACAAACTATATGTATCCAAAGTTTCATCCAAATCCGTTATGTAGTTGAATAGGAGCAAACGTATACTAACACATACACAAACATTAATGTGATAAAGTAAATAACAATAACAAAACGCCGAGATTTACTGAAATACCTACATAAAATTATTATAAGACAAATTTTGATTTTGGCGATGAATTTGTTCGTTTAAGCCATTTTATTAATTTAGTTTTTGGAAATTTATGCAGTACCTAAGTTTATCAGTGATTGACTTATAAATATTTTGCAGTAATTAATTACTTGACTATTTTTTCTTTGGCATGAATAACATTATTATTAGATACCTGTTGATGAAACTAGCACATGACCCGCCGATGTTAAATGGTAACCATTACTTATAACAAAGTATTGCTTTGTAGGATACGTATGTTTGGAACGCGCCCTACGATGCAACGCCCAGCGTCCCCCAACTTGAGGCATGAAGGCTTTAAGCCTCATGTGCTTGTAATTTCTTCGGCACCCCACACCCATGAAACCGAAACACATCAATGCTGCTTCACGGCAGAAATACGCGTAATATTTTCACGAATAAGCCGTTCACACAGAACTCTACTATTCTAAAAACTAGACTAAAAATAAGCAAGGTTAATTTATGTAAAACTCTGATGAAGCTAACTGACTGAAAGTCAACGCACAGCTTAAACAATAAGACTACATAAATTTAGATAGTACGTTTCTTGTATAGTTTATGAATTGAATTCCTGAAATTCAGGCCTTAAAAGGGTGAATCGGGGAAACACTGCTAAGAGCTTCCACTTATTTGAGAAGTATATTATTTATTAAGGCGACTATAAGGGTCAAACCTCCCTCTCGCTCGCACTATTCATCATTTTTGAAGATACAAAATTACTGAATGTAGATAAGCAAAATAGCAAACCTTCACGGCCTAGAAAATAACAATACAAAGGTTCAGCAAGAATATCATGTTGAACCTAACCAAACTACCAAAAAATTTACACCAAACATGATCACATTGGTGCAAGCTTTTTTGCAAGAAAACGTGATAGAATCGAAATGATATTATTGCTGAACCTTTGTATTGTTATTTTCTAGGCCGTGAAGGTTTGCTATTTTGCATAACTACATTCAGTGATTTTATATCTTCAAAAATGTTGAATAGTGCGAGCGAGAGGGAGGTTTGACCCTTATAGTCGCCTTAAGAAACAAAAAGTCCCAAAGACTACTTTTTGAAATAAATTTATTAAAAATGACACACCCCTGGCACCAGTATATTCGGAACACAATAGCAACTATCTATGTAAGATCTACTTGTTCCGATGTTATAGAACGGAGGCGGATCAGAAATTGACAGGGAGACATGCTATGCAGAGAAGAAGTCAATCATAATTCAATTCAGGCAATTATTCCATGTTCAATTTACATTTTGAAATCATTTGTCATAAAGACCAGTGAATCATTGTTGAGATTATGACAATTGGATGGAATATTACTACGGTTAATAGACATAGTAAGTTCGTGCTAACTATATTGAAACTAAACACTAACCCCCTATTTATATTCATTTTATAACGATCGATAAAGTAAGCTTGTCCCTGTAATTTTTTTTTATACTACTTAGAGATGGAACAAGCACATAACCCACCTGATGTTAAGTGGTAACCATTACCTATCACAAAGCATTGCATCGTAGATCACGTTTTTCCGGAACGTGCACTACGATGCAAACGGCCTACGTCTATCAACTTGAGGCATTAAGATGAGAAGCCTCTGGTGCCTGTTATTTCACCGGTATCCATACCCTTCAAACAGGAACACAGCTCAGCTGCTCACGGTGGAAATAGGCATGGTGGCAGTACTTCCCCGGACGAGCCCTCCACAAAGAACTCTACTACCTTTTAAATGTAAATAAAAAGAGGTGACATGATATTTTAACGCCATTTTAGCTATCTGAGTTTTAAATAGAACTATTATGAATTGGACGGTTAGACTGCACTAAATAGTGCAATTGAATACAATTCCAGGAATAACATTTCAATGTTGACTCTGTAAACTACTGTGTTTTTAATAAATAAGCATTAATTTATGATAAACTAGAGACCCACCCCGGCTTCGCACGGGTGCAAATGATACCTAAAAACCTTTCTCTTGAATCACTCTATCTATTAATAAACCGCATCAAAATCCGTTGCGCAGTTTTAAAGCTCTAACCATACATAGGGGCAGACAGACAGCGGTATGGGACTTTGTTTTTAACCGACTTCAAAAAGGAGGAAGTTCTCAATTCGACTGTATATTGCTTTTTTATTTTTCTGTATGTATGTTCCGCGATTACTCCGCCAATAATGAATCGATATGGATGATTCTTTTTTTGTTTAGTAGATCATACTTCATATACTATGTAATGATCCTAGCTTTTGGTCGCAACTTCGCTCGCTATCGAAAAAGTTTTCCTATTGACACACTGTTGAAGTCGATTTTGGTAAATACAAAAAAATTCAACTTCATTTTATTCAATAGTACGTTGTATCGAAGCATAGTTGTACGATTTATTTAATCTATATCTACGACTAGCTTGCAGTTTCACGCGCGTACCCGGATAAAAGATTTAATTTCCGTTTTAAGGAGAGACAGGAAATGTCACAAATCTGTCTCTTTTGACTGTAGTCAATGTCACCCCTAGCCTTCGTCATAATAACAGGCTAAAAGGTCAGCCCAAAAAAAGCAAGATGGATTACCAAAAGTAGACGAGTTCTTGGGATGTGCCTTGACTTAAATAAAAGGTCGATGGCCCAACTTCGTCATGTTAAATATTTTATTCATAACTAGTGGGTGCCCCGTGACTTCGCCCGGTTAGAGGTTTTATCCCTCTGCATCCAGTCAGGGACTGAATTTCAGGAAATCATTTATTAGTACCTACAGGACCTACAGCCCTTCAGTGCAGACTTCACACAGCTGAAATGAAAATGCTACACTAGGCAGGTTGTGTAACCCGTCATAGAATTTGCAATGTTCTCAAAATTACAACAAGTCAAAAAAGACTTAAAAGCCTTTAACATTGCATCTACGATAACCCAGAACAGATGAAAGAGGGGCAGGAAGAAGAAAAGTTTTCTTAATGCAGCCCTACTATACAAAGAATATACCTTTTCGTCCGCACAAGGCTAACCTGGGTCGTCAATCTTAATATCCTAATAATTTTATAAATGCGAATGTCTGTGTGAATGTTTGTTACCACGTATCTCCGTAACTACTAAACCAATTTAGATGAAATTTGGAACGTAGATAGTTTAAGTGCCATAATAACACATAGGCTAATCAAATTTTGAAAAATTAACCTCTAAAGTGGTAAACGGGGGTGGCAAAGTTTGTATGGGGAGCAAAAAAAATCTTGACCAATCGACTTGAAATTTTGCACTGACACTCTCTGCTGAAAATAAATGAACATGTGTTTCAGGATTTTTCGCAATTCAACCCCTAAAGCGGTTAAAGGTAATCAATTTTAATGAAATTTGCAGATGGGACCCTAAAAATTACTTAGCTACTTTTTGTAGCGAAAATAAAACTTGAACAGGTTATGATAGGGGATGAAAGTTTGTATGGGGAATCAATTATTTCTCAAGTTAGGTAAGTTTATTAAAATTCATAATACTTAACCGACTGTTGAATTGGTGATCAACGCCAACAGGAGCGGAAACGGGAACGAAAAAGGTACTGAGAGTGGGAACGGGAACGGGAACGGGTACTGGTACGGCTAGGTAATGCATGAATAATATGTTAGTACTTTTTAGTATTTTTTCCGCGCAGAACGTGGTAAAAATAAACCTTTATGTAAATAATGAAACACGCTTTGACTCATAAATTTCCACGCGGGCGAAGCCGCGGGGCACAGCTAGTTCAATATAAATATAAAAGTTTATTTGCCACAATTTAAGTTACTAAAATAATTATCGTTCAACATGTATCTAAATAATTTGTTATTCATACAATATGATCCACAAAAGGCTGTTTGTGACCAGGCACCAAGCCCTCAAAATCGTGGGAAGAAAGCGCTCAGTAAACAAACAGTAATGGTTTCCCATAAACCTAAGCACTTGTCTTCACCTAGATTGCATAACGCCAATCAGTCAGTGCATTTGAAACTGAGAGTATTGTACCGATCTGGCCCATTGACCGACCACCTGACCCTTGCCACAAGGCCGTTCACTTCTATTCTTCTTCGTTTATGTTTAACTAACTTCTTCAAGCTCATTTCAACTCTATGCAATGGTGATAAGTATTTATAGATTTTTATTCTATTGGATGGCGGGACAAATTTGGCGGTTCATTTATGCGATTTGTAACGTGTATCTACTATTTACAAATATTCAAATGAGTAACATATCGTAGGCATTGTAAACACCGTGTATTTTTATTGTCTATGCAAAGGAATGTTGCGTAATGTTTCCATAACACATTTGTGTTTTGTGTATTAATGTTTATATTTAGGACCTAATTTAACTGTAATGTACGATTCACACTTCTGGCGCGCGTCGGAGAGCATTTTATAACACGCTAAAGGAAATTGAAAAATCCACAAAGCACTTAAGTTACATGCAAACAATTTACTTTTTTTTTTTTTTTTTTTAGTTGCATGCAATTTACGCAGCTTTGAACTTTGTCAAAACTGACATAAATAGATCCGTAAGTAGATATTGGATGCAAATAAGGAACTTAGCTGCTTTGTGGATGTTTCGACGCTTCGATGCTCTCCGACGCGCCCCGGTAGGTGTGATCCGTACATAATACTGCAAGGAGAAGGGCTCATCCGGGGAAGTACCACCATGCATATTATTGCTATTTAAAGTAGTAGCGTGTTTCGGTTTCAAATCACAGGCATAGGAGGACAAATACCATTGTGCGTAGGACACGTCCCAAACATGCGTGACCTATGAACATTACTTTGTTATAAGAAATGGTTACCACTTAACATCAGGTGAGTCATGTGCTAGTTCCAACTACAGGTTTAATAAAAAAAACACAAGCTTAGGTAGTTACATACCTACCTAATCCCATAGGTGCCTTAAAATAATGATGGTATATTATTTATCTAATAATGCCAGTATATAAAATTATAAAGGAAAATTTCGAACCCTATCTAAGGTAAGGAGTAGGTAATAATCATACGGCAATACAATTCATGGATATCTAAAATGTGCACATAACATAAAGATTTGTAGGCTCGCACTGATAAAAAGCATCAATGAAACGTATCCCGCGACTTGATGACAATCAATGAATGCACTTGCGTGGATCGTTCCGCTATCAAGATTTGCATATAAATGATTTGAATCTATTAAATAAAGTTGTAAATAAACAAACATGTAGTCTGCATTCTTTTGAAACTTAGCTTGGTAAACAATATTTTTACACACCATTTTAAAAACTACGTTTTGTAACCATCAAGAGAAAACGTTTCTTGTTGATAAGACAGGTCAATAATAATTTACTTACTCGAATATAATGTTAATAACTACCTAGTTATTCGCACTAGGCACCTGCCTAGTATACTTATATGGAATCGAGGTAGCGACATCTAGTGAAAAACGCGTGGCACTGACTCCTTTCAATACAAATTTGCGTTAACGCGAACGCGATCGAGCTGGTAAAAAAACTCGCACTAGGCACTTTGTTAGTGACAAGTATATTAGCTGCAAAGTAAAGCTGTAATTATTCTCAAATTAACTCTATTCTATGGCCGGCAGTTGGCTCAGATTAGCGCAGGATCGACACGAGCGAGTGATATAGGCAAAGGAAAGCATTGGCCCAGCAGTGGGCCGCAAATTACTGAATGAAAGAGTTCATCACTCTATTCCGTGGATAGAGTATAGTTTTATGAAAATGCTTGTTCTCAGTGCAGGTTCTCCTGTTGCGTGATTGCCAATGAGTTGTTCTTTGTTGGCCCATTGATTCAGTATATCTTTGTTTTGTTTTTCCTGATTGTCATAATTGGGTCGAATTAATCATCATCTGTATATTACACTGGAATTTATCTGATGCCCTTCAATGTAAACACGATACGCATACTACTTTTGTGAGTCTTAAGTAGTACTCACAAAGAAACATCCCTTTGTAGTTAGGATCAGCATACGATTCGACCAATCCTAGTACAATACGAGCCAAATATAGGAACTACATCTTCAACTTCAGAGGGACACACTTAGATGCTATTAGCTGGTTATTATCTTACTAATTTTTAAGCTCTAGTTGCTAATGCTCGCTTTCAAAAAAGGTAAACAAAGACATTGGCTACTGCTTTTTCTATGCGAAGCACAAAATTCAACGCATTTAAAAATAACCTTTGATGACAACGCCTGCCTATATCAGTCTACTGCTCTGCTCGCTATTTACTAACGGCCGGTTCCTATATTATACCGTTACCAATGACGCTTCGTTTTCCCTTGAAAAACTGTCAAATTTTTGACGCCTCGTTGGTAATTTTTGACAGTTTTTCAAAGGAAAACGAAGCGTTATCGGTTACGGTATAATATAGGATTCGTCGGTTAGACAACTTACAAGCTACCCCAAAAAAATTGCCGTAACAAAAATTTAATAAAGCTATCATTGTTTTTTATATAAAATAAAATCATATCAAATTATTCGTATCAAAATAAACTACCGGTATTTGGCAGCGCATTCACCTTGCTAAAGGGATCGCCTTGCATGACTCACCGATACCCGATATCCAGTGTTACATCGAGCGTGGAATACGGTTACGACTGGTTTGGAACCGAGCTGACGTATCTCTATTGTATGAACGGGTATAGGCTTCAGTTTATAGATTCTTGGCTCCATATACTATGGCAATGTTACTTTATCAGCATCTCTCGAATAACATAAAACTGTAACAGGAATGTTCATTCATTTCTTACTATTTTAAAACCTCACTGTAAAAAAACTTTTTAACTGTCATGGTTTATTGACAGAAAATGTTTTCTAGCATTAAGTTCACCATTTGTACATTTATTTTTTGTAAAGTATAATTAAATAAATAGATAAATAAAATGACTGATGTCAAATCTTTGTTCGATGATCACGCAATAACTAGGTACTGAATCAATTTTGTTAAAACTTATGCAGTTTGGAAGCCAGTTTTCATACTTAAAACATGGGCTTTATTTTATGAAAATTAAGCAAGTTGTTGATTTAGGGCCTGAAGTACCCACAATGGTACATAAGAGAGGGATATGTCAGTGGTGTGATAAGGACAGGACTGTGCAAACAGACCTGCTCACGAGTTGGCTAATTCTAATTTGAGATGGGGGGAAAAGCTCTGCACTTACGACCCGCAAAGGGGTGTATTATGCATGGGTCGGCTAGTTGTTTCTAAGATTTTAGCCGAAATCCTATCAAGAACCACCACTTCCGTTGCCCGTTCTAGGCAAAGATGCGTGTTTCTGATTATTTGGGGTTTATAACCGAGCTCATTTTGAACTTCTATTCTGTAGGGCGATCACGAATATTTTACCTAGATGTATCATAAGCGAGTGTAGATATTTTCAATATCAGCAAGCACTCATTTAGGGAGGCGGTAGTGGGCGTTCTTTTGTCCGAGTCCGAGATATCTTGAATGTCGCTAGTCCATTCCTGAATACATACGTATTCGTATATGTATGTATTTGAGTGGGTATGGATTAGCATTACATAGTATGTATGTGTGTATGTGTTTGGGTGGGAGTGGATTGGTGTTTTTACGAGTACGTCTACGATACGAAGATTCATGAATCATGATCGAACCTGAGAAGGTTTCTGTTTAAGTTCTTGTCTCCATACAATTTGCTTTCTTTCAATAATCTTTCGTTCGATTGTATTGTACTATTGAATTATGGGTAAATAAATCAAACTCAATGCCCTACTAATACCACTTAAAACACGAACAAACCGCTAATGACCGTAACTCAAGTGTCATGTCATTGAGATAAGCAACAAACTGCCATTTAAAGGAGCCTTTATCTACAAATAAACACGACCTTACTGCTAATTTGACTTAGTCCTGTTATCCACTAAAGCGATGCTGAAATGACACGTAACTACGTGATATCCTTGTGGAATAAAAGATCTTAGCTTCTAGGTACAATTACTGATATAATTTTTAACCAAAATAATGAGAATGCCTAACCAAAGCTTGCAATTTGCGATGCTTATTGCGATAACCAGTTATATTATGTAATTTAATATATTTTAAAACCTAAACATATCATAAAAAAATTATTCGAGTCTTTGAGTATTTGTCACCTTAGATTTAAGAGATTTTTTGGCTTAGCACCCATCAGTATAATAACGCTTTGAGTTAGCACTAACACTCGATATCGAGCCAAGCGAACAGCTAACTGTCGATATCGAGCAGGAACCCCTTCTCAAGCTTGGCGCGGAGCATCATATCCGAGGCCTGCTAGTGTATAAATTGGACCACATTGTTTTTTTAACCATCTTCTCACCCACAGGCCGTACATAAAGCGTTAAATACCTATCAAGTCGTATAAAAACATAAAAAAAATATATCATCACGACTTTTTCCCCATTATGAATATTTTCAGTACGCAAATCTAATCCATCTATGCCGTATACCGCTTTAACTGACGATAGCCTTTGGCAAAAATTCACACAGCGTAGAAATGCGGTAGTCGAATAAGGAATTTACATAAAGCGCTCCCACGAGCAGTACAAGGTGAACGAGCTATTCTTGAATTGTCACTGTGAACTGGCCTGTCTCATTTTTGTATCTTAGCTGATATGTAAATTATAATCTATTGCGTTTACATAAAGATAAAAAATATATTTTATTTCAATGCCCTTTGCTGCTTACGCTATAAAATTGGGTGCATCACTTATATTAATCTTCTAGTGATGAAAGCGCTCATTATGGGAGGCCGTGAACATTGATGATAAAAATTATTTTGTCAATCATTCAAAAAATCTATATACTTTTCATCAAAAGGGTTTAAAAAGCAATCATCATGATTTAAAAACAAAAGTTAATCCGACACACAATCTATGTATAATCCAAATTTCATCCAAATCTGTTCAGCCGTTACGGAATTAAGTAGGAACAAACATGTGAACACAAAAACTTTCACATTTATGTGTGATAAGAATATTGATCAAGGTGAAAATCTGTCCTACCTCTATAAATAAGTGGTTCAGTTTTTCTTGAAGTGCAGCTTGCAATATTTTACTGCCATTTCGAAGTCGAACTTAGAAAATTACGTAACGTAAATGCAAAGCTCGTATTGACGTCGCAAAAACATACGTAATGTGGCAATGTCTGGGTAATGTGTAATGAATGATGTGAACGTGAGGAAATTAGTTGGAAAACCAGTGAGCTTTTTATAACGGCTCTTAAACATAATTTTTTATATTAAAGAGTTATTTTTTAAATAAGGCTGAAAATTAGAACACAACATCATCTAGCCCCAAAATAGTCAAACTCAGAGCATGTGTTATGGGAGCCACATAACTGACTACATAATTATATTTTTGTTAATAGATACATACCACTCCACCACTCTAGACTATATCAGTCCACTGCTGGACATAGGCCTCCCCTAATAAAGGGGGATATGCCCATAATCCCCACGCTGGGCATGCGGGTTGGGGAACGCAGGGCACAGTTTCTCGCACCACCGACGCTGCTTCCCGTCGGTGGCCAGGGGATTTAGCTGTGCCGATGTAGGCTGTGCTATGCCGAAATCAGCCGGCCGCCATAGCCCCGTTCGTTGTTTAGCAGGGTGCACCACGGGCAGGTAGGGTTGGCTTGGGTTCCGAAGATATGGGGTTGGAACCCAGTACACCCGATAGAGTAGATACATATTATTCGTATAAAACACCCAGACCCAGGACAAATGTCCAGACTATACAAACATTTGTTTAGCGGCGGGAATCGAATCAGACTCAAAAGGGTCTTTAGCCACTGCGCCATAGAGGTTGTCACTATGCCTTGTGCACTACTTAGACGAAATCAAAAAAAAATCATAGGAACTCTACTTTTCAATATAAAAACATTTGTAGTACTTGTATTACGTTTTTTTAATGATTTTAATATTCAAGTTAATACACTTTCATCATAGAACTCGTGTGTACTTATAACTTGTAGGACTTGGTGCTCTGTGCTGATTTCCGTGTTAAGAAGTTGGTCCTGGCTTTTGGAGGCCTTCATCATCATGATGTATTTGATGGCCTTCCGGCTCCTAAAAACTCCAACACCAGATTTGGCCATGAGTTCATACTAAGAAAGAAGAAGGTACTACAGAACATCATAAAATAATAATAAATAATTCTGGACGATATCACTCAGCATCATCTAGCCCCAAACTAAGCAGAGCTTGTATTATGGGAACCTCATGATTGATATACTACACATATATAGTATTTTTTTTTGTAAATACATACTAATCATACATAGAAAACACCCAGACCCGAGACAAATATCTGAAGAACATGCAAACATTTGTACCGCGGCGGGAATCGAACCCGCAACCTTCTGCGTGTCAGGCGTACCTGCGCCACAGAGGCCGTCAAAAAGTACAAACTACTTACATAAATTAGGAAGACATTGATTTTACGCGCATAATAATTTTAATTTTTCGCGCGTTATAAGTAACCGTTAACCATTTCTGCGCCAAAATATTACTACATATTTCAGAACTGTGCTATTAATTTTAATACATAGCTCCGTTGTAGATTAACAAGCACGTAAACACCGGTATAGCAAGTAGTTTTTGCTGAAAATATTATGAAATATAATAATACAACCGTGCCGAGCGTAGCAAAAAACGAGTACTACCTACTTTGGGTTATTAAGCGAAGCGAAACGGTCAAATACCGACATAATACTAATATTGCTAGTATATCAGTTTAGTGTGTGATATAATACTGGGTTTCCGAATTAAATAAATCAGGTGAAACTATTCATTGCACTCTTAATATTTTCTTTCCATACTCAGAAATCAATTATATAATTAAAAGTGGTTATATTACATGAATTACCGACGACATATTGAATGATGAATTTATTTTAGCAACTCAAATAAACCGTGTTCATTCAAACAACTACAACTACAACAACAATCAACAATCTATGAAAAAAAAATCACATTATTTTCGTGTAAAGACATAAAATAAATAGATTAAAAAAACTTTAAAAATTGTGACTATATACTATGTAGAGTACTATATACTTTCAGCGGAACTGAAAGTTACACAATTTTTTTAGTTTTTACAGCATGATGGGGCTGGACCATGCTGCCATGTAACCCTGTGCTATACTGGATGTACTATACAAAAGTGCTGATGATCTACAAACGGCTGAACAGATTATATCATAGCTATGAATACTCTAACGGTCGGTTTCTATATTATACCGTTACTGATTACACCTCGTTTTCCCTTGAAAAACTGTCAAAAATTAACAACGAGGCGTCGAAAATTTGACAGTTTTTCAGGGGAAAACGAGGCGTAATCGGTAACGGTATAATATAGGAACCGGCCATAAGTCACCTATAGCAAAACAAAATATATAATATATGACTAGAGGTTGGGTGGTGCGCGAGCTGCACGCAGCTCGCGGTTTTGGTGTTGCATTGAAGAGCTATCAAAGAGGATTTTGAAGTGTAAGAAGCAAAACGAAAACGAAAACCAACACCTACCCTACACTTACCCTACAACTACCCTACACCTACCCTACACCTACCCTACAACTACCCTACACCTACCCTACAACTATCCTACACCTACCCTACACCTACCCTACAACTACCCTACAACTACCCTACAACTACCCTACAACTACCCTACAACTACCCTACACCTACCCTACACCTACCCTACAACTACCCTACAACTACCCTACACCTACCCTACACCTACCCTACACCTACCCTACAACTATCCTACACCTACCCTACACCTACCCTACAACTACCCTACAACTACCCTACAACTACCCTACACCTACCCTACACCTACCCTACAACTACCCTACACCTACCCTACACTTACCCTACAACTACCCTACACCTACCCTACAACTATCCTACACCTACCCTACACCTACCCTACAACTACCCTACAACTACCCTACAACTACCCTACAACTACTCTACAACTACCCTACACCTACCCTACACCTACCCTACAACTACCCTACAACTACCCTACACCTACCCTACACCTACCCTACACCTACCCTACACCTACCCTACACCTACCCTACACCTACCCTACAACTACCCTACACCTACCCTACAACTACCCTACAACTACCCTACAACTACCCTACAACTACCCTACACCTACCCTACACCTACCCTACAACTACCCTACACCTACCCTACACTTACCCTACAACTACCCTACACCTACCCTACAACTATCCTACACCTACCCTACACCTACCCTACAACTACCCTACAACTACCCTACAACTACCCTACAACTACTCTACAACTACCCTACACCTACCCTACACCTACCCTACAACTACCCTACAACTACCCTACACCTACCCTACACCTACCCTACACCTACCCTACACCTACCCTACAACTACCCTACAACTTCCATACAACTACCATACAACTACCCTACACCTACACCTTCACCTAACCTACACTAAATATCTATACGATTCCACCAAACATCGACACATGTCAATAAAGTAAAAAAAAAAGTTTTGTATGAAGGGGTGAAAATTTTGTATGGGATAATTTTTTTTTGTATGGAACCCTAATTTTTTTTTTCGGATCCTTATATGAAAAAGCGCCCTGAGCAATATTAGTTTGAGCGCGAACCCTCTACGACCTATAGTTTCCGAGATACATGGGGGGTGGGGGTGAAAGGGGGTGAAAAAGGGAAATGTCAGATTTTTCCTGAGGTCGCCCCCACTCCCTCTATACGAATCCACCAAAAATTTTAACCCTGCGAGGTTGCATCTGGGAGAACAATCATGTCAATCAGTGAGTCAGTGGTAGTTTAATTATATATAGTATAACTA
This sequence comes from Horisme vitalbata, assembly GCA_951804965.1. NCBI lineage: Eukaryota > Metazoa > Arthropoda > Insecta > Lepidoptera > Geometridae > Horisme > Horisme vitalbata. The sequence goes on along the minus strand of OX638091.1, from coordinate 26,262,123 downwards.
GAGGTTGGGTGGTGCGCGAGCTGCACGCAGCTCGCGGTTTATGTTTTAATTCGTAAAGTTATCAGAGAGGGTTTTGAAGAGGAAGAAGCAATCAAAGAAGATATTGATGTGGGAGAAGCAATCAAAAAAGATATGGATGTGGGAGAAGCAATCAAAGAGAATATCGAAGAGGAAGAAGCAGTCACAGAAGATATCCATGTTGGAGAAGCAATCAAAGAGAATATCGAAGAAAAAGAAGCAATCAAAGAAGTTATCGATGTGAGAGAAGCAATTAAAGATAATATCGAAGAGAAAGAAGGAATAAACGAAGATATCAAAGAAAAATCGAAATCGAAATCGAAATCGAAATCGAAATCGACCAACAACTACCCTACACCTACCCTACAGCTACTCTACAGCTACGCTACAACTACCCTACAACTACCCTACACCTACCCTTTACCTACCCTACAACTACCCTACACCTACCCTACAACTACCCTACAACTACCCTACAACTACCCTATCCTACACCTACCCTACACCTATCCTACACCTACCCTACAACTACCCTACACCTACCCTACACCTACCCTACACCTACCCTACAACTACCCTACAACTACCCTACAACTACCCTACAACTACCCTACACCTACCCTACACCTACCCTACAACTACCCTACAACTACCCTACACCTACCCTACAACTACCCTACACCTACCCTACAACTACCCTACAACTACCCTACAACTACCCTACAACTACCCTACAACTACCCTACACCTACCCTACACCTACCCTACACCTACCCTACAACTACCCTACAACTACCCTACACCTACCCTACACCTACCCTAAAACTACCCTACAACTACCCTACACCTACACCTTCACCTAACCTACCCTAAATATCTATACGATTCCACCAAACATCGACACATGTCATTAAAGTAAAGAAAAAAAAGTTTTGTATGAAGGGGTGAAAATTTTGTATGGGATATTTTTTTTTTTGTATGGAACCCTAATTTTATTTTTCGGATCTTTATATTAAAAAGCACCCTGAGCAATATTAGTTTGAGCGCGAACCCTCTACGACCTATAGTTTCCGAGATACATGGGGGGTGGGGGTGAAAGGGGGTGAAAAGTGGAAATGTCAGATTTTTCCTGAGGTCGCCCCCACTCCCTCTATACAAATCCACCAAAAATTTCAACCCTACGAGGTGGCATCTGGGAGAACAATCATGTCAATCAGTGAATCAGTCAGTGAGTCAGTCAGTGGTAATCGAGCTATATATATTATAATTTCATCAAAAGACAAGCAAGTAAACCCAGTAGGAATCAATTCTTTCCATTTATCCGGCGGTCGTGCTTTTGAATCTAATCGGGCGTGCACCGATGAATTGGCAATTGTGATTTATGAGTGCAAACGGTGAAGAAAAACATCTGAAACGTGACCACCAAACGTACCTTCCTTATTCTATGACGTGACATCCTCACTAAGCCTGCGAGATTGCGGTCTGTACTCTCTACAAGATAGAGTCCATCACTCTCCTTACTAGAAAGAGTCTTATAAGTGAGAAGAACTTTTATAAGAAAGGCTATCGATATATGCTGTTACTATCGTGTAAGGCCATATTTCTATATTTATCTAATTTGAACCAACTGTAAATTCTGTATTATGCCTCTTCCCAGATGGGCGATTTGTTCGCGCGAGTTGGTCGCGCGATTGACATTTCACGTGATATTCAGCAAGCCTGATTGGATAGACATGTCAAGTCAATCGCGCGAACAACTCGCGCGAGCAATACGACCATCTGGGAAGGCTCTAAGCCAATGCTTAGAATAGATCAATTATATTGTTTGATGAGCGTTATCCAATCATCAAAGTAGATAATCTGCATGAACAGTAACCCATTTAGGACCTGTAATTTAGGTATGAACCTAACAGCATCGAGATAATGTTTATAATAGCCAACCCATTTAGCTCTAAAACGTATTACTACTTTAACTACTGGCATGTGTATTGGATAATTGCTAATTATTTTTTTACTTCATAATTTAATTTAACTGCTCCAAAATAGTTAATACAATGAGATATCACGAAAAATCTCAGCAATAAAAGTCAAGTATTTTATGAATTGAAGAGAGTTAGTTAATTGCTACGTAATGTAACGTGTAATTTCAGAGTTCAACCGCCCGTGAGAAGATCTCAAATATCAAACTAAACTATACCATTAGATACATCTTAAATAGTACCAAGGTCTCGATTTCCTCGAATACAGAAAACTATTATTTGCAATCGTGTTTACAAACATAATAAACTATTAAAATTATAGATACTTTAAATATCGCACGGTTGTTTAAATTCCTTAAAATCTAGTTTAACACAATCAATTCACTATATCACTTCACTGATCACGATTTCTAGATTTACATTACATTTTGTTGATTTAAATTTACGCGGATAATTTTAACCGGTCGTGATAACAGAGGAGCTCACTCGTCGGAAGCTGGGAACTACACTAAACTATAGTCTATTGTATGCAGTTGGATTGTACTCCATATGCCTTATTATGGACGTTTACTACAGTGGGGCAATAATTCGTCGTATTCTAACAAACTGGTAGCTAGCTATGAGTTTTGGCAATATGTACGGATCTTGTGTCAAGGTGATAAGTAATTAGCATCCCAAATCAATGTCTGGTTTTTCTGCAGGTATGTAAACGCAATTTTCATGTTTCTACACTTTTATTACGTTGAGGTGTGAAATGGATAAATTGATATTACAAACTAAGTTATATCTGCGATTGTGTGAAAATCTTCAAGTTTTGTCGTGTTTGAAGATAACTACCTAACATTCGAAAATGAAGAAAACTAAGTACCTAAAATACAATTGTACAAACGAAGTAAGTAAAAGAAGACAAAAACAAAGTAAAGTTACCAGTAAAAAATATCTGTATCATCATCATCATCAACATTAACCTATAGAAGTCCACAGCTGAACATAGTAACACATATACATCCTTCTCCAAGGATTTCCATGAAGAACGGTCTTGAGCTCTCTTGAGCATCGATGGATGATCGATTACCTCCAATATTTGTAAATAATGAGTTTATTAAACTGACAAATAAGTAAAATTCTTGGCTCAACTATTCTTATTTCTGTCTCTTATCATTCAAAGTTACTCTTATTCTCTTGTTTGATATTACAGAAATACAGATACAGATACACATATGTAGATACAGTTTGAAGGCAATATACTCGTTTTCCAAACTTATAGTACCAGGACAATTCAATGCAGATCCATTATTTGCAAATCGAATGCAGTGCAAGAGGTTGCACAACGGCTTCCGAGGCAGGGCTACAATGGACAGCGATCGCTTCGCACCGTTAATTCTACCTGTGCACATTACCACCTGATAAAACTACTGCGTGAAATGAGCGAGATCGAACGATAAGTTGGAATATAGAACGAGGGCTGAAATCCTATATTACTTGATGATAAAAAGAAGAAAGTTTGTAAATAAGGAGTGGGATGTGAAATATTTGTTACTCCTTCACGCCAAAGTTACTGAAGGATTAAGCTATACTTATTATGTACTAGCGACCAGTCCCGGCTTCGCACGATTGCAAACCGTACTAATATTATAAAAGCGAAAGTTTGTGTATGTGAGTATGTTTGTGATCGCTTCACTTCGTAACGGCTGAATTGATTTGGATGAAACTTGGAATATACATAGTTTAAGACCTGTATTAACATATAGGCTACTTTACTTTTTATCTAGGTATTACGCGAGCGACATACGGAGCCGAGAAGTGGACACTCACAGTACGGCTAGTCCACCAGTTTAAAGTCGGTCAGCGAGCTATGGAACGAGCTATGCTCGGAGTTTCTCTGAAGGATGACATCCGTAACGAGTATATCCGACATAGAACCAACTAAAGTTGTCGACTTAGCTCAGAGAATTAGCAAGCTGAAGTGGCCGTGGGCTGGCCATATCTGTCGAAGAACAGATAACCGTTGGGGTAAAGGAGTTCTTTAGTGGAGACCGCGTCTCGGCAAACGTAGTGTAGGACGCCCTCCGGCCAGGTGGAGTGACGATATGCGAAAGGCGGCTGGTAGAAGCTGGATGAATCGAGCTCAGGATAGGGCGCAATGGCACTCATTAGGGGAGGCCTATGTCCAGCAGTGGACTGCTATAGGCTGATAATGATGATGATGATGATGATGATGACGCGACCAAAGCCGCAAGCGGAAGCTAGTTATACATATAAACCTTACTTTAGAATCACTCTTTCTATTAAAAAACCGCCACAAAATCCGTTGCGTAGTTTTAAATATCTAATGCATACATAACATAGGGACAGACAGACAGCGGGAAACGACTTTGTTTTATACTGTGTAGTGAAGTAGTTCTAGACCAGATATAACATAAAGGCTCCTTTTATCCGGACCACGTGGGCGAAACCACGGGCGAAAGTAGAGATTACAGTTATGTATTTGCAAAAATATTCAAAAAAAAAGGTGAACATAATTTTATTTTCAGTCAAACGAGAAGCAAGTTTTACAGACGAGCAGTATTAAAAATATTTCTACGATAGTATTCTAATCGAATGAAGCTGATTTTTAATCAAATACGGCGTTTGTTACGCTGTGGATTGCGTACATCTAGATACCCTACGTATAAAACAAGAAACTGAAAATACATCTGTATTAAAGGTCCGTACAGGTAAGTATTCTGTTGACCTTAATTAAACATTATAAACTTCACATTATAGCAGGAACACAATCTGTGAGAATCCGTATTTATTCATGATAATGGTAATTACCAATGATGTCATTTTGTGTTAGAAACGGTTTCGATGACTTGACTTGTTTAGTAGCTTTTTGTCTTGAGTTTTTGCGATGATCATGAGTGACTTGTATCAAGTGTCATTTCTGTGCAGCAACGTAATACATCTTTTTATCAAAACAAAAGTATTGGGCTATCGATAAAAGTATCAGACTAACCAAAACCAAACCAACCTATATCCGTCCACTGCTGGACGTAGGCCTCCCTCAATATAGCCCATAATCCCCACACTGGGAGACGTAGAGTTTTATGATCGACTAACGGCCCGTCCCGGCTTCGCACGAGTTTTAGTAAAAATCCCTAATCTTTTCTAGCAATAAATATAGCCTATGTTACTCAGGGTGACTGTAGCTTTCCAATGGTGAAAGAATTTTCGAAAATGGCACAGTAGTTTTTGAGTTTATTCATTACAAACACACACACACACACACACACACACACACACACACACACACACACACACACACACAAATGAACAAAAAATCCTTTTTATAATATTAGTGTAGATGTAGGTAGGTTTTTGTTCTACACCTAAGAATTGTTCGATCATAGGCTACGGGAACCGCATACCGTCAGGAGGAAAGTATGCCTGTTGGCTGACTTAGTACCTAGTATAAAAAAAACATATTCATATAGTTAAGTTATATACATACAGTTGCTAAAGCTTCTTCATATGTAGTGTGGAGTGGTGGTGACGCGGGAGGCGTCTCACGAGATATGGCAGCAATGGGCATCTTGGTGAGTCAACACATCACTGATGTTACACTGAAACAAAGGAAAATAAATAATCATAACCATTAAGTTATATTATTTTTATTTTATAACCAAAAATAAACTAAAAAAATGCCTATCAAACCACCATCGTTCCAACATGATAGAAAGGTAGTTGTCGTTGTTATCATAACTAACAAAGGTAAAACCATCGATGGTAAAACGCGCTGAAATGCCCGTGAAACGAAATCACCTTAGCCAAATATGGTAATTGATAAAACATTTTAAACGAAATCATAATAAGTGAATCCGCAACGAATAAAAGTCAAGACATCAAGATCCACAATCGTTCCATGGAATTTAAACTGCGTGCTAAAACTGCTAACATAACAAAACTATCGCTAGCATACAAATACACTGCTCTTCCATTAGGCAAGTCCTTGCACGTCACAAAACCAACCTGACGATGTATACAGCGGATTTGGATTATCTTATTGTTCAAATGTGTTTACAATGGGTCTTGACCTTGGTTCGAGTGGCGTCGTGGTGACGACTGTACAAACATACATTACCATTCTTTAATACACCGTGACTAAGCTATAGACAAGAATATTCTTGCAAGTCTTCACTTTCAGTACCTATTTACAGTCGTTTTTGGGGTTCTCTAGGCCTACCATAAATTAGGTACTACAATCACTAGCAATGCTTAAAAATGTCAAATGGCCAACGACAATGAGAATTTATAAATGTTTAAATACTTGTCTTTGAAGAATATTAGATATTATTTCAAGAAATATATTTATAACATTGATTCTAATAACAAGTAGAAATATTTGTTATACATAGACAACACTGTATATTTTTTTATTATTTTACGGCGGGATTTGAACCCAAAACCTTATTCGTCTCAGGCAGGGCTTCGCCCACTGCGCCACAGTGGTTAAGTTTGCTAAATTATATGTAATTGCATAGATAAATATAACTTTATTGCACACCAATTAGTACTATTCGACGATTCGAAGTTTGCCGCTGTTTTCCATTTTTCTACATTCCTGATTAGTTAAATACAAAACATCGACAATCTAGCTACCTCTTACCTCTACCTTCTACCTCTATTAATTGACTATTCGAAGTTTGCCGCTGTTTTAAATTTTTCTATAGTCCTCATTATTTAAATACAAAAAATCGACAATCTAGCTACCTCTTTTGTTATGGCTCATTTTGCAAAACTGGTCCTTAGTCCCACCCAAGTCCGGTGCTCAGTGCGAGGATATAAACTGCACGACGAACGGTAAAACTGATGGGCATCTGACCCCGCTTTAATATTAGATACGTGATAAAACGTTGAATGCCACTAAATATAAATTTATAATGATAAATTGCTGTTCTTTACATATGAAGCAAAGTCACCACAACCAACAACCACAATAATGGGGCTCTTAAAACATTATTATTTATTACATATTGGCATTACCGCGGTGCTCAAAATAATGAAGGAGAAAAGTAAGAAAACCGCGGTTTAGTCAGCTCCACGTTTTAACCATAAATCAGTTCAGTAGTTAAGGGGTGAAGGAGGAACAAGTATTTCTCTATCCTTAGTTCAAATAAAAAAAACCTTTCTATACACTCACTTCCATCGGTACCCGCGGCGTCACTCCCGTGGTACCGATATTACTTTTATTGCTTGTAATGTGTGTTTATTTAGATAAATAAACCGTTAAGTAGTTGAGTGGAAACAACTCAACTGATATCAGTGTAATGTATGATTTTTTTTTATCCTCTACCATAATTCAATGGTCATCATCGAAAACAATTTACATCCTGTCTCAAACATTGATATACGCACCTTCAGCATATATAATCATAATCGGTGTCTTCTTCAATGGAAATCAAGCATACACCTACTCAGTAACCAAAATCCATTCATTAAAATAACACTTTAATGCGTGCTTTGAATTTTCGCGGTTGGGTACAGTTTACAAGGAAATTCGGTTCGTCAAACAAGCTTTTCAATGGTAATATGGTTTTATTATTTCTTGTTTACCTACTTCATATCATTTTTATTTTGTTTTTTATTTTTGCAATTATTTACTTATCCACTTTTAGTCTAAAGGCCCTTATTCTGAGATATAGGCTGTGAGCCTGTGACATCGCTATACAGGCTTTTAGACCTAGTGTCGGGCTCTGTTGCCCAGCTTACATAACAAATCAACTGAATAATGTTTCTGTAAACTTACCGAAGGTAATAGAATATTTGACGCCCCTTGACGGTACATTTGGCTTTATCTTACCTTTTTTATTGTATCATGTAAAAGATGTACTTCTTCGACGACAAAGTTTATTTATTGTTATTAATCTACTAAGTAATCAAAATCCATTATTTATTATACCTAACACCTTGATACGTGCTTCGAATTCTTCGCGGTTGAGTACAGTTTACAAGGAAATATTCGTCAACCATGCTTCATTAGGACATATCAGGATTCCGTTGGCTTCCTCATTAGCAGCGAACTCACGAGCTACTCAATAATCACTTGGAATACGTTGTAAATCAACGGTATTGCCCTTTTGTGGAAGGCTAATAGACAAGTATTTCCTATAAATCATTCTCTGTGGAGATTTTATTGCATTGAACATGTAATAGCCGTCAAGGGCGTCAAATATTCTATTACCTTTGGTAAGTTTACAGAAACATTATTCAGTTGATTTGTTTCTGTTGGAGCGAGAACAAACAATAACATAATTATATTAAATAACTTCTGAAACATGCTCTGTCAGCTAGACTTGCTAAGCTATCAGTTTTTATATCACCTACGCCAATGTCTTTACTTTATGTATTTACTTTACTTATAAGACTGTTGGTAATTCAGAAATGATCTATAGTAATCATATTTTGACGATCATATTTGGACAATAAGTCGGCAAACTAAATGGGATTGGGCGGTTCAAGTCTCTCGCATGCTTGATAAGTTCCGGGCGAAAACTGCTACTGATTGAACCCCGTATGATATGAGACAACCATATGACCGACTGCGGCGAAAATAGAGAGACGAACTAGACTCCTACAAGGAAGACTGAGAAAATAAAGCGCTCAATAAAGAAGAATGAAAGAAGAAAGGGAGGCCTAGTTTGCCCTGAAATGGGACAACTCAGGCTTATACTAACATTAATTACATATGAAAGGGGCGTAAGGGGCTCCAATCCCCATCTTGGGAACTACTAACTACCACTCCAAACGGGGCTTTGGCGGCCGAACTCCGGCACAGCTACATCCCCTGGCCGCCGATGCTGCTGCCCGTCCAAAGACGTGCGAGAAGTTGTGGCCTGTGATCCCAACCCGTGCATATATCAGCGTGTGAATTATGGGCATATCTTCCTTTATCAAGGGTGATCTATGTCCAGCAGTGATATAGGTTGGTGTGGTGTGATGTGGTGGTTATAATAGTAACTATAAACTATATTTTAATTAAAATTGGACAAGGGGGACCCAAGATACAGCGGGATCTCTCAGTAGGGGCCTTTGAAAGACGTAAAGGGAGTTGTTTGCGGGTTGGTTATCAATAAATTGGTCATCAAAATCGACTCCAAACATTGTTTCGTAAAAGAACTCGATATCGTGAGTCATGCTTATGTGGCCTTAACGAAAACCAGGTTGTCTGTAAAGGCAACTTGACTCAACAACTGCTTTCTTCAACGGGCATGACGAGTTAATTTGGCGATCTCTTTAAAGCCTGCGCGTTTTTTTCGGTTAGTAAATCAACCTGCTAATTATGGTGTTGGGATTTTTTTGACATTCGAATTTTCGATTTCATTCAACCACGTTCTTTAAATTCTCTTTTTGGACTTTATTCACTACTAGCTTCCGCCCGTGGCTTCGCTTGCGTTTTACCTGGATTAAAAGTAGCCTAAATGTCATTCCAGGTCTAGAACTACATACTTATGTGCAGAATTTCAGCCCATTCTGTTCAGTTATTTCGGCGCGAGGGAGGGACAAATATTTCACATATCACAAACTTTCACCTTTATAATACTACCTAAGTAGGATTCTTACGCCCTATTCGGTGACTAAGGTGTTTTAGGTTGTACTTACGAAAGAAAAGATAGTACTTACTTACTACACAATAAAGGTAAGTCGCACAAGATTGACAACTTGATAGTATATTATAAGCCTATAAATAATCATAAAAGTGGTAGGTGCATAAAACTTGAGGTTAACTTGACATCATCGTGTGAAGAAGGAAGTTGTACGATTGCCAATATTCTGTGCGAGTGGTTTGATACGATGTCATCGTTATGATTTGGCTAAGTTTTCTTGGCATCTCCGTTGTTTTAAATGAAGTTTTTCTTAACTGTCCATATAAATTTATAGACACAATATACATAGATGAGTAAAAATCGTAGGACAAAAATCATGCTATATTAAAATTATTTGCGTTTTTAATGCCTTTCGAATTGCAAACTTCATCATCATCATCAGCCTATAGCAGTCCACTGCTGGACATAGGCCTCCCCTAATGAGCGCCATTGCGCCCTGTTCTGAGCTCGACGCATCCAGCTTCTACCAGCAGCCTTTCGCAGATCGTCACCCCACCTGGCCGGAGGGCGTCCTACACTACGTCTGCCGAGCCGCGGTCTCCACTCAAGAACTCGTTTACCCCAACGGTTATCGGTTCTTCGGCAGATATGGCCAGCCCACTGCCACTTCAGCTTGCTAATTCTCTGAGCTATGTCGACAACTTTAGTTCTATGTCGGATAAACATAGCAAACTTAAATAAAATAAAATAATAAATACAAAATAAATTAAACTTTCAAAATAAAATAAAATAAAAATAAACAAAATAATAATTAGTTTTCAGAAAGTAAGAAAGAACCAGACTAATCATTTTAGGCATTTTGTTAAAGATTGATGAGAAAGAGATCGATGATTGATTTTGTATTTTTTTTATATTGAACAGGAAAACTTGTAATGCCTACCGCATTATTCTGATGCCCTCTGTGGTGAAGGTCTGCGTCTCACGCAGAAGGTTGTGGGTTCTATACTCGTCGCGGGACAGGTGTTTGCATTATCTGCCGATATGTCTCAGGTCTGAGTGTTTTCTATGTATAATATGTATGTATTGACAAACAAAATTATATATGTAGTATATCAGTCAAGCTCTGTTTAGTTTGGGGCTAGATGATGCTGTGTGATAGTGTCCAGCATTAATTATCATTATTTAATTTCACGAAGGTCGTTATTTTTTTATTTTGAATCTTATTTATAATGATCATAATATTCATTGATTTAATATGCCATGAAAGTCATCGCACGAGACTTCATGAAACACATAAACTTTTCTTAAGTAGGTATCGAAAAAGTGAAATGAACTAAGAAAACCTGTACCTTTTGTAATACTAGCCACTATGTACCTACTCATTCATTATAGAGTCGATATAAATCTACAGAAACATTTGAGCAACATAATTAATAGTCCAGATACAATTTCATTATATCAAGAGTTACCATCAGTTCAAATTTATTCGGATGTTGTTTTAGGGCTCAGACTTTGATAATTAAAAAAATACATTTTCCGTTAAATACGCGCGTGTTATGAATTTAGATTTTATTGTACTTAGTTAACAAATCCGTCTTTTTTACAAAAGCCTAGATTTTTTTTGGTATTCTATTCTCTCTTGCTCGTGGTGTTTGCATGTTAAAGGTTGTACATATAACATAAGACGCTTTAATTCCTGCTATTTTTGTTAAATCTTCATATAACTGCTGTTGGCTAAAATAAATAAATAAATACAGATTAAAAAATAAGTAAGTAACCTTATTGGTAATCCTAAATTGAATGCCCTGCAGCGAATTCAATCAAACATCGAACAGGTTACATGAGTTACTAGTTATTACATTATGTTTCACAATAAGTGTTCAGGTGTTTTGCACGATCGATTTATTGCACCAACGAATTCTATGCCTCTAATAAACCCTTTAATAAATTCTTTGATTATTTTTTTGACGACGTTCATGGCACGTCTTTATGTATGATGATGGGGGGTGTATCTACATTTCCGTTGAAAAACAACCCCCATAGACATAAGATTAGTTTAACATTAATCAGCATTAAGTACTTAAATTAATTAGTAACATTAGCTACTTAAATCATTGCTTAAAGTTATTCCCGACACTGTTTGTCAATAACCAACGGTGAAAGAATTTTTATAAGTAAAGCCACAAATGTTTTGACGATTTCTTTCAATTATGGTGTATTTTACCATAAGTATTTTAATTATTAGATAAACAAAACAGGTAGCCAACCAGCGTTTCATGCGTAATGATAAGCCAACATATTTTGTGATAAAGCAAAGAGAATCGAATTCGCTCGAATTCTTAAACGCTACTCAAACATCAAATTGACGTTTTAGTACAGCGGGCGCGGCGGGGGTGTAAGGCCCAGGTCACACATATCGGGCAAGGACATGGCGCGGACATGGCGCGGACGTGGCACGGACGTGGCGAGGACATGGCACGGGCATGGCGCGGACATGGCTCGGACATGACGCAGAAATGACGTGACAGAGGCACAAGTGTAGTGCAGTCTGTTGTCCGTTATCGATGTGTCAGCATGTCATCCTCAGAAGACGAAGATGCTCTTGCTCTCGTGGATACAATTAATTAATATACAGATCAGGGCCCGTACAACCCCGATTTCGAGCTAGTTGCTTCGAAAGTGAAACCCCTTCATTGGGTTATACAGTTGACGGGATTACCCTTTCGTTTGGGTATTCTCCTTTCCCTTCTCCTTTATTCCTCCTTCATAACACAAGCGAAAGTGTAACCCGTTCCTTTTGGTTTTCAGTCGATAGCGTTACCCTCTTATGAGGTTAAACGAATGAATATAGTCTTTATAATATAGTAATATAGTCTTTATATATAGTCTATAGTCCTTTTGATAGGTTTTTTTGAATGTTACACAATGTTTATCATTACGCCTGACACTGGGTGGGGGAATTTAGATTTTGACTCTTGATTTATGTCATCAATCATTAGGTATTAGTTCGGATCGCTTTATTTGGTTGAAGGAAGAGCGTCACTGCATTAAAGAAAAGTTTTGAAAACATAAGGAAAGTGCTGTGTTTCAGTCAGTTTTCATTGGTCATCATCACAGAGTATGCGTTGTCATATACGAGACCCGCAGTCAACATATTAAAAAGAAAAAAAAATGGTGTTTCAGTTTTCATAAGTCATCAGTTATGTCATGACTGAGGCCCGCAGCCAACATGTTAAAAAGAAAAAAATGTGTTTCAGTCAGTTTTCATAGAGCATCATCGCAGAGTACTCTGCGTAGCGTTATTTTTTATTTTTATTGTATTTATTAGGCAAAGCCAACAGTACACATAATGAGCATTTTGTAAAGCGTTATGTCCGAGACCCGCAGTCAACGTGTTAAAAAGAAAAAATATGACCTTCAAAACTATTTTGAATAATAATTTTGGATTGTCACTGTCACTATCACACTCAACTCAACTCAAAGCTCCACTCGAAATTCATTCTACAAATTCATCTGTAAATGGTTATATCTCTGGAACTACTCATCCTAGACTAGCCGTTAATTGCTCAAAAGATAGCTAACGACAAGATCTTTATTTTTAATGACATATGTCAAACTTGAATTTGCCATATCTCGAGAAGTACTCATCCTAGACTTGCCATTACTAGCTCAAATGATAGCTACTAATAAAATCTTAATTTTCGATGACAGCTGTCAAACTAAAAACTGTCATCGAAAATTAAGATCTTAACAATAGCTATCATGTGAGCTAGTAACGGCAAGTCTAGGATGAGTAGTTCTCGAGATATGGTCGATTTAAGTTTGACAGCTGTCATCGAAAATTAAATTCATGTCAATAGCAATCATTTGAGCTAGTAAAAGCAAGTCTAGGATGAGTAGTTCTCGAGATATGGTCAATTTAAGTTTGACAGCTGTCATCGAAAATTAAGGTCTTGTCAATAGCTATCATTTGAGCTAGTAAAGGCAAGTCTAAGATGAGTAGTTCTCGAGATATGGTCAATTTAAGTTTGACAGCTGTCATCGAAAATTAAGTTCATGTCAATAGCAATCATTTGAGCTAGTAAAGGCAAGTCTAAGATAAGTAGTTCTCGAGATATGGTCGATTTAAATTTGACAGCTGTCATCGAAAATTAAGTTCATGTCAATAGCAATCATTTGAGCTAGTAAAGGCAAGTCTAAGATAAGTAGTTCTCGAGATATGGTCGATTTAAATTTGACAGCTGTCATCGAAAATTAAGTTCATGTCAATAGCAATCATTTGAGCTAGTAAAGGCAAGTCTAAGATAAGTAGTTCTCGAGATATGGTCGATTTAAATTTGACAGCTGTCATCGAAAATTAAGGTCTTGTCAATAGCTATCATTTGAGCTAGTAAAGGCAAGTCTAAGATGAGTAGTTCTCGAGATATGGTCGATTTAAGTTTGACAGCTGTCATTGAAAATTTATTCCAATTTTATTATAATATAATTATTATTGCGTAATAAAAACAATTAGTAGTCTGCATTTCCGCCCTTAATGCTTATAACACAATTACCGCAATTAATTTTCATCTTTTGACCGAATGTTTTTTCTCCTTTATCTCCTATAACCCACGTATAACCCGTGTTACAATGATAAAAAGGGTAACCCTAAGGAATGGGTTTTGGAATAATACCAAAATCCAATACTATTGATAACCCTCATGATCAGGTAACCTAATCAAAAGGGTTTTGAATGGTTTATCCCATCAAATAATAGTGTAAACCCATACGGAGAGGGTTAACTAAGCTTTTGGAAAAACTCTGCCAAAACCTCTTCATCGGGTTACCAAATCGGGCCCTGATACAGATGAAGAAAATACGCGCAAACGAATTTGCACAAGGATCAGCTAGTATTACCATGGGTATTACATAAAAAAATCTTGATACCGGTTTAGTTTAATCTCTTTCCGATTTCCAGCCACAATTTATCTTGAACATTTCAGTTACAATAATCGGAACGACAATGATCATAAAGCGTTGCATTTACAATCAATTCACAAAATTCAATATTAAATTCGATATCGTCATTCGTCACGCATTTTTACATCACTAACAGACGTATGTCGCAAGCAAGTACATACTACGATCTGGCGGCCATCGGACGCCCATCTGGCGGCGATCGGGCGCGGGCGCCGAAATGGCGCGTCATACGTCCGAGCAACGACATACCGTGTGGCCTAAATTGTGCTTTATTTCCATGCATTTTGTATGAAATTTGAATGGAATAGGAAACCGCCTGTGCCATGTCCGCGCCACGTCCGTGCCCGATGAATGTGACTAGCGTCGGGCGCAGACAAGGCACTGGCGGTTTCTTATTCCATTCAAATTTCATACAAAATGCATGGAAATAAAGCACAATTTAGGACACACGGTATGTCGTTGATCGGACGTGCTTATGACGCGAAGTGGTCCGAGCTAAATTGTGCTTTATTTCCATGAATTTTGTATTAAATTTGAATGGAATAGGAAAGCGCCCGTGCCATGCCCGAGCCAGGTCAGACAAGTGGGGCCTATACCTAAGGGGTTCTAACATCCATCCTTGGAACCCAAGCCAACTGCTGAATAAACGGGAATGATTGCAGAATAGTGCAGCCTAACACTGCACAGCTAAATTCCCTGGCTGCCAACGGTCAGCGAGGGCGATGCGAGAACCTGTGCTCTGCAAACGGGTGAGACACCCACACTCCCAGCGTGCGGATTATGGGCATAATCCCCTTCTTATAGAGGAGGTCTATGTCCAGCAGTGCACTGAATAGGCTGGTGTTGTATTTGTATGTACACATTTTAAAGGTTAACGGTGTCTCAAACTGTTGGTACGGTCTCAAACTCGGGCTTTAGCTGGTTTCATTACTACACCCTTGCTTTCAATACAAGTATTGACACTTCACGAGTTAGGGAAACAAGATACGTAATTGCATTTGAAAATCACCATGTATTACCCCCTTGGGTAATGCGTGGGCGCACCAAACACTTGCGCAAACTTCTCGAATGCATCGGAACGGTATCCTCACGTGAAACAATCGATGATAATTTTATGTTTCAATAGGCTAATTGCCGTGAAGGCAAGCGTTCAATAGGCTAAATGCCGTGAGCTGCCAATTTCTGATGTCAAATCTCTCATCCCTAATCATGTCCTGTGTTCTATACAGTGAGTAAAATTTATCACCAGAGATGAAAAATCTTAACTATACATTTATTTTACAGCCGATTTAAAAACAAAACAAAACAATTTTAAACATAATCATAAAAACATCTTCAACCTAAAGGCATATCTAAATCACAATATGTCATTTGCAACCTGCACCTACATATTTTTTATTCAATTGTATGAAACGTGTGTGAGTGAACATCAAATGGGAGTATCACTCAATGTCCCATACAAAACCTTATCAGATGAAGCTTATGATATTTTTAAGACTGACCGAGCAGGTTTGAATCGATTTTCGAAATCGCCAAACACCAATACCAGATTCGGTGCTGATAAATAATTCATGAGTGCCGCACAATAGGTTCTGGTGAACGGATATTTATGGTTTAAGGTATTAACCAAAACGTGAATATTTTTATATCAAGTTTTTGGTAACATACGTATAGTTACAGCTCAATTTTGAGAATACTTGACTTAAATATTTTGTAGTAAATTTATAATTTTTTTGTTAAAAATTCAAAAACACTCATTTTAAATTAAGAAAACTAGCAAAACTATGCTTGATCCTCAAACACTTTTAATTTTTTGACCGAAATTTAAAAAGACTCATTTTTTAATTCAGAGAACTATCAAAAACGTACTTGACCATTGGACACTTTTGATATGTTACCACCAGAACAAAATCAAAGAGAGGCCAATTTGATTACCAGTCAATACAAGAATACAAAACACTCAATACAATAGGTAGGTAGGTACCGCAGGATAGCATGACTTAGCCTTTTCTGTTAAAATGATAACTTACATAACTTAAAATATCAATAGACTCAAAATTTAAACACGAGAACACAAAATACTCTTGTTACCAGCTCGTCGACTTTTTGCGGTGCATCCAAATCAGTTCTACGCCCCTTGCATTGTTCACGAGATGAAGCTATTGTATGCGAA
Source organism: Horisme vitalbata (assembly GCA_951804965.1). Classification (NCBI taxonomy): domain Eukaryota; kingdom Metazoa; phylum Arthropoda; class Insecta; order Lepidoptera; family Geometridae; genus Horisme; species Horisme vitalbata. The sequence goes on along the minus strand of OX638091.1, from coordinate 26,245,408 downwards.
TTCACCGGTACCTACTGCGTGTGGTCTTAGCAAACAAGCCTATTACCTGCTTGTGGAGCTCAATGAACAACTTCATGAAATTCTGTGGAAAAAGTCTTTCAACAACAACAACAACACCAACCTATATCAGTTCACTGCTGGACACAGGCCTCCCCTAATAAGAAGAAGGATATGCTCATGATCTCAGGATACAGTTTCTCACACCGCCGATGCTGCTGCCCGTCGGCGGCCAGGGGACGCACGGCATTAAGATGCGCTATACCGCAATCAGCCGCTGCCAGAGCCCCGTTTGTTAGTTAACAGGGTGCACCACGGGCACTTAAGGTTAGTTTTAGTGCCGAGAATGCTGGAACCCCTCACACCCCAAAAAAAATTAAAAAGTCTATCAGCCACTTTCAAATAATGACGATGAATTTCTTTTTTTTAAAAAGTTCTAGGGACGTCACCTTTTTAGAGTGATAGATGAAGATATTTACGCGCAGTTGAGTCGCGCGTACATCACTTCTGTGGCTGGACAAGATCATAGTAATACACTTGTTATATTTATATTAGTTAGTTAAATCATTAAAGAAATCGGCAAGAAAACATTTTAACGTAATGGCGTAATTCTTTAGACAACCTATCCAATATCATAACTATTAGTGAAGGGCTCGTGGCATTTAGTCCTAGACTACTTACAAAAAGGTGTGGCTCGTGACTAGCGCATCCGCTATCAATATCTTGATATAAGTTCAGATCCAAATACCATGTCCAATGAATTTTGTACAACCAAACCATTGGTCCCTCTAGGGAATCCTATTGAACTAGTGCAACGTCTCAGGGCTCTGTTCATGTTTAAATTTTAAACTTAAATCGCACTGCAATGAAGGGATTGTTGAGCTTTCAGGGAAATTATTGCAATCCTACAATCTACCTTTATAAAGAATATTAGATATCCTTCTTTTTTAAGACATTTTATACTTGACTAAATGAACTGATGATGCTGATGGTGTCTGGAAAAGTGGAGGTTAAAAGGCCACGAGGAAGAAGTCCCAAACGAGGGACGGACCAAGTATCCGAACACCTAAAGATACCAGTCAGCGTGGCTCTCCATCAGGCGGCCGATAGAAACCGATAGAGGCAGACAGTGAAGAGACTGCACCAAACGAGTCACGATCCTCAGAACTGAGGGAACGATGGAGGAGGAAATGAACTAAACGCTTCCAAACATTATTTTAAATGAACAACCACAAACAACACCAGCCTATATTAGTGGACTAATCAGTAGTGATCGAAAAACACCTAGTGCTTTAAAAAAAAAATTAAAATTACAATTAAAGGCATATGAGGCCTAACACTTTCATAGGTGTGTCTTGTGTGCCTATAACTGTAAATTCAATTATTACACCGCATCACACTAATTATGGCTTATGTCCAGCAGTGGACTGCTATGAGCTGATGATAACGATGATGATGATGTCAATATTCTATGTTTTGAGTACCATATTGACTTTATTTGTAACGCGTTGATATATAATGTATACTGTTATGTTATATATTGTGAATAAATAAATAATAATAATAATTAGAATTTCACCGGTACACACCCGTCAAAACAAACACGGCATTGCTGCTTCGCGGCATGGCCGAACCCTTCACAGAGAACTCTAATACTTCTAAACAAAGAATTGATTGTCAGTCAGTAACAAAACGATTAAAAAATACTAACATATTCGCGGCACCAAAACATATTAGTGATAAGAATCATACCAATAGAAGTAGATCCTGGTTCAAGTTTTAATATGAATGAACATAATACACCAATACATAATGAACTGTAAAATTACTATTCAACATGCGTACATGCGTATCTTAGAGGATGTATGCTCTTGCGCAGCCAAGATTGAGTAAAGCTGAACACTTCAACTCTACAAGCTCGGTTACATCACTACTTATTACATAAATATTTTGACATCGTGTCATCTTTATTAATATCTGTACGTCACCATTATAATTAGACCTGTTCATATATTATAAATAAAAGATAACCTTGTAGCAAGAAAGCTCAACTGTAGTTGGTTGAGTAAAGTGCCTCCGTGGGAAAATTAGGCTTTAGAATAAGTGGTTCGACACTTAGTTTCATGTAGATTATCTGATATAGTAAGTTTCCTACACACGTTTTCTTAGTAAGATTTCATAATTGCTCTAGACAGCACGTTTGCAATATGCATATTAAAATAATAATAAAATTTGAATGAAGCAAGGAGTATTTATAGGAAAATGCTTTGAAGGTATGATAAGTTGTTCTAGCAATAAAATTAAGTAACCAACAACATCAAGTTTATTACTCATCAAGTTTAAAGTATACATCTATTTCCTTTATATCCATTTGCATATGGTTATTAATATTATACCTAGATGTATTTAATTACCTGGCTATTATCATGTCGTGTTCTTTAAATTAATAAATAAAGCACCAATAACAAAAACTCTTTCAAGAATGGCTGTTTAAAAAAAATTTTTAAAACAATAAAAACTTTTTGTTAATCGCGCGTTTAGAATGACAAGTCAAACAAATTAGTTTTTTGCAAGGAGGTTTTATCAAGGGAATGCTCTTTTTAAACAAAAATCTATGCTTATTTTTCCAGGAGATAGGTCTTCTGTCTCGTTTCTCCTCTAATGTGTTACACAAAAGAGAAAACGAGACATCACCTATTAGCTGGGAAAATTACGGATTTTTGAAGCGCGCACTCGCATGATAAGACCTCCTTGGTTTCTTGACCCGCAAAAAACAAATGACGCCGATTTATAAATAAACCGTGTTCACATAAAATTTATTGCGTGAACTTGAATAACATTGTCTTCCACATACTAGAAGTGCGGCCTTTATTGTCACCTTTACTAATAGTGTTTACGTATGGTTATGCCCATTTTGTTGTAATCGGCCTTCGTGATTTTTGTAGTTCCTTGTTTAATTATATATTTTTATACACCTAAAAGTAGATAATGAGTTTTGTTTAAAAATAAAGGGGCATTATATAAATAATACAATAATTATATATTGATTATATTATATGCAATGAAGCGTAAATTAAATATTGAATGTAAGAATGTGAATTTTATCTTGATCAATTTGAAATGACAATACTCAGAAGTTTTTCAAATATTTTCGATGTATGTGTATGTAAGTATTTACAAAAAAGGGATATAATTAAGTAGTAATACCTAACCTATGAGTCATGTGCTTCCCATAATACAAGCTCTGCTGCTGCAATGTCCAGCATTATTTATTTAGATATTTTGTCGACTTTTGCAAATCATACTAATTGCTACTCCCGAATATATAACAAATATCTTACTTAGATTTTAACTGTCAAGCCTTTCATTAAGTTTCCTCCTGTTTGTCATACTTTTTGAGGTATCCACGATAATAAGACTAGTAAAGATAACAAGGTGTTGCATATTTATAACTGTTATTTATTACTTTATTTCTTTCCATTCATGCAAGCAAAACCTGAGTGACTTGTTATTCATTGCATCATTATGATACAGGGTAACACACGACCGTGGGTATTCGGGGGTCACAACAAGTCAAATGTAGGCATTGAGATTTTCTAAAGGTTATTAGTGCAAAAGACTTTCCTTACTTTGATTTTACTGGGTAGAAACTAAAATACCTAATTCTTCTTCTTCGTATGAGTTAAGTACCATACCACAATGTTTGAAAACGAAAGTTTTCAATCAGTGCGACCTACCCGTCATGACATACGGAGCCGAAACGTGGACACTCACAGTACGGCTAGTCCACCAGTTTAAAGTCGCTCAGCGAGCTATGGAATGAGCTATGCTCGGAGTTTCTCTGAAGGATAAAATCCGTAACGAGTATATCCGACAAAGAACTAGTTGTCGACATAGCTCAGAGAATTAGCAAGCTGAAGTGGCAGTGGGCTGGCCATATCTGCCGAAGAACCGATAACCGTTGGGGTAAACGAGTTCTTGAGTGGAGACCGCGGCTCGGCAAACGTAGTGTAGGACGCCCTCCAGCCAGGTGGAGTGACGATCTGCGAAAGGCTGCTGGTAGAAGCTGGATGAATCGAGCTCAGGATAGGGCGCAATGGCACTCATTGGGGGAGGCCTATGTCCAGCAGTGGACTGCTATGACTGATGATGATGATGATGAAGTAGCCAACTCTGGTGTCGGAGTGTTTAGGCCGCCGAAGGGCTCCGACATGGCTTATCGACTGAAAAAGCCGGGACCAACATCATAACGTGTCTTCTGAAGCACGGAAGCGCTCAGACCTAAATGCCACTAAACGGTCACCCATCCAAGTAGTGACCGCGTGGATTGTTGCTTAACCAAGGTGATCTGCTAAGAACTTCGAAGTAAGCCCACGCCACGAGCTCTTAGCGCGCGCGCTAGATACCTAATGAAATACATATATTTTAATTTTCATTTTAGTGTATTCATAGCTGTAGTGAGTAGCAGTAGTAGCAGAGCTCATTATGAAGGTTTCGTCTGGAGAAGTACCTCCATGCCTATTTCTTCCGTAAAGCAGCATTGCTCTATTTCGGTTTGAAGGGTGTGGTTGCCGGTGAAATTATAGGCACAAGAGGATGAGGATTACACCTTCAAGCCTCATGTTGATGAATAAAGAGCTTTCTCCCGTAGGGCATTTTCCATGTTTCGCATGTACATGCGTGAACTATGAAGCAATACTTTATTATAGGTAATAGTTACCACTTATCATCAGGTGGGGCATAAGCGTGTTTCATCTTCTAGTATCAAAACAAATACGAATTTGATACCATAAAGTGTAGCGAATTCTCTGTGGCCGACCGCGGTACGCGCGTGATTCGAATAAGGATGTAACTCAAATCACTTCGGTTCAATGTCACTTACGCGATTTACGATCGACAAATACCTACTCGAAAATACCTTTATTGTTTTACAAAACTTTTTAAGTCAAAGAACATAAGTTGACTGTACCAATATGTTAGAGGAAAATATTGTAAGTTTGTCAGTTTGTAGATGATCTCTGAAACTAACGATATGTTTCTGAAAATTCTTACATTAAAAGGATGCTACGATATTCCGGAGTCTTATAGGCTATTTTTAATTGTGATAATCAACGGATAGGATAGGCTAGGATAAAATGAAGTAGCGAGCAAGTCGGCTAGTTTGAAGTCAAAATAAAAGCTCTGAAATAAATTGTCATATTACATTCCGTGAGAAGAGCAATATTAAATAAACTAAAAATGTAAAAGAGGTTAAACAAAATGCGTGGTACGCTCCAGTAGCCATAGCAAATCCGTAGCAAGGATGTCCATGACCACTGATCAGTTTTGGTGTGACCATCCTATGATGGTGGCAATGTTCACACGGTATTTCTACAACTAGTACTCGTAGAAATACCGTGCCGACGACCGTCAGAGTTTAGAAAAACTATTTTTCTAGGATATTTCAGTCAATGGAATATAGAATAATATAACATCCATAATTTCGCCAATATCACGTATATTGTTCATATTAATATGAGGCATCGTTGTACGGTGTGTAAGTCATATTCTGCTCTGCCGTCTTAGCACAGCTACCATAGACTAGGTTCTATCGTAGCAGGAATAGAGAAATCTTATTTTTGGTTGTAGATGTAACAACATTTTAAATGTTCTAAATACGGTTATCTATAGAATAGATAAAAATAAACATGTTTGGGATGTAGTGAGAACCACAATCAGGAAAAAAACGTTGTCTTCTCTATCGTAGAGAAGACTTAAAAACGGCATGCTAAGGGGCAGCTGTTGTATTGTTTGTAAGGCTGAGGCTAGAGGTTTTGTAGGAGAGTGCGCGCTTTGATCAAAAATCTGCATCTGATTTTTCTTAATAAAAATGCCGAAAAAGGGGTTGTGTCTCGTTGTTTCTTTTGTGTAACAGTGTAAAAAGTGAGACAATCCTTTTTGGGAGCATACATAACATGAGGCACAGATTTTTGTTCAAAGTGCATACTCCCATAGTACAAACTTCTTAGAGGACAAAATATAAAATCCAAATAAAAATATCTAACTCTAGAACATAGTTAGTTACTACCACAAAACCCATTTTTTTTACTTTTTCATTAGATTTTTTTATTTAATACCTATCTAGAATGTAGGTAAACATATTTAAACTTTTTTGTTTCGTTTTCTTTTTACATTTGTAAAAAGTATTTACCTAATAATCAATAATTTTTACTAGTTAAACACGTCAAAAGTCATATTGCTACATCAGCTGAATTCTTAATCAGTACAAGGTGTATTTATGATGCGTTCCTAATTAGCGGAAGTTGCCGTACTGAGACCTGTCGACCTCAAGTTCGTCTTAAACGAGAGTGTAATGAGGAGGTGCTTCAAGTAGCTATTTCAAGGTAGACAAGGGGGATTAACTCTTACTCTTCAATGCTTCTTGTTGATTGTCAACTGGATATAAGCCTCTGCCCATGGATTCACTAGCGTGGTACCCAAAAAACGTAGCTTATGTGTTAGTCCAGGTCACAAATCCTATGTATATTTAAAGTTTCATCCAAATCTGTTTAACCGTTCTAGCGTGATCAACAAACATCCATCTATCCAAACTTTCGCATTTATATAGTGTGATAATATTACGGAACATCTCACACACGTTCAACTGATCCCAAATTAGGCAGAATAGATACTTAGAAAACACCTAAACACGAACAAACATCAATATTCGCGAATCCTATCGCGACCTGCGTTTTGAAGGTAGAGCTACTACCAAATGAGGCCAGTATTCATAGATTTTGGGTCTTTTTCATCATCATATTGTCTGTTTTATGTCTATAAAGCGCTTAATAAAGTCAGTCTAGCCTTGTTATTTTAGAAATCAATAAACTGGCATGAGTATTTTTCAAATGTTTATAGGATACTGGCTTCCGCCCGCGGCTTCGATCGCGTGGTACCGGGATAAAAAGTAGCTTATACTGGGTGGCGCAAAAGTAAAGACCCTATTTGGTTCAGCTATAACATTTTTTCTAAATTAGAAAACTAGATTTAGATTTTTTTAAATGTATATTTGTGCCATTAAATTTCGTACCATTAGGATTTAAAGATGATGTCTTTTAAATGGTGACCTCCAGAGTTGATACACATTTGAGCCCTATTTATGACATTTTGCATAACTTGCCGTAACACTTCCTGCGATATGTTCGTTATTTCTTGACGAATGTTATCTTTTAGAGCTGCGAGAGTCTGTGGCTTGTTCACATACACCCGAGATTTCAAAAAACCCCAAAGAAAGAAGTCTGGACTGGTCAGATCGGGTGATCTTGCAGGCCAAGGCAAATCGCCAAAACGAGAGATAACTCGGCCTGGAAAAGCGTCCCTCACTAAGTCCATAGTGTCGCGCGCTGTGTGTGCCGTAGCGCCGTCTTGTTGAAACCAGATGTGCTCCAGCCCCAATTCGTCCAAACTGGGTATCAAAAACTCACGTAACATGGTTCTGTAGCGTTCTCCAGTGACAGTTATCGCATTGCCTCCAGCGTCTTCGAAAAAATAGGGTCCGATCACTCTGTCAACACAGATGCCACACCATACAGTAACTTTTAGTGGGTGTAGAGGTGTTTCTTGAATAATGCGCGGATTATCAGTGCCCCAGAACCGAGTATTCTGCTTATTGACATGCCCTGAGAGATGGAAATGCGCTTCGTCACTCATAACCAATTTTGAAGGAAAATCATCCTCTTCAAGGTTGAGGTTTATGACGCGCTGGCAGTAATCTAGACGAGCTCGGTGGTCAGCAGGCAGCAGGTGATGAGTCATTTGAGTTTTATACGGGAACATCTTTAAGTCTTTCACCAAAATACGCTGCAGGGTCCGTCTGGAAATGCCCAATTGCGTGGCACGTCGCCTCGTTGATGTTTCTGGACACTCTTCCACATCTTCGCGCACTGCATCGATATTTTCAGCTGAACGGCCTGTTCTTGGTCTCCCAGACTTAGGTCTATCCAATGTTGAGCCAGTTGCTTCAAGGCGTGTGGCAAAGCGTCGAATTGTGCGACCAATCGGTGCCGGACGGTGGGGAAATCGTCGACGAAATTCACGTTGTGTTCTTATCACTGATGAATTATTCCGTAAGAACATTGACACAATTATTCCACGTTCTTGGGGAGTAAAACGGTCCATGTTTATTTTCAGTGTATTTTACATTTGTTCACTACACAATTTTCAACAACAGAATGACAGAAAATGTCATATAAAAAAAAAAAAGTATTTTCTTTAGTGCCAGTACTTTTGCGCCACCCGTTATTTTAATCCTGGTCACGAACTATGTATTTTCCAAGTTTTATCCAAATCCGTTTAATAGTTTTTGCGTGAAAGAGTAACAAACATTCATCCATTCATTCATCCATACTCACAAACTTTCGCATTTATAATATTAGTAGGATAGTAGGAAGTAGGGTATTAAATATAGGTTATTGTCAAAATAATCTGGAAGAGCCCACCCAGTATAAAAATGTATATACAGTCATATCTTGTAGATTTGTCTGATTGCTGATGTTCTAGTTCTGACCAATATAGATCTATTATGAATTGCATGTCAAACTTCAAAGTCAAATTAACAACAATGACCTTAGCTTACCATAATCAAATTAATGCAAATTGTTAGTCTGACCCTGAATGAAATCTCATATATTTGTTTTGTTTGTTTTAATATAGTTATTGCGACCTTTTTATAAGTTACGCTTTTTTCTATTTTACAAACTTTTATTTGTTAAAAAATTAAATTAACTAATATAATAAATGTAAAAGTAACACTGTCTGCCTTTCTGTTTATCTGTTACGTGTTCACGACTAAAGTACCGAACCAATTTTAATGAAATTTGGCATAGAGGTAGATAGGAACTTGGAAAAGGACATAGGCTACTTTTTGCCAACCAATCAGTTTTGTATTTTCATGCATAAATACATAAAAATTCAATCATGCCTATACTTTTTTAACCGGCTGTTGACTTGTTCAGGTTGCTAACGGGTACGGGAACAAAAAAGGGAACATGAACAGGAACGGGTACGGGTATGGGGTATGGGTATAGGTAATGTAAGTATTAGGTTGGTACTTTTTTCCGTACATATTTAGGCTCCTCCTAAAATTACCATATTCGGGTAACATTTTACGTGAAATCACATACATTTTTTTATTTATATTTAATTTATGTAATAAGTATCTATATTATTTGCAGTTATTAGTTCCTTTATTTGTTTTTACTATGTCATCTTAAATTCTTGTCTGTTGTACCTTTTCTACCTGTATTGTCACGTCTCCTCACTCATAAAGGTTTAAACTCGCCTTTGTACATATTTTTTCCATACTCTTTGTTTTTATTATTTCTGTGTACAATAAAGAGTTACAGAATTACAGAATACATACAGAAAGCATTTACATGCAAACGAAATTGCGGGCGGGTCTGCTAGTACTTCATATATTTTATGTTAAATCATAGATCTAAAGTCTCTTTGTATACACATAACATCAAAGTAGCTAGATATTGCCTGGTCTGTTTTGCAAGCCTAGCATAGGTAGTAAATAATCACCTACAACGACCTAGGAAGGAATGCTTGCCTCCAGCTGTACTACTGGCCCTTAGATTGTTGCGAGATTACATACCGATACGTATAAATAGGAAATAAATCGATGCTTATAGATTGCTGGTCATTTTCAAATGACGTTAAGTATTAGTTCGTGTGCAGGAAAATGTATCGATGTATCGACGCCGAAAACATGATAGCATTATCTACTTTGTTTTGTAAATACTGTAGTCATGATGAACTTTTTCAGATCTATACACACATACCTAGAAGTTAAAATATTACTGTTACTGTTACTGTCAGCCAAAATCATCCCATTGTAGAGCAAAGTCCTCCCCCCATTCTTTCCATCCACTTCGATCCTGCGCTAAAGCTTCCCAGTCTTTTTAGAAGAAATCTAGTTCGTCACGCCATCTTCTACGTGGTCTGCCGCGACTCCGTCTCGCTGTATCCGGGATCCACTGAGTGGTAATTTTTGCCCACAGCTCATCCGGCATGCGGCATACATGGCCGGCCCAATTCCACTTTAGGCTGGCAGCTTTTTGTCCAACGTTGACGATTTGGGTACTAGAACGCAGTATGGTGTTTCGTACTCGGTCGGTCAATTTAATTCCGAGAACACTACGTTCCATCGCCCGTTAGCAAACCTTGAGGACTTTAGTCAAAGACCAAGTTTGCGAGCCGTATGTAAGAATGGCAAGGATACACATGTCCATGATTTTGCGCTTTAGTGTCATTGGGAGGTTACCCTTCATTAGCGCCTTCATCGACCAATAGCTTCTCCAGGAATTCTCGGTGCGTCTATCTATTTCCTTATCCTGTCTGCCAGCCTGATTAAAAAATATAAATAAATAATGCTGGACGTTATCACCCAGCATCATATAGCCACAAACTAAGCAGAGCTTGTGTTATGGGAACCACGTGATTGATATACTACATAGATACATTTTTTTTTGTAAATACATACATATCATACATAGAAAACACCCAGACCCTGTTTTAATGTGTTATTTATTTTTGTCACTTTAATGTTAAAACAAAGTACTTGAACTCTAAAATTACATTTACAAATTACAACATTAAAATTACCAAAAGTTAATTGAATACGCTTTAACAAGCGTTTTCCATACTAGGCATAGAATGCATCGTGGAGACAAATAAAATGGCATAAATACAAAGTATATATAAGCATAACAAATATGTCTTTATAACTGAGTACATATATAAGCATATGTACACAGATTAATAAATACCTTTCACGCTGTATTTTTCGTTGAATAAAATTCAATGACTCTTCATTGAATTTTATTTGGCTGCCCTACATAAACATCCTACTAATATTATAAATGCGAAAGTTTATGAGTATGGATGTAAGGATGGAGGTTTGTTACTCTTTCACGTAAAAACTACTGAACGGATTTGAATGATACTTGGAATATAGGTACGTATTTTATGACCTGGATTAACACATAGGCTACTTTTTATCCGAGTACCACGCAAGTGAAGCCGCGGACGGAAGCTAGTATACACTTATTTTCCAAAAGCTAGGTAGCCGAACTGTCTTACGAATAATTTCTGCATATACTGAATTTACCAGTTATATTCCACCAATAGCATCTATAGTCACTGGATTTACCAGGATGACCAGTATAATTTTAATAGCAATGCATTTCTTTTCATAAGCTGCTAGAGCCGCTGTTTTCTTAGTTTAAGATATGATTTTAAAAAAACATAGTGGTTAGTATAGTTCATGACTACTTAGCTTGTTCTTTGTTTAATCGAGAAAAATGTTTTTGAATCTATTGGAATTAGGTTATAATATTTTCTTCTTCGTATGAGCTAGCGGCAATTTTATTATTGTTATTTTTTTTTATTTACTATGGGCCAGCTCTTGACCTCGAGGCTTGCGTGGGCAAAGATGAGGTCGACGATGGGACGAGCTTTCCCAGAAGATGCCTATTAACTCTCTTTTTGAAGCCGTTAGGGTCATAAGACAATGGAAAAACCGACGCTGGCAGCTGATTCCATATTTTAGCAGTGCGCATTATGAATGATGTTTGGAAGCGCTTAGTCCTGTTAAATGGAATATCAACTTGATGCGGGTGGTAGTTAGCAATGCGTCTGAAGCTCCTATGGTAGAAAGGTGAAGGCGGAATAAGGTCATGTAGCTCCTGTGCACCGAAGTACAACTTATAAAAATTAATTCTGGTATCTTTTCTATTTTCTTAGTTTAAATGACTTCATATTCTGTATATAAACGTGAAACTACATAGATTTTATGCCTTGCTTTTATTTAATGTGGTCACTAAACTAGAGATTAAATAGCAAGATAAAAAGATATGTTTATTCATTTTATTTACTTTCAAATTAATAGTAGGTTATCAAGAACTAAGAGCTTTAAGACTAACTCGTTTAAACCACAACTGGTTGGTAACATAACAACTAATAGCCCTTAGGTATGTGTGTCACAAATTTCCAATAGGTTATAAATGTAAGAAAGTCTAGAAAATAGAAACGGATTACTTTTTTTAAAAATAAAAGTGTTATTTAGTATATTGCATTATTTTCCAGAAAAGATTTTCGACACGGATACCATACCTTCATTTTGCCCTGATCTGTGTTTTTTATTTTGTTTATGCAATGTAATCCAGTCTCTCGTGATGCAGGCATGCCTCGTATGGGGACCATCAGTAATTCTATTTGTATTAGTTTTTTTTGGTAAATAAACTATTTATATGTACCAACAAAACATTAAGAATTTTTGAAACCACTGATTTATTATTATTGTTCATTTTATTTGTAAATAAATCAGCTGATTGGATTCTACAAAAGCAACTTAAATTATATTTCATACTTCAAGAATAGTACAAAAGTTTGACTCAGGGGTGACTTACACATTCGGGGATACTGCGTACTGTGATTTATTTTTGTTATAATTCCTTAATATTTTTTGTCTTTTTGTGGAAACTTCTAATTGGCCTTCAGTATACATATAGATAGATAAATTCTTTATTGTACACCAAAAACAATTCAACTATTTACATGAAAAATGTACAATGGGTACAGCTAGTATGCATATTTGCTTTAATTAAAATTTTGTAACAAAGTAGGTATATTCTTGTCAGCTATAAGTTTTCCTAAAATTCTAAAATTAAATTAAATAAATAAATACCCAAATGATTCAATTTCACTTAATTGTACCTACCTATAAACAAATTTACACGGAGTTTTAAAGTTGTTAACTAAAATTACAATAAAAATCATTATAAAAACACGAGCATAATAGGAAAAATGTACACATTATTATTTGGACACATTTTCAAACTTCCATAACAGTCGTATGTTTAAGCAAGTGTGTCTTTCCAAACAGCGAAATAAAGAACCTATGACAAAATGTTCCTAGAAAATGTTCGTTTATCGCACGGATGTGACTAACATAAATCTATATGAGTTACGAAGAAACAAGCAAGAGAAACCATGAGGCCAATGAGTTAGTATCAACCAGATAATTTGAATTTTTGTTGATTTCTGACAAAACATAAGAATGCCAGGAATATAATTTAATTTAAAAAATCCGACTCCAAAGAATTGATCAAACGGGAAAACTATTTTCCTATCGGTTATAAAAAAAAACAAAAATAACCGAGTTGAGAACCTCCTCCTTTTTTGAAGAAATTTATATATTATGTTCCTTATGGCCTGAATGGAATCACATAACATGGTATAACTTAATTAGGTTATTTAGAATAAGAACAACAGACACAAGTAGGTATACTTAATAATAGTTAAGAAAATAATGTTGTCCACTATCACACAGTATCATGTAGCTCGAAACTAAGCAGTGCTTTTATTATGGGAACCTATGATTGATATACCTACTATGTAAATACATACATATTAGGGCACGTTCCAAATATACGTGACTTACGAAGTAATACTTTGTTATACATAATGGTTACCACTTAACATCAGGTGGGCCATCTGCTAGTTCCATCAATAGGAATTATAAAAAAAGTATAAAACACCTAAACCCGAAAACAATGTTTTTTTTTATGGTACTTGAGGATGGAACAAGCACATGGCCCACCTGATGTTGAGTGGTAACCATTACCTATCACAAAGCATTGCAACATGGATCACGTTTTTGGGAACGTGCTCTACGATGCAACGCCCTGCGTCCATCAACTTGAGGCATGATCATTTTATAGTTTTGTAAATTGATTTATACGAATATTTGTAGATCATACAAACGGATGTCTCGCGGCGGAAATCTAACCCGCAACCTTCTGCTATCTAAGGCGGGGCCTTCGCCCACTGCACCACAGAAGTCGTCAAAAGAAATAAAAATATTTTTCACTTCTGCAAATCGGTCCCTGACTCAGCATGTGAACAACAGCGCTAGTATTCCGTCAGAGCCACAGATCTTCACCAACTTTTTCTTCTGGAATAAGTTTTTATCAATGAGAAGTCATGGATATCATTTTGACTGCCTATATAAAATCATACTGCAGACGGACATAAGTTTAAAAATACCATTGTGAATCGCATTAAAATTAATGCAGAGGTGAAACAGAATTGAATTAATAAAAATAAAGATGAACAGAGTAGGTATTATCTATAACTAGTTAGGTAGGCTTTGTGATCTTGAATTCACATCTAATGTCAAAGGTTATTGATCTCATAATCATTTGAGAATAGAATTCTGACGTCATTTACGATCAAATTAAATTGTTGGCGCAGATGCAATTTTCAGGCTGTAATTTGTTCCTACTCCAACAACAACACCAACCTTTATAGTCCACAGCTGGACATAGGCCTCCCCTAATCTCACACTGAGCATGTGGGTTGGGGTTCGCAGGTCACAGTTATTCGCACCAACGACGCTGCTGCCCATGGGTGGCCAGAAATTGTAACTGTACCGGTGTTACACTGCGCTATGCTGCAATCAGCCGGCAGCCAGAGCAGGTGATGTTTGAACCCCTTACACCCCATCTAAATCATATTCCTACTCATCTAAATCTATTAACTTTTTACATTCATTTTTTATTTACTTATAAGATAAAATATTTAGTACAAATTCTGCCAACTCTCTCTGACGAGTTTCATAAAAACTCAACAGAAATTTGACAATGTTTCGCCTTCCCCATGAGGCATCATCAAGAAACTATAGACTCGCTGTCCGCCTTCGGCACTCCGCAAAAATTCGCAGACGTGTTGCTTCGCCGAGCGCCAAGCAGAAAGTTCATTTTTTGACAAACGTATGAGTGGTCATCTCATCCACGCCAATCTCATCCACTTCGGATGAGTTGACCCCTTCAATAATTTATATTATTTTCATGCGTTAACTCATCCGATTCCTTTTTTGTTTCAAAGTAGGTATCAAGTCGGTACAGTCGCTTAGAGAAGTGCTATGATGCTTTTGAAGGAATAAAATGCAATGTTGATGATAAGTATGATATCTATGATACCCATTGCTCTACAAAATAGTTATCAAATTTAATAACCTTGGCGTCTATTTTACGCGACATCCGTCGCTAACAGAAAATGTTCGATAAATGTTCCAAAGCTATACCCCTCTTTATATATTTATTGATTTATTTCTTTATGGATTTATTTATTCCCAAATCTTTGCATTTCCTGGATATGCATCTCGTAAAATGGAAATAACAACTAGCAACTAGTGTTTCAGGGAAACAGCATAGGGTACAGCATGTATAACCGCCATTTAGAAATTCATGATGAAGTGAATATTGGTGACCATTGAGATAACTGGCCCTTTATTAGTATAAAGATGATGTCATAATTTTGTTTGTTTTATTTGGTAGTAGTGCATTTTTGACTGGTAATATATTATTATGTGAAGTGGAAGACACTTGTTCATCAGATATTTCAGCAATGTCAACCAAAAATAAAATCACTTTAAGTAAATATCATTAAAATATATAGATAAATAAAAAATATCCAGCAAAAGTCCAGCCAATGAAAAAAAGAACAAATCAAGCCAATGAAAAAAAGAACAAATCAAGTACCTACTTCACTGATCGAAAGCGAAAAGTAACGTGAGTCTCGGTTAATTTCTAAAACCATTCCTTAGTTGGCCTTACTTGGCCATAAAACACGTGCACTGCATTTTACCTTACTTTTTTATGAAACCAAATTGTCATCTTATCCTAAAACTAAAAACAAGGGGCGGTTGAGTATTATTCTAATCAACATATCTTTTCCGTGTAAAAACTTACAACATTAAGCAGCAGTTTAAATGTATGACACCTCCACACACAAGTTACAATTAAATTCTGAGTAGAATAATTGCCTTTACTCAAGTTCCATCAAAATTAAATGTGGTCATTTAAGTACCTTTACCTATTTATTCACAACAAAGTTTGGTAAATAGTTCATCTTTCCAATAAATTATAATGGCGTATTTTAAAATATACTTACATAATACTATTCAAACTTAAAACTATTGACCTATGTGCGTACTGTGTAACTACACACACGTTGCATTAAATGAAAAGTATTTTCTAGCTAGTCAGTGGTAACTTCATGAACTATTTATTGCACGAAATAAAATATTTTTAACTTACGGAACACTTTTTTGGTTGATGTTACCTATTGAAAATACTGGTAAATAAACTGTTATAAAAATCTTTTGGATGAGTTGACCACTACACATTTTGGATTGACCAACTCATCCGAAGTGGATGAGATTAAGTGGATGAGATGACCACTTACTCGAAGTAATATGAATGGGTATCATAAAATAATAATAATGGTATGTTATTATTTTTGATGATGGCTGAAATTATCGTTTAAGTTGATGTTAAAATCACTTACCTACCTTGGTTCTAAGATGTGGTCGTAATTTAAGTGTTGCGAAAACTGAGGCTAACATTTAAGTAAATGTGTGGTACCTACTTAAAAGAACAAATTATACAGGCGAAAGATTGAAAATTCACAATCACAACTAATATTCCATCACACTTAATATTATAAATGCGAAAGTTTGTGTGTGTGTATGTTTGTGGTCGCTTCACTCTGTAACGGATGAACGGATTTGGCTGAATCTTAGAATATACATAGTTTATGACCTAACAACCTAGCGCGTTGGAGGACATGTTTAAGACGCTGGACTGGAAAGGTATGGGCATAAACATAAACGGCGAGCACATCTCACACTTGCGATTCGCTGATGACATAGTCCTAATGGCGGAGTCGCTGGAGGAGCTGCAACAGATGCTGGACGACCTAGCATCACCCTCGCGAAAGATTGGTCTCGGCATGAATTTGGACAAGACCAAAGTTATGGTCAATGACCGAATTGATCCGAGTCCTATCGTCGTTAATGGACACCTTCTTGAAGTTGTTTCGGAGTATACATACCTCGGGCAGATATTGCAGTTGGGTAGAAACAACTTCGAGAAGGAGGCCAAGAGGAGAATTCAGCTGGGTTGGTCAGCATTTGGAAAACTGCGTCGAGTATTCTCGTCACCCATACCGCAATGTTTGAAAACAAAAGTTTTCAATCAGTGCGTCCTACCCGTCATGACATACGGAGCCGAAACGTGGACACTCACAGTACGGCTGGTCCACCAGTTTAAAGTCGCTCAGCGAGCTATGGAACGAGCTATGCTCGGGGTTTCTCTGAAGGATAAAATCCGTAACGAGTTTATCCGACATAGAACTAAAGTTGTCGACATAGCTCAGAGAATTAGCAAACTGAAGTGGCAGTGGGCTGGCCATATCTGCCGAAGAACCGATAACCGTTGGGGTAAACGAGTTCTTGAGTGGAGACCGCGGCTCGGCAAACGTAGTGTAGGACGCCCTCCGGCCAGGTGGGGTGACGATCTCCGAAAGGCTGCTTGTAGAAGCTGGATGCGTCGAGCTCAGGACAGGGCGCAATGGCGCTCATTAGGGGAGGCCTATGTCCAGCAGTGGACTGCTATAGGCTGATGATGATGATGATGATGATGATGATGACCTAACAATGTATATTCTAAGATTCAGCCAAATCCGTTCATCCGTTACAGAGTGAATGCTTAACACATAGGCTTATTATCCGGGTAGGTACTACGTGAGCGAAGCCGCGGGCGGAAGCTAGTAATATTATAAATGCGAAGGTTTTGGATGGATGGGTGTTTGTTACTCTATCACGCCAAAACTACAAAACGGATTTGAATGAAACTTGGAATGTACATAGATTATGACCTGGATTAACACATAGGCTAATTTTTATCTAGTTACCACGCAAGCGAAGCTGCGGGTGCAAGCTAGTGTGATATATGTCTATCACACTAGATTTCGCCATGTTTGTTCCTTCTTCACAACAAAACTACTGAACGAATCGAACTGAAATTATACACATTCGTAGTTCTAAGCCTGAAATAACATATAGGCTAATTTTAATTCGGTTTCAGTAAGATGAAGTGACAAAGATGTGATGATGAAGTGATAAGATGACAGTTTAGGCATCCGTCGAGCGCGTATCATCTGTTGGCAAGTGCATTCTAGTTTGAAAAAATGCTAAACTATATACATTTTGAAACCTAACCAGAAAAGAACACACACTGCCTTTTCAATAATAATGGAATGCGACTACCTACATACTAAAAACATGAATTCTTGTTAGCTTAAAATTAAGATAAACAAATAACATCATAACTAAACATGAGCTAGTATGATATCATAGCCGAAACAATACTCTGTAAATTATAAAATCGGAATGATTCCGATCATAAATCTTAGATTTTGAATTACCACACTATTTTTTTCCACACAATTTTTCAACAACAGAAAAATCGGCCTCTGAAATGGTGGCAATTTTTAAATTATGTAGGCATTTTACTAAAACTATCGTACTCATTCAAATTGAAAAACTTTTAACGTTTATAAGTCAAAAATATATAAAACTGATTGGTTTAACAGCTTTTCTCTGTCTTGAGCTTCTATAGTATATACGTAACTATAGATCTGTCTGTCGTCAAATGATAATTGCATTAGTTAAGATTTAATTGAAGATTAGGACAAGATTATCATGAATGGTGGTAATTGGAACACAAGATGGATGGCAGCCTTAGTAGGTAACTCTACACCTACACGAACTTGCACAGATAAAACAAGATCAAAAAAAGGGAAATCAAAAAAGTACTGTAAGTATAAGAGATATATATATATTTATATATATATATATATATATAAAAGTTTATACTCTGTATATATATATATATATATATATAATATATAAAAAAGGGAAATCAAAAAAGTACTGAGTAAAAAGTTGTATATTATGTATAAACTTTTATATATATATATAAAATATATATATATATATATATATATATATATATATATATATATATATATATATATATATATCTTATACTTACAGTACTTTTTTGATTTCCCTTTTTTTGATCTTGTTTTATCTGTGCAAGTTCGTGTAGGTGTAGAGTTACCTACTAAGGCTGCCATCCATATATATATATATATATATATATGTTTTTTTTATATATGTATAAAAGTAACAAGTTGAAGAAAATATATATATATATTCTACTCAGTTCTTTTTTTATTTCCCTTTATATATATAATTAATTACCCTTTTCGGGCATCGCAAATTTGGTGGGGTACAAACGAGTTGAGAACCTCCTCCCTTTTTTGAAGTCGCTTAAAAATGACCTTATGCTGCACATATTATATGCAAAATTTCAGCTCTATTCTTTCAGTAGTTTTAAGGTGAAGGAATGACATACATTTCACATGTTCACGTTTCACAAACTTTCGTCTGAATAATCTTCTTTGTCTTTCTTCGGCGCTACAACCCGTCGTTAGTCTGAATAATGTTAGTAGGAAAAAAATATATAAAAACAAAATAGCTAGACAAGAACATAGGTAAAATCTTGAATGAGTTTCAAGATCAAAATCTTACAATGTTAACTAAACAGTCACGTCTTCTCGTGGCATTCGAGAGACAGCCTCAAAAAATATGAGGTGAGAATAATAAAGGATTGCCAAAATTGAGAAACCTCGAAGGTATAACGACGATTTTGCCTTATAAAATATATGTTGTGGATTGGCAACAGAGCTAAAATATATTATAGAGCAATCGGTATGAACTGTCCAATGTACATAAGCATGAACACCATATCTGTCTGTAAATATAACTTAAGATATTCCTATAAATACATAATTAATTATAATGATCTGCGAAAGGCTGCTGGGAGAAGCTAATGTCGAGCTGAGGCAAGGTCACAATGGCGCTCGTTAGGGGGGCTACAGAGTCAAAGGCTTTCTCATAGTCCACAAACGCCAGACACAGGGGCTGATTATACTCTTCGGACTTCTGTATAATCTGCCTCACTGTGTGAATGTGGTCTATGGTGCCATATCCTCCGCGAAACCCGGCCTGCTCCGGAGGCTGGAACTCATCGAGTCCGAGACGATTTGTAATAACCCGAGAGAACAGCTTATAGATGTGACTCAAGAGCGAGATGGGTCTGTAATTTTAAGAAGCGTCCTATCTCCCTTCTTAAAAAACAGAACCACCAAGCTCTCATTCCACGCCTTTGGAGTTCTCCCACAGTGAAGGACGGAGTTGAAGAGGTTCCGCAGCTCCTGCACAACAGGAGCTCCTCCTGCCATCAGAAGTTCCGAAGTAACACCGTCTTCACCGGGGGCTTTTCCTTTTTAAGCTGTCTCAGGGCCAGTACGACCTCGTCTTGGCTGATCTCTGGCAGGTCGTCGGTATAGTGGCGGGTGAGGGTAGCTCGAGAATCGTGGCTGCTGCGTTGGGGGCAAGGAGCATGTGCCGCATACAGTCGGCCATAAAAGTCCTCTATCTCAGATAATACCTCCGGCTTTGACAAGACGGTTCGGCCATCGTGTGTCGTTAACTTCGTCAGGTGGCTCCTGCCAAGCTGCTGAGTGAATACTTAAACGTAGTGTAGGACGCCCTCCGGCCAGGTGGAGTGACGATCTGCGAAAGGCTGCTGGTAGAAGCTGGATGCGTCGAGCTCAGGACAGGGCGCAATGGCGCTCATTAGGGGAGGCCTATGTCCAGCAGTGGACTGCTATAGGCTGATGATGATGATGATGATGATGATGATAATGATAAATTAATCATGAATGTTTTTCTGGAAAAGCAATCTGTGTAAATAAAGAAGCTGGTTGAATCACCAACTCACAGACGATGCTAAAAAAGCTACAAACATAAAAAAACTTTTTTGTGACACACTAAGAAACGATTTTTTTTACTGAAAATCCAAGCCATTATAAGAGTTAAATTTAAATTAATCGTAATGTTAAATCGATAATTTTATTATAATTTTACCTCTTTTAAATGAAACCTATGCAGTCAAATTTATTTTTTATGTTTTAATAAATACTTAGTTATTGTTTTGCTTTTGTTTCAGCACGTATGAGAGTCTATAAACACAATAACTTGTTTTTAAGTACTCTGAGTCTTCTACACCTACATGCGTCAATTCAATCATATTTGCATATTAATGCTCAGCGAGTTATGCCATGGCTACCTTACCAAAATGGTACCGTAAATATGTGTCAATACACCTACATTTTTATTACTAAGCTTCCCTAAATAAGAATATGCATATTGCGATGAATCGTTTTCGTGGTTCTTTGTTTGTCACGATTTTTTTGCAATGTTTTCTATATTTACGAGTATTATTATAAAGTCTAAGTTTTTAAAGAAAGAAATAAATCATTCTTACACTAGAAAGAATCAGAAACCGAATCGAATATTAAATATTTTTTACCTAATCAATTTTTTTCAATGGGGGAACGATATTATTTTCTATCTGTTGACCATGACAACGTCTGCAGACTAGACAATCCAAAAAAGTAATGTTCACAAGTTTTTGCGCTTATCTGTACTGGTCAACATAACCAAGAACTTATAAGTACAAAGGTTATATTTTCAAAAAACTATGAAAATATTAATTATCATCATTAGCACTGTCAGAACTCT
This sequence comes from Horisme vitalbata, assembly GCA_951804965.1. Lineage (NCBI taxonomy): Eukaryota > Metazoa > Arthropoda > Insecta > Lepidoptera > Geometridae > Horisme > Horisme vitalbata. The sequence continues at coordinate 26,223,867 of OX638091.1, read as the reverse complement.
TCATTACGCCATCATGATTTATTACAACACCTCTAAGCCCTTTAACTTAGATTCAAATTCAACTTATGAAATTCCATCACATAAAAGTTTATAGCAGCTGTCGAAAACCATTTGGTACCAAATCCATTAACATAACATCTCATGTCATGATACACTTAACATATTTTTACAATATATCACTCACCTTTTCGAAAACAAAATAGTTTCAGACACTGAAAACTCACAAAGGCTTCACAAGCACTGAAACTGAAAACACTAATATAAAACAATAGAAGGTTCACTTCCCCGTTGACTTATAGTTCGACCATTTCCACGATCTTTTCATTCAGAAAAGTTTGTGAAACGTGCTATGGGTATGGATAGGCTCGATCGCGCGTTGCGAGGGACAGAGTCTACGGCTTTACGTAGGTACTGATACTGCGCAGGCGCGGAAACATCGCCGCCTGCGCACAGAATACAACACAGTCTGTAGTAGTGGGGGCCGCTAGGACATGGAAAACTGCGTGGACGCAACCGTCAACTTTAATATTCAAATTGCGGATATAACGACATTATTGGATCTAATTCTAGTTCTACGCGATATGATCAAACTTGAGGTTGTGAGGTTTTTTTGTTGAAGTATTTAGCAAATTTATGGGTAAATCAATGAATTCGGTATCTTTTTGTGATAGTCAAAATATTCTTATACGTGACTGCGTTTTCCTTTCTAAAAAAATCTCCTTTTGCATCAATCACCTGTGTTTTAATTAGTACATTAGAGAAAAAAGTTCTTGTATTATGTACTTATTTATTTTGATACCTACTTATACCGGAGACTTACAGCCTGCGCACATTGAACGACAAACATCAGCGATTAGACGCTACGACAAGCTGCGGGGGACAATTTTCATACGTTTTGTTCAAAGCTCCGCACACACGGCGACAATCGCGACAGCAAGATATGACCGACGTTCGCGACTAAGCGCGACGACAAAGCGTCGTGTTTGCGAGGTCTGATAACCCGACGTAACACGCATAACTATGAATTTCTTAGTATTCATTTACATTTTGTATGAATGACTGACTTGATCGTATTTTTTTGGTTACAAAGACTTCAAAAAATGTCATAGCTTTTTTCAGAATCTTCAATATCTCCACCACCACCACCTGCAGTAACATATTTCAGTCCACAGCTGGATATAGGCATCACCTAATAAGAAGAGGAATACACCTATAGTCCCCACTGTGGGAATACGGGTTGGGCTTTGCAGAGCAATGCTTTTCGCACCGCCCCGCCGGCCTCGGCCGACGTTTTATCCCCACCCAGTGGAAAATCCTTGGTTTTGATGTTACACGGTATCCAATTATCAAAGGCTTTAAACCAAAGTTTGGTAATCACATGGACTGCAGACTACATTCGCTTTCTGCCAATTATTCCAAATACGATACTCGACTCGAAGGACCTTTAGAGGCAGTTCCAGACGAACAGTGGGAGGACCTGCTTCCTGTTATTTATCACGACAGATCCAGATTCAAGGACGTAGTAAGGACAACAGATTGGGTAAGATCTAGCAAAGGATTGGAGCAAAATTCATTAAAGACCACTTGCAAGCGGAACTGAAGTAGGCATAGTACATCATGATCTGACTGCATGTATTGCTTGTGTAATTCAAAAAGTAGATAATGACCGCAGACTATAAAGTAGATACCTAACAAATCGACTTGTTTATTTAAAAAGTACAGAATGTCTCATAGATATCTATTTTGTAGCCTTTTCTTTCCGTTCAAAATTAAATAATAAAAAGACGTGTGGCACTCGGGGACTGCCGCGGTAAAGCTATTGCATAGCATTTTGTATCAACTTATGCAATTATAATTATTTATTTATTTTATTTATGCAGTATTTATTTTTCTTTGATATTAATTCAAGTTACACTTTTTGAGCGTGGTGACTGATAAGAAAACATTTTTTTTTCTTTTATTAAATAAACGAGCTTCGTAGAGTCGTACAATACGTCTAGTTGTACGCACACAAACACCGTGTCGAAGACTGCCGAAAAGAAACGACGTTAGACAATGCACGGCCTTCAAGCCACACCTCCGTGCCCGTCGGAGTGGGGAGCGTGAGGTTCTTTTTCGTTACGGAATTTCTGGATTCGGTCCCCGCGCTCAAGGCCCTCGATAGAAGCTATGCAACAGCTTAAAAATTTAAAATATTTTACCTCATTATGTTGTTTCTTAAGCTTTATTAAACATCTAAGTTTTATTTGTCTAAAAAAATGAACTGAATATTTTTGCCCTCTTCTTCCTTTGATACATGCCTGTACCGATGCATGGCGATGAAGTGTGGGTGTAACTTTGCATAAACATTACAGACGATGTCATAATAACTAGAACTTGGCATGAAATGTACTCGATAAACTATCAATGGCTTTGGATGAAAATTACTGAAGTACCTACGCCAGAGTATTGCAATAAAATGGACATACAGTTTTGAGGTGGGTGTGATCATAAAGTTAAATATAGGTTTACAGATTGCAAAAAAATATTGACGATCTAGGTGGCAGTGCACCCGCAGAGTGCACCAGTAGTCGGTATCTACGACCACTTCGGGTGGTTCACTACTTTAAGATTAACCCATGATTATGCGAGAAGAAATTGGAGGACAAAGCGCAATGGCGCTCATTATAGGAGTGATGAGGTATAGAAATTGAACCTTCCAAAAATTCTTTTAAAACAACAACAACAACATTAGCCTATATCAGTCCATTGCTTCCATACGCCTTACCTAATAAGAAGGAGGATATGTCCATAATCTCTACGCTGCTGGACATGAAGGTCTGGGATCGCAGGGCAGAGCATCTCGCATCGCCGACGCTCCTGCCCGGTGACCAGGAGATGTACAGCTACATCCGTACATGCCGGTCTTAGGCTGCTCTATGCCGCGATCAGCCGGCTGATAGAGACTCAATACTTAGATAGGAAGGTGCACCACTGGCAGGTCAGATTGGCTTGGGTTCCGAATATGGAGGTTGGAACCCTTTACAACCCTTTCTCTTTTAGTTGGCTTTATCAAAAGTGATAAATATTTTTATTTAATTTAAATTATTTTTATTGAAAGACCGACAGCTACAAAATTAAAGAAAAAAGTAGAGTTAGTTGTTAAAGTTGGTACAGTCAATAATAGGTCTCTATAAAACTCTAAACTAAGAACGAATTATAATATTTCCTACAAGAATTTCTTAGTCCCGATTTGTAAATTATACTAATGTCCGTCCGCGGCTTCGCACGCGTGGTACCTGAATAAAATTAGCCATAAACATAATTATGTAATTCCTAGTCGTTACATAATTATGTTAATGATAATCATTCACCTACGTATTATTTGCAAAAAATAAGCTCAATCTGTTCAGGACCCTAATTCACAGGACGTGATAGATTAGAAATAGGAGATAGATATTTTAGTCTTATCTAAGTTCTGAGCTGCTGGTCGCGGGTTCGGTTCGCGCCCAGCACAATCATTTGTGTGATGAATAGAATGTTTGCTCTATATCTGGGTGTTTTATAATTATCTATCAATATTTATCAGTCTCATAATCAGTCAGAGCATAGTACAGGCTCTGCCTAGTTTGGGATCAGTTGGCCGTGTGTGAAATGTCCTATGTATATGATAGTTTTGACAGTTCTCGCGAATTATGTATATTATGTATGAGTTATATATCTATTCTTGAGAATCAGGGCCCAGTTATGTTGGCGTAAAGGAAAAACAAAAATGAATCCTCATTCATATCTTTTTGCACAAACTCTCGCCTTTATAATATTAGTATGATAAAATTCTTAAACAAAGCTAAGGTTTCTTGTCGCACCGCCAAAGGCGAGACCTAAGAAAAAAATGTTAGAGGATTCATGAAAACATTCACACGCATTCGTGAATTGTTCGCACTTCTATTATGCTTACTTTTTGTATGTATCTAATTAAAGCCCACCCACGTTCTATTACTCTATGATTTAGTTAGACCCTTTGGTTTTAGGCTGCCTCTTGTGGGCGCAGAATCGTTTTGTGAGATCGCCGGCAATGTAATAGACTTGAATCGTGTCTTTCGACTATGTATACCAATAGATATTCCTATTCGAAACATAGCGAAGAATAATTAATCAACATGAATAAAAGTCCGACCAGGTGCGAGTTGACTCGCACACTGAGAGTTCCGTAAACTTGCAGGTACGAAATAATTTTTGTGTGATGTAACTTCAAATTTACGATTATTTATTATTATTATTTAATACACAGGCAACTTTGAAGCTGATGTGTGTATATCGGGGTTATTTTTCAGTGCACTTTAAGTCCAGTCTATTTTTAAAGGAGTTCACTGATGGAGCACTAACTACTGTTTCTGGAAGCTTATTCCAGTCGTGTACGATACGGTTGGGCAAAGTGTGTTTTCCTGGGTTGCTTGTACCTGGCTGGTTCTGCAGCTTAAGTGAGTGTGCCCTCTCAGCTTTTTGTTGTTATTCATGTTGTACATGTTAGATAGTCCTGGTACATTATAGTGCTTTGTTAATATTTTGTAAGTTTCAATTAGATCCGGATTTCTGGATTTTTTTCCCGTACCCGTGCTTTAAAATATTGCTTTTTTAATCAAATTTCATGATTGTAGGTCAACGGGAAATACCCTATAGCTTTGATACTCTTGCGAGAGTCAAAATATGAGGCATAAACGACCATATCTTTTGACGGCGTTGACTTTATATATTGTTCACTGCTTCAAGGGATTGCAGTCCTCATTATTTTATATTAATTTCAACTTCCTTTCTTATGTTCCTGAGAAAAGGGTCTTGGCAAACAGACATACAGAACAGACGGGCAACGAAGTGATTCTTATAACTAAGGGTTCTTTTTTTCCTTTTGGTACATCATCATCATCATCATCATCATCATAAGATAAGATAAGATAAGACTACACTACGTTTGCCGAGCCGCGCTTTCCACTCAAGAACTCGTTTACAAACACGGTTCTCGGTTCTTCGGCACAGCGGCAAAGGGTTATCGTTTTTGTGGTACGGAACCCTAAAAAAAAATATTTTTTCAAAATACTGTTCTTAGAAGAGTGAATTGAGGTTGATAGTCTGCGCTGTTTTCTTCCTAAATCTCATACTACTTAGTAACAACGTAATATAACCTATTCGTATTTTGCGAGTTTAAAATATTGTTTTTTAAAACGGCACCTACGCTATGCTCTATGTTCTATGTATCTAAGCTATGTTTTTTGTATGATGGCATAAATCACAGAAGACACAATAATAACACCGGTACTTAATCACTTATTGAGTATTAAATTCGTTTCGGTCAGATTGATTTTTAGTGTTAATCGTTGGAAAATATTTGATCATCTCAAATTAATTTGTCCTTGGCATTTAAAAATGTACCTAAGTACTTATTTAATTTTGATTTCAATCAAATTCAAATAGATGCTTATTAATTTTGATCATCGACCCTAACAGTACCTACCTCCCTATTATCAACCGACGTCAAAAAAAGTGTAGAAGCTTGCGTCTAGATTCAGGATAGGGCGCAATGGCGCTCATTATGGGAGGCCTATTTCCAGCAATGGAATGTTATAGGCTGATGATGCTGAAAAGAGCAAGAGATTCTCGGTTCGATTATATATATTTTATTCTGAAGAATTCACAGTAGGTAGGTACGCATGGCACTTTGGCATGTTCTGATTGTCCTCATCTAGATTACAAATTACAAACAGAATAAAAATAATGCTTGACATCAACTCTGCATATCTTGATTGGGACAGAGTATACCATCAAGAGAGCCCTATTCCATCCAGTATTTTTATTTTCAACCATCAAGTAAAATGAAGCTGTGACTAGACTTTTCCTAAGTTAGCGTAATGTAAAAGCGATAAAGTGTGGACATGTTTATAAAACGAAACACACCGCTCTCATTTTATTAAAATAAAATATATACTGTTTATTTCAGTCTTACAATTGTCTACATGGTTGGTTTAAAAACTAAAAATTATAGCTAATGCTTGTAGGTATACATGGCTGAGAAAGTAAGTAGGCATGCACTTACCTAATGAGAAGGTTTTGCGGGGATCAAGTTTTCCTTAAAAAAGTCCTATGTAGTTTCAAAGAAAGGCTAAATATTCTAAAATAAATATGCCGCAATCAGCCGGCCGCCAGAGCCCCAATTGTTAGTAGGTTGCACCACGGGCAGGTGAGGTTGGCTAGGATTCTGGAGATGGGGGTAGGATACCTGTACTTGCTCCACTATTACTATTGTAATTGGGTGGTGGGTATGTTTATGATGTATTTATCAAAACTACAAACCTAAAAACAGCACTTAGATAATACGGGGCACTAATCAGAAATCACACAGCATCATGTAGCTCCAAATAAAGTAGAGCCTGTATTATGAAAGCCACATGACATGACTGATATACTACTTATTTTTTTATGTAAATAAATACATTTTATGCATAGAAAACACCCAGACTTGAGACAAATATTTGCAAAATATACACACATAAGTTTTATGTTATACTAGCCTCCACCCGCGGCTTTACTCGCGTGGCACCCGGAATAAAGTAATCCATGTTAATCCAAGTCACAAACTATGCATATTCCAAGTTGCATCAAAATCCGTTCAATAGTTTTTGCATGAAAGAGTAACATCTATTCATCTATCCTCACAACTTTCACATTTATAATATATCCGATTCCTCTATTATACCTACCGTAACCAATAACGCTTCTATTAACGCTGAAATTTGACAGTTTTTCAAGTGAAAATGAAGCGTCATCGATGTAGGAATCGGCCATTATCGAACTCCGGTGAACATTTGTCTAGAGCCGAGATGAAGCGATAAATAAACAATAATTACACACAAAGACGGAGTCCTGAGTCAGTGGGGTCTCAGTGGGGTCATTTGTTCCATAAGGTCCTTTTACGAGGGCCGCAAATGGACGTCAGGATCTATCTGATGGGCTGTGCCCGCGATAAGCCTGAGAACGTTTCATTTGCAATTTAAAGGCGTACGTGTCATCTTTAGCCTTCGAGTTGGTAGCAGTTTAAATGTCTTTATCTGTTTGTATCAGTTTTCATGTTTTGTTAGTTTTAAAATAAAGGATCACGAATGTTTTGTGGGATAGTAGAGTTTACAAAATTACTAAGCTATTGTCCACTTGGCTGTCAATTTGCAAAGAGCTAAAAAACCTATCAAACAACGATATTTTTATTTTTGAACTATGCTAAAAATATAAGTAGATATTAAAAGATATTGTAAGTGTCCTTTGTTTGCTCAAAATTCCAATGACATCGTCAATATGCTATATAAGATATTGCTTTAAAGTAAACCTACATTTTAACCAAGTTTTAATAATATGTTATCTACATTCATACAAGTTATATTTCCCTCATAAAATCTGCTTCGTAAAACTGCCATTAGCTTAATATCTCGTGGAAGCTGTTTGTCGGTCTCGTGTTTTTTTCCTAGTGTTTTTTGATCCGATGATTTTGTATAATGATGGTGTCTACCGTCTAATTGGACGTGGGCTGGGCTTTTTATAGCGACTGTAGCGAGCTAGGTTCAATTATGGTTTTGATCAAGTCATAAAAATAATAAACACGTTTCTAATGTTTTTCTTTGCTAGTGTTATGGGAGGGCTATCTCTTGGCAGAGGTCATCGAAGGTTACATTTTTATCGAATTACCTATCTAGATACAATACCTGTACGAAACATGGCAATAAATAGGTATTTATTTATTTTATATGTAGATATTTTTGTATAATTTTATATAAGAAAGAAAAAAAAATGTATTTATTTCTACCCAGTACAATAGGTACAACACAAAACAAAAACATACAGGAAATTCTTTAGGTTAGCTATTGCCACACCGCAACACACCAGACCAGCCTATATCAGTCCACTACTGGACATAGGCCTCCCCTAATAAAGGGGGATATACCCATAATCCTTACGCTGGGCATGCAGGTCGGGGATAGCAGGGCACAGCTTCTCGCACCACCGACGCTGCTGCCCGTCGGTGACCAGGGGATTTAGCTGTGCCGATATAGGCTGTGCTATGCCGCAATCAGCCGGCCGCCAGAGCCCCGTAGCAGGGTGCACCACGTGCAGGTGAAGTTGGCTTGAGTTCCGAAGATGGGGGTTGTAGCACCGTACACCCCTATTGCCTAGGGTTAAAATACATAAATGACAGGTATGTTACGGCCCCCATTATGTTATGTGGAAACCATTACCTATAACAAAGTATTATATCTTAGTTCACGCATGTTTGGAACCTGACCTACAATGCAACGACTATATATGATCAAACGAACTTCAAGTGAAGTTCAATCATTATTATATGAGTTGCTTCATTAGAATATATGAATTATTACAGTAGTTTCAAGGGTGTACTCAAGAAGATTTCTTAGGTTAGTCTTCTTGTATTATTTGATGGAGTAGATGGGTAATACCTACTTCTTGAATGTGCATGAGTACGTGTAGATACGTAGACTTAAGTCTGTGTACACTCACACACACTGACTACACCCGAAAATTCTTGATGTTCTGTTGAGTACCTATAAAGTTATGGCGAGAAAACTAAACAAACATACTTTATATAACAAAGGCATATATTGTACCAGAATTATTTAGGGTGCCATTAGCATTCTCTTATTCAATATTATTGATTACAGATACGATCATTCTAAACTAAACATGTTGCTAATATTACCACACAATCGAATCTAAACAACAAAGTTATCAGAAATTAATGAGAAATTCTGACAAATCGTAGCCCCTGGGCAGGTATTTTGTATATTGTAATACTTTAATATAAAATAGCTCTTAATGCATCCGTTTAAAGTTTATATTGTGGAATTATGTAATGGATTGTACTTGTTATAGCTTAATAGGTTAGTAGTTAGATTAAATTATTGCTTTATTGTGAGTATTTGGTCAGCTGATGCAAGAGAGACCTCGTATGTGACAACACTATTGACCCAAACTGGCTTGAGGTCGTTAAATTACTAGGTACTTAACGACCTAATAGTGAATTTAGCGGACTTGTGAGTTATAGCCGGCTCTACACCTGAGGGCCTAGTACGAGTTGCACAAATTTTTTCTTTTTTTTGCACAAACAATCTTTTAAACTTTTATACTGTAAAAGTTTTCGATATCGAGCTCAATTTTAATGTACGTTTTTTTGGAAATTACGCAACTGGTTTTAAGTAGAAACTGATCGAACAACGTAGGTAATTTAATCTTCTTGCAGATTGCAATAATTATCAATCAAAACGGTGAGGTAATTAAATAAAAAAGGAACTTCAAAATTGAGCTCGATATAGTATACTATAAAAGTTTTCGAACTGTGCAACTCTCACTAAGCCCTCTGAAACTTCGCTTGGATACTAAGTACATGTATATAATTATATTACAGAGCAAGCAAACACTCCCCAATAACATTTTCGCGTAATTTAGTTTTTTAGGAGAATAGGTACCTAGTTTTATAATTATATTTTTTTGAATTCTTGATCTAGTATATCTTATTTACTATAGAATAGTATGTCTATTTTGGGCTACTTATTATACAAGTAAAACTGGAGCGGAGCCGCAGGCAGAAACTAGTGATTTTTTGTTTTATTGGCCTTGTGGGATGTACCCCGACTTCCAAATCCTGAGTTCGTGGGTTCGAATCTTGACTGCGCACCAATAGATTTTTCGATCCGAAAATGTCGTTAGGAAACCCGCAGCTCTGAATCAGCTCCTCACGTATTGACCATGTCTTAACTGTGGGTAAGGCCGACTAAGCTAAGTCAGTGAGTAATTTATAAATCATCTAGAATAGATGCAAAGTTATTAGAAAATATGTTATTTTAATAACTATTAAATAGTTATTAAAACTATTATAACTATTTAATAGTTATTAAAAAAACATATTTTCTTGGGTTTTTGGGGTTCGGGTCTGGGTGTTTTCTATGTATGATATGTATGTACCTATTTACAAAAAAAAATGTATTTATGTAATATATCAATCATGTGATTCCCATAACACAAGCTCTGCTTAGTTTGGGGCTACATGATGCTGTGTGATAGTCCAGCATTATATATTTATTTAATATTAAATTATATTAAGCAGTAACTATTTACTATAAATTAAATAAATATTTTGCGAAGTCGATCGGCGTATTAAAAATAGCTGCAATTAAGCCTGTCTTTAACGTGAGTCGTTTTAAACAAAACATAATTATTAGTCACTTAACACAATAGCCACCACACCATGTTGGCAGATAGTTATCCAAACTTAGGCATGAGGTATAATGGTACCTACCCATACAAGGACCTGTATACTGTCCTACTTCTGTCGAATGTGGATCCTTCTATCCCGCCCACTAGAAGTCTTTACAATACTTATCCAAAACCTTATTGATTGAAAATAAGCAACTTTCTATTTTACCTTTTTAGTACGTATGTTTTATTTTGACTGATCGAATTTTGTATTAGAATACTAGCTTCCGCTGCGGCTTCGCTGGCGTGATACCGGGATAAAAGTAGGTAGCCTATGGGTTAATCCAGGTCTTAAACTATGTATATTCCAAGTTTCATCGAAATCCGTTGAGCCGTTGCGGAGTGATGCGTCTACAAACATACTCACACACACACAAACTGTCGCATTTATAATATTAGTGTGAAGTTATGTTGCAATCACACACGGATGGATATTGGTGCTCAAATGGTGATGGGCAGGGCACAAAGCCAGACGGTTAGTGATAACAGGTGGACCAGAGCTGACCGCTGAGCGCTGACCGAGTGGTGGCCGAGATTACAGGAATAGGGAAAGTCCTCCAGCGAGATGGGTCGACGATATTAGAAATACAGTGGGCGCAACTTGGTTCAGACTAGCGTAGGATCGAGGTGGATGGCATGATCAATTGATCAAAAGAAGGCTTATGCGCAGCAGTCGGTCGAAAACGATTGATAATGATGATGATAAAGTAAGACCCGATTGGTCGAACGCCATCTTGGACGTAGCTGAGAATCTGTGGTAGTGGCTGGACCGGAATGAGTGGCGTGATAAAGGGGAAGCCTATACCCAACAGTGGGTGCTAACGACCTAAATGATGATGATGATGATGAAACATTTAATACCACGATCAAAAGTCGATGTTGTTAGTATTGAGGGAGTGTTGTCATTGAAATATAATTAAAATTCCAAAAAATCCACACATAAAATGCTATAATTAACCTCAACACTTAACACACCCTATTTCTGTTCAACAGAAATAAAAACCTGCCTACTTATTACCACAGAATAACAATTAGCTACTACGAAACTGTTTCTAACACTTTCACAAGTAGTCGAGTTTATCAACGGCTGAATTAACGCAAATTGCTGGTCCCTTTCCAGCGGAATGTTTACATTCCTACATGCGATACGAGGCCTGGATTCATATTAATACCCACTGACACAGCTTGTCCAGGGAGCAACTGAGTCAATCCTTAAAACAACCATAACACGAGCCTATTTATTCAATATGATGACTGACTGTATTCAATATTTATTGCAATCATATTACTTAAACGGTACATTAAAGTTTAGTTTTTTAGGTTGGGCGAAGGTCCGCCTGAGACGCAGAAGGTTCGATTCTCGCTGCGGGACAAATGTTTGCATATTCTGTAGATATTTGTCGTAGGTCTGGGTGTTTTCTTTGTATGAAATGTATGCATTTACAAAAAAAAAATATATGTGTAGGTAGTTTATTTCAATCATGTGATTCCCATAAAACAAGATCTGCTTAGTTTGGGGCAGAAAACATACCAACTTTTTGAAAAAAGCTGATATTTTGACGGGTGAATTTTTGATTGAAAATTAGGGTGCTTTTTCGATATTAATTCAAAATAAGGTGAAAAAATAAATATTTCTAATCAAATAAATAATGCGTATTTAGGACATAAAAAGGTAAGTTGTCACCAAATTTCGTGGAAATAATATTTTTTTTTGTAAAAGATAAAAATAAAAAACCAAAAACTTAGTTTTTTGAATTGTTCACATAAATTTTGAGGTTATGGTTATGTGAAAAAAGTGTTAACACAAAAGTTTTAGATCTTTTTATTACCTACAACTTTGCCATTTCACTTTTTTCCATAAGACTTAGTTTTGCTGGAAATCGAGAAAAAGCGTTTTTTACTCTTAAAAACTCACCCCCATCTCCTTCCCGACCTCAGATCGCCCGTAAATTATTTTTCCTTTCATTTTTATAATATTCTCCTCTTTTTCTAATGGGTTTCATCCTACTATTATTTTTTTTCACTTTTTATTATTTTTAAAGGCTTCTACCCTGGTCTATTAAGCCTAGGGAAAATTTTATACATAATATGTACCTTATAGTTAGGGGTGTTCACAACAGTTAATAAGAGCAGACCAATATTTTAAATACATAAATAATACTATTGGTTACTGATTGTCATTATTGTCACCCAACCTAATTTGACAAATATTAATAAAAAGGGAGATATTCCCATAATTAACGTAATTAATTCAACTAATTAAAGTAGCTATCATGAATGTGAATGATTGATGTGAACATAACATGCGTTAGCATAACTAGAATAATGTTTTCTTCTCTTGTATTGTATCAACCTAACAGTTAAATAACATGTTTCTATCAGTGGAGACCTTTAAATGGCCTTATCAACACTATTTTATTAACTACTTCGTTACATGGTGCCGATGGTTTTCCTAATACAAAATAAATAAATAAATAAATAATCCCCACGATGGGCATGCGGGTTGGGGATCTTAGGGCACAGCTTCTCACACCGCCGAAATTGCTGCCCGTCAGCGGCCTGCAGTGGATTTACCTTTGCTGGTGTTAGGCTGCACTATGCCGCAGTCAGCCGACCGCCAGAGCCCAGTTTGCGAATTAGCAGGGTGTACCCCGTACTTGAGAGGTTGACTTGATTTCTGAAGATCGAAATGGAACCCATAACTTTATAGTTTATTAGTGGCCGACCACCAAACTAATTGCACCATCTAATTGCTAAGCTATTAGATGTCCCGGTTCATCCCCTAGTATATGTAATTCTGAGTCGCCTACACAGAACAGAGAACACTAAGCCTTTACGACATTCAAATAGGCAACTATCTTCTTTAGAACTAGCACTCGATGACGTTCACTTTTTCAAAAACAGTTATTTTTTGGAATATGTGTTGATGTTTTTTTTTTCACAAGTTGTTCGTAACATAGCAGGTGGCAGGTGACCCGGTTTTGGCCATTTTAAGAGTTTTGTCAATTTTGAGGCCTTCGTAATCTGTAGATATTGTTACCAAGGATATGATTTTTGTATAAATGCATCAGAGATATATTATTCTTGTGTATGAAAACTTTATTTATTTAGAACATACAATAGACAAATTTATACAACAAAAAACAAATAAAAAGGGATTTTGTGCCATTTCTGGCCAGATTTATCCCATTTCTGGCCACCTCATGTGCCACTTCTGGCCATAAAAATAAAACACAGATATTTTCAAAGTAATCAGGTATTTATTACTAAATTGCAAAACATTCACAACCTTTGTTAGGTTTTTAGATCGATTGATATCAAATATCTAGACACGCGGTAGCGTGTCAAAGCCAAGTTCAAGCTAACAGAACTAGCGAGCAGCACCGTGTGTAATATTACACGAACCATTTGGAGCCTCTTTTAACCCCCTCACAACTCAAAAACTATTTCACATAAACATGTAAATTTGGCTCATATATTGAGACTCACTAGATACATATGTGTTTCAAATTTCATAAACACACCTCAAACGGTTATTTCAATATTAACGTCCAAAAATCGTCATTTTTAACATTGATTGACCTATAGATAAATTGATTTCCCACTTCCAGATGACCTAGAAAGTTCAAATTTGGCATCCAGATAGATAGTTGGGTAAATACAAAGGAAAAAATCAGAAATTAGTATTTTTTTATTATTTTTAGATATTAACGTCCAAAAATATCTGACCTGTAAAACAAAATTATAACCCAGTTCCAAATGACCTAGAAAGTTCAAATTTGGCATCCAGATAGGTAGTTAGGTGAATACAAAGGAAAAAAACAGAAACTGCCAAATTTTTATGAGCTTTAGCGTCCAAAAATCGTCCGGTCTGTCCGGTTGTCTCTCGATACCACCTGACCTATAAGATTGCGATTTCTCCTTTAAATTCATAGTTTTTTTTTACTTAAAAAAATACTTATAATATTTGTGATTATCACAATTTTTTAAAATCGTTATTACAATTTTTTTAATGGTAGGAAATATTTTACATTAAAAGTTGTTTATATTTTGATTATAGTTGTACAAAAAGTAATGATATCCCATCAAAACATATATGTAAAATGAGAGCCAAGTTCAACTTTATGCCTTGGTTGTTGTCCTCAACAACAAAAGAAGTGAGATCTAAATGGGTGCCAAGTTCAAAAGTCAGTCTTGAAAATTATCCATAACAACATAAAATATCATTTCTTCTTCTAACTTAGGATAATATATTGACAACTAAGGTTTGACTGGACTAGTTGTCATATCTGGTCTTTCTGGCCTTCGAAAAGTATTTTTGGTGGATAACATCATTGTGATAATTTTGTAAAGGCCTCCATTGGTGAAGGCATTTTGTTGTAACTCTGAAAATCAACAGAAAATATAGTTACATACAGTCACATGGCCAAAAGTGGCGCACGTAGGAGCCCCACTTCTGGCCAGCCATGTGGCCAGAAACGGAGAATTTCTATAATTTTGGCTCCATTAGTGGCCACCTGGTTTTACATCACTTCTTAAATATATGGCGACAAAATACCTTTAGTTCCACTTAGACAATATATTTTTTATTGATTATAAACACAAAACATTCAAAAAATTAACAAAGATTACAAAGTTAAAAACTGATTACTCACCCGCTCGTCTTAGGGATTTTGCTAAGATGTCAGCACATTTCACGACTGTCTACAAAAATAGCGCCAAAATCGAGAATAAAGTTAGACACATTACAACTGGCACTGGATTTAGTGTTGACATAACTCAATATTTTAAATACCATAAATAGAAAGTCTCATATTTATCTAAGCCTTAATTACAACGCTTTGAAGTCTCAAATGGCCAAAAAGGGGTCGGTGGCCACAACCGGGTCATCTGTAATAGGTAAATAGTGCATCTTTCTATTTTCATACTTCTAAAATGGCGCACCGCTAGATTTTTTTGTCAGTACATAAAAAAATTATAAGTAGGTAATTTGGAGTCATCTGGCCTTTCCCGCCTGGTCTGTGCTCGGCTCATACCTCTGCACTTATTTGCGTTACTCCACTTATTCCTGTCGCCTATAAATTGGTAATTTGCAACTACGTATCAAGCACTTGATTAATTCTCAAGTATTTGTATCCAATTATGGATACCTGTTGGTCCGTGGGCCGCTTTATAATGGTATTTATCTACCTATTTATTACCAGATTACCTTGATGAAATATCAAAAACTGAACCACTTTATTCAAAGTAGTAATAGACTTTTACATCACTCATGTTCGGTAAGTAGATTCTTATTATCTCCAAATGGGGCTTGTAGGTGAATAATTAGCGCTCTATGGCAATAATGTAGATAGAAAAGCCCTAGGGCGAAAAGTAATAAAAAAAAACACTTCTTTCTTTCAAAACGTTCACATACATCTAACCATCATACTGGCAATAGACATCATGCATTCAGCCCAATGACCAAAGAGGTCGCTTTGCTATTCAGCCTTGTCTTCGTGTGAGTATAATAGTCATCAATATTAAATATCGAACGGCAAAGCTCAATTTCGTTCTTGAAAAAAAAATTAAAAATGTTTTTTTCTACTTACCTCACAATCGAGATGTAAAGCAGAATAGTTAGCTCGGGTGTAAGCACCAAATGCACTATCTCGGGCTGCAATTGATGCCTTACAGCCCTTGGCTACTAATCTACTATTGTTTGACTATAAACTTTGCCGTCTGAATAAAATTAGGCAACATTTTACCGAGAGACCTTTTTGGCTAGACCCTAGAGGAATGAAAAAGAATTCAGCCAGTATAAAAAAAATTAAAAACGCAAAGCAAAATAACATACCTCTTCTTCAAGGTATAGGATGTCACATCGTGAAACACGTTCCAAACATGCGTGACCTACAATGCAATGCTTTGTGATAGGTAATAGTTACCACGTAACATTAGGTGGGCCATGTGCTTGTTCCATTTTCAGGTACCTATCATAAAAAAATTGTAAAACCCATATACTTCTAACTCACCCGTTAGAAAAACAAGTAAGCAGGTTCTTACATTATTATCTGTATAAAGTAGGTAGACCTAGGAGCACAAAAGATCGTTGTTATTTTATGTAACTTCATAAAGGTCAAGAACGAAGGCTTCGACAACACCCACCATAGATTTATGAAAGAATGTTTATTCGCAAAGTTAGGTAGGTAGGCGCTAACTTATCAATGCTGAATGATTCATGATCATTCTACAATCTTCCAATCTAAGCAAAAGCAAATTATTCTAAAAATACACCTTGTATAATATATATAATTCTATGCATTGTTATTCTTAATTTTTTATGTTGCACATCCACATTTGTAAGTATACCTACTTCTAGTCTACTTTAGTTCAATATACTGCTGCCCATCCCCTTGTCTGATCCCTGCGTACATCCACTTATGGTTTATTCTGATATTTTTCCAGAACCGTAGCTGGTTCTGTCTGGCTGGTTAAGGCCATAAAAACTTAGTAACCAATATTTAAAAAATTACATACAGAATTATAATAATACTCACTTACTCTAGCGGGCAGCACCATTGGTGTGGTTCCGGGATAAAAATATGTGGTCATACTAATTATCTTCGGCAGATATGGCCAGCCCACTGCCACTTCAGCTTGCTAATTCTCTGAGCTATGTCGACAACTTTAGTTCTATGTCGGATAAACTCATTGCGGATTTTATCTTTCAGAGAAACCCCGAGCATAGTTCGTTCCATAGCTCGCTGAGCGACTTTAAACTGGTGGACTAGCCTTACTGTGAGAGTCCACGTTTCGGCTCCGTACGTCATGAAAGGTAGGACGCACTGATTGAAAACTTTCGTTTTCAACATTGCGGTATGGGTGACGAGAAAACTCGACGTAGTTTTCCAAATGCTGCCCAACCCAGCTGAATCCATATACATATGCCATATCTGCCGAAGAACCGATAACCGTTGGGGTAAACGAGTTCTTGAGTGGAGACCGCCGCTCGGCAAACGTAGTGTAGGACGCCCTCCGGCCAGGTGGGGTGACGATCTGCGAAAGGCTGCTGGTAGAAGCTGGATGCGTCGAGCTCAGGACAGGGCGCAATGGCGTTCATTAGGGGAGGCCTATGTCCAGCAGTGGACTGCTATAGGCTGATGATGATAATGATGATGATGATGACTAATTATATTCCAAGTTTCATCAAAATCCGTTCAGCTGTAACGGAGTTGAGTGGGAACAAACATATTCACACACAAATACACAAACTGTCCAATTACCTATAAATTAGTGTGATTGATCTTCAATAAATAGCTTATTATGTATGTACTAAGTAGGCACTACGAGAGCGCTACGAGAGCCGAACCCACAAACTTTCAAGAAGCTAAGCAAGTCCCCAAGGCTTTTGTTATTAAGATTGACAATCATCAAACATCCTCTGCTCTAATATCTCAACGGCAATGGTCTCATTTCTGCCCACATGCATTGTTCTCTACCGGTTACACATGTACTAAGTATTATGAAGTCATTCATAAACATGGTTCACTTCACTCGTTCCTTTTAGGGCAGTTCGCATTACCTTCCACACGAGTGGATTTTTAAGGCCGAGGTCGCGGACACTGTTTAATATTCTAACGCATGCTCCCGAAAATGTTACATGAGAAGAGAAACTGACGATTGACTTGCAAAAACCATGATTGGATGAAGCTTTGTGTAATAATAAATACGTACTCAAGTACTTGATTGAAACGTAATAAGCATAGAAAGACATGGTATTTGATGTGGTTGTTCTCTCAAACTATGAACTGGCTAGAGCGTTTATGAATCACTAGTAGGTAGGTGGCTAGTAGGGTTTGAAGTGTCACTACCTACTAGCTACTAGTGATTGTGTGGTGTACCAAATATATGCTACAATACACCTAGGTGATAACCTACCTAATATCATAATCATTTGGCGCATTTCATATCATTTGATTCACGAGCGTGGGAAGTCATTTGCAAATTAGAAGGCCACACAAAAAATAATTTATTTCTACCTACTTAATCAATATGAATGAGTAGGTACCTATAAGTTATCTATTATATGAAACAGTGGCATTTCGGTGTTCTTCACAGATAGCAGATCATTTTGGCTAGGCGACACTCTGCCCGGTCACTACTTCGAAGGGTGACCGTTCAGTGGAATTTAGATTCGAGCGCTTCCGTGCTTCGGAAGGCACGTTAAGATGTTGGTCCCGGCTTTTTAAGTCGTTAAGCCATGTCAGAGACCTTCAGACAGCATAAAAACTCCGTTAACAGAGTTGAACACTAAGTCATATGAAGAAGGAAGTACCTATTAAAATTATTAAACTTTTCAAGTTGGGTAGATAGGCATGCAACATTTTTATTTGTTGGTCTTTCCCGAGCATATGCTCGTGTTGAACTAACAGCAACTTCTAACTGTGTGAATGTGTCCGGTCAAGTCAAAAAAATATATTATTTATTATTTTATTCTTAAAATATTACACCTCTACACTTCTGTTTTCGGCAAATTACTAAATTAAGGTAAAAACGATGTCTTTTAAGTTGCAGATCGCGGGTTTGATTCCCGCCCTGGACAAATATTTGTGTGTTGAACATGGATGTTTTTCTGTGTCTGAGTGTCTTATTAGCTCTGATACCCTAGTACAGGCTCTGCCCAGTTTTCAATTGACCATGTGAGAGATGTTCTGTATATTTATTATTTATTTAAATTAAATTACCCTTACCCTACCCTTGGATAACAGAGTTGAATAGCTTCAAATGAATTTTAGTTCCAACATCCAATTCTCCACACCTTTCCATAAAATCCTATTCACGACATGGTATGTGCATTGTACACATATATTGCAAATTAATTTGCAGTTGATTCGACTCAATACAAGAGGGCGTTGATGATATTGATTTGAATAAGCGCCATCTATAACAATATTTTTTAATTACTCAACAGATGGCACTATTCTGAAATATTTTTTCCTATAGTTCTGCTACTCATTAATAGATGTCGCTACTATCATAAAAAACAAAGAAAATAAATGCATTTCATTTTAATTACCCGTATAATAAGTACAAGCCATCGTACTTAAAATTATATCATACCATTTTCACATTAAGCCTCAATGTCCTCATTTATTTTTTAAAGCTAAATTATTTATTTTCTTCCAGGTCAAGCAAACCAATAAGCCGTTGACGATGTAGGTGCTCACGCAAACGATGCAAAAGTCTTGAAGAACAAAAGCCAGGAGATATGCGAGGTAGATGCTACTGGCCACCGAAGCTACAGCGCTGAAGAACTGCAGGCGTACTACGAAACCGTGGTCAAATGTGGCTGGAATAAAAAAAAAAAAAAAAAGTTAAAACATTACATATAGGTATCTAATTATCTGTTTCTTTTTATTTTCTACTATTTTATCTATAATAGTACTGTGATTTACAAAAAATATCTTGGTTCCCAAATTTATCCACTTAGGTAAGTATGAATTTATAATGTATAGCAGGAACATCCATTGATGCACGGCCGGGATTTAAACCCACGACTGCCGAATCGAAGGTGGACATAGATAGGAACTTCTCCCTCCCATTTGGTCACCGCGGCTTTTTTTATTTTTTTATTCCAAACCTCTTATTCTAGGCTACTTATTCTGGCTTTAGGCGAAGGCATGAGAACCAGAAGGTTGCGTGTATGATTCCCGCCGTGAGGACAAATGTTTGGATGATATGCAAATGTTTGTCTCGGGTTAGGATGTTTTCTATTATAATCTGTATGTTTCTACAATACACATCATCTAACTATTTTCTGCTTAGTTTGGGGCTAGATAAATGATGCAGTTTGATATTTAATTAGGTTTTTTTTAGCATTTATTTAGGTAGGTACCTATTCATTAAAAATATAAATAACATGTAGTGCCGACCCCACCTAGCGTAGGACATAACGCAGGAATGAATTATGATGAAATTATAATAACAAAAGAATGAAAATGAAATCAATAAAATGTTGAAATGAACTAACTAACTGAAATCAAACAAAACCCTAAAGCTTACATAGGTAAAATAGGTAGGTACCATTCAAAATTACTCAAACCACAACAACCAACGTTTACGAGCATGTTTCATGAAATTAACATTTTAGCAGCGCAATAAAAGCTCACGAAATTCGCTAAATAGTTATTCAAATGATGCTACATAAAGCCGTACTTGTTTGTAGTTCAGTCAGGTTATCTAGCACAATCTGAAATTGAACTGTAGGTAAGTTCTTCGTTGTATGATTGTCCAGCTCTATTGTTGGATTTATTAGGCCGCCTGAACGACTGAAAATCCCGGTAAGTTACGTAATAACGGGAATTTTAAATATTTGTACTTAGGTACGATAAGGTACCAGGGGGTCTACTCTAATTCAACGAAGTATTTAGAAATTGCGTGTTTCGTTTCTTGCTATTGGTACTCGATAATCGAACAAATAAACCAAGATTTCCACACAAAGTTCGTAATGTGTGACAGTCCAAAAATTGCGCACCCTATTTCACAAAACATATGACTGAACTATTGGAATTGACAGTAAAAAAATCGATCAATCGCATGAAATGAAACACAAAATTTCGTACTTCTTTGAATTGTAGTAGGCCCGCTGCACCTACCCTAGTTGCGTAACGAAGAAATAATTAAGTAGCCTAGGTAGTTAAATTTATTTTTTTATCAACCCTCAAACCATAACTTTTTGGAGCAAACCTAAAATAAACTTCACATTCAAAAGTTCTTGAGAAACCGTAAGTTCTCGTGAAATTGTCGTGAAAAAGTTCAAAGGGGAAAGTTGAAAAAACTTTGTTTCACGATTTCGAAACGACTTTTGAGTTATTCATTAATATGTTTTTTCCATATAGATGCCTTTTTTTAATAGGTTGGTAATAAGTAGATGCCCACTTTATTTTGTTATTCTTTTGCTACCTAATTGAGGAGGTAATAGTGTCGATTCTGTTGTTCACTTTTATAAACTTAACTAAATTTGGCAGCTTTAATGTTATAGCTATCCTGGTCATTTACACCTAAAAGAAAGGAATAGTATCATTTTTAGGAATGCCAAATTAAGTTTAGTTTAGGAAAATGCATAACAGAATCGACATCAATATCGCTTCTGTATCGCGCTAACCTACCTAGACAATTCAGGGCTCAGGATCTAACCAAAGTACCTACCATAATATGGTACCTGAAGATGGAACAAGCACATGGCCCAGCTGATATAAAGTGGTAACAATTACCTATGTTTTGACATGCCTTACGATGCATTGCCCTGCGTCCATCAACATGAGGCATCAAGGTGATAATTTGCTATACGTCTGTGGAACTCTCTACCAGCAGATATTCGTAGCTCTCTCTCCTTAGGAATCTTCAAATCCAAACTTTTATCTCTACAAAATAGTCAATGAAAAAATTTAGCTTCTAGGTATTATGTACTTTATGTAATACCACATAATACCTAGTAATTTATGTATGCTTATGATATTTTAGTTTTTGTATGTAATTTTATTTTTATCTTTAGTACTTAGGGTTTAGGTTTCTTTTTTTCGGTTTTTCTCTATCTCATTTATTATTACTAGTTATGTTATAATTTTCTACAATGTCATTAATAAAATTTGCAGCACTACCAATCTATCTCCACACTACACAAAGGTTATCTGGAAGAAAATGCTATTTAGCATTAAGTTCGCCTGTGTACTTGTATTTTATATTGTGCAATAAAGAATTTTCTAGTATAATTAAGTTGTTCTTGTATTTTCACCGGCATACACCTTCAAACCAAAACACAGCAATGCTGCTTCACGGCAAGCAAAGGCATGACAGTAGTACTTCCCCAGACGAGCCCTTGCCAAAGAGCTCTATCTACCACTACCTACTTACGAGCGTATGTCTGCCAGTGGCGGGAAAATAGCAGGGGACATCGGAAAATAGAGAGAATTGTATTTTCTTTCTATAAAGGCCCCAGGGTATCTTCTCTCGTTTTCCGCAATTCGCAGTTGCGGCACCAAACGAAGTACGACCGCAAAATGCAGCATGTAGTTACTCTTGTTCATGCTCGGATCAGCCTCTTTCGTGCGGCCATGCACACAGAGACAACCATAGAGAAATTAAACGCTATGGAGACAACCATCGTGAACGATGCATGATCAAATCTGTGATGCATGATTAAATGTACAAAAAAACAATTAAATGCATGACAACCTCTAACAACTACTTTAAATGACATTACATAATAACCAAAAAGTATTAATACAGCTAATATCTAAAGAAATTGTGTAGAATTTTATAGTATACCTTTGTTTAAGTTTAACATGAAAATGTATATTGTTTTATTTGAGCCTTCTGAAATAGGTACCTTACCTACATATGTATGTTCGTATTTACGCCTCTACTTGGCATGGGTAAAGTCATTTCAAACTTAGGTAAATTCGTGACTAAACCATGAGAAAATATTGCGAAGCCAACAAAATACACCCCGTCTATTTGAAAGTTCACGAGTTGTGAGTGATTGTTGTCGTATTAACCGAAATCTGAGGCCTCATTTACTAACTCAGTTGCACACTGAAATGATCGGCACCGGAACTTTATTTGCAAACTTTGACATTTAATCTGTCGAAATTCAAAGAACGTCAATTGACATATTGTCAAAGTTTGTAAAAAGAGGACCGGTGCTTATCATTTCGGTGTGCAACTGAGTTAGTAAATGAGGCCTCTGGACGAGAAAATGATCAAAACGTCGAGAAAAGTATTAATCATGTTTAAAACTCGTGAAAGTTTAAATAATACTAGAGTATTAATTACCTTTTAAATTGCTTCCATTACGAAATAGAAAGGCAAGGCATTTTCTTTAACCAACTTCTTGGTGCGAGGCGTGGAGATGACAGGTGGAGCAAGACATTGACCGAATGGTGGCCGAGGGTAGGCAAAAGAAGCGTCGGAAGACCAGTACCTAGCGAGATGGGTCGACGACATAGTACGCGTCGCCGGGCGTTCGTGGATACGACTAGCACAAGACCGTAGTGGATGGCACATACTCCGGGAGGCCTATATCCGGCAGTCGATAAAGTCGGGCTGTGGATGATAATGATGATGAACTTCTTGGACCGTGTATCTTGAAGAATTTTGCATTTTTGTTAAAGTTTAAGTACCTAATTATACCTAGTATTACCTACCAATAGATTTTGCAAGGACGGACCCAAAACTGAATCGTTGAAGTAACAGTATAAATTCTGAAGGATAGCAGCGCGTTTTAAATGGTAGGTAATATTTTAGTATTCAGTCAGTTGTTAAAGAAAATGAAAGCACTCACACAAAAATATCATCAAGCAGTAGAAAATTATGCCATAAATGCAGTTAGGAATTTTCCAGGTAGAATCATCAGGAATGAGGCCAAACCCCTTGGAATATCTGAAAATAATTTAGTTATTATGTAGTTGCCTATACCTGAGGTCTGAGTGAAAAAAAATTAAGTACCTACACTCACTATACTTATGATGAGTAATAGAGGTGTAAGTCGTCCCATCCTCCATCTAAGCGGAACCCAAGCCAACCTCACCTGCACGTGGTGCACCCTGCTAACTAACAAACGGGGCTCTGGCGGCCGGCTGATTGCGGCATAGCGCAGCCTAATACTCCGGCACAGCTACATTCCCTGGCTGCCGATGGGCAGCAGCGTCGGCGGTGCGAAAAGCTGTACCCTGCGATCTCCGACCCGCATGCCCAGCGTGGGGATTATGGGCATAACCCCCTTCTTATTAGGGGAGGCCTATGTCCAGCAGTGGACTGATGTAGGCTGTTGTTGTTTTTGTTGTTGATTAGTAATAGTTACGTATTGATATTTATCTGTTTGAAATAACACCCACGACATTAATAAAAAATACTTTATTAACTAGAGTTGACAGAATCAATAACCTTAGCTCAAAGATTATTTGAGCATTTGTTATTACTGCAGTATGTTCCTATTATTATTAATTAATGCTTTGTTGGTTTGATAACTTTATCAAAATATGTCATTATCATCATCATCATCATCATCATCAGCCTATACCGGTCAGTGTATTTTAGCGATGGCTGGAGATAGGCCTCCCCTAATGAGCGCCATTGCGCCCTGTCCTCATCTCTACGCATCCAGCTTCTATCAGCAGCCTTCCGCAGATCGTCACTACACCTGACCGGAGGGCATCCCACACTACGTTTGCCGAGTCACGGTCTTCACTCAAGAACTCGTGTACCCCAGCGGTTATCGGTTCTTCGGAAGATATGGCCAGCCTTCTGTCACTTCAGCTTGCTAATTCTCTGAGCTATGTCAACAATTAAACAACTATGATAATACGTAAAATCTTACTCAGATGTAAGCACTCTAGAACAGCTAGCATACTCTGCTATATCACACATCGCCGTGTACCCCGGATGCACCTCAATAGCCATTTCCACGTGAAGGGCATACGTGGACACCAGTACTCCAAGTATACAGGTCGTTATCAGTGCTCTGTCTAATGTTTTTGTATTCATTGTTAATGTTTCTGCAAAAAGTAAATAAAAAATGTATTTATTTATAATACTGCCACACAGCACACACATAATTATTATATTAGAGATAAAAGAAAACAGGTTACAAGTAGTCTCAGTGCACCCGTCATTACAGACAGGGTGTATAACAGGGGTATTACAACATACGAAACCTATGCAGCAGGACAACAGAACATTAGTTAGTAGTAATAGAAACTTGGTCAGTTAGAAAACACACAATCAAATTATCAAGTACTATTATATTTTTTGTAAACTAAAAACTTAAAACTAAATCTAAAAGTATTGTAGCTATGTACCTAACCGCACTTTATATAGATCTTATTTATGTACTTAGGTAGGTAAGTATTTTTTAATTATTAAATAATTGAATAATAATAATAATATTCTGACCTGACTTTGTTATTGTTATACGGTGTAAAAAAATAGGGGATTAGGGGAGGCATATGTCCAGCAGTGGACTGTTATAGGCCGATGATGATGATCATGATTTACAAAAATAGATAGCTAGAGAATGGTACCTACATATTATCTACTTATTTTATTTTGCTTACCACTAGGCATGTTTACTATTTAGAGTTGAGTAGGTACCTACTTCTACTTACCTCTAAATTGTACCTACTTAAGATCTCAAATATAAAACTAAAGGCAAGTAGGGAGGGAACAGGCAGATGTTTCTCTGCATAGAAACAACCCTAAGTACTTAAAGTCACAGGAACCATTAACCTAAAATCAATTCACACGCACTCAAATCAATTTAATTCTAAAGGGGAGACTCCTGTTCGTTCGGGAAAGGAATAAAAAACCCTCCTTTTAGCCCCGGTTGGAAGCTTCGGTCTTTTTGCCACCCCTCAATGAACGCGTTTTGCGGCGCCCGCCGCGCCGCGCCGCCGCACCCCGTGCTGATGCCGGGGCCGGCAGCATAAAAATTAAAAGAAAACAAACAATTTAGCTAGCCCGCCGCCCGTCGTTCTGCTTTTTATTAGCATAAACACCCGAGACCTTAATCGTATTAGCACTCAAATCAACATACTTTTAATGACTAGGTACAGCAGGAATGGTGAAGAAAAGAATGGTACGTACTATTCTTACATAGAAAGGTGGAGAATCCGTTAACTTAATTTAAAAAAAAGGGATACGAATAAGTTTTAGACATCAAATTTTTGTTACGCAATTCATTTAAAGTATTTACCTACGTCTCTATAGTGAAAGTAATTTTTGGATTTGCCTCTGACTACTCCATGCATAGAAGTAATCCTCAGATTATTTGCATACTACGCATAATAATAGTTGAACATTCGTCATGGGTCAAAAAGACATTTATAGAGAGAGGTATTTATTTGTTTCTAAGGCATCTGCAAGGTCTTTGACTATCATACAACCTGCAATTTTTAAGTAGAATAGGGGTTCTTCAAGCGCGTAAGTATTAAAAATCTTTTAATTTTTCTATAATAGCTACTATTATTTTTTTGTTTAACTCATGTTGGCGACCCAATAAATAAATACCCTTCCCTTGAAATGTGCGTCCAATTAGTTCGGTGGTTTAGTCAGGCCACGCGGTACTTAAGTGAACCAAGTTTATTGCTTGTGATAATATTGCCAAATCAATTATTAATTTAGGTACAAGATACGTCAAATCAATAAAAAAAGCAGTCATGCGAGTAAACATAAGAGGAAGGCCATGGCATGGCAGTGTCTGCGAGATTTACAGTCGGTAGAGGTAGATACCGATCGCGAAGAATCAATAGGCGCCGTTCTCATTACACGGCTCAGTGAGCCATTTGCTTGCCTACATAAAATATAGGTATATCATAATCATGCGGTTTAACTCATGAGAGGTTGGAAAAATAAAATTTACAAGTTGCACAACATGGTCGTCCAAGTGAGCAGGGTCTGGGTGGAAGCATTATAATTTTATTGTGTTGAAGCTAGCTTAAATGACAACAGTTGATGATAAAGACCTCCTGGCTGTTATCGGCTACAACGACTGTTTTGTATTTTGAATAAGCAAACTTTAATCATCGTTACAAAATGAAATAAATAATATTTAGTTCAGGGCCTTCGATGTCGATCTGCCCTTCGGTGTTCTCTTTGATGACTAACGTACCCAATCTTGTTGGTAAGGGTATGATTGCATATTGGTATGCATGGTAACAATATGCAATCGAACCCCGGTAACGTGATTGCATGTAACAACTAATTATTTACTAGTAAATAATATAATATTAGATAGTAATAATTCGATGTTGCTCTCTATGATTGTAATTAGATACTAAATAGTTTGGTTAAAGGTTTGTAGAAATTTAGGTAGGCTTAGTATTGTTCATATAAATATAATGAGTCCTGTTTTTAATGATATTGTGGAAACTATAAAAATATGTACAATGCTACTGTAGTACCTACCTAGGGGCAAACCTTATTCAATGGACAACTAATTTGTTTTTCGATCATGTAATGAATGAATGAATGCTGTGTCCGCCTGTAATTGGTTTCTATATCAGAATGAAAACTTTGACAGTGTAACTCTACAATGTATTGATATTTAAGCTGTTGGCGTTCCTATTAAATAAAATAATAAATAAATAAATGTAACATTGATCAAGAAACTACCTACATCACTATGATGTCAGGGGTATGGCTTTAGCCCTTCTCACTTATTATTTATGTAACAGAATACAAATATTCGACGTAAATGGAAAGTGTTCTCCGAAATCTGTGGTATAGATGAGTGTACCTCAAGGTTCAATACTTGGTCCACTCCTGTTTTTAGTCTACATTAACGACCTACCTCAACTTGTTAAAGACAATCATGAAATTGCAATAATAAGTTATTCAAACAGTTCACAGGTTCGATGTAAATAAGTTATTATTGAAAGGACTCTTGTGGATGCTACTAAATTTTCACGTAAAACACACACACAAACACTCAGCCTTCATTAAAATAATATGCAATTGAAATAGAGCAGTACTAAGGAATATGTAATAGTTGATCTTTATAAAATTACTATTTACCTACTTATCTTTTTACTTCTTATGTTTTGTGATTAGTAAGAACTACTCAGTAACTACTCAGCTAACTCATCGTCTTACCGCATATTACGAATTGTGGATTCAAATTGGTTTATATACAAAATATATATAACTAGCCTATAACTAAACACTGTTAAACTCCATGTTTTAATAAATAAATAATTAAATAAATAAATTATCTGTCATTTCCGTGCCAATACATAAAATAATAATGATAACTTAATGCATACTTATGTCAGAAAGAGTCCCTATGAATATATTCAAGAAATAGCGACAATCATAATGTTATCACTAGAAATAAAGATACTCACTTTTTTACTTTAATGCTCCTCAAAGTTAATCAATCTTTTAAAGGTCAATGTGTTTTTGTAACAAAATCTGCAATTACGTGCTTAATTTATCTGTAAATAAATTCAAAAATGTTGTTAATCGTCTGTAATAATAATAATGTATAATAAAGCTTATTTTAACATTTCTGATTATTTTGAAACACGTTTTGAGATTGAGTTTGAGTTTACTTAATGGACAACTAATTTCATTATGAGACTTATGAAAACCTAGATACAAATTAACTGACGGTTACTTATTTTTATGCATAATAATTTTAAAGACAGGAGAGACTTTACTTAAACTCACAATTATAAAATATAATGCGAGAAGTTAACTAAAAAATATAACCTTGATAAAGGTAAGTATATGTAATAGGTACCTATTTACTTACTTGCATGAGACATAATTCTATCCAAACAAATCTCATCAAGGTAGGTACTTACGATGGTAGTTCTTACTTTCTTCAAGGTGGGTATAGTAGCCGAGCTGTAACTTTTTTGCACTGTGACAAACAATACACACAACAATCACACTTGTACTACTGACTGTACTACAGCCAGCAGCATGAAAACAAAAGCTATAGAACCAACATGAAGTGAGCAACTAGTCGGGTGCTGCCAGACTCTAGAAAAATAAATCTTCTACAGATTACTTTCCTACCACCAACATTTAAAAAATACAACTATATCCTGACATTAGACCAAATCATGTTATTTTATTTTATTGCTATGCTTAACTATATTAAAACTGGGTAATATTCCTCTACTTTCTCTAAAAAATATTTAAACAAATATTCAAATAATTAAATCTGTAGCCTATTTTAAAATTTAATATATTATTTTTTTGAGTGAACGAGACACACCTATACATCAAAAGAGCTATGCCGAAGGCCACATTGTCAATGACGCCCGATATCGCGGAATGTCTAAGCTGATAGGTTGGTACTGCTGAATTAGTTCACCATCGCGGCCGCAACGTAGCGTTGGCGTCGTGAAACACCTTTCATTGTATTGACTATTGATGAAAGCAGAAAATGTATAGAGATAATTTAATGTATTATTGTTTTCTTTCTGATTAAAATAGATCACAAAATGTGTTAGCATAAGTAGAATAATGGCTCCGTTAACGTGAATGTGAAATAAGACTGCCCGTGGAGTGCTACGCGGCCATTTTACTTGCAATGCGGCAACGGTGTACGATCCGCCATTGGAAACGGCCTGTGTCTTTTTCTGTGTGCAAGTTTATTATTTTGTTGTTTAGCTTTCAGTAAACTCATCAGTTTACCATGTGTGATAAATGTGTAGTGCGGACTTTTGTTGTGTTGTGAAGCACGGTGGTCGGGTGATATACGAATAATGTGTGAACGATGGAGAACGAAGTAAAGCAGCGCAATCTGCAGAGAAACAGGCGAAGGGAGCGGGCACAGCGCATGCAAGCACAGCGAGAGAGCAAAGTTAAGGATGGGGACAGTGGCGAGGACGAGTCTCCGGCGAGAGAAAAGCCGCCTCGTCCTCCTGCCAGGAGGAAGAAGTCCCGAGAGCCACTTGCAGAGGAAGACATCATCGATGGTTTCGCCATAATGGCATTTCGCACCTACGAAGACCTCGAGGTAAATCACTTTGAATCATGCTTGCTCAATTTTCCACAAGAATATCATATCAGTTGCTATACCAGTGTTATGGGCCAAGATGATTGCTTTTCAATAGCCACTTACTCAACGTTATTTACCTGTTTTATGTACGTGTATGTCATTCCGACTTTGTTTACATTTACATAATGACCTACAAAACCTTGCATATTATCGTTTTTACGTGTAATGAATGACAGAAATTAGTAATAGTCACCTGATTGATGTACCTTATGTCCAGTGGCTAAGACTTGGATTCTCAAAATAACAAAGTCTTTGTATGCAAATTGCTTCGTTACGCAAAATATAAACTTATTCAGTAACTAATCGATTTGCTATACCAGGGTGTCGTCTTTAAATTGGTATCCCAATAAAAAAACGGCACTCCGTAATCGCTTCGGACATCGCCTCGGAAGTGCATTGACCTAGCAGTTGAACCCTGTGTAAAAGAGCCGTGTAGTATTTCAATATTTGTTATTGTGTGTATTATTAGGTGAAATAAGCATTATGTTGTTTAATTGCTTGCTTGCTATTATCATTACGTTCATATCTCGTAATCGCGTATGCAAAATATGTAATGTATTGAGCAGCTGATTCGTCGCGCGCGCCTCTCGGCGAGCCAGTTACCGCGGTCTCCCACAAAGTGTAAATTTGGTCTAAGTGGCTTTTGCTTGTTTCATTTGTGCTCATTTATCCCAGCGTGTTCCTCTGTATACCCGTGTGTTTTATAGGTACTTTAAACTTGCTGCACTAATAGAGGTTTTTAATATTGTCATCAACCTATCCCTGTAATAATGTCTCATGTTAGATTGTTATACACCAGACCAATAGTTCAACATGTTTTATTAATGGCAATAACAGTCACGCAAAAGTTTTAAGAATTGAGAATTAAAATGTTCATTGCGGGGAACGGGTTAGCGGCCAAAGTGATCTATATTCAAATCGTCGTAAAATTATATTAGCTAAAGACCTCTTAGCTTCTAGTAATTATGTTTTTAATCATATTCTAACCATCATCATAACTGTTGGTCACTGCTCGTTTGATGCTAGCATTTTGACTGCGAGCAGCTGCAGGCCGTCTAGGCCGTCTAGTGTTCATAGCAGATTAACTTGGTTAATCAATACTGCGTCCAGTCCCTACTTGAATGGGTGACCATTTAATGGTATTATTGGTTGCTTCTGTGCTTCGAAATGTGTGTTAAGATTTTGGTCCTAGGTTTTCAATTGATAAGCCATGTCGGAGGCTTTTGAGGGCCCTGAAAACTGACACCAGAATGGTCAACTAGTCCGTATAATCAAGCAAAGATTGGTGAACTTTGTCCAGATATCAATTAAAGTTTACCTTGGCAATTTTTTTGGAAAAATCAAGTTTGATCACATTCAAAATAAATAATATGAATATTGACTGGTATCAGATAAAACCTATGTCTAGCAGTGGACTGCAATAGGCTGATGATGATGATGATGATGAATATATATATATATATATATATATATATATATATATATATATAGTTTATATGTTTATTGAAGATGGCCCAACCTGATGTTATATGGTAACGCTTACCTAAACCAAGTATTGCATTGTTGGTTATGTATGTCTTAAACTTACCTTACAGTAAAATCTCTGTGTCCATTAACTTGAGGCATGAAGGTGATAAACCTCCTATGCATGTAATTTCATTGGTACAATTTAAATGCCATAGGTAATTTGTATAATTGATTCAATTATATTTTGTTGAGTCAGTAATACTTAATGTAACATTTCCTACTATATCAAGGAGTTATAGTGACAGACTCAAAAAAACAACATCAACTCTCTAATCCCGAAGGAAAAAATTAGATTTAATCTGCTTACACAACTTTATCGGACATATCGACTCCATAGAATTAAATAATCAGATAAATATTAACATCATACCTAAGCGAGCCTTTCTATACCATTTTCTAGATGATCTGTTGTGCCAAGGCTCTGTAAATTATTATTACATATTATCTAAAAGGAGCGACCTTGATTTGAGCGATGCTTTATTTAAATTTAAAAAACATGTAATTTCCCTTGGTTAATCAGTATTATGCTTATTTTAAAATCAGTTCTCTCCTGCTTCTTTTGTAATTGGACCCTAAATATTTTGCTTGTTTATTTTGTGGTATACATAATTGAGTACCTAAGTAGGTACTTAGTTCTTTAAAATCTTTTATTGTTGGAGTAATGTTTTCTTAACAATTTCCTTAAAATTTTTGATCTAGTCTATTTAAGTAAATGTGCATGATGTGGTCACCCATAATTAAGGGAGCACTAGCCTCTATGATTAAGTACTATTATTTTGTTTAAGTATCTGAGTATCTCTTGTCGGCGACCCAATAAATAAATAAAATAAAAAATCTATTGTTATTAAATTAAATAGATCTGATATCCAATTGTAACCAATTTGTAATGAGATCTCAAATGTGAAGAACATTATGTTTGATACAAGAACCTAAACCTTCTCCTTTAGTTTGTTTTTTATGTTAGCTCATAGCTCAGTTGGTATTAGCTCTGCCTTCTGAGCAGCAGGTCGCGGGTTTGATTTCCTCCTAGGACAATCATTTGTGTGGTGAACTGGGATGTTTGTTCTGTGCCTGTGTATTATAAGTATTATGTATTATTAGTATCTACGTACTATGTTTATCAATCTCTGGTATCCATAGTAAAGGCTCTGCCTAATTTAGGATGAGTCTACTATACATGAGATGTCCCTTATTTTATTTATTTATCATATTTATTTATGTACATTCTGGTGATTTTAGTTTTAATGATTTATATAAATATTGCATTTATAAATCTTTAAAATTAAAATCAAAACCAGAATGTTTTGAAAGCTAATAAATCATAGATTAAATTATGACGACCACTGAGGCGCAATGGGCGAAAGCCCGGCTGAGACCTAAAAGGTTGCTGGTTCGATTCCCGCTTTGGGATAAATTTTTGTTTAACTGCAAAATATATATGTATCGTGTCTGGGTGTTCTCTATGTATAATGTGTATGTATTTACAAAAAAATAAATGTATATATTAAATAGTATATCAGTCACGTGGTTGCTCCCTTAATACAAGCTAAGTAGAGTTTGGGAATCCCAACATCATCACAAGTTGGGATAATGTTGTTATAATGTCTGGCATTTATAGCATCGATCTCAAATAACATTACACCCAAAGTTATCATTTAGCTTTAACCCAAAATTATGATTCACTTCTGTGTTGTGGGTATCTTGAAAGAAACTATGAGTACCTACACCATGATACCATAACACCCAGACCCTGAACAAATATTTGTATGCATTTCATTTTTTTATTCATTACACAGAATAGTAAAACAAATACTTTAAAATAATTACGAGGTATTTCTATCATCTATTGATCACAAACCAACAAAGTATGTTAAACATACACGTGAAGAAAAGGTGGAGGGGGTGGAAATTTCTCCCGCTGCTGGAATCGAACCCGCAAACCTCTTGCGTTTCGTCTCAGCTGGTTATACAACTAAGTCGTCGAATAAGAACAAATAAGAAATTATCCCTTATATGCATACTAATATAGTGTAATACATAATTGCATCTTGTCCTATTATTTGCTTCTTTCATTCCTTAAAATTATTAAAACAAAAACACATCGACTCGTGAAATGAAACACAATGACCCAGTTATTATTTTATTGTACATATGAAAAGATAGTGCAGGTATTGAGCCAGTCAACCGTGTCTGTCATTTGACGCCTGCGGTGCAGCGAAAGACCACTTCAATGTCAACAATTACGAGCCATGGTGCTTAGTTACCGGTTTCCCACGGTATGGTGGCTTTGATAGTGCGCCCTAGCCCTTAGCTGTCACAAGTCATTCATAACTAAGATTCTATTGTAAATTAGTAGCTAGGTAAAGTAGCTATTATTTATGCTATATCGTATATCGCAATATAGACTAGACTAACTCTCCCCTGTCATGCACAAAAAAGCTACCTTTTGTTTATAAAAATAAAATAAAAAATGTTGAAGCATGTTCAAAACTAATTTGAAAAGTTTGGACAAGACCCGTCTACCTGATAAGCGGTCGAGAAAGATTGGATATGGCACGTAGAAGTTAGCGAGCGTAAAATATTGTAGACATTCGATTCGCTGAGGCACTCGCTATTCGCTGTTCCAAGATTTTTATCTTGAAAAACTTGAGATTTTGTTTTTACATTTGTGTAGACAGGTAGAGATTATACTTATTATTAAGTTGTTAAGATTTATTGCAGATAAGAGCGATTGTAATTTGAACGATTGTTGTTGATCTTTTACTTCAATTATTAAGTAATTGATTATCGAATAATTTTATCCTTTCTTTTTTTTTCAATAAACAATCAAACTTTAACTTAACAATAGTTTATAGACACCATATCTAGTTACCATGATAGCAAAAAAATGTTTCTTCAATAACACATTTATTTATTTATGGCACACAAAATGCACACAGAATATAATCAGATAAAAATCAATACATAATCATTAAAACATAAGGGCTAGATGATATTCCTAAATATGTGTACACAGTGTGTACACAAATACATTAGTATTGTTTTGTTATTTAATAATTACGTACGAAACACCACAGTGTAAACATTGAATAAGAATACAAACCAATGCACTAATAGCAAGTCTGTTCTGTAGTTGTGTTTAAAAATCAATATTGGCTCACTTACAAGCCACAAGGTCGGGATCGCCGACCGAGTGTTCGTCCGAGACACCCTTTAGTCCCATCCCCCCGTAGTACACCCCAGAGCTCAATGTTACACGTTGTGACATAAAATACTTACCTGAGTAAACTTTTAACCGTTTCTTTTCAACAGCTAGACACAATTACTTGCATTATTTCTGTTCTTTTAAGAGATGTCTCTTCAATAGTGGCATGATTGATTATACTAACCTATCTCGTTCACGCGACTATTGATTACTTAATAAAGGAAGCTATTGTTACTATTAGCTTTACTTTCGCTTACCAGATTGTTTGAAGTCTACCATGAATGAACATGTTGACAAATACTTGTAGGTAGGTAATTTAGATAAGTGTCAGTTTGATTACTACTTACGAGTTAATACCGCAATTATCACTAACAGTGACAGTAGGTATAATTATATGAAGTATAACACGCGTTGAAGCTAAATTTATGACCCGTGGTAGCATGTGTGGTCGAATACAATAAAGGGACAATCTAATAAGTACTTTGAATAATTTTGTCTAATATGTTCAATATAAGAAAAGAAAGGTGGTTGGATTGGTAAAGGCTTAAAAGTTTGCGTAATAGTGCTTGTCTAGAAAGTAATGTAATTACTCGTATGAACGATTAACTGTGAATTAGGTACCTAGGTACTAGTTTGATAAATAAGCCGACGGTGTAAGCAATTGTGATAAAGACCCAGAAGAAAAACTTATGAGTTAATCCCATCCTACTCCCTAGGATATATTCCAAGTTTCATGAAAACCGTTCTGTAATTTTTGCGTGAAAGAGTAAACAAACATCCATCCATGCATCCTCACAGACTTTCACATTTATAAAATTAGTAGGACAGTATTGTAGGTATCAGGCGACAAGAATATAGATTTCCGCCTTGCATACCGCCCGCCGCAGCCATCTGCCTTCATTTCCATATAAAAGTAATAACGGATAAAGGATGCGATTGCGGACATTTAAGGATACTAATTTCACAGCAATAATTAGAAAATATCTGATTGAGGTAGTCTGACTAAGCAGAGCTGCTACAAACTGTGGGTTGCAGGTGGGTAGTAATTGCTCAAATTGTTTCAGACTTCTTGATCACTAGACGTCCGATCCAAAGTATTTAGTCCTTGAGCGTCCGACGGATGATTTTATTTATAAATCCAAATAAGATGTTCTTTTACTTGGTTATCTTGTTTTTTTTTTAATTTTCATTGTATTTACCACATTTTTTATATTACAACTTTTATTATCGAATGTGGAAATTTGTCACACTTCATACTAATATTTAATGCTGGTTCGGTATGGTGGTGTATTTGTATGGTGTTCACCCTCAATATTTATAAACTGATTGAGTTGAAAGCATATTTGTAGTCAGACCATATCATTACTTTTTGAAGAAAAATATTCAAAATAAGTTTATTCAATAAGCACTTACACACTTTGAAACGACAATTTTTTTAATTTAAAGGAGAATGCCGAGAACCCGTACCAATTGCGTCAAAACCGAACGTATCCCATTAACATTTATTATATTTTATGAATAACATTAACATTTTCTTTAGTTTTACACACCGACGGGATTAGTAATCAAGTGAAAAAATATTTTGTTGATTTGGTTTCCGCCACACGCCGCCATTAGACTGCAACAACCAATGGTATTATACGTTACTATGGCAACAAACATTGATGTAAAGTGTTACTATGGTAATAACCCTCATTTTTAATTATTTTGACAGTAGAATCGACTAAAAAATTATTAGAGATTTTTTTGACGCAATCATTTTAGTCTTTGTACCGAGCGCCATACATCAGACGGAATTCTCCTTTACACCAATTCGTAACGCGACTAAACAGAGAAGAATTGGCAAGAAACTCTGCTTGGCTTATATTTTTTTAAAGTCTTGTTTTTTACAAAGTTTATTATTAACTATTATTATTTTTTATACGGGTACCACTCGAGCTAAGCCGCAGACGTAAGCTATTCGAGTAAAATATTTGAACCTAAATCTGACTACTCCTGTTTTACCCTTAAATTGATACTAATTCCTTTTTGAGCATGCCGTTCTCATTAGTTAACATACTCAACGTTGATCTGAAGATAAAGCTATTTGTTTTTGTGTCTGTCACTATTTTAGTACTAATGTGTGCCAATAGTAAAGTAGCTCACAACTTGAATGTCTAATATTTACTCAAACAAATCCTGTTTGTGTACGGTACACTATTTCAAAGATTTCGGTATTTGTTTAGATCTTATCATTTGTTTATTTTTCTAAACAAATCTTGTTTAGAGAACCTTAATGTAACGAATCTTCATCTCTATTTCATTCAACATCTCAACACTTCACTTACCTAGTTTATTTTAGGTAGGGAATTAGTTTTTATTATTTTTATATTTTATTTTATTATTTTTTAACTTACGTACTTAGTACACAAAAGTAATATTAAGGACATAGCTCTGATCCAACACTAGGATTGGAACTATTAATACACATCATCATCATCAGGCTATAGTAGTGCACTGATGGACATAAGACTCCCCTAATGGGCGCCATTGCGCCCTGTCCTCAGCACGACGCATCCTGCTTCTACCAACAACCTTTCGCAAATCGTCACTCCACCTAACCAGAGGGCGTCCTACACTACGTTTGCGGCTCGGCAAGTGTAGCTTAGTGTAGGACGTCTCCACTCAAGAACACGTTTACCCCAACGGTTATCGTTTCTTCGGCAGATATGGCCAGCCCACTGCCACTTCAGCTTGCTAATCCTCTGAGCTATGAATGTCAACTTTGGTTCTATGTTGGATAGTCTCTTTACGGATCCTATCTTCCAGAGAAACTCCGAGCATTGCTCGTTCTATAGTTCGCTGAGTGACTTTAAACTGGTGGACAAGCCGTACTGTGAGTGTTCACGTTTCGCCTCCGTATGTCATGACGGGTAGGACGCACTGGTTGAAAACTTAGTTTTCAGACACTACGGTGACGAGAAAACACTACACTACACTATAAATATACTATTTGACCACTGATGTGGCGCAGTGGGCAAAGGCCCGCCTGAGACGGCCTTTGCCCACAGAGACAGAAAAAAAATAGGTAACAGAAGTCAAACACATGTATGTACTTCACTTTTCATACCTACGCTCGGCGGTCGCGCTAGGGTTGTCAACTTTGGGGCGATTGAGGGAGGCTACTCTAAACCCGCGGTATAGCCCGCATATCAATTAAATTATTCTACAATATTAAAACAAAACAATAAACATATTATTACATTAAAAAATAATTACATTTGACAATTTTCACTATAGAAAATCTCTAATAACTTCTAAACGGATTATATAACCCTATTTACTAAATTTCTTTTGCTAAAACATATACAATTTTAGATTTGAGAATTTTTACTATAGAAAATCTCTAATTAATTCTAAACGGATTACCCTATTTACAAAATTTTATTTTGCCCTATGCGTTTTAGACCTTTCAAATAACACTGAAAACGCGTGATAAAGATTTAGGTACCTACCTACTTGCTTCGTTTAAACTGATTCAAAATAGGAAACTAATCTATAAATCAAGCTTAGATAGCCTTACAATATTTTAACTCCGGGGGCCGGTCGACACTTTCCTATCTAAATACTTTGTATTAGGTACCTACCTACGTTAAAACGAACCATCGAAATGCAAGCAAGTACCTAGGTACTTACCTCTCTGAAAGTACTGGTAGCTTAAAAAACGACAATTCACTGTTTAATGTTGAGTTTAATTACCCGACCCCTACACAGTTATAATAACTTTTATTTTGTTGCTCCATTTTTGTTGGCACAAGAAAGTTTACCGCTCGCGTGACACTCCCGCTTGCACTGGTCCGAACTGTTCCGAGATATCGTCCGTGAGCGGTGTCTATGTGTGCGTTGCTCGAGCGCGCTTTGTATGTAGATTGTCTTCTGTTACCTATGTCTTTTGTGGCAGAAGGTTACGGGCTCTGTTCCCACCGCGAGACAAATCTTTGTATGATTTGTAAATATTTGTCTCGGGTCTGGGTGTTTTTAACACGCTTTTATTAGTTTCACCTGTATGTATGTATGTAACCGACTCCTTTGAGCTCGATTTTGCCCTACTTTGAACGATCAGATTTGATTCAAACTTTGCACACCTGTCAAAGGTCGATGACAATGCAATAATCCGATAAAAATATCCGATTATCCTAATTAGATTCGCCAGGATTAATTAATTTCTTTCCGCATCCTTTGCATGCGTGTAAGAGAGACAGAGCTAGTGCGCGAACTACGCATGCGTGCAAGCGTGTTTTTTTAGTTTTTTTAAACTATTATTATGTTATTTAATAATAGATATGTATTTTTTTTAATAAAAAAAAGTTAAGTTGTAGTTTATTAATCTTGTTGTACCCATAATACAAGCTCCGCTTAGTTTGGGGGCTAGATGATGTTGTGTGATAATGTCCGGTATAATTTATTTATTATTGTACCTACAAGAAATTACGTAAAATCCTGAATCTCACGTGAAATAATCTCAATAAAATGAAAACAATTCGATTCAAAGCGAAGATAAATAAAAACAGCAGAATGAGCGGAACGAATGATGAAACGAGCAATGAAACGAAAAGGCTTTTAAGCATGAGATCAAAGGGAATAAAACTTTTCTCAATGCTGATCTTAATGGCAAATGTTACCTCGCACTCGAGGGACTCGTTATGAGATGTGCCAAGTGCCTCAAGTGGCGAGAATTGCGATTTCGTCGTTGGAATGCTCCGACAGGCAATAGCGAAAGAAAATGTTCCTTTATTTATTGGAAAATTATTTGATCAAGTCCGTGCTTCTGAGTGGCTCTCTTGGCTCGGCTATCTTAAAGTATGTTCGGCGGGTGGTTGGCGCTCGCGACGTATCTTGCCGATCGACCCGGGTTACTTGCCCATCGTGATCTAGAGTCTGAAGAGACTTCAAAAAATGCAATGCTATGAACCGCTGCTCTTCAAATCTGGAAGCACGCTATATTCTTATCGTAAAACTTTTATCGTGGAACGGCATTTTGTCTTCGTATTTTTCTTTGCGCTCAACAGCTACACTGCCGATTTAACTAAAGGCCGGCGCAGACTGAAAGCATTGCATGGCACGGCACCACAGTGCAAAGAGGGGTTTTCCTGGCAAAATTTTTTTTCAACCTTATTGTAATGATTTTGGCAATCCTATACTTTTATTTCTATACTAAGAGGCCCAAGCGGAGAGACCTCGCGTCATTCCACCCGCCAGGCATCCCGTAGCATGCCGTAGGACGTTGCGGCATGCACACAGCAAGCAGCCGTATTCCGCTAGACGCATAGGTCACTTCGTGTCGTCAAAGAAGTGTGACTTCTAATATTGAAAACATGAAACGTAAGCAGCAGATTCACATTAAGGAGGGAGAGGCTCAAAACAAACGCCACGACACGGCGGCATGCTGCAAGATGCCACGGTGCGCTGCGGCATGCCGCGACGTACCACAGGATCCTTCGGGCTGCCGGAACATTCCTTGCCATGCCGTGCCGTGCCATTGCGTCAGTCAGTGCTGGCTCTTAGTCGTCTTAAAATTAGCTAGATAATTATATTGTGCATTCATTGCGTATTGTGACTAAATTATAGCCGGCCTAGTTATCTGTCTGTATTTACTTGTTATATAATATTCTCTTACATATTGCCTCTTACAATACTTCAAACCTGCTATGAATCAACACTTAAGAACTTATGTTCAAGTGTACACTATTAAATCTAGCCGAACCAATCAGTCCGTTAACAAATCACACTTGAGACGCGACCCATAATAACATTACACGAAAGTAAATATACTCGGGACATGTCGTAATAATTTCCTCAGCAGTTGTTGGGAGGGGAGGTAAAATTTTCGTTAAAAAGAAAACCCGTAGTAATCTAATCATACCTTTTTCAAGCAAATATCTCATGACTGTTTATAATGTTTCTTAAAATACGTATGTATAAGGTAGCAATCTGGACGGCCCAAGCTCAAACAATTTGTGCTTGTTATTTTATTTTCCGAAGCTTACAAATTCTAACAATTACGCTAGAATTTTGCAGATTTTCGTTCCGGTGTTATCGATTATCCACCGTGAACAGCGTATTAACGTTCTTTGTACGGCATAACATAAACATTTGTAACATACTAGTATTACTCCGTTATCGCTAAACACACGTCAGGCCAGAGCAAGTGTTTACCGAGAAGTTAGTCGTTTGCAATACGACTTGCTCCGTAGAGTCTGTAAGTTGCACATAGCGTCCGATTAAGTGACAAAACCAATACCGTAGGTTCTATGGAATGTTTACGGAGTTAATTGAGCGGTAAAGTATTTCATTAATAAATTTTAGCATTGTTCGTAGTAATGGCTTTAACAATAGCTCAATTACTGACTGTACTTACCTGTAACTGTTTGCTGTTTCTTGTTAATAACTAACCTAATATAATTGGTACCAGTTTAACTCAAATGAAAACATTCAATTATATATTCGAGTTAGTTATCAAAGATCAAAGTTCCAAGAGTAATGAGATTGCTGGATATTCCTGAACACTTAATACCAATCAAAATTCTTGTCACAGATCGCGCTCTCAGTAATAAAGCGTTGACCAGAAAATTTAATAACAACCTCATTTTACGTCTGCTGTAAACCTATTAAAAATTATTCCGATTACTCAGTTAATAGTCACGATTTATTCTTCTAATTTATATCCTTATCTTTGTTAAATTGTGGTTGGTGAGTAGTAAAATGAACAAAGTGCACTAATTTTGTAGTAGATACGTAACGTTTTTATTTTTCTTGCGTTACCTCGTATTTAGCCCCATTTCAGATTTAATTTAAAAAATTAGTTCTTATAACTAAATTGTTTTATTTCGCAAACAGAATCTAAATGGCCCTGTTTACAAAATAAATAAATAATACGTTTGCAGTGCAAACTTTGCACACAAAACTGAAAATAAATTAAAGCTTCAACAGCCAAATAAATTTAAATTAAATAGTGCAGCTCAAAATTGTCAAACAAATATAAATTCATCTCTACTAGCAATGGAATGCGAAGAGTAAACTTTCACATGAAAAGTGGTCTTTATTCCCATTAGGAGGGTGGGCGATACTCGTGGCAGGTAATAGCCCCATGACACGCGACACCCGTTTACAAACATTTCGATTACATCCCTCATATTTGTTTCCACACTGATTTCCCCACTCAATTACAATCACCGTCGTAGAAATGAGGCACGTTTCACAGCTAAAGATTTTGTTCAATCGTAGCAGGCATTATTCGTGCCCTGCGATCCCCAACCCGCGTGCCCAGCGTGGGGATTATGAGCATATCCCCCTTTATTAGGGGAGGCCTATGTCCAGCAGTGGACTGATATAGGCTGGTGTGTGTAGCAGGCATTTTTGCTTTAAGATAAAGTTTGTGTTGGCAATTGAATGATTGGTTTGTTGATTTATATTCAGTTCTTATTTAAAAACGATAAATCCTAGTGTGAAACAGGAGGTTGAATTATTCAAGTATTGTAATTATGCTATCATTTGCCTAGGTTGTCAAAGTATGTAGCTAACGTTGAAACACAGTAAATTGAGCTTTATTTAAAAAGCAAGTAGGCGATTAACAAACTTTGATAAAAACTAACTTTTTATCCAATCCATCTAATCACCATTTAGTTAAAGTCTATGTGCAAAAAATAGAGTTTTAAGTTCATTGCGTTACTCAGGCACAACAGTAAACTATTGAGTCCAAGTATTTCTTTTGTAGAGTTTTTGCCAGGCATATTTTTTGCCGTGGTTACCGCCGTCAAACAACTTTTTTCTTAGCGATTATTATCGAGTGTTCGGCATCATTGACAATAATTGTTTTCACAATAGCTGCATCCGGAACGTAATGTGGTTTCTTTTGTACTGTGTTTGATTATTTTCCAACGCCAGCAGTAAAACATCTGTTCTTTTAACGTAGTTTCTTGAAATATTTTTATGTGTGTTGAATTGAGACATGGCTCTGGTATTAAAACGATCCATTGATAGTTTAAACGTTATATGTACTTAAACCCACTTACCGAAGCATAATTATCTATTAAACTGCACTGTATCAATAACAGTTTATTACAATGAAAACGCTTTTTGCTTGCCTTACGCATTAATTAAAGAGTTCTTGCCTACAATAACACTGACAGTAACTTGGTGGTTA
This sequence comes from Horisme vitalbata, assembly GCA_951804965.1. NCBI lineage: Eukaryota > Metazoa > Arthropoda > Insecta > Lepidoptera > Geometridae > Horisme > Horisme vitalbata. The sequence goes on along the minus strand of OX638091.1, from coordinate 26,181,114 downwards.
AAACAAAACAAAGGTCCATTGCAGGCCACCCAGTTTCTTAATTGAGTTTCAGAATGTAATTGGAATGACTGGTCATCGGTTTCGATTTAATCTGTAAATCAGTTGTCAAAAAACACAGTCGATAGTATTTTTACAAATCAATATTTATCTGTCGTTATAACTAAAACACTTCATTTTAAAGACTATACTTAATGAATTTATCGAACAGTTTAGTTTATAATCCTCAACGAGCTAACCCGTGGCATCAGCTTGCCTGATGACTTAATTAATGAGCCGCCGTGTCGTTGTTAATTAAAGAGCTCAGGCAAATTGCGGCCCGCGTCTGCCAGATTAAAACTAAATGCAATTTTGTGAGCATCAACCCTGTCCAACCTGAGTATTGACTTGATTAATAAGTACAGTCTCCTTTTCAAATATAACGGACATCCTAACTATTTTTTTTTGTTTGTTACTGGCATATCATGTATTTATTGGTAATTTAAAATTGTGTTTTTGAAATGAGATTAAATAAATTATTCTAATTCTTTCACGCCCTAACACCCAACCTATGAAGCTTCGTATATCTACACATTGTCACGGGGTGCAGGAAAGGACATGTAGAAAAATAACATAACGCGAAGGAAAAAGCGGGCTAGTCAAAATTATTAAAATCGCTTTTAGTTCATCTAAAGTGTGACCCACTACTGCTGTCAAACCTAAATTTAATGCAATCCTACGCGTGCCCTCTTCTACCTTGTATAAAATTTAAATTATAGTAGGCTCATCTCCAATGAAACAGGTATTTTTACACTCATCGCGTGCCGATGACATTATGTAAATTAAACATGCCCTATGAACTCTGCTCCCCCTTTTGACGTGTGTTTTATGTTAATGCAAACGGTTTAAGATTTCATTAAAATATTTTTTACTTTCTCCAAAAGTAATATACAAGAGTGGCTCTGGTCGGCACTTTAGCGCGGTCTTTGCGAGTTAATCGAGCATGCAATGAACTTCACAGACTTCACAGTTCAAGTTAATCCGAAGAGATGAATAGCTGGTTCAACAACTAAATTGTTGTGTAACTTTATCTACTGAATGTAAATTATGGGTGTCGTTCGTATGCAATTTACTTTTTGTAAGTGATGTACAGTAAATATGGCTCTTGTTTTATAACGGCAACGAAACCTGGTAAGACTTTATTATCCTTACTCAGATAATATTGACATCATCTCACAGAAAACCAGCTAATAACAGATTACTGAGACATTTGGCATAAAAATAAAATGTCGTTTGTAAATTCACTGAGAAAGATAACGAAATAATTAAAATCAAACTCGACTTGATATTCCAAAAGTGTTTAAAATCTGCTCGTTATATCTCTTTCAATCCGACTCCTAAGTTATTTAATTAATGGAAGTGCTAATTACATAATTTCATAACGAAAATTTCGGTATACATTTCTCTCCTAAAATTCAAAATGTTTAAATACGATATAATTTAGAAATCAGTTAATTATAAATTGAGAGTTATTGAATGTATTCATTTGCATAACGGTATCATAAACACACAAAATTATTCATATGTCAATTAATGAAATAATCATGAGCCGGACATAACAAATTGCCGCAGCGGCGGATTATAATGTTATTATATTTTTAATTGCGGTATCGGGCGCTGTCACATTAGTGATTAATTCGTTGTTGGTGGAGTAATTACACCAAATGACCGTTGTCGGCGAGCTGTGACCGCCTAGCGGAGCCACATAGGTAAGGTTAGGTAGTAGGTAAGCGAGGTGGATGATTACCATGCGCCCGGCCCACTGTTATTGACCGATGCTAATGATTACCCGGCCTCTTGTAAACACAGTGAGAAACGTTTAGTTATGGGGCGTCAACATGCTAATAAACGTTACACACCGCTGTTCAATCACTAAATTGAATCTAGTTGAGCATGAATTATTCATACGAATAATATCCAATAACATCCGACAAAATGTATTATCAAGTTGCGTAACAAGATTAACTGGAAATGATGTTATGGTCGAAAGCATCTAGAATTAAGCTGGCTTTCCCACGGGGCATACCGCCGTGGGCAGAAAAATAGCTCGCCCGATTTCTGTGAATTCGTGATAACTTTTTTACGAGTCTGAAATGAATTGTATAAAATCTTTTGTGGAAGTCACATAAAGTTCGCAAGAGAATTTTGCTTTCGTCGCAGTCTTGCGGAGATTTATACGATGTTAAATGAGCTTACTTTTGGTGATATCTTTTCAATTATCATGTTATTGTTTTTATATGCTGAAAGAATTAAATATTTTTATTTGGTTTTTAAAATAGAAATTAGAAATATAATTATTTGTATTTTATTTATTGTAGAAACTGTGTACAAAAAGACCTTAAAAGCTAGATGGAACAACAGTTTATCCGTTAATTATAGACGTACAATATTTAATTAGGTAATTTATTTTTTGAAAATTATTACATGTCATAAATACACTTTTCTAAAATCCACCTACTGAGTTTTGTCTTAAAGAAGATCGGTCAGTTTCATACAACCTTCGACCTGAGACCTGACCAAAAGTGTCGCGTCTAGAAATGACCTATGTCCTAATTGATAGTTCTTATTGCAGGATATCATGTTCAATTAATTGTTTTTTTTTATTAAAGCCGGAGAATTTTTCTGGGTATTTATTTTATACTTTTAGGTTACGATCGAATAGGACACTGGCGCCATTAAACAAAAACTAACCAAACGCGTGCTTTGTTAGTGGTAGTTTTGTTTTAGATGGTTGACATTGGGACGAGAGATGCACAGAGTGGGTGAGAGTGCGTCAATAAGCATGATACGTTATGATAGGGCGTATTGCGATCAGTATTTATTATTAATTTACTAAGTATGTCGGCCTTAATAAATAAAGTTATTAGTTATAATTTCAAAACTCCATTATCAAGAATATTTTTACATAATTAGTATTTTTATTCGCTTAGATTTATAGTCAGGTCTGAAATGACCGGCCTTCTTTACTTGTCTCTAATCTCTAGGAATCTCTCTATTAATAAGTACTTTTACAGACATGATAAAGCAATTTTTCCCACTCAGTGCAGTTTTGTGTGGGGGCAATATAAGCCTAGTGGGATATCTATTTTTTTCAAACACATTTAATTTTATCTTTAAATACTACTTAAAGGAAACATGCTCTTTTAATATTGTTAAATTTGTTAGTTTATCTTGTTAAATAAAATAGCTTATCAAAGGTATAATAAAGACCTAAATACTTATGTCTATCTCTTTGATTTTATTACCCAAAATCCCCTGCTGTATTATTATGCTAAGTGGATTGTTAATATTTACAAATGGTGTGAGTTATCAGCTGTATGCGTGGAAGGCTGTAATTTATTTTTTATTATTCACATTATAACACTGGTGGCGGTCACGTCAACACGTGTCGGGTCGGCGCACGTGCCGCTTCACATAAGATGATGCCTCTAGATATTTTGTTTCGTGAGTACAACCCCTAGCCCTCGAGTAAATACTCTCACGCCAATTAACCACAAACATGCGGTATTTAATTAGAGGGTGAGAGGGTCGTTGAAATAACTGTAAAATGATTACTTTTCCAAATTAATTAAATTTTTAATGTTTTATTTTAATAATTATATCTTCCTTATATAGTAGGTAAGCATTTATTAGAATACTGGTAGAGTAAACAACGTTACAAGTCTTCATCATGCTTAAGTCTTTTTATACAAGAGCTTCCGTTATTACGTAGAATCAGTTTTATTACAGCGTTACTACGAGTCATACCATATGTAAGCAAAACGGCAGTTGTCGGCGGCTGCGATCGTATAATAATGGTTATGCTAATATCCCCTCGTCTCGACCCATCCCAAGTGGAATCGTCCCCTCAAGATAAAAGGTTGTCGGTAGAACGAATCAAGACCTCATGCCGTAACTGAACGATGCTATTTCCCGACGGTCATTTGTCTACTGGGGATTTTGGACTGGTCTATCACCCCGTTTCGTGCGACTCGCTTCGACGTCACCCCCGCTGGATGGGCCTGACGAATCTTTTTTTTTCATTCATTTATTCAAAAATGTGTCACTAGGGACCCTCGCTTGTACTACTCCCGAGCCGATCGGACGCCACCCCTGTGAATACTAAACATGAATCAATACTGTCCGTGCGAGCCTATTTAATTGTTTTGATGTTTGTGTTCTCTTTCGATGTCAAACAATGTCTATGTTTGTAGGGTGATATGATACGTAGACTTTACGTACTTTATGCATTGTGGAATTGTGATAAAAAAAAAAATTGTGTTAATCTTTTTGCATTTTAGCATTGACCTTTACATCAAAATATTAAACAAATTAAACAGCGAGCGTCAGGTAGCAACAATTACCATTATTTAACATGAATAAGTAAAATTCTATAGTGCACAAAGTATATTGTACTATACAATATACAAATATACATTTTTTTATTATATTGGTAGGGATCCTGAGTTCTGTATGTTCTGTTCTATATCGCTAGAACTTTAATTCATGTTTTTAGTTTTTTTTTATTCATGGGACACCTCACCACACTGTCCACTGATCCCTACACTGGACCAGAAACTGATAAACATACATAAGGATGGATACTTATAAAACATCTAGACACAGAACAAACATGTTCACCACACAAATGTTTGTCCTGGGCGGGAATTGGACCAGCGGCCTGCATGATGAGGCCAGTTGACGTTTCAAAACCTGAGCCTCCATTGTGATTTCATTAAAGAACACAACTCAAAAATTAATCAAAGACGTTATTGAAATGACTTAGCTGATACATATTTGAGTGGAAGTGCCAATTTAAACCACTATCTTTAATTGATACTACTTGCCTACCTAAATATATAAACAAGTACAACACGTTCCGATATATTGAATAAATTATTTAAATTCAACAATGCACAAAGATCTCAAAAATATATCATCTATTCGTATATTCATCTACGTATTCATTCATAAATCAATTAAGCCGGTTTATTCATGATTTTATTACCACAATCTTACTCTCAAAACTTCTTCCCCCTCAGTGTAAACTTCATATTAGTCACGAGCTCTACAACCTTTTTATTTGCTTTGTCAACCACTTCCTTTTACTCTCGGGTGTTTTTGTCCTGTATTTATTTTATCTCGTCGGGAACAACATAGATCCTGACAATATGAAAGTTGATACTGTGCTCGGGTCGCATTATTTTGTTATTCTCGTCCTATGTTTCACGCCATTAACTGGCCAGTCACTGAGAGCCGTTATCACTAAGTACCAAAGGGTTAATAATATTACCATCATCATAATCATCTGTAGTCCACTGCTGGACATAGGCCTCCCTTTATGAGCGCCATCCCGCCCTGTCAGTTCGATGCATCTAGCTACTACTAGCAGCCTTTCGCAGATCGTCACTTCACCTGGTTGGAATATGTATCGTATTGAATGCTCAAAATCCTTAATTATTTCGTCAAAAAGTTACCTATATAATAGCTTAATCCAGCGTATTGACAACTACTTAACTAATAAATTTATCCGCCACTTTAAAGGACTTAGTGAAAAAGGCCTTCATACCCGTTAAACTTGATCCGATTGCCGATCGCAGCCCGTAATGTAGCGTGCTGTCCTGCCAGGTTTATTTATTGTCTCTGCTCTTTACTTTTCCTTTTATTTTCTTTGTGATCGATGTCTGTTTACTGATGTATTGTCTTGTTGAAGTGTTTAAAGAAACATCTGATCAGATGTAAAAAGATTGCTTGCTTTTACGAGGGAATATCATGATACAGAGGCAAGCTGTTACATTCCGAATATATGGTTGTTTTAATTTAAAGCTTTCAATGAAATATAACCTGCTGATGAATAGCTGTGGGTTATTATGTAACTCCTTAATTTGGTTTACCATTTTTGATTATTTGATTATTGATCATTGTATTGATCATGATATTTTAAAAGTTGAACAAAAAGAGATAATAGTAAAAGTAAAATTAGTTTAAGTTGACGAAATATTTTACAAAATTCATTTAAAAGTAAAATAATCCTTCCTATGGCATAATGTAGATTATTAATTGACTCAGGCGTGACTTTGCGGAAATCCATTACAAGATATTCTACAAGACAAAATATTTAGTACAAATTCCGCTAACTTTCTCTGACAAGTTCCACAAAATGCATACGCATGCACCGCCCTCCCGCCCGCAGATTCACATGCAAATCAGAGAAAGAACAAGCAAACATGCAATCATTAATAAATGCAACCGTCTACTTACTCTTCCACCAAATAAAAACAACACGTTAACCTGTAATTAGCTTGGAGAAACGACACACACATAAATACACAAGAAACTCAACAGAAATTCGACAATGTTTCGCCTTCCCCATAAGGCATCCTCAGGAATGATCGACTCGCTGTCCACCAACGTCGACGTCGCTAAAAAACAACAACGACGCAGAACTCCGCAGACGTGTTGCTCCGCCGAGCGCTAAACAGAAAGTGAGTCAACCGCGCGACATCCCCACTTATATAGTATCGTCACACGTCTGCGGAGTTCTGCGTCGTTGTTGTTTTTTAGCGACGTCGACGTTGGTGGACAGCGAGTCGATCATTCCTGAGGATGCCTTATGGGGAAGGCGAAACATTGTCGAATTTCTGTTGAGTTTCTTGTGTATTTATGTGTGTGTCGTTTCTCCAAGCTAATTACAGGTTAACGTGTTGTTTTTATTTGGTGGAAGAGTAAGTAGACGGTTGCATTTATTAATGATTGCATGTTTGCTTGTTCTTTCTCTGATTTGCATGTGAATCTGCGGGCGGGAGGACGGTGCATGCGTATGCATTTTGTGGAACTTGTCAGAGAAAGTTAGCGTAATTTGTACTAAATATTTTGTCTTGTAGAATATCTTATAATGTAGATTTAAAAGCGTTACGAGTAGTTTCACTTGTTAGGAGTTTCACAAATAGAGCCGAGAGTTGGCTCCTTGCGAGAATGCAAGCGCTCGTCATTCGTAAATGGGAGCCTGGATTCCTAGCCACTTACTCGACACATTCTCAAGTTTGCTCAAGCATAGTCAGACAAACTGAGTAGGGCAACTGCATCAAGACTAGTTAACTTCTACTTTTATCTACTGTACTCTACTAAATAAAATGGTACCTTGGTACACTTGGGAAATTAAACATAATCAAACATTTACGCTCATCTTTAAAGATGTTATTGATAAATTTATATAATTAGGCTACTTTGGAAGCACGGTCTGTAAACGGACCAAATACTTACTCCACTGTCCATTATTCGTTATTAAACTGAGATATTTCACGCCCGTTTCACTATTCATGAAAAGTGGATTGCAACGAGCTAGTCGTTTGTGAATCGATCGAATCTCCGTCCGTCAGACTGATAGTTGTAATCCATTCAGTGCAACCGCTTTCTGCACCGACGGAAAATGACTTACGCCTAAGTAATTGACCTTTCTTAGATTTTATACACATTTCTGACGTAATACGGTAGAGATTTTGAAAAGGGGAGGCAAGATCAATGTTAAATTTACTATTCCTACAATGTCGTGTTTGTTTACAGGCTGCTGTGAAATGTGCTTCCTCACCTCGCACGAACGCCCTGTCGACAAAGCCACGGTTGCCTCTGGCAGCCTTGGCGTCAGACACGGGTCGGAATCACCCTACAAACAACGTCAACTCCCATGTAAGTAAAAATGGCTATGAAGCACACTGCATGCCCTAAATCAAAATATATTTAAAAGATGTGATTTAATCTAAATAAAAAACAGTACTGCTGAAGTACATGTAATGAAGTATTTGGGTTTATTCGACTTCTGTTTCACACCTCATAAATAGCTTTTGTTGTTTATTTTACGATGTGTTTAATATATATGCATGGCAACACTTTAATACTTGGTGCTTTTCAACCACGTCTCCAACCTAAATACACTGGTGATCTAAATGCAGCTAGTCTAAATCTGTAAGGCATCTCAGAGTCTCTTCCGGGATCCGCTTTCTCGCCAAACGCATAAAACGTACGCAAACTGCCAATCGGCTTGTCAACGAGACTCGTTTCTGAGAGACGACTACAGAACCAACATACTGAAATACGAACTTTGTTTACTTATCTTAAACAGTTTGCCAAACCATTAAACTACTTGAGAAACAAACACTGCAGCCACCAAGGCATATTCAAAGCTAATTAACATTATGCAAAAATGATCATTCTTAACTACACTTAGTAGATACTAAGTACTAAGCGTACTATTTTATAACTATATCGATAACTTTGTTATCAAGCTTGAAGTCTACTTAATACGCTAAATGAATTCTCATCTCCTAAGCTTTTTGTGAAAATCTTGATTGCATCGTAAGCATTAAGTGTGAAACTCGCGGAAGTGAATTACAATGCGCTTAAAGCCCGCAAAGGATGAAAGCTAGATAAAGTGCAGACGGCGCGAGGCGTGCAGCTGACACGATAAAATCAAATACTTGAACTCTAGTGTTCCCTAAGTGGCTGATAAACAATATCATAAAGAGAGAGGGCGACTTTTATTATCTGTTGATTTACTTCACACATCTGACCCGGCGTTGTTGTAAATACAAAACACTGAAGACATTAATTCTCACGATAAATTGCTCAGATTATCCAGGTGGGCAATGTGTATCGTATTGAGAAATTATTTATTCAGCCACAGCCACAGCCGTCGACCATAACCCCCATCGCCCTGTCCGACGTTTCACCGTATAATTGGAAGCAAGCAAATAAACATTTTATTTGAAAAACAAAAGATTATTTATTTCATTTTTACCTGTCGTTTGGATACAATGATGATTGAAATGATTCTAAACGTGAGATTTTATGGTCTTTTCACAAAATAATCTTACTATAAAAAAAGCTCCTTTATCTTAGTTTATCAATAAAAAATTGTTTGAATTGAAGAAAACAAAGTTTTATCAAGAGAAAACTGCTTAAAACTGTATAAGCTTTCTGGAATAGTTATTTCCGCAAAAAATGTACTTGAGCTCTAAATAGGTTCCCATTTCCGATTCGAAAGGAGCACTCCAGGCAGAATGCGAGCAGTTTACCCTATGTGCTCCCTCGTGCATTTCGCCAGTTCGCCGCCATCCAAGATATGTCGCAATCCCATCCAATTTGCCTCCCGCCGCCGTCCGTGCTGTTGCTTGAATAAAAGGGAAATCTCTCCACAGACCGGGGAATAAATTATACGAACTCCAATATAAAACATTTGGGATAAATATTGTTTGTGGGTCTTGTTCACGGATATCAGAAGAGACGAAGGGGGTTGCAATAACAAAATGATTATTTTTGTTTAGGACTGAGCGAAGAAAAGTTATTAGATTTAATAAGTATTTTAGATTATTCTAAACAAATTTTTGAAAATATAGCATTAATGTTTGTTTTTAATTAACGTATTTAAAACATTAATAACATACATGTATTACTAATTAATTCGAAAGAGTGTAGCAATCAAGTAACATTATCTTAGCCCGATTAAGTCAAAAATATCTTGCAAGGAAAAGAAAAGATAATTATTACAGTGTAATTTATAGCAACATTTTCCAGCCAAAGTTCTCTTATCTTATCAAAGCTCGCTAAAGCAATGCCGTTTAGTTTCATACGGGACGCGCTGCTTGCTAGCGGTTTAGAGACTATCACACGGTTTGAACAATATTGTAGCGAGTTGAGTTGAGAATGAGCACGATCGTTTGGCACGAGCTGGGAACGCGCTGCGGTGTTGGCTAATAGCTCTTCCCAGATTCAATTTGCCGTCGAATAGAATATAGCCTCCCGGTGCGCCGTACGCGATCATTAAGTTACGCTCTCGTCTCCTCCGAACTCCGACGCGACCTAACTAAAACTCGCTTCAAACACCCACCTCGAGAGCCAGCCAACTAGCTTCTGACGTGAATTAATTTAATTCACTTCTCAATTAGTTGTAATTTAGTTATTACGGCGACGTTTTCAATTTAAACATCTGTAACTAAAAGCTCCACAGTATGGGAAAATGGTCGAGATCTGTACGTGACATGGAACGAACAAATTCATCTTGTTTAGTTTACGTAAAGTCTGGCGTTTGGTTGTTTGGAGTCGTTTGTGGTGAGCACGGATTGCTTTCGATAGAAGAGCGTCCTTATTGTGTTGTCTCTGGGAAACTGGCGTATCGCCACGGAACTGACACGCCGCCGCACTGCCAAATAGTTTTTTTATTTTATTCCAACGGTTCCTAGTTCCGGTCGATATCGCCGTTTGCTTGCAATGCTCTCTACTTTATCTACTTTTACAAACCGCAAACAATTTGCACCGGTCTATATTTTTGAACATCTGCTAAAATAAATTTTCTTTATTAATAATAATGCTTACTCATCCACCTACGTTAGCGTGATCTAAATGTAATGAAACTTTCGGCTGAATGCCAATAACGCATTAATTATTTCGACACATTGTTTACGTGTTTGTACGATAGCCTGCTTTTGTTTGAACTGTGATATGGATTCATTGGAAGCGTCGACATATTCATTAATACGTAGCTATTTGTGGATATAACCGTATAATTGATATGGCGGTAATTGACGTCTTCATTGAACTTAAATTGAATTTCGACAGTCGTTTACAATTTACCAACATTTCCCATTGACCAGTGAACCGTGTGCAAAATTCAATAATTATCATGCGAATGTCCGGCCAATATTTTTCCACTCCGTTGCTTTTATTAATTAAAATACAGCTATTAATTTTGGCGCGTGTATAAAATGAGAGTATGTTTTTGATCTGAAGCCTTGCGGCGAATTCGCAGAAAAGCTCCTTTGTTGTCTAAACTGGTTGTTAGGTAGTTAGTTTAGCTTAGCCAACTATCGCTTCAACAAGTTTCATGATCCTCACTTTGATAAAATATATTATGAAGACTTATACTACGAAACGTAATACTTACTTTTTATTTACTTACGTCTTTATTTTAATGTTTTCATGACCAGTAAAAATTTGTATTGCCAACTTTTATTACACTCAGAAACAATAATAGTAAGAACCTGACGACAATGTAGTTTTGTGTTAAAGTCGTGATTGTGACATTAACAGCTAGCAAATAACATTCCGCTTGTATTTCACAACTTTACTTGAATGTAGTAGCAAATAGAAAATGTTTATTTAATCACGACAATCGCAGTCTTTTCGCAGTTCGAGTACAAGATAGGGATGCGATGTCAGAGGTTATAATCAAACTTATCATAATCATAATCATAATATATTATATAATATCATCAATTAATCATAATATAATATTATAATCATTTATTCATATGGAAGGATACACGTCAATTAGTTTAATAATAAAATTATACAGTAAAATAAATTTAAGTCACACAAAAACGTCAGTCAATATAAGGTAATAATAAACCTAACTTAGTAGGTATAGGTACTTAAACGTTATATTTTAATGCTCAGTAACTCTTCCACTGAGTAGAAGGTTTGCTTGATAAGCCAGGTTTTTAGCTTGGATTTAAAAATGGTATGGCTAGATACACCCTTAATGCTGTCAGGTAGTCTTTTGTTAAAAAGACCCTTCTTACTTATACGTTTCCAGTCTTTTTTACTGTAATAAAAATTTGCTGAAGAAAACTATAAACGAATCATCGAACGCATGAATGTTGTGACATATTAAAATAAAATTTAAAAACGTATAACATTTTTTGTGTTCAAAGCGTTGCTTGTCACAAAAATCCATTTGGGAATACATCAAGCTGAGGCCCGCTTGATGTCACCGTAGGATCGGCTTGATCGTATGTGCCGACACGTCGCTCGAGCTTTCGATGAAAACATTTGTTTACTTTTATGCTCGATTCGGATCGTAATACTTTGGGTAAGCTAGCCATGGGGATAAAATCTGTTATTCTTCGTCAATAATAAACATAATTTGAGGTAGCTGATAATCCAATGTAAAATTCTCGACATAGAATTAGCAAGCTGAAGTGGCAGTGGGTCGCCTATCGCCATGATTACCGAAGAACCGACAACCGTTGGGGTAAACTAGTATTCAGTATTCAACATTTATTGCCAATCATAATATTTTTTATTTAAAAGTATTTCCTTTAAATTATATGCGAATATGTTATCCTTTTCTTGGGTTCTTGAGTGATGACAGCGTCTCGGCATATATAGTGTAGAACGCCCTCCGAGTAGATGGCATGACGATGCGACTGGGCGCAATGGCGCTCATTAAGGGAGGCTTATTTTCAGCAGACGACTGCTTGCTATGGGCTGAGGATGATGACGAAAAGAGGAGAAAAAATTTCTGAGTTTACTTCGATGTAAGTGGCGCTGAAATCGGTGTAAACTTAGAACATGTTTCTTTTTTGTATCGCTAACAACTTTCAACAAGAGGAGCAACGTGCTGAGACATAAATAAATTATGCAACGCGTTACTTAACGACACAGCACCTTGCCACAGGCAAAACAGAACAACTGGCTTAAATTATTTTTTTATGTGGCTATCTACATATATTTTTTAAATTCATAAAAGTACCTATTTACGAATGAACTCAAGCGCGGCGGATTCGACGTCACACACAAGGCACTACGGTAACGTCTATCAAAATAAACTGATTAAGTAACGAAAATGATGACAAAGTTCAGGTTAACCAAATTTGTCTACCGTTCACAGCATATTGTGTGACCATGTGTGGTACTGAATTAAGTCTGGGCAAACAGGACACGCTCGGTAGCCGAAAGCGGTTTGCAATGTGGTGCCGGTCTCAAATTATTTGCATTAGCTTAGTCTATACCTGTGTTCACATTATGGCACTCCATGTAACTAAGATTATGATTTATTATGTACATGGGAATATTAGGATATTAACAAAAAAAACAAATTAAAAGAACCCCGACTCTACCAAATAATACCATCGTTGAGCCATCAAATTCGGTTGACTAATTTGCGTCGGGGGTTAAAAATAGACTAGTGCAGACCCTCTAGCCTAGAAATTTACTTCTCTTCCCCTGTGTTTACGCAAGTCAAAGTTATCGTTAATCTTCTTCTACTTATTTATCTTTAATATTCTTTATTCAGCAGTCTACGAATCTATCAAAGTTAGTGGTTCTGATTCGCCTAACAACTGGCTTAAATTATTTTTTTATGTGGCTATCTACATATATTTTTTAAATTCATAAAAGTACCTATTTACGAATGAACTCAAGCGCGGCGGATTCGACGTCACACACAAGGCACTACGGTAACGTCTATCAAAATAAACTGATTAAGTAACGAAAATGATGACAAAGTTCAGGTTAACCAAATTTGTCTACCGTTCACAGCATATTGTGTGACCATGTGTGGTACTGAATTAAGTCTGGGCAAACAGGACACGCTCGGTAGCCGAAAGCGGTTTGCAATGTGGTGCCGGTCTCAAATTATTTGCATTAGCTTAGTCTATACCTGTGTTCACATTATGGCACTCCATGTAACTAAGATTATGATTTATTATGTACATGGGAATATTAGGATATTAACAAAAAAAACAAATTAAAAGAACCCCGACTCTACCAAATAATACCATCGTTGAGCCATCAAATTCGGTTGACTAATTTGCGTCGGGGGTTAAAAATAGACTAGTGCAGACCCTCTAGCCTAGAAATTTACTTCTCTTCCCCTGTGTTTACGCAAGTCAAAGTTATCGTTAATCTTCTTCTACTTATTTATCTTTAATATTCTTTATTCAGCAGTCTACGAATCTATCAAAGTTAGTGGTTCTGATTCGCCTATGACCTACCTCTTATTTGCCCCAATCTACGAGCTCGCAGCCAAGTACCTATAAATAAATGCCTATGATAAAACTTATCTTGTGAAAACTTGATTTATTATTATTGCACACTTCTTTAGTGCAAGACTTGAGTACCAGTTCGTTGACAAACCGGCAAACCACCCCGCGCTCTAACGGCAAGCTGCCTTATAAAGCTTTATCACGTGTGAGCTATCAGTGCTAGTGGGATCTCGAGAGCGTATAATGTGATGTGGTTTATCTTTTTCATGAAAAATGTAATTGAATGATTTATCTGGTCGGTCACGTTTCGCCGCCATATGGAGGTCTCATGAATAAGTAATGCTTGGCCGGTCGTTGTTTCAATTAGCGGTTGTATCGCCGGGCGGGCACGACGACTGCCCTCTGCCACAGAGTGTCCACTGAAACATCGCCCAAATGTCCTCCATAAAATAAACACACCTGGTATTTATTATGTCCGATAATTTCAAACAAGCGTAAGTGTAAATTATAAACCTTTTATAATTTACACTTACTTACCTAATTAATGCCATTTAAAGTGCCTACCCTTCCCTAAATAAGTTCTGAAAGCAAAACGCTTTAAACGAAATTCCTCAGTACGGACTTATTTATTCGGGTCGTGGGATAATGAGTGAAAGTAATTATGTGGCAACATTCACCGTTACATCCCTTTAAGCGCGACCCATCCAGGGATTACCGGGATCTTCCGCGCATACGCACTAAGGATTATATTGATACGTGCGACTCCGCTTGACTTGTTTATCTATGTAAAAGGGTCGGAAAGCAATCCCTTTTATTACAATTGAGGACATAATCGTGCGCGTATGTCTTATTATTGTCTGTTATGTTACCGGGATACAAAACATATTCAACTTTTATTGTTTTCTTCGACTTCACAACTTGAGTCGCTATTAACTTGGGGTCTTGTCATAACACTTGCGTTTATTGTTGTGATTGTATCTTTATGGGATATCAAGTGCTTAGTATAATTCTGTTTGTTCTGCCAGAATGTAGGGTCTAGTTAGTTGGGTCTTTTTGTTGGCCATTCCCGGAAGTGCGCCATTTATTTAGGTCTAAACAGAACAAGGGATAGCTTCTCAAACACACAGTAATACTCGAGAATCTTTATTGGTTACTGATATGAAAACGCGGAAATTCCAAAGAGTTAGTGATTTCTAACCAAATAAATACTTGCTTAATCTTCAGGCCGAAGTAAAACCATCTTCATTTTTTCCTGAATAAATATTTATCAAACTGAATAAAACGCAAATCAAATCATGTTAGGAAGTTCATTGAGGAAGGTTTGTAGGAAGTTATCCATTTACAAAACTTATTTTATTTTCTTTTGGACGTCCCAAAAGCGTTAGAGCGTCGTAGAGCATCACGGCCACATCCCTCACTTGGGCGCGTTTCTTTCGAACCCAACCGTAAAATAGACGCGAAATGTGTAAATGGAAAACTCTTTTTATTGTCGGGCCCCAGGCACGTTACGTTATGGGTACGGGTTTCTCGTCCCGCCTGCCGCCCGCCCCGCGCCTTCGCTCTCTGCCCGTCTTATCAAGTTTTCTTATATCCTAGTTACCGCTCAATTTGGTGAGCTTTATATAAAAATCTCACCCTCTTGGCTCCCTCTACAAACGAATTGCTTTTAAAATATCGCGCTACGTGCGCTTCCGGCACTCTATAAAAGATTAGGTGTTAAGTGAAACTATTTTTATCGGATTTATGAAGTGTACTTTATTTTCACGCTGAAAACTTGTCCAGGGTATTACGCTGCTTCAAGACGCTGGCACGTCGGATGACAGCGGACGGGCATCGGAAAGGCTTACTGGTAGTTCGGTGGCGCCTCGTGATCCCGATTCTTCCCGCGACCGCCTTAGTGACGTAAGTACTCCGTCTCAACACAGCTTTGTGATCTTTTCAGCTATTATCGAACTTTTATCGGTTGCGCATTGTTGCTATAAAATACAAAGCCCTATAAGCAGTGTGAGTCAACTCTAAACTTGATAATTTGCGTAGACATTGACAAACCATTATTTGTAGCTACGAATCTCGTAGCATCATTCGTAACATTCTACTCACGAAAAATTTCAATGATCACTCGCTTCGCTTCGATATCAAAATTGTCTCGAAACAATATTGTTCATCCTGACCGTTTGTTAACGTGTATGTAAAATACCCTTATTATAACGGATTTAGTACATTATAGAGGAATACCTAAAATATTTAGTTTTACCATTCATTTACCTAACGATGTCGCCTCAGTCCGCTCGACTTAACGTGTTGAAAAAATATACCAAATAGAGAAAAATAATTTGCATGTGATCTTTAACATAAATAATTTCATCCGATTTATAGGAATGCATTACTAAAAGCTTGCTGTATCACTACAAACCTGGTTATCAGTAGATCAATGTTCGTTCACCATCTTTTTGTATTTCTTTGCGCTAATCCCGTCTCTCACTTCGTTTTTATTGAAATCAATCGGCTTGTTAAGTCAATAACATTAATATTATCCATTTCCAAATAACGATAAGCCGTTCTCCTTCGAGACAAACCCTTATTTGTAAACTTAAGACCTTGTAATACACACAATTTATAGATCCCGGTTGTGTTCAAGTTATTTAAAGCAAATCTTGTAAATTGCGTCTTCATCGTCTCGATTTGGCGGACAAGAAAATAATTTTCGCGAAGTCTGGGAGAGACGGGACCAACTTCACCCACTCCAGTCACTCCAGTCCACTCATATGTTCGCTTTCTGTCTCCTACCTACAGGCCAGTAGCCGCTGTAGTTCCGGAAAAGGCTATATCGTGAGTATTCTCATTGTTGTCTTAAAACAGTTTCTCTCTGGTTCTGGTATGCGCCTCGCACGACCACTCTACTACGCTTGTGTTTGTTCCGGTTTTGATTTACGTAATCAGCAATCGAATCATGCATGACTTTTACTTGCGTTTTTTTTCGAGTAATTTTTTTCCCGCTATTTTCTTTCAAAATCGTCTAACAACGCAGCTTTGAATCGTGCTTATTTCATTTAATTTGTAAGTCAGTGCGAAAACAATAAATTAACAATAAATCCCATTGGTTTTCCTGATGACATATAATAGTAGTACATGTAATGGCTATAATTCTCTATTACTGTGTGCAAATTTACCCAGGTCACGCAGCACACATAGAGGCTGTTCGATATTCGGCGCGTATCGCAGCTAAATCACGAGATTTGTCGGGGCGGTGCCGCTCGTAGCCTCGTACTACATAACATTACCTGCGCCCGCCCTGAATACTTCATGTTCTGTATTTATTTGAAATTGTAATATCTCAGCCTGATCCCTTGTTTCCCTCGGCGCGAACTTACCTCGTAAATAACGCGTAACGTATTCGTCGATTTATGTTACGATAATAGTGTATTCTCTCACGGGGATAACTTTTCAATGTAACCTTGCAAGTCTTGCCTAATCTGTACTTGAATATACAAGACAATATTGTTTAAACAATCTGCCTCTAAACAAAAGACGTAATGAATAACGAAGCTTATTTATTTAATTATTACCTTATGTAGGACCTTAGCGTGTTTATTTAGCAACGGATCAAGTTTTTAGAGAAACGTAAATATACTCACATCGAGAATTGTGAAATATAGCAACTTTGGCTACCGTTCATATGCATGAATCATGGTTATCCAGTTTTTCATGAAGAATACTTGTCCTAACACTAATTTCTCTTCTGTTACAGTGTGATAGTGAAGGCGACGACGACAAGGCAAGTACCTTTATTATTTAACTTCTCAACTCTACAACTGATGCTCCTGGGCGATATTTACGAATCGCGTAAATTAATTAAAACCGTCTCTCGACTCCGGCTCTTTGAGAGTTAGGAAAGTTGAAACAGAGCGCTGGAAATAAATGTCCGTGTAATGTAAGTGGCGAAGTTGCTCGTTCCCGGTTTATTACCCGGACTGACTCGCCTGCGCGGAGTGATTAATCTCACGGGGGCCGGCGAGTTGTCCTTCGCACCTGTTAGCAAATTGTTTAGTTAGGATACTCACGTTTTAATTGGACCGCTCCAAATGGACTGAAATACGTTTCCGATTCGTTTGATCTGACCAAATATTATTCTAAACAATTTGGTGTTAAAACAAATTGTGAGGATTAATGGGAAGTTTCGGTTTGTGAATCCGCTCCTAAGTGCTTTAACTAGCTCGTCAACAGGTTGTGAAATGCGGTTCAAAAGCGGGTTGAGTTTTAGCGCTCTCCGACGCGTGTCGACGCCGCCGCTACCGCTCGAGCCGGCAAAGGGCGCTGATTACGCGCCGTTGCTCTGTTCCTAATTAACAAATTGGCGCACACTGCAAGTGCCCGTTATTAAATACATTTAACCAAGCCTCTGGCGTTTCATATATCATGCCGCTACGCCGCTGCAAAGTAATCTTAAAATTAATTACTTTTCTATCCTATTGTTTAAATAGGTACTCACTTAAATCGTTTATTTAGATTTAAAAGAATTTATTTAATTATAAAATTACTTATTTTAATTAAATACAAGAGCCCCAGGCTATCAGTTGTCTAAACAGTATAATATCTAAAGAAAATGTGTGACAAAAGGTGAGGTTGAGTAGAATCAGTGGCAGCAGTCGTGCAAATCCTAAAGCTTTAGTGTGATAGCATTGTTCGGAAGCACCCGCAAGCCCGGCTCGACCACGTTCCCCTTAATCTAATTATCTGGCCGCTTCGCTGCCGACTCCGTCCGAAGCACCCCACCCTCAATTTCTCTCAATTTTCTCCAACGAGAAAGCTAAGCATAAAAGTATTTTATTAAACGATCCATCCCTTAACGTTGAATAGAATCTCAGAATTTAAATGAGTTTCAGATGTCAAGCTTTTACTGTTAAAACTTTTTAATAAGCAATGCTTTTTGAAGATGCACGAATTTTTAAGTTTACATCTCATGAAATTCCAATGAGAAAATTTGTTGGACAACTGAGTCTGCCGTTAATGAAAACAAAATGAATGTGGTCCCTTGATTACTTTACTTTCGTTTTTTTTTATTATTTATGAGAACAATATAAAATTAAAACGTTTCGTTATATATGTTCACCTAAGCTAAAATAAAATTTAATAACTCATGATTGTTTCATGTTTGTTATCTCATAAATTATGAATTTAACTAATGTGCTTCACGTTACAGAATGCTATCATATTTAACCTTAATACTCTCTATTTAACGCTGTAGTATCTAATGTTTTAATTGTACGGCTAAACATAATTGAATATGAAATTGAGTGGCACAATAATGGCGGTAAATGGATGCCTGAGCGGGAAATCAGTCTGAGCTCCGGTGTTGTACAGTATTCGATTAATTAAATTATCTTTGTGAAGTTGCTTGCGAAGCGGATCGCTCGAAGCGACACACGGGCGAGCTAGTGGCAAGTGAGAGTAGCTGATAGTTGGTGTAGACTGGAGAACAGGCAATGTTCGCTACACTTAGCTAGAGAGCGCCACTAACTCGATCCGATTCCACTTGGGCTATTTGCGCCCCGAGTTCAATTATGCCTTCACTTTGATATGCAAATCCAGTCGCTTTTGGCTAATTACGTAGACGTTTCCGTAGCATCGTTTCAAATGTCAACTTACAGTGCTTCCCTCGCAATCTTCCAGTAATATGTGCTTACGTGGAGGCAAACACCTATGTTCCTGTTACATTTAATTGGTATAATTACTAAGAGTAAATGCGCTTGCAGCTTTCTAGTCTAGGTTTCTTCGTTAGCATGTTCATTTCTGCTTTGAAAATCTTATGATACTTACATCCATGCCTTTGAAAAAATGCTGGACTTTATCAGACAGCATCATCTATCCCCAAACTAAAAAGAGCTTGAGCTATACTGGGAATCATATGCAAATATTTGCAAATCGTACAAATATATGCGGCGAGACACGAACTCCCGCAAACCTTCAGAGACCTTTAAAAAAATGCTGAACATTATCACATCAAACGTCATCATCTAGCCCCAAACTAAGCAGAGCTTGAGGTATAATGGGAACCATATGAAAATATTTGCAAATCGTACAAATATTTGCGGCGGGAATCAAACCCACACCTTCAACCGACCGCAACCTTCTGCGTCGCCCACTACGCCACAGATGTTGTAACATCCATACAACTATACTTCGCAAGGATTATTTAATAACTTCGACCACGCTGCTACAGCATTAGTCAAATAAACGCTTTGTGTAACATACAAATTAAATTGACCCTCGTTTGTATGAAATCTGAAAGCAGAATTATGAATAAATTGAGGTTGAACTCTCCGTGGCTCGCAAACTCTATTATTGGCTTAACAGTAACTGAACCGTCCTCCGTAAACCTTACTCCTTAGTCTTAGATAGCTTACCGTCTCACTAGAAAATTTATTGAAATGTTTGATTTATAAATTCTGTACACGGCATAATTATTTAAAATAATTTAATTATTTGTGCCAGAAAACATCGAAAACGAAAATTTTCAACGTGTCCGTTTAATTAAAACCCAGTTTGTTTTGCAATGTAGCAATTTGTCCGCAGTGGACATGCATACCAGATTAAAATTATGAACATTATTATTCTCTTTCATGCCGCATAACAGCAGCGGTAATATTAAATTGTCATTCATGCTCATTTAAATTGAAATGAGAGTAATTTATATTGCGGTCACAAATTAATACGTGCTCCGGATTATTAAATGGGTATCGTGGATTGTTAACTCGTAATGTGATAACAAATGATTATAGCGTGGGTTTACAGGCATCCATCGATATTCGTCTGTGAGCATATCACTTCTGGTCGATTTGTTCGTTCCCGTCGTCAAAGGTGGGAGGTATTGTAGTGGAGGCACAATCTGTAGGCGCACAGATCCGTGAGGGAGGCTCTGCGGCACATTAATAAGCTCATGAATACTGATCGCCCGCCACGCTACACAGATTCTATCAACACCAGTCTAACTTTCGTAACTTACATAACTATCCGTAGATCAAATTTATGGAGCGAATATCGTACTTTATGTTACTAAGCCTGAGTAGAGAACAGGCTAATATAAATCACATTATGATTCTACACTTACATAGACATCTTATGTAGGAATATATGTACCTATTGTTCACTTGAGAGTTACGATTGCTTTAAAAACAGAACAAACTTATTAAGAGAGTTTTATTTTTTTAAATAACGTCTAGGCTGCCGCAGAGTAGTAAAAAGGCAATGAATAAAATATTTTGGTGTGTGCATTGGAGCGCTCGCCACTTGGCAAAATTTACCTTACGCAAACCTACCTCAGTTAATTGAAAGAGCTTCTTTTCGTTTGCTGTAATATTTTATGGTACGAAGTCTGCGTCAGTGCGGTTAAAAGAAATGATCTCAGTTCGCTCCACACAAGCTCTCTTTAGCCCTCTCTGTCGGAAGGGGCGCTTACGACCCTCCGAAATATTGCTTATGAAGCAACAAGAAAATAATTTAATCTACTCTACGGAATCGGAATATAAATTTGTTTTCAACATTATCTTAATCGCTACTCCTATTTTATCATCTTTCATCGTTGGCTTATTTCTCAGAATTCTCTTCGCTTTCATTTCCTTTGAATGAAAAATACCTTCGGGGAAATGTTTTATAAATCAGCAATTACTGAAGTTTCCACAGATTGCTTTTTTATTAAAATTCTTTTGTAACCTTGGGGTCGGGATTTTAATATTTTTCGTTGTTTGTTTCGTATGTGTGTGTTGTCGTTAAATAAATGTCGAAACATTGTGGAATAGTCGTTAAGAGGTTGTAATAATTAGTGTTAAGTTGTCGGGAGGGTCGGGTCTGTGGCGTACTTATGTGTTGGTACCGCAATAAATCGGCCGCACCCACGTTCGCGGCGGCGCTGTTGCACGCGAGATAAGGCCCACCGCAATACCATTAACCAACTACAATGTCACAGCTCTGGCTATCAACTACCCCTTTGACAACTAGGCGCATAATGCACATGCCTACTCCACATGCTTTATTACAACTTTCTTATAATCCATCATACTCTACAAACCCATGTTTACATAACCCCCCAATTTTATGAAATACTATAGTATCAGTAATATACGACATAACTACGTGATTAACATAATGTTCCTAGAATGTTCTACTTTTGTCTTGTAAACGAGCATAAAGTGAAAGAACAAATTGCGAGTTTCCCCAGTATTTTCCCCGCTCGGAAAAATATATGTTTTATTAAAGCTCGGCATTTCCGAGAGCGAGGCAACCCTCGGGGCTAGGGTGGCTGGCGGGTGAGGGGTGACGTGGAGGGTGAGTTCGGCGGCGCGCCAGTGTATAACAGACAGTAGAGGATATAAAACATATTTACGCGCCTATAAAGTACTCTCGTACGCTCGCTCTCCACCATTTTCTTTTGTTCCTTGCTCGCAGCCAATGATAATGCTTTCTCCCGTTCGGTTAAACTTATTTCTTGCCGTCTTATCTGGCTTTTCTTCGGCACTTTTATTTATAACCGGAGTGGTGAAACGTGAAGTAAACGGTCTCGGTATCGGCTTGCCTTTGACATATGTTGGGCTATAATATTTGAATATCTGCTATGCTATCATCATCTCAACATTGATTCGTGTCATGGCCATGGCAAATAATAAACCCTTTTTGTGACAACAATAAATTATGAAGTACATTGATTTACCAGGATTGTTAATACAGTATCAGATAAACTGATTTTATTCTCGTATTGTTAAACCATTTTGGTCTCCAGTGTATAGCTATAAATTAATTGTTTGGTGTTACTTTATAAAAAACATATTGATATTCAAACAATATTCTTGCTCAATATGCAAATCTATGAAAGATACACTGGACAGAGGCAAACTACCCCTTACTTGGGAAAGTTTGGACTTATCCAAAGAATGTATAACTTTCTGTGGTTTTCCATGTTTTCATAAATAGCAAATAAATTGTACTTTTGTATTCTTAAAAGCATTCAATCTGTATTGAAATCATAAATAGTAATCCTCTTTTTTCTTAATGCATGCAAGTGAATTCCACCAAACTCTTCTCATTTCCCCTCTTATTCTCATGAAAAGCTTGTGAGTAGTTATCATACATTTGATCATATTCTATTAAAGTCGGCGAACAGTAATAGAGTACGTACTTGATGCCATTCAGAACGAGTAGAACGGAAGCCAGAACGTTAACAGCAAAGCGAGGAGCGTCTTAATCTCGCGCGACAGTACGGCTCAGAGCAGAAACCCCTTGCGTAGGTGAGAGGGTGTAATAACAAGAGTCGCCCCTCCCTCGCGTCTGAGGGGAAGCCTTCAGGCTTACCCGCTTGCAAACTTCTACAGAGATTCGTATTACTCCGTCGTGCTCGACTCTAACCGGCTTGACTTGGATAAGACCTAACTGGAACGATGTAAACTCAACCTTAAATACTTCGCTTACAACTCTTCCATTTCGAGCCTTTGTCAGCTAACCAGAATTGTTATTTGTATCATAATAAATGTTTACTGTCTGATGTTATTGGCTGCGAAACGAATTCTTTCAATTACTTCGTATAACTGATACGATTTGAGCAGATGGTTTTGTGTTTTCACTTGGTTTTTACAAATTTGGAAAAGGAAATGTGAAAAGATTTTTGCCACTTTTGGAGCAATAAGACAAAGAGGCGTCATCAAAGAGCCGTAATTATCCGAAGGCGGGCGAGTGTTAGCACTCGACGCCGAGGTCGAGATATCTCTCGACGGATCAGCAGCTCACTCGGGGTGCACTCTGCGATTCCGTTTGTCACTGCACCCGACTGCGGTCTGAGCTCTCGCTCTGATAAACGCATGTCAACGTGCTTTGAATACGGCGCGCGTTTAACCACTGTATCTGCCGACAAACTGACTACACACTACCTACTGCAATATTGAGTCGTCTGTAGCGCACACATTATGTGATCTATGAATGCAGTTTGTGTCATATCCAAACGAGATCATGCCTTTCATGAAATTGCCTATGAATATTCCGAGATGCTTTGATGTTCAAGAGCTATGAATAATACATGAGTGCGGAAGTCCCTTTCATAGGGTATCAACAAAAAGGTGTACAAGTCTAAGCTTGGAATCACTTGTTGTGTCTCTAGTTTATCGCGTTACCAAGTTTGTATATTAATACTTCAATAATCTCCGCCATGGTTAAAATAGTCGTCATCGTTGGCTTTACCCATCACAGATGATTTAGGTGACTTTAGTCAAATTATGGCTAAAACCTATGCGGGTTAGGAAATCAATACCACATATTCGTAAAAGATATACCCTCGGAATAACCTATATTACGGGGCTTTTAATGCATTGGAGACTGTTAGCTCACTTATGTGCTACATGGCACGCATGTTATCGTATGTGATGTGATGACACCGTCAGCCACTGTGCTTAGCCACGTTTTTTTTTCCAAGCGCCACGATCTCCCAGCAACGGTGGTTTACTTTATAAGTTGCAATGTCAACAAAAAATCAAAAACACAAGCCATACATTTAAAAATAAAGTATAGTAGTACTGATTAAATCAGAGCTCCTGTAAGTAGGTACCACAGTTCCAGAAGCGACAATATTTCCTGCCGAGTGGCGGCACTACACGACACGATAGGCAGATAAGCCGGGTCGGCTATTTGCACGTCGCGCGTCGTGTGTACGACGGTACCGTCCGTAATTAGCCTGCCGCAAAGTTCACCGGAATGCTACACGAACACCCCAACACTACCCACCGATACACACGCCTGATTTATACGAGCACCTAAACACCACTGGAAATTCGTTTTGTACTATTTGCACTGCACCACTTGCGAAAATGCGCTGGCTTTTTTTTTAATGTTATTCGTTTTCATTGTAAAAGCATCGATACTGTTGAAAGTATTACTTTGTACTAAAAATATTTAGAATATCGATTTCATGTACATCTGAATAATGACCCAATAAAAATAGCGAACTGTCGACACGAACTTTAATTGAGAATAGGTTCAAAGGTGAGTGCTTCCCCGTTCAACCAAAAACATATGCTCCATTCTACCCAATCCAAAAATCTAAGTCAGTGTATTCTAAACAATACAGTCAATACAATCATACACCGTAATATTCCCATTCAACCTTAAATCAATTATTAAGGTTGAAATCGTGAAAAATAGCGTCAGCAGAAATAAATCCAGTGATACAAATCCAATGTCGATCATAGCTGTTCTTACTTCATTATGAAGTTTAAGGATTCTCGGCGAAATACTTCTTACCTGAAGAAGTAAGTGCAAAGTTATCGGCGGTAATGCTATCCCTTTCTTATTACTTTACGTCTTCTAATGACTTAGTTGCGATTTCCCCACACGTAGTCTAATTGATACAAAGTTCTCTTTAAAAGTTTTTGAAGTTCTTTGTGCTAACTAAAAAAAACAGAGGAGCTGACAGTTTAAAATCATCAGTTATTCATCATCATCAGTTAAGTCGATTATTGGATCCAAAACTAACAATATTTCGTTATTTAACTTTTCGACTTTCGTCTCCGCCCGCACAAGGCCTACGTAGGCCGCCGAAAGTTTTTGTTCGCGATTTGCCTGATGCTAGTGAATAAAAGTGAATATCAGCAAGATGATGTAATTGATTTTTATCTTCATATCTTATAAAATTTTAACATTTAATATTATGAAAGTTGTCCAGATCTATACACTAGATTGATAGCAACATCTCAACTAATTTTATTTTAAGGCTAGGCTTTCAGACAATTGCGTCATGTGAAACGAGTAAAGAGAAAGGACATATCGTCAAGAAAGATAAGACTTTTAACGGTTCAAGTTTCAGCGGTCGTTATTTCTATCGTAAATTGCTGTAGATCGTTAGTGGCGCATAGCGAAGGGAAACAAGGAAAACAAACATGCGAAGACAATGTGATAAAACGGTAGAATCCACCGGCGCACTCCATCGTGACTTCAACCATTAATAATTCGCCAACTTCGCGACAACAGCCAATTTATACATTCCGTCTGGAGTGGAAATTCAGTGAATTATTATAAAGTAATCTAAGTTAGTCGACCCGGACGACGACGAGCTTGACAGGTGTTTAAATATACCGCAACCGTTTCCCCGCTTCGCCTCAGAGACAATCTCCGTATTACATACAAGATGTAGTCACTCTAGCGTGCGGTTGCAAGGGCTTTCCGAGCTTACCCATTAATTGCTTGCTTGTTCCGAGAACACGTAAACTGAATATGGCCGTGCATCTATGTCATGTTTGACTTTAGGATTACGTTATAATTCTTAGTGTATTATGATTTGATACGCTGCTTATCTGTAATTTATTTAGATAAATGGCATTGATGTTACAGAAGATATTCATTTACCGGCGTACTGAAAAATAAAGCATGATTTTGTATCATGAATAAAAAAATCATTTTGTTTTTCTTCGTCGTATGAGTTAGTAGCCTACTGTGGTATCGGAATTTTTTGGCTTTTTGTTGATTCTAAACAAAACAAAATATTATTGTTATAATTTTTATTTGAAAGTTATACGGAGATTATTATAGCCTTTTAATGTGTATCCAAGCGGACGGAACCGGTCGTGTCGTGACGACCGGCGCGGGCTCTCATGTAATATTGCCAGTGAACATTCTCGCGAGCTCATTTAAGGTTTTTGTCCACGTCTTCATGTTTATCTTTTTACTGCCCTGCTATTGAACCGGGCCCGTATCGCTTACATCGCCATTGACTGTGGCGAATTATCACAGGGCCGCTTTCTTTTACACGTTAGCAACAACTAATCTTAATTAATCTGATTGGGCGGCCAGATTCTATCTCGGCGCTTGCCTATTTATCTTCAGTTTTATCGCTCTATAGATTTGTAGCACTAACTCAGTGCATTATTCAGATTGTTAAACAATTTATCTGTAGATTAACATTGTATTATTAACTCAATTCGTGAGCCGTGCCCACGAAGTCTAGTGCTGTTTAGTAATTGCTTAGATAAACCGCAAATGTGTAAAACAAAACGTTAACAAAACCAATGTAGTTTTAGGCGAAACAACAAGCTGTCAGGTTGTTCTTTTATATTCAGTTTCCCCATAAATAACTTTCCTTATCGATGCCGACACGCCGCTATCTTTCCCATCTCCCCGACACCCACGCCTCCGGCAACGACCACCGTTTATAGTAATTTGTCGTCAGAAAAACATTAATCTGCTACTTCATTACCGGCCAGTGATTGATATCTTTTTCTAAATAGGCAATTGGGTAATTATGAAGCTTTTGTATACCGCGTTTAACTTACAAATTTTATTTAACGACTTGTCATAAACGTGCGAGAATAACGTGTAAGAAGACAGAACATTATTATTTATATGGATCCTAAAGTACTGCTCGACGGTGCTTTAGCGTTCTTCGTGTCGGATTATTTCCCTCTTTATGCCGGCGAGCGATGCGTCGACCACTTTGTTGTTTTATACTTCGTCTCGGAGCGACTTTATGCATCGCCTCATTGCTCTTCGCCGTTTCGCTTAGTTTCCCCTCTCTATTTTCAACTCACGTTACTATGTAAATTTATTTTAAAGCAAGCTATCTGCCGGCGGCTTTATTCGTACCCGTTTAGCGTGCTTTACCTCTTTTTTTCTCGATAATCAGCACTTACTCAGTACAGTAATTACAACATTATCATGATAAGACCACTAAACGTAAAGTAAGTATTAAAAAATCTCTGGTCTTTATTTGTTGTATTCGTTGAAGTTGTAGAGTTTATAGAGCTCTAAAGTCATAAAGACAACTACCCGCAAGAGTTATGGCCAATTGAGATTAAGTTCAGATAATCCATTAATAAATCAGCTAAAGTGCACAATTTGTTCGATTATTCTCCGGCAAACAAACGGCCGTAACGAAAAGAGTAATAATACTAGCCGCCCACAATCGTAGGCGCGCCGTCGACAAACGCTCAGATACAAACTACATTTTTATACGGAGAGCAAACAAAATGAGTTAGTGGTGCCGTAGCCTCGCTTTTCCCTGTATTCCCGGCGAGCGAGCTTGAAAATTCGCTTTAATACCTTTGTTTTACAACGCTTTGCAAGCTCTGATGCTGCGCGAAACATTTTCATGTCAAGTTTATTTTGTTAGAAAATCTACACTATATTCAACATTTTTCGCAGATTTTGTATCAATGAAATTTTGATGTTTAATATTTACGCCTACAAAGCTTTTACGCCGGGGGATATGGAATATTATGCAAAACGATCGTTCGTAACGGGACGGTAGGTAACTCAAAAGCTTTATTTTCTTTTCATCCCTCCGGTCACGTTGTCGCGGGCTTTGTTGGTTTTTTGTCAACCTCTACACACAATGCAAAAAAAGCGTATTGTGTTTCAATTGTATTCCTGCGAAGTGTATGATTTTTATTCATACCTAGTTTTTACAAGTCACTTTTTTTCTCATTCTGTGGACAAGTTATGAAAATAAATACATCACAAAGTTAATAAAGTTTGCCCCCCAATGTACTAAGTTAGTAGGTGTGTAGTATAAGTGTGTACTCCACAAAAATTTTACTGTTAAATCAGTTTGCCGAGTGTTAAAGGTATGATCACTCTTTGTGGAATTAAATAAAATAATAGAATCTCCCGTTTGAGTTTATTCATTACATCCCGCCGCGAGCGTAGGGTGGCCTCCCGCCCCCACTCTACTCGCTTTATGGATATAACCTCGACAAAATACCCCTAAAATTGCACTGTTTTTATTACGTTCTCTCTTTATCTCTTTGGTTTGTTGCTCCATTTTATGGTGTTATTATTTTATTCGTGAAATAGCGCGAGTTGTTGATATAATAGGGAATCTAAGTCAACTTTTAATCTCATAGGGTTAGCTATCGATACTAAATTAAGTGCATTTATCACAAATATAAAAATGCAGTGGTCAACGCATACTATCTTTAAGGTATATATATAATGCGTTATATTGTCTTCGTTTTAAAGTAGCCTATATATAATATTATACTATAATATTTCTGTCTAAGAAATCACGAATTCACGACGTAAGATTTGCCATGCTACGCACAAATACACAACCACAATTCATGTGTTACTTACAATACCTATTTTAAACGATTTACATACATACCTGTCAACTTTAGCTTTTTTACTATATTTCAAAAGCATAAAACAATGTTCTGGACTCTGTATTGGAAATAACATATGACATAATTAAATCGTTCGCCGGTAGCAACATTGCTGCGCAGGCGCACCAGCTTGTAATTAATTAAATTCTTTTTACAATGACGTTTTGTTTTGTTTTTCGTATATTTTAGTCAGTGGTTGCCTATGTCTGTATACACATAAGATATATAATCGTAAAAATTTACGGGCTTTTCGGAAATCATAAGAAAATTCAAAAGGTTCTAGTGTTTAACAAAAATTAAGCATTTCGTCTCATGTCTACTTTTGGTATTTTTATAGTAATTTAATTGACGTATAAATTTCCTAATGGGCTCCTTAATGTATTGCAAATAATGATAAAAATTATACTAAATCATATTTTGTCAATAAAATCAAACTAATTTTAAGTTAATGACTTGCTTACGTATTCTAATTTATACCCGTTGATATGAAAATTATCTTGTCCCAATAAATAAAATCGATGTAGAAGCTATTATTTCATGACATAATAATATAAATGTCAGTGGTGATTTTATAAAACGAAAACATAGTTTAGATGCCAAATAGTTGCGAGAACAGTAAAACAAAGCGACTGGCAAAAGACCAAGTCGCGCAGACACCAGTGGATGAGCGCGCCATTTGCAACGCAGCAAGTTGCATACTAGTAGCGCTGTGATGGAGCGTGTATCTTGCCCGAGCTTAGTGCAGATTTGCACGGATACGTTTTAAATGGAGCCGCCAGATCGCAATTACACTCCCTTTGAGCTTGCAGAATGCGTTATGACATTCAATTCAATTTGGCGCACAAAGCCAGCGTCGAAATTCTCTTTCTCTTTATCCGAATAGTACGTACTCTTATGTAACAGAGGTTTGTTGGCGAAATAGTGACAGGCTGTTAACAACAGCCTATGCACGCAATATAACTGAAATTTACCTCTTTGATTTATACGTTAAAATGCGAGTGGAATTTTAAAAATGTTTTCCAGCTTGATTGTGCCAACTATGTGCCAACACGATTTATTGAATATGAATGAATCGGAACTACAAAATGCTTTTAACAATATAGTTGTAGCATTTGTATAGAAACTAGATATATAAATATGCTGCTGAGATAATTTTGTATTAATGTCTGACGGATTAGTCTCTACCTCTCTAGTGAGCTGAATGGTTGGGATGACTGGCTGTCGAGTTGTTTCAAGCGTTGTTGGCAATGTGTTAGCACGCTGGAATGTCGTTGGTGTCCACCTGGCCCGTGGCCGTACATTTCATCATCGTCACCCCTTTGATGTCACAGGAATATGCCTATGCTGTTCACTGCCTGACTAGACTGGTTGGAATGCAATTAGCCTACTAATAAAACGGTGCTGCTAATTGTTTTCGAGTCTTCTCAATTTTAAAACTATCTATGAATAAATTGATATTTAATTCGTTACACAATGTAAATTGATCTTGCGAGCCATTTATAAACGCCTTATTGTAGCGCATAAATCAAGCTTGTCTCGTCTACGTGTTTGTTTTGTAAATTAATCGCGCTTGTAATATTGAGATTAACTCTGACTGAGAGTAAAATTTTATGATTAATTGAATAGGTCGGCTGCTTTTATCCGAGTTATTGTAAACTAGCGGTCCGCCCCGGCTTCGCACGGGTAGTTAATAAAAAAATCAAAAATTATAACTTTTTACACACACACATACACCCTTTATTTCTTGATAATAAGTATTAACTTCCCTTCCGTACCCCCGTAACGCTTATTTCATTGCTTTGCTGCCTAGCTAGCCGAGCGGGGTAAGCGGTGGCATGACCACGCAACTTTTTTCAAATACTTACATTTTTAAACTCGTGATATCTTTTGAATAGAATGTCCGAATTGAATGATTTTAAAAGTTATTAAAATTAATTAGGATTAATACCGAGTGACAAATAAAAATCATTTTCCAGTGCCGGCAGTTCAATTCATTTTTTAAAATAAATTAACACCTATTGTACACATATTATGATGTGATTTAAATAGTCGTAGTACATTATTTTGTTCTATCATCAATAGTTTTCGCAGCGCACGCGATGTAAGGAATTTTTTACACCTCGGGTTACATTATTGAAATTTTAGTAAGGAACCCTAATTTTTTTGAAAATATAATATAGCCTATAACACCCGGGGATAGTGTAGCTACCCAACGGTGAAAGAATTTTTTAAATCGGTCCAATAATTTCGGAGCCTATTCAATGCAAACAAACAATCAAATCTTTCCTCTTTATAATATTAGTGTAGATAATTATTAATACGCTGCAAATGGAACTTTACGGCTTTCTTTGTTCCATTTATAAAATTCCTACCATATTTACAGTTTTATATTGAAACTCAAGCTATCTAGTAAAGCGGTTGTGTCGTTGAAACAGTAGCCAAACTATTACAACAAGCTCTACAAACAGAAATAGTTCACCTAATTGGCCTTTGTTTATCGAAATAAGTTGAAACTGTAAGTCTTTAACATAATCAAAATTAGTACATCTTGGTATCATTTGTAAATTACTTATATTTGGGGTTAAGTCGTTAATTAATGAAAGCCGAGTGAGGTGAGTCTCGATTAGCGGAATAAATTGGGCTTGCGGCGGGCGCAATCCCCGACGCAGTAAACAGCGCCGACAACAAAGGCAACTCGGCGGCAGCCCCCAGCGCGGGAAGGCGGGCTTAATGCTTACTCATTATTTATTCACATCTATAACGAGATTGTCAGTGCTCCCTGTCCCCGCCTGCTGCTCTACCGCTCTACCTTCAGCCTGCTCGCTTTATTTGTCTGCACTTGTACCGTCGGTCGTCGCGTCGACGCTGTATTATTTACTCCCGCTCGCTCTTTTTGCTCAGATTATTTTATTTTCCAACGAGTTATAAAGCTATTACTGTCTCCTTTTAAGTTCTCCCGCTCAAATTTAACCAACAAGTCCCGAGCGCTCGTATCCCAACGCGAAGTAAGTCTCGTGTACCGATATGATTTTATTGAAATACATTTTCCCGTCGAACGTCTGTTTTATTTGCATACATATACGAGTCTCCTGAATACTCGATATGCGACCGCGCTCAAACGAAATGGATACTTTGAGATACAACATCCAATATTTGCGTAATATGCTGGTTTGTATTTGAGTACTATCTGACTCCATAAAAAAATGTACCAGATGAACTTTCTAAAGCCTCGTCTGAAGCTATCTTTCTTCGATAACTCACATCGTTGACTTGACAAAGTGTAAGCAGTTAATTGATCTAACTCTAGATAGAGCAATACGCGATATCGGAAAACAATGGTGAACTCCGCTTATCCATAAATCCAACTGAATTATGTGTGATGTTTTATAAAATTGTAGTTAACTGCTTTAAAATTACGATTACAAAAGCACCAGCAGAACCAGAAATGCCGCAAAAAGTAATATGGCACTAAAGAAATTTTATTCAAAAGATATGAAAGCTGTGAAGCACTTGCAAACGGCTAGATAATACCGTCAGATCCTCGACGTAGTCGTTGAAAATTTTATGTCGCCTCTCGCTGCATCCTCCGCTGCATTTCTCCCCCGCATTTGTAATTCCAAACCACGGAATACATACAATTACTAGACGTGACTGGTGGGCAAGGCCCGTTTTATGCTATTTTGCAGCAACATAAAATTTCAAAATTGTGTTCTTTTATATAAAATTCTTCATCAGATTTTTGATTTCTTAATCAAATACAAATTGATTAATTTCTTACTACCATCAGCCACATTAAAGAGTAGCAAACCCATAACAAACCTTAAAGCTCTTCCATTTGTTTTCTAGATTCCTTGTTCCGCACCCTCTTTGGCGCTGTCACTATCCCAATACGTATAATGCTTGTGTATGCCAACTACCGTGCGGAAATTAATGGAGTAGATATGAATGGCTTCTGCAATTTATTTTTCCTATCCATTACGATCTCCTTATGTTGTGATTTCTGTCTTCGCCTAACCACATCGTCTTACATTGTTATGATGCCATGGTTTTTCTTTTTTTTTACTTTTTATATTTATTCTACTGGGTCAAATAACACTGAAGTACTTCTATTTCTTTGTTAATCAGGTATTATGGTATTTCTATAATTAAATATATGTACAATCTACAAACAAAGAGACAACATTTTATATTGTTGCCTCTTAGTTTATATATTTTCGAATGAACTGCTGTTGCTGCTGAACAGTGAAACTGGCCCTTGCTACATCACCGGGACGAAACAGCAAAGGATTTTACATAGTATCTACTGTTATTCTAATTCTTACAGTGTTTTTATTGTAGTCTGTACCACACGTTGTGCGAGATTACTTCGGCTTTAGTGGAATCCGGAGCAGCGAGCATCCCTTTGTGCCGTCAACGCTACTCCGTTTTCCGCCTTCCCTCGTTTCTTTTTCACAAATACAGATTGAGATTCCTACGTTGCGAAACGGCACCGCAATTTCATACTTTCTGTTTTCATGTAAATCTGTTATGTCGCAAGCGAATTGTAAACTCCACTACTTGTTATGCTAGATACAAAAGTTCTCTTTCTTAACTTAAACCAACATTGAACTTGTATTTAAAACCATTATTTAATTAGTCAGTTCGCTTTGTGTTCATTCACGTCTGAATGTCTTGAAGTTTAGTGAGACAAGTTTCGCCTATCCTCATTAGAATTCCGTCTGTGATTGTAGTCTCTATTCATATGCAGACGGACACATTTGTATGTCTTGTGTGTTAGAAGTCGCGCTTTGTAATGTGTATCCTCGTTCGTTATCTAGCAAAACTTTCAAATATTCTACTGTCCCTTTCTCTTATAAGGCATTTAAGCTTTTTTTCCACAGAGACATATCGTACCTAAATATAAACATTTAATTAAACAAATGACAGCTAAGCACACAAATACTTATAAAATATAAAGAAACTGTTTACATTATTAAATGCGAGATATACAAAAAAACGATCCAACAATACGTTTACCGCAAATTGAATCAGGCTCGAAATAAATCCTGCGGTCGTTGTCTGACTCCCAATATCTCTCGGTCGGAATTTTCACCCCTGTTTGTCGTTGTCCGCCACCAAAAATATTTTCTCTCATGTTATTATTATGTCTCATCCGTAACTTATTAACCGTCCGGATTCTCAAAAGTTTTACACTGCTTTATCAAGATATTTGGGACATCCGTACTGTTTAACTAAAGGGATTATGTTTTCTTACTATTATGAATTTTGTTTACGCGCTGCTTTGAAATAATAATTAATGAGTCGCAGAAATTTTATCGCTGATCATTATCGAGGTCCCATTTCCCTCCCTCATTAGAGAGCGGGTATAGCTGGCAAACCCAAGGGTCGAGTGTCGTAAACCAAGCACTCTAGTGTATCGCAAGTGTTAATTACTTTTGTCACTCCGCACTCGGGTGGTTAACAAATCTCGTCGTTACATAATTCCGTCGCTGAGTACTGTAATTTACATCTCTTGACGCAACATTGTTTGTATAATAAATTATTATGCCTTCGAGCGTTCTTAACGGGCGACTAAATCGATAAGCGTCGTTTTTATTGCACCATTAACAAGCAGCGCGTGGGGTGAAGCGATTTCAATCTGCGTAATCAACACCGTATCGTACTGAACTAAACCTAATTGTAGGCACTTGCTAATGCATGGAAATCTACCTTTGTTGACAACAACGTTGAGTCTCAGATCAATATCTCACCTTATATTCATTCATTCAGTGTTAGTAATAAAAATGTGAAGAAAAACACTTTCCCAAACACGACGTAGGGCGAGTTACACGTGCTCAAGTAATTAAATTGTAAACTCACGATATTACTCCCCGCCTTAAACCGGTTAAAAGTAAACTTTCAGCCGTTTTTATTGCTGCCCCGAAAGTGGTAAAACGAGGGTAAAAAATAAATAGGACCTGCCTGTCGCGAGCAAGCGAATTTCCGGCACACTGCGCCGTGCCGTTCTGGACATTTCAATTTACAAATACAAAACTTGTGCCTTTGCATCTCGTTCGCAACGATCATTCGATTTATTGCATTGTGAGGTGAAATAAAAAAAATATGTTTTGCAAGCTGAAGAAAGTAGATTTCAGCGAACTCATTTGAAGCTAAACAAATCCTAAGTGTACCTGAATAATTGCGGTGACTATACATAGATTCCATAAAGCCGTTCGTCTGATCCAACTTTTTGTCGCTGTTTACACAAAAAGATCGTATCATTTTAATTTCCCCTCGGCATTATACTCTACCGGCTCTAATACTTTACGTGAAATCACAATCCCGCATAAAAAATATTCTGTTCTTCCCGTTGGGGAAAACTCTCATAAAGTGCTCTTATATTTATAGATATTTTATAGAGACAGTTACTGAAGACAAGTCGAGATTTATCTCGCTTATCCCGACCGCTTCGCTGTCTAGCTCTGGAATGGGGAGTCCCTTTATATTTTTTATTCGCGAATAAATGGTTTCAAATTAGCGTTTTCTGTGGGGTGTTTTTATTGCATTCTTTTATGATTCTTCATTTAACGTCTCAGGTAATAGTCTCACATTTATATAAATGTACCAACGACATGATTAAAACTAGTGGGTAAACTGGTAGGTACCCTCATGATCTCATCTACGTTATTCTTTCAATTACACCCAATTCCATTACATTGCAACCCTTTTGGGGTTGATTATTATAGCCTTTATTTTCTCAAAGGTAGGGCATCTCCATACGAAATGTACCCAAATCAAAACTGATTTGGCTAAACAGTCGTGATGGTGGCGTGGCATTATATAATATTAGTAGAGATATCGATCGTATGGATTAATCTTTACATTAACGCATAATATAGCTATCTTTGAAATAATTGATGACATATCATTATTTGATGACATATCATTATTTGATCACATGTCATTAACATAATAATTAATTAAAGTGATTAATGAGAAACACGGTCCTTATTTACTATTTCATTAGACGTCTTCTTACTCTTGACATTGAGGTTGCAAAGATGCATCACAATTTTTGTAGATCATCTGGAACCTACTCATAGAAATATTAGTTTTGACTTATTTTGCTATAGCCATCATACATCGCGGCTGCTTTTAATCGCAGTCGTAAAGCAATAAGTTATAAAACGAATATAAATAAATCGGTTTATGGTGGTTTTACTGCTTTTCGCGAATGTGCTATTGCTATGGACGGGATGCAGCGTAACTATAAATAATAACCTATGAGCGACAGATTAACGTCTAGGTGGCGATTGCGTCTGTAAGATCAGAATCAAGTAAGTACTACTTACTTGATTCTAATCAAGTAAGTACTACTTACTTGATTCTACAGTAGTAGTTTTGACTATTATTCTCCTGTTTTATATTCCTATATACAGGTAAATTAACTTAGAAGAGCAAAGGGTAAAATCAGAATACAAACATGATACTATGTAAAACACCAACCTACGCCAAGATCTTTGTCGGCAAACGATAGCAATAAATTGTTCAGATGATCTAACTTTGTTGTTTAACATGTTAGCAACTATCTAACATAAAGTGATTTTCCGAGTGATATATTTTTTATCCGCGTGCAGCTTCCGACGGTAGTTAACATGTGTAGCAAGCATCCAAATATACTCTGCTAGGCGGATTTTGGGGCGGGCGGGCGGCAGCGAGGTGGATGGCGACGGGCGCTTGCGCGCGCGGGGCGCTGGCGGGCGGGCGACGACCGACCGTGCCATTCTCGCCCCAGCCGCCGGGCGACGAACGCGTCCACGCCCGACGGCGTTCCACTCCTTTGTCTCGCGATCGCGATCCGAACCTACACCGCTGTTATTTTTGCTCTGTGACGCTTACCATTACTTACCGGTATTGGATACCAATTTTTGGATTACAGTGCCCACGGATTGCAGTGATTGAATGGATAATTTTTATAGTGTTTTTACCATTATATAGTTCTGAACTAAGTTTTTGAATAGTGGACTTCATAAACTTCTTTTAGGCTTAGAAGTGAACTTCTGGATTTCGAATGTCTGCGCTTGAGCTCGCCATATTTATCGACAAAATAATCTAAGCCATCACATATTAGATTCAAACGAGTTCAATAAAGTTATCATAGTGAGGATCAAAGATTCCCCCAAGAGCCATGCTGAGGGCGGGAACAAGAAAGAGGGCAAGAGAAAAAACAATAAACAAAAGGCGGAGACTAGTGTAACCAAAAAGAAAGAGAAGAACTCGCGGCCAGTGAAAGAAAAGGATAGCCAGAAGCGGTCTCCTTCCAAAGATGCAGCTAAGGTAAATAAATACCAAGCTAAACCAAAAGTCAATTGAAAAGAAGGAATACATAAAGTTTTATTCCTACGTGTTCTACTATAGTACCCATGAAACCATACCTGATTGCGATAAAAAAACAAGCTCCGCTCAACAATAAACAGACCGAAAAGTGATATTTATTTTATAAGATACTAGCGGCCCGTCCTGGCTTCGCACGGGTTAGGGCACTTTTTTACCACTTGGGTTATGTTACTTAAGTTTTGGTAAGGATCCCTAATCTTTTCTAGCATTAAATATAACCTATGTTTCTCAGGGTGAATGTAGCTTTCCAATGGTGAAAGAATTTTTGAAATCGGCACAGTCGTTTTTGAGTTTATTCATTATAAAAATACACACACAAAAATATTTTTTTTCCTCCTTATAATATTAGTGTAGACACAGATAATAACGTAACAGAACACGATCATATTTAAAATACTTTTTTACTTAATAAGCAGTAATAAATGTTTTGAACTAGATCGCATTCCCAAGAATATTCCTACTCTACTATCATACTGAATGGTTTAATTTCTTAATTGTCGGCTTACATGCCGTGACCTGAATAGTTTAAAGTTTCTAAAGCTGCATTTGTGAGATTAATCCAAACAATGACAATAACAGTCATTATAGAATTCCCATTTTAATTTACACTTATTCGCATTGAAAAACTAATGGAATTGTTATTGCTGTCGGTCACGAAACAGAATAAACGCTAGCCTTTGTCGCTTTTACTGCTTTATTACGCTTACTTATAACCTCAATAGAGCATTTAGAACCACAATAGCAACGTCGTAATTACAGTAGATTACAAACAACCACTCAGCTGTTGGTTTTATTTTTTATTGCCTACAATTAGAAGCTACATCTAGGTTAATAAGCGCCTTTGACTCTATCATACGATTTATGATAGTTTTCGTTGGGTGTTTGTTGTATACCTACATCATAATGATATAAAATTTCCGTTCCAAAGCATTTGTTTGTAAGTACATTTATGGTTTATACAGCCAGTTCAATTTATACCTCGACGAGAACTGCTTTTAACGTTGCGTGGTTAGTTAAGTTAAGTAAAGGTTAAGTTAATGTGCTTAGATTCATTTTCATTTTCTCCATTTCGAGAACTCTGTGTTTTAGATACAGCACAAAATTGTATGTAACACCTATAGCCATAAATTAAAAAATATTACTTAAAAATATTAAATTCTATACTTGGAACTGGTTTTGGTATTTACTTCAAAGAAGTGTTGTAAGCCCTATTCACTTTATAAAGTTGTCACATTACCTCATCTTAAATATTTTATTAGCTAGCACGCCAGCCGGATTATTGATTTTTAAATTAGACCATTAAGCCAATACCTACCTACTTGTTGACAAGCTGGACAAAGTTGTTTAACAATTAGCATGTTAAAGGAAAGTGGTTTCCGTTGACTGCGTGTAAATCATTACGGCAGAGTTCGTAGAAATCTGAGAAGAAAAAACCCTCGTCTGACACGGCAACTTCGACCGCCCGATTTTGTTTGCCTTCAGATAATATTATGTAGAACTCAGAGTGGTCTTGAAACTCTTGTGGCGCTTGCTTCGATAATCCTCGACCAACTAAATGGTATTTACATGATTATACCACGATAAAGTTATACACACCTAATTCAGCGAGACATCAGCCTCTATCCGTAAGAACTAGATTAATGTCTACAGCGTGAAAACAACATTGACCTACGTCGGAGGCTGAAAACTCCGACACACGAGTTGACTACTATGACTAGATGAGAGTTAGATAAGGCTTTAGCTTATTGATCGAGCGAAGCGAGCTAAGCTAATCTCAGTGGCAACTTGGGTTATTTTGCTTTGAATTTTTATGTATGTGGATGTTTGTTAGGGCATAACTTTCAAACCGTTATCCAATCTGCATGAAAGTTGGTAAGTTAACAGGTTGTGCGGAGAAGATTTGTTGGGAAGTATATAATAATCGGAGTAAGGATTAGGTTCCCAAAAGGGTATAACCATTTTTTTACAAATGTTTCGTTGTCGAGTAGGACATCATATAAAAGTACTTTATTTTACTTTTTTCTTTTTTTCGAAGCCGTAGGGCGCGAATGCAAAACTTTCCTACGTGGAGATTGCGTGCGAGATCTCAGTTCTACCAGTTCGTATGATATGCACCAATACCTACCATTCTTGGACCCTCACCTTTTCTACCTCAATTAAATCACTAGCAGATGTTAACCTATGAAATTTGATCTACCATGTAATATTTTGTGATAGGTAATGGTTACTACTTAATATCAGGTGGGCCATGTGCTTGTTCCATCTTTAGTATAAAAAAAACCTATCAACGCGGATAAAACAAAAAGGCCTGTGCAGTGGCCATAGAATAACACGCTCAACAGAACTTTCACTCGCGGTCCGATTGGCTTCAAGGCGAGACTCTTCTCGCGTTCTACTTCGCTTTAATACAAAGAAAGGAAGGTCAACTGACTCCCCTCCCCCACCCCAAAACCATCAAAACTCGTGTGCAGCATCCTTCCTTAAAAAAATTAAGTAATACCTACAATATATCCGCAGACAACGTGATAACGCCAATGTGTGACATTTCTAAAAGCGTGTAACCAGTTTTATAGCTATATAAACTAGCACCAAGGGTGAATAGTAACGAGTAGTTCACACCGAGACTATGCAATACTTGCTAAAAATGCAGGTCTGGTGCATATCACTTGCAAACTAAGCGAGCTAGGCACTTGCCATAACATTTGTAATCGCCACGCATCACCAATGCCATGTCATCTATCTGTTTATCATTCACGAACTGTCACTTCGCACAAATTTAGTATGCAGTATTAAATTCAGGTCATGAACAAACAACTTTTAACTAAATATTCACCGAGGGTCTTTTGCTTTGAAAGGTAAATCAATGGTTCTCTTTGCATGTCTCGATTCTAATTAACGTCATTGTTCCAATACATAGTAATCCAATTAACGTGTTGCAAATTGCTCTTTATTATGTTCAATTATTTAGATTTATAGTGTTTTATTATTATCAACGAGATAATTGGGTGCATTGATAACTTATTTCTAATGAATTTACATTGACCAACGAAAATATATCGTTAAGTAATATTTTTTACAATTTTCACGTCATGACAAAATATGTTGAAAATAAAATATGTTTCATATCCTAATTGATCGCCATTCTAAAAGGCAAGATGCCAAATTGACTGAACGTCTCAATGCCAATTTTAAATTATATATTAAATTACTGGTGTTTATTATAATGGCCATGAATAATTCATCAAACTTTAATCTACAAGACGTTCGGTACGTTCGGTCGTAACTTTTTATTGCAGACCCCTGCATGAAACTTGTTATACTGCATTTCGTATTATAATTATTCCTATCAAATAAAATAATACATTTTTATTTCGATGGTATATTTTTTATAACAGATTGGTGCCGACAATCTTGCTTCTTATTTGGTTATTTTTTTTTTAAAGTTTGCGACTCATCGCCCGGTCTCACTTATAGATTACTTTTTCTTGAATTTTAAG
Source organism: Horisme vitalbata (assembly GCA_951804965.1). NCBI lineage: Eukaryota > Metazoa > Arthropoda > Insecta > Lepidoptera > Geometridae > Horisme > Horisme vitalbata. Next base: position 26,140,338 of record OX638091.1, on the reverse strand, counting down.
TTCCATCCTATTAAAAGTTTGTGGAAGTATTAGAATTTCGAACGAGGGGTGAAAAGCTATCCCAGTTTTTTCCCTTACCTCCCTACATTTTCCAGCCGAGCAGAGGGAAAGCTGGGAAATTGACTTCCCGGAGGGAACCATGATTATGTTAAGGGACGTCAGATGTTCTTTATTAATATTATGTTTAAACATTATTGCGTATAATAAATTAATGTTAAAAAAACTTCAGATTTCTAGACCTAGTTTTTTTTCTAATTATTTAATAGAGAGATAAATGAATGTTAAAAAATTCTTTGGATTTTGAGACCTAGATTTTTTTCTAATTAATTAAAAGAAACGCCTCGGTTGCAAAAATCATAGAAATAAAATATAGATCTTGTAATATTTTCTTAGTTTATTTTGACAACTTTGACTAATGCTGTCGTTTATTTTTATAGCTAGTTTATTTGAGAGTCGCGTGTTTCTGTCTTGGAGGTAGGCTCAAACGGCTATTATTACTTGCCGACACGACATCAGTCAACGCGCTCATATCTCACTGAATTATTATCTCTTTATGTAACACACTTTTGTCAACTAGCCAACTTTCATTGGCGTTGACGGACATCCCTTTAAATATGCACATAATTATTATAGACTATAAAATGTCAGAGATCTTTTATGTTAAATTGCATCATCGCGGCATCTCACTATCGCGTACATACCTTTAACTTTAAAATTGTTCAAGACAACTTGCTTGTGTCGCAAAGCCCATGATATGAAATATCAGATTTGATTTTTTATTGCGCCAATGAAGGAAGTAATCAATAATACACACAATAACTTTATTAATAAAACATCAATTGAACCGTGCTTGGATTATTCAATCGTATTTTAAAACGTTTGTTGATTATAAAAAAAGCTTCATTAAAATTGCGTCAATAAAGAGCTCTTGTCGTGCACCTTGCGCTACTTAAAAATTGTGTCGTGAATAAAAAAGGGGTAGTATATTACAAGCGGCACCTTTGGAAATCCTACAGAGACACCGGACGCGAAGCCGCCGCCAGTCGATGGAGGCGGCTGGCACGCGCGGCCCATACTTGATTTATCACTCCATTGTTGCGGACCGACGACCCACCCCCACCGGATAAGGCTAAACATTCAATTGCCGGAACGCTCCCGAAACGATTTGTTCTCCCCCTTCACTCAATGCGATCGATTGACTATTTTCTTCCGGCCCACTTGGATGCTTGAATCTTTAAAATTTCACACCTTGTTGTGATGATTTGTATCACTTTAACTAGGATACATTATGTAATTTTTATATGCCTACGTTTTATTAAACACTCGTGTGTATTTTGTTCCTATTCATTATTAATGGCATCGTAAAATTAATTAAGGTTGTTAACTCCGTCATAATATTGCTTAAGCGCAGTAAAGGCGACTCGTACAGCATAATCGCCGCAAGCAAAATGAAGCTACATTAAGAATTGGTTATCATTTATATTGCACACAGCACAGCGTCCACTAATAAAATGGGATTTAAGAGACAATGCTACTTAAATTGCGCGGATCGTAAACGGCGCGGTTACCCAACTAGTTTTATTGAGTCGTTCTCGCGCCCGCTCGTAAATATTCCCCGGTAATTACTTTCCATTCCCTTTAAACTTCCAGCGACCGAACGCCCGTCCCGCTCATAAAATAAATGAAAATATTTTGCTTCAGATATTGTTTAGATTTTGTTTGACTTTCATAAAGAAAATGTTTTCTTAGAAAAATAATGTTAGTAATTTTTCCCAAACATTAAGGATAACTCAATTATGAATAAGATTTATTTTTAGATTAAATAAATATCAATATATTATAATCGAAATTTTATTCAAGTTCTCACGGTTAACAGACTCATTAATATTAAACACGTTCAAAACAATTTATATTTAATGTCGTTCTTTTTTTGGTCATATTTCTATTAACATACTTTTGTGTGTCAGTCTAGCATTGAAACTCGTCTGATGAATACAGAAAACGGTGGGCGGTTATTGTGTTAGCTTTGAACAATAGTCGTGCAGAGTGAGAATACTAATGGGCACATAATACGAGCCGTCTCACTGTCGTCGTCCTCCCTAACTAGCTGTCTAAACTCCACCAACTACTACTAAAGATCTATCGATTGTAGGATTATAGGTACCGTAGCTAAAACAGAATACGTATCTGCTCACAAACTAAATATGATAAATCACAGTTTGTTTTCTTAAAAACTTTATTTACGGCAAATGATCACCCGGTTCTCTGTTATTATTAACTAGAGAATTAATACGGAAAAGTAATAAGAACTTTCTGTTTGTTACAGGCTAGTCCCGATAACAGCAGAAATGCTTCACCTAGATACCACGATGTATCCATGGAAGATGTAAGTAATTTAACCTGTGCATTTTAAAACACTTGATCAATCTACATTACCTTCACCTACAATCCATTTAAAAAAAAATCTTGCAGGCATCGGATGCAGGCTCTCTGTTCCGGGTGACAAGTGCGGCAGGTGCCGGCGGAGGCAAGAACGAGCTGGTGGCGCGGGGCGGGAGCGGCGGCGCGCTGGCTCTCTCGCGGGCTCCCGTCGGCGGCAGCGCCAGCCCCGCGCCCGCACCGCTGCCGCAGCCCGCACCCAGCCCCGCGCCCGCTGCACTGCCGCCGCCCGCGCTGCCGCCGCCGCACCGCCCCAACGGAGCGCACATACCCCCAATGGATGGACACGCCGCCGCCGCCGCCACCACGCAGATACCTGCCAAGCCCGTGGGCGCCGCCTCCGGGCCTGACACGCCCGAGCGGCCCGCCACCAACTCCAGCAAGCTGCAACCGGGCGCGCGCGCCGCAGCCGACAGTCCGACGCCGGCCCCACCCGCGCCGCCCGCGCCCTCGCCGCTCTTCCCCTCGCACGCCGCCTACCAGTCGCAGTCCCACGCGGCCGCCGCGCTGCCTGACTACCGGCACACGAACCACGAGACGCGGACCGAGAAGCCGCCCGAGCAGCCGCCGCCGCCGGCGCCGCTGGACCTGCACGCACACCACGCGCCGCGCCCGCCGCCGCCGGCCCGCGCGCCGCCCAACCCACCCGTGCACGATGTCGAGATGCGCAGCGTCGCCACGCCGACGACGACCCAGTCCTCTTCCGTTCCTACCTCTTTCCCCGGCCGAGCCAACGGTGTGTCTCCCGTCACCGCGCCGCACTCTACACCCCCCACGATTCCTACCTGTCTTCCGAGTCAAACTCTTTCCGGACGAGCGGTGTCCCCGGCCGCACCGACGTCCCGCCCCTATCCGCCTCCGGCTATCGGCTCTAGTCACGTTAACTCCAGTATGAGTTCCAGTATTCACGGCCACGCGATGCCCCCCTTCCAGAGTCAGGCGAGTCTTCAGAAACATTCCGTGCAGTCGGTGTACACTAGCAGACCCTCGCACCTCGCACCGTTTAGCATGCTCCCTGGGCTCGCGCCCGTGTCTCACGCGTCTCAACCAGCGTCAACGCACTCCAGCCTCTCTATGAACAGTCATTCCATTGCGAGCCACGCGACCAGTCATCACGCCGCCCATCCCCTGAGCCATCCACACTCGATGTCGGCGCCGAACCACCACGGGCCGCTGCCTCAGCCTCCCATGACCACGGCTCCTGTGTCTAGTTACTCGTCGAACATGAAGCACCCGGGGCTGGCCATGCCGCCTCACCCGGGCCCGCTCGCCCCGCCCGTCTCCATGCACCACACGATGGCTCACGTGGATTTGACCACTTCCAGCAGCAACGCGCCTACCGTTGTCACATCCTCTGCAAACTCTAGCATCGGCCATCCGCCATTAGCTCCTCCAGTGGTCGACTCGAGGCAACCTACACCAGCTGAACTCCCAGCTAGATCTGAGAGCCTGGCGATAGTGAGCTCTGGCCTTGCTACCAATGGATTCCCACCGCCTGCCGTATACTCGGGGACCGCTTATCCGCCGCTGTATGCTCCCTATGCGACCACTCTGCAACACAGCCCGTACCTGCCTCCGTCTGCGGCATCACCCAGAAACTCTGCTGAGACGGTAAGCTTTTCACAATAAACTGTATTTATCCCACTACTCGTAACAGAGTCGTCGGATTCTTGTACTGCATTATTATGTATCCTTGGTTTGATTTCTATATGCACTTTTCAGAGAACAAGCCTGTCCGCATCTCCTCTGGTAGCACCGAAGACACCAAAAGGCGTGCGTCCACACACACCTGGATCGACAGGTGCCGCGGGATCTGCACTCGCCCCATATTCGCCGGGACCCAGTCCCACCCGGGAACGCGAAAGTTTCAGGTAATATTACCATTACCAACGGCTTACGTCAAAAGCACGTGAACATTTATATCCAAAACTCAACCGTGTTGAACGTTAATAATTGTGCAAAAAAAAACGTTAATTGAATTAAGCAAGGTCACATATTATCATTAACATTAAGTTATTTTTCGTACTGTAGAGAGAAATCAAAGTTATATAGTACAACTGCAAGTTATGAGGTAGTTTGGCAACAGCCCAATGATACCGATTCCGCCATCTGATCTAAGGTCAGTGACCTAGTGTCGGGTGTGAACTATTGTACCCTATGGTTTTGTTTACAAAACAGACATACGATACGAGTATTTGCCCCCGACTCGAGCCACGTGGAAAGTACCTACATTTGACACTTGGTTGTAAATAAACCTTATTGATAAATACATGCATTGCAGCGCATTCAAAACAGAGTTAAGTTAATTTTTGCAACAAACTAGGATTCTTTCTTTCTCAGAAATCTAAAAATATATCTGAAACCACCAAATTCATGTTAAAAATTTACACAGAATAGTTAGTATTTATATTATATTAACTAATAATGATTGCCAACAGCAATATCAGCAGTCTATCGCGTAGCACTCCGGCGTCTAACGTGCCGACATCGTCCGCCCCGCTCGCGCAGTCTCTTATCGCCCCGCTCGCCGCTCCGCTGCCCGCTCCAATCGCCGCTCCCATTCCGGTACGTTTTAAAAAGAGCCCCACCATTTATATATATAAACTAACAAACTATTATCTATTATCTATCTATATATCGCACCCCTAGAACAACACGGAATTATGTCGAAAGACTACTTTTTTCAGAATCGTTGAAAAAACCGTTATTTGCTTATGTATCGGATTCGAATATGCAATAAAGTCGATTTTGAGATTTTTCGACATAATTCTGTCGAAAAACTACTTTTTTCAGAATCGTTGAAAAACCGTTATCTGCTTATGTATCGGATTCGAATATGCAATAAAGTCGATTTTGAGATTTTTCGACATAATTCCGTGTTGTTCTAGGGGTGCGATATGTATTATATCAGTCATCTAGTTCCCATAATGCTAGGCTCTGCTTAATTTGGGGCTACATGATGCTGTGTGATAGTGTCCAGCATTATTTATTTATATACCCTGAGACGCTCATGGCGTGGTTTACTTCGGTGATCTTAGCAGATCATCTTGGTTAAGCAACACTTCCCGGACAGTACTTGGATATGTGACCGTTTAGTGGCATTTAGATCTGTCTAGTAACATTTGTAAAGTTATTTTTTACGTGTCTCGCAAACTAGCAGCGTCGCCACGTCAACAGCCGGTCTAACCGACCGCATAAGATGTATTAGTTTTCTTTTTTGCTGGACACTATCATGTATCAAATAGCCTTATATACCCATACCAACTTACACCTATTTTCACGCAGGGGCACAAACCCTTCCAAGGCCATGCGTAGCAATAAAGACAAAGATCGCCTCGTGACACCCTCACAAAGGCTTGCAAAATCTGAAGGGTCTGTTTTCATTCTAGGGCCATCCGTATATAAAAGACTGCCCACCACTATACCTGATGCATCTACCACCGGCGCTTTCAAAAACCGTCTTATGGATTTTCTTTTACAGCGTGTGTTCTGTGACATAAATGAGTTATTGTCACTTAATGAACATTAACAAAGATAAATTATAATGTATACACTTATAATTATTATTTTGTCATTCTTGTAAGTGAATGACGTGTAACCATGGTGTTATAAATAAAAATCTGTATCTGTATCTGTAGCCCCAAACTAAGAAGAGCCTAGCATTATGGCAACCACAAGACTGATATTTTACTTAAATACGTTTTTATGTAAATACATACATAATAAACATAGAAAAAACCCAGACATATATGCAGAACATTCAAACAAGGATGAATGTTTTTCTTTATATTCCAGGGTCAACTGAGCGGTCCTCTCGGGCCGCCGCTAGCCGCTCCGCTGGTGACAGGGCTCGGCGCTCCGCTGACAACACCGCTGGCCGCGCCCACGCCCACGCCGGCAGCCGCCTCTGCCCACCTATCCCACTCGCTGGCGCCCGTTCCCACGGTGCCCAGCATCAGCTCCAGTGCCAAACCGCCCGCCCACTGGGGGGTAACGTGAGTATACTGCAGCTCTACCTTTAACCCTCTTTTTTTATATGCCCGCAATTTCAAATCGAACTCATTATTGTATATTTAACATCAATACGATCGGTATTATTACGGCACGATGGACATTCACCCAGCTACACCAACGTTTGCATTGTGTAAGGTTCCACTTCCATCTTTGGAGGTTGGAAACCATCCAACGATAGAGGATCTAAGCCAACCCGTTTCGTTTCCGATCCCCTGCACGTGATGCACTCTGCTAAAGCAAGGTTTTCCATAAAAAAAGTAAAAAATAAATAACATACAGGGCACTGGAATCCGGTTTATGCCTGATGATCCAGCAGTGGACTGTTAATAAGCTGATGTTATTGTTGTTGAGAAGAAAGCTGTTATACAAGGTCTACGGCGGAACTTGCCTTTTCAGACGCATCAGACAAGAATTAACATTACACAATGCACCAGCGCTGGAATCTGCAGATGAAAGTAAAATAAAGATTCCTAATAGAGAACCTCCTCCTTTTTCGAAGTCGGTTTCCTAAGCATAAATCAAATTCAAAACTGTACTTGCCCAGAAATAAATATTAATAATGCTTAATCAAACTTACATATGAGTTCGTATGAGCTAAATGTAGTATCTTAGTATTTCATCCGAGTACCGAAACGCTACTCAAGTATTTGATAAAGTCTCAAACATTTGTGACACTGCTATTCAGAATCTACTGGAGTTTCAATTTGATAACCACTTCTAAACTCCATTATTTGTGTAGCACTTTTAGTATTCGGGCCTTAGCTTCCCAAAACCCTTTGATACAAGGCCAAGATGACTTCTACTACAGAAGGTTACCCTTCTACTGGTTTCGCCGCCATGGTGTCCCGGTGAAATATAGCCCTTACCGTCACTCATAAAAATTGTGCATGTGTTTGATTGTTGCTCTTGTTGTTTTCAGCAGGCCTTCACCGGCGGAAGGTTCCCGCGGATTTGCGCCTGCGCCGCCTTTATTCGGAGCACCGCTCGCGCCGCCTCCAAACCCGAATCCATTCTCTGCTGAGTCTCTCTTCAATACAAGTAAGTAGCTTTTCAGACGATCACGAATACATCAACGTTAATTCTTATTTAACATGCTGACTGTTGTGAGCCTGTGTTCCTACACACGGACAGTTGTGTTATTCAGCACTCAAGGCGTTATACACTAACACGTTGAATGCTGGCCTGTGGTGCTGAACACGGATGGTATTGTTATTTAGCACTCAAAGCGTTAAGCTTTCTCATTAGCCAAAATTTTGACGATACGCTTGCCATATATACTATGGGTTGATATATCTGTTCTGAGCTTTAGAAGACCATTTATTATGTTGGTCCCGGCTTTTTCAGTCAGCATAAAAACTACAACTCTACTACTACATACTCTTTGGCTGGCCACTAGCTCGCACCGAAACTCGAGATGATTTGCTTACACCGAAGTTAGCCGCGCCACTAGCCCTTCATACTTGGTTATTACAAGGCACGTTACATGTTACAAAATATATTGTGTCTCGCACAGATCTGTGTTCCTGCTTACAAGAGATTAACTAAGATGATCTGCTAAGAGCACCGAAGTAAGCGGCGCCACGTGCGCTTCTTCGTACATGGTTAATACAAGGCACGTTACTTAATATATTGTGTCTCGCGCAGATCTGCGTGCCCGCATACAAGAGATTAACTAAGGTGATCTGCTAAGTACACCGAAGTAAGCTGCGCCACAAGCGCTTCTTCATACATGGTTAATACAAGGCACGTTACTTAATATATTGTGTCTCGCGCAGATCTGCGTGCCCGCATACAAGAGATTAACTAAGGTGATCTGCTAAGTACACCGAAGTAAGCTGCGCCACAAGCGCTTCTTCATACATGGTTAATACAAGGCACGTTACTTAATATATTGCGTGCCCGCATACAAGAGATTAACTAAGATGATCTGCTAAGAGCACCGAAGTAAGTTGCGCCAATAGCGCTTCTTCATGCATGGTTAATACAAGGCACGTTACTTAACATAGTGTCTCGCGCAGATCTGCGTGCCCGCATACAACAGATTGACTAAGATGATCTGCTAAGAGCGAAGTAAGCCGCGCCATTAGCGCTTCATACTTGGTTAATACTGGACACGTTACAGCAAAATGTATTATGTATTGTGTCTCGTGCAGATTTGTGTTCCCGCATACAAGAGATTAACTAAGATGATTTACTTAGAACATTGAAGTAAGCTGTGCCAATAGCGCTTCATACTTGGTTAATACAAGGCACGTTACATAATATAATGTCTCGCGCAGATCTGCGTGCCCGCATACAAGAGATTAACTAAGAATACCGAAGTAAGCCGCTAGCGCTTCTTCATCCTTGGTTATACATTGCTGCTTCATCTTTAGTTTTGTAACATGTAATAAGGCACATTACATGTTACAAAATATATTTTGTGTACCGCGTCTATCAACTTAAGAAATTAAGATAATAAGCCTCTTGTGCCTGTAATTTCACCGGCACCCACATCCTTTATACCGAAACATAGCAATGCTGCTTCGTGGCAGAAATAGGTCAAGTGCAAGTACTACCCTGGACGAGACTGACAAAGAGCTGAGAGAGAGAGGCCGAAAATATTGAAGATAAAAGAAACCTTATTGTATTGCATTCACAGAATTTGATAATTCACTTGCCTGACTTGAGAATCGAACCAACCATTTAGGTTGGCTTTCTTCATTTGTTCACCAAAAATAGGTCCCTTCATTTTTTTACCAAATGCGAGTCGGACTCGCGCACGAAAGGTTCCGTATCGTTGTATGGGAGCCCCACTTAAATAATTATTTTATACTGTTTTTAGTATGTGTTGTTATAGCGGCAACATAAGTTTATCATCTTTGAAAATTTCAACGGTGACAGACAGACATGTGGACTGTGAAATCTTAGGTCCCGTTTTTGCACTTTGGGTACGGAACCCTAAAAATGTAGATGAGAAAAGAAGAACAAGAATAATATTTTTTGAGAAAACAGAGCAGATCTTTGGGGTATCAGGTGAAAGCAAGTAAATTAAAATACTTAAATTATTAATATTAAAATACTGTAATTGAAAATACTTCAAAAATCTATATTTTAGTCAGTTCGATTCCCAGCTCGGCAGTGAATTTTTCAAATTCTGTGAATGCAGTTTTAGAGTACGGTTCAGATGACAAGCGCTCAACGCGCGATTTCAGTCATATGGACGCACGTCATTTCGCACGCCTATTCACCTATTTCAGGTGTGATAATTTATAATGGTCAAATGCTTGAAAAAAAATTTCTAGCTACAAAAAAGTTTGATTTGACTATCGCGTGTAAATCGCCCCATCGGAACTAGCTCTAACCAGTGGTAATTTGAAAACTCCGAACACCGCGAACTCTGCTAACACAAGTACGTTACATTTGCAGGTCCCGGCGCGGATCTGCTCCGGCGCGAGTTAGACAACCGTTTCCTCGCGGTGGCGGGCGCGGCGGGCGCGGGTGCCTCCACTACTGTCCGGACGGAGATGCACCATCACCAACATCAGCATACGCACGTGCATCAACACCCGCCTCCCGCGCACCCGCCCCCACACCACCCGCACCATCCCCACCATATGCTGGTGCCGCACCCGCCTCTGGTAAATATACATAGATAGATAGGAGCAGTGGATCCGGCTGGCACAAGATCGCCAGGAGTAGCGTGATATGTACGATTCTTACTTACCGGTGCACGTCGGAGAGTATCGAAGCATAAAAAATACTAGAGGAAATTTAAACATCCACAAAGCAGTTATAGTACATTACTGCAGAGGCCAGCAAAAGCGGCATCGATGGACGAACGTGTAAATGTGGGCCGAGGCGAAGCCGAGGCACACATACGTGAATCCATCAATGCCTAGTTGTGGCCAAGGCTTGTATAGTACTTTTCTCAAATAATGCGCGGAAATTAAAACAAAATAGTTCCTAGACAGAACTTGTACATTTTTCAATAAACAGCATTCTATTTGTAAGCCAGTTCAAAATTTAAATAAACCCTTTGATTAGTTACCTCCTTCCGAAACATGGCAACCATTTTTAAATAACACGACAGATAAGATGAGGATAAGTGTCTTTATACCTAATAACTTGGCTTGCAATAAAGGCTCATAAAGGTATTATCGACCTATAATAACGCGCCTATGTGGGAGAGCCTTAGGGCCTGAAGTGTGTCTTAGTGCCTCAACTAAACCACCAAACTAATTGTGATTCACAGGGTATATAAGTGCACTATTGTGTCCACTGTAGTACATCCGTACATTAGATACTGGAACCGCCGTTTGTTTGAGCCAACTCAAAATTCTTGAGCAATCACAACTATAGTTATTCTATTTCACGAAGGCGGGTTTGCCTTGGTTGTAGTATTGAAGTGTATCGATAGGTGTATTTGTGTGCGTAACGTCAATATTGTTGTAGGTATTAGTGCCGTCCGCAAAAAAAATATAATAATTTTAACAGACTTCAAACAGGAGGAGGCTATCTAGTATTACAAAATAGTATTCAACTTTCCTTTAGGTGTAGTGAGCTAGGCGGCTGAAACTTATTTCTCAGATAGGTCTACACCTAGGAAGCCTATATCTGAATTGGCGTACTGCGGAAATAAATATTTTTTCGAAGTATTAATTTTGTGAAAATTCCGATTTTTCTCGCTGTTTTGTCTAACTAAATGTCATTTCGCACATTTGATAGGAGGAGGGTCCTCTAAAGCGACGCCATTTGCATCCTAATTTCAGGAACACCTACGAAGTGTTTCGAGACAACCGTCAAAGACAATCTTTTCATGCAAATGCGATTTAAATTTTGCAATACGTGGAATTTAATAATTTTTTTAAATTAAAATTTTGCATTGCACGTGGACGACATCGATTGAGAAACTATAGATTTACGTCTTATTTTCTCTCTTCCTCTTTTTTTCATAGGATAACTTAACTCTGAGGAAGAGGATGGAAAATGTTTTTCATTATTTAACACAGCACAGTTCTTACGCTACCCGTAGCTTCAGCTGTACACTGGGTAATGTTTCTGAGATGAGAAAAATCACAGTTAAGCTCTGCGTGTTAGAGGGTAAATTAAAAATTGCTTTTTCAAGATATGGTAAACAACAGCCCTATGACCCTAAGTTCATAATAAAAATAAATACTTGACCACAAACAACTTTACGCTGAGTTGCTATGCTGACGGTACTCGTCGTAAATTCCGCAAATTTATGGCGCGGTTACAATAAACACTAGTGACTCGGACCAACCGACTTCGTGAGATAGAACAACTATAATAACTATTATTATTTTTGGAATATTAGAAAATTTAAGCAATGGACTTACAAGCATCCAATGTTTGCGTTAGTGTAGGAATTATGGGCATATCCCCATTCTTATTAGGGAACGCCTAAAAGGAATTTTACAAACGTTTCTTATTTTTCCAGTTCAAAGATGTCAGCAAAATGCCATCGCTATACCGGTCGAGCATGGGACTTGGCTATCCTTACTCTTCGAGTTTGCTTCATCCACCATCGCCGTACGGGCCGCCCACACCGCTGTCATACGCTCCCACTAAGGTAACCTGACAAACATTGAGCATACTTATTATATGCATATCTGTAATCTTTGAGCACCAACTAGTTATCAGTTACATTATTATGATAAAAAATCTAAATCAATTTATCTTCTTTGTTGTTTATTACACTTTTAGATTACTAACTTCTGTACTTGATTATTTATTCAGACCTTTCCTTTATTAGTGACTCATTATAATGATTAGCTTTCATGTTGCTTGATTGTTGTATTTTCCCAATAATTGCTCCGATCATTAACCCTTGCATCGCCTCATGTTAACAGCCCGTAGTGACAGCCGCAAGCGACTCCGCTCCTAAACCGCCGCCACGTCCTGCGGTCTCGGTAGGTCTTCTTCTTGCAACTTCATAACTATCGTGCATGCTTTTCTATATCTTTCATTTCCTAGTCAGTTACCTTATGGCTTATGAGAAAGTTAAATCAAATTTTAAATTATTTATGCTAATTAATCAAAATGTATTATTCAATTTATAAGTTTTGATGGCTCTGGGAACCATCACCGATCGATTACATGATATTATCTCTACAGAAAACTGGCAAGTGGAACGCGATGCACGTCCGTATCGCGTGGGAGATCTACAACCACCAGCAGAAGGAGAAGCCGGGCGCGGCGAGCATCGCGCCCGGCGCCGACAAGGACAAGATGCGTGCGTTCAGCGGCGCCCCGCAGCCCCCGCCGCCCCCGCCCGCCGCCTACCGGTCGCCGTACGAGCTGCCCCCGCACTACCTGCCGCACCACCCGCACCTCGCGCGCTACGAGCCCGGCCCCTTCGCGCCGCTCGCCTCGCACCGCGCCGGCGTGTCGCCCTTCGCGCGCTACCCGCCCTCCGTGTACCCGCCCGCGCCGCCCTCCTTCCAGCTGTCGGCGTACGGCCGCGAGCTGGCGCTCTCCTCCTCGCTGCACGGCGTCGGCGTGCACCACGCGCCGCTGCCGCCGCTGCACGACCCGTGGCGCAGCGCGCCGCGCCCTGCCGTGCAGCCGCCGCCGCCGCAGCCGAGCCACGCCGCCGCCGCCGCCGCCGACGCCGCGCGCCGCGACCACGAGGAGCGCGAGCGAGCGCGTAGGGAGCGCGAGGAGCGCGAGCGCCGCGAGAGGGACGAGCGGGAACGGCGCAAGGCGCGCGAGCAGCGCGATCAGCGCGACCGCGAGCTGGAGCGGGCGCGCGCGCGCTCGCCGCTGCGGAACGGCGCGCTCGAGCCGAAGGAGGAGCGCAAGGAGATGCCGCGGCACGCGCCGCTCGCGTACCCGCCGCCGCCCGCCGGCGCCTGGGACCCGTACCGCAGCTTCGACCCGCTGCAGCACATGCGGTTCGCGCCGCTCGTGGAGGCCGCTATCCGCGCGGAGGAGGACCGCGCCAAGATGCTGAGCGCGTACGCGCACCACCAGCAGATGAAGGCGAGCCCGCTGGTACGAGGCGCGGGCGGTCCGCTGCCGCCGCTCGGCGCGCACGGCCTGGCGCTGCCGCCGCTGGCGCCGCAGCTGGCGCCGCTCGCGCCGCTAGACCTGCTCAAGAAGGAGGAGCCGCGATGATAGCGCCCTCGCGACCAACTCTCCGTACGATGAGTAGAGCGATCGACCGAGGCGGCGCGGCGCGATGAAGCCGGCGCGCAACGACACTGTATCGTTTCCTTAGATAATTATTAATTGTATTGTCGCTTGTGGAACGAGGGTCGGGCGGAGGCGGCGGCGCGCTCGCTCGACATGTGCAATATTGGAAGAGAATAGAACTGGCGCCGGCCGACAGCCGACACTACTGCTTGTTTATTTACATGAAAATATCTATCAAATGTTATTGACCATTAGTTTAATTATACATTGGACAGTGAAGGAAGTGTTTGTGAAATATAGTAAGAATAATTATTACTAGATAAATAGTTATTAAATATTTATATATACTTATAAATAAAGTGTAAATATTAGTATGTAATTTAGATTTAAAGTATAGAATCGGTTTATTTAATGTCATACAAAGTAAAAAATCCCATAAATTATTATTGTATCGGGAGTTTATTTTACACTTCCGTTAAAAATCGTAATGGTTTTTCAATTGTACCAGTGGAGTTTAGTTTATTATACTCCTGTATGATCGACAAATCAAGAACACTCGGATATTTCGTTGTTTTAATGCATTTAAAATTATGTGATATTGTAGTATTGTAAAATAAATTTTGTCTGACTTCCCAAATCTGGTACTCTGGTATTTAAATCATGTATGTACCTACATTGATCTGTTATTATATTACAGTAATCAAATGAATGTATTTAAATCATGAAATGTTTTTAACTGAATGTTTTATGGATTGACCATGAAAGTTATGTATTTAATATGATATTCTAATGATGTTGTTTTAACATTGATCAGTAAAGTGTTTAAGTAGATTATTGTGCCATTTTTTTCAAAATGAACGGCATTGAGTCAGACAAAATTGGATTTAGAATCTGTCATAATGTAGAATTCAGGCATACGGCAGTTTGTGTTATCATCATCTCAAATGCGACTCAGAAATGTATTATAGTTTATACAAATCATTCTGTATACTAAAAAGTAAATGAAAGCTTGGTGCGATTCAGAAAATACCATTAAAACTTTTGATTTTTATACCAATATGATTTTTTGTAACCTCTCCCAAAACATCCTTAATTTTATGTTCACCCCTTGCCTTAACAGTCTTCTTTTATAGTTATTTGTTTTGACCTTCATACTTAAGTAAGTAAGGTAAGTACCTAACCTTAGTAGATGAATAAGGATGTTCGAAAAAGGCAGTGGGCGGCCAACTACGGCTCTGTCAATTTTTGATCGAGCAATCGAAGCGTGAGATGTCCGTTCGAAGTAGGTACTACCATACTCCATAATATCAGAATACGTCAGGTCTTCAAGCCCTAGGAGTGTGTTGGTCTTAGTAAGACAGTCTCGCTCTTAGTGTAGTGTAATAAGAGGTAAGCTACTAAGTCGGTTTTAGAAAGTCCAATTAGTCATTAAGACAGACTGAACACCGCGTGGTCTAATAAGCCTTTAACTTTCGCAAACAAATGAAATACATTCAGCAGTGGAATTCTATAGGTGGTAAAAAAACCTCCCTTATAACCTATTACATATTCTATTCAATCAAAAGTGTATGCGGTACCTACTTAAGTGTTTATGTATGCTTTGCCCATCACAGTTTAACCCTTTCATCATGATTCTAGGTGGGATAGATGGGTGATTATTAAAAGAGGAAAATGGATTACATCCTCATCATCATTACCCTATTAATAGCAGCCCACTGCTGGACATAGGCCTCACCTAATAAACACCATTGCGCTGTGTCCGAGCTAGGAGTCGTGTCATTGATATGCTAGTGATGCTACCATACAGTACACTCGCGTCAATTTGCAGAGGTTACTCGTATACCGACCCCATCGAGGAGTTTCTCGCACATAGATACTACATCGTGATAAAGTTGTTCGAACTTATGTTTAGCTTTGGACCAGTTTATATTAGATGGCACAAACACCGCATAGAGAGCATAATATGTAGGTGCATATGCTGCAACAGTGGAAAGTTCATAACTACTCTATTAAACAAAAAAAAAGACGTGTGGCACTCGGGGACTGCCGCGGTAAAGCTATTGCATAGCATTTTGTATCAACTTATGCAATTATAATTATTTATTTATTTTATTTATGCAGTATTTCTTTTTCTTTGATATTAATTCAAGTTACACTTTTTGAGCGTGGTGACCGATAAGAAAACAATTTTTTTTCTTTTATTAAATAAAAATACGTCTAGTTGCACGCACACAAACACCGTGTCAAAGACTGCCGAAAAGAAACGACGTTAGACAATACACGGCCTTCAAGCCACACCTCCGTGCCCGTCGGAGTGGGGAGCGTGAGGTTTTTTTTCGTTACGGAATTTCTGGATTCGGTCCCCGCGCTCAAGGCCCTCGATAGAAGCTATGCAATAGCTTAAAATGCTTTTTGGTATGTAACCCAACTAATAATGGTAGGTATGCTCTTGTATTGATTACCTACCATCATAATCTCTGTTGAAAATAATTATTTCTCGGTATCCAGTACCTACATAGTACCTACTATTGTTATATCTAAGGCTCTCAATTGGAAAACAAAACCATTCTAAGGCAATCTTCCTTTATTTATTGATCTTTGACATAGTTGACTGCAGCATAAATAAAATAATAGGTTAATGCTCTTACTACATTGTATTTACTTAATAGGGATAAATAACATTTACAAAATAAATCAACATCTGATCTAGTTATTGTGAGAGATATTTTATTTCCTGTACCATATCTGAGTGGTCTTCATTCGCTTCACTTTCTTTTGGAGTTGAAGTACGCCGTAAAGAAGTGCTTCTGCTGTTGGAGGGCATCCAGGCACGTATATGTCGACGGGAACTATGCGGTCGCAGCCTCTGAAAAAGGAAAATTAAAGAAGTAAAATGAAGAAGAAATATGGATAAATTAACTATGGAAGAAATAAGAAAATTAAATAAATAAGGTTTAAGGTAGGGTCAGGCGGGGTATTTATGAGACATCCAATATTTCGGTAAGACTTTAGCAAAATACATCAATTTAACATCTTAATCATAATTAAGTTTAAAATCAACATTCTAGGGTTGATTGTTAGGGTTGAATTATGATTAATAAAAGATGTTCTATTGATGTATTTAGTCTCCGTCTTATTTTTACCCGAAATATTGGATGTCTCATAAATACCCCACCTGACCCTAAATTTCCTAAAAATGTTATGTAAAAATGAAAAAGGAATAAATCATCCCTCTTTTAAAATATTTAAGAATCCGGTGACACTAGCTCGCAACTTCAATTCGAGGGGCGTGCAAAAATCCACAGAAATATATCTAGATAGAAGAAGAGAGTTCAGCAATTTGTAGCGAGAGCTAGAGTGTAACATTTTGCGTAGGTACTTTGACGTCACGAGTGCAATTTAGTGATGGGAAACAACGCCGCCTCGCCGCGGCTCGCACATCGATCGATTAGAACACGACACGGTGCAGCACACCGATTATGGGGACTATATTCGACCAGGAAACATTTTCTATGTTAAAAAAACGTGCTTCCAAGCGCCTTTAGCACTGTGACAGTGGCTTAATTTTTTCTTATTTGTGAATATTAAGATTCTGCTATGTTATTTGTGAGATGTCTCTGGCCAAAGACGCATGAAACGTCAAGAAAAATCTTCGTAATCCAAAAGGTGTCAATGTATAAGTAGGTAAAATAATGTAATAAGAAGGTAGGTAATGTAACGAACTTTTATGCCCATACCTAATACAGGTGGACCAGGGGAAGCAAACATGACTTCTGTTACAGCCAGGTGAACTAAGGTAAATCATGGAAAGAAAATAAAACCCTGGAACACCCAGTTACCTGGAGGTGGACCACGGAAAGGAATAAATGCTTCTGGTATATCCAGGTGTACAGTATAGATAGGCGGGCCGGACTGACCAATTGCACGGGCACTGCTTTAGCCATCTAACGTTGCGATCTAGTTGCTGTAGACAAAGACAAAGCGTTCCGCGTAAGGTATAAGAAAGAGATAGAGAGAAGTATCTTGATAACTACTTAATATGCTAATACTATGAATGTAATAATCTTTTTTATCCTCCTGACCTTTGTAAATACATACATAAGTTTCCCTAATTTTTATTTAAAAAATAATATGTAATAATTCCAAAATATACAAAATGGCAAATGCACAAACCGCGAGACGCCAAGAAAAAAACATAAAATGACAAGTGAACAACAGTGCGGCGCCAACCCAAAAAAACGAACCATGCTAGCCTTGAAAGTTATGTCCCGAGTTGCATACATTTTACATACAGGATCAGGAAATATGCTAGATTTAGCATTATGAATGCTAAAACGGCCACACTGCGGCAGCGGACTAAAGTTCGTGGCAAGCAATGGAGCCGTCGAGGCGACTTTTTGCCATACGAGATACATACTCTTTTCAATCTTTTCTTCTATCTCGATATTTCTGTGGATTTAGCCGAGCATGCGCGATAGCAATGTCAGCCGTTCAAAATTTGATATGAATTTGGTTGTGTTCCGTAATACCAAAAATGATCACTGAAAACTTTATGTATTCTTTAAATAGTATTGTTTTTCTCTAAGTATATAATATAGGCGATGTTCCTAAACAAACGACACGTAAGATATTGTTGTTTTTAATACGGAACAAAGAGAAAGAAAAGTGGTCAATTTTGGCATAAAAATGTGCAAACTGCTATTGGCATAATTCATTTCACCGTAAGTATTTTGTAAAAAAAAACTATCTAGGAACCTAGATAAATACTATTGGAATACAAATAATACAACAATATAGCGGAAATATGCTTGATCAAGAAATCATTTTGGTATTACGTTTGTACGGGCAATTCGTCCTCCGGAGGCCCCTTAAGTAAAGTTTAAAGAGCTCAAGATTTAGATTTGAGAGTTTTAATTTAAACGATTAAAACGATTTGTATGTTGTGTGCTGTGGTTAACAACATTGATCTGACTATCACCCTAATAAATAAATAAATATTCAGGGTGGAGCAAAAT
Source organism: Horisme vitalbata (assembly GCA_951804965.1). Classification (NCBI taxonomy): domain Eukaryota; kingdom Metazoa; phylum Arthropoda; class Insecta; order Lepidoptera; family Geometridae; genus Horisme; species Horisme vitalbata. The sequence continues at coordinate 26,121,733 of OX638091.1, read as the reverse complement.
TTTACATCTTTGAGGGCAGCCACATTTAATTTGTAGTTAGAAGGTATCGTTCTTAAAAGAAACTTGGTAAAATAAAATAGAGACTTGCTTGCTAGAGTGCACTTTTGGAAAAGTGTTCCTGAGGCCTCATTTACTAACTCAGTTGCACACCGATATGATAAGCACCGGTACTGTTTTTCCAAACTTTGACAGTTTGTCAACTGACGTTCTTCGAATTTCGATACATGAAATGTCAAAGTTGGCAAATAAAGGTCCGGTGCCGATCATTTCGGTGTGCAACTGAGTTAGTAAATGAGGCCTCTGTTGGGAAATAGAGTTGATTGAACCAACTTGTTTTTTTGAACGAATGACATTTTCTAGGCTAACTGTACATTTTATCAAAAATCCGAAAATATAATTGGTTTTTTCTCTTCAAAATAATCCTACAAAAGAAAAGGTAGCTGAAAGCTAAAAGGTACCTCATTGAGGGAGGTAAAATTTTGCCCAAACCTGAATAGAACATCTCACCCACAGTCAACTTATCCCAAATAAGGCAAAGCTTATAACTTCCAGAAACAGAACAAACAACATGGATGTTTGTTCTGTTTCTGGATGTTTTATAAGTTACAAGCTTTGCCTTATTTGGAATAAGTTGACTGTGAGTGAGAATGGGAATATGGAATTGAACCCACAACCTGCTCATAACGCAGAGCTTCTACTCACTGAGCTACAACGCCAGTCAAATTAGATTGACTATTGTATCTGGAATTGCAGCAGATAAGGGTTACTCTACTTTTATTGTGAACCATGTGACAACTTGTTTGTTGCTTACTTTAACAAAAGTTTTTACTATTACTGTAAAGCAAGTTATCTTGAGCTTATTATGAAGATAAATGTTTACAATACAAAGTTACAATGATAGGTGCATGTAAATTGGAACAAATGTAAATTGCTTTAACACGTTGACTGCGGGCCTGTGAGCGGAAGCGTGAGCTCTTGCAGGAGGGCCATAGTGTTTTCAGCATTCAAAGCGTTATACACTAGCATGTTGATATTGTTGATATGGCTCGCCCGCGCCATGCTCGAGGCCCGCAGTCAATGTGAGCGCCGCGCCCTTGTGTCTACAGCATTGAAAGTGTTATAAGCACCTGAAGGACCTATTTGTTCTATCTCTAAAGCACAGCAATAACAACAAAGTTAAATTCAGTTTTTAGATTACCTAACAACAGAGTAGGAGTAATGGTAGTAACCACCACCGTTAGCACAGCTGCCCATTGAGATGACCCATCTCGGGTCAGGCATTTGATCATACACTTTCCTAAGTGCAGGTGCCATTTTGTTGGTTAATGTTCCAGCTACAATCATAACATCGGACTGGCGAGGGGAGGCTCGGAAAACTACACCATATCTGTAATCAATTCAAAAATAAAATTACAAATGTAGGTCATTTTAGACAAGAACTTCTTGTGATTGTGGGACATTTGTAAAGAATCACCACACTCGATAGGTAGGAGTTAGCTATATTGGTGTTAACTAGACAAAATGCTGCTGTTCGCTACTAATCCATTGGTGAAATCCCTTCAACTCTTTTAACATCCAAGACAAGACCTTTTAACACATTTACTGTTGGAGGACGACCAACATCCTGGCTGTGCCAGTGCACATCTGTGTTTTTAGCACTGTGTTATTTTTTTTTTGTGAGTACAGAGTTTTTAATAAATATATATTTATATTTTGGTTTGTTTCTATCACTTGCGTAATGGCCTAAAAACTCCGACACCAGAGTCGGCCATAAGCACATGTGAAGAAGGAAGGAATGAATGTGTGGGACCTCTAGGCCTCTTCCAGCGACTTCCAGCTTTCCTTATCTCCTGATAACCATGCTCAAAGTAACGAAAGAAAGACAAGGGTTTGAATTTTATAAGTACCTGTCCATGTCATAGCGAGGGGCTGCTATGTGCATCATTTCTACAGCGCAGCAAGCTAGTCCGAATGTCATGGGCCACATGGAATTCTTTCTGCCCCAGTTCAGCAAGTCATCAAGCCTGGCTACTGCCATCTCTGCTATGTTAGAAGCATCTTGAAAGGGAGAGTAGGGACGCTTTTCGTTCAGATTCGGCGCAGGCAAATGGGTCTGTCGTATTTGTTCGATGGCAGGCGCGAATGCTCCTTTTTTGATAACAGAGAGAATCGTATTTGGAGCCGATGCTCCTAGAGCTTTAATAGCTTGCATTTTCTGCAAAATAGAACAATAAAAAATAATAATCCAGTAAAATAACAAATACGCTGACGAAAACAACAGTGAACATAGTATAGGTTTTGAGTTATTTTCTAAATTCTAGCATTAGAACACTTACAACAGAAAAATTGCATGCAGTTTTGTTGCGATATTGTATTACTTACTTCTGTTTAAATTCACTTACACCTAAATAAATTTATTTTTGTAAATTTTACGTAATGTGCAGTGGAATGGAAGCAGTGTTGCCACCTTGGTTTTTAAAAAGGGCATTATGACAAGCTAGAAAGGGCTAGACATGGCTAATTTTGTCACGAAAAAGGCTAAAAATCGGAGTTTTAATCAGAATCTTCCAAAATCATATAAACTTTATTTAATTTCTCATTTTTCTGGTTCTGTATAATAATGTGACAAATGACTTCTCTTCCTGATCTTGTCTATTAGTTTCTTCTTGATTTACTTTATTTATTTTCCTCTTTGTATAGCTAATTTTGTCCTAAAAGAGATGATGAGCGTGTCTGACAAAATCTATGCTACGTGGAGCGTATTGTTTAATAACTTGGTAGGCACGGTGCAAATTTTCGAAGTTTTGTATCGCAATAGAGATTGCTATGGGCTCTTGCTCTTTCCGGGTTAAATCATCAAAAAACGAGTTCACTTACTGTAAAAAGTGTTAGATCTATCCCGAAAAGGGCTAAGGTGGCAACGTTGAATGGGAGTACAGTGTGAGTTCGCACGTTTATTTACGAATAATGATTTTTAAAAAGATCAATCAATGATCCATGGGCGCAGTACATATAATTGATTTCTCTAAAACAATGCTGAATTGCTGAAGTGGAGAACAGAATAAGAATAGAGAACTATTACAACTATATTTTAAAAAATATATACCGAACAATCCTTTACAGTTCCCGCAACATAACTTGGCCATCTATGGTCTATTACCTTACTCTTTGACTTGGCCGCATTGAGGCACATTAGACTTCTGCGCATGTATAGTCGCGGAGAAAACAGTTTATCAAATAGATTGTATAAAGCTCAGTAGAATTTCTTATTTTTTGTAGATTTTTTTTCTATTTTAATCTTGCAATTGGTTTGCCCAAACTTAGATCTCGTTTTGCTAGAGCGTGGGTAGCTTAAGTTTTTGAATTACAACGAATTAAGTAAATTAACAACCACTTTAACTATGTACTTGGTAAATAATTCTACAACAAATGGTACATATTTCCATTTGTTACCTACCTACTAGCCACTACTAACCTACGGTGAACCATTTATAATATTAATTACAAATTGTTCGCCTCGAACTGAAAGCTCGTGTTTATAAAATGTAGCTATATTCTTTGAAATACAATGCAAATACAGATACGCAAATAAGATTTAACTACCATTCACTTATACTAATGCAACCGAAACTACCACAAATGAAGCAGTAAAAATAATCCGCGTTCCAAAACCAGAAACGTAATCGAAAACTTTTGCAACCGATTGTACGTAAAAGCGAGACAGTGACATGAACACCCTCGGTGTTTAATAGGTGTGACAGAGACAAGAAGCCTCGTGCCGATCTGTCACGAGTCTAGCCGAATGAACGCCGATTGAACTGATAGTGACGAGCAACTTCGTATTGTATAATCGTATATCGTATCGTATATTGTCTAAGTTTACTATTATGCGAACAAATAGTATAGAGAGTGAATAATAAAATAAATACTTTATTAATGTTGTCTTAGGGTTGAGGAAAGAGACATTTATGTAACAAATAATCGATTACAAATAATCGATAGTTGAATTCGATTCAGGATAATAACTCTATGCTTCATGGAACATCGCTAGACTAAAAATCCCCCCGCGCTACAACCTCATACCGCCATTTGGTTCCCTAAAATGTGTTCTGCGCAGCTGTATTTTGCGGGAACTGTACATAAATTGTACAAGTCGATCGAAAAATCCCTCTTGAATTTTTTTTTATGATCTCGGCACAGAATAATTATATTCTGTTTCTCTTTGCTTGGAACATACTCCGTAAACATAGAAGTTAGCACAGCTGACAGCCCTCACATCACAAATTGGTAATGCTATGGCAGATTTCTCTGTCAGTGTCAGCCTAGCCCCGAGCTAGTGTTGTCGTTTCAGCGACTTAATCGCCAGATCTAGCGGTCCTCTTACGGGTGTAGCGACATCAAGCTACTTCTAGCAACTTTATGAAAATCTTTATTTTACGCGTAGATGTGATATGATTTGGTTTAGTTAGATTAGTTTAGATTTTTAAACAATCATAACCGATCTAATATAATAATTATAAAACGTAATCGTCGTAAAAGTGTGAAGATATGAAATGTTTGTTCTGAAAAACCAACGATTTTATACTTTAGTGGATGGGCCTATAAGTGCAGCGCTGTCAAGACTACAGAGGTACGTTCAGGGAAGTAGTAGATCTCAGTCAGCCACTGTCCGTCGAAAGTGCGACATAAACGTCAATGACAAAATAAAAAAAATGCCATCCTGCGCATTTCCAAAATGTAGAAACAATACCAGGAATCAAAATAAAGGTTCAGCAATCACATTCCACGTGTAAGTACATACATTTATCTTGAAATCTGAAAATTTAAAACCATTCGTGTAATTATTTTCAATTTTCGGAAAATATTGTTTGGTATTCGCCGTTTTATTGTTGTCCTATCGAAACAGTAAGGGAATATACAAATAAAGCTCAGTGCGACAGAGAAATCCCGCTCAGTCATGATCTACCCGACTCCAGCCGAGTGTACTGACAGTAAACAAATTTCATATATCTACCAAATTGTACTATCCTATCTTATAAAATGTACATGTACAATTCAACTAGAATTGTAATTAATTTATTTGTGTTTATTAGTGTTCCAAAACCAGCTTTTTTTACCCCCCCACGCAAAAAGGTGTTGTAAGTTTGTGTGTATTTGTGTATCTGCCTGTGAAAAGTGCCGCAAAAGAATTAATCGATTTTGATTTTTTTTTTGTTTGAAAGGTGATTTGATTGCGAATATTCTAAGATATGATTCAAGAAAATAATTTCAGCCGTTTCAAGATCATTTCTTATTTTGTTGATGAAGTTCAATAGCAATATTTTTTGCCTACTCTCTTCCTTCTTCCTCTTATCTTTCATTGTTGAAGGACGTGCCCATCCTGAAAGATAGGTACATATCGGTACCTACCTATCGATACCGTTATTAAAATCCACACAAAACGTCAAAAATTTGGACTTCTACAGGCCGCTTATGATGATTGTGATGATGACGATGATGTCATTCATACGACTTATTGCTGAGCAAGTTAACAGCATTCCCTTATTTATCATATATTACATAAATGATTAACACTTGCCTTATTTACTACCCCCTTACTTAGCAAACATTTTATTATATGTAATTTTTTATAGAGATTATATTATGTTAGTTCCTATTTCATTTATTAGAATGAATGTTTTGGTTGAGATGTGTACATGTTATTAGTATGTAAGTGTTTATTTTAATAAATATTTCAATCTAATCATGTTTTGTTATTTAAACTAATATAAGGTTTTGTCCTTTCATACAAAATAAAATAAATACCTTAAAACTGATTTGATTCTGATATACCAACTGGCAGAGGCCAGTACCAACTGGCCAGATGCGAACAGATCTCTGTCTGTTCTTGTCTTCGCAACGTAAATATTATAAAAATATCAAAATTCCGCTACAATAATTATAACGTGAGCGTAGCCGCAGGCGGAAGGTATAATTTAAATAAAAAATAGCCTATATATAACAGGTAACGCTTAGTAGCTTGAAAAAAATCACAATCAGTAGTACCGGAGACTAGTTCTACATCCAAACTTACACAACTCACCAACTTCCTGTATACTTTATAATCAATTAAATTAGACACCAATGTAACTGATTTAAAATAATATGATCAAAACCATTTGAAGATATTTATTTGAAAAAAAATGGTTAAATATTATTGTACCAAAAATTGGTACGTAATATACACCAGACCTGTTTTGCAAACGCTATTCTATATTTATGTGACTTTCAAAATGTCAAAGCCTGTCAAATAGTTTGACTCGTTATTATTGAGCAAATAGTTTGTAATAGGGCCCGTCCATAATTAGTTTATATATGTCAATGCCTAAAACTACTGAACGGATTGAGCTGAATTTTTCAAAATTTGTATCCAGACTAGGAATAACTTATAGGATACGTTTTATTCGGATAACACGTTTCTCGTGTGTGAGATAAGGTAATGAATGCACTATTCACTGACAATGTCACTTCCATAGAACGTGATAAAAATATAAACATAATTATTTTGAAAGCCATTGAAAGCGAAATCTTGCAAAGAAAAAAAACAACAAATATATTTATTTATTAGGACACCCAACACAGGTTTACACAACACGACTTAATCCCCTTTCGGGATATCTTCAGACATTTTGCAAGCAGTCGCTTTCCAACGCTTTCCTTCACAGCTTCACCATTTAGTGCACGTGGTAATGAGCAACATACATTTTGAGGAACGAAAAATCTATTGGCGCACGGCCAAGATTCGAACCAGCAATCTCAAGATTGGAAGTCAGGATATCATCCCGTTAGACAAAACCACCACGGCTTTTAGAAATTTTGCAGTTGAATAATACGAATTATTAACTATTTTCATTGTTTAGATTATATAGTAAATAGCTTAGCGATTTTTACTGAAATCTATCGACTTTTTGATACCAGTCTAGGGATTTTATTTTTTGCAAAACGGCAACACTGTCCCCGGCCCCGGCCTATCTCAATCTCAGCTGTTTCTGGTTTCCGTTTGAGGCTTTCTTTACTTTCAGTTGATAGAGTTGTGGTTGGTTTGAAATGGTAAATGGTTTAGTTAGTTTGACTTTCTGTTTTGTGTTGGCATGGTACATAATTGACCGTTGTGCTCACAGAAAAATACCTATCTTTAACTCGTTATATTTCTGTGCTTATTGGTTTGGTTTGTAGTAAGTAGTACACTGTACTGTTTTACTGAAAGGTGCTGAAAGTTATATCATACAACGAACCTATCTTTTAGTCTTAAGTCAAAACACTCAAGTCCAAACTGGAAATTTAATAGACAAAATGTCTGTTTCGAGAAAGGTAATTATAATTTCTATAAGATTCATGATTGTGAACATCAGCAAGCTATCGAAAGCTTGATTGTCACTATATTTACATATTCCTATTGATTATAATAATACTTTAAAGTAATATCCATTATGTACCTACCCAATTCAATTGTTCTTTTACAGACTAAGAAATGGTTCAACCCTATGGCAGAGTTTGATAATGATGATGGTCCTCCAAAGAACAAGAAAACTAACACAAATAATTTCAATTTTAAATCACCCGTTATGGTAAGCTCTTGCACAATCTTATTGATTATAATGGGTACAGAATATTACAAATTTAAAGCTACCTCACAGTAAATAAGGCCTTTGGATTCTGATTAGACCCTTGAGTTGCTGGTGCAATTGGATCTGTGATCGAGTTGGTCTACTCAAGCCATAATTATTGTTAGTTAACATAGTTGTCTTCACTTACCAACTGGCGAAATGGTGGTCAAATTTAAGGCTGTAAAGTATTAAAAATTCAGGGCGATTGATGTTTACAAATCCCTATGGGGCTGACCTAGTTAAACTGTGAGTCTGTGACCCAAAGTCCCTAAATAAAAGCAGAATAAAATTATTAAAAAAGTGAAAGCTTTTTACTTTTAATTTAAAAAATTCAAATAATAATAAACATTTAATTTTAAGATGACCTCTGTGGTACATTGGGCACCTCAGATGCAGAAGGTTGCGGGTTTGATTCCTGCTGTGAAACAAATTTTTGTATTCTCTGCATATACTTGTCTCAGGTGTGTTTTCTATACAAAATAAATATCTAAATGTAAATAAAAAAAGGTAAGTTTATCAGTCCTGTGGTTCCCATAATAAAAGCTCTGCTTACTTTGATGCTGTGCAAAAGTTTTCAGCATTATTTATTTTACTATTAATGTAGATCAACAGTAGTATGATAAGTTGATAATGTTTTCAGTACAAAATTTCTAGGTACAAGTGAAACTTGTGTAACTGAAGCAATTTTTTTTCAGCAGCCAAAACCAAATGAAGATATACACTTACATAACAAGCACTCAAATGTTGGTTCAAAAAATTGGATGAAAAACTTTGACCCTGTAAATGTAGAAGAGTTGGCTGTACACACCAAAAAAGTTCAAGAAGTTGAAGACTGGCTAAAAATAGTTCATACCATCAACTGTAGCGATATGTTGTTGCTAACAGGACCTGTTGGTTGTGGAAAAACAATTACTTTGCTAACATTGGCTTCCAAATATGGTATCAAAGTTACCGAATGGATCACTCCGATGGATATTGATATGCCCACTGAATATGGTGCGTCTCATTAGTATACAAAACATTTGGGATTTCAAATAACTTCAAGTTTCAGCATGAAATATCCTAGATTATTAATGACTAGTTGACATTTTGCTTTCAGTTTTATCATTGTAATATTATTTTTTCAGGAGATTATGAATACAAAGAAAAGCAATCATCAAAATTTTTTGATTTTATACTGAATGCAGCTAACTTTACTTCACTTTTGGATAACAACAGTAAGAAGTTGGTATTGGTTGAAGATTTCCCAAACACATTTCTTAGGACCCCTTCAGAATTCACAAATGTTTTACAGTAAGATTGGTTACATTAACTAGATATTTAATTATATAAAATTTCCTAAAAGTGATAAAGTGATGTTTGTTTACAGGCAGTATAAAGATAGGGCAAAATCACCCATTGTCTTTATTTGTTCCGAATCTCACACAGACAATAGAAATACTGCATCAAATCTATTCACACCAAGTATAAAGGAACAATTTGGCATACATCATGTATCGTGAGTAAATATATTTTAATTATATAAAAATCAATTGCCGCGTGTCTCGCTAGAGCGTGTTCAAATAGGGTTTGACCGATTGGTAATTATCTATATTTTTTTGTGTAGTTTGTGTCAGGGGTGGCATAGACGAAATATTATATTAGGCAATTTTGACGTCTGACGTCAGTCTGTCAGATTAGCTTGTAAATGTTAAAGACTAGCTGCCGCCCACGGATTCGTTTTCGCGTCGTACCTGGATAAAAAGTATGTATTATACTATGTACATTCTCAGTTTCATCTAAATCCAGTCAGTAGTTTTTGCGTGAAAGTGATAGTATGCGTTACTCCAGCGGCATGTTGACTCGGATCGGGATGAAACTTACAGAAAAATTAGAGCACTATGTCCTGTAAATGTGCCCCAAAAATGAAATTAGAGCACTATGTCCTGTAAATGTGCCCTAAAAATGAAAGTTATTCGAGAAAATAAGATACCGCTGCAGTAACGTTTTCAGGCATGGTTTTTACCCATTAGCCTTAGCGAAATTTAAAGTAGCTTAAAAGATAGCTAATATTTGTGCATGTCACTGGCCAAACAGCGGCATTTGTGCGACCTGTGGTTTATGAGTTATTGCAGATGCCGCTGGAGTAACGTTTTGCAGATTTCCGAATCTTCGAAACGGCTGGACGCACAAATTTTCTCTCGCACAATCGAATCTAATACTCGTTCGATGAGACGAGAGTGAAGTAGTCAAAATCGATGCCAAAACTATACAGTATTATTTAAACGAAAGTACCTTTTTAGTAGTAAATAAACCTAGTGAACCTACTTGAAAAAACCCTAACTAATTGTTGTTGTACGGGCGTAGGGCTATTAGTACGTACATGTAACATGTTATTGATTGAAATAAATGCTGTCCAGCATCAATGTTACAGGTGCCTCTATCCCACACTAAAACTTGTCTACTTAAGTGTACCTAACGTTAAACATGACAAAGCTACCGATTTAAAAATGTAGTCTCGAAGTACTGAACGGCCGCTTTTTTATGGCCTTTCTTATTTGGTCGGATAACAGTCTAAGCGACCTCGTTTTCTTATTTTCAGTTGTAAATCATTAACTTTAAGGTCTAGAAAGCTGAAATTCAGCGTGCTTCTATTTGGATATGCGCTCTAATTATTGGCAAATCATGAAAGTCGATAACTTGTTAAAACTCCCTTAATTGAGGTTAGAAATTAGTAAACCATTTTCAGTTGTAAAATGGATTTATTTCGTCGAAAATTAGATGTAGGGTTTCAAAATGGTTGTCAAAAGATGTATATTCCTTATAGGCATCAGCCAAAGCAATCATAAAGTGTTTTCCACTAGTAGTTCAAGAGTTAGAGGCAATTTTCGATTTTCACAAAAACTCGTCTAATTCGACATACATCGTGCATTTTTTCGGAAAAACAACTAGGGCACAAATAGGCACAAATTACACCGCATTTGCTTACAAAAAATAATATTTGTGCGTCCAGCCGTTTCGAAGATTCGGAAATCTGCAAAACGTTACTCCAGCGGCATCTGCAATAACTCATAAACCACAGGTCGCACAAATGTCGCTGTTTGGCCAGTGACATGCACAAATATAAGCTATCTTTTAAGCTATTTTAAATTTGGCTAAGGCTAATGGGTAAAAACCATGCTGCTGCAGTAACGTTTTCAGGCGTTTAACGTTTTTACTGCAGCGGCATCTTATTTTCTCGAATAACTCTGGAACCTTAATAGGCACAAATTTCATATTTGGGGCACATTTACAGGACATAGTGCTCTAATTTTTCTGTAAGTTTCATCCCGATCCGAGTCAACATGCCGCTGGAGTAACGCACACAAAGTGATACTCTTTCAAAATCTCAAATAAAAAGAGTTATGTACCTACAGTTAATTACAATCGGATCTTTAGAAATTAACAATGAAATCCTGAAGTAACAATTTTCAGGTTCAATGCAGTCTCAGCAACTGGCTTAAAATCAGCTCTAAAAAGAGTAGCGGAAATCATGAACAGAAAGCACGCAGCAGTTTACAACCCACCCACAGCAGATATGATAGAATGTGTCGTCAATTCTTCAGGGGGCGATGTAAGGTCTGCAGTTTTGAACCTACATTTTGCTTGTTTGAAAGGTAAACATAACTTTACTGATCAGTTTATTAACAGGTTATAGGTAAAAGAATGAAGAACCAATAACCGTTGGGGTAGACGAGTTCTGGAGTGGAGACCGCGGCTCGGCAAATGTAGTGTAGGATGCCCTCCGGCCAGGTGGGGTGACAATCTATGAAAGGCTACAGGTAGAAGATGGATGCGTCGAGCTCAGGACAGGGCGCAATGGCGCTCATTAGGGGAGGCTGATAATGATGATGATTATGATGGGCGTAAGAGATTCCAACCTCTACCTTTAGAATCCAAGACAACTTCACCTGTTTGTGGAGCATCCTGCTGTTTAACACACGGGGCTTGGCGACCAGCACAGCTAAATCCTCTGACCGCCGAGACGGACAGCAGCGTCGGTAGTGCGAGAAGCTGTGCCCTGCGATCCCCAACCCATTATGGGCATATCCCCCTTTTTTAGGGAAGGCCTATGTTCACTAGTAGACTGAACAGGCTGGTGTAGTCAAGTCACTATGTTATAGTGTTAAATAATAACTCACCATTTTGTGTATTTTAGGCTCTTGTCAGAATTTAGAAACTAGCTTCATAGCGGAAAAGGAAATCAAAAGTAAAACCAAGAAGAAAAAACCATCATCTAGCAAATTCATGTCTCTAGGCAAAGATCAGACAGTGAGCATCCTACATGGTGTTGGAAGAGTGTTAAACCCAAAAGGTGAAAATTATTCAAGAGTGACATAATGAGATGTTTGATTTTGTTATATAGTTAGTTTCATACTAATTCCCTAGTTTATATTTCTAGTTACGATAGATGAAAAAGGGAAACAGAAGCTAACACACTCACCAGTAGAAATAATTGAGCAGTTCCTGAGCCAACCAAATTCATTCGTGAATTTCTTAGAAGAGAACTATTTACCACACTTCTCATGTGCTGACCACGTTGATAAGGCGGCGTCAGCGTTAAGTGATGCAGATTTTATGCTTGCAGAATGGAGAGTAAGTTGTACGTTCCTTTGTAACACTTATCATAAGACACACCATGACCAACTGCTGCATGGTTATTTTAAAACATTAGAAAAGTTTCCGATAAGAATCAATCAATTTTGTTTTCAATTGTAGGTATTTCTATACCGATGTCGACGATCTTATTCCGAGGCCCGCAGTCAGTGCTATGTAGTTGTATAACGTTTTGAGTGCTGAATAACACACCGCCGTACCTGCTATAGGTGCTCCTCGGGCATGGAGTGTAGCGTCATTTCCGAGGAAAACAGTCAGTGTTAAATCGGCTGATGCCCGTTGGTGATTCTGAAGAACTTTACGACATGATGGCGCAACACAACACACCACGGCACATTAATTTATTTCTGGCTCAATCGTCACTGTCACATTTGACTCGGAAACGTTTCTAAAGTTTTAAAATACCCGCGTGTGCCAAGATTGACCTCATTAAATTCATTTATAACCACCCTACACAAAGATTATCTGGAAGAAAATGTATTAAGCATTAAGTTCGACTGTGTACTTGTATTTTATCTTGTGCAATAAAGAATTTTCTATCTATCTATCATCTATCTCAGATGGGCCCTTGCCCATTGCGCGACAAAAGACGTAAACTTCTTTGCAGTGTTATTGCTGTTCCAATTCTTTCGTTTTCAACAGGAGAAAATGTGTCAAGAGTATGGCTTATACACTTCAGTTGCGGGACTTATGTTAGCCAATAAAGCTCCAGTGTCAGCATGGAACCCAGTAAGAGGTCCAAAGAACATGAAAATTCAATATCCGTAAGTATTACTCCACCTGGCCGGAGGGCGTTCCCAACTACGACTGGTTATTGGTTCTTCGGCAGATATGGGCCAACCCACTGGCACTTCAGGTTGCTTATTCGCTATGTCGACATCTTAAGTTCTACGGATGTCGGATAGTCTCTGTGCCGATTCGATGCTTCAGAGAAACTCCGAGTAGATCGTTCCATAGCTCGCTGAGCGAGTAACTGTCTGCGAAAGGCTGTTGGTAGAAGCTGAATGAATCGAGCTGAGGACAGGGCGTAATTGCGCTCATTAGGGGAGGTCTATGTGCAGTGAGTGCTATATTCTGATGATGATGTTAATTAAATTAAGGCGCCTGGTAGAAGCTGGATGTGTCGAGCTGAGCACAGGGCGCAATGGCGCTCATTAGGGGAGGTCTATGTCCTGCTGTGACTGCTATATTCTGATGATGATGTTAATTAAATTAAGGCGGCTGGTAGAAGCTGGATGCGTCGAGCTGAGGACAGGGCGCAATGGCGCTCATTAGGGGAGGTCTATGTCCTGCAGTGACTGCTATATTCTGATGATGATGTTAATTAAATTAAGGCGGCTGGTAGAAGCTGGATGCGTCGAGCTGAGGACAGGACGCAATGGCGCTCATTAGGGGAGGTCTATGTCCTGCAGTGACTGCTATATTCTGATGATGATGTTAATTAAATTAAGGCGGCTGGTAGAAGCTGGATGCGTCGAGCTGAGGACAGGGCGCAAGGGCGCTCATTGGGGGAGGTCTGTGTCCTGCAGTGACTGCTATATTCTGATGATGATGTTAATTAAATTAAGGCGGCTGGTAGAAGCTGGATGCGTCGAGCTGAGGACAGGGCGCAATGGCGCTCATTGGGGGAGGTCTGTGTCCTGCAGTGGACTGCTATAGGTTGATGATGATGATGTCTATTTCTAGAAGCTGGATGCGTCGACCTAAGGTCAAGGCACAATGGCGCTCAATATGGGAGGCTATTGTCCAGCAGTGGACTGCTACAGTCTGATAATGATGATAATTTTATGTTCAATTGTTTGTTTCAGGTCGCCTTCTGAAATGCCGCTTTTAGAACAAAACTACCTATACAAAGGCAAAATTCTTGTGGCCGACTATCAAACCTATTGTAAAATAATTAGCAGCAAAACCTAGTTCACATCTATTGAGTACATTAAAATAAAAATGTTATTTACATGTATGTGTTTTTATTAGTCTTCTTAGCATAAAATCTTCGCCATAGATCAGTTAATGATCTTCATGTGTTAGAAAATTACTTAGGAATACTAGGAATAGGAACATGGACAGGATCTTTGGATCTGGATCTGGGAACAAAATGAAAATGTTATTTATCGTCAATACAGTTTTATTATAAAGTCAAAATTGCCTTTAACATTACACGTTACATTTAATTGGAAATTACACTTCACTATTGGAGTCAGTTCATACCCACTGATCACTCTTCAATTCAGTTTCCGTTTTGCAAGCTTATGACAAGAAAAATCTTATTAGAATGTCAATTGTCAATACTTTACATATAAAAACAGCTATACTTACCTGAGAGCGAACTTACTAACGATATCGCATGTTTTTGGTTCATACATACCTCAGATTGCACTCCGGCTGATGTTGGAATTCATGCGGAATATTGACGTGTTAAGTGTTGTGTGATTGTTTAACTTGGGTGAAATGGTTAATACTTGCATCGTTGCACTTTTACCCCAAATTAGAAAAAGTTACATGAATTTATTCAATAAGTTAGCTTTTTGTTTGAATTTAGATAGGCAAGCAACATCTGTAGGAATAACATGTTTCCTACCACTTGAACTTCAGGCATAGAATACCTAATAGAAGAGATTTAACTGTTTACCTATGTCACCATGGGAAATGTCACTTCTTTCGGGATAACGTAAGCATTGTCAACTGTAAAGCCTTACATTTTAAAATACAGTATAGGGGCTATTATGGCCTGTGTGTATTAACCCCCTTACTTATAAACGCTACTTAAATTTAACCATTGCTTTAAGTGATACAAATCACTGTTTGTCAATATCCAATGGTGAGAAATGGCAATAGTTTATGTATCTTTCGACAGATTTTTATAAGTAAGGCCCTAATTGTATAACCTAAAAAAAAACTACTTTCTCACTATTTTTTGTGGATAATGTAGATAGTTCAACTGTGCCGCAGATAATAGCATCAACCTAACTTATAATTTCATACTAGTGTGTGTGTGTATTTGTGTGAAAGAAGGTGAGGTAAGTAATGTCGGTAAGTATAATTTGAGTATGATTTATACTATTGCATCATGTAATAAAACCAATTCACGCAAGTGTGTGTGGGGTTTAGGTAGGTCATCACGTATTTCACACTTTATTGTGGGTAAGTACTTACTACCAACGCTTTCAGACCGTCAGAGGTGTGGTCTACTAGTTAGAGCTAATAGTGTAGGTAGGTGTGGTGCGAATAGTGTCGGTAGGTGTGGTGTAGTGAGTTATCGTGAGGATGAGGAGGATGACCTGGAACGGCGGCGGCGCGGCGCCGGGCGCGGTGAACGAGAACGCGTGCGGCGCCGGCGCGGTGGGGAGCGCCGGCGGGGCGGGGGACTGCGCCGGCGGTACCTGCAATAACAGTTCATTACTTTAAACACAGGTCCATGTCCATGTGTAGACAGTTTTCACACGACACTGCGTTGCCGTAGGAGCTGAGGTGTTTTACCGTAGAGCCAGCGACAAACTCGGCTTACGTTTTACGTTGTACTCTGTGCAGCCGCGGCGTCGTGTGTAAGGCACCATAACCTAGGGTGATCAATGCAGCGCGCCGACTCGTTAAAAGAGTCTTCATCAGGATGAGTGAACGCGCCGCTCTCCCTTTGACACACTTCATCAGGGTGAGAAACGTAAAAATTCCGGTTTTTCAAAATGAATTTGAAGGTTTTATTCATAGGAAACTATTACCTTATGTCATTTTATATATTAAACCCCCCTTATTCAACTTATACTTCAACACAAAGTAATAAGCTTGTTGCGGCCACGCGGACTCTGCAGGCTCCATGAATAAAGTAAGATAAAGTAAGCTTGTCCATGTTATTTAAATGAAAATAAAAAGAAGTGACATAATATATTAACGGCTTTTCAGCTATTTGTGTTTATAGAATACTCAATACTCAATACATTTATTGTCATCACATGGTTATAAGGTAACAGAGTTAACACAGTATTGTGTGGTAGTATCACATGTGGACCCCTTAGGCCATGGCAATATGTCGAAGGCAGACCGAGGCTTTCATGCATTAGATTTTAGGTGGGTAGACTTTTATGAGTAGGTATTATATTATTTTATCTTAGGTTTTAAGTTTAATAATAAAATTTAAGTAGAAAATTTATATTAAAAATTTAAAACAATAAGATTTAGTGAAACAAAATTAAAATTAATAACAAATTTCATGTCAAAAGTATGTATTCCATTAAATTATTTCAATTTATCTGTCAAAAAATAATTTAGGTCCTAATAACATTTGTCAATGAGGAATAATTTAAATTTTTTAATAAATAACGAATCTGTCTGCGTGTTTAATTTTGTCAGGAATTTTATTAAAGATTTTTATAGACATTTTATAAAGTTGTAGTAGTTAAAAGTTTTGATGGTGGTTCATAAAGTTTGTTTCTTCCCGGTCTAAGAGCATATCGTCTAGGAAGGTCGTTTAGATTTTTATAAAGATGTGGATATTTCCTAACAAATTTACACATTTCTAATCATCATCATCATCATCATCATCAACCTATCGCAGTCCACTGCTGGACGTAGGTCTCTCCCAAGGTTCGCCACTGAGCCCGATCCTCGGCTCTTCTCATCCACTGTCTGCCAGCTACATTACGCAAATCGTCACTCCATCTAGCCAGTGGACGCCCTACACTACGTTTACCCAAACGGGGTCTCCAACCCAATACTCGTTTGGTCCAACGGTTGTCGGTTCGTCGGCATATATGGCCGGCCCATTGCCACTTCAGCCTACTAATCCTCTGAGCTATGTCGGTCACTTTCGTTCTCTGTCGGATAACTTCATTTCTTATTCTATCTTTAAGAGAAACTCCAAGCATAGCTCTCTCCATAGCACGCTGAGTGACTTTTAATTTGTGGACCAGTCCCACCGTGAGGGTCCATGTTTCAGCCGCATAGGTCATAACGGGTAGGACGCATTGGTTGAAAACTTTAGTCTTCAGACATTGAGGGATGGATGACGAAAAGACTTGACGAAGCTTACCAAATGCTGCCCAGCCCAGTTGAATTCTCCGGTTTAGCTCTCTCTCAAAATTGTGTCTACCCAACTGCAAGATTTGCCCCAGATATACATACTCCTGCACAACTTCAAGAGGCATTCCGGTGACCGTTATCGGTTCTGGGGTAATACGATCATTGACCATAATTTTTGTTTTATCCAAGTTCATTCCCAGACCAATACGTCGAGAAGCAATATCAAGGCTGTTCAGCATCAGTTGCAAGTCCTGTAACGATTCCGCCATTATGACAATATCGTCAGCAAATCGAAGATGTGTGAGGCGCTCCCCGTTAATGTTAATGCCCAGGCCAGCCCAAGCCAGCGTCTTGAACATATCTTCCAATGCATTTGTGAACAATTTGGGGGATATAACATCCCCTTGTCTCACTCCGCGACGCAAATGGATAGGTTCGGACTGCTGGTTCTGGATTTGGACGGACATGGTGGCCTCGTCGTACAAGCATCTCAACACTTCGATATATCGCCAATCAACCTGGCATCGCTGCAAAGACTGCAAAACAGCCCAGGTCTCAAGGGAGTCGAAAGCCTTCTCATAGTCCACAAACGCTAAGCACAGGGGCTGGTTGTACTCCTCGGACTTCTGTATAACCTGCCATACTGTGTGGATGTGGTCTATGGTACTGTATCCTCCCCGAAACCCAGCCTGCTCGGGTGTTTGAAATTCATCAAGTCTCCGCGCAAGACGGTTCGTGATAACCCTAGAAAACAGTTTATAGACATGGCTCAGGAGTGAAATCGGTCTGTAGTTTTTCAACAAGGCTTTATTGCCTTTTTTGAAAAACAGTACTACAACACTCCTGCTCCATGCCTTCGGAGTTCTCCCATGGTTCAAGACGGAATTAAAAACACGACAGATTTCCTTCAAAATAGGAGAGCCTCCTGCTTTCAGGAGTTCCGAAGTGATTCCGTCTTCTCCAGGGGCTTTTCCATTTTTTAGCTGTTTTAGGGCCATCCCGATCTCGTCCTGGCTAATCTCTGGCAGGTCTTCTGTATAGTGGCGGACTAGTGTGGCTCTAGGATCTTCAGAGCTGGTTTCGGGACGTGATGCCTGCGATGCATACAACTGGGCATAGAAGTCCTCGATTTCATCTAATATCTCCGACTTGGAGACGACGGTTACCCCGTTCGACTTTGTGAGTTGTGCCAGATGGCTTCTACCGAGTCTCTGCATAAATACTTTAGTACATTTCTAATATGTAGATTGAATGAATGATTGATGTAGATTGAATTGATCTAATATGTAAATAGAACTGTTATGAATAGAACAATTGGTTTATTTTTTATGAAAAAATCGACCGATTATCAGGTTTAGAAAAAATTAAAGTAGAAAATCAAATAAGTAAAAAAAACAAGTTAGTCTCAATTCTATTTCCCATCAGGAACACTTTTCTAGAAGTAACTTGCCAAATCATATAATTTTTTTGCAAATATAAAAAAAATAAGTTTTCCGTACAATTTTATGAAGCACCTTTCGCCACCACATTAAGTTCATGTATGTAATGTATAAATATAGGAAGCGGCAGACCGAGCTCTTACCGTGGCGGCGAGTGTCGTCTCGGAGGCAGGTGCCTCGGCGGCAGCGGACGCGGCGAGGGGCGGCGCGGCCGCGACGGAATCAGCACCGGAGCCGCCGTGATCTCCTGCCCGTCGATCTGACCTGGACCACAATAAATATATTTTACTTTTACCCTCATGTGGTTTAAGGGGTTCCAACCTACATCTTCGGAATTCAAGCCAATCACACCAGCCCATGGTGTATCCTGCTGCACCTTTATCAGACGGTGCTCCGGCAGCAGCATATCAGAGCCCGACACCGGCACAAAAAAATTTCTTGACCGCTGAACCTGCAATCCCCAATCCACATGCCCAGTATGGGGATTATAGGCATATCCTCTTTAACTAGGGAAGGCATATGTCCAGCAGTGGCACACAATGGCATTATGTTCATCCTGGGCAGGGTTAGGACCCTATTCGATTTGAAGGCAGAGCTACCAGCTGAGTTATGATGAGCCACTACTAGGTTAATTAGTTTATTATTATTATTATCTAATACACAGGCAGCTTTAAAGATATGTGTGTATAGGGGTTATTTTTCAGTGCCCTTAAGTATTTGTCCAGTCTATTTTAAAAGGAGTTCACTGATGGGGCACTAACTACAGTTTCTGGAAGCTTATTCTAGTCGAGTACAATATAGTTGGGCAAAGTGTGTTTTCTTGGGTTGCTTGTACCTGGCTGGTTCTGCAACTTAAGTGAGTGCCCTCTCAGCTTTTTGTTATTCATGTTGTACATGGTAGATATTTTGTAAGTTTCAATTAGATCATTAAAAAAAACATGTAACAGGAAAGAGAAATTAGTTAAGTTCTTTGCGAAGTACTACCACCAAGCCTTCTGCGATGAAGCAGCATTTCTGTGCTTTGGTTTTAAATTACAGGCACACAAGGCTTCACACATCAAGCCTCAAGTTGATAGGGTACGTTCCAAACAAACATGACCTATGAAGCAGCTAATAAGTGTAATAGCTATCACTTGACATCAGGTAGGCCATGTGCTAGTTCATCTTCAAATAGGTAAAATGAAATAAAAGCTAAACAACATTAGATGTACCTCCATCCATGTGCTTCATTGCAGATTCTGCTTCATCCGCATTGCTGAACTCCACATATGCATACCCACGGCCATTGTATGGATGCAGCCTATCCGTAAGGTACTCAACATTCTTCACATTGCCATAAGTTGAGAATATCTCGAGGACATGCTCTTTAGTCACGTTGAGGGACAGTCGGCCGATGTGAATGCGAGTGGGCCGTGGCGGCGGTGAGCGCTCACGCTTCTTGCGTCCCGGAGACCTGCTAACAGTTTTAAGTTTTTAACACCTCCGATCGGACACCTATTTGACCATAACGAGCAAAGCAAACGAAAAAAAAATTGATTAGAATACTCTAACACACACACATATATATATACACTCTCTATCACTCTGTATCTAGAGTATACACTCTCTCAAGATGAAGAGGTAACGCGCGGACATCGTTCAGCACTGGTGTTAAAAAGTTTTTTAAGAACTTTTTTCTTAACAAATGAACCTTAGAGTCAGACAAAGGGCGTAAATTCAGCTGCTGCTGATTATAGGTTGTTATAATTTTTTATTGGTTCTGGTCTTCTACTTGTAGTCCGCTAATTAACACTGTTGGGCGGCAGGTTGCTAATTGCAGTATTGGTGGTGGCGTTGAATAATTAGTGGATGCTGCATTATGTCCTGTGGTGCTTTAAGTTGGCATAATCTACTTAAAAATGAGGAGAGTTTGAACCAATAACATAATAGCTACTTTATTCTAGTGTTGTTGTGGTTGTTTTTGTTGATCACTAGTGTATCTTTCTTTTTCACAAACTTTCGCCTCAATTGTAATAGTAGGATACAACAAGTATATAACAACAAACAGCTCACCTTTCATGTTTATCTTTAATTTTGAGCTTATCAGTAGATGGTGCCAATGATTTCTTCTTATCATTAATGGGTGATCTGTCTCTACCCTTGTCTGCCTCACGCCGGTCTTTCACTGGACTCTTGTTTGGTGAAATCCTAGATAAATATGAATAAATTATAATTACATTTAATTTTCATTGCTCTGTTCCAAAGTCAAGAGTGAAGCTTGCCCTAGCTTCACAGCAATTATGATGGTTAATGATCTAAAAATATAAATGAAATTGAAATAATGAACTTACTTCTTCTTAGGTCTGGAGCGGTCGTTGTTGCTGCTGCTGCTGCTGGAAGAACTGGAGGAAGAGGAGGACCGTGAAGAGCTCCCTGAACTACTCGACGACGAGCGGGATGAGGACCGAGATGAACTGCTGTCTGATGAACTGGAATAAAATGTTTTATGATGGGCTCAATACTCGGTTTCTGTCAGTTTGGCTTTGGTTCTCATAGATAGATAGGGAGCAAGCTGTTGCCTAGCGACCTCCGATAGTCATTAAACGTAAGATTGAGAAAGCTCAAGTTATTTTTAATTATTTCAACAGTGTTCATAAAGTAACCACCCCAAACATAGAAGTTTGCTATGATTAAAACTAATTGACGAACGACGCTGACTGTCGGTCAGATAAACAATCCGGTATGATGCTTGGTTCTATATGCAGTTTTTTATAGGCCAACAGATTACAAGAAGGATTAAAAGTTGGTTGTTAGACCAATTCTAACCTCAACAATATGTACAAACATATCAGTTTTAGGACTCACTCCCTTCCTCTTAGTCTTACCTCCCGCTACTGTCGCTGCTACTTGATGCATCACCCTTTTTCTTTTTACTCTCTTTTGGTTTCTTTTTCTCTTTTTCTTTTTCAGCACCAGCCGCTGATGGAGATTTGTTTCGCGCCCTAAAAGTAAGCACAACTTAGTAAATAGAGTAGAAAATTTAGCTTTGATGGCACAAATCAGTAATGTAACTTGACTAGAGTCTGTACACACATTTTTACTGCGTTACGATTTTAAAGGCGAAACTCAAAACAAGAAAGTAAATTATTCTGCACAGCGCATCACATCAACGAACGACGAGGAACGACGACATCTTGAATTGAATGAATGAATGGAATGAATGAATTAAACAAAATTATCAGGAATGAAATGAAAATGTTTTTTTTTGTTTCATAACTCAATTTGGGCAGGCTAAAATCTTTTGACCATACTACAAATTCTTCTGTTTTATTTTGTTATAAATGTTTTTTCTTCCTCTACATATTCCATTTCTTCAGTGTTTTAGTCAAGTCGTTAGTCTTCACTCATGTCATGTTCTATGGCAGCTGTGACAAAACAAGCAGCAATCAATTCCTTGAAAAAAATTCCGCCTCTTTACAGACTCGAAATGAAAATGGTCATTATTTTTGTCATTCATCTTAATAGCATCATTTATTTAATGGCTTCTGCGATTTTTTTCCACAATGTCTACACTAAACAGTTTAAAATAATATGAGGCAACGTAATAAGGTTTATAAGTCCAGTCCCATCCAGTCCAGTCCAGTCTTCAGTCTCTGCACTGCAGTTGTGCTGCTATAGCACTTGGGAAAAAAACACAGAACGCTAATAAACTATCAGCGAACAATTTTCTTCAACGGAGAATTCCAATCCAAATTCCCTTTTACTCCATTTCACTACACATGTGTTTTATTATTTTACTAACGTATATTGGGTATAATGCCAATAGTTATATACAAGATAAATAATAAAAATCTATAATATAAAATGCAAAAATGAGACAACCCTCGTTCAAGAAGAGAGCGTTTTTTCTATGATGGTAGAGTCGGCGCCACAATTCATGACCTTTATACACAGCGCATTTTTGTGTTTGTCGAATATTTTTTTCAGAAAATGTGCTTTTTACAACTAAAATTAAATTTTTACACTAAACCTCTGTATCTTGGTCATTTTTTATAATATTATAAAAACAAAAACATCTCCAGTCTTCTCAGTGCATAGTTACTTTACTTAAAATAGAAATAAAATCGGCGAGCGGAGCGAGTCGCAAAATTTTTGGTGTTCAAAAGAACATGGTGACATTTTTTTGAAATACCTAGGTAACTAAAACAACAGACACAAAAAAGGAAGTCGGCGAGCGGAGCGAGCCGCAATTTTTTTATCATTCTAACTAGCGCTGTTGTCATATTGTTGTCTTATTCGTCATTGTTGCAAACTTTATAGGATGGATTTAAACATTTTTGTGCGTAGTTTCCCATTCACATCCACAATGTGGTAACGAAATCGGCGAGCAGAGCGAGCCACGAAATTTTTCTATCAAAGCTGAGCATACAATATATGAAAAAGAAAATTTCAAAAAACCTATATATATAAGGTTATAATTACCAACGAAGACTTGGTCCTGATCTGGTCATTTCTGCACCCCACCAGAAAATACAACTTAATTTATAACTGGATATCAAAATAATCATAAAATAATACTACCATTCATGACCCAAAACTTGGTCCTGGTCTGGAAATTTCTGTGCCCCCCAGAAAAGAAAATAAAGATTTATTTCCGGATATCAAACTAATAATTACTACGCACTGGACACAGTATACTTAATAGCTAGTTAGTTAACAAATCACAATGTATTGATCGTTCCAAATTATGCTAGGTACATATTAAGTACCTTGTGAATTACTAACTATTTAAAAGTTTTTAAAAGTTCATAATATCTAGTGTATTTTGCCGGAGTTCAGGGGGGGGGGGGGGGGGCAATTGCCCCTATAGAACCCCCGCCCCCCTCAGTATCCGCGCCTGGCTATCGCAATATTTTAGTGTACGAAAGTATGTGAATAAGTATGTATGGATGGATGAATGGATGTATGTTTCTGTTTGTTACTCTTTCACGCAAAAACTACAGAGAGGATTTGGATGAAACTTGGAATATACATAGTTTTTGACCTGGATTGACACATAGGCTACTTTTTACCCCACTTGTACTACGCGAGCAAAGCGGGCGGAAGCTAGTTATAAATAAAACAAAAATCTGGTTGTTACATATTTAGTTTTTATTTACAATAATTATGCTCTTCTGGTCCGAGAAGTAGAGTATAAATAATGTAAATAAAAACGAAATAACCATTGAGATATTCGTAGAGATATTAAATACTACCTACTATACTATAGTCACATTCTTCAAGTGAAAACTTTTTTCCACGTTTTTAGAAACCAACTATTTATTTTATATATAATAGTATAAATATATTTATCTATTATAAATAAATGGAGTTTCTTTTATTTGTTTATTAATTTATTTAATAGGAACGCCAACAGCTTAAATATCAATACATTGTAGGGTTACACTGACAAAGTTTTCAAAGAGTTCTGTGAAATCAGCGCCGCGTCTATCGGATTTGAGTGGTGGCGCGGACTTTACGCCCTAATTTTTACCAGAAAAAGGTGGCTATCAATTCAACACGTACCTTCTACATATATAGCTATTATTAACGGAACTGCAAAATATTCACATAACTACGATATAATCTATATGGGCTTCCAAACAAAATTTAATAAAAAAAACAAATATTTACAATAAAAATAGAACAAATATTTACATAACATATATATAATTATAACGTATAACAATTAAAAACAAAATATATTTTTATCTGACTAATAATAAAATTCGAAAGTTTCGGTGTGTGTGTGTGTGTGTGTAGCTAAGTATGTTGTGATCGCTTCACTCCATAACCGCTGAACGGATTTGGCTAAAACTTGGAATATACCTACCTACATAGTTAATGACCTGGATTAATATATAGGCTACTTTTTATCCGGATACGCGAGCGAAGCCTTGGGCGGAAGCTAGTAGGTTTACCTATACATGTTTCAAATCATCAATATTTACCGACATTTCTGCGATAGGCATTCGTCTTCATGCTAAACTTTTACTTAGGGTCAGATTGTACTAGGTTTGGTCGAATTTTTTGATAAATATAACTTCAGAGGGACAAAGATACCTACGTTGTGACGATTGTACCTACCTCTGGATTTTCACTACAACAGTATTCTCGTACTTCGTCAACCTTCCTTCCTTAAATATTGAACATATTTGACCTATTGAAATTTTAATTAGGTACATTAGTGCCTTATGAATCTCAGTTTACCTACCTAAGTAGGTAAATACCCACCTACTAATATGAAACAAATAATCATTCATCGACTATGCTAAATTATTATCCCGTAGGTAGGGTATAACCGACTTACCTAAAATTAAGTTGGTTCTATACAATCCTACATTAGTAAGTATAATACCTACCTAATCCTAGGCGAACGTTTGTTAATTGTACATAAATATGTGAAATGTTTGTCCCGCCTTCATGCCAAATCTACTAAACGGATTAAGCTAAATTTTTGCACATATGTAGGAATAACATATCATAGGCTTTGTCCGGGTACCGCGCGAACGAAGCCGTAGGCGGAAGCTAGTACAAGATAAACAGTTATTCACTATGTTGACTAACTAATGGCTGATTCTTGTTTCATCTAATGTTTATGTATTACCGCTGATTTCTTTCAATTAAACCAAAATAGTAAGTAGGTAGGCACACAATAAATATAAAAAGTAGGTACATTGTTCAGCAATAACTCTCAAATACAAGTGGCATTAAGTAACCGAAATGATTAGCCCCATAGCGTGCGACACGTCCAGCACATTAGCGCAATGGGAAGCCCTTGCGGCATTTACGAGTTTTCCTATTGGCCTTACCTACTCGTTTTTAACCACCTTTTTAACCATTTCCAGGGCGAAACAGCTCTAAAGAAATGTGTGAGGGCAATATGTAGATTAAGGCAAATTGACAGCTGCAAGCAATTTTTCATTGAATCTTGACACTACACTCAATGTATATATATGAAATGGCTTTATTTGTTAAGAACAATTTGCAATTATTTATAAGTTTTAAAAGTAAACGACAGGGATTTAAAATATGCTGTCCAAAAAATAATACTGCTTTGCTTAACAACAGTGTTTTCTGCATGGCACCTCGCATATTTAACCATTTGCCCAAAGACATTTCAGAAGCTGTACAAATTAATCGTTTTAAAAAGAAACTTAAAAAACTACTTATACAGAAAGCTTATTATAATGTAAATGAATATTTAATTGACAAATTTGATAATTTATAATTGAATTTTTCTAGGGACCTAAATGTGTATTAATAAGTATTGTTTGGCAAAGTTTTATTAATGATTATTGTTTGACTTTTTCTATTTGTATTTAATTTCATATTTTTTAATGTGACATTTATATAAGTTTGACTTATTTTAATAATTTTTATTTTATCTGACATTTATATTAGTTTGACTAATTTATTTGATTTCTTTTGATTTGTAATATGTAATTTTTTTCTTTCTATTTTTTTATAATTTGTTTAAAATTTAATTTTGCATGCTTTTATGCCGATCATGGATGTTCATAATATAGTACCGACCACCTATTTTTATATACCCATGTTTCGCAAATAAAGAGAATCTGCACCTGAATCTCAATCTAGGTAGTTCTTGGATAAAAATAATAGGTAAATTTGGTATGTCCCATGTCCCAACCTCCATCATTGGAATCACAACGTCACCCGCCCGTTATGCACTCTGTCGTGTGACAAACATGGTTCTGGCGAGCGGCTGATTGCAGCATAGCGCAGCCACTGGCACAGCTAAATATCCTTGAAGGTAACGGGCAGCATCGTCCGTGGAGCAAGGAGCTGTGCTCTGCTATCCCCGACCCGCATGCCCAGCGTGAGGATTATGGGCATATCTTCTTTTAAAGGAGGCCTATGGCTAGCAGTGGTGTTGTTTTTGTGGTTACTGTTGTAGATGCTAATTTTATAGGAAGTAGTAGCTAAGTAGGTAGGTACCTATGTGGAATGGTCTCCAAAAGTATCCGACTCAGATGTGAGTTGTGGATGCGAGCATCAGATAATTCTTTCTCATCTTTGGACGGACGAAAGATGCACCGATTCTCGCAAAGTGATGTATGCATGATTGTTTCATTCTAGATCTATTGTTATCATGACTGCTTTTAAAAATTAGGTAAAATATAGTTCTATAGACACAGGACGAAATCATGTTCTTTTGTAGAGGCAGAAAATAAGGTAGGAAAACTTGGCTCGCTCGCGTTAGTGTTCGTTTCCATTTGGCTTGGACAAGGTATGGAGAAGATAGTAGAACACGTAAAAAGAACACTGGCTGGCGGTGAGCTGACCACCGAATCAAACAAGGTAAAAAAAGTAGGTAAGTCTTTATACTGTAGTACAAGTAAGGACAAGGCTTGGACTGACCAACTAGACCACCGAATCAATTGCACCGGAAACCTAAGGGTTTATTATTTAAAGGTGGGTTTTTGTTTACGTTTTGTTTGGTCCTAAGCTATGATCGTACCAAATTTACAAACTATCTTTTCAATAACAAAAGCAAATGGCGTGTTTCCCACGGCCATTTCTGTGACGCAGTTCGCGATAACAGTTGATTGATATTGTAGTTTATGATTCATGAAACTCATAAAATGATGGCATTTGGCTTACAGCATGTAGTGTTATGTTAGCAATATTATGATATCAACAACAAACATACTGAAACTAGTGGTGGTGGCGCCACTATCTATACAAAAACTTTCATTCTATGAAAGTTTCGTTACAAAGTATAGTTTCAGAATTTTCCCGCTGTTTGGTTTTCGTGATCCCTATAGTTCTAGATAATTTATATTGACTACATTTTTCAAATAATTACCACTGCTCTAGAAAGATAGCATATAAAACAATTTCAACAACGATAGGTCCGATAAAAAGTATAACTACTACCCAATAGAAGAGCAATGCCTGATAATTTATATCAGAACCGCTGTCGCCGGTTGTTTTCTTCCAATCCCTTACCCATAAATTCCACAAA
Source organism: Horisme vitalbata (assembly GCA_951804965.1). NCBI lineage: Eukaryota > Metazoa > Arthropoda > Insecta > Lepidoptera > Geometridae > Horisme > Horisme vitalbata. The sequence continues at coordinate 26,093,993 of OX638091.1, read as the reverse complement.
TTTATGTTTTTTTACATTTGTTTGCAGAGATTATACACCGTTGACTTACGAATGTCAAAAACTCTTGGCAAAAAATTCGTGTGCTTATAATTTAGGCGACGCCCTTTCTAAGAGTAAATAGGTAAAAGGTTCGTTTACTTTTATGTAGTTTTTAACAATATTGTACCTAAATATTAAATCTACGGGACACATAAAAGTACTTCGATAAAAATATTTCTTAGCTCTAGATTATGTAGGTTACCTACAATTTCCAATACGCTTTTTAAAGTAAACCTAAGTATTCGATAATTGAAGGATTACCTATACACTAATCCATCATCGTTATAAAAGAATCACCCACACGCTGAACCTACTCACAAATTCGAAGGTGTATTAGCCCATTCAGATCAAAAACCTGCTGATCAATTCATGCTAGTCATTCTTATTGTCGCAAGGGACATTTAGGTTTGATACCCGCTGCAGGATAAATGTTTGCAAGATCTGAACATAATATGTTCGGTATAGGTGTTATGGTACCATGGTGCGTTCAATAGTCGTGTATACTCACGACTCAGGAGGACAAATTCCTGGAGCGGCGTTAAGGATATGGATTGTACTTGCCTACTCGTTTGTAAGACAATGAAAAATTAAAAAGATAATCATATTTATTTGCAAAAGAAAATTAAGAAAAATTTAACACACACACTAGGCGTAGCCTTTATCGTGGAGACAGCTGGTTTAACAGAACAAAACGGACATATAATTAAGTATTACAAGGTACAAAATGTAAACAAAAAATGTGGTAAGCATTAATGCATTCTTAACAAAAATAACAAGAGTGAAGCTAAAGCTAAGCATTACAGTTATAAATTGCTAATAACAAAAAATCTACAGATCTCACACTTCGCACAACAATCAAAAACATACGATAAAGTAAAATAAAGTAAAATTTCATCGTGTGATTTATTTCTAAAATGTTCAATTTTAGAAATAAAGCACACGATGAAATTTTACTTTATCGTACTGATGATAAAGTGAACGGAGCGCAGACTGACCTCGCGCGTAAAGGACCCGCTACCGTCTACAGTTTTGTCCGCCCGCCTCCTAAAATGGCTCAAACTGTAGTCAAACTGTACTTGTATCAATCTCAAGATAACCATGTTTCTTGAATAGCGAGCAAAAAAAAGTTGGGAAATTTTCGATCCAAGTCGCGAAAATTTCGCTGACTTGGATCTATGGACTACTTATTTTGGAAAATCTCAAAAAGTTACCTACCGATTTTGGGAATTCTAATTGCACTTTTAAGCCCTCTGGCCGTCGCACATTTTGACATACAGCCCATCAGCGTACCTCTCATATCTGCAAAACTACAGGCAAATGTCACTATTTCATAAATCAGGGTAGTCAGGAAAACATAAACATTTACTTTACAATGGTAAAATTTAGGTACACATGTGTTTATCAAAAGTATGTATGTATGTATCAATTGGTATTGATTTATTTGACTGTAAATCCAATAGTTATAGGTACATACCAATTATAATACCTATATAGTAGACAGAAAGCCAATTACAGGTCAATATGATTGTAGTAGGAACAAAATAATTAAAGAAGTAGATGTATTAATATTAATTGAGCTTGAAAACTAAAACTATTGAACGTTTCCATATTGTGCAGCTCGTATTGGTACAGTATCGTTAATTTACCTTAGTTAGGTAAATGAAAATGGTAATAGAAATTATATGGAAATTACCGAATTGTATTCAAATCTAAACTAATCTTAAGACATTTTTTTGAAAGTTGTTTTTTTTCACTCAAAATAGTTAAGTAACTAATTGTCGTAAAAAGTATTTTAAAATTTGCTTTATACGAAAAATATGAACATTTTCGTTTATGCAACTCATACTTGGGTACCCTTAGTAAGTTACCTAGTATGAGTTGCATTACACGAAAAGTTCCGAAGCTGTTCATTAGTTTAGAAAACTGGTTATCCTTCAGGAAAATCTATTTACTGATTGTTTAAAATCTCCCAAGTGATCTCGTCAAGGGTAAGACGTGTGAGATGAATAACTTACGAGCCATTGATTAGAGGATCTTTCTGCAAAGGAAGAGGCTTTGGCCTTCGTGTATACAGTCATCAATGAAAATAGATAAAAGTTAAAATCTTTTTATACTGCCCTAATAGTAATTATCTAAAACATCTGGTGAAAATTTTGAGCCTATTGTAAAGATTTTTTAGATAAATATCTACTATATCTAAATAAAAGAATTAAATACTCAGTACTATTTTTTTAACTATTTCCTTAAGACTATATTATTATTAGTTATTATGATGTGAAAAACGCACTTTGATACCCAACTTCTGACTATACATAGCTATTTCCCCAGAAACTTCTTACCGAGAAGCCAGAAGGAATAACTAAATAAATAAATAAAAATAAATAATCCTGGACGTTATCACACATCATCATGTAGCCCCTAACCACAGATAACATAATTCTGCCCAAACTAAGCAGAGCTTGTAATAAGGGAACCACATGATTGATATACTACGCAGATATATTTTTTTTGTAAATACATACATATCATACATAGAAAACACCCAGACCCGAGACAAAAATCTGCAGAACATGCAAACATTTGTCCCGCAGCGGGAATCGAACCCGCAACCTTCTGCGTCACAGGCGGACCTTCGCCCACTGCGCCACAGAGGTCGTCAAAATGACTAAATGAACGTCAAAACGACTAAACGTCTAAATGACTAATGGAACAAATAAAATATACCTAAATCGACACATTAAACATACTATATAATATAACAAGTTTTTGCCCGCGGCTTCTCTTGCATTACATAAGAGTTATTTTAAGTTAATTTTCTATCCCTCGGTCATGAAACCTTATGCCCTTTTCTGTACCCCTGACAACATCGTAATTTCATGATGATCGGTTGAATAGTAAGGGCGCGAAAGCGTTACAAACAAACTCATATTTTAATTGGAGCGGTCTTTAAATATGCATTTCAATACAATAAAAAAAATCCTAATTATTAATTGGCATTAACGCTCAGTTATGGGTGAAGGAGTTCCAACCTAGTTGTTGTCTTTAGAACTCAAGCCAACCTGCCCGTGATGCACCCGGCTAACCAATAAACAGGACTTTGGTGGCCGGCTCATTGTGGCATAGCGCAGTGCTTACACTAGCACAGCTACGTCTCCTGGCCGTCGACGGGCAGCAGCGTCAACGATGCGAGAAACTGCGTCCTGCGATCTGCAAACCGCATGTCCAGCGTGGGGATTATCCCCCTACTTATTAAGGGAGGTTTGATGTCCAGCATCGGACATACATATAGATGTGTTGTTGTAATTATTTTGAAAAATACCACTAAACATTTTGCCTGGGGAGCATTTTTACTGATTTATCTGACTATTTAAAAATTATAAATGTTATAACAAGTCTTTTTTAATTCTATAACAATAATTGTTACTGTAATTTAAACGCTTATATTTAATTAAATAAAAAAAATACATGACGTCTTTTGGGTTACTTTTCCGAGAACAAGTAGTTAGGGGGGGACGGGGACGATAGTAGGTTTTATTTGCCCGCGAATTAGGGCGGGCATATAAAAGCTTGAGCGGCTCCTATAGTGTTATTTATTCTGGTGAGCTTACGGTGACTGCTCGTTTCCTGGATCTAACAAATAAAAGTAATAAAATAAAGTTTACAATAATAATTAGTAAGTGATCGTTTAGTAACTTGTGCTATTTTGTTTTGAATTCGCAGACGCAATATAATTATATTAGTAAGTATTTTAGAAGTAGGTAACATAATGTTTTGTTATTTTTTGAATATTTTTTGCATTATTCTATTTTCATGCTTAGTTTATTAATAATTGAATCGTGGCAAACGAAATTTTGTATTGAATCAATTGCTCAAATTAGCCTTGTGCGGGCGAAGAGGTGTGAAATAATTTATTAAGTGAAATAATCTATTTCAATTTCAATTTTTCATTAGCCTTTTGGCTCGACTACTGTGTCTAACTTTTGTTGCCCCATATACATTTCTATCAAACCTACCGTCCTCTTTCGAAAGCATCGAGCTCGTCCAGCCCATGCATTCTCGTCCAACCCCGACCCTTCTGTCCCTCGTCCTGTCCTGGTGTCGAGGTTTTTGTGATGGGGGTCGCTATATTTATTTCATGACATTTTTTATTATTATTATTTTGCTTAACTCAAAATGGAAAACTCGAAGGGAGACATTCGCTCAGCACTGGGACTGTGAGTACTTAAAACAACAACTTTAAAATAGTCCTAGAAAACATTATATCTAAATTATGATCTATCTAATAAATGAAAAGTGAGCTTTTTCAAGTTCCCCGCCTAAATGAGGAGATTTTTTTTATAATTTTATGAAAATAATTGAGTAATTACTACTCGGCTCGCGTGGTACCCATATAAAAAGCGTATACGTTGCGTAAGTTATACGTTAATACTGGTTTAGCCAGAGCAAAATCCATTTTCAAAAGCTGCTTGATCAAAGCTCACAGTTACAGGCAACATCAGAAATTCATCGGAAATTCTAGAGAAAAATTGTAGAGCACCAAACCAGAGTGCTTCTCCGTTTTTATAAGGAGTTAAGTTGGCTGGAGTCGGGTTAGCAGGTCGCAATGCACAATACACCCCAATGCGGGACGTCAGAGCAGAACTTTTCCGCTCATTTCAAATTAGAATTAGAATATTGGTCTAGAACTACGTGATATATTTGGCAATATTTTAGCTTAATCGTTGTTTAGTTTTGGAGGAAAGGAAGAAGTAACAATTCATATCTTTTTGCAAGCTTAAAAACGAAAGAAGAAAATATTATTATTGTAAATATGAAGTAGGATGCTGACTAAATTTCTATTCATACATAAGATACCCAAAGTAGAAAACCTTCAATAAAACCATAGAATAGTGTTATGTTGTAGCACATTAGTAGTATTTCCTTTTGCAGCATTGTGCACTACGTCGTAGCTGTAAAACATGTAGCAAATGTGCTACGTCTTAGTCTAAATTTGTAGCACTGGTGCTACGGATGTTGTATCCGTATAAAACCATAGAATAGTAATAACTAAGTTGTATAGCAGATTAGTATTATCTACTTTTGTAGCATTGTGCACTACGTAGTAGCTCTAAAACATACCAAATGTGCTACGTCGTAGTTTTAATTTGTAGCACTGGTGCTACGCATTTTGTAGTAGTTGAGCTATTCTATACTTTTTGCGCCTTTTGGGCTACGTCAGTCGTAGCAACTACGGCTTTTGTGGATACCGTAGCTCTCTTATCCCGCTAAAGTGCTAATTCAATGGGTAGTCTCAATTTCTAATTTAGGTAAATTATAAGTATAATTTTCTGCTACAAATATTATAAGTATTACTACACACCAAATTATCTATATAATAAATAATGCGGGACGTAATCACACAGCATCATGTAGCCCCAAACTAAACAGAGTTTGTATTATGGGATCCACATGATTGATATAAACATTTATTTTTGTTAATACATACATATCATACATAGGAAACACCCAGACCCGAGACAAATATCTACAGAACATGCAAACATTTGTCCCGCAGCGGGAATCGAACCCGCGACCTTTTGCGTCTCAGGCGGACCTTCACCCACTGCGCCACAGAGGTCGTCAAAACATATCTTTGTTTTGTAAAAACATATTTGATTTATTTTGAAATAACACTTTATAGGAAGCTGTATTTATTATTATGATTGGCCTTTGATTTGCAAGCTAAAATACTTACAATTTTGTTTTCATATAGTTCTGGCAAGTATTTTTTTTTTATCTGCGGTTTTAAGTGAAATTAGATATCTCTTATTCAACTTGATAACCCTGTACGTGTACAGATGCGATAAAATTCAACCATAACCTAGTATTCCCCTATTATAAACATGAAAGTTTGTGTGGATATTTTGATTTTTATTTTCTTTTAAACCAGAACGGCTGAATGGATTTGGATGAAACTTGTAGTGTACTTAGACTGTGGCCTGGATTAACACAGATGCTACTTTTTATGCTGGTACCACGCGAACGAAGCAGCGGGTGAAAGCAAATTATATTTTATTATTACCGATAAGTAGCAGTAATTTTTCATCAACTTTCTGAAGTTACTTAAAATCGCGCGACGCCACCGGGAAACGTTATAAAAATTGAGTGATAAAATAAAAAATCAAAATAAAAATAAGTTTATTCGATAAGCACATACATACAGTACACTTTGAAAAGTTATTTTTTTAAATTATTTTTACACCAATTCGTAACGCAACCAAACAGAGAAGAATTGGCAAGAAACTCTGCTTGGCTTAAATTTTTTTAAAGTATTGTTTTTTTGCAAAAAAAATTAATAACTATTACATTGTTTTTGAGGGAGTTGGAGACAGTTTCATCCCAAGCTTTTTTGTCAACTAAATAATTAGATATTTTATTATAAGCCTTATTACAGAGGTTACGTTTAACAAAATTTTTGAATTTATTTACAGATAAATTAAGCATATCATTTGGGATTTTGTTAATAAATCGTACACATTGCCTTTTAAAAGATTGATTCTGGATTGATTAACTTTATGGAGCCTTACAGAAGGAATAGCTAGTTTATCTTTATTTCTAGTGATAACGTTATGATTGTCGCTATTTTTCTTACACAATTTGATATTTTTTCGGACATATATTAAGTTTTCATATATGTATTGGCATGGAATTGTCATAATGTTAATATCTTTATACTTCGTTCTAAGTTATTCTCTGGGGCCCATATTATAAATTACACGAACAGCCCTCTTCTGAAACACAATTATGCTGTTGATTTCTGCTGCATTCCCCCACAACAAAATGCCGTACGATTTAATGTTGTGGAAGTAGCTGAAATAGCCAATAGTAATTGTCTAGCCGTTTCTACGTCAGTAAGTTGACGGATTTTTTTGACTGCGAATGCTGCAGAGCTGAGTCTGTTCGACAATCCATCTATGTGAGCGCCCCATACACATACAATATTGCACGACATATTTACCAATATTTTTCCCGGGACAATGTCCTAGTGAAAATGAGGCTTACGAATTTTCTTCTGAAAATAACACTCATAAAAATACACTGACACTATTATCCGTTATCGTAGAAACGATTGGCAACCTGTCATCTAAGCACATGAGATCAAATTCTCATAGCTAATCCACATTTCCACAACGTTTCAATTTTATTTATCTGCGTTGAGCGTTTGATCTTTGGAGTAGGAATAAGTGAAGCAGTTAAAATATTTTAACTAACCAATAAATATTTAAGAGGAACAAAAATAGTACGTACGTCTGGGAACAACTCATAACTTCAACAGCTTAAATTTTATTTTATTTGAGTGTTTCAAACTGTCTAGCATATTCTATATAGGTAAGATATATTAGGAAAGCGAATTTATAAAGAAGGAGGTCAATAATTCAGGAAGTATTTTAATTACCTAAGTAAAACTTGAAATATTTGTTCCAAAACCGTATTAAAATTGACATAAAATCCGTGTTACTTACTTGGTGTTTACTTTAGTCTATTTTACTGCTCATTTTTATCCCCGACGTATCGATGTACAACTTTGTATTTTTTCATATCAATAATATTGCAAGAACATGGTACTTAACCACAGACTTGTACTGACATAATATCTGTGTACTTAACCTTAAACATGGTTGTAAACTTGATGCTACAGTATCAAGTCAAGGTATGGAGGGGTCCTCACAAGGGGCAGAGGAGTTTCGTTTTTGTGTTCATTGGGATGGTTTCGATGAATAGGTTAAAGAAAGATGGTGATCAGGACCTGATGATGGAGTAGGAAAGTGAAATTAGGCATTTAGTCAGGTTTTGTACATTTGGGATTTATACATGTTTAGTTATATTTATTGAAAAAATAAATAAACTCAAAACATGTGTTTTTTTTTCTAATTTATGATTGAGTGTTGTAACTATTGTCCCCAACGTCGTTCGCGCCGTGAATCAAATTAAAATATGCTCTTTTGATCTCGACGTGAGATGAGTTTGTAAGTTTATAATAGAACAAATTCAAAATAGCATGAGTTAGATATATTCTTGATGTATGTACGTACATTGTACAATGTACAGTTACAGACTACAAATCCACAAAAAGTTGTTTAAAACCATATACAAAGTAATGGTTTAGTAAAAATTATTAAGAATTTAAAGCAAATAATTACCATAACCTAATAATAATATACCTGATGACCCGGTGAACATGGTGACAATTCCCATGCAAATTAATCAATTTCGACTTTATTTTTATTTTTTGGCACCTTGGGTTTTTCCTAATTTTCTTATTTCCTACGAAAGGTGCACAAAATAAAATAAAAATCAAATCGGTTGAGCCATTTTCGAGTTTCTGAAATAATAATCTTTGAGAAGAACTTTGCTTTATTTGTTGAACAAGTATCTAGGTTCAATATTAGTAAGTGTAACTTCCTTTAAATGGTTCATTATCCCAGTAAAGAGCTTAACAATACTTCATATACTTTAAATTTGTGTTCTAGTAAAAGCATTACTGTATTACAAAGTAACGAAATGTGTCTTTAACCCACTTTTCTGATAGGGATAGAATATGGTTTTAGCTTTAGAAATAATTACTTCGAGCTGAGGACAGGGTGCAATGGACTGCTAAAGGCTGATGATGACGATGATTATAATGATCATATTGATATTCATAAATATTATTATGTTCACCACGTTGTTGATGGTTACAAAGTTGTATCATCAACCTATAGCTTTTCATCCACTGTCTACCAGCTACATTATCGCGGTCTCCACTTCAATACACGTTTATTCCAGTAGTTAGCTCAAAGTTATATATTTTTGACGGCCTCTGTGGCGCAGTGGGCGAAGGTACGCCTGAGACGCAGAAGGTTGCGGGTTCGATTCCCGCTGCGGGACAAATGTTTGCATGTTCTGTAGATGTCTGTTCTGTCTCGGGTCTGGATGGTTTTTATGTATGATATGTTATATACATATTTACAAAAAAAAAAAATATATATGTGTAGTATATCAATCATGTGGTTCCCATAATACAAGCTCTGCATAGATTGGGGCTACATGATGCTGTGTGATTACGTCCCGTATTATTTATTTATTTAAATAACGGTAGGACGAGAGTACAAAAAAACTAAAAACTTTTTATCTTTATTGGACCTAACCAATTCATAAAGCGCGTACTGATTGAATTATTAAAACTAAAATTTTGCCTATTCCTGTAACTAGCACGTGTTTGAACAACATAGCCTGTGGATAAATAGCTACTTAACTAAATTAAGGAAGAGTTACGATAAAGTAATTTGGAGACGGGTCATGGCCGTTTCTATGTCGTGGAACACATGTGCCAAGGATATTAATCCTTTAACTTTGACAGAGATTTTTGAAGAACTTTTAATCTGATTAATTATACGGCGCGAATCGGCTTCCCACTGTGTGGAATAATTGTTTTTTTTATTTGGTTATAGGTTTTTGATTGATATAACATTTATAATGATGGGCTTTTTTTACCCCATCCCCAAACTATGCAGACCTTGGAACCACATTACTGATATATTACTTTTAGTATTAATGTAAATTATTATCATCCTCAGCCTAAAGCAGTCCACACAGGCATAGACATAGGCCTTCCCCAATGAGCGCCATTGCGCCCTATGTCACTCCATTAGCCGGAGAACAAATAAATACTTAATATTAACAAAAAATAGACCCAAGCCAAATAATTACAGATCATGCAAACTTTTGTCTTGAAACGGGAATTGAAACCACTTTGAGTCACCTTTTGAGTCTCAGGCTGATCTTCACTAACTCCATCACAGAGGTCATCAAATCAGCATATTTTATATTAAATCAAGTGGTAAGGCTGATTTATTGACTAAGACGCTGTAGTGCCTGGGATGGAGTAGGCTACCCCAGTATGGAGTAGCTACCTATTTCATCCTTACTTACCTACTAACCTACAGAAAAGAAATAGTAGATAGACGTGTAGCTGATTAAGCCGAGGCATTCCTCATGATGTTTTCATACCATTTTTGAGTACGTATGTAATCAATTTTTCCAGGATTTTGCGAAATTTCAGAGTTGTTTGAACGTCTTTTTAATAATTGATTACCCATGACTGTTGCAGCCGTATAAATAAGGATTCATTTGTATTGATTTGGCGGTTTTTACGTTTACAGGTGTCATCAGATGTGTTATGGTCATCCGATGATGAACTCTGTACCGCTGCTTGTTCTGGCTCTGACCACGGCCCTTGCGGCACCACCCGCCGTCTATGAGGACTACATCGTAAGCAAATCACTGACCATTCACGCACACATGAAATATTTTATAGAAATGCAAATTACCTTCTAAGCATTAACATTTTTTTAAAGTCATGCTGGCATCGACCATCTAAAATTATACCAACTCCATAAACCTATTAATGTATTTTCTGAAAGAGATAACATGGGTCAACAATTTAGCTTCGAATAACAAAGGATTGTAATAACAAAGTGTGGGAGTTTTCCTTTCTGATAGCCACTTGAGAACTATTAAGGGACCCTTCAGTCGCCACCGATCTGTGTCTATTGGTACGTGATCGTCCGTATCTCCTGTCACCTGACACCGGGATAACTCGGTGTAACCCTTATCCTGTTTAATGTTTAAACACGTCTCAAGAATGTACTTACCTATTGCTTGAGAGAATATAAACTCTACCTAGACACTACAAATGAAATACACTATTTACAACACAAAAACAACACCAGCATATTTAGTCCACTGCAGGACATAGACCTCCTCTATAAGAAGGGGGATATGCTCATAATCCCCACTCAGGGCAGGGCATAGCTTCTCGCAACACCAACGCTGTTACCTGTCAGTGGCCAGGGAATTTAGCTTTATCCGTGCTAAGCTGCGTTATGCCGCAATCAATCAACCGCTAGAGCCTCGTTTGTTAGTTAGCAGGGTGCACCACGGGCATGTGAGGTTGGCAACGAGTTGTTCAAAAGATGGAAGTTGGAACCACTTATACTATTTAACCAAACTATTACTAAAATAAATTTTAGAAAACACGGTTTTATATATTTTAGAAGCTGTTATAGCTAATATGTTTGGGCAATAGGTACACAGAAAAGCGTACTCAAAACTTTAAAACTGAGGATCCAATATTGTTATTTAATATGTTTTATTTTAAACAATAAACTATGAAGATAATTCTATATTAGTTTCAAAGAATCGACATCAAAACACATTAACTAGCTTAGACAATGTTTGTTCTTCAATTCAGTCCGTATAAATTACTTGATCTTTATGTGACCCAATTTTCTACTATCCTAAGGGACGAGCCAAATTTTCTGGAAAGTCGAATTTACATTATAAAACCAGTTTAAAGCTGTCCTCACATTAAGAGGACGCGTCCGCGGACTTTTTTCGACGGAGGCGCGTCTAGATTTCTATTGGCCATCCAAATGTCACAAATTGGAACGTCATGCTTTTTTGAGGTCTGGTTGATAAAAATCTAGTTATAAAAGACTTTATAAGATTCCGACACAGATATAGAAGATACAGCCTTAAAATTCACTATGCTCTGAACGTCAACTCATACGACTGATCTCTACTTTCTTATGTCCATATATCATTTGCTAGAAAGGGATGCATAATTTATCTCCATGCGATTTCTGCGACTTCGTACCAGAGCATTTGTATGAACCTGCATAGAATTTTGATCGAGCGCCCTCGTACGATGAGCTTTTTGATCTATTTTGAAGTCGCATTGATATCTGTATGCGTTCGTCGCTGTATGAGTTGATGTTCAGAACATAGTGAAGGCCCTATCTATATATTTTTTTTGTAAATATTAAAGTTATTTTCAATTAGGTATCTATCCAGCAATTATTTTTAAAAGAAAACTATTAATAACCCAATTCTATCTTTTTTTTATGAACACATGCATTCTTGTTAGTCGTGCAGCGTTATAAAAAATCATAAATCGGAATGTCAATGAATAAATTAACGTCACAAATGTATCGTAGGTGTAACGAATTGAACGGTGTTAGGTAATAACGATTGTCTATTAAATTTCGTAGATGACTGTCTGAACGAATAAAACTTTGCGCAAGCCGAAATTGTCGTTGTGGGCGGAATATTAATAAATTATTCATGTAAATGAAAAAAATTGTTTGTATATACATAAAATCGAATAGGTTCAATAACGATTATACTCTACCTCGTCCCTAATAATAATTATTATTTTATTAAGCCCTGCGCATCAGCCGCGTCCGAACAGTGTGAGAAGCCCATTATGCACGATGAGATTAATTTCACAAAAGTTGTTTTAATCAATAATAGTATCGTGAAATTAACAGTCGTGCTGTTATCATGGCTCCGTCAGCATCTAAATTACATTTTGAAATGAAAAATAATGTTAAAAAATAAAGGTTGTCCCAAAAAATAAATATCAAGATCTCAATGCAATAATGCATGGAATAACTCACAATATACCTAATGTATGCATACTAGTTTCGCGTCGCGTTTACACGGTGAATTTACTTTATATCAGTTTTTCCAAAATATTGCGCGGCATGAATCCAAGCATTACAAAAATAGACGTTTACGCGTGAAATTGATGGTGAAATTAATATCGTAAAAGTAGTTCTACTGCTAATTACGCAATGTAAATTCGACCGCTTTCTAAATTAACTACCAGATTTCTAAATATAAACGGGAATGTTACTACGACGGCATTTAAAATACTGACAATATAATTAATATTTTAATATGTACCTAGGTATGTTCTCTATTTTCATGTGGCACAACTAAATAAATTGATTTATACTGTTATTAGCTACATACCTATAATTTATGATGTTTTTCTACAAGCGGCATTAGATTTAGGTCAAAACTAAAGAATCTAAAATAAGTTCCCAACCCGTTTGGTTCGAAAAGTTGGCTACCGCAGGGAGTAAACTTGTTGCTACATTGCAATACAAATGGCCCTTCGTACGTCACACTTGATAGTATCGTAAATTTTGTTGAATTTATTAGATACGGGGATTAAGAGGCAGTAAACATAGGCCTCTGGATCCACATGCAACCACCCTATTATACTTCGGTATCCAAGTTATCCTTTTATTATAACTAAATGCAAGAGTTTGAAAGTTTTTCCTGTTTTGGAATGCTATGGCAAGATTATTAATTGATAATCTACCTAGAGTTCTAAAAAGAGAGCTTTGTAACCAGGTCAATATGAATTATTTATGTTTTTTTTATCGGCTCTAATTCTGAGAAGTGCAGTATTTGTACCTACTCGATTTCTTTATTACCTGGCCTGGCTAGTAATGAGATTTTAATTTGGAACCTTTACTATGGGGAACCATAGTACGAGTAGATGTACGTTTTTGACGACCTGTGTGGTGCAGTGGGCGAAGGCTCGCCTGAAACGCAGAAGGTCGCGGGATCGGTTCCCGCCGCGATAAAAGTATATAAAAGTTCCTGGTCTTTTACTGAAGCAATTTACCTGGTATTTGACCTAAGAACTGGTTCTTACCTCGATCAAAGTAGTGTCTGATCTGATTTGTATATTTCATCGAGAGTTGTGTGATCTAGAGCAGTTGAGCAAACCGATACATGTTTCGATATAATGGACATTTATTTCATTTGTAAATTATTTGCATTTAGACATTAATATATACTTAAATCATTGATATAATTGAGATATATATTGTTACTACTCAATGACAGATATATACTGTTACTACAGGACGACAGATTTTAAAATTTAGTATGGGCCAGCTCTTGACCTCGAGGCTTGCGTAGGCAAGGACGAGGTCGACGATGGGACGAGCTTTCCTAGAAGATGCCTATTAAGTCTCTTTTGAAGCCGTTAGGTTCATATGGCAATGGAAAAACAGCCGCTGGCAGCTGATTCCATATTTTAGCAGTGCGCATTATAAATGTTGTTTGGAAGCGCTTAGTCCTGTTAAATGGAATATCAACTTGATGCGGATAATAGTTAGCAGTGTGTCTGAAGCTCCTATGGTAGAAAGGTGAAGGCGGAATATAATACTTTCCAAACTTGGTACTAGGACTACTCTCAAAATACACAGCAACTTATATTTTACACAAATACACTTCACTCATTTATCCTATAGTTTATATCAGGTCGTCTCACATGCAAACTTGTGAAGTAGATTTTAGAATGTAGATGTACTACAAAGTAAAGTATTGTTTTTTCTAGGAGACGGTACCTCAGAAGCGGGCAGCTCTCGTACTGGACAGGCTGCTTATCGCTTTGCGCAAGGCTTTGAACGAGAGTGAGAAGCCCCAGGAGTACGAGCGGTCTGATCGAGACGGACCTAGGACAGCCCCACTGCGTATAACCAAAGACGAGTTGGACGATATGGTAGATGAAAACTTTATACTGGAAGATATACCTGTAGGTATACTCGTAGCTGCAGAAAAAATATGTGATAAAATTAAAACCATAGCTTGCTCCCGAATCCTATGATTTTTGTTAGCAGCACGAATTAATTCGTTTAACTTTGACTGCGCAGAACACATTTTTACTATTTTGTGAAGATTGTTTGGGCTAAGAAGTTGTTCTGCGCAGAATCCCCGCTATTTTAGCTCAGGCCTATAAATCCGTGCTGGTAAATATAAAAATAAAAAAACATAATCGACAGTGACAGTTTCTCAGCAAACGTAGTGACGCCTTCAGGCCGGTTCTGGAGTGACGATCTGCGAAAGGCTGCTGGTATAAGCTGGATGCCTCAAGCTGAGGACAGGGCGCAATGGCTCTAATTAGGGGAGGCCTCTTTTCAGTAGTTTAAGCAGTTGACTGCTATAGGCTGATGATGATGAAGGTAATAAATCAGTGGCGGGTGGATTGATAAGTTGGTATTTTGCGTAGTTACCTACATTCTTTGCCCGAGAGTGGTACCCTTATCTTACATAGGTATTATGCTCTTAGAGCTAAAAACGTCTCTTACGATTTCAAATAAATTCTTAATGTTTTGATTTTATGGTCATGTTATGCACCTATGTCTACCTACTTAACTGTGTTGTGCGTGTGTGCCAAATCAATCAATAAATTATATATTATATATTCTATTCAAAAAAGGCCAGAAGACCTGTTTGACTACGTAAAATTCTTACTTCTAGGTAGGTAGGTTTCTTTCTTCATAGAGTAGCTTGCTCAGTACCACTAAATCATCTTCCCTCTGACCCTGTCTGCTGGCTGCTACACCACTTGGATTGCTGACCCTTCGGAGCATGTACTCGTAGATCCGAAAGCTTTCCGGCACCGTGTCGGCAAACAATGGGTATTTTGAAAATAGTTCTTTATGTCTTTAGTGTTAAAAAAAAAACAAAAACATCTTCACGACTTTTTCCCCATTATGGATATCTTCAGATATTGCTCAGTACGCAAATCTATTGAGCATACCATAACGGGGGTAGCACAGACTTCCTCAAGATGTTTTCTTTCACCGTTTCGAGCTCGTGGTAATGCGCACATAAATTTTTCGAAATGAAAAATCCATTGGTACATGGCTGGGATTCGAACCCACGACCTCAAGATCTTGAGTCGGGGTACATCCCACTAGGCCACTACGGCTCTCTTTCGTGTTTTGTTTTATGTAATTACAATGTGTTTTGTTTATAGAGTTCATTGGAGCGTCGTGGCCAAGCAAATACAGGCAGAGGTCGAGTACTTCGATGTTATTTTAACGCAGTTACGTGCTTCTAGTTCTCCAAAACATTATGAAAGTTCACCGTATAGTTGTATACTATTTCTACTTTTATATTATTTGAATGGTGCCATCTCGTAATATTTTTTTTATAATCATTCTTGTATGAAACGAAGCTCAAACTGAGTCATTTATTCAAATATTTTCATTATTGTACTACAAATATTTTTTAACGAAAATTCGACCTTTGGATGGTTTAATTTATTACTTGTATTTTATACTTCCTTCAGACTGATAATGTTAAGTTATACTTTGGTCAAACGACGCAATACTATCAACAGAAACCACAGAAAAGGGAATAAATCAACCAGCCAAGTTTTTTTCCTGCAAATCGCGAAAAAAAACTTTCGCCTTGAATCGGAGCCCCACAAAATCCTTGTGCGAACGGAAAGGGGTATTTTCATTGGTTAATTACACAAATAATGTACCTATAATATTGTGTATGCGCAGTTGCATTTTGATTTAAATTATCATATATCTTCATGTTTTATGCAAGTAAACAATTACAATTATGATTATCTAAAATAAACATTTTATTTTTATACGCTTCTATCATTTGAAGTAATAAGCCCGTAAGTACCTACTTATTTCTCTATCTAGTATTAAGTAATAAATATTATATTTAAACCTTTAATGCCAAATAAAAGTAAGTATAATCAAAATATAAAGCAATATGATAAGTTTTACATCTAGAAAACATGAAAGTATAGTTACCTATGTGTGAACTTGATTTGTTGTACTTTTGTAATGAAAAAAAAAATGCAAAAGACATTATATCATCATGTTTAGTTGTAAGATAATTATAATTATAAATCTAAACGGGCTATAAAGGTGCCAAATTAAACATAATATTACACATACCCTAAGCTTGTAGTCTATGCCAAAATACTGTTTAAATTTTAAATCTAAATATGTGCGTCATTTTGTAAACTAAAGTACGATTCTGTCTTTTTCTGTCGCTTTGTCAAACACTGACATAATTATATTTGCTGCGTAAATTGCACGCAAATAAGGAACATAACTGCTTTGAGGATGTTTCAATTTCCTTTAGCATGTTATAAGTGAGAATCGTACATCAGTGAAAATCAACTACATTGCTCATAGTGAGTTTATAGAAAAAGACAAATCATTTTAAAGAAAAAATATTTTGTGTATTTAATGTTAGTTATCTATCTCGATAAAGGCAGCTCTAAAGAAGGTATTCTATCACATGTCTATCACACGAGTAGTAAGTATAGTAGTGCAAGCCATGAGTAACATTGGAACTTTAAAATATTGTTATGTAAATATCAAATAAAAAATATTGCAAAACTTAAGCTGTTTTATTTTGGTTTTGTCGAAATAGAATGCAAAAATATAGGAAAGACGTGTGTTCCAGCACCATCTGTGATTCCACTGCTGAACCATAAGTGTAAGAATTTAAGCTTTCCATATTACTTTCGAGTTCCTCCGGTAGAGGCGCTGAGTAAACCTATAAAAGCAAAGATGGCGGCTCTGGGCGCTCTGATTCCGAACGCCGACTGTCTACATACTTACACAATAAATACATAATACTCTGTTCTAGCTGGGTTTTTTTTGGTCACTGCAAGAGCAAATACAACGTGTTTGTAAATGTGAAATTTTCTGGTGTCTGTATGTATGTTCTCACTCAATTCTGTAATGGATTTGGATGAACCTCAGAATATACATTGTTTGTGAGCTGGATAAAAAGTGGCCGGTGGTACAAAGGGTACTTTTTATCCCGGGCCGGTACCATGCGAGCGGAGCCACGCGAGCGGAGCGGAGGAGAACTATATATTGCAATGAGCGCAAAAATAAAAATGGAGAGACTGGGCGAACAATTTAATATAAGAAAGGGTGTGAGGCAAGGTGTCCTATGTCACCAAAACTTTTATCCGCAACCCTGGAATAGATATTTAGAAGCTTAAACTGGGACAAATATGGTTTAAATATAAAGGGAACTCTATTTAATCACCTACGCTTTGCCGACGATCTAATATCATTTACTGACAATTCAAATCATTTAAAAATAATGCTGGAGCAACTTGTAAGCGAAAGTGCAAAAGTAGGCCTTCAGATTAACATACTATAAACAAAATTAATGACACGAAAATACCCATTCAAGTAAACAACAATAATATAGAAGATGTTGAATATAGAATAAAGTATAGTATCTTGGCCAAATTATCTCTCCCACATAACATAACAGTAAAGAAATAGAACTCAGAATAAGCTCTTCTTGGAAAAGGTATTGGTCGTTGAATGAAATAATGAAAAATCCAGCAATACCACTCAAACTTAAAACGAAAATCTTCAACTCCTGTATTCTTCCTTGTATGACCTACGGCTGCCAGACATGGTCACTCACCAAAGAAAATGAGAAATTATTAGAAACTAGTCTACATAATATAGAAAGGGGTATGTTAAATATAAAGAGAAAAGACAGGATAAAACTAAAATAATATGAGATCAAAAACCAAGGTTTCGGAGGTAACTTACACTATTAAAAAACTATAAAGGAAGTGGATAGGTCATACAGATGTAGAACAGACAAATGGGCTAAGGACATTACGGAATGGAATGGTACCCAAAAGAAGATGGGAAGATGACATTAAAGCTACAACAGGTACATTGTGGTTGAGAAAAGCCCCAGATAGGGAGTTATGGAAGAGCCTGAGGGAGGCCTATGCTAAAAAGAAAAACGATCTGACAACCGATCCCTAATTTTATAAATTTTATTGTGTAATATGTAACTAGTTTAAGATTGATAAAATTGATGAGATAAAGGCTTTTCGAAATTGAAATTGAATATAAGCACACTGATCACTGCAACCGCTTTGCGGACAAGCTCTCCACTCGCTTCAACAGCGCCATCTCTGAATTTCACTAAGGGGACATCTATGAGACTACATGACTGAACTAGTTAATAAAGCAACTGCCTTCAATGAACCAACTGAGATGCTTCCACAACCCACATTTTCAAGATAATATTTGCTACAATTTCCGCCAGAGGTAGCTACTAATCTTAAATCGTACTACAGATGGGCGATTTAGAGCCTCCCCAGATGGGCGATTTACTCGCTCGACTTGCTGGCGCGAATTCACGTGTATCCAATCACATGGTATTTGACATGTGACATTCAGCAAGCCTAATGTCAGTCGCATGTCAGTCGCGCGACCAATTCGCGGGAGCAAATCCGATGGGCATCTGGGAATATTTTACATACGAAAATTTTAGCTTACTATTGTTTAATCCAAATACTCACAAATCAAACTCAGCTCACAAATGTTTGGCTATAATTAACATCTTCATTTGTATCCACCACCACCACACTAGCCTATATCAGTCCACTGCTGGACATAGGCCTCCCCTAATAAAGGGTATATGCCCCACGCTAGGCATGCGGGTTGGGGATCGCAGGGCACAGCTTCTCGCACCACCGACGCTGCTGCCCGTCGGTGGCCAGGGGATTTAGCTGTGCCGATGTAGGCTGCGCTATGCCGCAATCAGCCGTATACTTATTTGTATACTTACCTGTAATTGATACCTACCTAATAGCAAGTACATAGATGTTCCTAATTTAAAAAAGTACATACAGTCAAACTATAATTAATTTCAGGAAATAATCACAGTGATATTCATTGAAAAATATTGTTACAACGTGCCGCCCCATTCAGTTATAGCTGCCTTTCGTGACGCACCCTTGAAAAGACAATATCTTTTGCTTATCACATCACTTTGAGTACAGTACAGTAGCAACGTTTTTATCAGACTTATTCGGGACAAAGTATAAGTAAGTTAGAATAATATGACCAGTCTAGCTAAGAGTGCCAATTCAGCATTCCTGACCTAGATTATTTATTTTATCGTTAGTACTATTAATAAATGTGGATTACGCAGAATTGGAAAGCACGAAAATCTCTAAGGGAGACTTTTGTGGAAACTCGATACAATAACAGTAGGTACCGATGTCAATAATTAATATATTTTTGATCAATTATAAAACATAGTTTTATCAGTTTATTTCTTTAAGCAGAGGGGTTCAAGTCCCGCTTGGTTTGAAAATTTTGGAAAGCATTTTAAAAGTTGTTTCTTTAAAACATAATGTTTGGTCACCGCATCCCCGTCAGCCTATAAACACATGACGGGCTCTCGTTTGCTCGTTTCTTTATGCTAACGAACAAAAGTGTACCGTCAAGTGGACGAAGAGCCTCGACAACATCCGACGCGCTCAAATGCACACGCCACTTTGTATTAAGGAAACATGGTATTTCTTATATCAAAAAAGTTGATAAATCGAAAAGGTCTTCAGCCCACCTGGCGTTTTATCTTTGAAGTGTATATTACTTAAGTCACGAAAATTGCCAGAAATTTGTAAGCGATTGAGGAAAAAAGTCACTTTTCTATAATGTTTATACACATTTTTAAACCAGTGAGCACCCCGTGGCTTCCACCGAAGATTTTCTCCGCTGCATCACTTAAGAGATTCATGCATCAATGTGCTCCATCCTAGACAATATTTTGACCTGTTTCAGGTGTGTAATAGTCAAACGCTTGAAATTTTTTTGTAAAAAAGGGGGCTGAATATCAGGAAACCCTAAGTACACCCCTTCAACAAACATAATCACAAACATAATCACAGACACACACACACAGTGTGTGTGATTATGTTTGTGTGCACACACACCATAACTTAGAGAATATACATAGTTTAAGACCTGGATTAAGACAAAGGCTAATTGTTATCCCGGTATCAAGCGAGCGAAGACGCGGGCGGAAGCTAGTTTATTTAATATTTATAGGTATTTAGATTAATTCCATTATTAGAAAATACCTAATTATTACATCTGGGTCTGGGTAGGAAATGAGCTAATACCAATATTGGTCATTTAAATAAGTTAAATTAAAAACTGCAATAAAGGACATAAATATAATTTCATTAATAAATTCCCAGACCTAAATAATAAATTAAATTCCAACAGTTACATAAAAGTAAGAGCTATTCTCAAACAAGCGAAGTTGTCTCTAATCCGCACAAAGAGAACTGCGTTCTTTGAGTGCTGTCTGAAAATAGTTCATTGCGGCCTGCCTTCAAACGAAGGTAGGGATTAAAAGGTGCTAAAGGTTAGTTTCAATTTACTGGAAATGTCCTTCGTCGTTAGCGTTGAAAGTAGAACGAGGTAGGTATTTGATATAGTTTACCTACATACAAAGTCAGAGTCAATTACTTTAATGACCTGTTACGACAAGAATTTAGGCAATAATCGCTTATGCCCATCCTTTACGTCTCGTTAAGAGATTTATTTGTGTAGAAACAACATCAACCTGGGTGTCTTGACTCTTGTGTGCTCGTAATCCAATGCAATTCCAAAAAATATCTAGAAATAGTAAGCATAATATAAATTACTTAAGCTAGCCCCCATGATCTAGCTAGTTGAAAAGAGCACCCGCCTTTTTCGAACTCCGCCCCAAAGTGATGTTTTAGTTATACTGCATGATAACAAAGATGTAAATAAATATTATTAACACTGTGGCAATTTGTCGTACCTACCTTACCTACAAAGCCTCGATCTGCCTATATCTAGGCGTTCTAGGTAATAATATGCTTTTGGGTCATGTAAATACTAATCTGTAACATGAAATTGTAAGGCGATAAATGTAGAAAATTTATGAAACTTTTTGCCCAAATCGTGGACATTTCCAAAAAATCCGACCGTAGCTTCACTAAAGTTGGCTATATGTTATTTCTGGTCCAGTACTACATAAAATAGAGGGAGGGGGGGATGCCCATGCTGGGCATGCGGGTTGGGGATCGCAGGACCCAGCTTCTCGCACCACCGGCGCTGCTGCTCATTGGCGGCCAGGGAATTTAGCTGTGCCGGTGCTAGGCTACGCTAAGCCCATATGCCGCTATCAGTCGGCCGCCAGATCCTCGTTCGTTAGTTAGCAGAGTGCACCGCGTGCAGGTGAGGTTGGCTTGACATCCAACTTCCGAATATGTTAGAACCCCTTATCCTAGATCCGTATATTTAGGGGAGGCCTATGTCCTAATGTATGACTGCTATAGGCTGATGACGATGACTACATATTCATTTCAGCTCAATCGGTTTTCAAATTTAACATTCAACATTTT
Organism: Horisme vitalbata; assembly: GCA_951804965.1. Taxonomy (NCBI): domain Eukaryota; kingdom Metazoa; phylum Arthropoda; class Insecta; order Lepidoptera; family Geometridae; genus Horisme; species Horisme vitalbata. Next base: position 26,072,089 of record OX638091.1, on the reverse strand, counting down.
TTTTACATACTTTCGTTTAATATATTCCGTTATAATATGAGTTATCATCATATTATAAAGCGAAAATAATTATAATTTGAGTAGGAATGAGGATATTTAGAGGTTATTGAAAAACCTTACTTATATTTTAAATGCGTAAGTAAGTTTGTCCGTTACGCCCTCAACCGATCATCATGTTTCGCATACGTACTTATAAGGGGTTATACAGAAAAAAACAAAGGATTCATCCAGAAAAGAACTATTCCTGATGTATAGAAAAAACAACTTTTAACACGAGAGAATGCGGCCAAAATTTGATTTAAATTATAATTTGCAAAACAGAAAAATAAAAATTCAAAAATTTTCACTCCTATTATAAGTGTTACCAAATCTGGTGTATCTTTGCCACCTGCGATAACCATTGTTAGCTAAGAGAATGTGGGCAAAATTTGGTTTAAATTATAATTTACAAAATAGATATGTACAAATTCAAAAATTTTCACTCATAATATAAGATGTCCCAAATCTGGTGTATATTTGCCTCTTACGATAACTATTGTTAACTGTGTTTTTAGAAATGTACAAATTCAACAAACACTCATAATATAAGAGGTACCAAATCTAGTGTATCTTTGCCAACTGCGATAACTTTTGTAAGCTGAGAGAATGCGGGCAAAATTTGGCTTAAATTATAATTTTTAAAATAGAAATGTACAAATTCAAAAATTTTCACTCATAATATAAGAGGTACCAAATCTGGTGTATCTTTGCCATCTGCGATAACTATTGTAGCTATTGTTACAGACAGCAGTGTTTTATTCAGAAAAATATTAATATAGCAAGAAGAGTTATAGCTAAAATTACAAGCAGATGATAAAATCTTTAAAGAAAATAAAATATACCTATACTAGCACAGGAGGTAGTATCATTTCCACCCAGTTCGTTAGAGTGCTGGCGTACTCAATTATCCAGGTTATGAAGGTACAAGGTGACACTTGATCCTATCGCTGATTGAGTGAACCGATACCTGCACCAGCTTTACCTATACATATCTTACGTAATTATAGATACAGGTATTTTGTTGATAAAATTATATTACGACTACTTTTTATACATCTTAGTACTTTTTATCTTCAGTATGTAGGTGTTTAAAGATATATTTATTGCGGTGAACCTTTAGATAAATATTACAGAACCCTTTATATATTATACGAGTATTATCTATGGACGGACATAGCATAGTGATAGTGAGGCAGGCAGATAGATCTAAAAGTACTATACAGGGTTATAGGTTAAGTTGACTTAGATTCTGGAAGGGGTTGTAGCTTCCATAATTCCTGACTGATTTGACTATAGAACACCCTACCCCAAACTTAACAGTATTCACGATATTGGACTATTAAGTTTTTTTAAAAAAACATGCTGATATTTTTGTCCAAATAGGTTCAAAATGACATTTATAAAGTGGAATAAGACACAGAATGAGAGTTTGTGTGCGAAATAGAGGCGGACATGTAGAACAAGAACTAACTAACAAATATATCGGTATGTTTTTAAAAAAAACTTAAAAGTCCAATATCGTTATATGTTCCATAGTCAAATCAGTCAGGAATTATGGAAGCTACAACCCCCTCCAGGATCTAGGTCGACTTAACTTATAACCCTGTATATAGGGGGGTCAGAGTTAGGTCTAATACACATTATTATGTTCGATACATGCTCGAGTAACAACAGGCAAATATATGGATGTGTTACAGTAATCATTGATATAAATCAACGAACTAGACAAATTTAAGTACACACCTACCTACACAAGCAACAAAGGAATTTCCTGCCTTTTATTACATACAGGAAAAGTTTCGCCGAAAGAGCCTTATTGTGAATGATATATTTTTACTATACCTACTAAACCTTCGGAATTTTCATCAAAGCGATATTTTCATGCGATCGAATTTGTTCGTTTATTAGTTATACGTTTTGTTTAAACAACAATGTTACACACATTTTGGGAAAGGTAGTTCAAACTAAACTGGATATACCGGAGATACTGTAAAAAGCTTAGTTACGTCGTTGTTGCTTGCTAAGACGAGGTTTTTAGCGGACGACGTAGTTTTTTAGGGGCGTAGCGGCTGCATCTTCATCTATGCCTGTATTGTGTATGGGGTTTCGTCATTATTCTTCTAGAGAGTTGTTTGTGGCTTCGTCCTGAGAAGTACTACCACCTTGTCTATTTCTGCTGTGAAACAGCATTGCTGTCTTTCGGTTTAAAGGGGTGGGTGCCGGTTTAACACACACATGAGACTTAACACTTTCATCCCTCAAGTTGATGAAAGCAGGGTGTTGCATCGCAAGGCACATTCTAAACATTTGTGATCTACAAAGCAATACATTGTTATAGGTAATGGTTACACTTAACGTCAGGTGAGCAATGTTCTAATTCCATCTTCAAGTTTCATAAAAAAAATGTACAACTGGCTTCGGGCCACGGCTCCACTCGCGTTGTACCTGATAAGTAGTCTAATTGTGTTTATCCAAGTCTAGAATCTATTTAGTAAGTCAATCCATTCAGTAGGCTTAGTATGAAGTACTAATAGTACTATTTAGTACGCTAAATGATGATAATGAGTGCGGCTCGCCTGCTAGCCGAATATTAACAATATATATCAATGGCACTGACAAGGTAAATCGAGCTATGCCTCGTGCGTCACACACTTGATCGAAGTATAGCATCTTAAGGAATCACACACTGTTAAGATGTGCATCGAACAGTATGAAATACAAAAAGAAGTTTTTTTGATACATCTTTTTCAAAGGATTAGATCCCCTACCTATCAGCATAACCAACATATGTCACCGCTTGCTTGACATCGGGATAAAAAGTAGCCTACCTTTTTAAGTGAACAATACAATGAGTTTCATCCATATCCGTTCAGCCGCTACGGAGTGAAGCGACCACAAACATACACACACACACACACACAAACTTTCGCATTTATAATATTAGTTTGATTATGTATCTGCTCTCATTTTAGAAGATGATGAAAATGTATTACGTCACTGCTATGGAACCTTATGGAACATACACAAGGTCAAGCTTCGTTAGCTTACATAACTGCCACAAGTATTCAGAAAATATTTATTAAATATTAATTATTTAAGCGGGCAAGGATAATATCAAACCTAATAGATACTACACACGAAAGCATGTATGGATGAGTAATCGCTACTCTTTCACGGCAAAACTAATTATTGGATTGAGTTGAAACTTTGCACACATGAAATTTTAGATCACAAAAAAGGCTATACTTTTTTACTTTATATTCAGTAATGTAGTTATCAAAGTCGTGGTAATCTGTTACATGCCTTGAATTTCATCTGGTATAAAAATCACCACTTACGAGCCAGAAGCCTTCAGGTGACCTACAATCTATAGCAAGGTCGGCCTTAGCTCTACATTAAGAAGGCCATTTTATAATATGGTGTTAATTGTTGATCCCAATTTCGATACCCTCAGGGTCTAAACTTATATTACTTGGCCAATTTGAATTAGATAAGTTCCTAACGACCTTCATTCTTGATTGCTATCATTACGAGCACAAGGGTCACCAATATCTGCGTAAAAGAGTCATCCCAAAACAAAGTTATCCTAACTCACTACTTAATTAAGCTATGTTGTGTAATAAAGGAACAGGGTGCTCTTCAGGTATTTCAGCAAATAAATACTGCGTACGTTTTCATTAAAAAATATTCCAAAATTATCAGTCTATATCAATTCACTACTGGGCTTAGGTCACCTTTAATAAGATGGGGATATATAGAGATAGATACATTTTTATTTGCAACATCAAACACACACATACATAATAATAACAACAATTTACATAACTTCATAATACAAGACTGAAAAAAGAAAAAACTATGTGTGTGTTGCAGTATGACAAAAAGGTCATAACTCCGCGCATAATTTTGCTCATGATGATTAAATGATATACTACAATATACGTTGGCTGTGGGCCTCGGACATGACGCTACGCCCCATAACCTACGAGCAGCAGCAGTCCGTCGCTAGTGTTTTAATCACCACATGCAGGGCATGAAGGTAAGGTATGGCAGGGCACAGCTTCTTGCACCACCGAAGCTGATGCCCGTCTGCGGCTAATTACTGTCTGCACCAAAGTTGTAGGCTGTGCTAAAGTGTTTCTGTTTGAAAATAGAGTCGATAGAGTCCAACTTATTTTTTTTACCCATATCATCTTCTCGGCTAGGTACTGTATTTTTCAATAAATTTTCATATGTTTGTTTCATCCGAAAATATAGTTCTTTTTTCTTCAAAATAAAGTTATTGTTTCCTAAAAACAAAACCTAAACTACAAAATAAAAGGTAGCTGTCATGAATGACGTAAAATTTGTACGCCCAATTATGTATAAATTATATTATATACTTGCTGACGACGTACGAATTCTTTAAATAACATTTAATTATGTTTAAAATGCCTACGCCTATAAAAAAACATGGAAAAAGTTATTTTTATTTCTGTCTCATACTAGGAAAATACTAGGAAAAATGACGAAAAAGGCTTTTCTAATTCCGGACCATGTTTGTAAACATTTTTGGGAAATGACGAAATGCCTTGATAACACCTAACAAGTGTATCGTGAAAGACTGTGCAGTCGAATTCAAAAATGTTCTTTTTCTCATACATGCTTGGAAATTAGAGCATTATTTTGACAACCTTCTTCGAGATAAATTGAAATTGCTGTACCGGCCCAATACCACAAATTTATAAGTTTAATACTAAAGTACCCAATACATGCGAGCAGCGGCAAAAGTTGTATGAAAATTCATATCTGCCGTGCTATTTCAAAATGGAACGATCTTTTACTCCGAAGCATGGCAACCAAGGAAGTAACTAAACAAAGGGTTTATTTAAATTTCGAACTGGCTTGCAAATACAATGCTTATTGATTAATGTACAAGTTCTGCCTGCTAATGTACAAGTAGGAACTATTTTGTTTTAATTTCCGCGCATTATTTGAGAAAAGTACTATACAAGCCTTGGTCATCTTTTGTTGGCCTCTGCAGTAACGTACTATACCGGTCTTGTTTAGCGCTAGGCAATAGGAGTAACGTATTCGTCGCTCACTTTGCTATCGGCATAGAGAAATTTTACTGTCTTACTGCTATTTTACGTGTAAACATGTGGTGTAAACAAAGCATGAGTTCATAAAAGTCAAGTTAGTTAGTATGAAGAAAAATTACAGGGCTCAGCTTCCCTTTACCTGATGTGAGCTAGACGGCGAAACTTTTGTCACAGATAGGTATATACCTAGGAAACCTAAAACTGAAAAAAAAATGTCGGTGGATGAAAATATGGTATTTATTTGGTAATCTGACAATAACAATGACATTTCTCGTTATTTTCCCGGAACAGACAGTAGGTTATTAGGTTTATCTTTTATAACCACCCAGAAATCTTTCCCGCAGTAGTATGTTCTAGGACATCCCGACTTGAGTAGATTAGGTTCTAAATATATCACAGAACCGATACAGAGCACCCCGATGTCACCTAGTCTTGTGGTTCCCTACCCCTAGAGTGTATATAAAAAATACGGAGCCAGAAGCTCGCGTGGAGATCCTGACAGGAGCTACCCGCGAGGATGAGTAGAGCGAAGGGGGGACGTAGCGAGCGAAGTAAGCTGGCGCCCTGCTTAGCGGAGCAAAGTACGTACGAGTGGCCGAAGCAACACTCAGGGCCGACCTCGCGAGAGTTCTGGCGAGAGCCAATACCGGAGTTAAATGTCCATTTTTATGATCTGAAACGATTTTTCAGAGTGGTCATAGGTCATGACCTATGTGTGCGTCTGACACCTATGCGTGTACCCTACCCTAATACTCCCACATCCCCCCTCTCGCAATAGTGTGTTTTGATGTATATTGTTTAAATTTTTTCCATACTTAATTTCAAAACTTAATTAATTTTTTTCTCGGAAACTACGGGTTCCCACATTCCACTTTAGGGGGAGGGTCCTCCCTCCCTTCCCCCTCCCCCTCACTCCCCATTTCACTCACATCAGTAAAAGGAAAGACCTTCCAACAAACATATCTATAAGACATTTTTACATTTTTATGCAAATTAAAAAAAAATAAGGAAATTAACAGAATGAAACTATTTTGAAAATAACAGAATGAAGTTATATGGTGGAATATTCAAAACTCTTTAAGCACCTCATTTAAAAACAAACCTGATAATCCAATCCACAATTTTCCTAGTGCTGTCCTTTTATCAATTTTCGGCCCACTGTTGGGCATAGACCTATGCTGATTATACCACTTGCCTCAAACATAGTTTGTGTGTACTGAACCCACTCTGCCCTAAGTACCTTTTCTTGCAATGAGAGTACTAATGAAAAAAGTTTTAATTGAAAATATGGAAACTTTGGTTTTTTTTCTGAGCCATTCCAAGTTGAACAATAATTCTTTTGTTTTGATACCATGAAGAAGTCTTACAAGAACATTGTTTATACAAATTCTTTATAATTAATTTTATTCCTTACAAATCATAAAACAAAAGGTTTGTGCGTTGGTGTCATTGTGACAATGACGTAGGGTCAATTGCCAAAAGGATTTTTTTGTTTAACATTAATAACAAATGAAGTCGAGCAAGCTCAAGTCAAACTTTTTTTATTTTGGCCATTTTTTGGCAAAGTAGGTAATTATTCTAATCAGTTTTCAAATGATAGAGAACAATTTGTACGGATTAGACTCACATCTGTCTGTTTATTTAATGTTTTACTTTAGAATTGCTCTGAAACGTTTACCTTTACGATCTGGTGCGGTGGGCAAAGGCCCCGCCTGAGACGCAGAAGCTTGTGGGTTAAATTCCCATCCACGCTAGCTCATAATAATAGTATAGAATAAAATAGAATAAAAAAATTCTTTATTGTACGCACACCAACTTATACATAAAGTACGAAACGGACAATAACTAATGAAAGTACAATGGGTGGTATTATCGATTATATTAGAAAACCAGAAGTCAGGACTAGAATCTGAAATCTAAGTTAATTATTTCAATAAAAACATTATAAGCTCTGCTTAGTTTGGGGCTACATGAAAATGTGTGAGAGTGTCCAGCATTATTTATTATTATTATTTATTATCTTATCTTATCTGATCATGATTGAAATAGGTGAATCGTGTTAGGGCTCAGAGTTAAGGCGATGCGAGACACGTGTCGACAATTTGTGCTCGAAGTGACGAAGGCTTTTTAATTAATAAGTAATGATTTGATCGAGAATAATCATAGCAGATAAATATTATTTAAATCACGATCTTATAGCATCATAAAGTAGGCCACTCTTTGTGTGTGCCTATCTCTACGATGCAAAGCAAAAGCAAATCTATAAATGCAAAGCTATACTTATTTCCTAGACCTAGAAGAACACGCAAACCCTCCAGTGCGACCTCCGTGTATCCTAATAGTCTTAATAGTCATTTATTCCAATTAATTAAACAATAACAATTGTATGCGGAAATTAAGTGCGCTTAAACACTAGGGGCGTTACTTATAAAAATCTGTCAAAAGATAAGCGATGCTTAAACTATTGTAATCTCTTACCGTTGGATATTGACAAACCGTGACAGGGATAACTTTAAGCAACGGTTAAATTTAAGTAGCGTTTATAAGTAAGGGGGTAGGTTACAATAAACATTTAAATTAAATCTCACGCAAGCACAAAACTACGTACCCACAAAGTAAAAAATTATACAAAAACAAAAAATAAGGAGGCAAAGGGTCATAACAAGAAGTAAGAAGGTGATCAACTACAAATAATTTTAAAGTTCGCCAAGTGTGTACAGACACTTCTCCAAAAGAAAATTATTTAAAAAAATATATTTCTAAAGCCCCTAGTTTATTTTTGAGGTGCCTCTTTTGTGAATCACTAATTTAATATCTAGTGGCAGTTTTTTAAAAATTTGGACCGCTTGATATCGACTGCATTGTTTCATAATATTAAGTTAAGGACATACTTTATTCATTAAATTTTTGTTTCTGTTAACTAAGCGTAGCCAATTTTCCTCCGAAGTCTCATACTCATATAAATATTTTGATAAAAACATGATGAGGACTAGCACGTAACCTGGGAGGTGATCGGCTATCTCTGTTGCAAACATAAATGGTTGACACTGATCCTGTTTTTACAAACTTTGACTTTTCATCCGTCTAAATTCAATGAATGTCAATTGACAAACTGTCATAGTTTGTTAAAACAGGATCAGTGTCAATCATTTCTGTTTGCAACACAGTTAGCCGATCACCCCTCAGATGTTAGTCACTAGGTCCTAGGCGCTTAGCAAGCTACCTGTCAGTGCATACAGAGCCTTAGTGCGTGCTGATACAATTTAATATAAAAATGATCCTAGAAAAGTTACCAAATAACTTTTATCACAATCGCCCCTCAAGACTTTAAACTAATCGAGATTTGTTTAATCAATTATTTTGTTCCGGAATATTTAAATCTCTGTTTCTCTTAACTTTGGAACGGATGAGCCAACAATGCGCGATAAGACGAATTGTTTAATACTTCAAATATTATTTGTTCCGGAATATTTAAATAATAATATTCGTCTTCCTCTGATCTCTTCAAATAATTATGATTTGAGGCGCTCGTGGCATAGCTTACTTCTGAGTTCCTCAGTAGCTAAGCCATGCCTAAGGCTTTCAGGCGGTCTAAAAAAAACTGAGTACATTGATGTTATTATGACACGTTTCTATTGGTAAATTTTACCATCTTCGGCTTGATGGATAGGATACAGGACATGAAACCACACTAGCTTTCGCCTAGGCAAGACGAGTAGCTGGCTTTGCTAAAATAGTGTAATATTTTAACAAGTGATGATTGATTGACACTTGAGATAATTTTGTAACAATAACTTTTGTAAGAAATATGAAAATTTGCCTAAACAATTGAGAATTGTTGTGAAGCTCATAAAATTCTTGAATTGAAGAGGCATTTTCAAATTATAACGATTTTCAAAATACATTTTTTTAACCGACTTATGTCGCTGACCGTACCATGATTGGTGAGTTTTAATTCTTTCCCGATATTTCGACGCAGTGCATGCTAGTACATGCGTCCTGATCACTCAAGCCGCCATCATGTACCTACTTACGAGTACTATAATAGTTCTGGATCACACAGATTCATCCAGCCAAAAATTAAGCAGAGCTTGTATTATGGGAACATGACTGATATGCTACGTGTATAATTTTTTTTGTATATACATACATTGCAAATCGCAAATCATACAAATATTTTCCCGCGGTGGGAATCGAACCCACAACCTTCTTCGTCTCAAACGGTTTTTTGCTGAATGAAGTTAATACTAATATTAGGGTGAAAGTTTGTAAAGATGTGGGGCATGAAAATATGTAAAAATATGTTGTAGGTACCTACTTCACACCAAAACTACTGAAGGGCTGATATTTTTCACTTGATGTAGTTCTAGACTAAGAATAACATTAGGCTACTTTTTATCCGGGTACGATGCGAGCGATGACGCGTTCGGAAGTTAGTAAAGAATAAAGGACATCTTCACTTACATTGACCGAGATCCTACGAAATATTCCCTCGATGTAGGACATCTTGTTTACAGCAGCGTCCCCATTTCTTCGTATCAAGTTATCAACACATGATCGATTATTATTTACGAAATATCAATCCTTAAACACCATAAAGGAAGTTTTTATGGTGCCTACAAAACATTTTTGTTATGGTTCTAACGCATTTTATTCTGGCTGCGATAAAGAGATAAATATGTATGTATCTCCACTTTATATCGTTGTCGACGGCAATTGATACGCTTATAAGCTCGTAAAGTGAAATTATAACTTGGCTCGCATAAGGCCCGCTAATGGCACGCGCAATTCAAGCTTTACCACGTCAATATATGTAGGCTAAACGCCTCGCAGACTACAGACTTTTTGTCCAAAGTTTGCTTTAATTTTTTGATTAATTTAATTTAATTGTTATTAGTTTGGGTTGCGCGCTCACATAAGCAACCGATCATAAATCTGAGGGAGTTTTTGCGGTATCTTTACTTAGTTCCCTTACTTTTTTTATGGTGTTTGAAGATGAAACAAGCACATGGTCCACCTGATGTTAAGTGGTAACCATTACCTATCACAAAGTATTGCATCGTAGATCACGTTTTTTTGGAAGATGCTCTACGATGCAATGCCCTGCGTCTATCAACTAAAACCTATTATTTTAAATGACAGCTCAATAATATTATTAATGCAAAATTTTGTGTGCAAGTGATTGTTTTAGTATGCTTGTTCCCACTCACTCAAGTCACTGAACGGATCTGGATGAAACTGGAATAATACCAGTTTGTGACCTGGATAACACCTATATAACAATTCATACGGAATGGAAGCGATTTTGTATCTTATAAATCTAATCGTAATGCTATATATTAACTTGTATAGTATTTCAGGCAGAAAGGCTTAAGAGCTACAAGAAAATAACTTCAACACATCGTAAATATTAAGTAGGATATAATGGATCCCATCAGGGGCTTTCTAATCAATGTAATGTCGGAACATTTTGATACCAATAATGAATGTAGAAGAATTTTTCGTAAGAGGTAAGAGTAAGTAAGTAATTTTCATTATCAAAAGTAAATGATAATCGCAAAAGCTTGTTTGTCTAAAGCAGGGAAGACCAAAAGAAATGGAAAATCAATTTTTTTTTTTAGACTAATGTAATAGAGTAAGATATAACTACATAATAAATAAATAATTAATGCTGAACTGATGTCCAGCATTCTGTTGCGTAGCGGCCGAAGGTCCGCCTGAGAAGCAGATGATTGTGGGTTCGATTCCCAATTCAAATTTTTGTATGTTCTGCAAATATTTGTCTCGGGTTGGGGTGTTTGCTATGTATAATATGTATCTATTTACAAAAATAGTAGATTGTTTTACAAGGGACTAAACCATCCCATTATATACGAGGTTGTTATACTCCCGAGCGTAGCGAGGGAGGATGACAAGACCGAGTTATAATGGGTGGTTTTGGCCCGAGTAAAACACTCTACTTTTCACTTCGATTGCGAGAAAATAAAACAATTCAAAATTAGACAATTTTCAGGAATTTTATTAAAAATTAATCTCCCTTCATAAAACATCACCAAGACGGTTCTATTTTCAAAAAAAAAATATTGACGGAGCACCAAGAAGTCGAGTTTTTATGTAAGAGAACGAATGCTTTGTACGGGCTGATGATTTTAGACAAAAATTAAAAAGAAAAAATACTTTTTAGCCCGAGCTATTAAACTCGAGTTTTAGGCCCGCTAAGCTACACTATTATGATTCACTTTTTGAGCAAGAGAAGTGAAAATATTATTTATGTAGTATGTAGAAGTCATGTCGTTCCCATAATACGAGCTCTGCTAGTTTGGGGTTAAATGATGCTGTGTGAACTATCACGGACATTCACCCCCTGCGTCACAGAGGCCGTCAAAATTACATATAATTATTATTATATATAAGCATTCTCATAAGAGTCAACTTAAGTTAGGAAACAGTTATATTATGAGTTTAAAATAAGATATGAATTAGGAAGCAATAGAAGTAAAGACTCTATATTTTATTTAACATTAGAGTATGCACTATCTTTTAAAATTTCATTTTTAAACTACTAATTTAATACCCATAAAATTGGAAACTTATTTATTACTGGAGTTACAATTGATAACACATGTAGTTGGAAAACTCATATTGACAGCTTATGCACGAAATTAAATCGATTTGTTTTTGCATTAAGGCGTTTATAGCAAACTGTACCCACAGAAACAGCCCTTTAGGCATACCATGGATACGTCGCCTCATTGTTTCATATTATATTGTTATCCTTTTATTAAATGGGGGAGTTCCACCGATGCAGATAAGGTCTTCAGGATACAAAACAAAAATTATTTTAGGTATTATTAGAGGTATTTGTTCTGCATATTACATTGATACACTGTAGACCATTTTTTAAAAAACATTAAGTATTAACACTACCAAGCCTATATATAAAACAAAAGGCCATTTTCATAAAAGAGCACCTAAGTTTATATAAGAAACATAAAGACATGCGTGAACGACAACTTAGGACACAAATAAATAATTGGTTATATTTGCCGTTCTGTAAAAAATCAATGCAAAAGAATGCTTTATTCATGTCTGTTAAAATATATTCAATAGTCTGCCCGAGACTTCACAAATGACTTGTAGATAAATGCTTTTATATGATCGACGAATAATTTGCTATTTTTAACTCTTCTTTAGAATTGTTAGTTTTCATTTGGACATTTATTATGTAATCTTGTTTGTTAACATAATTTTTTTAACCGTATGTATATTAATGATTAATGACATACATATAACAATCTAATATTTGCACGCTTCTGTAATGAAGTATATGTATGCGATCCACATAGCCGTTAAGAACTTTTCATTGTGTCATACTTTTATGCAAATAAATATAATATAATTTGAATTTGTATTTAGCTTAGTACAGCATACGTATTTCTATGAATATATTAACACAAATATAAAAGTATTATAATATTAAGATGTATAAACGATAAATATGTATAATATTTTGACTCCAGAAAATGCAAAATCAATTCACGCTTCTCAATTCATAAGTCAATGTAAACTTCCTGGAACTATTCTTGAAAACGAAAATTTCAGAATGTAAATTCACTGTTGACTAAATTATGTTTACTTCGAGAGCTGAGTCGTGCAATATTTTGCACCCCTAACTCATTTCCTGGTTATAACGAACAACGCGATTTCAATATTGTGCAGCAACTCGAAATTACATAACTACTGTAAATATAAAGGCACTCTGTGACCGTGGGCTTGATTTCCGGTCATGATTCCTAACCAATATTATATGTACAGGTGAAATTTTTTGAATTGCGTAATTTTGTTCTTATTCTTCCTTCACGCCAAAACTTAGTACTTCTGGAATTGTAATTGGAAAAAGAATTTCCCAAGCCGATCCTTAAATGACGAATCAACCATAAAAAAATACAACCGAATTCAGAACTTCCTTTTTCCGGTTAATACAGTATGTTCAAAATTTTTGCCTTTTAAATTCAGTCATAATCCGTCATTTATGAATAGATTTGGAAAATTCTTTCTCGTATGGAAGTGTATACTTCCCGTGTAGTACGATTTAAATTTTAAGAAAAAAGAATACCTCTAAGAATCCATACCTTTGAGGAAGGTAGGTTATTTTAAAACTATTTATAATTTAATCAATTGTTCTGGGTCAACTGACAATTTAAAATATAGTCCTAAGATCACGAGAAATCCAAACTTAAGAACAATGAATGGCTAATAATTATTCAAAGGGAGCATAAAATGTTGGTTTAAAGTTTCATGGTTTAGTTGTTTGAAACATCTCAAGAGCTAGTCTTTTGTATTTGCTAACGTTACATTGTTTATTTTATAATGTTAAATTATGTATTCACACTAAAGTCCGAGTGTTTAGATCAGAAGCGCCTATCGTGAACTATCATGGCCGTAAGGAACAAGCCTACGCTATCACATTATAAAAAAATCTACTATTTATAGTGGGGTTATATTCTAGTGGGGTTATATTGTATAAAATATGTGAAATTTGAAATATTTGTTCAGTTATTAATTTATCTATCCTACCTTACTAATATTATAAAGGAAAAAAGTCTGTGAAATCTTTGTTTGTCATTCACGCCAAAATTACTGAACGGATTAGCTGAAAAAAAAAAGCTGCTTTTGCACTTAGTTCTAGACGTTGAATAAATAAATAAATAAATAATGCTGGGCAATCACACAGCATCGTGTAGCCCCAAACTAAGCAGAGCTTGTATTATGGGCACCACATGACTGATATACTACATAATTAATTGACTCAGGCGTGACTTTGCGGAAATCCATTACAAGATATTCTACAAGACAAAATATTTAGTACAAATTCCGCTAACTTTCTCTGACAAGTTCCACAAAATGTATACGCATGCACCGCCCTCCCGCCCGCAGATTCACATGCAAATCAGAGAAAGAACAAGCAAACATGCAATCATTAATAAATGCAACCGTCTACTTATTCTTCCACCAATAAAAACAACACGCTAACCTGTAATTAGCTTGGAGAAACGACACACACATAAATACACAAGAAACTCAACAGAAATTCGACAATGTTTCGCCTTCCCCATAACTTCTACTTACTCTTCCACCAATAAAAACAACACGTTAACCTGTAATTAGCTTGGAGAAACGACACACACATAAATACACAAGAAACTCAACAGAAATTCGACAGCGAGTCGATCATTCCTGAGGATGCCTTATGGGGAAGGCGAAACATTGTCGAATTTCTGTTGAGTTTCTTGTGTATTTATGTGTGTGTCGTTTCTCCAAGCTAATTACAGGTTAACGTGTTGTTTTTATTGGTGGAAGAGTAAGTAGACGGTTGCATTTATTAATGATTGCATGTTTGCTTGTTCTTTCTCTGATTTGCATGTGAATCTGCGGGCGGGAGGTCGGTGCATGCGTATGCATTTTGTGGAACTTGTCAGAGAAAGTTAGTGGAATTTGTACTAAATATTTTGTCTTGTAGAATATCTTGATATACTACATATTATTGATATTATACATAGAAAACACCCAGACCCGAGAAAAATATTTGCAGAACATACAAACATTTGACTCGCGACGGGAATCGAACCAGCAACCTTTTTCGTCTCAGGCGAGCTTTTGACCACTGCGCCACAGAGGTAAACAATAAGATATCTGTGACCACACTTTATCAGGGTACCAGTGCAGAAGCTGGCAGAAGTATTTAGAATATTATTATGTCCAATAATAAGTATAACCTGAGATCAACTAACAAAATGTATACCCGACGTAATAAATACTTTTTATTATGGACGCGCTACCCGCCGTTCACCCTTTTAAAGCTCTCAGGATCCATTATAAATTATTACCATGGCCGTGTTTAACTGTTAATGTTTAGTTTTATTACCACCATGCATATCACTATAGCCACTCAACATTTTAGTATTTTAAATAGATCACAGCTTCCCGCTGTCAGTATGAGCAAGATCGGTTTTTCTGACATGCACCCAACGGTGATAGCCTTGACCCTAGACTAGGACTTTTGCTTGTTTCGTAGACATATTAGTATGACACGCTATGTCAATACATAAAACCCGATCAGGATCCAACAGCAACAACAACAGTACTCTCATAGGCCTCTGTTGGACATAAGCCTTCTTAATAAAGGGGTAATCCCCACTCTGGGCAAGTGGATTGGGGATCGCAGGACACAGCTTCTCGCACCGCAGATGCTGCTGGCCATCGGTGCCAGGGGATGTAGCTATGCCGATGTTTAGCTCCACTATGCCGCATGCTGCATTCAACTGGCCACCCACCCTGGCGGTTGGTGCCCCTTTCACCGCTGGATCACGTCAGCCTTATCGGCTAAGTCTGGACCCAAGACTCTTGCGTCAAATATCGATATCAAAATGAGCCGACGTCCTCGTGTAAAAATATCAAAATGATACAAATTCTTGGTATCACGAAACAAAGTCTTAGTATGACGTGGTAACACAAATAAACAATTTGTGTTTACTTGGCAGGTAACTTACGTGTTTTGTACCTAGGTACTTATTTAGTGCGTGGGTCAACAAATGGGTTTTCTTCTTCTCAGAACCAGACGGCTTGTTCTAATTCCCTTTCTGATCGCAAATACAATACTGCTGATATGTATATATATTTATGATATTGCATTGCCTAAATGTCCAACTATTTATTTTTCTCAATATAAAAGTAACCTTTTGATAAATTATTCGTTTATCCTTTTCCTTTGATCCTTTTTGAATCTAAATAAGTTTAGATTACAGATGCGGAAATAATAGGTTTATATAGAACATGTATAATTCAGCCTTGATCTATAGAATAACTTTCGATACAATCTTTAAGATGTTTTTAGAAGTAGTACAATTATTTGTACCCGGGTATGTACTACCATCATGCCTATTTCTGCCGTGAAGCAATATTGCTGTGCTACGATTTAAAGGGCGTGGGTGCCCATGAAATTACAGGCACATGAGGCTTAACATCTTCATGCCTCAAGTTGTTGTCATGCAGTGATTGGTTACCACTTAAAATCAGGGGGGCCCCGTTCTAGTTCCATCTTTAGGTAACATAAAAAACTAGATTTTTTTCTATACTCAGTATACTACCTCATGAAAGTAAATGACATGTCAATGAACCTCCCCATTAAAGACTGTGACTAAACAAAAACTGTAGGTAAAGTACTAATAAATAGAGAAAAAAACAGTATCTTCTGTCATTTTACTTTGAAATCTCCTTTTACATACCTAATTGGAAACTGTTCTATTTCTCCCACAGAGTTGCTAGCAAGGTACAATCTTACTTAATAAGTTTGTGAAATGTTTGTTCCTTCTTTACGCGAAAACTACTTAACGGAATTAAGCTGAAATTTTGCACATAAGAAGAACAGCAGTTTTAGACCAGGAATAACACATACTTATGCTAGACATATATATATATATATATCAATGCGACTTCAAAATAGATCAAAAAGTTAATCGTACCAGGTTCATACAAATGCCCTGGTACGAAGTCGCAGAAATCGCATTGAGATAAAGTGTGCATCCCAAATTCTAGCAAATTATATACAGACAGAAAGTAGAGATCAGCAATATGATTAAATGTTCAGAACATAGTGAATTTTAAGGCTTTATCTAGTTCTCTTCTATATCTGTGCTGTGTGCTATTAGATTACAGGTCAACTATAAATCTGTGGTCTTTTTCACGCCACTGATAGTTCTGAGGTATCATTCACTCTCAGTTGCACACTGAAACGGCACCGGACCTTTAATTGCAAACTATGACATTTTATCTATAGAATTTCAAAGAACAACAATTGACTAACCGCCAAAGTTTGTAAAAACAGGACTGGTGCTTATCATTTCGGTGTGTAACTGAGTTAGTAAATGAGGCCTGTGGACTTGTTTTTGCTTTTGTTTCGAATCTACTTAGTCTTAGGTTCTGGTGTTTACGTTAATCGTCGTAATGTCTTAGGAAGAGTAATTATGTACGATAATAATCGTACATAATTACCTATATCTATAACATTCCATTCCTGGAAATAGGCCTCCCCTAATGAAGGGGCTATGCCCCTAATACCCACGCTGAGCATGCGGGTTGGAGATTACAGTGCACAGCTTCTTGCACTGTTGACGCTGCTGCCAATCGGCTGCTAGGGAATTTAGCTGTACCTTTGTTAGGCTGTGCTATGCTGCTTTCAGCCAGCCACTAGAGCCCCGTTTGTTATACAACTGGATGCACCTCAGGAGGCTAAGTTGATTTAGAGTCCAAAGATGGACGTTGAAATACCTTACATCCCGTGGAACTCACTCTTAATACATATTGATCGATTTACATGAGAATTAAATAATAGTTATTCATATTTTTTAATACTATGTTTTGACCAGCAAAATTTTACGGCCTATTTCCCATGTGATTCAGTAGAAGCTTTTAGGGATTAACCACGACAATAATCAAGCTTTTTGTCATTGTTATCTTTGTTTGTTTTACCATAATCGGTGCGTTCAATACAACGTCCTCTACTATGAGTTTTTGAAGTGAGTTATTATCGAGTCCACTGCAAATGTTAATACATAGGTAATTAAAATGTTTGAATAAATAATAAAATCCATCAGCCTATACTATAGGTCCTATATAGGCCCTATAGTGTAGTTTTACCCTACACTAGGCTTTACCTCCTGTGTAGTGGCTATGGGAATCCCGCAGTGGGAATCGAACCCGGAACCACTTACAACTCTACCAGCAATTCGGTCATTGCGCCAACAAGGTTATAAGTAGACCTATTGTAAAATTAAAAGAATATAAAATAATGGACATTATCACACAGCATAATCTAGCCCCAAAATAAGCAACTTGAATGATGGCAACCACATGACTGATATACTTCATAAATACCTTTTTTGTACACATACATAGTATGCATAGAAAACCCAGGTGTTTTCTATGCTATTCTACGTTCTGTAAGAGTTTTCTTGGGGCGGGAACCGAACCGGCAATCTTTTGCGTCTCTAGCGGGCCTTCATCAACTGCGCCACAGAGATGAATTCACTACCCATTAGTAACTTATAGTAACTAATCGTACAGAATGTTATTACAGCTATCTCCGGTTAGGTACATGTGATAATTCGGACATGATAATGATGAATTGTTGGTTTTGCTGTTACATGGAAATAGACTATTAAATTGATTTGTTTATTTTTTGTGTATCAGATAATTTGAATACGAACAAGATTTTGTATACATACGACATAGATTGTGGACATAGCTCAGAGAATCAGCAAGCTGAGGTAGCAAAGGGCTGGCCATATCTGCCGAAGAACCAATAACCGTTGGGGTGAACGAGTTCTTGTGAAAGGCTGCTGGTAGAAGCTGGATGCGTCGAGCTGAGGACAGGACGCAATAGCGCTCATTAGGGGAGGTCTATATCCAACGGTGGACTGCTATAGGCTGATGATGATGATAAACTTTTTTCGATTGTATATTTTCAGGTCATACAAATATTTGACTTGAAGCGGGAATCTGACCGGTCACGAAGACGTGAGAGCACGTCGCAGACTTCCCACTGCGTCGTAAAAGTCGCCAAAGATACATAATACTTAAGGTGTCAAAGGTTACAGAGTACCTCCGTAGAGAAGATGTTGCTAGAATTAACTATCATGTTTGTTAGATGTCCATATTTTATGATAAGACCTATAGGCGGTCATATAACACGGACAATAGAGTAGGTAATTGAACTGAATGAAAAAAATTAACAACAATATGCGATCCCAAATTTTGGTGACGGGACACAATCCCTTATATCCAACAACCGTAGAATAACTTTAACTTACAAACACTAAATACACGTATATATAGTAAAAACAATCTCTAGCAGTTTCGTAGGCTACTACGACGCTTGTATGTAGCACCGTAGCACGTAGCACCGTAGCATCGTAGACTTTGATCAACTGCACTTATTTTTAAAAGCGTGTCTTTAATCACTCGATTCCTGCATAACTTTCCAGAAAATAAATAATTTTAGTCTTATTTTGTTTTTCTAATTAAAACAAACGATGAAACATGACGTTTTTCTAAATAGGAAGTGCTACGCAGCCATTTGCATAGCGCCGAAGAAGTACATTTTCAAAGGTAATAGAATTAATTTGATAAAATCTGCATATAATTAACTATGTGCAAAATGGTACCTGTAGTAAAACTTTTTCGAACTATCACGTAATTCACGTCTCACACCGTAGCGGGTCTGAGGGGCGACATAGGGGGAGTGGAGTTTGGACATAAGCAGCCATCCCTATAAAAGCGAGCGCCCTTACCTCTCGATGCTCATTTGCTTCCAACCGTCAGAGGTGGCACAAGAAGCAAGCAAGTACAACTTTTAAAAGTTAACTTAACAAAGAATTTGTTTTTCAACACATCTCTCCAACTTATCCTGGTGAGTTTTTTACTTTTACGAAGTTTAATACAGATTTTGTAATTGATAAAATTAAGGCTCACAATTTTTTTATTCTAATTAATTATAAAATACTTTGTAGTTTTCAATATCATTGAATATTGAAACGTTAACTAACAAATAAAAAGTTAACTGATTAACTAGAGCAATATAATCATAAATCTCTTTAAATAAATAATTGAAATAAAGCTGAAAATTTTTAAATGTTATATATTTCAAGTGTGACCATAACTGGATTCGGTAATTTTGTGATTGGAAATATATTATAAATAATGCAAATTAAAAAACGTGTACGAAAATATTTAAAAAAATTGATATCAGTTTGTACATCAATTCCGTTTTTAAAATGTTCAATGGTTTAATTGGGCCGCGCTGGCCTAATGCAAGCCAAGTTTTAAACAAATGGTCATACTTATAAAAATCTGTGAAAAGATAAACAAACGTATTGCCTTCTCTCACCATTGGATATAGCCAAACAGTGACTGGGAAAATAAGCAAAGGTTAAAATTAAGTTACGTTTATAAATATGGGGATAACAAATTTAAAAAAAATCTGTTGTAATTGTCATAATTTTCCCAAAACAAGCTTATCTTGAGTCTCTCTCAATGGCAATTTGAGAAATTATTTTAAGGAAAATCCTAAACTAAGTAATATTTTAACAACATTCTGAACTTTTAATACTCTTTTTGCCAATAAACTGCATTTGATTTGATGTTTGAACTATATTTGATAGTTTTAGTTACAAGACTTAAAATTTGTAAGGAAGTAATTCAAACCAACAAAACTTATACTGGGAAAAAAACGCATGTAGTTTTATTGAATTTAAAATTAAAATTGAGGTAAAACAATGTTTATGATACATCAATCCGCAAAAATAAAAAACAAACCTTTACTCACTCACTTACTTACATAACTTTAAATGAGAAAATTCGGAAATATATAAACGTTCCAAACATCCGTGACCTACAAATCAATACTTTGTTATAGGTTATGATTACTACTTAGCACCAGGTGGGCCACGAGCTAGTTTCATCAATAGGTATCGTAAAAAAAAATTGAACAGTTTGTAAGTAATTTGTTCAATTATAAGCTCAAACCTTTCTCAGTATTCTGATAAAATAATCACGGTTCATAGAAATTGATTTTTTTATATATCCTGCTTAACCGATAGTTGACTGAGCAACTTCACCATTTTTTTGTGAATAAAAATTTTCTGCATTTTTTGCTTTCATGTTTTAAAACATTAGAAAGAAAGGGCTTTGAGTAAAACCAACCCGATTAATAAGTAAAACAATCATACTCGTAAATTTAAAAAAAACTTTATTTTATCGTGCTATAATGTCCATCCAAAGGTTGTCTGGAAGAAATCGCTTTTAGCGATAAGATCACCCACTTGCACCGTTAGCATACATGGACTCAATGTTGTGCGAATGACGTTATGAAGCGCTATGGAATTGTATGGAAAAATATTTTTTGTTAATTTTTGCAGAATTCCTCGATTTGATCTGTAAGTTACTTTATGAAAAGTGCTCCTGATGAGAAATAGAGTCCATTGAGACAAACTTTTTTTTGACAAATGTCATTTACTAGGCGTTAGCCTAGAACATTTCCTGAACATTTCTTTCAAAAGTCTGAAAGTGCAGTTATTTTATTCTTTAACATGAACTTAAAGTTTCCTAAGAACAAAACCTACTACAAAATAAAAAGTAGCATGAAATTTTGCCCCAAGTTGTATATCCGATTGCTATTTCATTTTGTTTTTCAACAAATAATATTTGTAAAAGGCAATTTTAAGAAATCTATAAAAAAAACTATATTCAGTAGGTTTATGCCATTGTATGCTAACCACGAACCCCTCTAATAAATCCAATATCAAATGCTTCTTATGCATGAACTCGCCGTTAGCTATTTTTCATTATCAGAAACAATAAGAAACTTTGCTAATATAAACTTAAGCAGCTGGGTTAAGATTATGAAGTTACTTTGAAAATTATAATTAAAGTGTGAAAACCGTAAACTGGTTTTCATAAATCAACAAAATCTAGAATCTTTTAAAACATTGTTTATCTATATAAGTAATCTACCATTGCAGACATTGAAAAATCTGATTATATTGCGTTTGGTATTGTTTTACTGTTTACAAAACTGTATATTTGTATGTTTGTTTATTGGCCGACTGAAACGGATAAGGTTGCGGATTCGATTCCTGCTGCGTGTAGATTTTCTTATACATAAATATCTGTTCTGGGTCCGGGTCTGATTATTGTGGTACTGTAGTGTACTCATAATTCCTGATACTCGGGCTCAGGAGAGAATTGTAGTGTATCAAGGCTATGTAATTTGATACGTTGATACGTTAGTGTACAAAAATTTGTCCAGGTGCGAGTTGAACTCGCGCTTAGTCAATTTTTCGCGCTTTCAAACTTGTCGGTCAAAAATTTTGTTTGTGATCCGAAAAATTACGGTTTTCGGATTTATTCCTTTATTTATTCTATAAGATATTGTTTTTTTGCCAAATTTTATGATTCTAGGTCAACGGGATGTACCTTACAGGTTATGATTCCCTTGCGAAAATAACACTATACTATATAGAGGCTTAATGTGGGGTCAGAGCTATTTATATGGCTGATTAGTGCCATCATTATTTTTTACTCTTACCTCGTTTTACATGAGCCATGTTGTAAATTAATTAAGTACCCACAAAGGAGCGTACAAACTGCTTAGCACCGGATATTGTGGCCAGTGCATGTGCCCAGATCTTCCTCTAGATGCAAACATTAACTTTACTTGTGGTACATATTAATCATACTTATAGATTATCTTGCTATTTTCTACTCGTATATTACGAGTAGTACAAATTTGTTTGTGAAATGTATTTGTATTTATTCAAAACATCACAACTATTATTACAGGTCAGACCTAATACAATAGTGTAGTCATCAAAATAACTCTTAGTAGAACAATTTGTTAAATAGTTAAATACACATATCAGTTAATTCAATAAAACAGCAAAATAAATCAATAAATAAAATATTGAAACTAATGTGTAGGTAACACATGCTTTTTCACTCCAAAACTATAGACTTAGCAGATTTAAACAAAACAATATGTAATTTTAGACCAGTGATCAATTAAGAGCGGATCTTTTATCTAGATGGGACACGATCTAAGCCACGAGCAAAAACTACAAATATACGAGTACATATAAATAGTTAGAAGATAGAAAACTCTTTGAAAAACTCATACCGACTTAAACATTTACCTTAAACGTTTTTATCCTGAGCTAGTAGCCTCGTCCATGGGCATTTATTGGCTTAAACCACGAAAAAGCCAGCGGTGTTAATTTGTAAGTTTCGCCTGCGGTTTTGTTCGCGTGGTACCCGGATAAAAAGTTGTCTATATTTTATTTCAGGTCTATATCTACATAATATGTACAACATTTCTGTTTATCTGTTTAATAGTTTTGGTCTGAAAAACATTATACATTTCACATACAATTGACTAACTTTAGCATTTATAATATATAAAGTAAATTTATTGATTACTATAAATGCGAAAATTTTGATACCAAATAATGCATTCGTGGAAACGGCCAGCCAAGCCATTTTGGATGGTCACACCATTAGCTTAGTCAAAGGACTTATATGGATAGAGGAGCCGCCGGAAAATTTAACGAAACGCATCCAAGAGAGGCTCGGTCATCAAAATTAGTGAAAAAGTATTCATATCGTAGACGTGAAACTTTTGCCAATGAAAAACCATAGATACTAACGACTTTCTTTATCTGTAAATAATAAATTAAGTAAAAAATCCAAAAATAATGTTAAACTTAATCTCTGTAAAAAGCTTATTAGAAAATTTCTGATTATTTAGAAGCTTTGGATGAAACTTTCTCTTACTCCCTCAAAAACAATGTTAAGAATAATTGTAAAAAAAGTGTTTTTTGCCAATTCCTCTCTGTTTGGTCGCGTAACGACTTTGTGTAAATAAAAAAATTGACGATTGAAAGTGCTCCTTGTGGTTCTAACTAAATAAATGATGTTTTGGCTTTGACTCTTTGACATTAGCCAAAGCTTACGATACGTCATTATGAAATATTCGTGATCGCCCTAAGGTCTTATAACTGTGTCAAAACGTTTCCAATATAAATTTTATATTTATCCTTAAAGTTTTAAAACTACTACTAAAAAGTTATTTATTTTCCGTTATTAACGTTTCCAATAGAGGCAAGGAGTTGCCGTCAAATCAAAGTACGCTTCTATGATTATCTTTTATGCAAAAGCGTTGAAGCGAACGAATAGGATATACGTTGTGAGCTCCTCGTATCCAATTAAATATAAATATTCCATCTAGGTTAAACAAGATAGAAAAATAATGTTCTTATGGCTGAATGCACTAACTTTTGCATAAATAAGGGGAATTTCGAGGTTTTGAAGGCTCTATTAGAGCAGGTCATCTTGGTCTACTTGAATGGATGACCGTTTAGTGTCATTTTGATCTGAGCGCTTCCGTGCTTCAGAGGCACGCTAAAATTTTGGCCCCAGCAGTCGCTAAGCCATATCGGAAGCCTGCAGGTGGCCTAAAAAGTCCGACAATAGAGTTGGCCACTACTTGTACGAAGATGAGATGAAGGTACAATCGATATTATTGTAAAAAATATAAGCAAGTATCACTAGTCATACCTAAAATGCGTACAAACACTTAATTGTAAGGACCCGTTCGTATGGCACGATTTCCACGCGCGCAGATCGCGCTCGGGTCGCTTTTCATCCGCGTCCGCTCTGTGTAAGCAGCCGCTCTATCGGGTGACCACCCAAAATCCAACAAATTCTATGTTATTACCGTGGTGTTCACACGCATAATTTTTCCATTTTCATAGAATAATAAAAAAAAGTAATATTGGCCTATCTTATTTATTACATATACATAGAAGCTATATGAAGAAGATAATGAGAGTAAAAATTGTAAATAAATATTGGATTCATCCTATCATTCATCTTTTTAACAGCCTTTAAAATTTATTTTTATAAAAGTCCAAATTTTTATCCCACAACACATCACGTTCTTCTATCATTTGAATAAACAGTTCACTAAGGAATCCATTGTGTCCATTATTTTTTCCAATAATCACGTTGAATATTCCGGACGGTCGTGGCGAGAATGTCACCCTTGCATCTGAAGCAGCGTTGGTGGAGTGGAGGCGGCGCTGGCGCTGCGCGTGTGCGACTCGTGTGCGAAGCGGGTTCTATTATGGGCGCTGAGCGTGCGCTCGTACATTAATATCGATAAAATATGTACTTTATGTGAATGACATAAACAATAAATTCAAAAGTTTCTGAGGAGCAAGCGGAGCTTACGCGACTCGCGCGCGGTATCAAACCGTAAAAATTCGCGTTCGTGTGAAAGTGAAACTTTACAAGACTTGAAAACTTGAAAAGATTAAAATTTTATACTTTAAACACCTTAATTATGATACATACATAAAATAAAAACAATAACACTTACAAAGATGGTGCTCCTGAAAGTACCTTTACGCTCACTTAATCAAAAGTCCTTAAACGAAACAAAGTTTTAATTTGGAGAAATGTCGCTCCATAAAACTGTCCAAAGAAACAAAATAACTTGAATACTTTTATTAACTTACTTTTTAATTAATAAAGGAGTTTAGCTGGTTTATTCCATTGTCTATTATGTTTTTTCGGGTCTAGACTAGACTTTCGGTATCCTATAATCCGTATATAAGCACTACCCATTCTACTTCTTCTTTGTGTGATCTAGTGACCAACTCTGGTGACGGAGTTCTTAGGCCGACGGCCTCCGACATGGCTTAGCAGCTCAAAAGGCAAGGACTAACATCATAACGCCTTCCGAAGAACGGAAACGCTCAGATCTAAATGCTACTAAACGGTCATCCAGTCCATCCAAGTAGTGGCCTGGTTGAGTGCTGCTTAACCAAGATGATCTGCTGAAAACACCGAAGTTGGATACGCCACGAGCGCTTCATTACGTCATTGTAATAGTATAAACCACACCATCTGCATCTCTGTCTTTATACCCTTTCATTAAAAAAGGATCAACGAAAAAGTGCATTAACTCCAGGTTGATTTCATTGATATTCCACACCAGTAAAGTGTTTTTACATGTCCTTAACAATAGGTTACAGTCATATATATTTACCGAGATTGCTCTTGAACAGGCAGGTTTCGTTAAAAGAAGAGGAAGAAGAGAACAAATTCTTATATTGCGACAAATCTTAGAAAAAGTTCAAGAATACAACATTCCTTTTGTTCATATTATGCTTTGTAAACTTCCGAAAGGCTTTTGATACTGTGAAATGGGAATTACTAAGCAAAATACTGTCTGTAATGGGCGTTCCAGACCACCTCACTTTTCTTATGCGAATACTTTACGAAGACGGCACAGCAGTGGTCCGATTCGACGGAAAATGCTCCGCCAGTTTTAAAACCCAGGCAAGCGTTAGACGTGGGTGCATACTTTCTCCGCTGCTGTTTAATATCTAAACCGAGTATATTAAGAGGCCGCTCTCCCACGCGATGTTCATACCTTATCACACAAACCTCTATGTTCGACAATAGTATAAACTCTCAAAAAAGAATAGTATAAACGGATCAGAGGTGTGTAACCAAGGCGTATAGGTACTCATAGTTCCTGATACACACGACCGAGCGCGTAAATGCCCATTGTGAGTTCCAAGTGATTGTTAGGCTTTGTGTTACTCTGTGTGTATATTACTGATGAATAGAGATTTTCCCAATATATCTTAAAATTTTGCTCAGTACCACTCAGTACGCAAATCTGTTGTGGATACTATGTAGGAGGTAGTCAGAAACGAGTCCTTATCATCTTACCAGACATAATCTATAGTAAGTAGTTCATATTTTGTACAATGGATACATCATCACCATCGTGATCTCAGCCCGGAATTTCCCACCACCCACAATGATTGAAATTCTGAAGACTCTGTTAACGACTCGAAGCACCATCGAACGTCAAGATGTACGTGAAAATTCCCGTTTTACAATATGAATGAGTTAATTCACGTTAGTTTCATGAATGTTTGAAATATTTGCTTAGGAATTGTTATAAAGACTTTTGCATCTATACTAGATGAACTTTTACCTACAGCTTCAAGTGGTAACTTTTATTCACTGTATAAGAAAACGTAGTGCCTGGGACATGATTTTAGATGGAGTAGAATTGTATGTCCAAGACAACTAGAAGGTATCATTCTCTCGGCCTAGTTCTCAAGATTAACAGTCATAGCCGGTCATTTGTCCAATATGTGCACCATACGCTAAGCCATAGGTTTATTAAAATAAAAATCTATTGCACGATTGACTTCATAATCAGAAGTCTTTGTGTAAGTAGAGAATGCTAGACCCGTCACATGCGCGGTGGAACTGTAGTGCTTAGTCCCAAACTATGTCACATTTACTGGATTGCCCCACTTGCTCCTGTACCTGTACAAGAGCCGATCTCAATATCACTTCGAACGCCGCTATAGAGGTGGCAACTTTCTGATCAAAACAAATTTAACCTGGGTATTTTGAAAGAACATCGAAATAAGAAGAAGTCGGAAAACATTTTACTAAGGCATGGCGTTTGATGCAACAATCAAATCATACTAATGTTACAAGGCTAGTAGTGAGATGGGTAAATGACAGTACGCGTACGTGTCGCGGGCGTTCGTGGATGCGACCACAGATGAGACTAGTACAAGACCGTGGTAGATGGCACAAACTTCGGGTGGCCTATATCCAGCAGAGGATAAACTCGCCTGACTTTGGATGATGATGAAACAAATTTTCTGTTGAAATCTCTTTGGTACCTATCAACTGATAGTTTTTTCTAATTTACTTACATGATTAATTTCAAACAGACGTCGCAAATAGAGCCATCACATTGTAGGAATAGTTTGTGAGCTCATCTCGCTCGACTCGAAGTTGTAGGTCCTATTGTGTGATGCTGAAGGAATATTGATAAATAGCATTTCGTTTATCCAATTACGTGTCAAGGCGATTCCAAATCCTTCGGGAATGTCATTCTCACTGTGCTGCGGTGCGAAAACCCTGGGGCTACTCGTATGTTGAACCTTTCACTATTATTGACTAGATTTTGATGTTACTGCGTGGTAAAGACCCCTTCGATATTACGAAAATTGACTCCATTTGTGCTCTCGGAAATAACCTTTACTATCAATCATTTTATTTGAATGTCAGTGCTATTTTAGAAGCATTGAATCCATATTACTTATTTTGTTGTGCGTACAAATAATGTGCGTAAAATATTGATGCTAAGAGATTGGGAATTCAAAGTTTTTTAAAACTTAAAAGATTAACAGAATATATTTTCGCTAACTACTTATTTCGAAATAAACTAATTGAACTCTTCAAGTTCTTTATTAGAGATAAATCGCCAAAATAAGTGTTACGAATTACTTTCTATTGAACTTTTTAGACATAAAAAACTCTAAATTTCCATTTTCCATTTTCTTACCGTCAATATTTTACAGAAGAATATATTAAATTCATTTCACATACCTACGAGCATCTACTTATGAATGAATAACCAACCTTTAGAAACACATTCTGTGTAATTGACATATCGACATGGCAAAGGAAAATGAAACGGAATAAAACAACGGGGCTGTCCACATCCACCCCAGCCCTGACCGAAACATACCTACGTGAAAGTTATGCAAAAATATGTCGATATCATTACGAAAATAACATCGCTTCTTATCATTAGCTATTCATTAACTGTGTGATACTTCGTCCCGGTACCACGCGTGTATCGCGTCATTTCATACATTTTTGCTTTTGTAAATGTAAATGTAGATTTAGTCTTAGGTTATCGTTTGGATTTATTCAACGGCTTATTTGACAATTGAAAGATTTCCCCATACTAACTTCTTCCCATAATAAATAAAAACTATCTTTGAGTTAAACATAATCTTACTTTCTTTATTCAAGTTACAAGAAAATGAATACTTTTTGTTTTTAAATGAATAGAAAACAAATTGCCTGTAAAGTGTAAATAAAAACTTTTGTTTCGTGCTTTCGAAAGACCATACCAGTCACGTGGTGATAATAATGTTTTTTTAGTATAAAGGAATCAAAGGAGTTATTCAATTCACCGCTCAAAACACAACATAAGTCACATTTACAATAAAATCGGATTTCTAATTTTTTTTTTCACTCAACAAATAAAGTTTGGCCGTAAATGTTGGTATAAAAATTCCAATTCGTCCATATTTTTATTCTTTTAGGCCATCGATGGCGATAAAAATAAGTAATGGGTTAGGCAGGATTCAATGATTCTGACAGAAAAATTCCACGTATACAGAATGCTCTTTTTAGTTTCCATGGCATTCAAGAATAGGTACATACCGCAACTTTAATTATTATAATTTTTAGGTATAATTAATAATTCATCATAGATTTTGAAAAAAAAATCCAACTTCTTTGATATTAATTGTATCAATTCTGTTGTTCACATTTCAAAACAACATAATATGATAAGTTTATAATTATAGCGCTCCTTGTCATTTTAACCTTTAAGAAAGGGACAAAAACTGTTGGGACTGTCAAAATTCGAAGTCATTTATTAGTCAAATAGAAGAATAGAAAAGAAGGTATAGTATAGGAAAATGCACAATGGAATCGAAATCATATCAAAATACTTTCTGAAACGATCTCTAATGGATGGACTCAACTATTTTGTCTAATTTATATTATGAAACAAGTTTGATGCAAGATGAAATTAATTTCACGAAACTTGTTTCGGTATTTGTAAAATTACTTTCGTTAAAATAATAGTGTCGTGAAATCAACAGTGATGCTGTAATCATGGCTTCGTGAACATCGGAGCTTTATTTGGCCATGCAAAATATTGCCTGTACAGATGTTATTTTATAAAATTAATAAAAGGTTGCCTAGAAAGATCAAGATCTGGACCTCGATAATGCGTAGAAAAACGGTCAAATACAAATAATCTAATCAACGCACGTACTTTTGCAAAACCAGTTTGGCAACGCGTTGACACGGTGAAATTACTTTCATGGTATTACTTTTATCAAAAAAATAGCGCGTAGGACGAAAGTAAATCAATGTCATAAAATTAATGGATGCATTGTAAAAATCGACATATTCGAATAGTTTTACGCCCATTCGTAATTCAACTAGAGTTACTAACTAACTAGAGCAACTCTAGTTGATCTTCAATTTGATCACTAAATGCTTAGAAGCTCAAATATTTGAGTTTCTCCTAGCTAAGGGCTACTTAAAACTGTTCTTAGTATATATTTTCTATAACTAGGTGGTACTTAAACATTCAGTATTCTTTATCTCAGTGTGGAGAAGCTCATTCTGAAAAAGTTCTTATATATTCTTTTGTTTGCAGCTTTATTTAAAAACTGAAAAAAATGCAATGACATCACCAGAGCGATTTTTATAAAACAAAAGGAAAGGAGAGAATAGATATACTAAGACCTTTCAAGTGATGGTTGAAAGCTTGGTTTTTCATAACATAATGGAGGAAACCCAACAAAAAATAAATAGCCTTCTCCTTTGCCCTACTTTTGTGTTTTTGCCTATTGGCTACGTATTTTTTGGGTTTATGGCCAAAATGCGAACTTTTCTGTGAATAAAAAGTAATTCTGACAGTCATTATACAAAAAGCTTGGTCGATGTTGTAAATAACGCGCGTACTTTGTAAAATATTTGTTCTTTTAAAATATCTACCATTATTTACAAGTTACGAACATTTTTACTGGCATCTTTGTCTAAATTCTGTGGCATGTAACGCGTTTTGAATAGAAAAAAAAACTCGTGCATTTTTTACAGATGAAAGTAGCTTAATAAACTAGCAGTATTGTCGCAACGATTACAGTCTGTACAACGCTATTATATAAAGAAATGAACTTAACCTGAATTCGTTTTGTTGTTTTCATGTTGCATATTTTTTTCATGTCTGATGTCAATAAGTGTTCCATCAGCTTTTGTATAATTGTGGGAACGGTCCTAACATGCGTGATCTTCGATGCAATGATGCAATGCTTTGTGATGGGTGATGATTACCACTAAACATCAGGAGCGCCATTCGAAAATTAAAAAAATACAAAACAACTTTAAGTTACATCAAAAAATGCTTTAAAAATGCCCAAGCCATTTTATTGACAATTATTGTTATATCAATACATTATTATAATGACAAAATTCGTAATAGATCCATAGCCGCCCCAACTAGTGCTAACTGTATTTTAAGAGCTTTGTGGCTTCTCCATGAGAAATTTTTATTTACCATTATTAGCTGTAGTTGGCAACTGACTTAATATTTTTTTTTATTTGAAGTAATACATTTTTCTTTTTTCTTGTACACAGTCGCAATGAAGGCAAGTTCAACCAATATTGCTGTAGCGATGCTGGCGTGTTCATTCGCATTGCTATTTGTGGCAGTACACGCTGCACCGATGGTAAGTCATAAATTCATAACTCTTCACCACCACCACTCCACACTAGCTAAATTAGTCAACTCCTGGACATAAACCTAAAACAAGGGGGAATATGCCCGTTATTCCCGTGCTGGGCTTTAGGGCCTTAGGGTCTTAGGCCTCAGCTACTTATACCGCAGACGCTGCTACCCGTCGGTGATCAGGGAATGTAAATGTGTCGGTGCCAGGCTTTGCTATGCCGCATTCAGCCGGCTGCTAGAGCCGAACTACAACAACGGTGTTATACAGCAGGGTGCACCACGAGCAGATGAAGTTGACTTGGGTTCCGAAGACTGGAACCCCATACACCCCATCTTCAGCCTCATCATAATGTTCAGTAGGACCAAGTAGATTACGTTCCGTTGTCTATGGGGTACGCCCCATCATTCAATTATGCAGGGTGGTTCAAACCTTTGAACTGATTTTGATATTGTGAATTATAACCGATGGTGTTATTGTAATTCAAAATGATAACTTTATTTAACACGTTGACTGCGGGCCTCGGCCATGGCGCGTAGCGTGACCAGCAGCTCCATATTGAAAGTTGTGTTTTCAGCACACTAAGCGTTAAATTTAAATTACCTACATTCTTAGGAGAGATAAGGTTAGCCTGAGATTTTGCTCCATAGAAAGTCTATTATTACAGGTGTGTGCAAAGGTCGGACTATATTTAGGTTACAAGCAATTTACATCGTTAATTGAAGCTGTAATTTGAAACTGATTGCTGAAAATCTATTTTACTTATCCCTACCGTTTGGTCACCCTCGTTAGGGCTACAACGATATATTTATTAAATAGACTATTCAAGTTGTATCATTATTATAAATACGTAATACGTATTATTGTTCCAATGAGAATTATAATTTTGTGATTAAATTTAAATTAAGATAATAAAAAAGAGTATGAACAAAAATACAGCGTTGTAAAAATAAACGAGTTTTCCGAGGTCTATAGAGCAGTCCTAAGTATACATGGTGGTCCAAACAGAAGAGTAAATCAACCTACTTTCTACGATTTGGTTGCGAGACGCCTACTATCCGACTTAGTTCAGTTTTAAATTTTTACCTGCAGTATGTAGCACAAGAAAGGGCGTTGGATGACGCTACGTGACGCTCAAGTATGAGTATTCGCTCATACTTTCATACAAACTGGGCTAATGAATTTTTGATCTGCGTTAGTGAACATTGTTGAGAACCTCTGTATTTGCGTACAAAACCAAAATCAACGCCGCAACATTGATTTGTAGAATGTATGGATGAGGGAGCTGAAGAAACAAATTGAAGAAACAAATTTATTCAAATTCTTATGCATAGCTCTTCTTCTATTGGATAGTAGCAGGTTTCTGTGGTCTAAGCCTTGGGAACCTGAACAGAAAGTACCAAATATGCCTATAGCAGTCCACTGCTGCACATAGACCTCCCGAAATGCGTCATTGAACCCTGTCCTCGTCAAGTTCAATGCATACAACTTCTACCAGCAGTCTTTTACTTTGGACCATTCTGTAGGAAAAAATCGTCACGAGGACTTTTTTGACAATTCTTTCACTCCTACCTAATCGTGTATTATGTGTATACATTCAAAGTTTTTTGAACAGGATCCAGAAGAGGAGCAAGAGAACTCGCTGGTGGCGCACCCTGACCCTGATGGTGAGATATCTGGACAGTGGGACTCCATCAACACAGCAGCTCTCCGCAAACTGCTACTTCAACTTGACGCTGATGACAGGTAGGAATTATTCAACGGTAGTTTACTGGTTTAGATCCAGTCCAGAACTACTATGAAAAGACTAGTCATAGACGTTATGTGACCGCCATGGCCGTTCCCAGAAATGATTGAAGACCACTCCTTTTCGTCCCGTGGATGCCGGCTAAGGGATAACGCAGCAGAGAATGTGCAGCAGAGTCTAACAATCAACACCAATACTGCGATTACTAAACCGTCGGATTCACCAAGCGTGAATATGGTTAAACCATTCCAAATTTGAAAGTCCTACATCCTGCAGTGGCCTTTATGACCTACCTACTTTCGTCCACTGACCACCAAGATAAAGAGTAGCCTATATGTCATTCCGGGACGAGAACTACATATGAACAAGACTCAGTTGAACGCAGGGATAAGAGGCTCATTGGTCAAGAGTATCTTGATAAAGCAAGACTCGAGAGTTTGAGCCATCGTCGCGAGGTTGCGTGTTTGTCGGTCTTTCATAGATCCTACTTCGGAGAGTGTGCGCGGAAGCTACATGACCTTATTTTACTTTCACCTTTCATCCATAGGACGTAGACGCACTGCTAACTACCATCCGCATCAAGTTGATATTCTATTTACCAGGACTAAACGCTACCAAACATCATTTATAATGCGCACTAAAATATGGAATCAGCTGCCAGCGTCTGTTTTCCCATTGTCTTACGACCCTAACGGCTTCAAAAAGAGAGTTAATAGGCTTCTTCTGGGAAAGCTCGCCCCATCGTCGACCTCATCCTTGCCTATGCAAGCCTCAAGGTCAAGTGCTGGACCATAATAAATATTAAAAAAAAAATCAGTTCAACAAACAATTCATATTTTACATCTTATAATAATGAAATATAATATACAAAGAGGTTCTAATTAGATATTAGAACCTCTTTGTATATTATATTTCATTATTATATTGTTATAAACACCAATTTACGATAGCAAAACGTTTATGTAGGAGCATTATCGGGCTCTCGAACATTTTGTTGGAAACGACCATCTGCTACTACCCTCGAGAGCAATGAATCCGGGTCACTCAAAGAATCCAAAAAATCTCGGAAAGTAAGAATGCTAGGTTAATGCAATAAATTGTATTTAATAGACAATTTAATACTCCTTAAATGAAAGTTAAAAAAATATGAGTCACCATACATTTTATTTACACAAAATTACATAAAGAAAAAAAACTGCTGATCTCTCCTTAAAACAAAAATAGGAAACATGAAATTTTTGAACTTTATGACGATTTTCTTGAATTTCAATACTTCGTATTACCTCCTCGTGCTTCCATTACTGCGTTTACGCGGTTTGGCATGCTGTACACCAAGTTCCTTATACGATTTTGGGGAATATTCTCCCATTCCTCTGTGAGAGCAATTTTGAGCTCAGGAAGCGTGATTGGGGGAGGGTTTCGTTGTTTTACGCATCTCCCTAGCTCGTCCCAAGCATGCTCGATCGGGTTGATATCCGGGCTGCGCGCTGGCCACTCCATACAAGTAATGTTCATCTCTTGAAGGTAGTCATTCACAATCCTACCTGTATGAGGTCGGGCATTGTCATGCATAAATATAGCATCCTCACCCAAATTGACCATAAATGGACCAACGTGTTCGTTGAGGATTTCTTCCACATATCTTACGCTAGTTAAAGAGCCGTTTTCTATGATCACCAGCTCTGTGCGACTTTCAGAGGAAATTCCGGCCCACACAAGTACAGACCCACCACCGTAGGCTACTTTTTCTTCGATGCATGCTTGCTTGAATCTTTCCCCTGGTCTTCTATACACTCTGTGTCTTCCATCGTGCTTGTAGAGCATAAATTTTGATTCGTCGGAGAACATAACTTTCGACCAATCTTCAATACTCCAATTTACGTGGTTCTGGGCATATCTTAGTCTTGAAATACGATGGCCACGCTCCAGTTTAGGGCCGTTTGCAGGTCTAAGGGGTTTTAAGTTAGATTCAGCAAGCCGACGTCTTACTGTCCATGCACTTGGGTTACTTCCTCCGAGGCGTCGAAACTGATTTGTGAGTTCAGTTCCTGTGAGAAAGCGATTTCGAAGCATGGTGTTCACCAAGTATCGGTCTTCTCGTGCTGTGGTACACCTAGTTCTGCCCGTTCCTGGTCTGCGTAGGTTAGAACCAGTTTCTTCGTAACGTCGGAGAACTCTTTGTACTGTTGACAGCGACACACCGACAGTCCTGGCTGTATCGCGCTGACTCCGGCCGGTTTCCACCAATGTAAGTATTCTGGTGCATTCTTCAAGTGTAAGCGACATGATTTCAGCTTGAATAATGAATATTGAGCACTATCAACCTGGTTTATGTACCAACATAAATGACAGATTACAAACAAAAGCAAAAACAAATCCTGTAATTTCGTAGTTCCATCTTCGACAGTGTTCCCTTTTCAAATTTGATTTTTTTATGATATAACTTTACAATAACTAAGAAGTTTTAATACTTTCATTTAAGGAGTATTAAATTGTCTATTAAATACAATTTATTGCATTAACCTAGCATTCTTACTTTCCGAGATTTTTTGGATTCTTTGAGTGACCCGGATTCATTGCTCTCGAGTGTAGCTAATTTTAAAGCTTAACTTTTAACCTTTATGTAAGGTAAGGTCTCGTGGTTTCTCTTAGGTAATGTAAGATCACGTGATTTCTCTGTACAGTGCTCAAGTTGCACCTATGACGTGCCAGCTAGCGCATTATGTAAGAAGAGCGGCTAATTATGCTACTATCCTTTGTGTAAAGTTAGTAACTATACCAAAGACCGTACTTACCGTGCGTTTCCACTGAATAAACATGTTAAGTTGATCATTTACGTTTTGTCAGGAGTCGTGTTCCCTTCCCACTATGTATGAAGGAAGTAGAAGATGACTGTTATGCGACTGCTCGATTGACTAGTTTGATAAACATTGTATATTGACTAGTGGATACGCTGCGAGGTACCCAATAGTTGGCACATGTTGCTTTCATAGCGTTACCTTGTCAAATGCATCTATAATATTTATTTTTTCTTTAGTTATTGGGTTAAGTCGAGTGAGCGCTAAGTTATCGGGCAGACTATCCAGGCACGGCTAAGTGAAATATAAGATCATACACACACACACAGAGATCACACACAATAATTATAATTTTTCATAAGAGTGTATTAAAAAAATCAGCTCAAAATAAAGCCTCTGTAAAAAAGTACTTATACATTTTTTTATACTTACTTCTTCTTCTTCTACTTACTACTGCTACTTACTACTTCTACTTACTATCCTGGCGCATCGATCCCGAAGCGGTTCTTGGCCTCCGACACCGACCACTGTCTTGTGCTGTGTCTCTCCAGTTCAGCACTTGAAGAAAGCCGAGGTCTCGACTCCGTGTTTTCACTGAAATCAGGGCCGCTCGACCAGTCTTTTTTTTTCAATTGTACCTCTATTTTTGACCGACTTCAAATAGGAGGATATTCTCAATTCGTCGGAATCTTTTTTTTTAGCAAACAGCTTTTCATCCTCTTATGAATAATTCTTTACGTTTGATACCTACCTCTATATCAAATGTTTACAGAGCTTACCTGGATGTAGAAATAAAACTGAAAAACTCTTTAAACCCACAAAAACGGCTCAAACAAGTGGTGAAAAATAAATACGGGAATGTGTTTTTACGCTTAAATGCTGCCCTATTTTATAAAAACTTCATTCTCCTTTAGAAAAAGGTACTCGTTTAGGTACTTGAACTAAAACTGTTTCTCTAACTGGAAACTAGAGTTTAATGTATATATCGCTTTGAGTGCTAAAATAACAACCAAGTATTTTCGATGCCTGCAGCCAATGTGTAAAAATGTGTACAAACTCTTTTTTGTTAGTCTATATTTTTAATTCATTCAAAAATAGTGTGCATTAAAAAAGCGGCACATACGTTAACCTATCTATTAGGTAAGTGATTAAAGAACGGCATCGCATGAAGTAGAGTTCTTTTACAAAACTACATAATAAAAGATTACAAGGCACAGAAAGAGAAACTTGTCAAAGGGGTTAAAATTGCAGCGTAGAATGCATTGCGTTGTTTGCCAACACCGCGGTACCGGCTTAATTAATGAGGGCGTCTTTGTGATTAGCACCTCGTGTTCGGACCTCTGAGTAAAACCACGCAAAAGCAGGCTTAGAGTCAGGTTTAGGTCAGTTTATATTAAAACCACGGAATAAAAAAGAATACTACCGAACAAAATAAATCAGACTGTCAGCGCTGGTTGCTTGTCTTGGTTGGTTGGTTGACTTGTTTTGTGTTAGTCCCGCTTGAGTCAAATGGTTGGGATAGGTATTACAATCTTATTTTCCATATTATAAAATCTTATTTTACATTTTATAAGTAAGCAATTTATTAAAATCCAAGTTGATTATGGGAGCACCTTGCAACAGCCGCAATTCAAACGATCAGACCACTCCGACAAGAATGTCTATATTTTAATTTACTTACCTACCTAAAAATGTTACTTTTTAACGGGCTGACTCCTACTCCATACCATTGCTGTGCCCAAAATTGGGCTCATAGTGTTATACTAATCACCTATGTTCTGTACCTAACATTATGACTGCAATAAATAAATGAATATGAATATCAATATGTCCAACAAAGAAGAAGACTTTGTATATATTCTAATAATAACCCTTTATTAGAAGTCACTCCTTGATTAGCAATTTGTTTCAAATAAATAGGAGAAAGTAAAATATAGGAAACACTTGTATGGGTTTATTCTGCGAATTGCATCTCAGTTAACGCAAACTTAATTGGCAAGTAGTATTTGTTATAGAAACTACGGCCTCGAGCGTCTTATTACATAATTTGTTATGCTAGTTTATGCTTTTCAGACAGGTATGCTCATTTTTGTATTCCAAAAAAAAAATGCATAATCATCAGTTAGTTAATCGACTCAGACTTGACTTTGAGGAAATCCATTAGACATTCTGGATTCAAAAGACAACATATTTAGTACAAAATCAGCTAACCTTCTCTGACGCGTTCCACAAAAACCCAAAAGAAATACGACAATGTTTTGCCTTCCCCGTAAGGGGAGGATGCCTTATGGGGAATCGAAGATGGACAGCGAGTCTGTTGGGTTTTTGTGGAACTCGACGGATAAGGCTAGCGGAATTTGTACTAAATATTTCATAATCATCAGAACACGTACGTTCTCGATGTGGCATCGTATTATTGTAAAGACAGTACATTTGTAATAGAGATTGCAACCAGACGAATGTTGTTGGTAGATCATACAAATGCAAAAGTTAGTGTGTGTGAGTATCTCCTCTCAACTCCGTAACGACTAAACGGATTTGGATGAGGATGGAATACCATTTATGTGATACGACCTATTTGGAATTTTACATATAGAGATTGTATATACCTACCGAGCGAAACCGCGGGCGTAAGCCGGAT
The DNA here is from genome assembly GCA_951804965.1 of Horisme vitalbata. Classification (NCBI taxonomy): domain Eukaryota; kingdom Metazoa; phylum Arthropoda; class Insecta; order Lepidoptera; family Geometridae; genus Horisme; species Horisme vitalbata. The sequence continues at coordinate 26,033,807 of OX638091.1, read as the reverse complement.
AATAAAACCAGTTGACGCATTACTTTTTTACATCTTTTCTTTTCATTCATGTAAATCAAGGAAAACAAACCAATCTTTTTCGATAAGTGTGTCCATCAAGGACATTTAATGTATGTCGATATGTCCGTTCTAAAGTGTTACGACCAATGAGAACCATTTATGTGATACGACCTATTTGGAATTTTATATCTAGAGATTGTACTCTTACAAATTGCTGACAAAGCTGATGGAATAAATTACGATAAATAAGCTTATGAATATTTTACACATATCTTCTCAAATAAGCCATGCATACCGACCGTTTTGGGGATAAAAATAAGGATTCAATGGAGATCATTGATTTATATGGAGATTGTTTTTTTTATTTTTGTACCTTAGTGACTTGCGTTACGTCTTTACACTTATTAGGAGCTCGACCTAACTATAGTCCGATAGAAAGTCTGTATTTTGCGAGTGCTCTTAGTATAAGGATACTCGTACCTACAAGCACAGAATAAGGAAGATCTTTCATAGTCTGTGGTCTGTGTTACAAGTAAAAAATATTTTGTTAATTCCGTAAGAGCACTCGCAAACTCCAGACTTTCTATCCGACTATTAGTTAGATCGAGCTCTTAATAAGTGTAATTAGACGTAACGCAAGTGCGCATATTTCAACGATTCAGTCTCGGTCGATTATCCCCTAGCGGCCTATCTCGGCCGATAGAAAGTTTAGTCTGCAAATACAATGATACTCGGTTTCCATATTTTTTATTTATTTAACACAAGCGGCCCGTCCCGGCATCGCACGGGCTAGGGCACTTTTTTACACCTAGGGTTTCGTTACTTAAGTTTTAGTAAGGACTCGTAATCTTTTCTAGCAATAAATATAGCCTATGTTACGCAAGGTGAATGTAGCTTTCCAATGATGAAAGAATTTTTGAAATCGGCACAATAGTTTTTGAGTTTATTCATTACAAACATACACACACACACACACAAAAAAGTAAAAAAATTTCCTCTTTTTAATATTAGTTTAGATTTGCTTCCGCCCGCGGCTTCCCTAGCGTGGTTTCCGGTTAAAAGCCTATGTGTTAATCCAGGACACTTAAGACAAAGTTTCATCCAAATCTGTTCAGGAGTTCATCCATTACGGAGTTGAGTGGAAACAAACATACTCACACACACAAATTTTCGCATTTATATTGTTTAGTGTGAAGTATTATTAATATAATTTAAACAAAAGAAATAATTTGTATTAAAGTATTCTTCATACACATTCATACCTTGTACTGATTAAGTTAATGAAATAAAATATTTGTATTCGTATTTGTATTGTATATCTGGTAAATATTTGATGCATGTTTAGGCTTTCATTTCACGACCCAGTGATCACAAATACGAGTAGATGTCCCCTTTATTTACAATGTTTTGTTTCTAACTTGTGACTTCCCGCGCAACGGAGGTTCTGCTTCAATATGGACGCGGTTACGGACGTCTTATAAAACCATAGGACTTAGGTTGAAAAGATTTGGAATTATATACAACCAATCTCCGTAGGTATGATTCGCTCTAGATAAAGCCATAAAATGGACCGTTTATATTTTGTTGTCTGATTTAATAAACGCTAAACCACGGCTGACGATCAGCGTAGCTATTTGTTGTTATCTGTTCTGTTATACTATACTATAGTAACTATAATAATAGTGACTTTAACAAACAAGTGCGAGTCGGAATCATAAATTGAAAACCAAGCATCGTATAAACTGCTTTAAACTGGGCTAATTGACCCATTTCATATGATATGCCACTCGCCTGTCAAAAACTTGTTTTTATTTTATTAAATTTTGACGTTTCTTATTTTGGACCTTTTAGGGATGAAAATGAAAAGAAAAATATTTTTGTAGTCTTTTTACTTATTTAGTCAGTGCATTTTAAATCTACACCAAATTTCCATTTGTTTGCTTATGGCCAACTTAGCAAACCGTCAACTAAAATTATCTGTAGGAGATGAGCAATCCGTCCTTCAAGTCGGTAGCTTATGTAGTTCCTGAAATAATCAGCTGTGACGGACGGACGGACGGACGGACGGACAAAGTGGCACCATAAGGGTTCGTTTGACCGGTTCGGTAACGTCACCCTAAAAATAGTCTCTTGTTTTATCATAAATCATTTATGATGTATATATTCTATGAACGCCGACTGTCAGCGTATTCTGCTGCAGCAGTTAAACCAGCATGAAAGTTACCGGATCCTTCATACCCTGTTTTACTGAGAAAACATATTTTCATTTCTCATATCCGATTTTATGCTCCTGCAAAATACCCACACTATACCACTTTTTGACTTTTATTCAAGTCATTGATTTATGGCTACCATCTATTTTACTACGTTTTTCGTTTGCGGTGTTAAAAGGGAACGTGCCGAATAAATTGTCGTACGTGATTCAGGTTACTTCCGCACCTCAATACAATGTTATCGTTGTAGTTTCTTACCATTCTGTAAACGCAGACTGTAGGTAGGTACCGCCTAAAGAAATGTGATCGTATTTATTGAACATATTTTTTTAGATTAAATTAATTATTAATTACAAAGATCAAAACTGTCTGTTCGTTTTTACAACATTTTTAACCGACTTTCAAAAAGGAGGAGGTTCTCAATTAGTCGGAATCTTTTTTTTACTAAAAAGACATCTAAATTAGTAACAAATAATCGTTTCAGTATATCGGACCGATCCAAACGATACAGATTATTGGAAATGTAAATAATTGTGAAAAGACAGAAATATACTGAAAATGTAACTATAACAGTTATAATAGGTAAAAACTACTTAATTTAACGTTTTTGTACCTCAATTTTTATAGTTGAGTCTTCAGTAAAAAACCAATACAGTACTGCAACGTTCTTATTAATCGATTAAACCTACTACGTGGTAAACATCCGTTTTAACGATAATCACATCAGCTACGAGCGTACTGGGTTTACGTGCTATGTACCTACGTAATATGTACATAGTACGCTCGTACTTACTTTGTGTTTACTAACCAGAAGGTCACTGATGTCTTTTAAGTCTCATAGAACACTTTCTTTTATATTTTACATACAATGAAGACTAAATTCGTGTACGCTTGGACTAACTTTTGCTCTTGAAAGGTTCTAGCTGGTTATGTATCACAAAAATTTATATTTTTTATCAGTAACACCTATTTGGCGATAAAAACTTATTAAATTAAGTATTTATTTATTTATTGCAATGATTTAATGGGAAACCCATAGGTATTAGCGATTCACCCAGATAGACTGGTACTAAGACTTAGGTACGGCCAATATCAGGTTTCCATTTTGAATTGATTTCAAAGGTAAAATAGAATAAGCGAAACTTCGGGATAGTAGGTATCTATAAAATTATAAACAAAGCTTATCTTCATGATGATGATGGCATGACATGATTTATCAGAAAACTCAGAGAGACTAGCTTCTACCTGCAAATCCACTAGCGTGGTCTAAGATGAAATTTAGGATTTAGAGGCCTATGTCCTTCCTCAAAATTTTCAGGAGTAGCTGTGAAAGCGTAGGCATAAGGACAGAGTTACTTTCGCATACATATTATACTAGCTTCCGCCAGAGGCTTCGGAGGCATGGTGCCAAAAAGTATTCATCCAGATCACAAACTATGTATATTCCAAGTTTCATACAAATCCGTTACGAATTGTTAAGTGTAAGTGTAATGTGATACATTAATTATTAGGTAATGAATAGTGGAATTCACCGCGACTTTTTCCGCGTAGAGATAATCAAGTTTCACCCGCGCTGAATTTAATTAATTTTTTTCAACAATACATCCTCCACTTTCAATTCTCTAGGACGTTGATATACTATTGGAACGCCCGCGACTTCGACCGCGTAGAGTTTTATACCTCAATCCCTGCTGCACCCCTTTAAAGGCTGAATTTCCGGAAATCATTTCTTAATGCTCCCTTATATTTATTCCCTTATATTATGCAAAGTTGCAAGAAACATACTCTCCAAATAACAAGTTTCTAGGAATTACCGTAACTAGAGTTGGAAACTAATAACTTTTTTCAGTTTGGACATTCTCAGATATTGCCATTACGAAAATCTATTGATAACCATTCTATGATCAAAGGCCAAAAATTAAGGTGGGTCTAAGCTAGACGAATCGAGCACTAGCCGGCCCGGTCTGGGTGTCGTCGTTCGCGGCGTGAAGTGTGTTTTTGTTTATATTCGTCGAAAAACAGGCAACAGGCGAAGCGCAGTTGAGCACGTTCGCTCGTTCGAGGCTCGTAAGTCAGTCCACACACGAATACACGACTACATGAATTTGTGTTCGGCTCGTGCTCCGCTCGTACTCGACTCGTCTAGCGTAGACCCACCAATACATTCGGTACATGCCTTTTTGCAAACAGTTAGCATTCCACGTGAGAGATTGTAAGCCTTATCCCTATGTTTTGTATACGATACTTATAGCAATTTATTTGCAGGATGGTCCGTGCCACGCGCTCCTGGCCGCCGACCGAGCCCCGGGGCTGGGGCCTCCGTAACATCGATGGCCGCCTTGCCCGCCAGTGGAGGGCTGACAAACGGCAAGTCCGCTTCCGTCAGTGCTATTTCAACCCTATCTCCTGCTTTAGGAAGTAAATGACCGAGGCTATGTACGATATGCTTACTGAATTGTATCTATCTGGATTATAACGCTCCTTTCAATTATACTGTTGAGAATTTAATTTTATGGTTTTAATGTCACTGGGCCCTATTACATGTTGAGAGTAGAATGTATTCTAAATTGTTTGCGTTGGGCATTAGCCTAATAATATACCGTCATTATCATGTGTTCTACACTAGATAAGGTCGGCACACCATGTTTTCTTCTTCCACTCACTCTTTTAAGATGCCAAATATGTGCCAACTCCTTTCATACTCAGATCTCGTTATACACACATATATTTTTTGAAAAGTAATATCAATGGAGCATAATTATTATTGTTAAGTAGGTACATAACTAGACCTAATTACCTTAATCATGACATTAATTGTAAATATTTAAAATATTAATCAGAAATTGTTAATGCTTTTTCATAGAAGAATTAATTTTACCTCAAACCAAAATCAACAACATAACTTTTTGAAAAAAAAAAACACGTACGATAGCTCTTTTAGTATCACATTGCCTAGATTATGTAATAATTATGTAACTTTGAAAATGTATTATCCTTGAATTATCTTTGTAAAACACAAAATATTTGTATCGTATTCCTTCTTCACCTATATGTACCCAGTTAATTAAAGTATTAATGTCAATAATACTTAATATTTATTTTACAAGCATGTTATCTGTATTAGGTGTAGAATAAGTGTTCAATCAATTAAGTAAAATTTAAAATTCTAGTCAATGAAATAAAAAAACATTTGTCTAAGGAAATGGTTTTTAATTTGCCTAAGTACCCTTACCTCCCTTTATAAGGGTAATGACATGATTAATAACTAATATCACTTGACTAGTTTATTAGGGGTGTAAGAGAGGGTGGGTCGAAAATCATATGTCACACCTGTTCTGTGGATCTTATAGTTAAATTTTCATTTTCTAACTAAATAGTTGGTATAGATAAGATTCAATGAAAAGGTATGGGAAAAGTAAATTAGGTACTTTTTATGCTGTGCACAGTTTGGATGCGGACTTTTATTTGAGGACTACATAGGTAAAATAAGAGAAAAGAAAAGTTTTATGGAAAATAAAATCGTATTCAAATTCAAGGTTTCCTAGTACCTTTTTGGACTTTTTTATTGATTTTTATACCAGCAATGAATTATTGATTGTAAGTTACTAAGTTATTGCTTACAATCAATAATTCATTGCTGGTATAAAAATTAGTTGGTTAGTAGAAAACACAACAATTTATGATGGCCTACTTCCAAAATAGAATAAGGATTTAAATCCTAGGAACCATAGTGGAGAAACCGATAAAAAAACTTGGAAAACAAAATAAAAACTTACATCTTCTTTATGTAAAATTTTATACAAACTCACATTTATCCTTACATCGTGGTAAGTTGACCTGTTTTCAGATTAAGAACTAAGATTGACAGAAAAAAAACAAAACGAATCAGTAGGCAGAAAATATATACCTAAGCACGCAGGCCTCGATCGTCAAATAAACTGCCAATAACTTTGTCAAAACATCGAAGGAAAATCCTTATTACAAAAAGGTGATTAGCTGATAAAATGAAGTGTCTAATGAGCTGAATATCGGTACGCAGGATATTTTTGACTAGACTAAGCGGATACATGTTTTAATTGTTTTATTAAATGGGAAAAAGAGTATTCAATAAAACCCTCATGCATAACATGATGAAAAAATATTGGGTATATTTTTAGAGATAGTTGAAAAAGAGTGAAATGAAATGAAATGAATTTATTGTTGTAGAACTAGGTTGTAACATTAGGAACATTGGTCTTATATCATAAATGCTTGTATCTCTAGTCTGCCATGTGAAGTAAGGCTTACAACATTATATTGAAAAAATAAAAATGATTTATGTCAATAAAGAGTTAGTTAAAAATTAAAATTACATGTCAGAATATAAAAGATTAAGATTAATATTAATGTCAAAATTATTACATTATTCACACAAATAGAAAAAAGTAGGTACTTGATGTCACAGTGAAATATATTAAAATTTATCATTCAGAAATTCGTCAATTTTGTAATAAACTTTTTCCTCCAACAGCTTGTTTAGTTTGTTTTTAAATGCATTCAAACTACTTTCGGAACGTATCGACAACGGGATTTTGTTGTAGATGATCGGAGCCATGCAAAAAACACTCTTTCTAAGTAAGGCGGTTTTGCATGATTGGAGGTGCAGTGTACCCTCTCGGCGAGTGCCAGGCGGGTATATATCGAAGCGATCAAGATTTGTTTTTACAAATTTAGCAACCTCGTATATGTACAGTGAAGGTAGAGTTAGAATCTTCCACCGTTTGAAAACATCCTTACACGTGTCGGTCTGTCTCAAACCGAACATTGCTCTAACGCATCGCTTTTGTGCTTTGAACACTTGTGTTTTATTTGTTGAGTTGCCCCAGAATATAACTCCATACCTTAATAGAGCTGCAGTGTGCCCGTAATACGCCGCAAGTAAGGTTGTGGGGTTGGCTATTTGAGCAAGTCTATAAAGAGCATACGAGTACTGGTAGAGCCGATTGCAAAGTGTTTCTGTGTGCGTTTTCCAGTTCAATCTGCTATCTATCTGTAGGCCTAAAAATCTTGTGGTTTCTACAAAATGTATCTTGTGATCTAAATATTTTATGTTCAAGTCTGGTAGTGTAGAGATCATTTGTTTAAAGTTCATAAGATAGGTTTTATTTAGGTTAATGCGCAAATTATTATATTGTAGCCAATTAATTATTAATGTCAACGAATTGTTTATGTCAGTTTCCATATTATTAAGTTGGTCATTAGTAAATAGTATTGTGCTATCATCAGCGAATAAAGTCATATAGTTATTAGTAATTATGGGTAGGTCATTAATATATATAATAAAAAGCAGAGGGCCAAGCACACTTCCTTGAGGTACTCCATAACTTACTGTTCTCATGTCAGAAGTATATGCAGTCTCGGTTTTTGTAAATGGACATACTCTCGTTATTTCACTAGCTTGTTGTCTGTTACTTAAATAAGACTCTATGAGATCTTTAACACTGCCCCGCAAGCCGTATCTCTCAATTTTATCTAAAAGAATTTTGTGGTCAACGTGGTCAAAAGCTTTTGACATGTCCATATATAGTCCGATGGCTTTATGTCTTTTATCCACGGCTGTTGTTACTCTATGCATGAAATCGTAGACAGCCATGTTTATCGTTTTATTTTTTCTAAAGCCATATTGACGTCCTGTAAATAGATTATTTTTTTCAAAGAATTCATTGACTTTGCTGTAAATTATTTTTTCAAAGACCTTTGATATAACTGGTATTAGGGCTACAGGGCGATAGTTATTAATATCTGCCCTATTACTTTTTTTGAATAGAGGCTTAATTACAGAGATTTTTAATTTCTCCGGAAAAACACCATTTTCTATACATAAATTTATTATATGAGTCAAAACAGGCGCCACAATAACAGCGGTTTCTTTGAGGATTTTCGTAGATACTCCATCGTATCCTACACTGTTTGTATTTTTTAAGGAGATAATAGTCTTTATAGTATCGAAGGGAGTTATTGGAGTCAAAAATAATGATTTATTGAAAATACTTATGTTCCTATTATAGTCTCTACTACCACAATTTTTATTACTAGTGTCAGTTCTATTATTAATATTATCAATACTAATGTCAGTTATAAGATTATCAATTCCATTGTCCATATTATTCATGTCATTATTTATTCTATTTATATTAGTGATGTCATTTGTTATATAATTATTTTCAATGTCAGTATCCTTTCTATTATGTCCCATGTCCATTTGTGTACTAGTCTTTTTGCCAGCTATATTAATAAAATAGTCATTAAACATATTTACTAGTTTATGTGGGTCAGTAATTTTTTCGTTGTTTGATTCTAATTTAGTGATGCCCTCTTTGGGTGCATTGTAGCTAAGTTTATTGATAATATTCCACGTAGTTTTAGTTTTATTATCCGAATTTTTAATAAGGTAAAAAGAGTGTAGCTGAAAAAAGGAGAAATTCTTTGGTATACCTTTTAGATCATCATCATCATCATCATCATCAGCCTATAGCAGTCCACTGCTGGACATAGGCCTCCCCTAATGAGCGCCATTGCGCCCTGTCCTGAGCTCGACGCATCCAGCTTCTACCAGCAGCCTTTCGCAGATCATCACTCCACCTGGCCGGAGGGCGTCCTACACTACGTTTGCCGAGCCGCGGTCTCCACTCAAGAACTCGTTTACCCCAACGGTTATCGGTTCTTCGGCAGATATGGCCGATATTATATACCTTTTAGATGGTTGGCGAAATTTGGTGAAGATGACGACCCAGTAGGACGATGCAGGTTGATAAAAAAAACTTATTCAATCTGCTAACGATTATAGGTAGTACTTATGGTGGGCCTTCAGTTAATTATTTTCACTACCTGAAATTCAAAATCCAAGATAATTCCATAAATCAGAGTATCAGTAAGCTGTTATGGAACATTGCTATCGACCTTGTATTGATAGAATTAGTTGCGCTTCAATAGAGTCAAAACTCGGGCTAAGCTGATTTTGCCATGGTTCAACTTTAGATGGCTCACTAGACAGAATACATTAATAAATAAATTCAAATGCCATATTTGCTTACAAACGATACCAAATTAATTAAATACTTTCCTGTGGGCAAAGTGTTATTTTATCTAAGCTTTCACGTTTGCCAAAATCGTACTACACAAAAAACATGTTCTCGAATTAGGCTCGATTGATTTTTTTTCGTTTTGTTCGCCTAATACTGGGGTGGTTTAAGAAAACAGAAAATTTGGTAACACCAAAGTAATGGTTAGCCGAAAAATCTAAATAAATCTATATTGGTAATTTTGTACTGGGTATGTCACTTCGGATTAAGTTAATCAATTTTAGATGGTACAGAGTTCACCGGGTTATCTTAGTCAATAATAATATCAACACAAGTCTGTATCGACAAGTTAATTTTGAGGGAAGTTGACTACGTAGTAGTACATGTTCGTTCGCACTGGAAACGCTACAATTGTGCTATGAAATCGCTACGAGAGCCTTCAATTACAGTTACAGTACAAGTACGACTTTAAAAAAAAACCGACTTCAAATAAATCACTTCTTACTTCTTGCCCTAAAGAATTTTGAAAATCGGTTCACAATGGACGGAGATATTGGTGATCATAGGGCGAAAATGACAAGTGAGGATGAGGTTTTTTGAGTTTTCCGGAAAAAGTACCAATCCCTCAGAAATAAAATTTATATGATGACGTTTGAAGAATATTATTTTAAACAAAAAAAATAATTTAGAAAATCGGTCCACAATTGACGGAGTTATCGGTGAACACGTAAAAAAGAGTTCGAAAAAAAGGTTCCGACGAATTGAGAACGTCCTCCTTTTTGAAGTCCGTTAAAAAAAACAAAAAATCTATCTTCTATATAGTTTTGGCGTGAAGAAAGGAACAAACATTTCATATAAGCTAGATTATATTTATCTATGTAACCCTTATATAAGTCAGCATCTTGAAAATAAATACGTTTTTATTAATTATCATATTTCACATAATTTTATGAAATATTAATCCTTCTATTAAATATTAGTATTCATTTTAACGTGATAGTGTAGACTGGTTCCCCACGGACATAATAGGCCTATTGTATGAAAAATATCTGTCGTAGCCGTTTCGTAGAACACTTTTAGCGTTTCGTAAGCGAACGAACATAGACTTCTAAGAAACGTATCATCATATTTAGCCTTTTTTAAAGCACAACCGACACCTACTTCTACAAAAGTACATAACTAAAATTACTTAATAGCTTGGATACTACCTAAATATTGTATAACGTATACTACTACTACCTACTATAACATTAACATGGTAGAAAATTTGAAGTTAGCAACTTCAAATTTTCTACCATGTTAATGGACAGGTTCAGAATATTGAATCTCTAGAGGTTTCTAACGAGTGTTCGTTTTGTCGGCTAAGTACATTTGCGTTGCTAATATAAACTCGCGAGTCTTCGATCAGACGCCTGATTGAAAGAACTGAGTCTTGCATTAACTTATTTTTAAAGTAATATTTTGCTGAGTCTGATTCGAACTTTATGAATAAGCTCCTAGATTCCACTTATCATCAGACCTGTATACCTATCATAAGACCTTTTTGTTTTTTTACGAAAATAATTTTCAAGTTAATAAGTTTCTCATTTACAAAATATTAGCCCAATATTTCACCGGGACACCATGGCAGCGCAACCAGTCGCCGGCTACCAACAATTGAAGGCGCAACCAAACGGATACCAGCGGGGTGATCGGCTAACTCTGTTGCAAACAGAAATGATTGACACCGATCCTGTTTGAACAAACTGTGACAGTTTGTGAATTGACGTTCATTGAATTTCGACGGATGAAATGTCAAAGTTTGTAAAAACGGGATCGGTGTCAAACATTTCTGTTTGCAACAGAGTTAGCCGATCACACCCCAGGTGAGTAACTCTCTATAGAGCTATATACATTTTGTTGGTAGTATTTTTATTCTTGTGTCTCTACACTAGCAGTTGAACACGCAAGGGTAATCAATGGGTTGACGATCATATTTTCCTCTCCGTAACACAGTTATCAACTAGCAAGGGAGGTAAGTACTCTAAACCACATATTCCCTGCGCTATTTTTACCCTTATGGTTAACTTTGCCTGAAGGAGTAGTTTTTAGAATAGCACATTATGGTACTTTGTAACTGAATAAGGCTTTTGTGGAATACATTAATCTTATCTTTTCTTATACATTAAAAAAATTACCGTCGGTATTTATTATACAGGGTGGAAAAAATCCATGGACCTTGGAGGGAAACCACTTTAAATCCTTAAGATAGATTATTTTACTAAGAAAACATTCCTTTATTTTTAAAAAGAAACAAAAATGCTTTCACAGATTTTTAAAATTATTTTGCTTCACCCGGGAATCTTCTTTATTCTACTAATTCATAGGATCAATATTCAGGATAAAGTCTCTCTAATGAACATTTGGTTTTAGAAATAAAAAAGATCACGAAATCTAGCATTAATTTTATTTTATCATCAATTATAATACGATGGGCACATAAACATGAAAGTAAATTAATACCCAGTAAGACACTGATATTTGAAATATTTATGATTATAATTTAAACTTTAATTGATAAGTTGTTGGGAATGACCTCTGTGGCGCAGTGGGCGAAGGTCTGCCTGAGACGCAGAAGGTTGCGGGTTCGATTCCCGCCGTGGGACAAATGCTTGCATGCTCTACAGATATTTGTCTCGGGTCTGGGTGTTTTCTATGTATGATATGTATGTATTTACAAAAAAAAAATTTATATATGTAATATATCAATCATGTGGTTCCCATAATACAAGCTCTGCTTAGTTTGGGGCTACATGATGCTGTGTGATAATGTCCAGTATTATTTATTTATTTAATGCGACCCCTCGTTCCGGATACACAAATATAGTATTTTTTTTGAAATTCACTTCATGTAGTCTCCTGCAAAGTGTTGAAGTGAATGCTCCTGATAATATTTTCTACCTCAAACCTTAGCTGTTCTACAGTCTCAGAGGGCTTTTTGTGAATAACATTTTTTACATGGCCCCATAAAAATAGTTAAGAGACGTCAGGTCTGGACTTCTTGCAGGTCATCTAATCGTCCCGTTTTTTCTTATCTAGACATTAAAATTTTCATTGAGGCAAGCCCTGGGAAATTCTACTATTGTGAGCAGGAGCACCGTCTTGTTGAAAAATGATAGTATTTCGTCCCTCTTCCTTTAATAATTAAAACTAATTTTGTTCTATTTCGGTCTATTTTTAATCTTTTCGTCAGAACCCTCGCCTTTACTGTGATGGATTTGTGTATTTAGAATCGTTATTACCAATGAAACGACATCATCATATCTAAATCTTCAACAAGGTACTTAGAGATAAATTAGCAAGCTTTAACTTCATATAATGTTTTCGGATGTCAAAGAAAATTATAATATGACGTCTTATACTTGTTGAAAGTGAACTATTCTAGCCTAGATAATGTTTATTAAAGCCCTTGTGTACTAAATATTAGAATTCCTGGGTATATTGTACGGTAAATAAGTGTATTACCTCAGGTTTCTAGGAGAAATATTATCTTTAATATTGACTGTATCGACTAGTGGAATAAAATAGCGATCGATTATTTTTTGAATTTTTAGCTTGTTAGGTTCCCGGGTTAGGCAAGCTAATTTAAAAAAAAACTTTTTTAAACTAGTTTTGTTTATTTTTAAAAATAAGCAATGTTTCCTTTTAGCAATATTAATCTACCATAGCGATTTAAAATAGTTCCCATTCACGGCTCATTGATTTTTTCCACCCTGTATATTCATAGACATCACACTGCATACATGATATTTTCATTGAACCTAGTCAAAGGAATTCGTATTTTGACCTTGAATCCGCTATTTTTAGATTCTAAAGAAGATTAATATACCTACCTACCGAAGCTACCCACTACTACCACTATCAGAGGTGAATCAAACGAGTTAAAAATAGAATGATTCCTATTATAATAAATCCCACATTTAAAATAGTTCCCATTCAGGGCTCATTGATTTTTTCCACCCTGTATATTCATAGACATCACACTGCATACATGATATTTTCTTTGAACCTAGTCAAAGGAATTCGTATTTTGACCTTGAATCCGCTATTTTTAGATTCTAAAGAAGATTAATATACCTACCTACCGAAGCTACCCACTCTATCAGAGGTGAACCAAACGAGTTAAAAATAGAATGATTCCTATTATAATAAATCACACATTTCCACAAAACTCATAAAATCCCCTTTCTATTTTTTTATCAAAGACTCAACTCGACCAACAGCTCAGAATTTTATTATAGCTTTAGTTTTATCTAATCTACAAGAGCACACTCGCCAACCCACAAGGTAAGTTCTGGTTTACTTATAAGAAATATACATATAAATATATAAACAGTACAAACTTATATATTGAACTTGGCTCTCATTTTACATTTATGTTTTGATGGGATCTGATCTACAAGGTTTTCGGCAAACGTAGTGTAGGACGCCCTCCGGCCAGGTGGAGTGACGTTCTGCGAAAGGCTGCTGGTAGAAACTGGATGAATCGAGCTCAGGATAGGGCGCAATGGCGCTTAATAGGGGAGGCCTATGTCCAGCAGTGGACTGCTATAGGCTGATGATGATGATGATGATGATGACGATGATGATGATGATGATGATCTACAAGAGCACACTCACCAACCCACTAGGTAAGTTCTGGTTTATTTATAAGAAATATGCAACAGTTCAAATTTATATATTGAACTTGGCTCTCATTTTACATTTATGTTTTGATGGGATCTGATCTACAAGAGCACACTCAGCAACCCACTAGGTAAGTTCTGGTTTATTTATAAGAAATATGCAACAGTTCAAACTTATACTAATAGAACTTTAAAAGTAAGCTCATAACGTAGGTACTAAACTATTTTCTAAAGTATTAAATAAAGCAGGTGACTTATAGTTATAGTAGGTACTTCTAAATATTTTGTATCCAAAGTTTACCTTGTGTAACTCTTTGAGTTCTGAAAACACCTCGCACTCAATTTGTTAAATGTTCTAGAGGGAAATATGAATGTATCTACCTACATACCGTCACAAGAGAAGTATCTCTTGAATGTTTAGTCAACCACAATATTTTCTCCACAGGAGGTCATTATAAGTATCTAATCAAAATCTTTTGAAAATCAAAGCCTTTTATTCAAATCTTTGGTAAACAACCTATGTATAACATAATGTGAATAACCTTCTTTTGAAATAGAACCCAATGAAATTGATTACTTAATAATATTATAGTAGGTGAATCCGGCCTTCTGATACCTACAGCTGAAGTCTAAGGGTTGCTTTCTATCAGAGCACAGAAAATAATAGGTATTCTTTCAGCAACTTAAAAGTACTAGGTAGTTACTATTTTATAGACAGGCAAGTAATTTGCATAGACAATAGGGTATCTTACACCATGTAAGAAAAAAATAAAAATACGTATTTATTTATTATTATGATTTTGTAAAAAAAAATACGAGAGTAGTTGATTTCTATTCATAAAATAGCAATACGAATTTTTAAATTATTTTTTTAATTCTGTGCCCCAAATGTGCAAAACTCTATTCGCATATTAGATCCGGTAGTGACGTCACTTCAATGGTATAATTCATTACAATCTCACTTCAATCATTTGAGAAACGTGACCACAGATATAGGAAGACAACTAGATAAAGTCTTAAAATTCAATACGGCTGATATCTACTTTCTTATCTCCAACATCATCAGTTAGAAAGGGATGCATACATATATCAATGCGACTTCAAAAAGTTAATCGTACCAGGGCGCTCGAACAAATTTCTATGCAGATTCATACAAATGCCCTGGTACGAAGTCGCAGAAATCGCATTGAGATAAAGTATGCATCTCCTTCTAGCTAACATATATGGACATATGAAAGTAGAGATCAGCCGTATGAGTTAATGTTCAGAGCATTAATGAATTTTAAGACTTCTTTTAAGCCTTTAGTCATATTTCTTTGAACGTGACGCAGTGACGTCACGAGCTGGGTAGCATGGCAGCTAGCGTTTTCACGCGAAAATTTATAGCGATAAATTAAAAGTGATTTTTAAGGCACTATTCGGTTTGATTTTGTGACGAATTCTCGTATCGGCTGACGGCCTTGCACAAAAGCTCGGTGGAAAGCTACCCTTAAAATGGATGATAGTTTTAAATTAATATTTATAAATAGGTACAAGTTTCTAGGTAGAATAAAGAACTGCTACCTAGACGTTAATAATAGCAGCGGCTATAGCAGCAGCTTTTTAGATATTATTAAAAGCGAACTAAATTTGGCTGATTTAATGAATACCAATAACTCTAATAAAGAGTTGAAATAAAATAATCTATGTAGAGTTGAAAACTTTATTAATAATCGTTTTGAGAAGGAAATAATTTTGCGGTCCATTTATCACAAAATCATTATCGGAAGTTAATGACTCGTCAGTTTTAAAGTATTTGAGCCGAAATTGTAATGGATTTTATGATGATTTTACATTTCTTACAGCTTTCTTAGATAATAAGTTACGCTCGTTCAGCGGATATTTACAATAAAACTTTATCAATTAGTGTCACTTAACTACCTACTTGAATTTTAAAAGATTACTGTACTCTTCTTAAAAGGCTTATCACGCGGTATTCGGTCTGTCTTAGTAAGACTGTCTTACTGACTAACTAGATTTACTATGACTGACTTATGGCTTATTTTTTTTAAAGCCTTTTTGTTTTTTACTTACTGACTTAGCTATCTCAATATAAGAACTATTAAAAAAAAACACAACCGAATTGAGAACCTCCTCCTTTTTTTGAAGTCGGTTAAAAATATTATGACTAAAGAAACAAATTTCCACCTCAATGAGCTATCTAGACAAATTATGATGACAGATGATTAGTATATTAACAAAAAACAATATTGTATCAAAAGTCACGTGCAATAAGATGTACGAGTTTATATTTTAGGACCTTGTCACTGTAAAGTTGACCTTTGGTTTACGTTCCATACCATACCATGCCATACCAGCCTATATCAGTCCACTGCTGGACATAGGTATCTCCTAACAAAGGGAGATATGACCATAATCCCCATGCTGGGCTTGCGGGATTGCAGACCACAAATTTTCGCCGACCCTGCTGCCAGTCGACAACCAATTTAGCTGTGCCGGTGTTCTTCTGTACAGCAGGGTGTACCACGAGCAAATGAGGTTGGCTTGGGTCCCGAGATTGGAGCCCCATACACCCCGTTACCATGTTACGTTTAAATAGCTACGTAGTCGAAGTGAGTACACATGGGCACCTACCTACCTAAAAAAATAGGACTTTGTATCTATTCTAGATGATTTAAACAGCGTCAAGTGGTGTCTTTTTTAGTTACTGACCGGGATGCACTGTACCCTAGGACATATTGATATAACCTCTCATCCTAGTCGGCCTTACTCACAGGAAAGACATTGGTCAATACGTGTGGAGCTGACTAAACCGCGGGGTTTCTCACAATGTTTTCTTTCACCGTTTTGAACACGTAATATTTTTAAGAAACATAAAATCGATTGGGTCACGACCGAGATTAGAACCGACGATTCCGGATTGGAAGTCAGAGTACATCCCACTGAGCCACTGCAAACCTACCTGCTGCCGAACAAAAGTCATAAATACGTAGGTTTATACAGGATTAGCTTGTCTAAAGGCAACCTACCTACTAACAAGGGTTTGGCAACTGTACCGTTTCATAATGTACTTATCAAAACTTTTAATGAAGGCTATCCATTTTTTTAATTGCCCAACGTGACTTTTGTCGGTAAACAAGTCAGCCAATTATCTTTTACGTTTTACTGATACCTACAACGTTGTCGAAAATTTATTGATGCTGTTGATGCAGACAAATAGATCTTACATAAAGATTTACCTAAGCATTTATTCACCTACCTACATGGCATGGTTACTAACTATATTAGGCAAATAAGATACCTACTTAGAATAAACTACGAGTAGTAGGTAAATGTAGATATATCTACCTAAATATAGGCACATATAGGAATAGAATCTTATTAGTGGGTCTAATAAGTATAAGTGGGTAGGTACTTAATAATAACCTCCGCAGTCTAATTCTGTAATTCTTTATTGTACACGGAAATAATACAAACAAAGAGTATGGCAAAAAATATGGACAGAGGCGAGCTTAACTCTTTAAGAGTTTTCTTCCAGCAAACCTTAGAGTAGAGGAGAGGCGAAAGCACTAAACAGGTAGAAAAAGTGTACAGCAGACAAGAATTTATGTTGACAGAGTAAAAACAAATAAAGGGACTAATAACTACAAATGTCTTAATTTTGTAAGTAGTACATATCTAGTTTCGATGTTAGGTCAAATTAAACTTACGTAGTGGATATTTAAATATTAAGGATCTCCATAGTCTCCTTGGTTCCATAATGTAATGGAAAGGAGAATGCCGAGAACCCGTACCAATTGCGTCAAAACCGTATCGTATAAAATTTATTATATTTTATAAATGACATTAACATTTTCTTTAGTTTTAAGTAAAAAAATATTTTGTTGATTTGGTTTCCGTTGCACGCCGACATTAGACTACAACAACCAGTGATATATACGTTGCTATGGCATTATACATTGATGTAAAGTGTTACTATGGCAATAACCCTCATTTTTTATTATTTTGACAGTAGAATCGACTAAAAACTTATTGGATATTTTTTTGACACACTCACTATAGTCTTGGTACCGAGCGCCATACATCAGACGGCATTCTCCTTTAAAATTTAAATAAATAAAATAAAATAAAAATACATAAATTATATACTTTACATAAAATAAATATAATCATCAAATACATAGGTATATATATATATATATATATATATATATATATACATATATATATGGGTGATTACAAGTTTACCACTACCAAGGTTACAAGGTACCTACCTACCTATCTGAATTCATTTTGTCATTCATACATTTTTCGAAATTGTTCAATGGACTAGATTTTATTCTTCTATTTTAATTATATGAAGTTTGTATTTGAACGATTGGTAGTGGTAAACTTGTAATCACCGTATGTAACTTCTTTTGCTGTCTTATGAGCTGGTGGCTAACTCTGGTGTCGGAGTTTTTAGGCCACACGAAGGCCTCCAACGCTTGACCGGAAAAATCATAATATTAGGTCCTTACCTATGAAATTGGCGTTTTTTATGGAGAATTTCGATGAAATTGACGTTTGTATTTTTCTGGAACGAAAAATCCTATTCCCCTAAAGTTTTGTGTAATTAATTGGACAAAATTGTGAAAAGTATGCGTAAACTTATTTTAAAAAAGTAACACATAAAAAAAAAACTTACAACGAATTTGAATTTCGAAACGACGGGCATAGAAAGCCTATAAGGTCTATTACTTTACTCTTCGTTGAAAGCCACATGAAATAAACTGTTTTACGTTTGTATTTTTTCGGATGAACGTCCTGAAAATAAGTAGGTACGTTCAGAATATAAATAAATTTTTCATCCCCCCATCTCGGAAATAATATTTTTGCTCTTCGATATCTGAGTGCAAAAGCCGTTTTTATCCGTTAGAGGTTTAGAGTTTTGAGTTTAGAGGGGTAAAATTGAATTTAGAACATCGTATGCAGATTCAAAACATCATTAAACCTATTTAGTTCTACCTCCATGGTGCCGAATTTATCATACAATACAACCTTTTCTAATTTGATAAAACCTCAGACTCAAAACTTCTTGGTATACTTTTTTTTAACTTTAAATGTTAAACCACAGATATCATAACACTAAATTCTGAAGAGAAATAGATAAAGCCTTAAAATTCAATATGATCTGAACGTCAACTCATACGGCTGAACTCTACTTTCTTATGTTCATATATCATTTGCTAGAAAGGGATGCATACTTTATCTCAATGCGATTTATGAATTTTAAGGCTTTATCTAGTTCTCTACTATATCTGTGTGTCTAAATGTTAATATTTTTTTTATTTAGTAATTTCCTCGCTGAGGTGGGATGAAAAGTTACGTGTTCCACTCGAGTGCAAAGATTTTTTACCTCGTGCTCTTTTGATTCCCTCGCTAACGCTCAGGATTCTAATTTTTGAATCACGAGCGTAGCGTATTTTAGATTCATTTGCTTGCTCGGTCATCAAAATTGAGCACGCGGTTAAAAAGCAACTTTGTATAACAAATAACTATATGACTGTTGAATTAAAAAAATATATGCACAAAATAAAATAGAGTGAAAATACGCCAATTTCATAGATAAAGGACTTAATAATAACGTGCTTCCGAAGCATGGGAGTGCTCAGGAACTAAACAGAGTTAACAGAGAGCAACAGAGAGGCAGAACGTTGCGGGTTCGATTCCCGCCGTGAAATAAATACTTGTAGATATTTGTATCAGATCTGGGGCCTGATTCTGACGATTCGATTTATAAACATATGTCAAAGGGTCCATCCTTCATGATATCTATACTTTCGGTAGTTGTTCGTCTTTTTCGGTAGTCGTTCGTCTTTTTCGTTAATGTTACCTATTCTACTTTATGTAGCTTAAAAACTCATCAAAATTATTTATTTTACCCTCAATTTTAAACATTATTACCCTAATTAGGTATATCTATTCACTCACTTTACGCCTAGCGGAGCGAACAAACCTACTTTCATTCATAGTGTACCTACAATGGAAAACTACTTTCGTCACGGCACAAAACAGACTATGAAGGTTTTTAAGAAAAGACGTTTGTAATTTTCTTCTTCTTTTTTGGCGTTTTCAAGGGACGTAGGTAATCTTCGAGTATGCCAGCCAAGTCTTCTTGTCAGTGTCTGTCAGTCAATATAAAGTCAATAGTGTCGATTCTATTGTTCACTTTTCTAACCTTAACTAAATTTGGCAGCTTTAAAGTTATAGCTATCCTTGTCATTTACACCTAAAAGAAAGGGATAGTATCACTTTTAGGAATGTCAAAATAAGTTTAGGAAAATTCACAACAGAATCGCCTTCATTATAAAAGAAATAGGACTAAAGCATAGAAGAAGTCTTAAAATTCATTTATGCTCTGAACATTAACTCATACGGCTGATTTCTACTTTCTTAAATCCATAATATGTTAGCTAGAAAGAGATGCATACTTTATGTCAATGCGATTTCTACGACTTTGTACCAGGGCATTTGTATGAACCTGCATAAAAATTTTTTCAAGCGCCCTGCGGGGTGATCGGCTAACTCCGTTGCAAACAAAAATGATTGACACCGATCCTGTTTTAACAAACTGTGACAGTTTGTCAATTGACGTTCATTTAATTTATGTCAAAGTTTGTAAAAACAGGATCGGTGTCAATCATTTCTGTTTGCAACAGAGTTAGCCGATCGGGACACCATTTTTTCATCTTGAACGACGGTTGTCAATTTTATTAAATTTTATTTTCTAGTGTTTTTCTAATGTATGTCGTTTAATATTCATGGTATTATAACCGATAAATGTTAGTTATAAGACACAAGTTTTAGTGAAATGGAATAAAAGAAGATTGAACGGGAATTCTCTGATGAAGAAAATTGTGCGCCGATCGTGTTTTGATATAGTCGCCATGGCTATAGCAGAAAACAGGACCTAACCGAAGACTGGACGACTGGACTTATAAACCGTACTACGTTGCCTCATATTATTATGAACAATGAAGAAGAAAACCATTTTTTGTTATATATGCCAAAAAATTCTATAAAAAATTACGAGAACAACTGTGTTTTTATTATTTTTTTATCTATAAAACTGACCGAGATATAAAAGTGCAAAGTTAACATTTTTGGTCTAAGCCGTGGACCGAGCGCGATATCGTTGATGACGTCACGGATCCTGTCTCCGCGCGAGTGACTCGGGGATTCGAAGCAATTACCCCAATGTGCCCATCGCGCGCGGAACTTCTTTGTTTATTTTAAATAAACAAAGAAGTTCCGCGCTGAATGAAAAGTTGTTTTTTTTACGTTCCTAAGGATCCAAAATCAGAATAAAATTGATAAATGCGATGTGAAGAGCCCCCGTTAGGGCCAAAAACGACAGTATATTGTTGTGAGGATCATGTCGATGTAATTATTCAAATACCATGTGGAATACTAACTAAGTAGTAGGTACTTAACCTTGCCATGTGAAACACTAACTAAGGACCTAGTAGGTAGACTAGGTAGGTACTTTGTTAATGCTAGTAAAATGCTTTTTAGGGTTCCGTACCCAAAGGGTAAAAAAGGAAACCCTATTAGGTACTAAGACTTCGCTGTCCGTCTGTATGTCCGTCTATCTGTCACCAGGCTGTATCTCAAGAACCGCGATAGTTAGACAGTTGAAATTTTCACCGATGATGTATTTTGGTTGCCACTTTTTGAAATCCTTCTTCCATTTTAGTTTTAAAACAATAATTTACACAATACACTCAATCAATCAGCATTATTTTATATTAATAAAAATAACCAGAGCGCACGAGGGCAAACAACTTAGCAGCGTACCTACTGCGGACGCCCGCCGCGCCCCGCGCCGTATAGGAGTGATGACGTCACGCGCTACTCGCGATCACTGACGAGATTTAAAAAACCTACGTAAATTTACGACGCTTATAACTTCGGTTATATTGCACCGATCGATGTGAAATAAAAACTAGAATAATGTGTACGGTCTAGACTTTGATTTTACGTACGTAAAAATGTGATACTGTAACCTTATTATCTTCTTCATTATTATACTTGATACTGGCGAAATTGTGGATAACTATCCCAGAAGCCATTTAATAAAGAAGTGAAGTGAAGTGAGTTAGCCGATCACCCCGCTGGTACGATAAACTTTTTGAAGTCGCATTGATATATGTATGCATCCCTTTCTAACTGATGATATTGGACATAAGAAAGTAGAGATCAGCCGTATTGAATTTTAAGACTTTAACTAGTTGACTTCCCAGTCAATATCAATCATATATTTTTTATATGTTTTTTATCTGTATGCCTTCGTCATTCATTCAATTTAATACATTAAAAAAAACAAATCTTTCAATCAAACAAGTGATGCCATGTTTTCTACTTGTTGGCTATAACTGAGAAGCAGATAGTATATTTATGACTTATTATTGGCAAATTAAAGATGACCTCTTTGGCGCGACACGAACCAAAGCGGAAATGTTTTTTTACCATATTTCAGCGACAGGTTCATGCTGGCTAAGAAGCTCGATGTATGGGCTCGATTTCCGCTGCAGGACAAAAGTTTGCTTGCATGTTTCTATATTTGTTCCCGGTCTAGGTATGTATTTTCGGGTGCTGTAGTACTCGCCACAAGAGATTTTGTTTTAGGTTACAGAGTTGCTCACTGTACTTGACATTTTTTATTAATACAATTTTTTATTAATACAATGTATTATGTATCTGTATCTAAATAAGTTTATTTTTCGCTTTTTTTAAGTCGGTAAATTTTTTTTAAAGTTTGTTTTTTTCTTCATTTTAAGTTGAATTATATAATACTGTATGTAATTCTTAAGTAAACTAGCATCATGGGCAGACCGCTTTATTTATGGTACCGCCCACATGAGGGACGACTCAGGGTCACTCAAAAATTACAAGTCAGGATGAAGTTTTTTTGAGTTTTGCGGGAAAAGTGCCAATCCATCAGGAATAAAATTTATATTGGATCAAAGATATGATCATCTGTGAATATGGAATCAAAGATATATTTAATAAATGTTTATTTTCATTTAATTTGATATAAATATTTGAGCTACTGTAGGCTATATTAAATATTAAGAAAAATTGGCGATTTTAGGCTACTTTTCAATAGAAAATTTGGCGATTTTATTGAGCTTTCGCCTGGCAGCCCTGCTTAATTCTTCCATTCACTCACAATGACAAGAAGCTATTTATGGAGAGAGGGAGAGGGACTCAGAGGGAGGGAGAAAGAAAAAAACCGAAAGTGAAGAAAGAAAACCGCCGTGAGCTGTGTCGCCTGCTTTTTTGTTTTTGTTTACCAGCAGATAAAACAGTTTCTGGCCGGTAAAATAAAACTTTCTATGTAGTACTAAACCAGACTTTTTGTGATGAGTTATAGACCGACCTGATCATGGGAGACGAAACAGAAAACACGCAAACGCAAACCCAAACTTCACAAGTAGAATGGAGTCAACCTAGTACTCCATCTTGCATTCCCAATATTTGGGGAAGATTGTATTCGACGAAAGTTGCTTTGAATGGCATGCACTGCTGGAAGAGTTCTAAAAATCCAGATTATATTGGTAAGCTTAATTATTTAATAATTTCTCATATTTCCCACATAAGTTGATACATAGAACATAATGCCAGTCTACATCTACCTTCAAATTTTTATACTCTGACAGGAAGTAATAATGTTTAAGTGTGGGTTGATAATGCTTTGAAATCCTAGCCAGCCTCACCTGCCCGTGGTGCACCCTGCTATACCGTAGTACCTTTCGTAAAAGGGACCGGCTGATTGCGACATAGCGCAGCCTAAAACGACACAGCTAAATCATCTGAAGGCCGACGATAGACAGCAGCGTTGATGGTGCGAGAAGCTGTCCCTGTGATTCTCAACCAGCAAGATTATGGGTATATCCCTTTCTTTTGCGGAGGTCTATGTCCAACAGTGGACTGTATACCCTGGTATTGTTGCAATGTTCCGTTTTACTTCGAATTCCTTCTCTTCACTTTGATTTTCGAGACAAGAGTCCCAAAAACACTAAAGTACTAATAATGTACTTAATAGTAGACGGGTCATGTAAAAGAATGCTGGAAGAAGTAGAGGGATTGTGTTTGTGCACAGGTAAATATTGATAAAGCGCCTATTGTGCAACTTCCCCCTCATTATTCTTTTTACGTGACGCAACCTATAACTTAGCTTGCATATGTAAGACCCGACTTAACCACCGAACAAATTGCACGAACAGTTGAAATGGTTTATTGAATAACCAAACAAGCTTGTATGTCATAGAACCTAATTAGACATTTATTAACTGATTACTATTCCTTTTCCTTTTTATGCATTTTCTATTATGATAGCATGTCCACAGACAGCTATTTTGTATGATACACATTTAATATTCGTTTTAGATCTTATCCAGCCAGAATTCTGTCTCGGCAGAGCTCTCACCTGCACTTATGTCATGAAAAAGGATATGATAAAAGAAGATATTATCAAAAATGTCAGTAAGAAGCATTTCACAATACAGAGGGACCTCTCGTAAGTTGTTAAATAAATTTAAACTTATGTAAGGGCAGTGCTGCACTGCCTACCAAATACTCACTTATTTCTATCTTTTATTTGTGATGTATTAAGTTTACTGCTGTTTAAGACTGACTGCTGAAATCACAGCATGTAACATACTCCTTGTCCCCTCTGAGCATGGTTTAGTTAAAGTGGTTTAGCCAAAATTGGCTAGTATTTAAGTACTTAGTTAGAGGGTAGTTTTAAGTAATTTGATCATAAAAATAAACATTGAGCTGGGTACGGATAACGCGTGTGTACGCGTAGTTGGGGTTCGCTGTGCACGCATATATTGGATACGCGTACAGTTAATGTGGAGCGCCGCGAACCTGAACGCTTGGTCAATCGATCCATAGGGGTACGCGAACCGATACCGACTGACCACGGATCGCGCCGCGAGCCAGCTCGCGCGGCACGCGTTAACCAAAGGGTACGCGTAGCTGCAAGTGACACAGACATGGCGTTCCAAGATACGCGTAACTCGACTACGCGTACCAATATACGCGCTATCCGTACCGAGCATAATGTCATTTTTATGGGCAAATAACTTAAAACTATCCTCTTACTAAGTACTTAAATACTAGCCAATTATAGATAAACCACTTTATCTAAGGATTTCAGATCTCTGTCATAGCTAAGACTAACAGTTAATCATACCCACTGATGGTTCCAGTTACACCTTTTTATTTTTTAACTAGCTTTGCTTGCATTAAAGGTTATTTTACTATACCTCGGGAATAGTATTTATTTCTGGATGAAAGTACCCTATGTCCTTTTTGAACCTCTGACACCACCACCACACCACACCAGCCTATATCAGTCCACTGCTGGACATAGGCCTCCCCTAATAAAGGGGGATATACCCATAATCACCACGCTGGGCATGCGGTTGGGGATCGCAGGGCACAGTTACTCATTTAGCTGTGCCGTTTTTTAGCTTTTTTTTTAAAGTTCTTGGGTGGCTTTACAGCCCCTGTTTTGGCACGAGCCAGTTTTGGCGTCTCGCCCCGCAGCCTCCGCGGTGAGCGTCACTACGACCGCTGTGGTCTTGGGAGGAACCGACTTCCTCGCACCGGATGGGGCCCGTTTTGCTGCGGGAGCAGGGTTGGCGAGCTTAGGGGCCGACTTTTTCCCCTTCCCCTTTCCCTTGCCGATCGTCTGGGACGGGCAGGGAGGGGTGATGTTGGCTCGGCTCGGCTTGGCTTGAGTTGGCCGGGCCGTGAGTTCAGCCAGTTTCTTGTGCTGACCTCCGACTGTAGGCGATCCACCTTCGCCTGCAGTTACCGTGTCTCATCCGTGGCTGTGCGCTGCACCAGCTCACGGATGATGCCTGCCATGCTGGCGGCCCTGCACTTAAGGGACTTCTGAAAAGTCCCCTTAAGATTTGAGGACTTAGAGGCGACCTCCTTGATCCCCTCTTCGTCTTCTAGAGCCATCCGCTCCAGCTCGGCCAGTGAATGGTCCGCGTACAGGACGCAGGACGCACCGTAGCCGGACTTGGCCGAGGTGGCTATAGCCTGCTGCTCCTTTGTAGCAACCTGCTCCTCCAGGTCCTGCTGCGGTTGGTCTCGCCGAGCCAGGTTAAGCTGGCGTTGAGCGTCTGCCAGACCCACTACGTGGGTGTCCGCCACATTGGAAGGCTTGGCCTTCGCCTTCTTTTTCGACTTAGCGCTCCTCGTTGAGTCCGAGGAGCCCTCGCCACCGTCCTTAAGAAAGGCCCGCTTTCGCTTTTGTAAGCGACTTCCCGCCTCCGCTGCCGAACCGACGTCCGACTCTTTTATTTAGCTTCCTTTGATTATGCCACTTGCCTCGATCCTGCGCTATTTTGAACCAGGTTCCGCCCACGGTCTTTCTAATATTGTCAACCCATCTCGCTGGAGGACGCCCCTATTCCTGTAACCTACTCTCGGCCACCACTCGGTCAGCGCTCTGGTCCACCTGTCGTCACTCCGTCTGACCAAGTGTCCTGCCCAACTCCACTTGAGCCCCAATATCCGCTCGCTGTCATCCTGGACCTTAGTCTGCTTGCGGATTTCGGTATTGAGGACTCGGTCTAAAAGTGTAATACCAAGCATGGCGCGCTCCATGGCTTTCTGAGCAACACTGATTTTGGGCACAGCTTCTTTCGTGAGCCTATATAATAATAATATAAAATATAAGAATGCTGAACAATATCATATCATGTAGCTCCTAACTAATCAGAGCTTGTATTATGTATGGGAACCATATGACTAATATACTACATAGTTTTTTTTTTTTTTTGTAAAAACATACATAATAAACATAGGAAACACCCAGACCGTGAGTACAAAAAAGAGTTTTCTAGCTCTCTCTATCTTTCCACACATATGACTGTTGGGTTGTATATATAATATGAGGTGGAGGGTTTCTGCACTGACGTCCCGCATTGGTGTGTGTTGCATGTATATAAAAAGAAATGTTTTCTTAACAGGGAACCCTTGAGCCCAGCCGTTATAACAGACTTCTCATACAATGGCACATATGTCAATAGTGAGAAGATTGGTAAAGGGAACAGCAGAGTTCTTGATGACAACGATGAGGTTTCAGTGACACATCCAAAAGTGAAAAGTAAGTGCTGATTGAAAAAGTTTATATAATTTTTTTTGTGAAACTTACTATTTCAGGTTCCATACCGTTGTATGGGAGCTCCACTTAAATATTTATATATATTATTTAATTCTGTTTTTGGTATTTGTTGGTGGCAACAGAAATAGGTACTCCAACTGTCTAACGTTTCATGAGATACAGCCTGTTGTCAGACAGACACACGGACACTGGCGTTCTAGTAGAGGTCCACACCACACCACACCACACCAGCCTATATCAGTCCACTGCTGGACATAGGCCTCCCCTAATAAAGGGGGATGTACCCATAATCCCCACGCTGGGTATGCGGGTTGGGGATCGCAGGGCACAGCTTCTCGCACCACCGACGCTGCTGCCCGTCGGTGGCCAGGGGATTTAGATGTGCCGATGTAGGCTGTGCTATGCCGCTATCAGGCAGGCCGTCAGAGCCCCGTTCGTTGTTTAGCAGGATGCACCACGTGCAGGTGAGGTTGGCCTGGATTCCGAAGATGGGGGTTGGAACCCCGTACACCCCGTACGTTAGTAGAGGTCGCGTCACGTAAAAAGAACGCTGGTGGTAAACTGCGTATTAGGCGATTTATCGGTATTTACCCGTGCGCAAACACCCTTCTTTTTATATGACGCGTATATATAATGGGGTCCCGTTTTTACCCTTTGGGTACAGAACCCTTAAAAGGGAATTTTGAGAAGCTTGTGTACTTTTTTTGTGCAACTTTATAACATTCATATTGTAAAAAGGTAATTTGGTGTTGAATGGGACGCGGAGGGAGCGTCACTTTCACTCACCTCCCGAGTACGAGTTGTATAATACGAAAATGTTCTTAGTTATTTCCTTTTTGAGCAAAATTTTAAAATACCTGTTTCTGCAATTACCTGTGTTTTGAGTGAACACCAACCTGCAAGAACATCATATTATCTATGTCGTTGTTCAATTTATATTTGAATCGCATTCAGTAATTTCCATAATTATAACATACATTAAACTTGAGCTTGAAAATGAAAATTATTGTTCATTTCTGTATTGTGCAACTCGTACCAGGGGTTACTGATGATGACTCTCTTAACACGTTGACTGCGCACCTCGGAAATGACGCTACGCACCATGCACAACGCCATTACGCTCATCAGCTCTTTATCCAGAGTCGTGTTTTCAGCCCTCAAAGTGTTAACCAGTCGAAACGCCACCGATGCCTTCACCGATGTAACAATTCGTGAAAACCTCCGTTTTTTTTCAATATTAGCAATTAAGTTAAGAGTTAATTCACGTTAGTTTAATAAAAATAACTTCATAACAGGTTTTTTTATGTTTTGTTTTTGTTTATTTTCAGTTTTTGTTTTCAAAGATTTACTCAAAAATGAGCAGGAGCAAACACCCAAAGAGATCTCTCAGAAGTATTACATATCCAGGGTATTAGGGCAAGGAGCCTGTGGCCTCGTTAAATTAGTATATAACAAAGTACGAACACTAATTTATTAATAATATTATTATAATTGAATAATAGCCGATAAGACCCATAATTCATGCATGAGTTATTTATTATACGCCTGGCTAAATTGATGCAGTAACCTAATTCAGCTTTAACAATATAAATATTTATTAACCTTATGCATTAATAATTTCATTTAATTTTATTTATTTTATTTTCTTTCATCATGATTCATTTTTTTTTCTAGACAAAATGCACAAAACATGCCATGAAAATAATTAAGAAAAGTAGAGTGACGAACGGCCAGTTCAGTAACTGGACTGACCCTAAGAAAATAATGAACGAAATTAATATAATGAAAGCTTTGAGACATGTAAGTTACAAACAATTAACTACCTACATAGAGCATGGTGTGTCACTATTGGCCACTGTCCTGAACTAAAGCTAATGTGTGGTGCTCAAAGTAAATATGAACAAAATTGATATAATGAAAGCTTTGAGACATGTAAGTTACAAACAATCAACTACCTACATAGCATGGTGTGCCACTATTGGCCACTGTCCTGAACTAAAGCTAATTAATGGGTGGTGTTCAAAGTAAATATGAACAAAATTGATATAATGAAAGCTTTGAGATACGTAAGTTACAAACAATTAACTACCTACATAGCATGGTGTGTCACTATTGGCCACTGTCCTGAACTAAAGCTAATTAATGTGTGGTGTTCAAAGTAAATAACCCTCCACCTACCTCCTAGGCACCTACGGCTTATCTATGTCCACAGCTCTCTCTTAATAAGGGCGATAAGCTCATAATCCCCACGCTGGGCATGCTCGCTTGTTGAGAATTGCAGGGCACAGCTTCTCGCACCACTGACGGAGCTGCCTATCGGCGGCCTGGGAAATTAGCTGTGCCGCTATTAGGCTGTGCTATGCCGTAATCAATTGGCCGCCAGAGCTCCGTTTGTTAGTTAGCAGGATGCGCTACGTGCAAGTGAGGTTGGCTTGGGTTCCGAAGATGGAGGCTGGCGGAACCCCTTATACCCCCAAATAAATAACCCTCGTTCGTGAGAATTTCTAAGATTTTTCCCAAATATTTGACCAAAACGAGATTTAAACCAACAATATTTCCCCTAATTCGGTTATTGCTGTTAACTGTGCCACCGGGTTAACTCATCGCCCGGTCAAAATTCTTAATAAATTAAATTTGTATCAGAACCGCTGTCGCCGCCGCGCCGCGCGCCGGTTTGGTTTGGGTTTCCTCTCCCTCATATCTGGTCCACATATCTCTTTTAGTTTGTCACGCGCTAGACGCGGGACTGACATCGGTTTTCACACAAATACAGAAACAATAATAGTTCAGTTAATAATAATAATAGTTAATAGTTAGTTTAGTTAATAATAGTTCACTCACGCACGTTAAATAAATCATTGGCGAAATTGTATGAAAGTATGCTCAAATGCAGTCCAACAGAAAGATTGGCGGCCGATGTTGCATCAATCGTGGGCCTATACCCAGCAGTGGGTGAAGTCGGCCTGTAGATGATGATTATGATGCTCAAATGCTCGTAGTTGGGGCGACGCTTTTCGACTCTTCTCGATTCTCGATCGAGAGTCGAGAAGCGAGAAACTTACTTTCTACCAGAAAGGTCATCGGCCCTTTCTGGTAGAAAGTAAGTTGGTTTACGCGGTGTTTCGTTTAGTTTAATGACGAGTGGTGTAGCTCGGCTTATAAAATGCTTTTTCCAGAACTAATTAATCTTCGAAACTATCTAAGATTTAAAAGAAAATCCTTAAGCTAATTTTGTATTCCAGCCCTGCATAATATCAACAGAGGAAGTATTTGACTCCAAAGACGCGGTTTACATAATCCTAGAACTGATGCAGGGTGGGGAGTTGTTTGACCGCATCACCAAACATGGTTATCTTACAGAGCCACTCACCAAGTTCCTATTCAGACAAATGGTGCTTGCTGTAAAATATCTGCACTCTCAGGACATCACTCACAGAGACCTCAAGGTATTTACTATTAGATTATACAACCGGCCTCTAAAGCCGTCTATACACCAAAGCCGCTGGACACAGTCCGTCTCCGCGCTTTGTGGCCGTGTCGGTAGATTTTGTTTCTAAACTCCTTTAGAATTCCTTCTAGTGGATATCCCTTAGTACTAATGTACACTAGTAATCGAAAAAAGAATGAGGCGACTGTGAAAGAGACAGTTGAAGGGGAAGTCCTCGACGTACGTTCAAACCAGAGACTTGCTGGAAGAAGTTCAGATAAAGACTACCCTAAACCGACGAGCATGTTTGAAAACTATGATGTGATGACAGTTAAAGAATATAATATAATAATAAGCAAGAGGTATGCCAGGATCGTAGCAACTGGAGATCCGTGGTCTCTTTCTACCCCTCTGGGAAATAGGCGTTACTTTATGTACATACATAATGTACTATTTACATAGCTGCCCTTTGATTTACCATCATAAAACAGCTACAAAAAAGGTAGGTTTTGCCATGTACAATATTTATATCATGGGTTTTACGGTCGTGGCTGTGGTCGTGGTAGAGTTGAATGCTGAAAAACTGTACTGTCTACTAACTCATTTCCATAAATAAATATGGAAGTATCATATATATTTTAACTGTCTTTATAGCCTGAGAATGTGCTACTAGAGAGTGAGGATGAATATTCGCTCGTCAAGGTGACTGACTTTGGACTGAGCAAGTTTGTTGGCGAGGATAGTTTTATGAAGACGATTTGCGGGACGCCACTCTACTTGGCACCTGAGGTGATCCAGTCAAATGGTGTGAAGTGTTACGGACCTGAAGTGGACGTGTGGAGTTTGGGAGTGATCTTCTTTGTTTGGTAAGCAGCCATTTTGGATTGAAAAAATATGATAAGCTTATTTGACAAATGACGGTGCTATGTCGGCCAGCTAATTGCGGTATAGCGCAACCTAAAACCGGCACAGCACATCCCCTAGCCACCGATGGGCAGCAGCGTCGGTGGTGCGAGAAGCTGTGCCATGCGGTCCCAAACCCGCACGCCTAGCATGGGGATTATGTGATTATGTCATTTGTTGTTGATTTGATAATTGACAATCAAGTTTCATTATTATATTCAACATATTATCTTGCAGCCTAGTTGGCTATCTGCCATTCTCTGCAGACTACAAGGACCTATCGCTAACAGAGCAGATCCTCAGTGGAAGGTACAAGTTTTCACATGAGCACTGGAAAGGAATCAGCTTGCAAGGCAAACTACTCATGAAGAGAATGCTGACTGTACAAGTTGACAGGCGGATAACGCTTTCGCAAATACTAAATCATCCTTGGATGCAGGTTTGTATTGAATTTTGTTGATCATTCGACTTTTAATAAATAGTTCGACGAGCCTGAGATGCAGAAAGTTGTGGTTCCCGCCACGAGACAAATTATTATATGATGTCCAAATACATATTTGTCTCGGATCTAGGTGTTTTCTATGTATAACTAGCAGACCCGACAGACGTTGTCCTGTCTCAAAGAGGTTATCGAAGTTTAAGAAATATTCAAAATTATATTGAAAATCAAAGTGGAAAATGCTGTCAAAGAGGATATCTATGTGAGAGAAGCTATTAAAGGGAATACTGTAGTTGAAGAAGCAATCAAAGAGTATATCGAAGTGGAAAAGGCAATCAATGAGGATAAAACAACCATTATCCTACCCTACCCCTATCCTGCTCCTCCCCCACCCCTACTCTACTTCTACCCTACCCCTACTTTTAATATTAACGGGATAAAAAGTATTCTATGTCCGTCTCCTGGTTCTAAGCTACCTCTCCACCAATTTTCAGTTAAATCGGTTCAGACGTTGTCGAGTTAAAAATAGTGTAACTTTCTTTGTTTCTTCTTTTATATATTTATAGTGTTTTTATATTTTATATATGTGTTTTTACAAAATAAAATGGTTTTTAAGTAGTAAGTCGGTCTCGTGGTTCCCATAATACAAACGTTGCTTAGTTTGGGGTTATTTAATGCTTATGATAGTGCTCAGCATTACTGATTTATTTATGATCTCTGAAGTTTAACGCCTCAACATTCTCTCGTACTTACGTACACACTTTACCTGCCCGGGTCCTTTTAGCCTGTTATATGCCATTTCAGAATGCATAAGCACAGTTACTGTTAGGTTTTACAGATTCCTATAATATCTGTACCTATAATAACTACTACAGCCTTATATTGCCTTACTAAATTGTAAAATGTTAATTTTCAGGATAATGACGTTATCATACGCGTGGAGAAGCTATTGACGCACAGAATTGATATGATGAGCGAATTTGGCACTCAATGTTCTACAATCTCCTCCACATGCACGGAAGATGATGTTGACAGCAATACAGAAAATCTCACTATTCTAAGGCTTGTGGCAACAGGGAAACGCGCCCTTAGTGACAGTTTCAGCTCATGTGAACCAATCCCAAAGAGGTTCAGGGTAGGAATCACATGCGACGCAAGCTCTACAAGCAGCTATTGCTCTGAAGAATAATGTTATCACTGTTATCAGCTCAGAAAAGACCTCGAATAGTATTATTCTAATTATAATGTGTTTTTTTAACTAGTGATGGCTTTATTAAATTCTTAAGTCAATGAACGGGTAATGCGTAAATGTCAAGGTCATATTTCTTGTATTGTTTGAAGTGCCAATTTTTATTTGTTGCAATTTTAATTAATGTTATTTTTAATTGTTGATGATTAATTAGTGTTTTAGATTGTAATTGTCGTGTTCGGCTGATGACGCGCCATTATGTGCCATACTATTCCAATGATTTACGGCGAGGCCACAACACTATTGAATACACAAGACCGAAATTTCTACGTTGCGTCGACGCGTTGCATTTTGGTGTGACGTCGTTTTTGCGCACGTCGTTTGTCCATGCGCAACGCAGACTAGCCATGTATAACGAAGAGTTGTGGCTTCGCACCTATGTACGATTCACACTTCGACGGCGCGCGTCGGAGAGCATCGGAGCGCATTTTAAAACATGCTAGAGGAAATCGAAACATCCACAAAGCAGTTAAGTTCCTTATTTGTATGCAATTTACGCAACTTTGATCTTTGTCAAACACTGACATAAATAGATTGGCTACGTGAATTGCATGCAATAAGGAACTTAACTGCTTTGTTGATGTTTCAATTTCCTTTAGCGTGTCATAAAATGCGCTCCGACGCGCGCCGGTAAGTGAGTATCGTACATTAGACTTTGTGTTTGTTGAGCGCAGGCCACTGCCAACTAAAGCGTAGTTTAGCTTTATACCTTGCATACCTCAGCTACAGAATATATACAATACTACCATAATCTCTCACGTGTGGCTCCGCACGACTGAAGTCCTTTGATATAATTCTAAGTAGCTATGGTGTTGCTTGCGCTTTACAAACGCTGAAACTCTACTATCAAGATTAATGAAAGTGATTTTGAGACAATCTGTGATTGATTAGTAACAAACCTCTATTTGAGGGTGTAAGTTGTTAATTTTGATTATTAATGTGTAGGTAATTGTTATATTTTATCACTAATCCAGTGTTTCATCCACTAATTTTTATCTGAAACCAAAATGATTCGATTGGTTCCCACCGTTTTTTGATAAGTACTCAAAACACAAAGGAGATAATTCCAAATAATGTTAATGAATACCGTTTTATTTTCAAATAAAACTAAAGATATCAAAAATAAATTATTTTTTATTTCAATTCCATGCTGTACACGATACTATGTATAAAACAAACTACTTTCTATTAGAAATAATTTTAGACATATTAAAATAATAATAGTTCAGTCTTGTTGTATATTCAGTACAGTTTAACTTGTCTTTATGATAGCATCTTAGATCAAATCTATAGGAACATTAATTTGCCATCTTTATGCATTTAATTTCAAACACAATAAGAGACTAGTTGTCAAAACCCTGTTAGGTTCGGTACAACGTCTAAAATAGAGGTTAAACTGTATGAATATTTCGAAACAGATAAGCAAAAGATAATAATCATGACATTGTTCGCAAAATATTGTGAATTACAAATAATATACAAAAAAAGAAATTCAATAAACAGAAATAAATTAAATATTACATAACTGAAAAATAAATAATTATGCAGTTCTAACAAAACCTATCGGCGATGACAAAGCATCTTGTAAATGCTATGTACTTATTCATCTATCAGATGTACTATTTCCCGTTTAAATTTGACATAATTTGATTTCAGGCACGATTTCTTATCATTTAACAGTAGATACTGCAATGCCTAAATATAATTTTCTACGTAAAATTTTCACACAAAATCAATTACATCAATAACACACTGCGCCTCGCTTCAGTCTTCTACAATAATTAAATTAGAGTACCTATATAGTATATACCTATGTTCCAGTTAAATAAGTATAACCATTTTATTAAATTATTAAGTAGGTAACACTATTTTACTACAACCATAGTAAATAAGTAAGAATATTTAACCATAATTATCATATAGGGCGTTTTAGTTTTAGTCATACAACTGACTTCAAATTACAGTCGTTTAACCGATTTTATAGTACTCTCACTCTACTCATAGATCTCAATGATCGAGGTAAAACCGTTATTAGATATTCTCATATTTATTCTCCGCCTGTTGCTTCTTCCTGAGCTGTACTATGCAAGGGGTCAGTAGTTTGAGCTTCTGCTTCTGCAAAAGAAGAATAGCATTTAACAGAAGAAACTTTTTATTAAATTAAATTAACCCTATTTCCTGAACCCTGGCCGCGGTCATGAAGTCAGCGGGAGCGGGGCGGCGGCGGCGACGGCGCAAGGAATGGCGCGTTTCAATGCATAGATTTGCGTTGGCGCGCCGCCGCCGCTGTCTTCGTGACCGCGGCATAAGGGGCCAAAATGCTAGGACATTACATTAGGCAATAGTGTATACAGACAGGTTAGTTTGAATTCGTATGTTATCCCTAAAGAACCTGATTTGGAAAGTTAGTTTAAGTGTGTTTTAGTTAAAAATACGAGATTTAACTTCCCCAAAATGTTTAAGCTTATCTTTATGTTATCATAATCAAGTCAAAAGACTAAGTTTAACAAAATCAGCTAATCAAATTCGAAAAGTCTGAACAAATCTTGTTTACCTTCGGGAGTAAATTTATCTCTAATCGGGATAACATGCAAATTCTCGTTATATATGAATTTATTCCAGAAAGAATATAAGGAACAATTTATAAAAAAATGTGAATAGTTGCAACAGCTATCTTCAAGATGGTCAAGCTAGCAGCAGCTGTACTTCATGAGTAGATTTGTAAGCAAGAGTTTTACATGATGAACAAGATTATGATAGAGATAATTTCAATCTATTTTAGATGAAAATTACATTACAACATATACCAATCCAAATGAATGTTATACAGCCAGACCCGTGCAATAAAAGCTTAAGTATGGACTCACCACGAAAATACTAAACAACTTTTGAAGCAACTGAAACAACGTGAAGACGGGAAATTCAGAAATATTAAAAAATAAAGCGTCTTATCTACCGGGTCTGTTTCTATAACTTCATATGTTTTCCTAATAAACTATCCATAAAGATAATTCAAATATAACAATTTTAAAATTTGGAGTTTATTACACAATTTACTTCTATGGATGGATCTACTAAATTGATCTATGTTTAAAATATAATTTTATGTCAACATATATTGACATTTCAGTGTATTATTGGCTTAAAAAAATTATTAATTTCTACATAAACAGCTACATTGTTGAAGACTATTATCAAACTAGACACAAACAAAGCATGAAACATAATTATGTAGGTACAGTTTAAACAGAGAAATTACATGCCTGACGATCCCTACACAAGGCGAGGCCTGTATCGTGAGAGTGAAGATAGGTACGATTGCCAATATAATATGCTATAGTAGAGCATCTTTTTAATGTTAGTACATTAAATACATACAATTTACAGAGAAAACCTACCAGCAATAGCTCTGTCCGCTTTCAGCTTATCCCTCACGATGTAAATGGATGTAGCCAGGAAGAATATGCCTCCAATGACTTCCACGAAGCAAGTTAGGAACAGCGCATATTGCAGTGCCTTGAACTTGACAAGATCGCTCGGACCCGACGGCCCGGTGGACGTCAACGAATGCTTCAAACTCTCCGATATCTGTAATAAGAAATGTTTGAAAGGGACCTTTTCGTTTAACGCTCATAGAAGATTATCCAAAGTATTAGGGTAACCTCCGAATCCTACTTCCTTATTCGTATGGGCTTCGAGTGGCCACCTCTGGTGTATCATTTTTATGCCGCCATAAGGCATGCCCAGCGTGGCGATTATGGGCATTACCTCCCTAATGGTTAGCACGGCTCAGTGGCGTACCTTGGGAGAGACCTACGTCCAGCAGCTAAGTGTTGTTGGTGATGATGATGAAGGTCTCCGACATGGCTAAACGTATCATACTTACTAATATTATATGATTATATAGCCGAAAGTTTGTGAACATGTATGTTTGTCCTCCGTCACGCCAAAGCAATCGAACAATGGAGCTGACATTTTACTTTTATAACTAACAAACTATAGAGAAGATAAAAGATAGGGAAGTTAAGATGGTCCAATTGTAATGTGAATATTTTAAGATCAGTTCGGTGAATAAAAATAACTTACCACTCCAACTAAGTAGGGACTGCCAGCATCCCCAAACATGTGCGATATAAGGATTTGAAAAGCTTCTGCTGTAGACCGTCGCGGAGGAACAACCACGTACTGAAAAATAAAATAAACGTCAGAGCAATAAAATAGGCGTAGATAAAATTATCAGATAAAACATTTCCTTGCAATTGCGCCATCTATGCAATAATTCGCAAACTAAATCATAGAACGTCTCTAGAAGAAACATTTTCATGGTCAGTAAGAGATGTAGTTAATGCGCCAATCAACAGATGGCGCTATTTGCGAAAAAATTGATAACAGTCCACTCAGTCCAAAAAATATTTTTTGCATTATATTCAATGAGACAAAACAACTTTGAGGAGTTTAACATCTTCACAACCAGGCAATAGTGAGCTTTATGTACGTGCCAATGAGTGACTGATATCAATTTGCAAGCAAACAATACAAAGCTAAGGACAAAAACGTTTCATGCTAAGAACTCATGCACCAACACCGCTACTCCAAAATAAACTAACTAACAACTGAATAAAGCAAAAATCAAAACATGTTTGGATGGAATCTGTAGGATCCTTACCATTATAATAATTATTAATAACACAAAACGACTTTCATTTTGTTAAGAAAACTAGTCTTTGTGGATTACAACAAAATATTTCAGACCCAACTTAACTTAGGTTTGCCTACCCACCGAGAAACTTTTTCCGGATGGGTAGGCAAACCAAAGTTAAGTTACTTATGCTAGTAATACATCTTTTGTCCAAATACAACTCATTATGAATCTTATCAAAGTTTTCTTATAGCAAAACCGAGATAAGTACCTCATAAAATTTTCAAGCATTTAGTCAGATATGTATAATAATAATTCTTGGACATCGGTACAATAACAAAATAAGTATCGACTCTAGTTTATAATCTTCAAAAGGCAGGGTTTAAAACAGAGGCCATCCAATTGAACAAACTAAAAAATCCACGTTGGATCGCTCCCAAATGCGGTACATCAGAAACGGTCCCGGGACGCGGTGTCTTACCAGCGACATATCGGCCACTATTGCCCAGTTGAGATTCAAAGCTAGTTCCCCGACGAACATTAGGATGAAGGGCGCGTAGAAATAGCCCTCCGCGAGGACAATGCCTAGCGTCATGGCGGGGGCGGAGACCAGGAGTCCGAGGCCGCAGATGATTGGATGCGATCTTGGGAACCTCTTGACTAGCGTCGTCCCGAGCCAGGCACCGGCCGGCACCCCCAGGATTCCGGACATCATCGTTATTCCGCCGAAGATTAGCGAAACCCTTCGTGCAAATTATCGTATCAATACATGCTGCCATGATAGCGTTTGAATTGGATAAAGTACGGATTTCGTCACACGTGCTGCTTTTTAGCATGCGTCTAAAATTTTGAATAAATTGAATGGATATTATTTGCGTACATAAAAGGACAATAAGGAACGCTAGTTTCTTAGCTGTGAACTATGGAAGTTTATAGGTTAGCCCTATAAACTTTCATATCGACCTCTGGCTGACTAACATAATTTAGTTACAGCTGTTTCAACAGAAATGCTCGGTACCAAAAGTAATGACCGTATGCTGTTGATTCTTTGCAAAATGTAGCATGTATGTCCGTTATCCTAAGGCACTCCCCATGCTATGCTATACGATAAGAATAACTTAATCCATGCTTTATGCTATGGAAGATAAATATAGATGGTACATTGTTATGATCAATGGGAAGAAGCAACATTGCCAGGATTAGCCATATGATGGTGGGAATTAGATACAATGTAGTTAATGGGGTATTGTAAAATCATAATGGAAGTGATGTTGTATTGTCTCTTGAATATTTTGCTTTGGACTGTGTGGACGGTTTCTGTTTTATAACGCTTATAAAGGGCTCAAGGAATTATCTGTCACTTTCGTTAACAGCTATTTACGACTCATCTGCATTTTATGAGTATGAAAAGTGAAAGTTCCGAAAGCGGTCAGATATTTCCTTGATTAATGTGCGGTTCGGACGATAAATCAAAATTTTAAAATTCACTTTCTTACTTTTAAGTAACCGTACGAGGACACAACCGCACTAAGCCCAGCTTTAAAGACAGAAATCGCTCACCAGTATAATATCAGCCACGATAGACCACGTGAGATTCAGCGTGACCATTCCAAGGAATATGAGCAAGTATGTCATTGTCACGTATGTTTGTACGGCAACTAGTGCGAAGAACACTAGCGGCGCGGAGACCAGTAGTGCGAATCCGCAGATGAGGGGGTCGCAGTCCTCAATGGTGGCGCGGAGGCGCTGGGCAAGTGCCGAGCCGAGTGGTACGCCGATTGCCCCCGCGAACATGCCCACTAGACCAAACTTGTACGACACACTGTCGTACGTATTGTACGTATCTATTAGTCACTGCAGTAGCATGTGGCTTGAGTGCGAAGAAAATACCTAACGTCAAAGTTTGCTAATGAATTGAATCAAGCGTGACTTTGCGGAAATCCATTACAAGATATTTAAAAGATAAAATATTTAGTACAAATTCCGCCAACTCTCTGTGAAATTCGACAATGTTTCGCCTTCCCCATAAGGCATCATCATAAGGCGTAAGGAGTTTTTATGAAACTCGTCAGGGAGAATTGGCGGAATTTGTACTAAATATTTTATCTTTTAAATATCTTGTCAAAGTTTGCGTTAACTTTATTTTTGTATGGAGATGTCAAAGTTTTATAAATTCCATCCAGGGGGGCTGCTCCATTTTCATACAAAAATAAAGTTAACGCAAACTTTGACGTTACGTATTTTCTTTGCACTCAAGCCACAGTTTGTTAAATATAGCTTGATACGCGGGACATTGACATATGCCCAATGATGAGGACGACCAATGATGAAAGATGACGGATACCAATTTCGTTCTCCAAACCAATGAAGAGCAATTTTGATTTTCGTTCATCATTGGTCATCGTCATTAGTATCAACCTATATATAACAAACTATACAGTATCTTACATAACATACTTCGCGCTAATATAAGATATGTTAAAAGAACAAAAGAGTCTTCGTCAGTCAAAGTTTATGTTATGTTTACACCAAAACTATTGAAACTTTGCATAGATTTTATTCAAGACTACTAAATAGCCATATAGCGGTTGTTTAACACCTAAATCACCAAATCGAATGCTAATAAGGTCGATTTTACCAGCGACAATGAGCAACAAGTAGATCGTATTTATATGGTACACTGCTGTAGGTTGTGGTTGGATTAAATGAAGACCTTTAGAGAAAAACTGAACCGCTATGTAACATTATGACATATACTTGTAATATTAACAAATAAAATAATGTGATGCTTAGTTGCAACCACAACACTCAATCTATGCGTCTTGGCTCTTCATGTGAAGCATAACTCGGACTAAGAACTTATTGTCAAACGTTTTGGTATGTACATTAAATTACAAAGAATCTCGGGACATAATGATAATATCTTTTGTACTTTTAATAGGATTGCTCCTTACAAAATATAATATAATAAAATAGTTGTGGACACTATCACACATCACAATAGCCCCAAGCAGAGCTTGTATTATGGGAATCACATGACTGTATACTACTTATATAACTTTTTTATAAATATAAAGTCATAGAAAACACCAAGACCCAAGACAAATATCTGCAGAACATACAAACATTTTTCTGGCGGCAGGAATCCGCAAACCCGCAACCTTCCACGTCTCAGGCGGGCCTTCGCCCTCCGCTCCAAAGAGGTCGTCAAAAACCGTTATATTTTAGTTTACTATATCAATTCTCACCTCTCACTAGTGACATTTGAGCCGGGTTGCATATACAGCCCCAGGTATATGAACTGCGGGCCCCACCAGGCCAAAGCACCAGTGACGAATGCCACGCAAGTGAACGCTAGAGTCGACAGCATGAAGGATGGACTGCGGAAGATAAGTTCGTAAGAGTTAGTACAAATGTAACAGTAGATGCAGCACGATAACACATATATCCATTTCATTGTTACTATTCTTCATAACAAAACATCGTGTGAAACAAAGCATCGGCCCGTGAGTAAAAGTTATCACTTGACGCTGTATAAACATATATCATAAAAATATATGTATTTTTTAGGGTTCCGTACCCAAAGGGTAAAAACGGAAACCAGATTCCTATGACTTCACTGTCCGTCTGCCTGTCTGTCTGTCCGTTACAAGGCTACATCTCATGAACAGTGATATCTAGGCAGTTGATTTTTATGTGCTACACTAGGTGCGCTCAGCCGACTTTTTGCCCTTGAAAACATTATCATAATAATCTTATAACTTGTACGCCTAACATTTAATTAGTCCGTCACGTCACGCCATTGTTATTTACACAGGTGATTATTTATCGACTTAGTAACGAGTTATAGTATGTAGTAAAAAGTACCACGTGCCGCAAATAATATATCGTTTTTAGAAAACTGTAAAAGGTCTCCATATTTTAGTAAAGACATAAAAGCAACATGACTATTTCTGCCGTGAAACAGCATTGCTGTTTTTCGTTTTGAAGGGTGTGGGTGCCTTCATGCTTCAAGTTTAAGAGCCCTACCCATCGACCCTACCATTAACACCGTGGTCCATGTGCTTGTTCCATTTTTAAGTATGGTGTTGCATCGTAGGCCACGTGCAAATCGTGCGTGAGTAACGAAGCAAAACTTTGTTATAAGTAATGGTCACCACATAACATCCGGTGGGACATGTACTAAACCATAAATGTTGTAAAGAATGCATATAAAACGTAAAGCCGTAGTACGCAGCCTCGTACAGCAATATTGACTCACGCAAATAGATAGAAAATGTCTTGCCGCTATGAAATGTATGTAAAAGGAAATTCTTGTGTACTCTTGACAAGAAAATGTCTTCTAATGTGCAGCCACATAGAAGAGTCCAACCTAATTACTTACTACTAGAAAGGGCATCGGGCGTCGCCATTAAGTATGAGCATTCGCTCATACTTTCATACAATTTTGATAATGAGTTTTCTGACGTGCATGAGCGAACGTTGTTTAGTCTAGTGTAAGGAGAGGAAATAAAATAAACTGGCGACCGACAGTAGCGGTTCTGATACAAATTCTCACGCATTGCCTTTGTATTGTGTAGTAGGTCTACTTTTATGTGCGCAGCCAGCCTTAGGGTTGACTAGAAACTTCCAGTGCTGCACACTAGCTTAGGTATATGAAAATTCAAACACCAGAGTAAGCAATAACTAATGTTTGGAAAGTCGGAACGTAGAACCACGAAAAACATAAAATAAACCACAAATTAATTTATGAACCGACCCCGTGGCGGATCCGATAAATAATTTAGGCCCCCATCATTACCTCCCACGACATCAATAGCTCAACACTAACCACGATCAATACCCAAGCGTGGTTCATAAGGAAAAACCTCCCACACAGGGAGAGACATTTGTCTGATTTTATGGCTGTGAGAGGAAGATATTTGAAATACCAGCCCGGTAAAAGATACACTCACTTTTTGATCAAAGAGCGCAGATCGTCAGTGTAAGAGGTCGGCTTCATCTGGCTGTCCTCTGCTTGACCTCTCGGCGGGTCCTGCATGACCCAGGTTATGAGGGCAACGGCCAGGCCACCGAGGAACGGGGTCACCCGCAGCCCCCATCGCCAGTTGCCAGCGACCTCACCGCCCACCGAGCCGACTATGTAGCCGAGACCACTGGAAAGAAAAAACTTATTGTAGCTCTTGAACTGTATTTACCTAAATCAAATTCAAAGGTTTTTTTTGGGTGTAAGAGGTTTCAACCTTCTTGAAACCCAAACCAAACTCACTTACCCGTGATGCACCCTGCTGTATAACACTGGCGGCTGGCTAATTGCGGC
Organism: Horisme vitalbata; assembly: GCA_951804965.1. NCBI lineage: Eukaryota > Metazoa > Arthropoda > Insecta > Lepidoptera > Geometridae > Horisme > Horisme vitalbata. The sequence goes on along the minus strand of OX638091.1, from coordinate 25,990,697 downwards.
ACAGCGTAGCCTAACACCGGCACAGCACAGCCATCCCCTAGCAACCGACCGACGAGGGTCAGCAGCGGCGATAGTGCGAAAAGCCGTACCCTGCGATCCCCAACCTGAATGCCCAGTGTTGGGATTATGAGCATATCTCCCTTCTTATTGGGAGGCCTATATTCTGGATTGAAATCTTTTTGATACACACAATACATCGATGTCGGTAGACACGGTCGATGGCTTACGGTAGTAAGAATGCTGTCTGCAAAGTTTTATACGGTTTAGGTGGTTTAGGCAAAAACTAAATGATTTCCATACTAGCCCAATGAGGGCATAGTAACGTCTTCTCATTAGAACTAGTCGGCACATGGTAAGATTAACTTTTACATCCTCTCTGGATTTTACGAAGTCTGAAAAATTAATGAAGTCATTGGACTTCACGCATAAGCCTAGCGCAAACGATTGAATACAAACTTAGCATTCTATCGTGTCACCATGAAATCGTGATTCGTTTTAATTGCATCAAAATATTCGGAATGTCTTTATCGTAAACAAATTATTTCTGCTTATGCATTGCGTTTCACACATAGTTTTAACTTTATCATTTCTTCACACATACCCGATTCATCGGACCATGAAGAATAATTAACGTAACGAATATAACCGGCTTTTCGCAAGTTAACGCTGTTCATTTTGACTGTCGCCAGTCACTTGTTTGAGAGGGATGTCGACTGGGTAAAAAAAATATAATTCTAATTAGTCCGTCAGATCACGGCTAGGTAAAAAGTGTACTAAGCCGTGACGTCACGCGAAACTTCAACGCACTATATCTTTGTCATTTTTTGTTTAATTGACAAAAGAAAAAATACGGGTCTAATATTTTTTGACAATGTAAATGACGGACTAATTGGAATTTTTCATTTGTTTTCCATCTATTACACCAAATCCTTTATCGGCTATAATATACTCTATAGCCGTCGGCCGAATTCAACCGATCGAAACAAACGTAAGTAAAATAATGATAGCGCATACACGACTCTCGAGTCATCTACTAACGGTCGTTGACGTCCGATCACCAATCGCCAAGTCAAGCGGGCGAAACGTACGAGAAAGACAAAGGATACATTTTCCCGATTCATATACACTCCTTTAGGTTGTATCTCAAACAAGTGACTGGTGACAGTTACAGTCATACGCATGCCGAAGTCCTTCGTCGTTGCACGAATGGGACCGGAAGAAACGGGCAACGGGCTCATTCTTCCGAAATAACTCATGTCGTAGAAAAACTATAGAAGTTATTCTAAGCATCTTGATAACTCTTCTTTCATTTTAACAGACAAGGAAGTTGAGGTGACCACACTTAATATTCAACACGGATACTAGAAGTTCAACAAAGGGTGACCCATATCCATTGTAAGGGCATATTATGACCCAGTTTAAGTTTACAATGTTTTGACAAACGTATTTTAAACAAACGATTGAACGACTCAAATAACAAGACAATCAAAATCAATTGGGGATCCGGTCAGGTCTGCCTGAGACGCATAAGGTTGCGGGTTTGTTTCCGCCGCGAAACATTTTTTTTTATCCTGCAAATATTTGTATTAAATAAAATAAAATAAAATAGCCTTTTATTTGCTCAGTACAAAGTTTACATGTTACATGCATATTAATCGAAAAAAAACACAGTATTGGATGCACGTATTTAAAATTTAAAATAAATTAATTTGTTGATGTGAGTACCCCTCTTTGGGTGAAGGCCTCCTCCAGAGCATGCCACGCTTCTCTGTCCTGAGCTAGTTCTGCCCAGTTAGTTCCTGCTACCGATACTAGCTCGTCCTTCCATCTCTCGTGGGGTCTGCCTTGGGCACGTTTACCACTGGGCCCCTTCCACAGTGTGACCGACTTAGTCCATCTCTGATCGTTCGTGCGTGCTAAGTGACCTGCCCACTTCCATTTTAGCTTCTGCGCGTGGTGGAGAACGTCTATGGTCTGTATTTTTTTGCGGATTTCAGAGCTTTTAATTTTGTCTTTAAGTTTAATATTTAATACATTTCTTTCCATAGCTCTTTGACATTTTTCTATCTTGCTTCTGTTGTGTTTATTAAATATCCATGTCTGGCAGCCATAGGTGATGCAGGGTAGAATACATGAATCTAGGATTTTTTTCTTAAGGTGGAGTGGTAGAGTCGATTTCAGGATTTCTTTATAGCTCCAGAATTTTCCCCAGCTATGTGTTATCCGCCTTTGTATGTCGTCTATTTTTCTACATTTTTTAAAAGATATCAGTTTGCCCAGGTATACATATTCTTCGATATATTGCAGTGGTATATTGTTTGTCATGACGGGTATGCGGTGGCTATTTGTCATTATTTTTGTTTTGGTTGTGTTGAGTTCGAGACCAATTTTTTGGCTTGCATTTCGTAGTTCATTTACCATTGACTCTACCTGCTTTGGTGACTCTGAAAATAGCACGATGTCGTCCGCAAATCTAAGGTGGCTAAGAAGAATCCTATCGATTTTTATACCTTTTTTTGACCAGTCTAGGTTTTTTATGATGTGTTCTAGGACTGCGATAAAAATTTTTGGTGATAATGGGTCGCCTTGTTTTACACCTCTGCGTATTGGGAATGCTGGGCCCGACTGGTCTAGTTTGACTCTACTAGTACTTTTGTGGTATATATCTTTAAGAATATTGATGTAGATACTTGGGATATTTTGTTGCTCTAGTGCAGCCCAGATGCTGTCGTGGGATATGGAGTCAAATGCTTTTGCATAGTCGATGAACACCAGGTAGAGCGGTCTTCTAAACTCTTGATACTTTTCTATTATTTGTTCTATAACTTGAATATGGTCCACAGTGCTGTATCCTTTACGAAATCCGGCTTGTTCAATTGGCTGACATTTTTCTATAATTGGACTAATAATTTCTTCCAGACATGATGCAAACAGTTTATAGAGGCAGGGAAGCAAACTAATAGGGCGGTAATTTCCAACATCTTTAGCCTTTTTTGTATAGGAGTATTATGTCTGATTTTGACCAACTTGAAGGAATTCTTTGTTCTTTTAGTATCTTGTTGAACAGGCAGGTTAAAGGGATTGCCAAGGCAAACTTGGCTGCCTTTATTATTTCGTTTGATATATTATCTGGACCTGGGCTCTTATTCTCTTTCAGTGATTCTATTTTTTTTATTATATGAATTTCTTTAAATGTTCTTATTTCCTCTTCGCAGTGCGGTTCTACTTCTGTTTGTTGGTAGGTGGTTGTAGAGGTTTGACCGCTGTATAGATTTTTGTAAAATTCGGTGGCGGCGGTAACTACTTCTGTTCTTGTTTGTGTCTTATTTGTGGTAACAGTTGATTGAAGAGATGGGATCCAGCATTTGTTTGTATTCAGCTGCTTGTATGCTCTCTTAGCACTTCCTGATGTCAATATATGTTTTTTTATTATGTCTAGTACCGACTAGACATAATAAAAAAACATATATTGACATCAGGAAGTGATAAAACTAGAAGTGGAAGTGAAAAAAGACTATAAAACTCACCGGAGTTTTATAGTCTTTTTTTATTTTTTTATGGGTTATACGGTAGATCTTTGATAATTCTATCTTGTCTTCACGAGATAGTATTTTTTTATTCCGGAGGTTGTGGCGATTCTCTATAAGATCTTTTGTTTCTTTACTAAGAATACTTTTCTGCGGGATTGGTTCATTTTTTATTTCATTAAGGCTTGATTTTATGCTGTCTGTTATTCTTTTGTAGTACATTTCTACGTTTTCTTTTTCTTCCGGGTATAAATCGCTTTTGTTAAAGATCTCTACAAATTTGTTTTCTTCTTCTTGTGTTTTAAATGTATTTGGTGTATTAGAATATTTTGCTCTACTTTGCTTCAATTTCTTCATCTGAAGAGTTCCTCTTAATAGTCGATGGTCACTAGGATATTTTAGGTTGTTTATGACTTCCAAGTTTGTAAATTTTCTTGGGATATTTGAGAGGATAAAATCTATTTCGTTCTTCGTTTTTTTGTCTGGGGAGATCCACGTCCATTTTGATTTTGAACTTTTTTTGAATAGTGTGTTTATTATGGTGAGTTTGTTTTGGAGCGCAAAGTGTATTAACTGGTCGCCTCTACAGTTTCTTTTCCCATAGCCAAATTTACCCATTACTAAGTTTTCTGATGTGTCTGGTTTGCCAATTTTTGAATTAAAATCACCCATCAAAATAACATTATTTTCGGCGAGTTCTAGAGCGTAGTTCACCTGATTGTAGAATAATTCAACTTCTTCTTGTTTTGCTTCTAGCGTAGGAGCATAGACTTGTATTAGAGATAGTGGCATAGTTACGAATTTCAGGTTAAGTATGCACACTCGGTCAGAAATTCCTGTAAAGCTTTTTATGTTTGGTTTGTATTTTTTTCTTAGAAGGAAACCGACCCCGCGTTGCCCCAATGTCTCTCCTATGTAGCAGAAAATATGGTCAGCGTCTTCAGTTATTATATTGCCTATTCTTCGAATCTCTGCGATTCCTATTATGTCATATTTGATATGGCGAATTGATTCTTTAAATTCAATCATTCTCTCATTTGATAGTAGAGATCTTGCGTTGTAAGTGCAGATGTAGAGATCTTGCTCTGGAGGGTTGTAGTCGCATATCCCCGCGGTGACAGGCCGTACTGGGGATGTTTGAAGAGGGGCTCGTGCTCGTTGCTATTTGTTACCTTTATTTTGGTTGGATTGGCTAGGACCAGCCAATTCTTGACTTTTCTGTTGTGTCTGAGGCGAATCTTTTCTTGCGGCGAAGAAGGAGTTAATGCTGGTTTTGGGTTTTTTTTGAGTTTGTAAAGTTACTGTGTGGTTTCTTTTTTCTTCAGGAGATATAGACAGGTTTCTTTTTTTGTTATTTTGGGCTTGTTCATTGGAGGCTTGGTGGTTATTTTTTTCCAGTACTATGATTTTATCATACTTAATTATAGCCCTGACCCCCTCAGCCTCTAGTTTTTCTAACTCTTTCTTTAGCATCTTTCTTTTCTCAATAACTTTTGGTGAAAATTCCTCTTTCATATAGTATTTAGTGTTTTCAAGTTGTTTTTTGTTTTTAAGTAGTAGTATTTTTTTTCCCAGTGTTGTGATGGTTACAGATATCGGTCTTATGTTTGTTCCTCGTTTGCCGATTCTTCTGACACATTCAATTTCATACTTTTCGCATGGTATTTTCATTTCATAATTAAATATATTTAAAACAATTTCTTCTAAATTCTGGTAGCTTCGTTCAGACTCTTCCACACCGAATAATACTATATTTTTAAGCATGCATTTTCGTTCTAACATATTTATGCGTCGCTCTTGCTCTTCTACTAGAGTTTCCAGTTTATTGTGTTTAGTTTCAAGTTCGTTGAATTTTTGGTCTATGTGTTTGTTTATGTTAGAAGTAATATTGCGTTCCATTTTCTTCATACTTTCTTTTTGCTCTAACATTTCCTTTTGTATAGATACTAATAATGAAGTAATATTTTCCATGTTTTCCATTTGGAGTGGACTTATGTTGCGATATTGAATGAGTCTATCCAACCAAGGTAGGTAACTTTTTCTGTAGGCCACATATTTGTATTGCGTTCACTTAATAAAATCTCTGCTTAGTTTGGGGTCACATGATGCTGTTTCATGGTGTCCAGGATTATTTATTTTTTAATTAAGTATATACTTTTTCCACCGTTGAACATTATTTTGAAAACAAAGCAGCCCTAGTCAGCGTTTCCTAGTATAGTCAGCAAGATTGTTATGTGTACAAGACCATAATAATATCGTCAATGTTTAAATAAACTGACCCAACAAGAACGCCAAGTGAGGAGTGATGTAAAAAATCGAAGAATAGAATGTATTCCTTAGATGTGTGAAATTATCCTTTCGGAATAGTACCATACCAATACTACACCGTAGACGACTGTCTTCTGTATCGTTTATCTGAACAAGTTTTAAATTTATAAATATATCGAAAAATTAGTCACCTGCCAACAGGTATGGCGAAGTAGAAGAACGCCAGCATCTTTGAGCGCACGTTTCCGACGAAAAGGTCGCTGATGATGGTCGGCGCGATTGTTGAGTACGAGGCCTCGCCGATGCCCACCAATCCACGGAATATCGCGAACATGGTGAAATCCTGGAATTTTCCGAAAGATAAATTAAGATTATGCATTATTCATTGATTTGTAGGGTTCGGCTTACATAGAAAGATATGGAGATTTGCGCGCGAAGACCAAGGACAACCTGAGGGTCGAGCGGTTGGAGTCCCACCACAGAGTCAGCTTCAACTCCTTTGTGGTGCGGGTTCCGACCGATCATCTGTCGACCTACATGAAGGAGGAGCTCTGGCCGAGGTGTCGTGTTCCGACGATTCCGTGGACGAATAATGGGCGACCCACATCATGTATATTACGTGGCAAATAATAATAATTTGTCTTTTAATTATAGTTTTATTAATATGTATGTTAGTCTCTAAGGTATATATTTATATGGGTCGTAGAATAAGTAAAATCCACCACCATCCACTCTGCATTTATTCTATTGTAGCCTGAAATAAAGTTTATATCACTTTATTCATTTTAAAACTCATCAAAAATACATTTTTTACTATAAAATTTAAAACATTTGTACAAAAATAATATACTATATTTTTATAGTAAAAATATATCCAAAATGGTGGACCACCGACCGCGGGGCAAGGCTCAAACGGTCAGTGGCCTAGGGCTGAGAGAGGAACCTCCGCACAATGCGTTATTATTATTATTATTATAGACAAAAGGAAAAATGAACCCTTAAAGAATCACTTCGTTGTCCGTCTGTTTGTCAAGGCCTTTTTCTCAGGAACGCATGGGGTATCAAATTGAAATTAATATCAAATACCAAGGTATTGGAGCTGTGGGAAAATGAAACTTCAAAGTCAACGCGATCAAAAGATACGGCCGTTTATGTCGCATATATCAAAACCTGTAAGGTACTTCCAGTTGACTTAAAATCATGAAATTTGGCAAGAAGAAGAAGAAGAAGTAAAGGAAAAAATCCAAAAACCGTAAATGTGTAGCTACATCACAAAATAAATTATTTCATATCTACAAGTTAATACGGAACCCTCAGTGCGCGAGTCTAACTCCTACTTGCCCGGTTTTTTTAATTCGGAATAATTTCGGAATCGGCCGGTCACTGATGAACGGTTTTTTCGGACCGTTACAGACATGATATTTCATAATCATAGTTCACAGTACATACCTCAACGATTAATAGATGTGGAAAAACCCTGGTCTAGCAAATAAATTGGTTTCCGGTATCAGACGATTCTATCATATTCTCACAAGCCAATAATCTTTGGAATTCCAGGGTTTTATTGCCTAATAATTGCCAAAATAGATGGTTGTTAATTGTAGTTTATTACAACATTCAATTAATTAATTGTAAACCAGTTAGTTAGTCAACCTCGTCAATTGGTGATGATAGAAGTTTTGACTTTGATCAGAAAAATGTCCATGCATTTTAATTGTCAACTTTGACAACACTAATTAATAAAAAAAAATGATTGTATTGCTCAAGTTTGGATCTAAATACCAAGTTCCTGTAGAAACCAGCCTCATTCTGCCAACAATGTGCGCTTCAGGGTCTTCAGGTGAACGTTATCTGTTAGAGCTAGTAGAACTAGAGCATTAACATAATTATAATGAGCATTATTGTGATACCAAAACAGGAATAACTACTTACGGCTAAGAAGGATCCAAAGAATGTGGTAATACTCCATAGCGCAACACCGAAGGCCATGATAAAGCGCCTGGAGTATCTGTCTCCGAAATAACCGAATATTGGCGCGAACACCATGTATGCGACCACGAACACCGTCTGGAGGAGACCCGCTTTGTCATCGCCAATATCAAACTCGGCTTTGATATCTGGGAGTAGACCTGCAATAGAAAAAAAAACTTGTTATATGAATCATCTCATTGTACTTCTAAGTGTGTATGGGTAATATATTACCTACGTCATTATTTTTGTTGTGAAGAAGACCCACACTAATGGGAAGGACGCGGGTTGAAATCCCGCCTGAGTATAATTTTTTTGGTATAGTATAAAATCTATAAACATATTTGTATTCAATTTATTTTAAACTTAGCTGTGATAACCTAGTTTTTTAAAATTCTAGAAAATAAAATTTATTTTCCCGAAGAAAATATATTTTTTAATCCGCTCCTGAGGTTTGATCCATTTGATCGATAGATAGTGATAAGAATCTTGTTTAAGATAAGAGACTAGTAATACAGCTACTTTTTGAAACATTGAGTAGAAAATAATGGGATTTCAAAGCTTTACAGATTTTCCACAACCATATTCGTGAAACTCGCACTATAGGTTAGAAGCGTAGATCAGTTTAGTAAATTTTTAAGTTAGCTGAATTCATCTGCTCGTAAGCTCGTGAGCTCGTAAGATCTAAGAAGTGTCTCATTCTTACAAATTCCTCATACAAAGAGTCTATTCATCGCGATAGACCTCTATCTATGTTACATTCATTTTCAAAGTTTCAATCTCTAGTACTTAATCCTTATTAGATTATATTACATTAAGTTATGTTATTGAAAGCTTTCTGGTCAAGATTCAAGCAACCGTGACTTCGTTTTGGCCTTGTGCAGGTGAGTGGCCTCGCAATTTACCATTTGTGAAACATACTAAGTTAACCGACATCTCATCTACAAAATTTTATTTGCAAGTTAAAAGTTTGTTTGACTGAAATATTAAGGGCCTGTGTAAAAATACACTCAGAACTCCCAACATAAAAACTTAAAATACCCAATGTGTACTTATTGGCAGGCCTGTTGACATAGAAATCGGCAGAGGGTGTGGTTTGTGCATCACGCCACCACTTGGCAGTGCCTATCGGGCAGAGCAAACATCATCAGGGTCACTGCGGAACGTTGAACTATTTTCGTCTCTACTGCTATGTGGAAAAGTTTTGTGAGATCGATTTAAATGTGAATATAAGCTCGGCGGACACTCGTTTTCATCCATAGAAATATAAATAAATATTTCAATTTAATTTCTACCCTATAAACCCTCGTCGTATCATTTGGACATTGTAATAAATCATTCTTTTATTGCTCCTCCCTATTGTTTGCGTAAGTATTATTTGTTGTAGGCCCTTTTATTATTTTTTGAATAAGCTTTTTTCTCTGTCAGGCTGGCTGAATGTTAAAAACTATGTTCGAGGTGACACTGATGCTCCAGAATTTCGATTTATATTAATTCGGTAGGATAGACATTGATATTTATACTGTTACTAGTGGTACCTAGTGTGAGTTCAGTGTCAGCAACGTGACGCAAATATTTTCTTGTCATCGTAATTACTTAGCTTGCCTGTACTTAGGTTAATTGGGTGTATTATGTACGTAAAAATGTTAATGTTCATCATGAAAATTACCTTCAAGTTGTCTTGATGTCATTATAATTTAAGAAAATTCGAAAAGCACAGACCAAAATATAAAATACAGCGTTCAAACAGAGTAGATTAAAATGGAAGAAAGCTAAATGTGAAAAATAAGCTGCATGAATACAAGGAAAACAGAACAGCGTTAATCCTTATCGAAACATTCGGAAATGGCTATGCTTACGCTTTCAGTTTCCTAAGAATTTATAGCGTTGAACTCCTATAGAATGGGAAATATTAATATAAATATAGAATAGGTATTTTACATTCATAACGTTATAAATAGGGATTCTTGTAAAAAACCCTAAAGCATTATTAATAAGGATATACAAAGCAATATCATAATAATTTATTCACCAGTCCAACAGGAAGGATGATAAATGTATACATTGGGAAACAACAGGAAAGATGAAAAAAACATTGGGTAATTTTGACTATTTTTAACCTGTTAGGCAAGGGATGGGATAAATTTATCAGCCCACTCAGTGGCGTGATGTGATGTCATAATGACGCAAAGTTTCACGGTCAGTTCACGGACGGTTGATCGGTTTGATAAACTTAAAATCTTATGCTAATGGTTGAATCGTGAGGGTTTTTAATCAACAGAACATAATTAATGCACGTATAAAACTCGGCAAAGCAAGGCCGCTTTGATGCAGAGCCAATTAAGTTGTAGTAAATATAAATAACTATTAATCACCATCATCATCATCAGCCTACAGCAGTCCACTGCTGGACATGGGCTTCCCCTAATGAGCGCCATTGCGTTCTGTCCTTAGCTTGACGAATCCAGCTACCAGCAACCTTTTGGAGATCGTCACTCCTGGCCGGAGGGTGTCCTACACTACGGTTGCCGAGCCGCGGAGAACCCCAACGGTGATATTTTAAAAATATATTTACTTACTATAACCGGAGTTAAACCATCCTACTAATATTATAAATGTGAAAGCTTGTGAGGAGGTATGGATGTTTGTTACTCTTTCACGGCTGAACTGATTTGTTGGATGAAACTTGGCCTGGATTAACACATAGACTACTTTTTATCCGGGTACTACGCGAATGAAGCCGTAGGCGGATGCTAGTTATTAATAGGAACCTACCTGTACATTCATTACCTATCTAATTGTGCAGAGGCAGAAAGTTAAAATAAACCTAAGTATGCTACTCAAAAATGTAATACCTGGGTACCTAATACAATCTAAGTAAGCGGATATTATGTACATATGTCTCTCATTGAATACCATTAGCTTTTAGAGGTGAAAGTAGTTAATAATCACAAAAGGTATACGAGGAGTCATTTCTTATTAACATCTTGATGAACGACCAGTTTTTTTTTTACATAGGTACATTTATTAAACAAATCCCAGGTAACGTCATCGGTGAAATTGTCGCAATTTATTTCAGTTGTTTTAATACGTTAATATAATTATCATATGTTCATTACTCTCTATGAACCTGTACGTACTTATAGCCTAGTTTGGCATTTTAAGTGAGATGTCCCCCCTTGAAGGAGACAGTTAACACGTTGACCGCGAGCCTAGTATCGCGTATGGCACGGAGCGTCATGTGCGAAGCCCGCAGTTAACGTGAGGAGAACACGTGCACTAGAGAAATTGTGTATTTTCAGCACTCAAAGTGTTAAGTATTTGAATGGGGAGTTACTACAATTTTAGGTGAGTAGGTATAAAATATTCTTGATCATGATAAAGCAATAATGCAGTCGTGTTTTGATTTATCAGTACTTTAAGTCTTCACTTCATCGAGATAGCTGCGGTGACCTTCAAGTTAAGTGGGCGTTGCATTTTTTGCGCGTGGCATGAGTGGCGTGACAAAAAAGAACCGTATTATATATACTACAACACAACGTCACCAACTCACCAACCAGTTCGGCCAGGTGGCACCACTGTTGCAGAGTAGTGACAGCAGACAATACGCGACCTACGCGCACGCGCCTCCGTCCGTATCGTAACATCACGCCACGTTCGCAGACCAATCGGCGACGTGGAAACCGTGAAGCGAAGCGGCGCGCGCCGGTCGCTCGCGTATTCGCGTCGCGTGACGTCCTAGCTAGTCTGATTTTCTCAGTCATATCATTCATCATGTTAATGTAGATCGATGACGAAATCAGACGACTAAATAGATGCTAGCTAAACATACAGACCTCCAATTGAAAACGTTAATCTAGCTCTCCTTTAGGGATTCATGGCGGGCAGGAGGAAACCATTGGCTGTGCGAGCTAGCAAGATTTTCTGATTACCTATGGTATGAACATCTAATCATCGATCCACTAAAATGGTTGTAATAAGATATAGACTGAAAGCAAAAAGCAAATACTACTTATTGTAGATATGACATTTTATTAAGATGTATATAATCATCATCATCTATAGCAGTCTACTGCTGGACACAGGCTTCACCCAAAGAGCGCCATTGCGCCCTATCCTCAGCTCGATGCATGCAGCCTCTACCAACAGCCTTTACGTCACTCCACGTGATGTTTTGTGCATATTTTCTGCATCACAGTACCTGTCAAGCGTGAAATAGAGTATCTACCACCTGATATTATAGGGATTTACATTTTTAGTATTTGTAACAAACCAAATGTAGGTTACATTAGTGTTAGTTACATTAGTATAATAATATCCTTTTATTATTTTAAAACAAAGACCGAATCACAAATCATTCTGTTGTATCGTAAGCGTACCTTAAATCTTGATTAAACACTGTCTGTCTTATTCCGAAACGAAGACTAAAGATAGTCTAGGTTTAAAACTGATATTTTTTTATACAAAATGACAGATTTAAACTCAGACTATCTTTAGTCTTCGTTTTGGAATAAGACAGTGTATGTCTAAAGACACACCTAAGTTTGAATTACCTAATATTTTTTTTTTCACAAAGTTAGTGTAAAACGTAAAAACAAAAATCAATATATTTTTTATTACTATTAAAGAAGAAATCAAAAAGAAATCTGTTTCATTATTATTTAACCTAAATCAGCAGTTTAACGAAACACGCCTTGTATTTACCTTATAGTAAAGACCGGCATGGAAGAATTTGGACCATCAATGTTTTGGTGTGTTATCTTATCTCCATCGTCGTTAGCGATACCATATTCTAAAATAAATGGATGACAGCTAGTAATGGAACGGATGGCTTGATCAGAGGCTCAATCACGAAAAGTATTAGTAGGCGTAGACGTCATATTTTGGCCAATAAGAAAGCGTAGATTCAAAATAACGCACGCAACAAAAATTTTCGTTGCGGTTACAATACGTCAGGACTCATGTTCAAATATTTGTGATCTCCCTACAGTTAGGTAAGAAAAAAAGAAGTTTTTAGAAAATTTTGAAATTTAAATCAGGTTAAGGTGGTTACCCACAATAGCTATTGTTCGACAGTTTAAATTCTACTTACTATTACAAAGAGTTCATCAGAGTCAAACAAACTGTGTTCTGGTGCAGTATGTGCAAGAATGGCACTGGCATTGTGTAACTTGATGCACCGGGCTAACTTCCGATACCAGGAACACAACGTAAGGTAATCTAGCTTGACGGATCTACTTTCACGAAACCTCGAGTACCTTGGCAGTGTTGTCGGAAATTGGTCTGTAGCTTTTATTATCAAACGAATTAAGAAATTCAGCTAATAACACGTGCAACAGAATTTCGAGAATGGTAACATACGAGCGAGTTTGAATAGCCATCATAAAATTATCATAGTACCTTGTACTTGTACTTACGTAACGTAGTCGTCAAAGTGCCGTATTTTAATACGACGAAGAATTGTTCGCTTTATGTAATTGCTTTAATATTTCAGAGTCATTAAAAGGTTAAAAGCTTCGCCGGCAGCTGAGCATCTTGATCAAATAAAGGGTAAAAATTAAATGATAGGGGAGAATTTGTTCAAACGTTTTCGTCATCGTGAACTACGCAATCCGTTCGACAAATATACATACAATATATTTTAATTTGTAAATGACGCAAGAAAAAGCTGGTATTAATCATAAACTTAGAACAATTTTTTGATGCAACCTCAAACACTAAGATGTTAATAAAGTAAAGAAAGAAAGCACAAGACTAAAAAAAAATATAACCCAACTAATGCTTGATGAAAGAGTATTTCTTTATAGAGAAAGGAACGTCAAAGAAATATTTTATTGCTCTCTTAACAAAGTGCTTCCGGAGTTAAATATTTAAGACGTTATAAAAAGAAGCATAAGTAAAACTTTGGATTGAGCATTTGAGCGACGATTTTATTCTTCAAGGGAATCCAACGTATTATTTTGAGGATGGCTAGGTGTTTTTTTCAAACAGAAAGTTATGTGGCGTCGTCTAGACGAACATCGGAGACAGTCGTCTTTTCATGCAAAAAACGCCCCTCGTAAAGAAGCTTTATCAACAAACATTATCTTACATTCTACATTCCCAAACCATAATGCACAGCTAATAGCAATCCTTATCCAAATATATTTATCCACCCAAAACCTTTCCTGTTTTGTGGATAGCAGTAGCAAATTTTTTTATTTTTCAATCATGTTTTGTTGACTTGACGTGGACGAAACATAATATCACACAATCTCCAATGGAAAAACAAACATTCTCCCGCTTATCCTTATATTTATTTTACCACACTATACCATAGAAACGAGATTCTTAAGCTTTGTTTATACCCCAAGCTTTAACACTTGCTGTTGGTAAAGCTACTGTCCACATTGTATAAAACAAGAACCGAGATAAATCAAATGTGAAAGTTGCTAAAACGCTAGTGAGCCACTGCGTAAACGCTGACTTGTTTGCCTTCTCCATCCAGGGAGATGCGGATCTCCAGTATTATCTTAAAGCAAAATAAACATAGGAGCACAATCTTATGCCAACAGAGTCATTATTTTGATAGCAATCGCAAGATGTTGCTTGCTTTGCTCATCCGTGTTTAGCTCAGAGTTCAGACTAGAACAGATTTTATTGTCAAGTTGATTTTCAGTATTATTTTTTGTGACTGAAGTTTATTTTTCATTCCCTTAAATTATCATAAATTCTTCCCTAAAATATCAGGTGCGTGAAAATGTTAAAAATCAGGCCATAAATTATTCATTATTTAAATGGGTGGTGAGGGAGTGTATCAACCTTCTCTTCACAAGTGCTTTTAAATAGATGTGTCATCTTCCCTGGCATTGCTTCACAGATTGATACGAATGTTTATTTAGATCACCTTTGCCCGCTTATCAATAACAAGCACTTATAACGTGACAGTTATTTACTAAATTAACGCTTTTGCAATAGTATTGCACTAGCCGATAACAAAAAGTGTCTTATCTGAAGAAACGTAATACTGTAGTTTAAAAGCTTTTATTTTACTTGCATTGTAACTATGTATCATCATCAGCCTATAGCAGTCTACTGCTGGACATAGGCCTCCCCTAATGAGCGCCATTGCACCCTGTTCTGAGCTCGACGCATCCAGCTTCTACCAGCAGCCTTTCGCAAATCGTCACTTCATCTTGCCGGAGGGCCTCCTACACTACGTTTGCCGAGCCGCGGTCTCCACTCAAGAACTCGTTTAACCCAACGGTTGTCGGTTCTTTGGCAGATATGGCCAGCTCACTGCCACTTCAGCTTGCTAATTCTCTGAGCTATGTCGACAACTTTAGTTCTATGTCGGATAGTCTCGTTGCCGATTCTATCCTTCAGAGAAACTCCAAGCATGGCTCGTTCCATAGCTCGTTGAGCGACTTTAAACTAGTGGACTAGCCTTACTGTGAGTGTCCACGTTTCGGCTTCGTATTTAGGACGCACTGATTAAAAACTTTCGTTTTCAAACATTGTGGTATGAGTGACGTAACTCGACGTAGTTTTCCAAATGCTGCCCAACCCAGCTGAATCCTCCTCTTGGCTCCTTCTCGAAGTTGTTTCTACCCAACTGCAATATCTGCCCGAGGTACGTGTACTCCGAAACAATTTCTAGAAGGTGTCCATTAACGACGACAGGTCTCGGATCAATTCGGTCATTGACCATGACTTTGGTCTTGCCCAAATTCATGCCAAGACCTATCTTTCACGAGGCTGTTGCAGCTCTTCCAGCGACTCCGCCAGTAGGACTGTGACATCAGCGAATCGCAAGTGTGAGACGTGCTCGCCGTTTGTGTTTATATTCAATAACTAGCTGACCCGGCGAACTTCGTACCGCCTTAGCGTAGCAATGATGCACTACTTTATTTTGTATTTATATGTGCTCGAATTTAATTAAGTAACCACGTTTCCGAACAAACAATGCTCTTTCAATATAGTCTATGGCTGTGAATGACATTGACATTCGTTACGCGCGTTTTTTTAAATATGCAAAATTAAATGTATATCTTTCAATATTTCTGAGAGATTTTCTTAATATTTTTTTCCGTAAGAACCTTCTCCTAATAATAACAAATACAACAAAAAAGAATTAGTGAAATCGGTCCAGCCATTCACGCGTGATGCCGTGACCAAGGAAAACGGGTTTCATTTTTATATAAATAGATGTCTACTCTAAATGTAATATGGTGGACAGCCCAAGATGGCGAACTAGTTATTTTTTGTGCACTCTCGCGATACAGGTATCAAAGGAAAGGGTTTGCTGAGAAGAATACGAAAAACAAAATGACTTTACTCTGAATCCAATATCCGGCATATTGGTGATTACCATCAAATATGGAGAACTTGTTAATTTTTTACACACTCCTATTATTATAATATGGATTTCAAATTGTAGAGTTTGCTGAGAAGAATATGAATAAACTGACGTCTGCGTTCAACTCTTCGTCTCCTTAAAACAAACGACTACTCAACAATGACGCTATAAATGAAATTAAAGTGTAAGAAACATTTAGATATAATGTCACAGTAATAACTAAAAAATATAGAATAAATTATCAGTAAAAAACACCTTTAAAAACAAGCTTTTATGTAAAGCTCTAAAAAGAGAAGAATAAAATTTTAAATTAAATTAAACCAACCAATTTAATACATTACACAATTTACTTATATGATATAAAAGCTTGTCGCGAGATTTACTTTTACGTCTATACAAGTAAATCTCAATAAGACAAGAATACAGTAATTATGTCACTTGATCTAGATCTATGTATAAATCTATGAAAAAGTATGTATTTTACAAAATAGGTAAATACATGTAAATCTCGCGACAAGCTTTTTAAGCTATTGCATAGCTTCTATCGAGGGCCTTGAGCGCGGGGACCGAATCCAGAAATTCCGTAACGAAAAAAAACCTCACGCTCCCCACTCCGACGGGCACGGAGGTGTGGCTTGAAGGCCGTGCATTGTCTAACGTCGTTTCTTTTCAGCAGTCTTCGACACGGTGTTTGTGTGCGTGCAACTAGACGTATTTTTATTTAATATAAGAAAAAAAAAATGATTTCTTATCGGTCACCACGCTCAAAAAGTGTAACTTGAATTAATATCAAAGAAATAGAAATACTGCATAAATAAAATAAATAAATAATTATAATTGCATAAGTTGATACAAAATGCTATGCAATAGCTTTACCGCGGCAGTCCCCGAGTGCCACACGTCTTTTTTTTATCATATAAATTGTGTAATGTATTCAATTGATGGGTTTGTTTAAATTTAAACTATATTCTTCTCTTTTTAGAGCTTTACATAAAAGCTTGTTTTTAAAGTGTTTTTTACTGATAATTTATTTAACATAACTAAACGCAAACAAAAAATATAGCGAGTCAATAATTTTAAATTTTCATGACATACGTACGTTATAATATATCATGATATTCATGAAAATGAGTATGAGCAGCGTATACGATGATGCATCCCGAATTATGCTTTGTAATCTCATTATGATCCCATCAATTTCAATGATGATTATGTCGGTTCATTATTGCGCTCCCAGCCGGGCTCAATGTCAAATGTGTCATCAGAAGAGACACAACTTCATCCTAAAAATAAACGAACCGTCTAGTCAGGGCAAGCTTAAGTTTGAAGATAAAGGTGCTACTATAACATCGATCGATTTACACCTTGACGAGAAAATACTTTATCTATCTGTTCCTTAATCATAATCATTTGATCTGACTCCTTAGTCGTCCTTAGAGGGCATTTCATTTAGTAAATTGTAAAGTGATTGTATCATAAACCAGTCTATATACTCAAAATTAATAGTTTTATATAGAAGCTGCATGAAAATGCAAATATACATTAAAAGCCTTTAAATTAAGTTGACGGTGCTTGCCGTGCCGTGAGCGATACTAATTGGTCCCAAGTGGAGTCTCGATGGGCACTCGAGCCCACAGATCAGATAATATACCGAAAACCAGCCAGCGCAGCTGCAACCTATCACATCAAAGCACCTCTGTATTGAGTTATATCTTTTCTACCGAAGATGTTGGTATTGGTACTTTCTTCAAGCTTTATCTGTGCAATGAACTTACCTAACGCAGAACATTATTACTTATTAATTAGTTAAGGAACAAATGTACTACTTTATCCTACTAATGTTAAAAAGTTGAAAGTTAAAGATATGAAATATATTTTAGATGCTCTTTTACGCTAAAACTGAAATTTAATAATATATTTATTTATTTGATCCTCTTTTCAGACAAAACACTGACCAGATTGAGCCGTTTTTTTGTTCTGCCCCGGAATAACATATCGGCTACCTTTCTATAAAGGCAGGCAGGAACCACGCGAGCGAATTCACGGAAGCTAGTAACCAATAAAAAAATGTATTACATTGCTAAATCCAATATTACGCTAATATACATACTTTGTAAAAAAAAAAACCTGTTTTGTTATAATAGTAGACAGGGCAGAGACTCGAGTATATCTAAACATCATGTAATAGACTTATCTCCCTTAAAAAAAAGAAATTTATTCAAATACATCGGGTGAAAGACTTCCTTTAAAATTCTGTATAGTGGTGGGCGTGGACCACCCGCATCAGAAGCGTTATTTATCTACAAATTTACATCATTAAACTGAAGAGTCAGTGTATAAACAGAGAACTAAGCCATGTCGTGGTGGCTCAGGAAGATAACGTCAAATTCGAGTGTCCTGAGAAATTGTTTAGAATGAATGTCATTTGAATAGGTTTTCGAATGAAACGGGCTTAAAAACGACCTTTAAAACCCAAGCATATGATGCGTCACAAGTAATCCTCCCGAATAATGTAACAAATAGAAAAAACTTTTTAAAAGGGATCAAGGGCTAAGCTTTACGAGGGGAATGTGACAAACGTGAGTGGGTTGAATACCCAAGTAACTTTTTAAACATTAATCAAACAATTGTACGTAGGGTAGGTATCAATTTTAATTGATTGAGCTATATTTACATAACTTCTAGAGCAGTTCAATTGAAAGTCTGATCTTATTAAATTTACTTACTACCTTTTAGCTGTTTTTATAGAAACTTGAAAATCAATTTCCTTTTAGAATGCGGCACAGGTTTACGACCAAGAACGTAAAGTTTTACGTCAGTAACATTGTGAATGATTGTGTCCCTTAGAGTCGAAGGACTTTAACGATTTCCATTTGCACAAATCTATAAAACACCGATTAAATGCGACTTTTAATTTAACGCCACGCAATGCAAGTATAATTCTTGAAGTTAAAAAATAAAAAATCAAATTAAACTCATCATAACTTACATTTTCCGTAAACTAACTAAGCGAGCATACAACCACATTTTTAACCCCTCACAGAGCGCATGCTAAAGACATATTTTATTCATAACGATGTGCACACTGTGCTTCCTTGTGATGTTTTATCGAACAAAAATAGGGATACTTTCCACTTTTGTATGAAAGTGTTTATTCGGCATTGTAATAGCATATAACATTACATAACCATAAGGTATGTACCTAACCTAATCTATCTATTTGTCTGAATAATCATTATTATTTTACTTTTATTATAATAAAAAAAAGTTAAGTAGGTTGGCAGTGGCGTTGGGAAGGACAGTTGGCCAGATGGAGTGACGACAGGTGGACTAAGGCACTGACCAAGTGGTGGCCAAGATATGCTCATAGAAATAGGGGACGTTCACCGGCGAGATGAGTTGACGATATCAGAAAAACCGTGGGCGAACCCTGGCTCACACTAGCGCAGGATGGAGACGAGTGGCATAATCAAAGGGAGGCCTTTGCCCAGCAGTGGGCCGAAAATGGCTGAAATGATGATGATGTTGAACTAGGTTACCTAGTAGGTAACCCACCTCTGTATAAACTGAACCTCATCCTCTGATTAAATAGAAACGTGTGATAAGTGTGATTTAAAGTAATAACATAAAATACCGCTGATTCGTCTAATCGTCTTCTAGCTCAAGAAATTCTTTAATATCATTGCATGCGTCCATGAATGCGTGTCAAGTTTTCCAAAGTTATTTTTCTCAGTTCTGATGACGCGTGAGTAGGGGTTGTCTCCTCACCAAATCGTAATCAATGACTCATAACATAACATAAAGTCATATTTTAAACATACCATAATGCTTGACCTATGTCAAACTACTTATTTATGACTGTACCACGAAGATGACACACCTGCCTACTTATCTAATATGAAGGAGGTAGCACTAGTTTAGGTTGCGCCTCAGTGCGACTCAATGGAAAGGCGGAGCGGAGCCGAGATGTGCAAAATTAACCAATAGAATAGCGTTTACATGACGATATCTTTTTAAAGCGATCTAATTTGTTGATTATAAGTACTTTTGCATTGGTTTATTTGAATATTACAGTAAAAGGAACAGGGTTAAATGGGTTAATTATGAGATAATTTCAAGGCATCAAATCCCGATGAAGGACAGGGCGCAATGGCGCTCATTGGGGGAGGGAGGCCTATGTACAGACTGCTTTATGCTAAGAATGATGATGATTCCTGATGCGGTTCAAATATTTGCTTTATTTTTTTCGGAACGTTCAAGATACCTAGGAATGAGATCCAGACCATATTGTGTGTAAGTAGGGTAGGTGTGTTACTTTATTTAAGTTAGTATGTAGTATGTAAGTAATAGGTAATATCTCAGTTACACAATCATCCTAACGACCTTGTTGTTTCAAAGAATTTTAATTTACATTTGGTACCTAGCAAGTTTACAGATAAAAATATAAGAGAATCGTTTATCTTTCAAAAAACTAGCTCCAAGGTTAACTGCCATTCATTCAAAACATTTTAACTACAATCTGACAGTATATTGTAAAGAAGGAAACAACTATTTTTTTTTAAATATTTTAATAAATGTATACGGCTGACACAGACACACTTTCAATGCATACAAAAACACCCAGCCTATATATATATATATATATATATATATATATATACCACCTAACTAGGTACGCTACCCTGCCTACGTCTTCCCTCACAAAATCTAATGCACTACAGATAGTGCGCAGAGCAGCGAAAGTTTCACATGTCAATCATGTACTGACGTCTGACACCATAGAAAATAACGTTGAAATAAGTTTTTGTAGACATCCCGCAAATTGTGGTGTGATTGCTTTTAAGATTTTAATCAAGATACGGGCGTTTCGGAGGGTTTGATTATTGCGTCAAGTTGTCGATCGGACCCGAGGGAAATCAGGGTCCGACACTCATCGTTGAACCTACAACGATGTTATGATTACAGTTCCATTCATGTGACGAATATATTGTTATTAAATGTTATTATTATCTGCATATTTAGAAGAGAAGGCCTTTTTTCTAGAATCAACGCACAGCCTAATAAACCACTAATGGTAGATTCTGGAATCTGCAATTTGGAGTACACTTCCTTTTATAGCGAAAACCACCCACTAAGAAGGGATTTTTAATGCGTGGTGCGCTTTGCTTGAAATTTGGTACTATGCACGTTTTTGCACTTAAATATAGAAAAGACAGAAATGTTGCATGTAATTGTTAATTAGTTCTAGACCAGGAATTACATAATATAGGCTACCTACTTCTATCCCACTTCCTACTTCTACTACTAATCCGGCTACCATGATAGCGAAGCCGCGAACGGATACTAGTAATGTATGAAAGACAAAATGCATGCGGCTTAAACACCCTACACAACACAGGCACACACCCATGCTTCATTATGGTGTTCCAAACAAAACAACAATCATACTGGCATTACACTTCTTCTATAATGTAAAGGGAGACATTGTATTCATTTGAGAAATAGGAACAACCCACGCACGTGATCAGACACTGAAGATTAGTTCTCCGATTACGTGACAACCCACCCTACGAGTTGATGAGAATTCGTTTCCGAAAAGCAATTACTTTAGTGGTTTATGCAACACCACCACCAACACACAAACGTAATATTAATATTAAACCGATTTCTAGGCTTTTGACCTTTTTGAAACATTTATGTGAGCACCCATATAAATTATTAATGTTCGTGTACCTATTATTATTATTTTGTTCGTTCGATGTTTCAAATCACGACGGGAACTAATTTCGGGCATACACGCCATCACGTAACGCAACAATACTAAAAGGTACTAACCGTACATTACGTCCACACACATTGCTTTATTTGAACAGAGGTCCTGGGAACCTTAAAGTCAACGACACTGTCCGCTTCTACTTCTTAACTTAAAGTTTAAACTTTACTTACTTACGTTACAAGGGAATTACGAAACCAGCTTCCTTTTAGCGGGTTGAATTATAAACCATGGGGAGATAAAAACGATTACAGGGTAATCTGATTTAATCCTACAAAATACTAAGTACCGGGCTTAAATTGAAACATGATATAATGGAATGACACGGCTTAGAGCGTTATTACCACACTGGCATGGCGATTTGCAAGCGATTTCAAAGCGAGACTGCTCGCATTATAAATGACGTTTGGAAGCGCTTCGTCCTGTTAAATGGAATATCAACTTGATGCGGATGGTAGTTAGTAGTGCGTCTGAAGCTCCTATGGAAGAATGGTGATGGCGGAATAATGTCATGTAGCTCCTGCGCACACTCTCCGAAGTACAATCTATCCTGGCTTGTCAGTTAAAGCATGAGGCTATGCGCCATACATGAGGAGAAGATACTCCTAGCCCTGTATGAGTTGCACTATACATTCAATAGTTTTTGTGTTCGAGCTCAATTTTGTATGATGTATAAAATTTCTGAATTCGATTCAATAAATATAAACTGATAAAACAACATATAGGTAATGTAATACTCTTGCAGGCTGCAGTTTTTCACTCAAAACAGTCATCAGGTAATTACAGAAAAAAATTACTTTAAACTTTTGTTGGAAAACGAAAACTATGAACATTTTCGTATTTTTTTCCTCTGACTTCATGAGAGCATTTTTGTACTGCTATTTATAATATCTGACTCAGACAACTTAATCAGCGGCCTGCTTAAACTAAGGCTAACTACCTGCCTAACTAACTATATAGTTTAGGGGATCAAACCCTCCAAGCTGTGTGCCATCTGGGACCATTTTGTTTTGGGGAGGTGGGAATAATTGACCAGGGTATTTTATTAAAGTTTTCTGAGCGTAGTACACAACCTTTTTTGCTAGTTTTATACTACCTATGGTTTAAAATATTAAATGCCTTTTTTATTAAGTTGTAATTATTTATATGTTGTGCAATAAAGTTAATATATCTTGTAGATTTAAATATACACTTATACAGGGCGGGTGGGGCAAAATTTTACCTCATTGAGGGCAGCTGGGCAGCAGCAGGGGTGTAAGGGGTTACAACCTCCAACTTCCGGACCCAAGCCAACCTCGCCTGCACGCGGAGCACCCTGCTGACTAACAAACGAGGCTCTGACGGCCGGCTAGCGGATAGCGGCATAGCGCAGCTAAATAATTCCCTGACCGCCGACGGGAAGCAGCGCCGGCGGTGCGAGAAGCTGTGTCCTGCGATCCCCAACCCGCATGCCCAGCGTGGGGATTATGGGCATATTCCCCCAATGAATTTCGCCAAAACGAAACGGCCCCCAGTTCCCGTCCGCCCCGCTATTCCTGGCCATACAGGTAGCGGCCATGGTAACGGCGGGGTAGGGGGTGCTAGCAATCTCCGGGTCACCTCTGGCTACCTGCAAAACCTGACCCTGGCTACGTACAACGGACGCACGCTGAGGCTCGACGGACATCTGGCGCAGTTGGAAGTGGAGCTGGAGAACATTAGGTGGCATGTTCTGGGATTATGTGAAGTCCGTAGAGAGGGAGAGGACACCATTACCCTAGACTCGGGCCACCTCCTGTACTTCGGCGAGGGTGACCAAACATCCCAGGGTGGTGTGGGGTTACTCGTCAATAAGGCCCTCTCTTATAACGTTGAAGAAATCTCCAGTGTGTCGACCAGGGTAGCGTACCTGATCCTTCGGCTATATAGCATGCGATATAGCATGAAAATTATTCATGTTTACGCACCGACCTCGGCACACTAGGATGATGAAGTGGAGGATATGTCGAGGACATATCCACAGCCTTGCACAACACCACTAGGGCTCACTTCAACGTTGTTATGGAAGACTTTAACGGCAAAGTCCGAATTGGCGACGAATCCAGAGTGGGCCCGCATGGTTTTGGTTGTAGAAATCACAGGGGTGCTGGTTAACTTCCTAGAGAAGGAGGGGCTCTTCTTGATGAACTCATTCTTCGAGAAGAAGCCCCACAGGAAGTGGATATGGCGTAGCCCCGACACTGTGACCAACAATGAGATTGACTTCATCATGACGCATAAAAGGCACATATTTAGAGACGTTTCCGTGATCAACAGGTTCAATACCGGATCTGATCACAGACTTGTCCGAGGCTCTCTGAATATCAATCTAAAGCTTGAAAGAAACCGTCTGATGAAGTCCACGCTCCGACCCAATCTACACCAGATCATGGCGGGCGCCGAGAAGTTTCAGAAGCTTCTCGGTGAAAGATTCGTCGAAAGAGCCCACCTCGACGCGCGCAGTATTTTTTGTATGAAAATCTGTTTCCGAGCTGCTACCGAATTGCGGTAGGTAACGATTGCTAACTATGTCGAGACTGCAGCCCCTGGAATCCTTGAAGCGATGCCAAGTGGACTATCGTTATATCGAAGTGTTGAGATGTTTGTACGAAGCGGCCACTATTAGTGTCCGAGTACAGGACCAGCAGTCTAAACCCATCCAACTGCACCGCCGAATGAGACAGGGAGCGCGTTGGAGGATATGTTTAAGACTCTGGACTGGAAAGGTATGGGCATAAACATAAACGGCGAACACATCTCACACTTGCGATTCGCTGATGACATAGTCCTAATGGCGGAGTCGCTGGAAGAGCTGCAACAGATGCTGGACGGCCTAGAATCAGCCTCGTGAAAGATAGGTCTTGGCATGAATTTGGACAAGACCAAAGTCATGGTCAATGACCGAATTGATCCGAGACCTGTCGACGTTAATGGACACCTTCTAAGAAATTGTTTTGGAGTACACGTACCTCGGGCAGATATTGCAGTTGGGTAGGAACAACTTCGAGAAGGAGGCCAAGAGGAGGATTCAGCTGGGTTGGGCAGAATTTGGAAAACTACGTCGAGTCTGAAGTGGCAGTGGACTGGCTATATCTGCCGAAGAACCGACAACCGTTGGAGTAAACGAGTTCTTGAGTGGAGACCGCGGCTCGGCAAACGTAGTGTAGTACGCCCTCCAGCCAGGTGGAGTGACGATTTGCGAAAGGCTGCTGGTGGAAGCTGGATGCGTCGAGCTCAGAACAGGGCGCATTAGGGGAGGCCTATGTCCAGCAGTGGATTCCTATTGGCTGATGATGATGATGATGATGATGATGAGAGCAGCTCCTTACTCCGCTCTGGGCAACCTATTATTTTGTAGTTAGAAGTTTTTTTTCTGAGGAAACTTTAGGATTATTTTGAAGGAAAAAATAATGGCAATTTCGGATTTTTGAAAAAAATAGCAGTAAGCCTAGAAAATGACATTTGTCAAAAAAAAACAAGTTGGTCTCAATTGACTATATTTTCCAATAGGAACACTTTTCAAAGCAAGTAACTCACCAAATCAAATCGTAGGTTTTAGCAAAAATTTTAAAAAGTTTTTCATACAATTTCTACCAAATATTATTCCTCATTTAACATTGAGTTTATGCATGCAATTAAACGCAAAGCACCCTGTATTGTAACCGGTGTTGTTGTATGTTGTTGTATGGACATCCATCTTCCCATTAATTCCCACACTTTTGCATTTTTAGTTAGTGGGACTTTTATGATTACAATAACATAGAATTTGTAAATATCTACCTATCTATTTTATCCGTGTGCTGATCTTAGATCATGGAAAGTTTTATTTAATTATCAATACTAACTGATTACCGTAATGGTTCAGCCCATAGCTGTACCTGTAGTCCTAGAATAGTCTGCATGTCTGTTCATAATTTGATTGGCTTCACAGCTCTATTGGTAGTAACACTCCCTTCTGAGCTGTAGGATGTGGGTTCAATTCCTGCCTAGGACAACATTTGTATGATGAAAATTGATGTTTGTGCTATCTGGGTGTTTTATTGTGTATCTATGTTTATCAGTCCCCATAGTATTTGGTACCCATAGTACAGGCCTTGCCTAGTTTCAGATCAGTTGGCCATGTGTGAGATGATCTGTATTTTTTTTTTAAATAAGAACTTACGCACATGTAAGAAAGTACCTATTTGTGTTTCCACTTCAAGTTCCAATACAGAACCAAAAATTATTAACAATCAACATAACATGTTGCCTTCTTTTTATTACACCTCCACTAACCGCAATAGTCACACCTACTTCGCTATAACGAGCAACGCATGTTTGGCGGCAAAATAGCGTATATATAAATCTAATACAAAATTATGAGACTTTAGGTGGAAATAATCAATGTATCCTACAATAAAATTAATATTATAATTGAAATGACTATTTTATTTTAATTGTCCAATCCTCAATTATTACATATATTGTAAAATACCTTAAACTCAGAAGCCGTTTCGATCAGGCCAGATGTGGTCTGTACGGACCATACTGTGAGTCTATGGTAGTGTTAACATTTCTCCCTGCCCGGACCACACTGCGAGCTGAGGTGTAAGTAAATATTACATAATCTACCCACAATTTTTGAAATTTTAAGGTAGGTACTGTACTTAGGTAGTGTAGGTAGTGTACTTTAAAGAGTAGTTTAGAGTACCTGATGGAATGGTGAAGTTCTATTGTTGATTAGACAGGTTAAAACTACTTCCATTCAATAGGAACTGCCAGGTACTACCTTCTAACATAGAAGGCTGGTATGGATGAAATGCTCAGTACGGCAGTACATGATAGGGTTTAGGAAACTGTGTTAAAACTTACCCGCCAAGGTAAATCTGTCCATATAATTGATGAGGTTGACAAAGCACAGTATTCCCACGGTCATGTATTCGAGGAAAGTGACATCTCTCAGGGTTTCACGTATCCTCGTCTGTTTCTCCTGCAGCAGCGCCGTAGCCGAATCATTATCACTGTTTATCACTAACTGCTGGTTAGAAGTGTTAGGTGTAATACCACTCTGGTCCATTGTGTCCACAAACACTGCCGTAAAACCGAAAACACACGAGATAGCACAGTAGCACAAGTCACTTTCAAAACTTCGAATGCCTATTTCAAATCCTACTGGATTGGAGGTTAAATATTTTTACCTTGAATTTTAGTTACCTAATCACAAGAGTAATAGTAATAAAATTTTTACAAAAAATGTCTTTATTAAGAATTCAATATTGTAAACTCAAATCATAGTTACAACATTAAATTACGAATCGAACGTCTGAAACCTCTGAAAACCGTGTCGTCAATCCGAAGTCCGTGACGTAAATAAATTAAATGGCGAATTTTTTTTCATCATCCGTTCCGTTTGCTGACGTGACTGTGACACTTATAACAGTGACACTGACAGATTTCTTTCAACGAGTTGAACTCGTTGGTTTCTTTCAGTCAAAGAGAACGGCCTATTCATACACCACCACCATTCATATACTACGTATAAAAAAAACGATCTATGCAGCGGGGCAGAACTTTAATGTCGGCAATAACGATTCAAGTCCGTCGTCAAAAGGGGTACAACTAGATCCCGTTAATGAAATAATGGATATCTACGAGCGATTTTGACTGCGAAATGTTCGGAATAAGACCTCTAAGACCAGAAAAGCATCATTTTTGTTAACAAACAAAATATTTGTTTTTAAGCTATTGCATAGCTTCTATCGAGGGCCTTGAGCGCGGGGACTGAATCCAGAAATTCCGTAACGAAAAAAACCTCACGCTCCCCACTCCGACGGGCACGGAGGTGTGGCTTGAAGGCCGTGCATTGTCTAACGTCGTTTCTTTTCGGCAGTCTTCGACACGGGTTTTGTGTGCGTGCAACTAGGCGTATTTTTATTTAATAAAAGATAAAAAATTATTTCCTTATCGGATCTCAAAAAGTGTAACTTGAATTAATATCAAAGAAAAAGAAATACTGCATAAATAAAATAAATAAATAATTATAATTGCATAAGTTGATACAAAATGCTATGCAATAGCTTTACCGCGGCAGTCCCCGAGTGCCACACGTCGTTTTTTTTTTATTATAGTTCTGCAATAGCAGCGCCACGTCTATTGCATTTGAATTTGTTTTCCCACTAATTTCCTCAATCTTTCCCGTTGCGTACAACACTAATCAAATAATGTAATCATCGCATTGATAGATGTGAGCTTAGTGCGGCTAAGCTCATCAATACCGATGTATTTTGAATATCTCTTTTTTATTGTTTGGTTATATTGACAGCACCGAAACGTCATGAATTGGTCATTAATGATATGCGAGCACACAGAATAAAAATAGGCTAGATTCTCAGTTCACAGATTACCGACCGTGACGGAGCCTGCCTGGAAGGAATGTTTTTTGTTTTGTACTAAAGCGTTTAATTTCTCTGTCTACTTAATCGCGTAGTCGGCGGTAGTAAACAATCGCATTGATATCGCATAAATCTAAAGGAAACTTGTAAACAATGCTAAAGCATTTAGGGGTTATCCTACTCCTTTGTTGTACGATCACTATTGCGAAGAAACGTTCTGATGAAGCTAAGCCGGCTTGGGCTAAAAAAGACATACGGGACTACAGTGATGCTGACATGGAAAGGTACAATCTACTTATTTTTACATTCCTCCATTTACTATTCTAAGCCAGACCGGTATTGATAATGATATTCTAGGCCTTCTTTAAACTGCCACATTCTTAAGCTTTTTTTTTGACGGTGTGAAAATGCCTTACGCATGTCCTCCATCCAACTCGGGGAGTTATGGTGGCCACTGGGTTGGATCAAGTACCACACCACCACCAAAACCAAACCAAACCAGTACCATACCAGACCATGGGTGGGCGTGGATTGGGATGACAGGCATAATGTCATGTTAATACTCGCCCACCCATGGTCAGTTCTACTTTATCCAATTGGCAGTGTCATGCAGACTGGATGAATCTGTCTGACTCTGCGCCCGCGACTAGCTTGCTAGCTCGGCGGCCTACCCACAAAAAATACATGTTCCAACACTCACCATAGTGGCAGTGTATCATCAAACCATTCATCACCTTCAACTTTACCTTGTATCATTTTTTTATTTCTAACAGACTCCTAGACCAATGGGAAGAAGATGAAGAACCTCTACCTGATGATGAATTACCAGAGCACCTTCGGAAGCCTCCTTCCATTGATATGAGCAAAATGGACATGTCAGATCCTGAAGCTGTTTTGCAGGCTACCAAAAAGGGGCAGACTCTTATGATGTTTGTAACTGTTGCCAACAAGCCCAAACGAGCTAGAGCTGAGGAGCTAACAAAAATATGGCAGACAGCACTTTGGAGCAATCATATCCAGACTGAAAGGTATGAGAAATAAGGTCAATTTTTATATGACATAATTGTTTAATATGCATATTTACAGATAGGACACCTTTTAGGTCAATCATAATCTCAATCCCAACTACACCTATAAAAATAAGACATTTATAGAATGCATAGTCAGTACAGATAAAACCAGCCTATTCAGTCCACTGCTTGATATAGGCCTCCCCTATAAGGGGGATACGTCCATAATCTCCACACTCCACAGGGATTACAGCTTCTTGCACCACCTGCTTGCTGCTGCCCATTGGTGGTCAGGGGATTTATCGGACGGTGTTAGGCTGTGCCGCCAGAGCCCCGTGTCTTAGTTAGCACGGTGCACCATAGGCAGGCGAGGTTGGCTTGGGTTCCAAATATGCTAGGTTGGAACCCCTTACACCTCCATCCAATAGTAGGTAGAATTGCCTTAACTTCAGAATTGTAGGTTTGCTATTTTGTGCTTATGTATCTGCTGAGTAAATAACTATTAAATTATTTTGATGACCTCTGTGGTGCAGTGGGCGAAGGCCCGCCTGTGACGCAGATGGTTGCGGGTTCGATTCCCGCTGCGGGACAAATGTTTGCGCATGTTCTGCAGATATTTGTCTCGGGTCTGGGTGTTTTCTATGTATGATATGTATGTTATGTATGTATTTACAAAAAAAAATGTATCTATGTAGTATATCAATCATGTGGTTCCCATAATACAAGCTCTGCTTAGTTTGGGACTACATGATGCTGTGTGATGACGTCCAGGATTATTTATTTATTTGTTTTGGAATCATGTAACATACTATGTAATTTTCAGGTACCTAATTGATGATGACCGGGCTATATTTATGTTCAAAGATGGATCCCAAGCATGGGAAGCTAAGAAGTACTTTTTGGAACAAGATGAACTGAAAGAAATCCAGTTGGAAAGTCAAACATACCCAGGAAAGAATCCAAATGTAAAAAATAAAGCTATAAGGGACGAATTATAAGATTATTTACATAAGACTTCCCATATTTATAATTATATCATAAAATCATGAATTTAAAATAATAACATTTCTTATATTCTAAGGGCAATTGATTTACATCTTCAGAAACTATCCATTCCTCAGTAAGTTTTACATTCTGATATTTTTAAGTGTTCTTGTGAAATAAAAATAATTTATTTTATTGTAATGTGCTTTTTATTTCAAATATGTGTAGAAAATACAGTGCCAGCTTGCTAGCATAACTTGACATTATTGTTAACAAAGGATTTTTATGGGTTAAAAAGCATCAGTTGCACGGAAATGTTCCTCATCAATGGTAGAATATATGTGGCCCTCACCACACATCCACTCCAAGATATTTCTGCAACAAATTGAATTGTTAGAAAAACCTTTTTTTTATAGAAGAATTAATTATTTATCAATTATTGCATTTGTTGTGGTCTATGTACCACACCATAAGCTGTTTCCACATATATGTATGTATAGTTCTTGACACACCATGGGAGAATCTTGATCAGGTCAAGCATTTATGTGACTGTTTTGATCAGATAGCAGTACTTCATCATAATACAACCTCTGCAAGAATTGCATAAGATTAAACAAAAATTAACTTACTCAAATTCCACTTGTGACATTCGATCTTTCAATGTGGCATACATATCTTGCTTACTGATACCCTGTTCAAGTGTAGACGCTCTAATTAGGTTAAACACAAGCATCTGGCGAGGGTTAAGACCATTTACAGAAGAATTGTCATTCATCCCCACCATTGAATTAGCTGGCAACCCACTGTTGAATGCTGGGTTGGTACTGTCTGCTACTTTTTCCTAAAAAGACACAATATACATGGAATCTATATTTAATTTACATTTTTCATTTGCTACATTTTGTAAGGAAAATATAACTTGAAGAGGGTGAGATAGGGGATGAAATTGTGCATGGGGAACCAATCATTTCTAAAGTTAGGTAGGTATATAATTCATCACACTTCTACATTTTTACCGGCTGTTGAGTTGGCGACCAACAGGAACTGGAGAGGGTGAGAGGGTAAAGGAACAGGTCCATACACATTTAGGGTTCCATGTAAAATTACCATGCTTGGGAAACATTTTACATGAAAGGCTGAAAGCACATACATACAGAAAGCCTATAAACGCAAATGTAGTTGCGAGCTGGTCGGCTAGTAATAATAATTTATTTATTTTAGGCATTCAATTGTTGTAAGCAGGACAACATTATTGGTGCACAGATAAATACCTAAAAGGATTACAAACATATCAAAATAAACATGATATAATATAAACGTTAAATATTATTTTACTGTTACCTTTTTAGACTCTGCTTCCATTTTAACCTTATTATTTATGCACTGTAAGTAATGGAATGTAATAGCATTTACATCAGTAATGGGAATTATTTTGAATGCCATCAGAACTTTTTTCCCTTTATTTGTTTTCACATTCCCGTATATTTGTACATAATTGTTTACCTCAACTTTAGGTACAGATTTATCCTGAAAAACAGATTAGAACATTCAATGGAATATGTACCTATCTAAGGTAGGTTAAAAACTTTAACAATTCAAATAATTTCACGTTGAAGATTAATTGGACCTTACATCTTCATCCATAGCTTCCTGATCCAACCAATGAACGGCCCTCATTCTTCCTGTAATGTCTTGTATGGTGTAAGTGATTTTAGTGCTCTGCATTCGAATACTTCTAACACGGGCAACTATAGACGATATTTGAATTTCGGTTCCCCATATTTTAACTCCATCATCACCACTATGCAAGGCTTGTTTGATTACAATTGGTGCAGTACGCGAGGCTCGTTTTCCCTGCAAAAAGTAACCTGGAGACCTTACATAATTATCTCAAACCTACTTTGATTTACGACAACTATAAAGCTGGCCGTCTAGCTAAGTGAAAACTAAGCTAAGCTAAACTGGGAATAATCATACGTCCACCAAATAATAAGCTTGAACTATGTTAGTGATGGCCAGTTAGTGCTAGAACGTTGAGTTAATCGGATGTGATGGAAGAAGAGACAAGCTATGATAAGAATTCAGATGAGGATTACAATCGTCATAGGAAAAAAAGATTGACTTATTGCTCATTTCATAAAGAAAAACTGCAAATATTGCTTGACATATTCATTAAATACCTCCATGCTGCTAAATACGTGTTTTACTGCCTGCACACGTTCGCTCACTGTACAAGCAGAAACACATTAGCATAACACATCGTGCCAGAGGGGTAGGCAAGGAAGTGAGGGGCGCTTATTTTAGCTCACGTAGTAACGGATCGGATACACAACTAAGTTATTTCGACTTAGCTGAGCTATTTTACGTAGCTTAGCTGGCATAGTTTGCCGTGGACGCACATGTATGAAAAACAGGCTTAACTATGCGAGCTAAGCTAAAATAACCTAGTATAATTTGGCGGTGGACGATCGGCATAATAGGTATATAAACTAGTCTTCAAATAGGTCCTTACCGTTTTTTGAGGTTGATTTGGAGTATTTGCGTTTCCAAACTGGTTTCCAGAGTTGAAGAAACCACCACCCACCGCTGACTGGTCTGAAATGTATTTATATTTACGACTGCATGAATTGAAACAGCAGAATGTTACGTAGTTGAAAAATTATACCATTTGTGTACTTACCATTCCACATCTTTTCGGTATACAAAAACTTTTTATAAACCAAACACAACAATCCACTCCAATCCAACACCAAGACACGCCAACTTTGTTTTGAAATGATTGAAATCAGTGTTGCCGTTTTCTATTTGGAGATAATGCTGAAACTTGGTGCAGATAATGCCAAAAAAATGCTAAATAACTTTCGAGTATGCTAAATAATAAGCTTAAATCCAAATTTTAATTTATTTATCTAGTTGGGGCGCCAACAAGAGATACACATACTTAAACAATTTAATCCCGAATAGCAAACAGAAATGGTCAAATGTTAAAATAGATGCATATTCGCTTATAAAGAGCGCATGAGATGACTACTCTTTGGATATTCAGACTAATTTGCTTCGTAGGAAGAGGTAGGTTGATTTCTTTTCATTGACTCTTCAGATTTTGCATGTTTTGCGGTGGAAGTTTTAATCAGTAAATTTTAGATAATATGATACATTTACAAAATTTGCAATAAGTTGGGTAAACTCTCTCATCTTTTCCCATTGTTCGCGCTAATTTTGCTCATAAACATGAGAAGCCGTAACACATCAAATTCAAATTAGACGTTAAAATTAAGAACACTGCACTGATCATTCGTAACAAATAAACAATCGCTAAGCAAAAGACATATATTAATTTCGGGGAAGTCCTAATTCCTTTAGAGAGTTTCCATGTTACCTAATAAAACTACTTTGAGTCCATAAACAAATTGTCTCTGGTTTCTATAAAATCTTTTGTATTCCTTACTATGTACATACTTACGGTAACGTTAAAAAAATGCTGATCATGAAATATGCTAAATACAAAATTTTCATGCTAATGGGTCACGAAATAAACTAGATTTATCATTAAAAGTGATAAAACGGCAACACTGATTGAAGAGAATGAATGTTGGTTGATTTGAGGTAAAAAAGGCGGGATTACTGAAATCGGTACTGACAACATCATAAAAATGCAATGTTGCAAAGTAATAAAGTGTAACAGTGTACCTTCTAAAGTTGGCCACTAGCTCATACGAAGAAGAAGAAGTGTAGCTTCGGCACAAAATAATGGTGAATTTTCTGTCCGAAGAAAACAAAAATAAAACTTGATTTCATGATTTCAATTTGATTTTTAAACGATTTTTTTGTTTGAGAGGCGGGTTTTTTTTTTCATCTAGAACAACAGTGTTATTTTTGTTTTATTTTATTTTCTATAGTTTTTCTGATTTATGTTGCGTAAAGTTTATGGCGCCTGCCAACCTACGTTAGTAAGTAGACACAAGTGTAGTGAAATGAAATAAAAGTTATAAACTGGACTTCTCAGATGAAGAAATTTATTGCTGATTGTTTTATTATAGCCGCCACAGTTGAAACAGAACATGACTTGACCGAAGACTGACGACTGGACTAAAAGACGGAAGAAATGGAATAGAGGAAGAAAAACACTCACAAAATAAAACGGAAACTTGTAGTATGGTCAAAAGACTTTAGCCTGCCCAAATTGGGCTAAGAAACAAAAAAAAATGTTTTGAATCCTCCCTCAATATATCCTCTTTGGTTTTTTGTTTGTTGTTGTTTTACGAATTTAGATTTTTTAAGTTTTGTGTTTAAAAGTCGCTAAAAGTTAAAAATTCAGTCAGTGGTCACTCGAGTTAATCTAGTTAAAATGGCTTGTAAAACTTTTCACAAGGGAAAATATTACGTGACTTTCAAACGTGGTTTTGAGGATATCAAGAGAGATATAACTGTTTCAGTGGACAAAGTGTTTGAAAGTGATACCTTGGTAAGTACTTACAAGATCCTGGTGGATTCCCACTAAATGCATTCTCTTTATCTGCAGAGTGGCCTATATTTACAGAAAATATCTCTGTCAGATGATGACAACCCACAGTTTTTGTGTGTGCTGACATTAACCCGCATTGATTACGAGGACCTGAAGAAGCAGCAAGGGTTACTGGTGGACTTTGATAACTTTCCCTCACAACTTGTAAGGTTGTTACAACAGTGTGCTTCAAATAACATGTAAGTTAAATTTTGTTTATATAAACTTTAAAATGATAAGAGGAAAGTGAAAGAAAAGACGTGGTGGCATGCAATGTTTCCGATGCAGACAGTGAAGAGAAGAAAGTGGAAGAAAAGTTGTAGGAAGGCTGATCTCATCACTGTTTGGGAACTTTATAGCCAGGAAGAGAGAGAGAGAGAGAGAGAGAGAGAAACTTTCTATTAGAAGTACTATACTTCAGTCAAATTCGATGAAGAATAAATATAAACAAACGACCCATACTTAACCTCAAAAGTACTTTTTTGTTATTTGTTTTATAAATATGTGCACCTCATTATTATCTTACATAAATAGTAAAGTTTCAGTTATGACATTAGTTAACTGAAATATTACGTATTTATCGAATAATTGCAAAAAGTGTTGAAATTTTTGTTTACAAACATTCTTCATCCAATATGGCTGGAGTATAGGTAACTAATAAATTCCATAATTATTGATAAATTCCAGGTTCTTAATAATGCAGCAAACAAATCCAATTCAGTATTATTTTGAAGTAGTAGAACATAATGAATTCAAGAGACTAGTTCATTTGTCTTTACGGACAGGACCTGCCACTGACAATGATATTAAACAGCACATGGCCGACACAATAAGTAATTTAAAAGTGAGTATAGTATCATAAATCATTGATCAGCCTATAGCAGTCGACTGCTGGACCTATACATATAATGAGTAGGAAAAAAATGCAAAATTATAATTTTTTTGGAAAAAAAGATTGGTCGTAATTATTGACAAGGGCCATATTTGCTAAAAACCGATAACCATTGGGGTAAATGAGTTCATGAGTGGAGACCTTAGTATGGCAAATGTAGTGTAGGATGCCCTCCAGGCAGGTAGAGTGATGATCTCCGAAAGGATGCTAATAGAAGCTGCTCATTAGGGGAAGTCTATGTCCAGCCGTATACTGCTTTAGGATGAGGATGATGATGATGAGCAAAGGCATGAGTGCAGGCAAATTTTTTTTCAACAAAGAGTAAATGCAAAATAGAAAGGAATGTTACAGGTAAATGCTCACTTGCCTTGACCAAGTCGAGCATTCACATTACATTTTATGGAAATGCTTTTTATTATGAGCTTTTGTTGTATTGTACTTTCATAATTCATAAGAACTGTGCTTGGAAATGCTTGAGCCTTAACATTTCCAAAAGTCGTTTTTAAAAAATTTTTTCTTAATCATGACTTTTATCTAACAGAGAACACTATCAGCATTAAAAAGTTCATCAATGAGCAGTGAAACACTCCTAAATGACAAGTGTATGAATATGGAGAGAAAAATACAGGATCTCTCACATGTTATCACTAAAATGGAGGATGATAAGAAAAGAAGAGAAATGGAGTTCCAAGAGTCATTGAAACAGGAAAGAGAGAGATTGGAATTGGTTAGTATTTGTCCCCATGTTTATTAAACAGAGTCTAAACAAACTAGTCAGTCAAGCAATCTCAGAAATGGCATATCCTTCTACTTTCTTCTTCCTTCCTACGGCGAAATTGTGGAAACTACCCCAGAAGACATTGAATAAAAAATTGAATTAATGACTCTTGACAAAACGTAAATGATTAATAAGTCAGATTAGCATGTTAATTTTGTAGAAAACTTATAGCTTGAAGTGTTAGGTTGAACGTAGTATTAATTTCTCGATGTTAGGTTGAGAGCTCGTTTTTTCTAATTTATCATTTTTAATTTATTAGAATTTTAAATAAATCTTTTACAGGAAAGGTTACAGTGGAAAAAAAGTGCAGACACAAACATGAAAACCCAAATTGATGACTTTCATGAAATGCTTCATAAAAAGGATAAACAAATTGACGAAATAAATTCATATAATAGACAGCTTAAAGACAATATAACGCAGTTGGAAAACCAAATAAGGTAGGTATTTATTGTACCTACTAAACTACATTATCATCATAATCATCGTCCTATAGCAGTCGACTGCTGGACATAGGCCTCCACCAATGAGTGCCATTGCGCCCTGTCCTGAGATCGACGCATCCAGCTTCTATCGCAACATTAGCCTTTCGCAGAAGTCATGACGATAGGTCACGATCCTCTGCAGTGAGGACTCGACGCACAGAGCGAGAGAGACTTTTCACCCAGAA
This sequence comes from Horisme vitalbata, assembly GCA_951804965.1. Lineage (NCBI taxonomy): Eukaryota > Metazoa > Arthropoda > Insecta > Lepidoptera > Geometridae > Horisme > Horisme vitalbata. Next base: position 25,953,596 of record OX638091.1, on the reverse strand, counting down.
TAAAATACTGCTCCCAAGGTTAGAAAATTTCGTTTATCATTTATTTAGAAAAACACATAATATCATAACGGGTTTTTTTTTACCCAAAGGCGATGCGATGGTATATGTACGTTGGTAATTTAATTAGATAGGTATTATTAATTAATCTAAACATTTCTGTTCAATAACTACCTGTGCTATTAGTAGGAGTTTCGGCAGAATGTTGTAAATAATATCCACGCTGTTCAGACAAGATATTGAGCAGAATTACTTTCAATGTGTTCCAAGCCCCAGGCAAAAGCTAGTTTTTCTATAAGTCCATTAGTTTATGTTACTTTGTAACCACTTTTCTTAATGATCGTTAGCGTAGTATTTTCAGGACTTAATCGTGTTTAAATTATATATTTCAGTGAAAAATCGCACCGCCTCAACTTATTAGAGACAGAAGTTCAAAAAACGCACATAGAAGTTGCCACACTGAAAGCTAAAAACATTTCTCTTGAAAGAGATGTTGCAGATAAGGAGAAACAGTGTAGTCAACAACTTTCGAGATGTGTTTATTTAGATAAGGCAAGTTCAGCTATGGCCGCTCTTTTTATTTTCTGTAGGACGGCACCACCACACCATTGCATTGGATTTACACCATTGACAAAGTTTAAAATCATTTTGATACGATGCAATAACCTACTTACAAAATTGTACCGTAAAGTCTCGGTTTGATAAAAGCGGTCCATGACTCGCGTTTTCTGATTTAAAAGAAGCTAACTATTTAAGAAAACCCTATTGTATGTTATTTTAATAACAGTAAGAAAATTTGTAATCAAATTTATTTGATTTATAATTCATTTAGAGTAAAAAATAACAAAATGTATTGTTCCAGATTGTAAAAGAGAATTCCGATACCATAAAAGAATTAAATAATACATTACACACAATTAAAAAGGAAAAGGTAAGTACTTGCATGATGTATTTATATTTACGATAATATATTTTTATTTTCTTATTGATTGCTTCACCTACTTTAGTATATTACTTAGTCGTTATACACTCTACTACCACGTACTTCTACTTCAATTTAATTGGGTGTGGCGCAGTGGGTTCGATTTCCGCCGCGGGACAAATGTTTGCATGTCCTGCAGATATTTGTCTCGGGTCTGGGTGTTTTCTATGTATGATATATCAGTCATGTGGTTCCCATAACACAATCTCTGCTTAGTTTGGGGCTACATGATGCTGTGTCATAGGCCAGCATTGTTTATTATTATTTATTTATACCTGGGTAAATAAATGAATAATCAGCGAAATAATGTTCGTGCGAGGCCATAAAACGAGCGAGCTTATAGAGCGAGCGGCCTTTAAAATCTGTAAATCTTAGTGAAACATTTGTATGGGTTTGTCATGTTTCTGGACAACACTGCTCTCTGAAACACTGGCGTTCTCTGTAGTGTTTCCTTGCAATCACGTATTTTGTAGTTATTTCCTACTGTATAGTTTACTTGTAGCTAAAGATGCTATGCTTTAGCAGTCCGTGGATTTGGTCATCTCATCCCCTCCGTTAATACTTTACAACGTACCTCAATTTTTTACTTTCTGGGGACACTAATTTTCCCGGACAACATTATATCCTAACATATTTTTGTTTTCTAGACGAGTTTAGAAGAAAGGTTGGCCCTGTCTGAAGCCATCATCAACAAAAACACAGACTCTATCCAATCCACATCAGAACAGCTGTTGAAAGCTAATCAGATCATCTCAAAACAGAACGCTGATTTGATTGAAATGAAAGAGAAGGTAAGAAATTCTTAGATGCTTTTAAATTTCGCAATTAAAATTGCCATACCTGTTCTAACTAATTATCACACTATGAAGACCTACTTCCATACAGTTGTCCGACGCCTTTGATCTGGCGGTACATGCCGACAAGTACTACAAAAGTTGAGGAAGGCAAGGGTGTTGTCACAAATTGGCATACAATATACATAGTGTATTATGGTACCTTCCTTAAGTGTGTCAAATAAATTCTTGTCCTTGTTCTTTGTCTTCTTGGTTAGATGAAAATCGTCATCAAAAGTTGAGTAGGTACCTAATTACCTATTATTATTATAGTTTTTTAATTTGTCACCTATAGTTTGGGTAGCTACTAGATATATTATATTATTTAGTAGGTACCTAAACTATAGGTGACAAAATAAAAAACCTAATAACATTGATTAAAAATAATTCCTAGTTACCTATACCACAGAATACAGAGAGGATATATGCCTATACTTCAGTCAAATTTGATGAAGAATAAAAAAACCACCCATACTTAACCTCAAAAGTACTTTTTTATTAAGTATATGTTTTATAAATATGTGCACTTCATTAATATCTTACTTATATAGCAAAAGTTTCATTTATGACATAGTTAATTGAAATATTACGTATTCCATAATAATTGCAAAAAGTTTTGAAATGTTTGTTTACAAACATTCTTCATCCAATATGGCTGAAGTATAGGTACCAAGGTCTTTACAAAAATTTATGAAAATGTAGATTATTGTTTATCTGTGCGAGATGGACGACTGAGCTCTCTCACAACACACAGCGTATGCAATGCAGATGCATAATTTTAATTATTATCACAAATTATAAGCATAATAACAATAAGTAACTAAAGGTGAAACAAACTTCACGTATGTATTAGTAATACGAAATTAGAATATTTTTTTCAACATTGTGCCCTGAATGTTATGTCCCGAGTTGCTTACATTTTGAATGTAACTCGGGACATAACTTGCAGGGCTAGCACGGTGTTAAAAAATATATTCTAATTTAGTATTAGTAATAAAGTTTGTTTCGCCTTTAGTTACTTATTATGCTTATAATTTGTGATTTTAATTAATTATTTTATTAAAATATGCATCTTCATAACAATTCGGGACCGGCCTGCCCGCAACTCGCCCCTCACACCCCGCGCGATTGCCCTGTCTAGACGCCTTCGTCGAACGACTGTATGGATTAATTGGTTTTTATCCTATTTCATATTATAAATGCGAAAGTATGTTTATTTGTTTGTTTTTACACTTTCACAGCCTTAAAATTCAACCGATCATCATACAATTTCGCATACATGTTGTCAAAGGCACTGGGATAAAGGCTACCTTTTATCCAGAAAAAAAATACTGTTGCCGAGGTATTGAAAAATATTTTGTAAGGCGGGCGAAGCCGCGAGCGATTTAGTGCACGTTACCGCTTTCCTAAGATGCCTGGACTGGAAAAGAGTGAAGATTTCCTAAAACTTAAGCAGTATATTTTATAATTACAGCTTTTATGCAGAACAGCTATAGCATTGGAACAAGAGAAGGTAATAGAAGGAAATGTCAAAGAAATGGAAGAACTTAGAACACGAATAAGCGCCACAAACCTACAAATGGACAAACTTATGAAGGAATTGGACGATATAAAAGAAAAGTATTCTAGTACTGAAAAAGCGCTTAAAGACCGGGATGAAACAATCAAGAATAATAATATGGGTAATATTTTGCTTGAACTATCTTATTACTTTGCCTTCACGAAAGCTAATATTATTTATAATTTGACTTAGTTTTACCAAAATGCGTAAAGCCATTATCATATCGCAGATGGATTGGCTCTTTATTTTTTTTTAATAATTAGGACTCGTCATACGAACGATTAATGTTACAGTGATCCAATGGCTCCATAAGAAGTTAGAAGACAACTGCCCACCAACCGACATACCACACAAACGCAATGGCATACAAATGGCGACCAGCTCAACACCTTACTTTTTGTCTAAAAATAACACATCATCGTCTCATGGTGTATCAGACGAATCTATAGATTTTTACGGGACTTCTAAAGTGTAAGTTGTCTTTCTTTTTTAAGGTTTCGTACCTCAAACGGAAAAAGGAACCCTTGGAGAATCAGGTTCTCCCCGTTGACCTATGTATAATCATGAAATTTGGCAAGAATAATTTTTTTAGTTATTACACATAATAAAGCGAAAAATCTGAAAACCGTAAATATGTAGTTACATCACAAAAAAATACCTACAAGTTGGTACGGAACCCTCATGGTACGCGAATTCGACTCGCACTTCGCCGGGTTCTTTAATCAGTTAGTAATTTGAAACCCTTACGTGGGATCTAAACCTTAGATGGGTCCACAACATATATGTTAGTATGACATACCTGCATTTTATTAGGTACTGAAAATCACAAGTCAAAATCGCCATTTTATCTTTACTCGCGTGAGTTGCGTTGCGAGACTTGTGTTTAGGAAATATGGTATATCTACCATCGTTGTAGTAGTCAGTTGAATTAAGGTTCACAGCACATACAACAACAACAACAACAACAACAACAGCCTATATCAGTCCACTGTTGGACATAGGCCTCCCCTTATAGGAGGGATATGCCCAGAATCCCCACGCTGGGCATGCGGCTTGGGAATCGCAGGGTAGCTTCTCGCACCTTCGAAGCTGCTGCTAGAGAATGTAGCTTTGCCGGTCTTAGGCTACGCTATTGCGGCAAATAGCCGGCCAGCAGAGTTCCGTTTGTTAGTTAGTAGGATATACCACGGGCAGGTGAAGTTGGCTTGAGCTCCGAACAGGGTAGTTGGAAGCCCTTACACCTTTAACACAGAATTAGTTAGAAAGTGGTAATTTTACGTCGCTATATCGTTAATTAGTGTTATAAAATAAATAATCTCTTAATTCGTTTGTAATTACAGTTCCAATATAGAAGAAAGCCCCGGCCCTGGGGTCGTACTAGGAAATAATGGCAAACTTGGTCTAGATCCAAAGTATTTGCAACCTGCGTCTAGTGACAACCAGCAGGATACAAACAGAAAAGGTTGGTGAATTATTATTTATTAACGCTATATCATTATACCTTTCTGTCTCGATTGCTGCCTAGCCCAAGGATGGCTTTCAACGTAAACTGTGCGAGAATGCGATGAAGAAATTCGGGCAGTAAGATTGCTTCATTTTGTTTTTTTTAAAGCAAAGCTAAAGCGGGGAATTCACTAGACGGACATACCCGCAGGCAAGTCTACAGACATGCCCGCCAGACCTCGCTACTATAGGTCTGTGCAATGTGTGCTAGTGTAGGACCGTCGCAGTCAGTCTGGCGGTTGAGACACAGACAACAAACTGATAAGTTTGTGTAGTGTTTTGTGGCGACAGACGTACAAACTGCCCGCGGGCATGTCCGTCTAGTGAATTACCCGCATAAGCTAAAACAGACCAAAGAATATTAAGGGACCCTGAGACGAGGGCCGGGTGACAACAGAGCACGCACTATATTTGATTTTTTTATCAATATTTCGACAAAAGTCTCCTAAAGATGGATGTAAGAAGCGACGTAGTTATATTTGGGTCGGATTATACTGGGATTGGTCGAATCGTTTGCTTAGCCTAACCTCAGTCAGAGGGACATTCGTTCTGACTACTTATTGTACCAAACTAAATTATAGTATATGATAGGCTCATTAAATTATCTGTTCATTTTCAGTTGGAAAACAAAAGCCCAACGAAGACAAAGTCCAGAAAGGGAAAGAAAATAATATAAATCTTCCCAAAGTTGATTATAGAGAGAAGAAAACGTCACGAAGTACAACATACAGAAAAACTCCGGTTTCTGCTTATTTCCCATGACAAATTAACACATTTACTATATTTTTAAAGTAAAAAGCTGACAATAATTATGTTGTGCAATATAGTCATTTAAATAAGCATATTTAAGGAAGTTGTAAATTTATATCTACTGAGTAACCTACTTATTCATCAATGAAATTAAAACATGGACTAGTAACACTATTACAATTTTTATTTCCTTCTTTTATTCCAACCTCTTCTCCTAACCACTACCTACCTAGTGGTAGATGGTAGCACTTATCAGGTTTAACAGGTATCACCTTATCACAAACAAAACGATTTGTCATGTTTGCTAGATTTAAGTTAGCCCTTAGGACATATCCATATCTAGTGATTTTCGTGTTTGTTAAACAATTCACAATGATAATGATAGGTTACTATAACGTAGTGTAGCGGTACTAAACTAGCGCTGACCGTTACGTTATTGCGCTGAAGTCAAAAGTAAGGTAGGTATCATAATATGGGAGAGAGAGCGAGAGACCCATGCGTAGAAGTTTCGTTCACCGTAGACTTACGAGCCGCTAGCTATAGACATAAGCTCCGCTCGCGTGGTACCGGCATTTTAAGTAGGTGATGTTTAAGCCGTACAACAGGATTGCTGGTGGGTGTAGGTATGTTGCGACTTGGCAAACGTAGTATAGGAAGCCAGGTGGCCAGGTGGACTAATGATCTGCGAAAGGCTGCCCATGTCCAGCAGTGGACTGCTACAGGGTGATGATGATGGGCTCCAAACCAGTCTATAATTATATCTACTCGAAATGTGTGACATATCCTTGTGACTCGTGCTATCCTGGTACTTTTGGTACCTATGAAATAAACAACACCGTTAGCTTCAAAAACAAAGTTGTGGTTGGGCTCAAGATGTAAGATCTCGTGACATAGGCTAAGTGCATTCCGGGCGGAACCAACGTCGTCGCTAGCAGGGCCAGGTAACATTCTGTGCAACCGTCCGAACTGGCAGCGCCGCCGCCGCCGCCAATTGGTTGCGCAACCAAACGGACACCAGGTGAGTAACTCACTATTAAAGAGATGTATACATTTTGTTGGTTGCGGCGACTGGTTGCGCCACCATGGCGCGCCATGGTGTCCCGGTGAAATATAGCCTATTGAAGAGAGTTCGAATTATCTTTTAGAAGTTATGCGCATGCATATGCTTACAATATGTAATAATGAATGAATGTGTATGTAGTCCTTCAGTTTTAAAATTTACCTTTAAAAATTCATTCAGTCATACAATACCATTGAGGTGGAATGTAATTTGTTTCATTCATTGACCGGGACTTAGTTCTTTTTCCTTTGAAAAACTGTCAAATTTTCGACGCCTCGTTGTTAATTTTTGACAGTTTTTCAAGAGAAAACGAAGCGCGTTATCGGTAGCGGTATATTATAGGAATCGGCCATTAGCACAGAATACAGAAAGGACAGAAGCGTCACTCCGCGCAATCATTTAAATAAATAGCGACTTTAGTTGCTACGCAATAAAGTGCTAATCAGCTCGCACCGAACTCAGCGCCTAACATTTATATTAACCTCCTAGACAGAGAAAGCTATAGACGACGAGATAATTCATCTCATTCTTTCAAGAAAGAGAACTACTTATGCGTGCTTCATGCAAATAAGGGAGACCGCACTATAGATTTGCTGTCCCTTATCGCGTGCCGGTTTTTTCGTTGTTTAGCGCAACATTGCGCTAAACAAACTTTGGTAGCTAGCAGCAGTTTCGGAAGATTTTGTGAAAAACTTGCTTGAAACTAAATTATAACCTGGAAAAATTATGTTTCATCTATTGTAAATCAATAATAACAAATGAATGTTATGGATTTCTCTATCAAAATGGATCGGTGTAGTGTTTTTTGGTGCAAAAGTGGCAGTGATCAAAACATTCCGGATTTGTCTTTTCATTCGTAAGTATCGTACTTTTGACGAGGTATTTATTCAAAAATGGATTGTTAACTAGACTTCCACAATAAATAACAACATTTAGAGCAGAAATCTGTAAGAAAATAAGCCAAAAAGTGAAATTCAATTTTGTTTTGTTTTGTTTGGTGTTGCCGGCATTTGAAATGAATTTTGCCCACTGCACATTAATTTTTGGCTCAACTTTCATTTATTTGTAGTGAGCTAGGCGGCTGGAACTTTTGTCACAGATAGGTCTATATCTAGGAAGCCTAAATCTAAAATGGCGTAGTGCGGAACCAAATAGTTTTTGAGATATGATTATTTGAAAATTCAAATTTTTTTACTTAATTTCGTCAAACTTGATGACACTGCGGGCAATTTTTTTTTTCATCATTGAATATCAAAAATATGATCATCTTCTTTTTATTTATGGCCTCTGTGGTATTTTTTGGTAATTCGACATTGACAATGATATTTCTCGTTGTTAATGTAATAAATTGAATAGACAGTCGGTTATTAGATTTTTTACAAACCACCAGGAAATCCTTCCCGCAGCAGTAGGTTCTAGGACACCCCAACTTGAGTAGCAAAGGTTCTAGATATATCACAGAACTGACGCAGATCACCCCGATGCCACGTAGTCTTGTGGTCCCTATGCGTAGATTGGATATAAAAAATGTGGAACCAGAAATTCGCGTGGAAGATCCTGAGTGGAGCTAGCCCGCGAGGACGAGTGGACGAAGCGACACTCAGGGCCGACGAGGTCAAATACCCGAATCAAATATCCATTTTTATGATTTGAAACTGTTTTTAAACTGATCGTAGGTCATAGGTCCCTCTCCCGGAAGTGTGTTTTGACGTATATTGTTTAATATTTTTTGTCTCGTAAAGTTCAAAACTTAATTATTTTTTTCTCAGAAACTGTGAGATTCCCCCTTTTAGAGGGAGAGTCCTCACTCCCTCCCTGCCCTTCCCCACCCCATAAGTTCATTACATATACAGGAAAGTAGTTTCATTTTTTATTAGAACTTTAAATAATATAATTTCTTTGGTTCATTATTATTTGCATAGCCCGGTTTAAAGATGACGTTTTAATTTCAGGATAAAAAACCAAAGGGCCACGTAATTCAATGGATGGTAACTGAAAATACACCTTTATGTCTCCAGTTATGTGAATCTTCGTAAGTATAAAAAACTTAAGTCTATTTTGATACTGATTTTATCGTTTAAAAGCCATGTGCTATATTTGGTCAACCTTGACTAACCGAGGTCTTAATGAATATATAGGAAAATAGACCACGAAAACCAAAGAATTCATAATTTTTTTATATGTTGTGCTATTAAATGTTAGGTTATTGTTATTATTATTATGACACTTTATTCATTTTAAAACTCATCAAAAATACATTTTTTACTATAAAATTTAAAACATTATTAATCTACTATGTACAAAAATAATATAAAAAAACATTATAGTAAAAAATATATCCAAAATGGTGGACCACCGACCGCGGGGCAAGGCTCAAACGGTCAGTGGCTAGGGCTGCAGAGAGAGGAACCTCCGCACAATGCGTGCCGAGTCCAGGAGAGCCGCCTTCTGTATCTGACCCTTGATCCAGCTGCCTAGCGAGAGCCTCTTAAGGTATTGGTCAAGGCTCTTCGCTATAAGACCGTTCACTGAAACGACTATCGGAACAATAATTGTTGAGTCGACATCCCACATAGCGGTAATCTCGTGTGCCAAGTCAAGGTACTTGCTAAGCTTGTCCTTCTCGGCCTTCACGAGATTAGCGTCATGTGGAATGGTGATGTCAACAAGTATCGTCCGGCGTTCCGACCGGTCTACCAAGACGATATCAGGTTTATTCGCAAGAATAGTCCTGTCCGTGATGATAGAGCGGTCCCAGTAGAGCGTAGCACGACCATTTTCGAGAACCGGTACCGGTGCGTACTTATAGTACGGAACCTCTGGACCGACAAGGTCGTATTGGAGAGCAAGCTGCTGATGGATGATCTTTGCTACTTGGTTATGTCTGTGCAAGTATTCAGTGTTAGCGAGGTGCGAACAACCCGAAAGTATATGTCTGAGGGATTCACCGGGACGATGACAAGCTCTGCAAATGTCAACGGTTCCATCCTTCATGATATACTTTCGGTAGTTGTTCGTCTTTATTACCTCATCCATAATCGCACAGACAAAACCTTCGGTTTCCCCAAAGAGGTCACCGAAACGTAGCCAGTTCACGGATGCGAGTAGGTCTACATCAGGCCCTGTAAGGGCTTTGTAGAACCGTCCGTGCAGCTCCTTACTCTCCCATACAACCTTGCGGTCGAGGGCACTCAGCACCGTAGGTTTGTGCCAGTTCTCCTTAGCCAGTGAGAGCGGGGTAAGGTTCTTGTCAACTGCTACGACATCACGATGCATCTCACTGTCGGCATGGAGGAAGTATTCTCTGAGCTTGCACACCTCGCGGTTATGAAGGGTCTTGGCATTTAAAAAGCCGCGGCCCCCACATTTCCGCGGGATGTACATCCTCATTACCGACGAGCGTGGATGTCGCATTCTGTGTGTCGTAAGAAGTTGACGAACCTTACAGTCAAGGGCGTCAAGTTCAGTCTGAGTCCATTTCAATATGCCAAAAGTATAGATGAGCAGAGGCATAACCCAGCCGTTGAAGGCTCGAACCTTGTTACCACCCGACAAAAGACTATTGAGTACTTTAGTCAGGCGGCAAAAGAATCGCTCCTTCACTGACTGTTATATGTCTCTGTCTATTATACCTAACGCTTCTGACATACCGAGATATTTGTAGGTTTCGATATCGGAAAGAGATCTAAGGGATATCGTATCGGAAAGCTGTAAGTTTGTAGTATTTACAACTTTCCCCCGCTGTACTTGCATGACCGCACACTTCTCGACACCGAACTCCATGCTGATGGCACTGCTGAATATCTGTGTGATATTCAACAGAGTCAGCAGCTCTGGTTTTCTCGGCGCGAAAAGTTTGAGGTCATCCATGTACAACAGGTGAGAAACGATACCACCTTCTCTCCGAAGTCGATAGCCTAGCCCTGAATCCTTTAGCAGAGTACTAAGAGGATTCAGTGCCAGGCAGAACCATAGGGGACTCAGACTGTCGCCCTGGAAAATACCCCGCTCTATGCGAATCAGATTTTGCGGAGCAGAGGGATCCCGTCCGCTACCTGGATGACGAAGAACTGTGATCCACTGTCTCATGCATGTACCTAAGAAGGATCTCAAAGTTGCATAAATTTTATACAACTCTAAGATCCTCTCCAGCCATGTATGAGGCACCGAATCATAGGCCTTCTTGTAGTCTATCCATGCAGCGGAGAGGTTCCCCTTGCTGCGCCTGATCTGCTGGCTAATGGTCATGTCAATGAGGAGGAGCTCCTTAGTACCGCGGGACCCAACCCTACATCCATTCTGAGCAGGAGCCAAAATATTATTTGCAACTATGTGCGTATTAATTTTTACGGTCAGAATGGACGTAATGGTAGGTAGGCACGTGATGGGTCTGTAGTTCTTTGCTTCCGCGGTACTACCAGATTTGTGGAGCAGGAAGGTGACTCTAGTCGTCATGAAACTTGGCAGAGACCCAAGCTCGAGGGCTTCTTGAAATTGTGTGGCGAGTACAGAGTGTGAACATCTAAACCACTTCAGCCAGAAGTTATGCAACCCGTCCGGTCCAGGACTTTTCCAGTTATGGGCCGAACGGATTGCAAATCTGACATCTATGGGGGTAATCTCAACAGCCCTCATGGTTTCGATTGGTTCACACTCTCTACTCACCACATCCATCCAATCTCCCTCCGTGTGCTGGATGGGCACAGACCAGATGCTGCGCCAGAAATTATTCATGGTATCAGCATCCGGTACACGCTCGTCCATCACACATTGGTCAGGTTTCTCCCAGTTTCGGTACACCTTCCTCTGGTCACTTTGGAAGTTTCGATTCTGCCAATATCGGTCCACACGTTCTCGATACCTACGAATGCGGCTCGCCCAAGCAGAGATTTTCTGCTTCAGAAAGTCAATGCGTTCTGTGACACATGCCATATAATCTCGGGGCCGAGTATCGGTCCCAGCGAAGGCCTGTGTCACAAAACGCATGACTCGAGGGCGGGTATTGCCCTCTCTGAAGCAACTTAGCTTTGCAATGAGGGTCCTGAATTTACCGATCCGTCGTTCGTTCCGTACTTGCCAAGCTGGAATTTTGTCGGCAGGTCGTGGCGCTCACGTGGAGTTTGGGAACTTGACACGAGCAACACGACACGCCGCCACGGCTCCGCAGTAAAGGATCGAATGGGTATCGGCTAGTCCTTCGCTAGTCTCTAGATAAGGGACCAACAAAGGATTCAAGGCCTCCATTACAGCTAAGTTTCGTCTGTGAGTGGGCAAGCGAGGCAAACGCGGTCTTTCATCGAGAGGTGCGGACCGGTACGATAAAATCGCATCCTCCAAAGTCCTCCTCAATTGCTCATTTACCTGGTTTGTCACGCTGGTGATCTCGTAGTCGACGTCGTCAGCAGCGGGGTCCGGCTGCGTCGTTACCGGTATCGGAGTTGTCGTAACCGGCAGAGCGGCAGCCAGGACCCGCTGCGAGTGGTCAGCTACTTGATCACTTTCAGCGCGAAGTCGGTCAAGTACCGAATCATCCAACAATTTCAATCGTTGGATGGCTCGTACCTGATCCGATAGCCGTTGTGCAGTGACGGTAACAGCTGGTTCAAGCGTCAAAAACAGAGGCAGGATCCGGGCAAGGTACGCGGTGCGGTTGATTCCTCCCTCTGTAGCCCTATAGTATGCGCGCATGACGTTTTTATTTATGCCTTCGGTCCACTTCATGCGCCGCACTTTGCTGGTGGAGGCGGGGGTCGGACGCGGGGCAGACTGTCCCGCAGACCCCAAGCCGGCCGACAGCGGGGGCCGCCCACGCCGCACAGGTGGTCGCGGCGGCGGAGGCGACGGCGGCTTGCTCTCGTCGCTCGACGCGCTGGTGTCCGGGGGGGTGGCGAATACCTCATCCCCGGACGACGACGCGGAGCTTGACGGAACAGGCGCTGGTGATGGTGGGAGTGCATTCTTTGTAGCCGCTTTTGCTCTCGTTATCATTTTCGTATGATTTCAGTCATTGTGACATTTTGTTGGTTTTTGGTATTTTTAAGTTTTTATGAAATCCAAAATAGGTTGAAAACTTGTAACTATGGAGTTTGTGTTTGGAAAAACCCAGGAAAAATATTATAAAATTAATTATTCGTAAAATATTTGATAGAAAGCGTGTGACCGTGGTGAAGTTTTTTTTTTTTTATTATTATTATTATTATCATACTTACAATGGTAGAATTCGTTCATTTTTGTCTTGGTTTAAAACTGTTTTTTTTTATTTCAGACTAGAGAACCAGAGGCTACGTTAAATCAACGGATCATTCAGATTTAAAACGGATTCGGGATTCGTCAGTCACAACTGACAGCATTTTTTGACAATTCACCTATATGCCCCCAATTATTTAAATCTGCCATAGTAAGTAAGTATCAAAAAGCCTAAGCTATATTATATCAAAACCGGGTAAGTGAAACCCAAGATACTGCTTGCCTTCTCCGAAGTACCCGCAAATTTAATTAGCTAGTTGTGGCTTCAATTCCTACTGCGGGGCAAGTGTTTGCATGTTCTGTTTGGGGCTACATGATGTTGTGTGATTACGTCCCGCATTATTTATTTATTTACAATGGACTTTGGCTGACAGGAAAGAAACACTTTAATGTTAGCTCCAGTTTTCAAAAAGTTTTCACTAAGATTTTATACTAGCTTCTGCCCGCGGCTTCGCACGCATGGTACCTGGATAAAAAATAGCCTATAATTTTATTCTTGGTGTAGCTCTACATAATGTGCAATGACAATTTGTTATATAGGTGCACCTAGTTAAGTACCTACAAAGCCTTGGTACTATATAACCATATTGCTAAATTTACCCTTAGACAGGGTTTATGTGAGATACCTTACCTAGAACCTGTAACACAATGCAATTTAACACCATGTAATTTACTCCGGTGATCTTCGCAGTTCATCTTGGTTAAGCAACACTCCACCCGGACACTACTTATATGGGTGATCTGGATGGCATTTAGATCTGAGCGCTTTCGCCCTTCGGAAGGCACGTTAAGATGTTCTTCCCGGCTTTTTCAGTTGTTAGCCATGTCGGAGGCTTTTGGGTGGCCTAAAAATTCCGACATCAGAGTTGGCCACTACTTCATACGAAGCAGAAGAAGACCAATATGTTCCATGCCTCAATTCATATGTTTCATCATTATCATCAGCAGCAGCATTAATAGCTTGTTATATTTCCCAGCCAGAACGATGAAGACCTTGTAAAAGCAATAAATTTATTGTATTGTATTGTATTTGTATCTAAATTTTGCGTGAGGGAGAAATAAACAATACTCAATACCTTTCGCCTTTATTATATTAGTAAGATTGCTAGCCTTTTATGTACGTATTTTCTACAGATTACATTTGTTATGTTTAAATACCTAAATTAATTTTTGATTACTGTTTTTAGGGTAAATCACCATCATACACACCACGAAGGCTGCGGAAAAAATTTGCGTTGGACTGCTAAGCTATTAGAAGATACGCGCAAAATTGCGAGCTCTTGGGGAAAAAAGTTGGCGTTTTATAAAAAAGTAGGGAATTTAGAAAGTATGATTGCAGAATCGAAAGCATATTTTCTAAATGTTGAAGTTTTGGAGAAATAAAAATATATTTCCTATAATTCTATTCTTTTTAGTATGTAGGAATTTTGAAAGCGTATACAAGAAACATAAAGACATGCGTGAACGACAACTTAGGACACAAATAAATAATAGGATATTTTTGCCGTTCTGTAAAAAATCAATGCAAAATATATCTTTATTCATGTCCGTTAAAATATTCAATAGTCTCCCCGAAGACATGAAAGATTTGACACTTAGCCTTTTTAAAATAAGACTTTACAAATGGCTTGTAGATAAATGCTTTTATACGATTAAATTGAATGTATTAAAACTAAATAATAATTTACTATTTTTATTTCTTCATTTGAATGATTAGTTTTAATTTTGACATATATTTATTCAGTAATCTCGATTGTCAACTTAATTATTGTTAATTAAAATTAACCGATATTAATGATAATTAATGACATATATACATATAACAATTTAATATTTGCACGCTTCTGTAATGAAGTATAAGTATGCGATCCACATAGCCTTTAAGATTTTCCTTTGTAATTACCATACTTTTATGCAAATAAATATAATTTGATTTGATTTGATTTAAAAATTATATAGGTAGGTGCATTCAATCAAATTTGCTAAACATCCTTCCTTCCCTAACATATTATCAAAAGTCATTAAAACTTGTTAGTGAAGGTAGATTATAAATGAAAAAAAATTCGTGTAAATGAAAAAATTGATAGATTAATACTTTACCTGCAGTATTAATTGATAGATTAATACTTTACCTGCATGACATTAATTTCTTGTTAGATTTATATTTTACCCATTATCATCATCAGCCTATAGCAGTCCATTGCTGGACATAGGCCTCCCCTAATGAGCGCCTGAGTCCCTGTCCTGAGCTCGATGCATCCAGCTTCTACCAGCAGCATTTCGCAGATCGTTACCACCTGGCCGGAGGGCGTATTATCAGTATATTTTACCCAAATCTATGGAAATTTTAATTATGTGGCAACCCTGCAGTTAAAACGAGAAAGACTAGGGTGGCCACGCAAACTATAAATCTATATATATACTTAATCTATGATTAACCTACACCTTGCATCCCTTTCTATCGTATAGCTCTATCTCTACTGACGTGGCACGTGTAACGTTAGGGTTGTCTTGAGAATTATTCTGTGACGAATAATAATAACCTGGCCGCCGACGGGCAGCAGCGTCGGCGGTGCGAGAAGCTGTACCCTGCGATCCCCAACCCGCATGCCCAGCGTGGGGATTATGGGCATATCCCCCTTCTTATAGGGGAGGCCTATGTCCAATAGTGGACTGAATAGGCTGTTGTTGTTGAACCTTTTACTATCCAGTTACCTAGCCACCTATTTATTTTAAGGAACAATGATAATTCAAATAATATCTACCTACCTAGTATTAAATCAGAAAACTATTTTACACTGGCTGGCTGCATTAAGAACTCAGAAAATAGGCATACCTACTAGGTAGGTACTTGGGTCCTTATTACCTACTTAAGTGTTTAGGTGTCTTGTGTACGAAAACTGAATAATCACTGTTTAAGTTAGGTAGGTACATCATGCTAAATCATAAGAGAAATTTTAGTAGGTAGGTATCTACCTAGATATTTGCAAGAGAAAAAAACAACATTTGGTTTGTAGGTAAACTAGGTATCTAGTTTTAGTTGTTAGTACGCCTACCTTTAGGTAACTTACCACATCGATTTTTCTACCTACACCTACCTACCCGACTGTTTTTAAGTAGTTAACCTACACTGCCTACTTAAAGTTAAATCAAATAAAAATGTACCTAGGTTGGGTTTCTAATATTGCTCTCAGTCTACATAATCAAAATCATAATACCTACTTAAGTGCTGCTTATGCCCAGGCATAGGCAGCACTATGTAGGTAGATACCTACCAATGGCACAAAAATTGTCTATGAAAAAATACCTACATTATAATATTACGTTTATTTATGTAGGTAGGTACCGCATTCAAATAGAACTTGTACCTAAGTACCTACTTACTTAAGTAAATACGGGAGACAAACTTTCGTAGAAAAACTTTCAGTTCGGTACCTACTATTGGTATTATTTACATTTTCTTACCTTTCGCTGTCATTAGGTAGTTTGAAAAACGTGAGATGCCGGTCCTTATTATTATTCAGGCAACCAAATGCTATGCAGTACTTTTTTTGCCTTTATTTGGCGAAAAATATAGGTACATTACCAAAAACAAACTAAAATGCCGCGGCTGCTCAAGGACACGTTCGTTCCGGGCAGAACGTCGGCTAAACAAAGTTTGTTTAGCGCAACATTGCGCTAAACAAACTTTGGCAGCTAGCAGCAGTTTCGGAAGATTTTGTGAAAAACTTGCTTGAAACTAAATTATTACCTGGAAAATTTATGTTTCATCTATTGTAAATCAATAATAACAAATGAATGTTATGGATTTCTCTATCAAAATGGATCGGTGTAGTGTATTTTGGTGCAAAAGTGGCAGTGATCAAAACATTCCGGATTTGTCTTTTCAAGCGTAA
Organism: Horisme vitalbata; assembly: GCA_951804965.1. Classification (NCBI taxonomy): domain Eukaryota; kingdom Metazoa; phylum Arthropoda; class Insecta; order Lepidoptera; family Geometridae; genus Horisme; species Horisme vitalbata. The sequence goes on along the minus strand of OX638091.1, from coordinate 25,936,768 downwards.
GTATCGTACTTTTGACGAGGTATTTGTTCAAAAATGGATTATTAACTAGACTTCCACAATAAATAACAACATTTAGAGCAGAAATCTGTAAGAAAATAAGCCAAAAAGTGAAATTCAATTTTGTTTTGTTTTGTTTGGTGTTGCCGGCGTTTGAAATTAATTTTGCCCACTGCACATTAATTTTTGGCTCAACTTTTATTTATTTGTAGTGAGCTAGGCGGCTGGAACTTTTGTCACAGATAGGTCTATATCTAGGAAGCCTAAATCTAAAATGGCGTAGTGCGGAACTAAATAGTTTTTGAGATATGATTATTTGAAAATTCACCTTCTTTTTATTTATGGCCTCTGTGGTATTTTTTGGTGATTCGACATTGACAATGATATTTCTCTTTGTTAATGTAATACGTTGAATAGACTGTCGGTTATTAGATTTTTTACAACCACCTGGAAATTCTTCTCGCAGCAGTAGGTTCTAGGACACCCCAACTTGAGTAGCAATATCACAGAACTGACGCAGATCACCCCGATGCCACGTAGTCTTGTGGTCCCTATGCGTAGATTGGATATAAAAATTGTGGAACCAGAAATTCCCGTGGAAGATCCTGAGTGGAGCTAGCCCGCGAGGACGAGTGGACGAAGCGACACTCAGGGCCGACGAGGTCAAATACCCGAATCAAATATCCATTTTTATGATTTGAAACGGTTTTTAAACTGATCATAGGTCATAGGTCCGTAGTAGTCCGGTAGTGTGTTTTGGCGTATATTGTTTAATTTTTTTTCTCTCGTTAACCTCAAAACGTTATTCATTTTTTCTCGGAAACTGTGAGTTTTCCCCTTTTAGATGGAGGGTCCTCACTCCCTCCCTGCCCTTCCCCACCCCATAAGCTATAAGCTATAAGCATATAAAGAAAAGTCGTTTCATTTTTTATTAGAATTTTAAATAATATAATTTCTTTGGTTCATTATTATTTGCATAGCCCAGTTTAAAGATGACGTTTTAATTTCAGGATAAAAAACCAAAGGCCACGTAATTTAACGGATGGTAACTGAAAATACACCTTTATGTCTCCAGTTATGTGAATCTTCCACAGTATGTATAAAAATCTTTAATCTTTAATCTATTTTGATACTGATTTTATCGTTTAAAAGCCATGTGCTATATTTGGTCAACCTTGAGAAAACCTAAGTTTTAATGAATGTATAGGAAAAAAGACCACGAAAACCAAAGAATTCATTATTTTTATATATGTTGTGCTATTAAATGTTAGGTTATTGTTATTATTATTATTATTATCATACCTACAATGATAGAATTCGTTCATTTTTGTTTTGGTTTAGTACTGTTTTTTTTATTTCAGACTAGAGAACCAGAGGCTACGTTAAATCAACGGATCATTCAGATTTAAAACGGATTCGGGATTCGTCAGTCACAACTGACAGCATTTTTTGACAATACACCTATATGCCCCCAATTATTTAAATCTGCCACAGTAAGTAAGTATTAAAAAGCCTAAGCTATATTTTATCAAAACCGGGTAAGTGAAACCCAAGATACTGCTTGCCTTCTCCGAAGTACCCGCAAATTAAATTAGCTAGTTGTGGGTTCAATTCCCACTGCGGGGCAAATGTTGCATGTTCTGTTTGGGGCTACATGATGTTGTGAGATTATTATTATATTGATTATTATTTATTTATTTATTTATTTACAATGGACTTTGACTGACAGGAAAGAAATACTTTAATGTTAGCTCCATTTTTCAAAAAGTTTTCACTTTAGATTTTATACTAGCTTCTGCCTGCGGCTTCTCACACAGCTGGTGTAGCTCTACATAATGTGCAATGACAATTTGTTATATAGGTACACTTAGTTAACTACCTACAAAGCCTCGGTCTGCCTACTATATAACCATATTGCTAAATTTACCCTTAGACAGGGTTTATGTGAGATACCTTACCTATAACCTGTAACATAATGCAATTTGACACCATGTAAATAATTTACTCCGGTGATCTTCGCAGATCATCTTGGTTAAGGAACACTTCGCCCGGACACTACTTATATGGGTGATCTGGATGGCATTTAGATCTGAGCGCTTCCGTCCTTCGGAAGGCACGTTAAGATGTTCTTCCCGGCTTTTTCAGTTGTTAGCCATGTCGGAGGCCTTCGGGTGGCCTAAAAATTCCGACATCAGAGTTGGCCACTATTTCATACGAAGAAGAAGAAGACCAATATATTCCATGCCTCAATTCATATGTTTCATCATCATCATCAGCAGCGCCATTAATAGCTTGTTATTTTTCCCAGCCAGAACGAAGTACGTGTGTAACTTGTAAAAGAAATAAATTTATTGTATTGTATTGTATTTTGTATCTAAATTTTGCGTGAGGGAGAAATAAACAATACTCAATACCTTTCGCCTTTATTATATTAGTAGAATTGCTAGCCTTTTATGTACGCATTTTCTACAGATTACATTTGTTATGTTTAAATACTGAAATTAATTTTTGATTACTGTTTATAGGGTAAATCACCATCATACACACCTAGAAGGCTGCGAAAAAATTTGCGTTGGACTGCTGAGCTATTAGAAGATACGCGAAAAACTGCCATACCATACTTTTATGCAATTAAATATAATTTGATTTGAAAATTATATAGGTGGTGCATTCAATCAAATTTGCTAAACATCCTTCCTTCCCTTACATATTATCAAAAGTCATTATAACATGTTAGTGAAGCAGATTATAAATGAAAAAAATTTTCGTCATGCAGGTAAAGTATTAATCTATTGATTAATACTTTACCTGCAGTATAAATTGATAGATTAATCGTTTACCTGCATGACAATAATTTCTTGTTATATTTGTTTGTCTTTGAATTCCTTGTGCAATATGCAAATATTTTACCCATTATCATCATCAGCCTATAGCAGTCCACTGCTGGACATAGGCCTCCCCTAATGAGCGCCTGAGTTCCTGTCCTGAGCTCGACGCATTCAGCTTCTACCAGCAGCATTTCGCAGATCGTTACCACCTGGCCGGAAGGCGTATTATCAGTATATTTTACCCAAATCTATGGAAATTTTAATTATGTGGCAACCCTGGAGTTGAAATGAGAAAGACTAAGGTGGCCACGCAAACTATAAATCTATATATATACTTAATCTATGTTCTCTTGATTTAATTATTGACATTTAGCGTTGATGACAGTGACAAATAAGGAACAAAACATGCAAAAGTAAATCGTAACACCAAAGAGCTAGAGTCGCATTCGGATTGAATAACGTTAAAATGTGTCAGATGTCAAACTTTTTATACAAATTACAAAAACAAAATGACGAGATTTCGATGGGATTGGGTGGGGAAGGTTATCATTTTGTTTGAGTGATTCACTAAGTACCGAGTAATTTTAGATTAATCATTTCATAGTTTTTACTTACTGCGTCTCATTATCAGGACCTTTGCGAACTGAACTGACCGATTGTTCCTTAGCAAAAATGAAACAAAAACATTGTCCATGTGATGGAGCGTGAGCGTGCTTGTTACAAAAAATAGTGTATAATTTGTGTTACTGGAAAAATATAATAATAACATGCCTTTCGACTTTCTGTGCTGCGTAAGGCCTGGAGTGGAAGATGTGGTGGAACTACATTATGCCCACCAATCCCTAGTGGACGTTCCGAGTGATGTGTTTGTTTACGAAAGGACGCTTGAAATGCTACACTGTCAAAGCAATCGAATCTCCGAGCTCCCAAGACAACTATTCATGTGCCATGGACTGAAATACTTAGATCTGTGCGACAACGAGGTGGCAGCGATACCTGCCGCCATCTCCTCCCTTGCGAACCTTCAGCACCTCAACATCAGTAGAAACTCGCTGACATCAATCCCAGAAACCATGAAGGCTTTGAAGCATTTAATGTTTTTAGATCTAAGTGTGAACCCACTAGAAAAACTACCTGATGCCATCACAAACTTGACTGCACTACAGGAACTGTATCTCAATGACACATACCTCGAATATTTACCTGGAAACTTTGGCCGACTAGCAAACCTACGTATATTGGAACTGAGAGACAACTATTTGATGATTTTACCTAAATCACTGTCAAGGTCGACAGAGTTACTGAGGTTGGATATTGGCCAAAACGACTTTCAACAGCTCCCAGAAGTTATTGGAAGATTTACAAAACTTAAGGAACTGTGGATTGACAGCAACAGCCTAACTAGTATAACCAATGTTATAAAACCATTAGAATGTTTGGTACACTTAGAAGCAAGTAATAATATGATTGAAGAAATTGCACCTGAGATTGGTTACTGTTCTAAGTTAGTCGATATAAGCCTGTCGTTGAACAATTTGACTCAGCTTCCTGATACAATCGGACAGCTGGGCAACTTAACAACACTAAAACTAGATAATAATAAATTATATTCTCTACCAGAAAGCATAGGCCAGTTGGCTAACCTTGAAGAGTTCATGCTAATGAGTAACTACCTGGATAAAATCCCTTCTTCAATAGGACTTCTTAGAAAGCTACAGTACCTGAATGTGGATGAAAATATGTTGAGATCCATACCGCCTGAGATTGGTAGCTGTTCTAAGCTATCAGTTCTCTCTCTACGATCCAATAAATTGATCAAGATACCTCCAGAGGTTGGTCACTTAAGCTCTTTAAAAGTATTAAATTTAGTGCGAAACTCATTAAGTTGCCTACCCCAGTCATTGCTAAATTGTGAGAACCTAGTAGCTCTCTGGCTATCGGAGAATCAAAGCAAGCCCTTAGTGCCTATGCATTCTGAAGTGGACCCTCACACTTATGAACAAGTCCTCACTTGTTTCCTCTTCCCCCAAGTGCCTTTGAATCCTATTGAGACAAAAACTGAGAATGACAAATCAGAGAACATGGAGAACCAAACAGCTCCTCGCCATATAAGCTTTGTTGACATGAAAATTATCCCTAAAGTACCTGAAAAGTCTAGCCAGTTGAAGCGTGCCCCAACACCCTATCCAAAAGAACTAAGAGCATTAGCTAAACATGCTCGAAATATACACAAAGATGGAGCACAAGATGTTACAGCAATGCAAAATGCAGTACTCATCAAAGCTGCAAAAATAACCCCTACTTTTCAGCAGAGATTTGCATCTGACAACAAAATAGAATTAGAGAATTCAACAAAAGAAAACGCAGAAGAAACGAATCAAGATCCAATGAAAGTGTCTGTTTATGACAATCTACCGACAGAAAATACTTATGACAAACCTTTAGATCTTACTTATGAGCCAAACAAAACATACAGGAGCGTAGAGCATGGCCTATACTCAGATGCAAATGGTGGTACTGATGATTTTAAAGAAGAACAAATTGATGATTTCAATCCACCACAAAGACAAATAAGCATGAAACAAAATGATAAAGTATATTCTTCTCGACAAGATGTTGATAGAATGCACACTCCTATACAGCAAATGTCCCAAAATGTTTACCCCACTCGTCTAGAATGCCAAACGTACCAAATCCCTATTGAAAATAGCTACAGAGGAAGCTTGGAGGATACTCGCAATCATTTACAAAGACTCAGTTTAAGTTCACAAGACAGGCATATCAATGATGAAACATTAATAGCTGCACGTTTTAATGAGAACTCTTATAGTACAAGACCTGCAACGGACAAAATTCCTTCCTTTGAACCAATGTATTCTAGAAAAGATCATATCTGTCATTCGGTATCAGATAGTAGTTATCATGAGAGTGGATATGGCAGTGAAACATATGCACGTGCCAAAGAAAAATACAGTCAGCGAAACTATGATCCATATGGCTATCACACACATGTTAGCAGAGAATTGCCTAGCCCAAGAGTTCACACTGTAAGTCAAGTGGTCAGCTCTAGCACTATGCCAAATCTAAGCAACTATAACAACATGTATCCTGGAAGAAGTACTGATTGCCATGACTACCAAGGACCTATTCATCAATCTGCAACACCCAATGCTAACATGTACGGCATAACAGCATCAAGTCCGACATATGTGGCAGCATCACAGTCTCCAGACTTGTACTCTCCAACTGGGCATACTGATTCGACGAATCCGTATCGAATGACAAATACACCCCTTATTTCAGATGATGGCAGCTATGGCCACATGCATGTGCATTCACCGACTAGTCAGACTATGTATGACTTATATGAAGCCATTCCTGCATCGTCCAACCCTCCTAGTGTTATAAGTCAACGAACTAGCCCCAATGGCTTGGCTGAACCAGTTTATGGACGCGGTCAGCCCCCACCTTACCATATTGCAGCCCCTTACACGAAACATGCTCAATATTTTAATGGGACTGGTGGATAATGCCCAGTTCACGGGAAACCACGTGGTTTCCTGCAAAAAAAACATTCATATGAACGTTTTTAAAATGATTTATTAATGCAATTAGTGTTTTAATGTTCAATCAGACCCAGGTGTTCCTGGGTGTGCAATTTAAATGTGATAAAAATTATAATATGTTTGTAGTTAAGTGTATGTGACGTTGGACTTAAAATTATTAAGGTGCTAATTTTAAGAGATATTGTTGGATCTTTTAAAAACATTATTGATGTGACTGAATGTGAAATTGAGAAAAGAAAACTGTTGAATGAAAATTTATTGGATGTGGTCTAAAATGTTTTTCTTTATGGATCATGCAATTTGGTACACATTTAGAATTCAGTGTAGGTACTAATTTAGTACGACTTGTAACAACTATGTTGTTTCAAAAAAAATCTAGTATACTAACACAAAATTGTTAAGAATATTATTTAGATGTATTGATCATGTTAGAAAAATAGTTAACTTATTATTATGTTGTCGAATGTACATAGGTACAATTAGGGTGTACAAATATTTTAGAAAAATAGACTCTAATAAATATTATTAATAATAATGTTATTAACACTACAGTCCTTGAATTTGAATATTATTCTCCATTTAACAAAGTAGATCAGTTACTATCAGTTATGTGGATAGCTGCTTATAAATATTATCAAGATATCACACATCTCCGGTTTGGTCCCATTTATTAATACTTTTATCATCTTTAGCTGAGGTATTGTTGTGTCTAATCAATGCCTGTAATGACATAATTTCTGAAATCTTTAGATAATATTTGATGTACACTATTGAAACTGGGGGCATGTGCTATGCAGTCATTCTACCAAGATGCTAATTATTTTCAAAATTACCAATAAATGTTTATAGTTTCTGTTATTAACATTGTCTTTGTGATAATATGTACGTAATATGTGTGTGCATTATTAAAAATATAATTATTAAAAATACATAGAAACATTATAAACATAAATTAAATAAGTTTTGTTGGAGGTATTTAACACAAATAATATCAGCTATGACATAGCACTTACTTAGTAAGCACTTGAAACTTTGTGCATTTATTTTAAACATTTTATTTATTTAACAAAGAAATATTGTAAATATATTTTTCTATAAATAATTGTAATTGTAATTATTTTATTATGCTTTAGTGACTTGAGTAAATTTAAAATGAATACAGGAAAAAGTTAGAATTTATATCCAAGAATGGTTTTAATATTATTAAGACATGGATATAGAGTCTATAATAAAAATGAATATTATCAATAAGCATTTAACTGTATAATGTGGTACTTATAATGCGTACCTAAGTACGTAAGTGATTATGATTTAAAATCAGGAAGGCAAGTTAAGAATGGATGGAATGGACAATTTAATTTTATTAACATATTCTATCAATCATTTGGATCAATTTATACTACTATGATGTACTTTTGTATCACAATAATCTGTGCCATGCTTTACATTTAATATTGCTAACTACTTATATTTTTGTCAATTATGCAATACATTTAACATAATAATTACATATCCTACTTTTTATAAATTAGTTGCAATTTATCCTAAGCTCTCTAAACTCCGCGCTATGAGAGATACCTAATGAATTTACAACTAGGTTAATTAACATAATTTTAAAGGTGTGTCCATGTTAAGCTCAACGTTTGTATGCGATTTCATTACACATTTACCTGAATACTTAATTACCTCCATACCTGATAGAACCGCAGCCGCAGATGTTAATATGATATCAATGATTCAAAACGAGTTTATGTTTCAATGAACGCATGTTTGTGTATTTGTACATGGCTAATTAATTTAGTGTTTTTTGAATGGGACAGTATGGGGAAATCTGTAACCATACCAGGTACAGGGAAACTGTCTTATGAATCATTTGTTGTTTTTTAATGTAATGTTTTTAGCAGCCTATATGTATGTTGTACAGTTTCTCTCCATCTGCAATGGTTTCGCATTTCCTTGTACTGTCTAAAAAACATTTATTTCTACATGAGGAATTTTATTAGCTTGATAATTATATGTTTAGTCTTTATAAACGTTTTGAGCTTAGCACATTTACCTAATTTGTGGCACAAAATGTATTTAAGTAGCTTATTATATAAGAGAGGATATATATACCTTAGAAGGAAATATTACTTAGGTACCTATCTCGCACAGAATGCACTAGAAGAAATCGGTAATTTACATCATGTTATAAATGTCACGAAATTAGCACATAATTAGTCGCAAATATATGTATAGTTTTTAATTTTATAGGCGTTTCAAATCGGTATGTTATAGCAAAAATATATTTGTTTCTATCATTAATTATGCAGTCTTGATTATATTTGGTATATTTTATGACAACACTGTGATTTGGAAATTCTTAGATTGATAAAATCAGTTTTTCCTATTTAGCAATTATACTTTGGTAGCTGCAATTTTTAATCTGTTACAATGATTCTATTATACCTTATGCTTTTCTATGTACTTAATAGACTGTACCTACATAATGTTAGTCCCCTCCCCTTGCATTGTGACTACAAATATGTTTCTAGTAGGTAAGAATACCTACAATAACTGCCATGTTATTATTGTTAAGTACCTACATAAAAGTCATTTGATTATCACATAATAACTAAACTTATTGAAACCAGAGCGATTGTTGTCTTGATACTAAAACTTATATGAAAGTTTTGAAATAAAATATTTTTTTCCACAAATACACAACTTATTTATTTTGACCCGCGTGCAACTTCGTTTGCGTGTACGCTTTCTGTTTGTATATGTGTGTTCTTTGAAGTAAATATTTACCAAACATGGTAGGTTAGGTAGGTACCTAATTTTTCACGAACCCTAAATTGTTTTATTTTTAAAATGATTCCGCATTAGAAAACGACAATTCATGACATCTTCGGCGTCTGACTAACTATTCACGCCTAATTTGTTATGTAGTTGATAGTCTAGTCTAATCTTAACCGTCAATCTACTTTTGACGCTGACTGTACCTTAGTTACTAAGGAAATCTACTAAGGCTTCTAAGACATAGGCTCTTTTTAAAGGATCCGTATTTTTATCCGAATCTCTATGATCCGGTTCCGGATGCAACTCGCTTTATCATCGTACCTACGGTATATCTACGTACCTACTTACGTTATGTAGGTAACATAGCAGTGCTCCTCAGGGAACGTAGCTAGGTTCGATCCCCATCTGAGTCAATGTATCAATTTTGGTATTATAACCTATACAATATTATACTGAAATTTGTGCCTCTAGTGTACCTACCTTGGTAAACACTAAAAACACTTAAAAAACCGACCAAGTGCGAGATGGGCTCTGGCACCGAGAGCGTTCCGCACAAACTTGTAGGTATGAAATATGTTTAATGCAACGTGATGCTACTACAACACCGACTGAAGTGATTCTATAAGGGTTCCTTTTATCCTTTTGCGGTATAGAACCCTAAAAATTGTCAATGTCTATGATAACTTTATATAGTTGAAAAATAATTTAGGCCCAACAATAATTCCTTGTCTGATTCCTGCATAATTCACCTGAAAGCAGAAAGTAGGTAACATATTGAATACGCCCTGACCTTGTACCATAAGTGTAGGAATTGACTATAAAGTAGTAAATAAAGTAAAGTATAAAACGTAAATAGGTGGGTACACTACACACTTACACACACTACACTTTCTTACAGCAGTAGTACTTACCTACTTTCCTTAATCTATGGTAGGCACTGTGTTACCTATGAGCACAATTTTAAATGCTGGACACCAACAACTGTAGCCCCAAACTAAGCAGAGCTTGCATAAGGGAACCACATGACCGTTATAATACTTTTGTTGTAAATATTATATACTTATCATCATACATAATAAACACCCAGACCTGAAACGAATAGGTATCTGTAAATAATGCAAACATTTGTCCCATGGAGGGAATCGAACCCGCAACCTTCTGCGTTGGTATCAGGCGGACCTTCGCCCACTGCGCCACAGAGGCTGTCGTTAGGTACGGACCTAAATAGCTTCTTTTATCAGTTTCATACATTCAATATCTAAAGACCGGTTATGATTATGATTATGTAATGTATGATGTACCTACTACATACCATCTCCAATGTTATCTGTCAAAAAAACGGAATAAACATTCTGTAAACGTGTTTTAACGCTATATTTATGACGGACGGACCTACTTAGGAGTACATGCTTTGTTATACCGCTTATTTATATCTTCTAACAATCATTCTTTGGTATCGTAGGCTTTGTTGCAACGACAGATGATGAGATTACGCGGAATCCATTTATTTATTTCCCAACTACAAAATGACTATCGGTAAGTTTATACTTTATCTACAATATTTGTTTAGTGCTTGCCTGGTTAGAAGATAGCTAGCTGTTGATAAAAACTCATTTTATGACCGATTATCAAAGAAATATTAGGGACTTATTTTATGGAGGTACCAACTTACCTACTCATACATGTTTCTCCTATATAATTACCAAACCATTGTTCAATGAAACTGTGGGGTGTTCCAACCGGCACCTGCCAACCTTACCTGCCCTTGGTACACCCTGGGATCGGATGGCTGATTGCGGCATACCACAGCCTAACTCATCATCATCATCATCGGCTTATTGTAGCAGTCCACTGCTGGACATAGGCCTTCCCTAATGAGCGCCATAACGCCCTGTCCTGAGCTCGACGCATCCAGCTTCGACCAGCAGCTTTTTGCAAATCGTCACTCAGGCACAGCTAAATTCCATGACCACCAACGGAAAGCCGTACCCTGCAATCCCCAACCCGAATGCCCAGAGCGTGGGGATTATGGGCATATTCTTAATAGAGGATGTCCAGCAGTGGACTAATATAGGTAGGCTGGTGTTGTTGCTGTCGTCTTTCCCAGACTTGGGGGGAACAGGATAACCTACACACGCACACACACACACACACACACACACACACACACACACACACACACACACACACACATACACTCTCACCCTCCCATACACTAATTCATGCAGTATTATTATTTACATCTTTTAGTTTCTTTTGTTTTGTATTTATCTCTTTGTAAAAGCACCTTATTTATAGTCTGGAACTTTGATCTAAACCTAACTAGGAGGAGGGCGCTGACTCTGCTACACAGTTATTTGTCAACGTCTTCACCAGTGTTTTTATGTACATATCGTTCTTTTGTTCCAATAAATAAATTTGAATTTGAATTTCCAGAACTAATTTCATTAAAAGATCGATGGCAGTATCGTCAGCCCATGTTAAATCAGAAGTCAAACCGTTCAGCGCCGTACCAGAGCTTTCATCCTTACCTGTCTTAGGCCATCTGCATCATTTCCTACCAGTTATCGGTACGCAGGTAATTTAAGGCCAAGGTATGTTAGGTACCTACTCGCCTTCGTAGCCCTAAACACTCACTGTGCTTTTTTAATGGTTTATGGGCTTGCGTGGGCATATTCTTACTTAGGTACATCACGACTTACGAATTATGAGAGAGGTGGGTAGGTAATTGATCCGAGACTTTTGGAGTACATGTACCTCGGGCAGATTATGCAGTAAGGTAGAAACAACTTTGAGAAGGAGGCCAAGAGGAGGATTCAGCTGGGTTTGGCAGCATGGCAAAATTCTCGTCACCTAACCATAGTGCCTGAAACGGAAGTTTGCAATCAGTGCATTCCGTCATACGGAGCCGAAAAGTGGACACTCACAGTACTGCAGTTCACCAGTTTGTCGCCCAGCGAGCTATGGAACAAGCTATGCTCGGAGCATCTCTGAAGGGTATAATCCGCAACGAGACTATCCGAAATATAACTATAGTTGTCGACACTAGCAAGCTGTAGTGGTAGTGGGCTGGTCACAACTGCCGAAGAAACGATAACCGCTGGGGTAAACGCTGGAGTACAAGGATCTTGAGTGGAGACGAAGTTCGGCAAACGTAGTATAGGACGCCCTTCTGCCAGGTGGAGTGACGATCTGCGAAGCAGTGTTCTCGAACGTCAAAGTGCATTCGGTAGAGCTGTCCACTAAAATCGGTATATGACAAAAAATACACAATATTCAATCAAATTCGTTTATAAACGAGTGTGCTTGTGAAGAACTAGGTTTCTTTAGAGCATCTTTCCCGGATGTAATCCCTTCGGTAGAACAGAGCCCAAATCGGTAGAAATACCGAAAAATCGATAGGTTCGAGACCACTGCTGCGAAGACTGCTAGTAGAAGAGTCGCTTGTCGAGTTGAGGACAGGGCGCAATGGCGGTCTTTAGGGGAGACCTATGTCCAGCAGTGGATATAGGCTGATGATGAGAAAAGTATACTACTAATGTCTTCTGCTGTAGACTTGGAGAAGAAAGAAAGTGACAATTATAAGACATTGAGAATGGTTTAGCTACCTACTTACCTAGCATTAATTCCAGGTGAAATTGGCCCAGTTTCCGTATTCAGTAAAATGGGCGACTTGCATGCAAAATATGGACCGATCCTAAAGATGCAAAGACCGTTTTCCAAAAATATTTTCTTGTTTATGTTTGAGCCCGAGCACTATGAACAGGTAAGTTAAACAAAACCTACTTACTTATCGAACTGGTTAACACGCTCACTACATAACTGCTTTCTTCTGCAGGTGCACAATTATTATTTTCAGTAGTAAAAGCGTTATAATTGGGTAGGTACATGGTGCCTATCCTACCTACTCACTGTACTAATTAAGCAGATTTTTCGGATTTCAGGTTTTCAACGCAGAAGAGTCAAGTCCAATGCGTCCTGGCTTTGAAGTTCTGACCTATTACAGAGAAGTATTGAGGAAAAATAATTTTGAAGGCATTCATGGCTTGTCGACAGCGTAAGAAAATAAACTTAGTATTTCATCACCATTAGCCTGTAGCAGTCCATTGCTGGCTTTTTCTAATTAGGTAGTTTATCTACTGCTCACTTTACCAAACTCAGCTTTATGTATATTCTATTAAAATTATCGTAAGATCGTCTAGATCTATGCAATCAGTTTAACGAAAAAATATTGGTGAATTGGAGATTAAGGTTAAGCTAGGCTCTTTACTCTAGTTCAGGGGTGGCGAACCATTATGGGGTGACATGCCATTTATCCTACAGAAATGTTTGATGAGACCATGACGTACCATCATCATGAACTAAGTAGGTAGATAATAGATAGAGCTATAAGATAACTGAGTGGAGACCTCGGATTGAAGACGGGAATTACCAGACAGGCCGAAGGCGCGATGGTCCAACGATATAAAAGCTGTAGCTAGCCATGGCCAAAAATAGAACCGTGAAACTTAAATAGAGCAAATTGGGCATAAGTTCAATATTGGACTGACAAATGCTGATTTATGATGATGATGATTATGATAAGTTATTAACTTCGAAAATTAGTTATGTAATTACTTAATTGCTGTACATATTTCTTACTTATAATTTCAGACAAGGTCCAAAATGGCGAGATTTTCGGACAAAGGTTAACCCAGCTATGCTGAAACCTAAAATTATAAAACTGTATACACCTTGGCTTGAAGAAATAGCAAATGATCTTGTTGCAAAGTAAGTTTACTAACTCTACGTGTCGTAAACGGCCGATAAAATTTGAATAACTTCCTACCCTAAACTTACAAATAACTTTTTCAAATAAATTAAACAAAATAAGTATTTTTTTATAGAAAAATCATTAGATACTTAGTAAGTAAAGGAACCTTTGCTGTTTAAATTACACCCTTTAATAAACCTCACCATCATAAAGTCCGAAAACGAATGTATTTCAGGATAACTAAGTATCAAGACCAGGGAGACTACTTGGATCTTGGAGCAGAAATCAGTAAATGGTCTTTAGAATCCATAGCTCTGGTCTGTTTGGGCTCGCGATTAGGATGTCTTCGAGACGACTTGCCAGACGACCATCCAGCAATGCAGCTCGTTAAATGCGTGCAAGAAATGGTTGAACTGATATTCAAACTCGAATTCATGCCAAGTCTTTGGAGATTTAAGACAACGACTAATTATAAAAATATAATTGAACTTTTTGATAAACAGTGGGCGTAAGTTAATCGTTTCTATATTATACATAAAAAGGTAGCAATGATAGTACTACTTACCCACATATTACAACAGTGATATACTTAACTAAGATTCAAATTTTCATTTGCCAGAATACTGTTCCTGATTGATAACTGATGCTTCATTAATTTACCTCGCATTTTATTTTCTCGTACCACTAAATATTTAATGATTATTCCTGAACCTCTAATTTTCAGAATAAGTCAGATGTATATCACTCAAACAAAGAAATCAATTGATAAAAGGGGACGCAACATCCCGGATGAGGACAAGAGCATTCTAGAAAAACTTCTAGCGATTGACGAGAAAGTAGCTCTCATGATGGCAAATGAAATGTTGATGGCCGGCATAGACACTGTAAGAAAACTCTCAGACGTGTTCCAATAATAAAGATTATAATTTAATCATATTCACAAAGAACCTATTTCAGGTAGCATTTGCTGTTACAAGCCTGCTCTATAACTTGGCGACCAACCCACAAGTGCAAGACAAGCTAAGAGAAGAGATACGAACTAATGATAATAATCGTTATCTACGTGCGTGTATGAAGGAATCTCTGAGGATTTGGCACGTAATACCAGTCAACTTGAGAAGAACTACCAAGGAGCATGTGGTTGGAGGATACCGGATTCCCGAAGGGGTGAGTAGAACTGTTAAAGAAGCAACAGACTTAATCTCAAGCAACAGTGCAATTGTTGGAATGCTTGAGATCTGAACTGCGAAGATCTTATTTGGAATGGAATATTTGTGAGGAAACTCGTAGTTCATCGCCCCACCCCACTCACACCATTCTGATTATTCTGTGATACTTAGTACCTATAAAAGACATTCGTAGCGAATACAGACGAAACCATCATCACCCCTCTGCCTTTAGTTTTAAGTGTCTAGTTATAGTCTAGTTATATACCTACATATATTATGTACTTACACTTGGAAAAACTTGTATTTTGCAGCAATTAACTTATTTCATTTAATTTCCTTTTTTACTAAAGTTTACTAATATTAAGTCAATGTTACTACGGTATATTTTACACGATCCATGCATCTTTTTAAATGTCTGACAGACGAACGGCCAATTATAAAAAATACCGACCGACTGTACAACTTATCTTACGAATAATCTATGCAAAGTGACTGTTACAATAATCTGTTGCAGATCGATGTTATGTCACCAAATCAATACCTATCGAGCCTAGACATACACTACCCTCACGCTAAGGAGTTCCTGCCCGAAAGATGGCTCGTAAATAGAGATGATCCCCTGTACCACGCAAACGCACACCCAATGGTCTCACTGCCTTTCGGATTCGGCGTAAGGAGTTGTATCGGCAGAAGAATGGCTGAACTAGAAGTGGAGTTATTCATGAAGAGAATGATTGATCAGTATGAAGTGTCGTGGGAAGGACCACCAGCTAAACTTGTCATGAAACTATTTAATTCGCTAGAGAAACCTTTGCGTTTTAGGTTTAAACCAGCTAAGTAAGCTCCATGGTTACTAATCTTTATTGGGTTGGGAACACGGTGGTGAAGATAAATTGAATAAAAGTATATACTTTCTATACTGGCTTTCTGTATTTAGCTTGTATCCAAACTCTGTACATTGTCAACATTTTACCCCGATTCACCTGTAACCTCCTATCAATCAAGTTTTGTTCCTCCAAGAATCCAGCTTCTTTGAACAGCTTGGTAATTTCTTCTTGTGTAAAGAAGTACACTCTTGTATTATCACCTCGAGCATAGAAGTTGTCGGATATGCACCTGCCTTTTTTAAACCTTAATTGAGCCAGATCATATTTTCCGTAATCTCTGAATACAAGCAAACCACCTGGTTTCAGGTATTTGTATATCTTGCTGATCACTGCAGGCATTCTGGAATTGAAAAATAAAGAGATTATAAAAACGTGGTCTCTGAACTTTTTGATATATTGCAGGGTGGTATATATTTATATACAGGGTGGGGCACAATTTTACCTCATTGAGGGCAGCTACCTTTTCTTTTGTAGTTAGAAGGTTTTGTTCCGAGGTAACTATAAGTTTATTTTGAAGGAAATTAAACAAATTGGTCTCAATCGACTCTATTTCCCAACAGGAACACATTTCCCAAAGTAACTTACCAAATCAAATCGTAAGTATTAGCGTTTTTTTTTTTTTTTCCATACAATTTCTATGAAACATCATTCACCATTCATGCGTTCATACATGCAATTCGATGCATAGTGGTAATCAGGGGTATCATCATCTCCCAAACAAAAAACAACAAAAGGTGAATTTAAAATATTTCCTGGCAAGTGTTCGAATAACATACATGGACTCTCGAAAATTGATTACCACAATAATAATACATAATACAGAGATTACTAGTGGATTTCCTTGTACTAACCCAGTTAAAAAGAATTAGGTACAGTATTTATTTATTTGTTTATAGACGAGTAGCGTTCGCTGATGTGTCTACACCACACAGTGTCGAAATGAATAAAAGTATAGTATAGTATGTTGTCTATACCTATACATAATTTTAACAAACAAATATTGCTATTATTGGAACTATTGCAGCAAAGAGTACATGGGTACATGGCTACTTAAACAGAATCTATCAACTAAGGTTTTTAAAATCTCCTTTTCTTAAGCTGCTTAAGTTAATGTTTGTATACTAATGGGGGAAATACTTACTTAGCAGGGTCAATAGCAGATAGCACAAAGATCAAAACAACAATATCCAGAGAGCTCTCTTCAAACGGCACATCCCAGTCTCCGGTTGCATCCAAAACAAACAAATTACATCTCTTTGTATCATACAGCTCACTTTGTTTCATTATCTCTATAGCTTTTGAGGAGAAGTCACAACCGTAGATAAATAAGTTGGGGTCTCGGCTGTATTGCAGGATAGGGAAGATAGTGTTGCCAACACCACAGCCTATCTCAAATATGGTTTGTTGGTTCGATTGTGGAGCTATTTCATTGTAATTAGGTTGTTGACTGACATGTGCAGATTCTACCGATTTCTCTGTTGATTCATTGTTTTTTATATTGTGATCACCCTCTGGGTACACCCTTTCTGGGGCTGCAGTATAGTCTGGGGCTAGTTCAGGGAACTCGGTGAATAGCCAGTGTCTGTCTTTGAAGAATCTGAAGTTATTAAAAAAGTTTCTTAGAAATTCGGTTTAAAGAGTTTATTGTCATAAGAACCAATAACAGTTCACTTAAAATGAGACTTAACTTCTAGTTCTTAAGTAAGTTTAGGCTAGTAGCTAATGAGCATGCAAAACCATTATTAAAATAAGTAGGTGCTTCTTAGTACAATATAAAAGATTAGATGTAGTACCTAATCAAAGGCTCAAACCATAACTGCAAGTTTTATCTTATAATCTGTGGCTTGCATGTGACAAGCAATAATTTGTAATGAGATTTCAGAGTTTTATAATTTTCCTGCAAAGGGTGCTGTTCGATCTCTTGTTATTATTAATATAAAAATATAGTTAATGAAAATTTTGTAGTAGGTATAGCATGATTGACATGGAATGTGCAGAACAGATTTTTACAATTTTGTATGGATAGCCTAGTCATTCTGCACCACATCCTCACTATTTTAGCTTGCAGCTATTAATCCATGCCGTTGGGACATCTATGTAAAATATGATTTCCACACTCAAGACCAATGCTTATTGTAATACCTAAGTACTTTAATACAGTTGAAAATTACCTGTTTTGGTGAATATCATAAAATGCGTCCCAATGCTTATCTGCATCATTTTCTAATGATTTTAGATGATCTTCAGAAAAGGTCACTAGAGAATTTAATTCTACCTTCTGCTTAGCGGCTTTCTCTTGTTCCTCATCCCACTGGACATTATCCCTGAAAATAAACGTCTTCTTTTAATATAAAATTATTATTGTTTACTCAAAATACCGTAGAAATAAAGGTACCAAGCATTGAACTGAAACAAATGCTTTTTATCGTTCAAATAGCGAGAACCACCAGCTGGCTTTTTCCTATGACGAGTTTTCTCTAAATCGGACCCATTAAAACTCTTACAATGTCTAAAGAAACTACTAAATGTGGTACCACGCGTTATGCTTGAAGACTTGGTCAACATTTTCCAGGAATCTATTGCCAAACTGTGGTCGTTTTTCTGATGAAGAGTCGTCCATTTATTTTGTTATAGTACAGTAGTAAACACCATTTAACAAGGAAAACCAGCAAAATTGTCCATTGTTTACATTTACGAATCCGAAAAAAACAAGTCCTATCCTAACCTCAAAAAATAAATAGTGTACACCAGTGTTGCTAGGAGTCAAACAGAAAAAGATCCGAATTGAAGGCCAAAATAGTCCGAAACATGACAAAATAATCCGTTTTGTAATTTCAATAGGTATATCCAAAAACAACCTCCAAAAACTCCAAATTTCTTTTTCCTGCCTCATCATCAGACCCTGGTCACCATATTTCTACTTATTTAGGTTAAGTTAAGCTAGATTTTTTTGTTTCTATAAAATCTAAAATTAGTGTGTCTCGTGTTAAGTATCGCTACGAATAAAACATAATTATTCTTATTCTTATTCATACAAGACATGAGAAAGCAAACTACGATTTATATCTAAAATTCAACCCATTATTAGGTTATAATTATTAATTCACAAATCAATGAATACTACCATGTATGACCCAAAACTTGTTCATTTCTGCGCCCTCACAGTCTGTGCCCTGTTTCTGGGCACCGGTGGCACCGGTTTTTACGGCACTGCAGTAAACTAAGACAAAACTAGAATTTTATCATACTTGTTATGATAAAATCATTTGTAACCACTGACTGGCGCATAAAGCTGAGCACCCCTCGCAGCCTGCCACCCCGGGCCATGGCCCTTTTGGCACTAGGGTAAATACGGCCCCGAGGGCAATGATTATACATTGAGCCTTAACTGAGATTGAAGACTAAGGTCTGAGGACCACTTGGATGACGAATGTCCTTAACGACATGAAAATCCTTGGCCTTACAAAAGATGACACAAAAAAACGGAACACTTGGCGCCGCATGATTAGGAAAACTGACCCCGAGTAACGGGAAAGAGCGAGGATAAAGAAGAAGACAATAAGAGTTTTCTAATTCAGTTTCCGACATCGAAATAATTTAGTTATGTAGTCAGCGAAAACAGAGTGCCGCAATTTTTTTAACTATAACATACAGAAGTACGTTATTAGTGGCATAGAATTGGGACTTCAAAACAAGGCAGAAATGCAGCTGGCGAGTGGAGCAAGCCACGCAATTTTTTAAGACCCCAAGAAACAGGAGAGCTTAATTTAAAACACCGAATAAGCAATGTTAAAACCAGATAATACGAATACTTCATAAGAAGCACAGAGTTTGCGACTTCAAAACAAGGTAGAAATGTAGCTGGCAAACGGAGCAAGCTGCGCAATTTTTTAAGACTGCAATAAACAGGAGCCCTGAATGTAAGACACCTAGTCAGCAATATAAGCACCTTATCAAAATAAGCTTGAAATGTAGATGACGAGTGGAGTAAGCTGCAATAATCATGAAAGATAATCCTGGATCATAAAGGCGGAATTAGGTAGGACAAGGATGTATGCAAAACCGACGAGTGGAGCGAGCTGCAAATTCTTTTCCAGTAATTAAAATTTAATTTTCTTAAAGTAGGTACATAAATGTAACGAAGGCAAAAAAGTCCGAAAAAGTCCGAAAGACCTCATGATCTGAAAAAAGTCCGCCAAGACCCGGAAAAGTCTGAAAACGGACCAAATATTCCGCGCAGGCAACGCTGGTTTAGACTGACAGTTGACATTGACATAGACAACAAAGTAGATAAGACAAAAACATTTGAAATTCTTGATATTATTTTGACGTTTTGATAAAAAAAAACAATACGTGTATACTTGCTTGTGTCAACCCATCGGAAAGCTCTAAAAGAAGAAGAAACAAACACGCTATCCGCTTCGAGTAAAATAAGATACTCTTACCTGTGTAAGTTCAGCCAAAATTAATTAAATGCCCAAATTAGGGTTGTGTCTGGTTTCCTTCATAAGTACTTAAAACACTAAACGAGACACCACCCTAATTTGGGAGAATACATTAGGCACAGATTATTGTTCAAAACGCGCCCTCCCATACTAAACCTCCTTGGCCCGTAGTTCAGTACCTACTTGTTCTTGATGTTGGTCCGGGCTTTTCAGTCGTTAAGCCATGTCGGAGGCCTTCGGGCGGCCTAAAAACTCCGACACCAGAGTTGGTCACTAGCTCATACGAAGAAGAAGAAGTACCTACTGCGTATTATGATTGTGTGCATACCTAGAAATCAAAATCAGTGCATTCTTATACATGCAAATAGCGACCAACAGGCCTGAGTTTGGCAAGTTTATTGGTGCTCACATAGGTAGGTATCTATAAGATTAGAAGGTTTATATAACTTAGAGAATACCTATTCCAAATTATATGAAAAATTGACGACCGAGGGAACACGGTGCTTTTGTTTTTAGGCACCTACTTAGGACTTAGTTCTTACATTTATTCACAGGAGAAACTTTATTGTTTTCTGCGAAGATGTTGACTTTTATGTAATAGGCCACGGGGAACTTCCAATATTCTGTCGAATTCTACGTTATTGCGCCATAAAAGACGTTTAGATGCTGTTCTCTGATCAAAGTAAACATCATAAAACGATTCTACGGGTCATTAAAGTCTTCCCGCAAACGGAATTGCCGCACGTTGAAAACGTCTTTCGTTCGAACCCGAAATAAATAAGTATCAATGATTGTGAATAGGAACAGATTTAGATGGTTTGACAAAGTTGCGATAAAAACTATCCACAGTAGGATACCTACTAGGACCTACTTTGTGGTAAAAGGACTCCATTCTAAGTTTAAAAAGTATAAGTACTTACCCTACCTCTGCCTACCTGTGGGTAGGGCTCATGTACAGCATCATTTAGATAGGAAGGTAAGGCATACGTAAGGTGAACCCAATGGGTGAACGACATGAAACCATATAAGATAACAGATACCTTGACAAACTGTCAAAATTATAAATTAGGCGACGACAATTTTTCAGTTTTCAGGGAAAAACGAGGCGTCGCGTGTCGCGGCGTCGGTGGTTAGTATGAACTGGTACAGCCTGAGGCCACAACACAGCGTTGCGTCACATTGTAAAGTAAAGTAAAGTAAAAGTTACGCAAGGTAGGTACTTTGTGTGTGTTAGTACATAAAAGATACGGTAGTATCTTATGTATACCTATTATACATACTTTTGTGATAGTACCTACTAAAAAGTTATATATTAATTATAGTCACAAACTATTTATATTCAAAGTTTCATCCAAATCAGTTCAGCCGTTACACACACACACACACACACACACACACACACACACACACACACACACACACACACACACGAACTTCGCATTTATTAATAGCGTGATGTAGCGTGTGTGTGTATGTGTAGGTAGTTATTATGTAACATCTCTACGGACTACAAACCGAAGTTGGTACAGACAAACAAAACACAACTACTCGTACATATTGCATCACGCGACAGATCCCAAATCGCCTGCATAACTTGCACAGTTCTCGAAGTTACGTTTGTTGAGATACAACACAAGTACTAACATGTCTGGAGTGAACTTCTCTGACAGTTGTACTTGAGTGTACCTACCTACAGTACCTACTTTGAACTATCCGGAATTACGGATGCTGCTTCCGATTGTGACTTCCGATTAGATTGCACCTCTACTTCCGACGAAGGTAATACCGGACGGGGATCAGGAACAACAGATAATGTATCTTGTTTTGTACATAAAACTGTATTCCTTACTAATATTAAGTCTATTCTGAAAGTGTACCTACTGTTTTTTTATTTTCTGCTGTAAAATAAAGAGTTTATCTATCTATCCGTATTTGATTATTTGTTACGCTTTCACGTCCTAACTACTCGATCATCTTGATCAGATGAGGATATTATCAGGAGTAAAAAAAAGTTCCCGAGGGCTCCCGAAATAATTTTTCGCGAGCAAAGTGGACAAGTGGACTGACAGTCTAACTGACAATCAAGGTCCAGCATAAATCGTTATGCTACGTACGCACTGACAGGCGGCTTGCTTAGTGCCTAGAGCCTACTAACTTACATCTGGGGCTTGAAATTACAGGCAAAAGAGGCTTATCACCTTTATGCCTAATGTTGATGGACGCAGGCCGTTGCATCATAGAGCACGTTCCAAAAAAATATGATAATGCTTTTTGATAGGTAATGGTTACCACTTAACATCAGGTGGGACATGTGCTTGTTCCATCTTCAAGTAACATAAGAAAACAGCTACATATCGATAGTTAAGGAAAATGTCGAGAGTGCAGCCCCTGGTACCTCGCTTCGATATACGGTGGATGCACTGGGAGATGGTTTGCTTATTCAGTCACTAGGAAACTACGATCTTACTCGCCAGGTGACTTGCTATGCTCTAGGCACTAAACAAACCGCGTAGTGTGTGCGTAGCCTTATACTACGTACGTACTGATTGGCGGCTTGCTTAGCGTCTAGAGCCTAGTGACTTTCATCTAGTCTTCAACCTTTACCACCTTTACTTACACTACACGCCAGGTGCTCTAGGCACTATAGCTACCTGTCAGTGCGAACGTAGCATTAGTTGCATAGTGTAGGAATGCACTAATTAAGGATTTTCTGAAATGTATCTCCTCAAGGGGTGTAGGGAATAAATTAATAATAATAATAATTAAGCTGGACACTATCACACAGCTTCGTGTAGCCCCAAACTAAGCAGAGCTTGTTTACTACATGACTGATGAACTACATAGATAATTTTTTTGTAAATACATATATATTATACATAGAAAACATCCAGACCCGAAACAAATATTTGCAGAATGTGCAAACATTTATCTCGTGGCGGGAATCGAATCCGCAACCTTCTGCATCTCAGGCGGGCCTTCGCTCACTACGCCACGAATGAGGTCGTCAAACCTTTAACGCGAACAAAATCACTAGTAAATAAATAAATAAAATAACGCTGATATTATCCTAAAGCATGATCCAGCCCCAGCAATCTAAGTACAGCTTATATTATGGGAACCACATAAATTATATACAACTTAAACATGAACGCATTAACGCTTTGAATGTTGAAAACACAACGGCGCTCCTTCAAGAGCTCACACTTTTTATCGGGGTACCACGCGAGCGAAGTCGCAGGCGGAAGCCTAGATTAATTCAGTGTTTTAAACTCATTAGTAATAACAGTATAAAAGTTAATATATAGGTTAATCAAGGTCATCAACACTTCGACTCCACCATTTTGGTTTAGGAAGTGTGGCTATGAATCAAACGTTAGTTCTTTGCTCTATCTTCAACTTCGAGAGCAAATACTCTCGAGTCTTTGGGTATTGCTCTGAGTACGATCCCTATAAGGGTTGAGTTCGCAGGGGCGTTACAATGTCCAATTTCTTGGTTACGATGGTAGAGTCCCATGCTGGTCCGGAGAATATGGTGTCTCCAGGAGCTGGCGAGGTACAGATCGCCTCATTTACCCTTGAAAAACTGTGACAAATTTGTCAGTTTTGAAAACGAAGTCAAGATCCGTTGTGTACGTTGGCAACGTTGGTTTAAAAATTCGCCGGTTCTTTACGCATAAGGACTTATTAATTTAATCTCAGGAGCAACAGCCGGCTTTACTATTTATGCAAACACACCACACACCCTCACTCACTCACACACAACTTCTATATAGGCCCACCCAACCCCGTAGTACCTTGTAAAATGTTCTCTCTTTTAAGTATAACTTTATTTGATTTTTTTGTGTTCAAAATTAATTCTTTTGATTACTTTATACTTAATAGTAAAATGCTATTACTGAGCATTCATGGAATATCGTGCATTGTATAACTTGTACTCCGAGTCGGAAAACACAAGCTTAGCTTGTGTTTCTGGCAATTTTATAAATTATTTTTAGGAAACGAACTTACAGTTAAACAGCAATATAATCTTGGAATAATCTTTTTGCCAATAAACTAATTAGATTTTGATTTCATGTACCAAATACTTCTAAAATCGCCACTAATTTCAAATTCTCTCTCAGTTATAGCCCATTTAAGTTGTTAGGTGTAGATAGTGAAACTGAAATTGAACTAACAGTTCGGGACTTAGTCCTTCGAGCCGGATTAATCTGCATCGGAGAGCTTTGATGGGCTGCGGTTTACTTCAGATAGCCTTTTATCTTTTAACAAGCTTCTGCTATATTTGACGACCTCTGTGGCGCAGTGGGCGAAGGCCCGCCTGAGACGCAGAAGGTTGTGGGTTCGATTCCCGCTGCTGGACAAATGTTTGCATGCTCTGCAGATTTTTGTCTCGGGTATTGGTGTTTTCTATGTATGATAAGTATGTATAAGTATACAAAAAAAGTATATTATATACTTTTACTTTTATCAATAATGTGGCTCCCATATCAGAAGCTCTGCTTAGTTTGGGGCTACATGATGGTATGTGGTAACGTCCAGCATTATTTACTTAAATGTATTTATATATTAGTTCTCAAATTATGTGGTATCTACTAACCATTTGAGAAGTAATTAATCTCACTCTATGTTTGTACTTTCTGCACTTAGGTAGGTGGTTTTGAGACTTTGGTAGGTATGGGAACTTGGTGCTGGGACGTTTGATATGCAAATAAGTAGGTTTCTCTACTGTGATTTATTCAAGGTAATATTTTGTGATCTAGTATTTTATTATATACATTTTCTTCGTTTTTAATGGTGGAACAGAAAAGCTCATTCATTAAAAAACTAATTATAAATATTAATCATAAGGTTTTTCCGAGTTTCTCAGATGGCCACTTACATATTCAACTTTGTAAAACGTTTTTAATATGGTATATTTCTAGGCATCCAAGAAATCACTTGAACAAAAAAACTTACAAGTAATAGGTTGAATAGGTTAACTAAATAATCGAACTTCCGTCTTCACACGCAATAAGCAAAGTTCGAGTTGAAATTACTTTCAAGATTCCCTATTCTTGAGAATTTAATTTTGTCGGGAGTCTATTTCTAAAACTAGACACCGTGCTCCATTAGAGGCGGTGGTATTGGAGTGCGAGGGGGGAGGTGCTTCTACAAACAATCCTCTCGGATATTGAACGGGCGATGCGTTAGGAAATGCAGAGCTGCCGACCGGCTGCGTGCATCGGAACGTCGGCTCACGTCCCATTGCTTGGGAACCAAAGTGTGAAGATATGAACGATCTCGTTTTCATATCGTTTGTATTCATAAAATTTTCGAATTGAACTCGAGATTGCGAAATCGGAATACCGAGAGTATCGGCGGCGGGGGAATATTAAAACTGAGTTGCTTAGATGCCTGTTGCAGGGCGGGCGGGAGCCCCGTTACCTAACTATGATCGTATTACAGGCTTTGGAATTGCTTTTGGAATTGTTTCATGTAGTAGGTACGCTTGGGAATAGCCGAGTTCATCATATTCAACATAACAATCTGTTTTGCCTTATAATTTCGGTATTTTGTAAGGTCGAATTGCAATAGTGGTAACCTCAATGCTGACTCCAAAAAAAACGATCAGTTTGTCAGTGAGTCTTCAGTCACCATTCCAAATAATAACCACGAATCGTATGTGATATTCTGTTTATGAGGTCCCAATTTTCATCTCTCACCCGGAAACTAACGACATACGGCTTATGAGACTAGCCCTGGGCCCTTCTATTAGTTACAATATGGCTACACTTTCAGGGTAGGTACAGAGAAGGCGAGCGAAGCCATCTGTTGCGGTCAAGTGTTCTCCTACAAAAGTGGGATGAGCACCATCCTTCATGGACCAAATAAAACGGGAGCTTTGTGTAAAAAGTGGGAAGGCTTTTCAATATTACAACGAACAATGGGGATTTTATAGTGGAGCGGTAGGCAATTGTCCAGCAAGTTCATAGGTATTTGAAAACTTATAGAATGTTTTTATTCCATGGTTTAGAATTTGAATGATTTATCCCGATTGTTCAGTTGCAAGCTGTGACAACAGAGTTGGTCAACAGAGTGGAGTTGGTAATTACATAAATTATAAAGTTTATAAATTGATAAGAGAAAGAAATTAAAAGAGTACCTTAATCTCTTGATTAAGGTACTCTTAAGTTGGTCTTAAGTTGGTCTTGTAGTGGCTTAAAGTTTACCTACCTAGAAATGTTAGGTAAAGTATATAAGTTAAGGTTTTTGTAAATTGAAGCACGAAGTCTACCACCATCTTACAACAGCGCCCTTCTCCTAGTTAGGTTTAGAACCAGATTCCATACTATAAATTAAGGATTCCCAATGATAAAAACGACAACAATTTGTTCATAATGAATTAAACATTTTGTAATATCATATTTTTTTTAATAATTATATTTCTATACTATAGACTCTATAGAGCTTAGTCTGTACACAAAGTTGCTGATTTTGGTTTTCAAGCTGAAGAACAGATTTCAATCATGACGTAGGCAGGTAGGTTGTACATTTTGTTTTTATTTTTCTTAGAATATTGATATTGCATATAGGTAGGTTAATCTAATCTTCTTAGCCACTTGTGTCATAGGCTTACACTAACTCGATTTTGTGGTATATCCAAAGCTTTGACGTTGGATGTAAGCCAACATTGTCTGCACAGTTACATGCATACCCTCTTATACCTAATTGCCTGGGTGCAATCAACCCCAAAAGTGCTTTTAAATAAATGTAACTGGGCATAGTTACGAGAATATGAGGCTGTGACAGTTACCAGTATATTCAATTAGCTAACCATTTTCAGGTAACTAGGATAGTTGGTAAGTCACCTACACTGAGCTATTTTAGTAAATCTGAATTTACTAACATTTAATAGTAAACCTAGTCGTCAAAATAATCAAGAAGCTGTAATGACAATAAAAAGAGACGAAAAGTCAATTTTAGCTGCTTATCTATTATAAACAAGGTTTAAAAATGATTAGTTTTTTAACATTACACTGAAAAAAAGAAATAACCAAACTTTTTTGTTATTTCCAAACTTTGTTTAGCCATTATTAAACAACTATAGTTTTTTTACATTTAAATAAATAATGCTGGACTATCACTTAGCATCATGTAGCCCCAAACTAAGCAGAGCTTGTGTTACACCACATGATTGATATATTACATATTTTTTCTAAATACATACATATCATACATAGAAAAACACCCAGACCCGAGACAAATATCTATTAAATTTTTCATTATGAAGTTCCAGAATGTCTGTTCACCAGTTCATTTTGACACGTTACGTTTAATGAGTGGAATCTTTATCGGATTAAGTGTTTAATTTAATTTAGTTTATAAATTAATGTTGTTCAGTCTCTTTGAAAAAAAACGGTATTAAATAAACTTATTGACTCAAAGGCAGAATGCACTCAGAAAGGTTTCCAGAAAATCTGCCGTTTTAGGAGTGCAGCGAGGATAAACTTCCATGTAGACGAAGTCGTAGGGAATAAGGTTGTATCTATTAGTTCTTTCGTGTTTGTAAATTTGATGTAATTTCAATGAAAGCAACACAACAAACAAAACTTACTTAAAACACTCTCCTTTTAAATATTTTCTAGAATGTCTACAAAATCGACACAATTCAAACCAAAGCTCGAATTTTGATTTCTCGTTAAAAATATTTCAAAGGATGGTAAACGTTTTGCGTTTCTCAAAGAGAATCGTCACTGAAACAGGACTAGTGCTCGAGTGAATTGTGCCTTGCATATCCCAAAGGCATCATTCAGACTAGCTTTGATGATTGGCTTTCTCTTTTAATTTATTTAGGGTTACGTACAAAAAATGAGGGGTTTATTTTTATATACTTGTTGCTGAATACGTATGAAAAATTTATCTGAATCAGAGCAATCATCAAACCTACCAGTGTTAGTGCGTACTTCAAATATGTTAAAAAAAAACAGTTCACTCCATTAGTAGTCTTGCTAAATAAATCGAATGAATTATGTTATTAAATCTGTATTGATAACATAAGTTCAAATTCTAGAAAGACAGGTAATTTGTATTTTAGTCTAGCCGGAGCTAAGCGATGAGAGATTGTTAGGTAAGCGATGATAATAGCGTATTTCATGTTTTCATATGAATTCGGTCTGCATTCAGCCTAAGCGAGTGAATTTTCCAGTGTTAAGGAGTGGTACGTTGGAGACCCGCCAGATGGCTCTCGTGAGGAGCACCCTCCGACTGACGCTAATTGCGACAAACTCTTCCATAATTATCATAATTATGCGAATTTATTGTCAACGATTCATTTGTACCGTTGTAAAGTTACTAATTAAGAAATATCTTGGGCAACTCTAAGTCGTTGCACTTTTAGAACGGAGCCGTTTTTCTTTTTATAAAATCGTCTGTTTGGATAATATTTACTCTAAGGTAGTAACGCAATCAAATAAAAGACGTTATTATTTTGGCATAGAATACAAACTTCAAAAGTACAATCAAATCTATCCCAATTTACCACCCTTGTTACCGTATATACTACCTATTCTAATTGGAAACCTAAAGGACTATATGCTCCATATTTTACTGAATTTTCAAGCTATAAAGTTGGTACCTACATACCGTAGTGTCGTTACTCGAAATTACAGTTTCAATGAATCAAATCGATACAAGTAACAAGTACGGGGTTTGGGTGGATTTATTTGTATATAAATCAGATTATCGGCGTCTTGAGCGCATTGCTTATGCGGAATTTATGCCAATCTACGACTAACAAACAACATTCAGGCTTTGCTAGACAAATAAATTAAAGATAACAAAAAGTTACCACAGAATTCCGTGGTTTACCTATTGTCAATACGTACTCGAATAGGTACTTACTTACCTACCCTAGAAAAGAGGTGATTAGGCAATGATTAGGGCGATCACGAATATTTTAACCTGATGCATTACGAAGTATTTTTCCAATAATAAAGCGTTATTTTGAATCTACGCTTTTTCATTGGCAAACATTTTACGAATGCTTTTTCGCTAGTCTTCGTTATAGAGCCTCTGCTTTCTATGTAAATGTGAGTTTTGGAAATAAGCCAGGAAGTCTCGATCTCTCGGCTGCCCTTTTTCACCACTACAAAAATCATAATCTTTGCTGTTTTTAAACCTCGACGCAAAAAGAGGGATTTAAGTTTGACGTGTGTATCTGTGTCTGCCTATAGCATCGTAGGTCCTAAACGGATGAACCAATTATGATTATGTATTTTTTGTTTGAAATGTGACTTGATCAAGTGTTTTTAGCTATGATTCAAGAAAATCTGTTCAGCCGTTGGAATATCATCAGCTCTTTTCTTGTTAATAAAGGGATCAGAGCAACTTCTAGAGGTCTCATCGATCGAAATTTTGTATTCTGTCACATCAATGATATTGCCAAAACACCAACCTTGTCTTGCTGCACATAATCTGGAATCGCAGGATACCCAATTCCTCACAAACTTACAGCTGAGGTATCGTTTTTGGGCTTATTGGAATAGTCTCCATGAAAAGGTTTCAAGTAGATTGATTGCTAAGACCAAAACAATAATTAAATCAAGTAATAAATTTAAAACAGATCCTAATTGTTAATGGAGTAGAAAAGAGTGAAATGAGGCTTTTATGTTGCGGTATTATAAATTTTGAATTTATTATTCGTTTTATTGATTGTATTGGTTTTAGCAAGTTATCGGGAATGACTGAATATTGAATAGGTTCTAGGTACCTAATGAATAATAATAAAGAGAATGGATAAAGATAAAGAAACATATTATCACAAATTATATATATATATATATAAATATATATAATATGTAAATAATGATAGGCTGAGTGTCGATTTTCGTAAGGCTGCTGGTAGAAGCTGGATGCGTCGAGCTCAGAACAGGGCACAATGGCACTCATTAGGGGAGGTATATGTCCAGCAGTAGACTGCTATTGGCTGATGAATGACTTAATAATGGACAAATGTTCAAGCTTCTTATAATCTACATCAGATACATATTATAGACAATATTATATGTCCAAGAGGATCGTTTCGCAGCGGAGCGCGCATCATTGTTTGTCTTATTTTTTCACATGTACATGATAAAGGATCATAATTTATCTGTCTGTAAATATAAAAGAGAAGGCCCTTTTATGGATTCAACGCACAGCTACTTAAAATAAAAAGTTGAAGCTTCCTTTTATAGCAAAACCACCGAATAAGAAGGGATTTTTTGAAATTCAACCCCAAAAAGAGTTAACGGGGGTGACAAAGTTTGTATGACGGTCTACTGAAAATAAATAAACACTTATTTCAGGATTTTTCGCAAATAAAATTCTAAGGGATGGGTTTGGAAACGGGTTTGTAAGAGGGAATATCTTTACTTTTTATATTAACTTGAAATTATTATACTGAAAATAAAAAATAGTTTTTTTTTC
Organism: Horisme vitalbata; assembly: GCA_951804965.1. Taxonomy (NCBI): domain Eukaryota; kingdom Metazoa; phylum Arthropoda; class Insecta; order Lepidoptera; family Geometridae; genus Horisme; species Horisme vitalbata. The sequence goes on along the minus strand of OX638091.1, from coordinate 25,905,896 downwards.
ACGCAAAAAGCGCTGAACCAATTTTAATGAATTTCGGCCATAGATAGATGGGACCTTGGAGAAGGACATTTGTAGCGTTTTAGTGTAGTGAAAAAAAAATCGAAGAGGGTGAGGTGATCCTCTATGGATGAAAGTTTGCATGGGAAACCAATGATTTCTCAAGTTAGGTATATAACTATTCATCATACATATATTTTTAACCGGTTGTTGACTTGGCGACCAACAGGAACAGGAGCGGGAATGGGAACGAAAAAGGGAGTGAGAGCGGAACGGGATTGGGTACGGGTAGGTTGGTAATGTAGTAATATGTAGGTAGGCGAGTAATATTACCTGTGTCTGACAATAGAAAATTACCATGTTTAGGAAAAACTTTACGTCAATCACAAGCTAGATATGCGTAGAAAACGTATTAACGCAAATTAAGTTGCGAGCAGGTCATTGGGGGCGTGGTACCCCGAAGTAGCGGGCGGAAGCTAGTAGTAAATTAAATAAATAACTAGGCTGATTTTTAACACAGATTTATACAGTAAAATACAAAACCTATAATACAGTATTATAACAAGTAGTCCGTGCTATTATTAACTAATTCGCTATTTGAGAAAGTATTTTCATATCTCATGATTTGACATACCAAGCTACATGATTTGGTTTATCATGTTTTTTTTATATAGGTAAGTACTTACGACAGTAACATCTAAAATCAATAGACACTCAGGTAATTAGACATGAGATTTGCTTACCAATATAATGTATTATATTATTATTTAATATGGCATTAAGCATGAATAATAATCAAACACTTCTTCATTTTCTGATCAATGGTACCTAGTACCTACGATTAAGGTATTACTTTAGATTTTTAGTATCATGTTTTGACTTTGTACATTATTTAAGAGTCAAATCAAGTAACATTTACGCTGCGTACCGTTCCAATATTTCATGATACCGTTTATGGTTATTATTATACACTATTCATGTAAGTATAACGCTGCGAGTGCTGTATTACACACCGCCGTAACTGCTGCAGGATGTGCTCTCAGGCAAGGTGCGTAGCGTCATATCCAAGGCCCGCAGTCAACCTGTTAAACATCATATTTTACTGAGTACACCTTTGTAAGTGCGTTGTAGGTATCTCTAGCATTAACCCAGGTTTGTGTACACACAGATCCCTTACAAAGGTGGCACGAGCGTGCTTACGGTTAACCGATATCGTTAACCATTATCGATAGACTCAAGTAATTTGTGCATCCACTCAGCAGCGAGATAAGTTACCTATTATAGAAGCTACACGATAGGTAACTATATAACGTATAATTTATAATTATAGTTAGTCCCTAATTAGTGTTTAAAGGTTTATATTTAAGGTATTAGCTTCCGCCCGCGCCTTTATAAAATATAGTCTATGTCACAAATTATGTACCTATATTACAAGCAAAGAAATAGGACTAAAGCATAGAAGAAGTCTTAAAATTCATTTATGCTATGAACATTAACTCATACAGCTCATCTCTACTTTCTTATGTACATATATGTTAGCTAGAAAGAGATGCATACTTTATCTCAATGCGATTTCTGCGACTTCGTACGACTTCATACTAGGGCATTTGTATGAACCTGCCATTGATATATATTGTTACTAACTCGATGGAACCTGCATAGAAATTTGTTCGAGCGCCCTGGTACGATTAACTTTTTGAAGTCGCGTTGATATATGTATTCATCCCTTTCTAACTGATGATATTGGACATAAGAATCAGCCGTATTGAATTTTAAGAGTTTATCTCGGTTGTCTTCCTATATCTGATATTCCAAGTTTCATCCAAATGCGCAACATCCAGCCGTATAAGAGGTGAGTGAGACAGAAATACTTGGACACACACCAAACTATCGTGTTTATAATATTAGTGTGATAGTTTATATATATGTTAGGTAAATCAATATACCTAAATTATACTGCTCACTTGTCCAAAAGTAGCAATCTTTTTATATATATTTTTTAAAGTTTATATAGCTTATTTAAAAGTATTGTTAGAGATTATTTCCACCTGTACTTTTGGAAGTATTTCCATGCAAAACGTCCATGGATGATGAAACTTTGGAAACTTAGAATGGTATTTTGTTGATATCACATGCATCGAAATTGAAAAAAGAAGAAAAGAGCAAAATTAAGAAGAAAAGTTGTAGAGTCAACTAAGTCCCTAAAACTTTTGTAGCCATAAGTACGTATCAACTCCTTATTATAAAAGTATCAACTTTACATTAATCCTGAGGGACATCCATTCAGTTTAGACGTCCTTTCGTATACTAAGATAGTTGTGTAGCCTGTGGTATAACGGATAGGGTAGTCTGTACGCGAGACTCTCCCGCTGCAAACTTGAGTGGCCAACTTTGTCGGCCACGCGGCGAAACTTCGTTTTTCATTTAATTTGCCCCAAACGAGTGCAGCTTACAATATTTTCAACGCTCGCAACTTTCGAGTCGGTCCTTCGTTATAAATTTCATAGTTACCCGCGGCCCCGTTGTTGCCCGTACCTTAACCATCACTTTTAAACCACCCCCGACTATAATGAATTTAGTGCCTCTAATGTCAAGAAACGCGGTGTCGACAGTTTTCAACTAAGTTCCTCGCTGTTTCTCAACTTTTTCCTGTTTCTAGCTGTATTTGATTTTATATTTCAGCCTTTCAACAGTATTTTATATAACCTAGCTTAAAACGTGACATAAACCACGATATCTAGTCACAACATTACTGCATTTATTTTATGTTCCAATAAATCTGGCGACAATCTGTAGACGCTGAGTTGCGACATAGCAGCGAACGGTTTTCAATAAACAAGCTTAGAGCTGTGAAGCGTGAGCGCACGCTTCGATACCTACGTCTGCAAGCGGCGTGCGTGTGCAGTTGTCGATTCGTATGTAGAGCGGATCCGAGCCTTTTTCGCGTAGCGGAGACTCCGGCCTCTGATAAGGAGTGATCTGCGGAAGACAGCAAGTTGCATCGTGCAGCAGACGCGATCGATATTGTAGCGGGTGGCCCCACGCCACCCCCTCGAGCCAGCGACTGAAACTTTCGCGATAAGTACGGAACTAGCGCGTGGCGTACGCAATGCAATATTGTTAGCCGGTTACGAGTCTGAAACAGCGGATATTAAGGCTACAGAGACTCCACCGTACCGTTTTTACATTGTGCCCTGAGCTTGAAATGAATGCGAGCTGCGGTGTATTGTATTAATTTTTATTATCTACGCGCGCTCGGCGAATGCTTCCTGTGGTTACTTAGTATTACTGTAGTTGAGGGAATAGAAAAGTTTTATGCTATAGCACAGAAAACGCAGTTAGGTATACTATGTTTTATATACTTAGTGTGACAGAGCTATTTACAATCACTAAGGTTATAATGTGTTTTTTAAAGCCAGTAGTTAAAGACGGGAAACATTTATCTCATTCAAAAACTTCTATAACTTACGAAAGTGTAAATGCAACTAAGTGGCACTGAACTTAGGAATTCTCGGCTCGATCGTTCGCTTATTCACGGTGCACATTATCACCTGCCGTAAAATGGCGTAAAATAGCGCATATTACGACAATAAAGCATTTTAATAGCAAAGAAAATTCGAGACGTTCTTGCACCTACGAGTTTTGCAAGAAAGTTGCGCGGTCGGACGGTACAGCGAAGTTCCGGACATGCCTCTCACATCCATTCGTAGGGTCACCATTTGGTGCAGCTAGAATAGCTTAAAGATGTTAATTATGTCACAACACACTTACTCGTATATGTGTGAAAACGCTAGCCGCCATGCTGCTCAGCTCCTGACCTCACTGCGCTAGTAAACAACACGATTTTGCAAAGGATTAAATTATGTTAGATTACTATCGAAGTGACGTGAACGTGGATGTTTTTTCTGTGTCTATGGGTGTAATATGAGTATCTATGTATGTTTGTCAGTCCGTAGTACCCATACTACAAGCTCTGCCTAGTTTGGGATCAGTTGACCGTGTGTGAGAGGTCCCGTGTATTTATCTTACACATAATTTTTGTTTATGTTTATTTAGTAATAAGAAACAAGAGTTTAGTAAAGTATTCAAATAAAAAGTATGGAGCTCTAAACTATTATTTTCATTAAACCGAATGGTGACCCTATTTCTGCCTCCTACACAGATGTGACAAAGTTTATTTTATTTCTTTTCATCTCCGTTCGATATGTTTGGGTTGTTCGGTAACTGTAGGCTTTGATACCATTTCTCAAATTACGTTATTGAAAATGTATTTAAAATTTTGCCATACATGGCTTCCTTTTCGTTTAAGCTAGTTGGCCAATTCTGTTGTAGTTATTAGGCCGCCTGAAGGACTCCGAAGCCGCGACCAACATTTTAACTTGCCTTCCGAAGCACGGAAGTGGTAATTTAAATCTCAGGTACATACAGTATACATACCTAACCGCACTCTAGACTGCACAACTGCACATTCTAGAGATTTTTTTTGTTGTGAAAACGTTTTACTGAATCCATTGGATGAATTCTAGCCCCATTATAGAGAAAGTGCACTCGTTAGCTAAAATATAGCCATATAAAAAATGGCATACCCAATACATTCAGAAAATGATTCGAGCTCAACTCTATCTCTAAAATTTGCTATTCGATGCAGGAAAATACACATTCACCAAGATACACGATCTTCCGTTATTCGAATTTCTTTCAGTTTCTTTTAATACTCAGTTTAACTTCAGAATAAAATAACTCCTAAAATTAACAATAGAAAATGAAGTCTTGAAGTAATTTTATAATGTAAAAAGGAACTCAGAATCTTTTATTAGTCATATTTCATTATCATCCGCATTATACATACGAAAGTTAGTTTGTTTATTTCTTTCAAACCTACCGGGTACCTTTCATTCAGAAAAAAAATTGTTCCTTAGGGATGGAAAAACAACTTTTGAAATAACTTTTAATGCGATCGAAGCCGAAGCTAGTGAATAATAGAATCTTAAACCACACTTAGGTATGAATATACATCTTAAATCTTGAAAAAAAACTCTGCTCCATCAAAAACTAAAGGAAACATTAAAAGCCACAAGTAAACTGTTTTGTAACAGCAGATGGGCGCAATTACAGTAGGTACACGGTAATGTCGCACTTAAAAACGTTTTAGTGTGTTATTAAAATTTGTTGCAGTTTCAAAATGAAGATAAAAATACAAAATGCAGATTGCAATTTAAATGTGCGTTTTAATTCCAACGTTATTTGGAAGATTTTTAATATATAGACAGAAACATTTTATTAATATATTATGTTAGTGATATTTTAATTAAGAAAAAAATAATAATATGAATCTTGCTAAAATGATAGTTCAAACTAGTACCGATGGTTTTTATGTACCTATTCCAAGATTGTTTATTTTTAAAACCTATGCACTAAGGATCAATGTACAGACTACCAGTTTTAGGCTTTACCAGGCTTTACCAGTATTTCCTACGAGAATATTACTAAGTAATATGATTTCAATCTCGTGATGAGCTCCATCCTTCACTGATCGACTTTCAACAGCCGATTGGCTTCTTGTAATTAAAACTTCCTAAAGTGCGGAACAAACCGCTTCCCTTCCGGCAACTACCTAAGAACCTACCGGAAAAACGTAAGGATCATGAGTTCTTGACGAGATGTTAATAAATGGGGCGCTTACACCTCATAATTGGGAAAAAGTGTCGCGTAGTCTTCTCAGTTACAGATGGGAATAAATCTTTATGTAGACGGGATCACCGGCTTCTACGGTGGAGTAGTAGCGAGCAGATGTAGTAGCTCATGTCCATATTTGTTCCTTCTTCGTATGAGCTCTGGTGTCGGAGTTTATAGGCCGCCCGAAGGCCTCCGATATGCCTTAACGACTGAAAAAGCCGGGACTAAGCAACACTCCGCACGGTAACTACTTGGATGGGTGATCGGCTAAAAACGCCGAAGTAAGCCACTTCATGAGCGCTTCATTCTATTTATTATTCCATTTATATCCATATAATACCGTTCTCTGTATATTATTACTTAGTTTTAGAAATATCCTACTTTCTACTATCCGACTATAATATTATAAATGCGAATGTTTGTGAGTATGGATGAATGGTTGAATGTTTGTTACTGTTTCATGCAAAAACTACTGAACAGATTTGGATGAAACTTACAATATACATAGTTTGTGACCTGGATTAACACATAGGCTATTTTTCATCTCAGTACCACGCGAGCGAAGCCGCGGGTGGAAGCTAGTATTATATATTCCAACTACACTCTTTTAATATGCATAATATGCCGAATGATAATATGTAGAAGTTGCCTACGATCTGGAACATCAGAAAATACAATATAAATACACCGACGGATGTATAATAATATTATGCCCTATATATACTATACGCTACAGCTAACGAGATACGTAAACGCAACTTCGTAGCTAATATTAAAAATGCAAAAGTGAGTTTATTTGTTTGTTTGTAACGCTTTCATAATTTAGCTACTCAACCGATCATCATGAAATTTCGCATACACGTTGTCAGGGGTACAGAAAAAGACATAGGGTAAATTTCACCCGGAAAATAATCGAGCGAGACCTCTAGCTAGAAGAAAGCTTGAAGCTAGTACATTATAAAAAAAAACAACTTGTATTCGAGTGCTACGATGCTTCGTAGTATTCTTAGGAGACGCGTAGAGCTATTTCTCATTATTAGCCAATCCTCAGCACTGAAAATTTAAATCCGTTTCCTTTTAGGAAAAGATTCAGGTTATTGCGTACTTGCTTAGACTATGTCGGAAACCTCCAGGCAGCCAAAAACTCTTACACCAGAGTTGACCATTAGCTAATACGAAGAGAAAGATAAAAATGAGTATCCATGATTTTCTCCGTAGGCTTCAGATATCATCAGGGGGTATTTTCAAATATTTGAGAAGTTCCGAGTCGATTCCATCAGAGACGATTTAGGCGGAGTTATATGATTGTGTCGGGATCAGCTTTGTTGTGACACGCCATCGTATCGTAGCGCTCATCACTCTTTAATTCAATGGCTTCTGGAATAGTTTTCCATAATTTGGCCAGTATCGTTCATAATAATATGAGGTAGCATAGTACAGTTCATGCGGCCGATAGAAACCGATGGAGGCAGATAGTGAAGAGACTGCACCAAACGAGTCACGATCCTCAGAACTGAGGGAACCGTCCAGCCGTCCAGTCTTCAGTCAGGTCGTGATCTTCAGAAACTCTTTTGAATTTAAAAATCTAACAGAATTATAATAGAATTAAAAAAACTGGTTCGAACGTTGAAAATACCCCTAGCTTCTCGTAGTTAGACAACTGGATCGTCGGGTACTCTATGCCCACAGTGTCAGTTACTTATTCAGGGCACGCGCTTTCTGTCCCCCGAATATAAGGCCGAGCCCATTTATTGCACATCGTGTCGGCCCGCCGCTAAAGATGTTCATACCACGCTTAATAATTAATGACTACGCAAATTTTAATTATGCGAGTTCCAGTGTAAATATAAATTCCTAAGAGGGTGTTTAGATTACGAAGAGCTTGCAGATATCATGTTGGTACTCAGTCTGGGGATGTGGTTTCGTCGTTTCGCAAGGTTTATCGCACGTTTATATATCTACTTTAGTCGTTACTTGGTCAACTATAATACAAAGAGTACGTTTTGCTTCCGTAGAGAAAACAATTATAGTGACTTATTGTAGAACATGAACTATATTTAACTAAAATTAAGGTAGTTAATAAATAAAGGCATTTTTATTTTGTACGTTATCACACAGCATCATGTAGCCCTAAAATAGACAGAGCTTGTTTCATGGGGACCACATGTGATTGATATACTACACATATACATATATTTCATAACAACAACATGTATACGGGTGGAAACGTATGCATTTTGTTGAACTTGTACTGAAAATTATGTAGCTGAAAAATAAAAACACCATCACAAATTGTCACAAACGCCTTGGCGTTTTCTGCGACTTATGTCGCATAATAAATAGGAGTGCTCATTGTTCACGTTATGTGTTCACATATTATCAGAAGGGGACATCTCATCTTGTATTCATTTCACATGCGAACACTCCGTGAAATGTGACTGGTAGGTATATATTTAAAGATGGTATAGGTAGGTATCGATATGACTACATCGCAATCAAATTTTAATGTAGGTATTTTATAACTAGCTTCCTACAAGGGAGGCCCAACTGTTGGTGTTAACGATGATGAAAATGTATATTACGAAGGTACAGACAGCATTTCCCTTGCCTTAAGTTTTTTTTACACACAGGCAACTGATCTCAAATTAGGCAGAGCCTGTGTCATGGGTACCAGAGACTTTTGAAGCTCTGAAAAAACGAAATAGATTTTTATAAAATATTAAAAACAGAACAAACACCACACAAAAATGATTGGCTTAGGCGGGAATCAAACCCGCAATATAGAAGGCCGAGCTATAACAAATTGAGCCATGAGGCCAGTTTATGTTATGAGTGAAAGGTCCTTGAACCATAAAGATCGCTCAAAAACCAATAAAAAAGATAAGACGGATCTATAAATTTCCAACCCAAGAAAGTACCCCGATAAAACTTTGAAAGCTTCCTTTAAAAGTACACGTGGATTACCTACGTCTATCCCTGCTTCAAGTCCACCTGTGTTTGACAAATCCTGGATTCTAAGATAAATCATGTACCCTGAACGACCATTAGTTCTCTGGATAATACTTTTATTTTCAAATTTTATTTGAGTCTAATACTTTATACTTCAGTACTTTGTCTTTTACTTTAGGGAGGCCTATGCCCAGCAGTGGGCTGAAAATGGAAATGATGATGATGATGAATACTTTGTACTTTTATCAAAAATATTATATACAATTATTTTCTGATCGGAGCCTAGGTACTATATCCTATTACAGTCGTGCATAGCTATGTGTGCACTATAGCTATAGTGGGAGGAAGGGAACTAAGGGACACTAATACAACAAAACTAAGATTTTTTTTGCTAAATAACCTCTTAGTTTTGGAGACTTTCTGATTCTGCGTAGTCAATAAAATCATTTTATGGAATCTCTAAAGTTAAACATACTTTAAAGATAATCTATATCTTGCTGTATATATTAATAACCCAAAGGATTAGGACAAACCTCTTGACATCCAGCGTGGCACAGAGATGCTATTATATCAAAGTAGTCTCCAAAAATTTGTAGTTAATAAGTCTAAAAGAAAAATCTTGGTGATGTTGTATTAGTCAGAGTTTGGATTTTTTATTAAGTAAATTGATGATATTGGTGTACTAGTGTCCCTACTTATTTTGTCCACGATTGTATATGATCATCATCATCATCGTCATCATTTACATCAAGCCTATAACAGTCTGCTGCTGGACACATGCCTCCCCTATTGAGCGCTATTGCGCCTTATAAATAAAAAACAGTAAGTAAGGTAAGGAATGAGCATTATCTCGATGGGAATGAGTCTAGGAAAGTGCAGACTTTCTATCGGCCAATAGTTTCGTCCGGCTCTTAGGTAATCATATGATTAAGAGATGTATGCAAGTACGTTTATTACGTTTACGACGACTCGATATCGGCCGATATTAATTTTCAGTCTCCGAAAGCTCTAAATGTCTTCATGTACGTTTGATACCTACAGCTTCACGGCAGAGCTAAAAGTTCACACATACGTAGTTCTAAACCAGAAACAACATTCATGCTACTTTTTATCCGACAATCACGTGAGCGCAGCCGCAGGCGCATGCTCGTTTTGTGAAATGTGATGTGTGAAGATGTATCATCATCATCATCAACCTATCGCAGTCCACTGCTGGACGTAGGTCTCTCCCAAGGTTCACCACTGAGCCCAATCCTCGGCTCTTCTCATCCACTATCTGCCAGCTATATTCCGCAGATCGTCAATCCATCTAGCCAATGGACGTCCTACACTACGCTTGCCTAAACGAGGTCTCGAACCCAATACCCGTTTGGTCCAACAAAGATGTATGCTTGTTCCTTATTCACGCCAAAACTATTCAACGGATAGAGCAAAAATTTTGCACATATGTATTTAACAGAAATAATATTTTGTCTACTTTTTATCGATAGGCTTCTGCCTATAAAATATGATATGAGATCATCTCTCCAGAACAATTATGTACATGAGATTCTGGATTAAGATAGAACTAATACAAACACAAATAAGTAATGTAACTAATTGGATCTATAAGAAATACAGAAGGAGGTAAGAGTAGGTAGCTATGCGAAATAAAACAGATTTCATACGAGCAAGGAAAATTGCAAAGAGCACGAAAACGTTACGCAGGAAATAAAGAATCATGGACTAACTTTTATTTTTCCGGATATGTGAGCCTCTTTTTTGTTGCCGCTTACTTATGCATAGTTCCAGATAAGTTTGCATGAATATGTTGTATATTCCAGCGTATTCAGTTTCATATTTTATGGCACGAAAAATAAAATGTAGCTGCCTGTCGTCGATCCTGATAAAAATGCAAACCGTGGCCGCGGGCTCTCTTCTGAAGTTCTGACGCACTCTGAATATGGGTATCATGACGGAGACAAGATTACATTTTAAGGATGTTTGCTTTGCGAGACTGCAAACAATTTGCTTAACTTAGCGGGCTCTGTAAGAAAATATACGGGACAATTGTGTATACACTCGTAATACCCATTCGGGAGTCAGCCGGTGGGGTGGTAGCATCTATAGATAGTACGGCGCGTCGGATCTCACCTGACCGACAGGCGGTCGCAGGTAAACATTGTAACGTGACCCGCCACGTGCGAAACATGTGTCTTCAGCTTTGGATTCGCCGATGGCTTGAGCCTTCGCACACATTACAGATGCGAGCCTAGCGTTCTATCATAGCTTCTCGTAGAGTCGACACGCAATTTTAATGATTTTTACCCAGTTTTATTTTATTGAATTTCCAGCGGGGAAGCGCAGTTACGGAGTTGAGCCGGTGGGCGTGTTCCAGACAGTATTGATTTTGTTCTCTCTTTTCGTTCACGTGGTCGTGTTGCGTTGGTGTGAGAGAGAAGGCTGTTTTGCTTGGAGGCTGATGGCTCGTGTAGAGTTTCCGCGTAAAGCTGGTCGAGTGTCGAAAGGACGTAACTCCGGTATGAATGAAAGCGTGTTGCGATCCTGAAACGACGGCGGCTGTCGACGCTTCCGGTAAATCCGTTCTACAACTTCGTGCACTTAGTTTTGTACAAAACTGTTCCTATCGCTTTTAAATGTTGATAAATTTTGTTTCTAGTATCGGTACAGATATAGCGATGAGGTACCTATATAGCTAAAGAAGTAAGCCCGAGGTTTTTTTACTATTGTAGGAAATACAAACAGTTTGTACTAAAATTGATTGATGATAAAGTACAACTTAAATAACGCAATACAATAAACAACATAAGAGAAAGGATATCAAGTAAATTGATTACACTCCACTTCGTGAAACAACTTTCATATTCAAGACGTGTGGTAATACGCAAAGTATTAGCAAACAGGTTCACCCGCTCACCAAGTTAAATAGATTTACGAAAAAGGAATTTCCAAGAGTCTCTTTCTCCTTAAAAGTTAGGGTGTTGGAGTATTTTCACAAATATTGGTGTGAAGTGGTGAATAGCCCCGAGACACCGAACTTCGGGTCCAATACCGGGGTGTTCTCAACTCGTAAAAATATTCATTCGTGCGTTACGAGTCCCGACCTATTCGCGATATACGATTGCGATTCTTGTGAATAACATGTCCAAATGAGTTTTTTAAAGTTATTTCAACTGCTGCTTGTTGTTGTTGTTGTTATTTATGTTCATAGCATTTTTACACAACATCTAAGTAAATATTACATCGTTGATTTTTTTTGTAGATTTAAAAATATGCATTAGCTTAAAGAGGAAAACCAAAATCATCCTAAATGATATGCTTAGAGATAAATCCAACCTAATAATTTTAATTTTGTGATTGACCGAAGCATTAGAACTGTACAGTATACACTGTTCAAATATATAGTACATTGGGTATAGTACTCTATTATAGCTATCGCATAGTTTAAAAAAACAAAACCAGTTCCCCGCTTACCACATGCTCTTCATCAAACGCATAATCGATAATAAAGGTCCAATTTATCTCTTCTAGAGCTTCTTAATAACCTGCAAAAGTTAGTTGAAAAAATCAAGAAAAAAATATCTAAATAATTTAGTATCTAATTAGCGAACCTCCAGTTGAAGCAAATAAACCTTAGTAAAAATTACGAATTCAAATTATTAATTGCCTCTAAGGAGCAATTTACCGATTAATTCCGCTTGAATGAACACTTTGTATTGAAATGAGCTTTTACAAACGATTCGATTCCGCTAACTACCTGAGAGGTATTCTTTGTGGCTAACAATACTTCGCTGATAGCTCAATATAAATAGATGGGTTTGCAATTTGCCGAATGGAGACTCCTGTTCAGAATCTATTGTAACAGCAAAGATTCCATTAAGTTGTTTAAAGGGACGAAATATTTCATATTTTCAAGGAATTATCAATCATAAAGAATGACCAATTTATGTATAAAAATAATATAAATACATAATGTTGAACACGAACACATAGCATCAGTGACCCCAAACTAAGCAGAGCAGTGTATTATGGGAACCACATGACGGATATACTATACTTATGTATATTTTTTGTAAATACTTACATACCCTAGATAAATATTTGCAGATCATTAAAACTAATCATTATAGACTTGTGGCGGGAATTGAACCCACAACCTTCTGCGTCTCAGACAGACCTTCGCCCACTGCGCCATAGAGGTGGTCGTCATTGACACGAAATGATTGATGATCAAATGATTTGGTTATAAAAACATGTTTTATAATATTGATTGCATTCAGTTTGCTAGCTAACTGCGACCAAAGATTCATTGTAAAAAATGTTTCGTTCAATTCGCTGTTAAATCGTCAATAGTTCAAAACAGGCAACCCTTTGCTTATCGACATGCAGCATACGAAGTTGCATTTGGATTATTTTGGCACACTGTTTGCTTGCTGCTACAGGCGAGGCTATAGGCGAGGGGAGGCTGACTTATAGTGACCATATTTTATTGCTTTAGGAAGAATTTGTTTGGATTTATCAACCATAACGGCAGAAAATCAAATTAATATAGTTTAGTCCTCGACGCACAGAATCGACTTCCTGAATAGCTTGCATTAGAGATTGACCTTACACTAACATATTGATAGATTTACTGTTTACTTATACTTACTGTCAATACGTGTTTTTTTTTATATTTGCTTGCTATCTTTCTGATATAGTTACTGCTGTTATATATGTAGTTGCATTTAATTAATTAAATAAATAAATATCTTAAACTTGATTCCACCCACGGCTTTGCTCGCATGGTACCGGGATAAAAAGTCTATGCGTTTAAAGGTAAGAAAATATTTATATTCTAAGTTCGATCAAATCAGTTCAGCTATTTCGAATTTGAGAAGGAAGAAACATACAAATCAATGCAAAACAAGCAGATCCTCTTAAAAACTTCCGCATTCATAATATTAGTTTGATCTACCCCCTTACTAAAACGCTACTTAAATTTAGCCATTGTTTAATGTTATCCCTGTCATTGTTTGTCATTATCCAACGGTAAGAGATGGCAATACTTTAAGCATTGTTTAAGTTTTGACAGATTTTTATAAGCAAGGCCATTAGTTGTTAAATTACTGTGGTTTTATTGAAGCCAAAAAATATTGTTGTATCCAAAGCAATTAGTATAGGTGCAAGTTAAAAATCGCTGCTGGTAGTTACTAAGGTATTTCTAACGACCCGCATGTTTGAACCACAGACAGTTCTCAGAAAAGCGAAACGCCGTGTTACCCCATGCATGGAACTCTGTAAACATTCGAGACGAGACGAAATATATGTATTACCTACGTTTATAAATACGTGCAAAAGGTCGTCGAAACATTTTGTAGCCGTATTTGTTATAGCTATGTTTACACGGATCAAGGGATTAAGTATTCCGTCTGTAAGGAAATATGCTTTTTGATTGCGAATTTGTTTGTAAGAGACAATTTATTGCTTTTAAGGTTTTGTGGACTGTACCAATAAGAGTCAAGCTTGAGAATTAATAAATAAGTCACTTTATGATCTAAAAGAGAAGTATTGAATTAAGTATGTATATAGCTTTATTGAAAGAAAGAATGAATGAGTATAATTTCAATCTGACAATTGCATCGCACACCATAAAGAATTACAACTTAGTAAAAAGGTGAAATAATGGTACAATGGTCGACCTTGTCACTGAGAGCGATCTCTCCAGGCAAATTACTGACGTTTTGGACGTCCTGAGTACTGCCCGGCCCACCTATAAAAGTAGCTTGATTGAACTTTAAATCACATTTGATGTGATTTGATGATGATTTGATGTTAATCAAGTGTTCTGAAGATAGTTACTTATCGAGGTCAATATCGTACTTATAAAATTATAATGGTGAAAGTTTGTGTTTTGCATTATACATAAGTAGTTCTAGACTTGGAATAACATATAGGCTACTTTATCTTGTTACCACGCGAGTGAAGCCGTGAGCGGAGGCTAGTAAGTAATTTACTACTTTTTTTACGAGTTATTATAAAAAAAAGCTGTTGTTTTATCAGATTTAAAGAGATAAATCTACAGATTCAATCTAATTTGCGGAGACAATGCTAGGTGGTCGCAATTAGTGGAATGGCCGATGAACAAACGCGTTCATGACAAAAGAGTAGGCCCAGACAGGGACTTCCATTTCTTCCGAATGAGCAAACTACCGCCATTCAACTATAAAGCATAGAAGGCACATTCAAATAAAACAGCAGAACCAAATTGCACGGGATCGTAATGGCTGAATCAGACCATTTCATTAGACACGAGTGATCTCTATTTCGGTTCTTGTTATGGCTGTACTAGTGAACTTTAAGATATTTAAAAAAAATTGAGTAGGTCTGACTGGAGAAAAGTATTTGGTATTGGCATACGTGCATTGGTAAGTAATGGTATTTTGTGAATACCCCTGGTAAATCAAAAGTAGTTTTTACCCCAAATTAGGTAGTAGATATGAGAAAGAAAATCGAAACCGCACTTTTTTCATCTAAACAGTTGACCATCGATTGCCAGCGCACAAAAAGAACCTGTCACCTGACACAGTGAAGTGAAGCTTTTAGAGTCTGGCTGGGTTATTTCTGAAGAAGTCAGAAATGGAGTAATTAAGCACACCTTAAGCAGTTTGTGTTCTGTTTTTAATGTCAGTCATTTCGTTCCTTGGGTGCAACTACGTATAAAAAAATAATGTAGAAAAACACATAGTAGAAATAGTCACCACTAAATTTCTATTCCGTTAGGTTTGCAGGATGTGTTTCCATCAATCGATTTTCATTTTGTCCACATTTCTGAGTTCTGCAGAGATAACCTGAGGCCTCATTTACTAACTCAGTTGCACACCGAAATGATAAGCACCGGCCCTCTTTTTACAAACTTTGACAGTTTGTCAATTGACGTTCTTCGAATTTCGATAGATAAAATGTCAAAGTTGGCAAATGAAGGTCCGGTGCCGATCATTGCGGTGTGCAACTGAGTTAGTAAATGAGGCCTCTGGTCAGACTATATTAAACCTCTTCCTGTATAGTGTTTGCTTGTATTTGACAGCCTCTGTGACGCAGTGGGCGAAGGTTCGCCTGAGACGCAGAAGGTTGTGGGTCCGATTCCCGCCGCGGGACAAATGTTTGCATGTTCTGCAGATATTTGTCTCGGGTCTGGGTGTTTATTATATATAATAAGTATGTATTTACAAAAAAAACTGTATATGTGTAGTATATCAATCATGTGGTTCCCATAATACAAGCTCAGCTTAGTTTGGGGCTACATTATGCTGTGTGATATCGTCCAGCATTATTTATTTATTTATTTATTGCGGTTTCTTTGTCTTATTGTTTCGGCCGCTAGTGGGGAAGATTTTGTTGTTGAATGAAGGGCCACGAGTATGTATTGTTCTTTTTGTGGTTTGGAATTTGTTCTGTTCTAATTAAGATTACGTCTTTGTTTTATCTAAGGCTGCGTCCGCACTACCAGCGTTTATTTACGTCCATATAACGTATATTTAGGTAGGTACATCAGACACACCAGTCTACGGGGGACATCAACCCCTTAGAATATTTTAATGTTTTTCTCGCCATTTAGTATCATTACTCATTACAGAAACGAAAATTACTCAGATTTATAAGATTGGTCCATTTCCAAGTAAATTCTTTAAACGTAAGTAAAAGCAATTACAAACTCTATAAATCTTTAAAGTTGGACTTGCATACAATAATCTAACAAGTCCGTAAGTTAACAACACATTATTCTCCCCTCGGCAACTAAATAGTGCCTATAACCATCGTAGAGCGTGATAAATAGTATCGCGAGTCTACAGTTTTTCAAATTTAAATTTCAAGTCATATTTATTCATTGAAATCACAAAATTATTATAAATCGTGTATAATGTTCGACAATTTGCCTTTATGATTTTTTGTATTTTAAGTGTTTGCCCACACTTCAGGGAATCATCATCATCATCATCAGCCTATAGCAGTCTACTGCTGGACATAAGCCTCCCCTAATGAGCGCCATTGCGCCCTATCCTGAGCTCGATTCATCCAGCTTCTACCAGCAGCCTTTCGCAGATCGTCATTCCACCCGGCCGGAGGGCGTCCTACACTACATTGCCGAGCCGCGGTCTCCACTCAAGAACTCGTTTACCCCAACGGTTATCGGTTCTTCGGCAGATATGGCCAGCCCACTGCCACTTCAGCTGGCTAATTCTCTGAGCTATGTCGACAACTTTAGTTCTATGTCGGATATACTCGTTACGGATTTTATCCTTCAGAGAAACTCCAAGCAAAACTCGTTCCATAGCTCGATGAGCGACTTTAAACTGGTGGACTAGCCGTACTGTGAGTGTCCACGTTTCGGCTCCGTATGTCATGACGGGTAGGACGCACTGATTGAAAACTTTCGTCTTCAAACATTGTGGTATGGGTGACGAGAAAAATCGACGTAGTTTTCCAAATGCTGCCCAACCCAGCTGAATCCTCCTCTTGGCTTCCTTCTCGAAGTTGTTTCTACCCAACTGCAATATCTGCCCGAGGTATGTATACTCCGAAACAACTTCAAGAGGGTGTCCATTAACGACGACAGAACTCGGATCAATTCGGTGATTGACCATGACTTTGGTCTTGTCCAAATTCATGCCGAGACCTATCTTTCGCGAGGCTGATGCTAGGCCGTCCAGCATCTGTTGCAGCTCCTCCAGGGAATATCTAAGATTTATATACATCCCAAAAATTTCGACTCAGGCTCGATCATAGAATAAGCAAAGCGACACCTCTCGTCAATGTACTAAAAACTATTAGTCATTGAGCAGGCTTGGAAGCTGAAACGTTTCCACAGTAGGTGAAGCAAACGGCGCTTAGTCGTGATTGCGCGAAAAATTTCGACAAGGCGAGGAGTTGACTCGGTAGCGCAGTTGGTTAGCACGTCCCGGTATTGATAGGAAGGTCGCGGGTTCAAATCCCGCATGAGTTGAAATTTTTGGGATTTATATAAATCTTAATTAGCCTTTTAGTGCAATTTTCAGAGATACGTTTGACAAATGGATTTCTTCAAAGATACACATTATAAAAATCAAGCAATAGACTCAGGCGTGACTTTGAAGAAATCCATTATTTTAAGGAACTAAATTTAGTAAGCTACTCATTTCCTCTGATGAGTTTAACAAAATGTATTCTGCATTTGCGGTGCAGTCGTTATGCATTTTAACCAATCTGCTTTAGTAACTACGGAAAAGTACTTAATTGAGGAAAAGTGATTTGAGCTGGGATTTACTGATGAAGAAAATTGTTCGCCTTTTGTTTTTGTTACAGGTGCTATTGGTATAGTAGAGCAGGACCTGAATGAAGACTGGAGGACTGGACACCGTACTACGATGCCTCATATTATTACTAGCAATATATGTGATTGGCGAAATTGTAGAAATTAGAATATCGCAGATGCCATTGTATTTAAATGAATGAATAAAGTTACGAGTAACTAATTACGCTCTAATACATTTGACCGGTATATGCCAAACTACATCGACATTTTGCAATAGTACCTACGAACAACTCGTATTAGGCGTGCCGTCCACTGAAGCGGAGCTTTTAAGCGTATTTCACGCTCGGTTTGTTACAGTCAGTCGCAAAGTAGTTTAACTCGCTTGGGCTGTGAATATTTAAATATAAGTTTTGAAGAGTTTCGTAGGTGTTGCTTATTTGTTGGAGTTCATAGATGCTTCTGATGAGTTTAATAAGATCCTGTAATAGGTTAGATGCATTTATAATGCATGTGCCAACTGTCAAATCATAGAAATATTGAGTTAACTGTGACAACAGCCTGCATGGTTTCCTCAGATTTGTGTTTTAAGCAATATCTTAATTTTAAGGGAAGCGGGAAAAAGTTGTGAAGATGTTACCATCAAACTTAATTTCATAGCCACTGTCCGATGATACAGATTATTTTTTAATTTTAACTTTATCCCCCTTATTCATAACCAAATGTCATTTTATAACGGCTTGATAAAGTAGCTTGTCCCTGTCATTTAAATGTAAATAAAAAGAGATGTCATGGAATTTTAACGTCAGTTCAGCTATCTGAGGTTTATAAAACTGTTATGGACGATATAGTTTTAGGCTATCGAACGGGCTGGCCTCATAGTTACTTAACTACTTATGTTACTTAACTATGAGGCCAGCGGTCTGCGCTGCAGGTCGCGGTTTCGATCCCCGCCCTGGACAAACATTTGTGTGGTAAGCAATTGAACATAAATTTTTTATAGTTCGTCCTATGTCTGGGTACATATAAATCACCGGTACTAACGGTACTGGACCGTATAGTAGGTATTGTTTGGAATAGGCTTTGTCTAGCTTGGGATCATTCATTTCATTTCACTCTCTATTGAATTGTTCCTAGGAATGATTTTCCACAATTTTCCAGTATAAAGTATATTGTTCATATTATTGTGAAGACAACCGTGTGTGTGATGTCTGAACTATCACATTAGATATTATATTGTAAAAACAGACAAATTTAAATGCCCTTTTGACAACACTCGCGATGAAATATCTAACGTGACATCATCATTGCATCATATAGAGTGACAAGTGAAAACTCACAAAAATTGTCCAAGTCTATTTGACATAAATAAACATCAAAATGCCTAATTAGCACTAATTTAGACCTTATGTTGCTTGAAAAGTGTTCAAAGGCCGCGCAATTGACAGCGTGCGAAGAGTTTTGGTGCAGACACTTTTTTCCACATTTTCCACTGTAGAGTATAAATATCTCGATGATGTGACATTCATAATTTTTTTTTACGTGTCTTTAATTTGATCACCTTAGATATATATCGCGAGAACTGACAAAATTCTATGAAAATTGGACTGTTCTTGCGATGATCGACTGTTCTATCGATGTGTATATCTAACTAGACAATTATCTCTATTCTTCTGTTATCCCGAAAGTGTGTAATTTGAACTATGGCCGTCCACAAGTTGTGAGAAAAAATATAAAGTGATTCATTCAACTTTTCTATAAAAAATTAAGCTTATCTTTGTGTAGTGTATCGCAGCCCTATAATTAAGTCTAAGACAAAGTTTGACAAAAGCAGTTTTTCTAGGGCTCTCCTAAAAGTGTTTGAGTTAAATTATTGCAATATTGATCACGATGATGATGATTAATATTGATCAGTTCAGTTGAGACCAAGCCAGTTCTTCAATGAAAAACTACAAAATTGAAAAAGTCTTTAAACAAATGGTTTTGTCCTTCAGGAGAAGATTTACTGCTTTTCGGGATAACATACGAATTCAAGGTTACCGTGCATAGATTAAAATAATATTTTTTTTTTTCTTGCTCGTTTTGCATTGACGCAGATAGATAGGTAAATAAGAGATCATTTGATGTAAATTATATCCAGTTTCAATAAATCCAATACCAATACTATTGATTCATTGTAAACGCACGCGGTCGGCTTGCACGTTGTAATGTAAACTATCCTAGTACAGAATAGCTAGCAGTAGTTCCAGCTTAGTTAGATGACACGGGATTGGGTCGTGCCGGTTTAATTGTGCCGACCGCGGAGCAGGTGCCGTAATACCGAATCAAGCCGGAATTTACCGGATCAAACCGGTTGGGATGCACACCGCAATCATTTATCAGTGAATTTCAAAATGTCTATTGATAACCTAGCTGTAGGTTATAAGCCTATAACTATGGTTTTCATTACAAAATCACAACTTTACATAAAAGCTTCGTAATCATTTTTTTTTCAATACAAAGTAGTTTAATAAAAGAGTAATAACATGGGCTCAACCATACTCATTTTTTTGTTAACCTGCATCGTCACACTTCTGGTGTCTTCTGGGTCTCCCTCAAAGATAGAGATGGTTCTGCCAACCATCTCTATCCTTTAAGATATCCCACCATCCTCTCTCGAAGGCTTTTTTATTTATGAATTTATTTAAATTTAAACTATTCATGGGTTTAATGTAAATTATAGGCTAGCCAAACATATTTTCTACCTAAACCAATTTGGAGTGTAATTTTGTAAACAACACGCATAAGGCTCATGCTTATACCTATCGTGGAAGGCCAGTTTATCCTGTAAATAATTGGTAGGTACTTTCACTGAGTAGCTGAAATTCAGTAACAGAAACCACCAGTAGTACCAAGTAACCACATCGCAAAACATCGGAATAAATATCCATCCAGTCACTACTTTGATGAAGGATTTGGTGAAATTTAGATCTGAACGCTTCCGTCCTTCGGAAAGTACGTTAATATGTTAGGTCTTGGCTTTTTCACTATATTGGAGGCCTTCGGTTGTTCCGGTCCGCGCCATGCACGAGGAACAGCATCTGCAGCCTAGAGCAAGTGTTTTTAGCATTGAATAAAGTGTTAATTAATTTTGGCATAGAGATAGATGGGACGGACATAGGACAAAATATAAAGAGAGATAGGGGATGAAATCTTACAAAAGAATCAATCATTTCTTTAGTTAGGAATACAATTAATATTCTTCATACCTATACATTTTAACTTGCTGTAGAATTGGCGACGGGTCGCCCACAGGAAAGGGAGCAGAAACGGGAACGGGAACGGGTACAGGTAGGCAGGTAATTAAGGTATAGGTTGGTGATTTTTATTTCATACATATTTAGGGTGACATTTCATCCTTTTCTTTCCCCTTAAGGATTGTTATTTTGTCTTCAAATTTATATGGGACCAAACGGGATGTGTATTATAAAAAAGAAACTTCTCTTTTTTTAACTGACTAAAAAAAGGAGGAGGTACACAATTTGGTTGTAATATTTTAATGATTGTTACCTTATAACTCAGTAATTTATTCTCGATTTGGAAATTATTTTTTTCATTTGGGAAGATATAATTTCCGTTTGGTCCCATTTAAATTTTAAGAAAAATTATCACTTTTATGAATCAATTTCTTAGAATCTTAGAAGTCAGTTATTTTGGTAATATGTTTTTATGAAAAAAAATGTCTGCATGTCGGTCCCTCAGTAAAATTACGTGAAATCCTGAAAATAATGTGTAATATTTCACGCGCTCCCATCTTACATTCAATTCAAGGCTCTACAATAACGATCCAAGTACTCACAGTAACAGTTTGGCAGTACTTACTCCGTACTTATCGCTTCCACAAGTCAGGCTGGAGTAGAGCCGAAGAGTTTCCGTTTGCATTCACACAGACATGGCATAAACTATGTCGCCGCGACACGAACTGATTCGATAGGTTTGGTGCGGTTTCTTTGAAAGCGATTTGCTATAACATATTGAAAAAAAATATGTTTGAAAAATGATGATGTTGGTGACAGTGGATGGCAAAACTATCGCATTTTATTTATTAAACCTATATTTATTAATGCTACTTAAATGTAACCATTGCTTAAAGTTAGCCCTGTCCCTGTTTGTCAATAACCAACAGTGAGAGATGGCAATTTTTAAGCATTACGATATTCTACAAGGCAATATATTTAGGTACAAATTCCTTATAAAATATTATTTAGTAAAATTACCTTGAGGAAAGATTAGAAGCCTTTGAAATGTGGTGCTGGAAAAGACTGAAGAAGATCAGTTGGACTGAGAAGATTAATAACGAGGAAGTTCATAAAAGAGTGAATGAGAAAAGCGTCTTGAAGGAGACCACACAAAACAGAAGAGGGAAAATGATTGGACATCTTATACGACATGACAGCTTTATTAGAAATATCATCGAGGGAAAGGTAGAAGGAAAGCGTGGAAGAGGAAGACCAAGAATAAGCTACATGAGTAAGAAAAAAGAGAAGGTCGCCGTCATGTCGTATAAGGAAGTGAAAGAGACAGCAATGGAAAGAGCTAAGTGGACAGAATTGCATCACTACACCGACAAGAGCTAAGCTCTTAAATAATAATAATAATAATAACCTTGTCTTGTAATGGATTTCTCAAAGTCACGTCGGAGTTAATTATTTAACTTTAGCATTGTTTATCATAAGTCTATTTTTAAGTCATTCGTATATTAGGTACTTGCTTTACGTTATTCTGTATAAATTCTTGCTTTCATATAATAAGCACGTAGAAATAAACAGTTTACATTGTATTTTCAATTTTTTTATTTTTTTCCTTTTAATCTTCTATAAACTATATTCGGACCACTACGAATATTTTTAAAATCAAATTAGATACTGATATTTTTTTTCTTGTTTGTTAGTACACAAATTGGTGTCACAGTTTTATATGCCGGCCACAGATCATGTTTATCGTTTAGTGACTGAAAAGTTAGCCTTCCGAAGCGTATTTCAAATATTTACTAAACAAAATCCTAAAATATTCATAACTAGGTGACCCGACTGACGTTGTCCTGTCTCATTGAGGGTATTAAAACAACAGCAAAAACAATAACAAACAACCAGTCCTCACGCTACATTACCCCTACTCTACCCCTACCCTACCTCTACCCCACCCCTACCCTGCCCCTACCCTACCCCTACCCTACCCCTACTTTTAATATTATCGGGATAAAAAGTTTTCAGCCAAATCGGTTCAGCCGTTCTTGTGTTATAAATAGTGTAACTAACACGACTTTCTTTTATATATATAGATGGAGAAAAAGTCTTGACAATACGTCTTTTTATCAAGCGAACGCTACCAAATGGCTACGTAGGCTTAGCCACACCCATGAAATGTACCTGCAAAACTGATTTGCACGTTCAAGCATAAGCTTAGAAATCAAGTTTCACGTTTCACCGTGTAATTTCCGCTCGCAAACAGAATGGTAGCCCAACTTGCACAGTAAATGACACACTCGATGCTCTGATTGAATTGTTTGCCCACACCCGACTATAACTAACGCGATTCGTTCATTAAACTGCGCGTGGTTATAAAGTTCCCGTAATTACGAGGATTTATTCGCACTTGGCGACTGCGAGTTAGTCTGTCTGTCTGCGCCTCACTGGGTACTGGAATTCGTTATGTATGAGCGAATAATTGATAGGGATTAGGTACAGACAGTTTCTAACTTCTTCTCTGTTTAAAATTGAAGAATTTTTCTGAATGATGTTGGCAGCCCAACGTAAATCTATAATCTATCATTATAATATTGTACTAATTGTCTATGGGACAATATATGTCTTCGTTCAAGATGGTGGATTGGAATGTGTGAAGGCAAGAATAAAAATTAATAAGTGTGTAAACTCTGTGTTTTCATCAAATCTAATTGCCTACAACTAATATAACCAGCGTAGCTCGCTCCCTACAACTGAAGGCTAATTTTTCATCTGTCATATAATTAACAGCTTAGGCTTTAATATTATTAAATAATTTTGAAAAAACTATGAAATTACGCGTTCTACTTTCGATAACTTGAAACAGGTAGTGGTAACAGACTGAGGACTAAAAACCAGACCTGAGCAGTCAGTAGTTCGGGATAAAGTACATATCTATTTATTTCAATGCTTATCTATGTATTTTTTTGACAATCTGCTATGACTCTATACCAAATTCTTTCGTTGTTGGCGAAGGGTACAAACGTGAAGTAGGTAGTGATAGCAAACTTTTGATAGTTTTTATATGTCCCGCCTAACACTTTTGAATATTGGCATACCAAATGCACACTCGGGATTGTCGATCGATGCAATGTATATTTGTGATGCGTCTGCCAATTTGAAATGAAAGAGTGAAGTGCCTACTTACTTCGAACGAATGACATTGAGTAAAACCTTCATATACTTATGACCTATACCTTTATGCTTAATTTTTATAAGTGCAATAAAGAGTTAAATAAACGTAAGTTATTTTATCTCTAACTAGAGCTAAAGTTCGGCTCGTCTATGTTATTGTTATCTAGAGAACTTATAATCATTACCTTTTATACAAAAAATAATTTATTGTTAATTAATATGTAAAAACAGATATACTTATTAGGAAATAAAAGCCAATTCCTACGGGAACAAGAAAATCTAAAAATGTTATAATATAGTTTTTCTAGTAATATTAAAATAACTCCCGCAATATGTCACGATAATGTAACTTTTAACTCAATTACAAGATTTACTATAAATCAATGGCTGTGGGAAGTAGTTACCGCTGCAACCTTACACCCCTCGCCTCGCGGGGGTATTTCCGCGCAGCAGGCTGTGGCGCCGCGAGCGGAGAAAAGCCGAAACTTACTGACAGGCGGCTAATATGGCCGCGTGAATACGCGATCTGCCACGCTGAACCGCTAGTACGTCACACGCGAACCTGTTACGCGAAGCCGGTTTACTGAAGTATATGATAAAGTGCACAGACGAACTCTTGAATAATCGATTCGTTGATTGGCGTGTAGACATGGCGCTGCACCTCGAGACTGCGCTGCAGCGGAAGCTGAACTTCAAGATGACCACGGTGAGTGCATGCCGCCGATCGATCGCGGCCGCGTGGCCGAACATATGGTGGCTACGAGCGTAGCGCCGTAACCCGCCCGGCTACGATGCCCGAAACCTCTCAATGCTACGATAATTGTTACGTTTTCCTTGATTATGCTACGTGGTACCGGTTGTATAAATCCGTTTCTAGTGGAAACGGTAATGTAAATAAACACTTGTAGACGTTGAGACGGTTTCGTGAGCTTTATTTCAACGTATCGAGTGTACTTGTGTTATGAAAACACGAATTCATCGTCCTCGATATTATCTAGATGTAAACAAACCATAAAAAGTAAACATGCCTGTCGGACGGTCGACGGTCGGGCCCGCCATTACGCCGGCTACGATCATTGCGCGCCTGAAACGAGATTCTACATTTATGAAGAGAGTATCTAACAGCTCATCGTTTCATAACATTTATAACGCAAGATTTTGTTTAGCCTACTCACCTTCAATCTCACTTAGGAATTTTTAAATTTTAATATATCCTTCAAATAACTAAGTAGGTTTTTGTGATTAGGATCAGAGAAAATAAAATGAGTCCCAAAGTTTTAGTAATAATCCTACACTATTACATTTTTTTTCAGTAATATCTGTTAGTTTCAAAGACATCCTCTGATTCTGCTCTGATCGCTGCATAGACGCGTGGGTAGCATGTAGGCCAGATAACGCCCACGAGCCTTTGAAAGGTCAGCTGGGTGATTGGCTAACTCTGTTGCAAACAGAAATGATTGACACCGATCCCGTTTTTACAAACTTTGACATTTCATTCTTTTAAATTCAATGAACGCCAATTGACAAACTGTCACAGTTTGTTAAAACAGGATCGGTGTCAATCATTTCTCTTTGCAACTGAGTTAGCCGATCACCCCGCAGGTGTACCAACTGCAATTATTACCACAAATGACCAGGGAATACGACTGGATTTAGTCTTGGTAAAATTACAGACACAATTATTAGTTTTAGCAAGGAGCCAAATAATACACATCGATGAAGGTTTATACTTGGTTACTAATAGTAGAGCACATAACAGCACCTATTGAAGGCAACCTGATTTCTACAATAAAAAAAAACTATCCAACTTTTATGAACGTAATTTGGAAACGAAAACATATTTTTATTATTTTCTGAAATGATTTTAAATCATTATGCTCTGATATTATGTAACAATAACAATTATTATTATAATCAGTCTGGATCGTTCCACTCCAGAGCAAAGGCCTCATATCATATCATGATTCAAAATATAATAACCAAATTGTTTCTAGATACTAGAGACCTATAACAGCAGCGAGTAAGTATTGAGCATTGAGTACCTATAACACGTACAACTACAAAACCAAAACCTGGAACAACCACTCGTAGACGATGCAAACATACAGATCAATCTTATTATTTTATGAATGTCTATTGTCTACTAACAATTCAATCAGGGGGTTGAAGATTCTGATAGAGTAATATTAGTCCAGGCAGGTATGTAACTATAGATATGAACTGGCAGGAGTATGAACATACACACCCAACTGAACTGCAGGACTACAAATAACGATTTATTATAACAGAATTAATGGATGATGCGTTAGAAGTTGTGCATAGATAACCTCTTTAGGTACAAGTTGGTAGTTCAAACTTAGAAGACCTTTACATTAGACAATTGTTTTGCTACATGTGACACGTGGTCGCAAAGATACCTATCACATTTCTCAGTAAGATCATTTAGTATCAAAAATACGCACTAAATTGGTAGTTGACTATACTAAAGCAAAAAATTATGATACGATGTTGTTAGAACTTTTCATATTTAAAAGCTCGTAAAACTCGTAAACTACAACAACTCATGAGGTTGGATTTTGGTGTTCTACCTTTGATCTTTCGATTAACACTAGTAACATATCATAGACTCTCATTAGTTATAGGCGTAATATTTCCCTCTAGATAGGTGGAGCGACAATCTCCAAAGAGTGCTCGTAGAAGCTGGATGCGTCTAGCCGAGGACAGGGGCACTTTAGGGGAGGCCTATGTCCAGCAGGGGAGTGCTATAGGCTGATGATGATGACGCGTATTATTCAAGTTCATTAGTCTAATTTAAATCACACATTATTCAATAAACCTTTACCATATAGA
Organism: Horisme vitalbata; assembly: GCA_951804965.1. Lineage (NCBI taxonomy): Eukaryota > Metazoa > Arthropoda > Insecta > Lepidoptera > Geometridae > Horisme > Horisme vitalbata. Next base: position 25,878,758 of record OX638091.1, on the reverse strand, counting down.
GTACAAGAGGTCGTGATGAGTTCAACAATATAAAAAAAAATCTCATTAGTTTTCCTCGTTCCCTTAAAGTACTAATATTCCAGACGATGACGAGGTTTTTTATTTACAGTAGACCTTAGCGATGTGAAACCATTTTAAATTAAGCCACAGAAACCACAACTCCATCCACAGTGTATTTACAGAGAGTAAACTCAACCAACTTTGAGGCACCATAAAGGCCGTCGCAGACTAAGTATATTTTATTAATATGCTGTGCTTAAACTACGTATAGCAAGCTCAATGCAAACAATTTAAAATAAATAGTGTAAATAGACATAGCACGGCAAGTTGCGAGGCACCGTATTATTTGACGTGCATATAATATTCCTCGTGAGAAAGCCTCGCAATATCAACACACATAATTTAGTCTCGCTACTTGAACCATTGGAGCCTGTAATATACAGTCAGAAGCAGTTATGATACTAAAAATGTAATAATTATCTTATTCATCATCACTTCACTATACTACATAGTATAAAACGAAGTCGCTTGCCACTGTCTCTCCCTATGTATGCTTAGATCTTTATAACTACGTAACGGATTTTGATTGGATTTTCTTTTAATAGATAGAATAATTCAAGAGGAAGGTATATATGTATACGGCTGATTACGGCATAGCACAGCCTACATCGGCACAGCTAAATCCCCTGGCCATCGACGGGCAGCAGCGTCGGCGGTGCGAGAAGCTGTGCCCAGCGATCCCCAACCCGCATGCCCAGCGTGGGGATTATGGGCATTTTCCCCTTTATTTAGAGAGGCCTATGTCCAGCAGTGGGCTGATATAGGCTGGTGTGGTGGTGGTGGTGGTGGTATATATGTATAACTTGCGGGCGTGCAAAGCCGGGCGGGTCGCTAGTAATAATAACATAGGAGTACTACTTTGACTAGGGACCCGAGACATCTTTAAGAAAAAGTTCACCCAATTTAACCACATAAAAAATCAAAATATATCCTCCTATTTTATGATTATCTCGTCTGTTAGGAAATAATTATCTGCATTTGCTTTACTTGTTCCTTGTCAACTTACTAATTTTTTCTATGCAAGTGGTGATACTGAATCTGTTGGACTGTGCTTAGTTTTGTTGGGGCTTACTTATCTTTACTGTGAAGTTGGACGAACGGCATAATGAAAGGAGCGCGCTGGTAAAATCTAGCTACTAATGAATTCATACTTACTTGTTTTGTAATTTGTAAACTGGGATTATGAAAAGCATAAATAATGTCTTGATTGCGTAATTTTAAAACGAGTAGAACTCAAATCGCTGGAATAATTTGACGTCACCTACAGCAAATTCTACCAATAAGAGGTCAATTTGAATCAGTCGAATAACAGTGACCTAATGTAACCCACATAGGTTCATACAATATGGCTGGATTTGCAAAAGCTAAGAACACCATACTGCGCGTTTGCATACGTAGAAATAATTGGATCAAAATAAACTAGAGTCAGAATTTAAAATGTAAAAATTGACGGCCAATGTTATGTATTATAACGAAATGGTTTTTTGTATGAAATATCAAAGAAGTAGAGTTGGGTAGAAACAACTTCGAGAAGGAGGCCGAGAGCAGGATTCAGCTGGGTTGGACAGCATTTGGAAAACTACTTCGAGTTTTCTCGTCACCCATACCACAATGTTTGAAAACGAAAGTTTTCAATCAGTGCGTCCTACCCGTCATGACATACGGAGCCGAAACGTGGACACTCACAGTACGGCTAGTCCACCAGTTTAAAGTCGCTCATCGAGCTATGGAACGAGTTTTGCTTGGAGTTTCTCTGAAGGATAAAATCCGTAACGAGTATATCCGACATACAACTAAAGTTGTCGACATAGCTCAGAGAATTAGCCAGCTGAAGTGGCAGTGGGCTGGCCATATCTGCCGAAGAACCGATAACCGTTGGGGTAACCGAGTTCTTGAGTGGAGACCGCGGCTCGGCAATGTAGTGTAGGACGCCCTCCGGCCGAGTGGAATGACGATCTGCGAAAGGCTGCTGGTAGAAGCTGGATGAATCGAGCTCAGGATAGGGCGCAATGGCGCTCATTAGGGGAGGCTTATGTCCAGCAGTAGACTGCTATAGGCTGATGATGATTATGATGGACTTGTTTTTCCGGTGATCCTGGCAAGTGATTTCACAAAATCGGAAAGTGTGGAAAGAGGGAAGGGAGACCCTGCAACCGGATCAGGCAGACTCTGTATGAATATGATACGAACGCAGAGAATGTCTTTAGCTTCTCTAGTATCATGTGGGTAATCAAGGTAACTCGTTACTCGTAAGGTACTCGTATCTGAGGGCATGTTGTAACCTATAATTCGGGTTTACCATTATTTATCACACATTGCAAAGACAATTTTGATAGCGTTACGCACATAGGAGATTCCTGTACTGCCTTAAATAAAACATTAATCTTATTTAATGGGATGTTACTGCTAAGCCTTCAGCAAAGTATATACACTTAACGTTTTATTACTTGTCTGACGTATGTAAATGTTTAACACACATTGATTTTCTGTGAGGAACCTTTCAAATGTACCTAAAAGTGTGTACGTCGTAGAGGTTGTAGATTTTCGACCATTACGTCACATGGACTGGTGGCACAATCAGATAAGTGCGATGCTGGTTTCTGAGAGATTACTCTTTTTCTTTTGGAGATTGTAAATTATTTACACAATAAATTGAGAAAGAATTTAAAATTTGTTACCTTTGTATCCACATAGTAACAATAACTTTATGTTTGTTTTTATCTTATGTGCTATAATTTATGAGATACAATTATAATTAATATGACACTTTGTGTGCTACAAACACAGATGTGCTTCTGCAGGACGCGTCATGTACAGTCAAAGTGTGAAAATAATGTATATTTGACGAATATAAAATCTCAAACAGTTTACATAGTTTCATAAACGTTGTTAAAAAATGTTTTACTGATGTATATAATGGCAGACAGTAGATGAAACAATAAACATAAGAGCCGATTATCTGGCTCAGTAGCGTACCTTGGGAGAGTCCTACGTCCAGAAGTGGACTGCTATAGGTTGATGATGATGTACATTGTACATAACTATCGACAATAGCAAGCTAGTATAAAATATTCATAATCAAACAACTGAGTTTTTTTTAAAGTAACTGGTCTTAAAACTACAAAATAATCTTCTATTTAAAATATGACCCTATTTTATGTTCCACAGGAGTGTTCCTATTTTATGTGTTCAGTGTTCGTGTGAGGCCAGACGGAAGGGTCACTTAATATTCCTTTTATTGATTCCTGCTTACTGTATTAGAAATGGGAACCGAAAACCTTTGCCTACTCGAGTGGATTATACGTTTTCTTCATCCTTATTTTATGGTAGAGCACTTGTATTTCATGTGCCAGGGAGAAACGTTAATTTTTCGGAATTGTCATGTTGTTCTTTTTCCGTACTTACCTAAAAAAAAAGAACCCTTACATATAGATATAGGATCACTTCGTTGTTCGTCTGTCTGTCTGTCTGACAAGACCCTTTTTAAAGGAACGCGTGGCGGTATCAAGTTGAAATTAATATATACGCAGGTCTACGATATTTCTTATAACATCGTTGTAGATTGATCATTTAAAAATCATTGACTCGTCTTATAACTGTTTAATTAATAGTGTTTATGGACTAGTATATACACTATAAGCATAACTAAAATAGGTACTTTATTTCAATGCGCGAGTCTCTCGCACCTTTCACCTTCAGAGCAAAGTGAACAAGAACTCTTTCAAATAATAAACAAACCTTGTTATCTCATTTTGTAATATCGCGATGAATTTCAGGGAATCAGAACTCATTAATTATTTACACATAATTATTGAACTGATTCTCAGAAAATAAAACCAAAATCGGTTTATATATGTGTGATGTGCATTGTTTATTAATATTTCTGGTAAATTCCCTGAAATACCATTTCAATCCGATTCCCACAACAAAAGGATTCACATAAATCACATGTACCTATTCCCTAAGAAACGGGATGAAAAGATTTTCTTTTCATAACAGTTGTTCGGCACCCACGCAACTTTAGCAACTTTGAATACCTACCATCGAGTGTTTATACTTTTTTGTTTTGATCCCTAATGGTGGAAGTTATTTTTAATGTTGCAAGTTTGTGGCTGGACACGCCTTTATTTTGAACAACTTTTATACTCAATTTATATTCTGCGAGGAGATTTTTCCTGATCCATTTTCTTTGTGGCACAAAGAAGAGTTTCCATAAATTTTACCCGGTTAATTAGGTCAAGCTACTTTCCCATAGGTAAATTTTGAAATTGTAATTTCTAGATTCTCTCAGCTCGTAAGTTTTTATAAAACTTAATTTAGTTTTTCAAGCTATACCAGCTTGAAAGAACATCAACTAGATGAAATGAAACATGTTAAGAACCCATTTGCTGAAAATCAGGCTCAGTTGCTTACCTTGGGAGAGACAAACGTCCAGCGGTGGACTGCAATAGGTTGATGATGATGTTGATAAATTATTTGAAAAATTAAATGCAACATGTGTTAAATATTAGTATATCATTAATTATCACTTACACATTGACTGACACATGACGAGGACCAATTGTCATATTTTTAATGTCTATGTAAATCGAGTGAACCAATCAATTTTATCACGCTGCAACTGTCCCTAAATCTTGTAAAATTGCATGTTGTTTTCCATAAAATAAACATCAAATAAGCGACAAACCTTCCCCTTCGTCTAGACATTTATTTTCTTTAACTTTCAAAAGTTCGCAAACAGCTGCAATTAGGTAAATAAATAACACCTAACAGTCACATTGAGCCTTGAAAACATATAGCCCTGACATCCACTGGGATTTTATTCTGTGTCATGGGTATCGAAGGTCTTGAATTCCTTTCTACGTTCTTTTCTACAGAGGAGAGGGCAGTCCTCTCTCCTCTGTAGAAAAAAACGAATACAACGTAGACACTTCAAAACATGTAGACACAAACGTTTTTCATTGAAGTATTTTTTAGTAATTTTTTTTTAGTTAGCTAGAAAAACATGTTAATATATGAATGACTTTGAAGAATTGAAAAGTAAAGTAGTTATTAGTTTGTCTCGGGTCTGGGTGTTTTCTATGTATGTAAGTAATTATTTACAAAAAAAAAAATTATATGTGTAGTATATCAATCACGTGGTTCCCATAATACAAGCTCTGCTTAGTTTGGAACTGTATGATGCTGTGTGATTACGTTCCGCATTATTTATTTACTATTTATTAAGGTTTCCTTCGTTGTATCGACAATCACCCAAAAGTTTTACTCGGCAAATAAAAAATTTGTTTGAAAATAAATACATTGCTAAGTAGAAAATTGCAACAATAAGATATTTAAAAGCTTTCGAAGTAAACTAGACTTATTTTAATGAAGATAAAATTTTGAATAAAACAAATTTATTTTAGTTTTGATATATATGAATGTGATCAAAAGGGGTTGTGAAGGGCTTTTGTGTAAAACTGAAGAGGAAACGAGATACTTTCTTTTGACATTTATTTTAGACAAATCAAGCACAGATTGTTCAAACGCGCACTCCCCTATAAAACAAATAATGAGAAACTAACGTAGGTATTATTTTATTTAGTCCCCAAATTCAGCTGAGTGAAGCAACCCTTCCTTGTTAATTTACTAAAGAATCGCGTGAAAACACAACCGATAATTTTCGTATGCAGACGTCAAAGTTATAAAAATACAACCACATTTTGAACCTCCTCCTTTTTTGAAGTCGGAAAATAAACTTCCTGCTAGGGCGCTGTTCCATTTGCAAAAAAATATAGTCAATTAAATCGTTGTAGTAAGGTATGGTTTCACACTCAGGCCTAAGGTCTGGCAAAAAGTGCACGAACCATCTCCGCTAAGTACCTACCTATGACAAAGTTTTCTGCCAAGCAAAGTAGCTCCTTCAAATCTTACAATGGTTCTATTCACACGGACTCGAAACCAAAAATAGTCACCAAGTCAAAAAATCAAGATTCAGTAAATATTATACGCCCAAACACGTGTAACACTTTGTTTAAGCACCCGAGAAGCGCTCTAGCGACTGCGACGACACTCGGTCATGTTTTTAGTCTTAATTGAGGCGAGAACAGGCCGAACTTGGCTGGCATTGCTCATTAAGAACAACAAACAAGTAGCTAAGTACCGTTGGAGGCACAAACGAACTAATCGGCTTCCGTCTGAAAATGTTTGTGAGGCTTTCAATAAGTGTCTATTTTCAGTAAATTACAGAGTAGACTATGGTGTAACTATTGAAAACAACATTAAATAGTTTACTACGGCTCACGATAATGTGTGTACTCAAACAAATAAGCTACTTTATAAGCAATAACATTTACGGTTTCAGTTATTATAGATTTGAACATTGGTTCTACGTTAAAAGTCCTTACATTATCATGTCTATCTTACATAGTTGAGTTATTACAAGGGTTGTTTTATGACATTCCCGTTTCATCTACAACAGTTCCACAGACAGTTAGTTCCACAGATAGTTCCACAGAAGTTTGTATAACATAATTTAATATTATTTTTATTTTAATCATAAAAAAATAACTAATGTTTAATGTTTCTCATTACTACATCTTTAAATACCATATTAGGTTGGACTAATATGTATATTCGACATACCTAATTTTAACAATTTTGTCTAGGAAAGTGCCGAAATAAAATTCACGTATGTAAGTACTACTTATAAAGGATTCTAAATATTTGTAACCGGTTTTTAAGTCAGTAGGCGTTACTAAAATACTTAAATATGTTTAACAAACAGCGTGCATTTTAAGGAATTTAAATTTATTCCTTTATGAGCACTCTCGTCAAGTTCTGACATACTGGAGTGATTTTGTAATTGTAAAGCTATAAAGCAAACATAATTTTCGTTTTCCATTCAAAGTGTAAATACTTTGTGTTTGATGATGTGCGCCCTCTTTTTATGTAAATACATTTTTAATGATGTGCCTAAGACACCCTTTTAAAAACCGATTGATCGATTGGCTGCTATTTTCAGCGAAATTTGAGCAATGAATTTAATAAACTGATTATTTAAAATGTAATGAAGGGCACGTCTCTTAAGGCACGTTACGATGTTAGTCCCTCCTTTACAGTCTTTATGCTATATTGGAGGCCTTGGGGTGGCCTACAAATTCCGACACGAGAGTTGGCCACTAATTCATAAAGATAATGAAGTCTTGTTCAACAACCTTTGGCTAAATATTGTGCCAGTAGTTTGGTATGGAGGCCGCTGTTTAAATTGTCATCAATTTATTTTTTGGTAAATTAATATATTTTTTTTTTTTTTTTTCAGTTTGTATAGAATGAACAAAAGAATTATACTTATAGTATTAAAACTCAGAATAATATTTCATTATCCGATTACAATCTAAATTCGTTTTAGCCCACGCCGTAGCCCGTTTTAGCGAGCTTATAGTAAAATGATTTTCTTTCTCACCCAATATTACTTAATGGCTTATTACCATGTTATTATACTTTGCATATTAAAAGTGAAGAAAATAACGTGAGAGTAGAACATTATTAAACAGTAAAAGGGATGGGGTCTTATTTACAGCGAAAATATTCATCTCATATTATATTCATCAAATATACAAAATTCATGAAAAATCAGAGTAAAAAAAATTAAAAAACGTTTATTTTCAAACTCTACATGCATTAGCTTAAATTCGTTATTGATTGCTTTTCCCCGTGGCTTTGCTCACGTTAAGTAAGAGCTGATTGAGTGGACAAAACGTGATGTAAAATACGTGAGCAATACAAAAACAAGTTTAATAAAAATAAGCTATTTCTATTATATCTCAAAATAAAACAATTGTTTAAAATAAAAAAAGGGTCGTGTTTGAGGACAATTTTTTGACGATAAGAAACATGCCAAAACTCAAAGTAGTTTAGAAGTTATAACTAATAACAATTTTTTAGTCGAAAATGGTTTCTCGCATATTAATTTAATAATAATTTAATATTAAATTAATTATTAAATTTATATGTAAAATTAATATATCTGGTATCTTGTAGTTTTTTGCGTCTTTTAAAATAAAAGATTGATAAATGTCATACAGTTTTTTCAGTGGTAATATTCATTGCTCAATGAGAGTCCAAAATTAACTTAACTACTCAACCAGTCGAAATTCTTTGGATATCTCGCCTCGACTTTGATTTAAATCCATTTCAGCTGACCATCTGACTGACTGACTGACTGACTGACTGACTGACTGACTGACTGACTGACTGAATTAATAATAATACGCACAGCCTCATAGAGACTTGAAATTTGTAGGGTATGTTCCTTCTATACAGGATGCACTAACAAAGGATTTTCTGAAATGTAACTCCTACAGGGGTGCAGCAGTAAAAACCTCTACGCACCTCTTTAATCAACTTATTATCATTCAAATATAACAAAAAATAACTGAAAATTTATTTACCATAATGCCAAAGGCTTCGGAAGAAAAAGCAACTTAAAAACTACGTAAGTCGATAGCATTATCGATGATGTAAGGAAGTACTTCGTATCGTTGGTTCTTCGTATAAATTTATCCAATTAATGAACCCAAGTTGAAGCAGGTTCATGAAGAATATTATACTGAATAAGAGGTTTTCAAGAAATTGCAAGCATAACGAGAGCCTTTGATTTTTTTCAGAGCAGAAACTTATCAGAGCTTGCTCTGAAGCAAGGGCTTTTAAATGCATCAAAATATATTCAAACAAAACTAATTGCGCTGCTTCACTTCTGCAAAATGTTATTCGCCTATTTGCAAGATAAAGTTAGAAGTCTTCTTAGTAATTGGAAATTTTATACTCAAGTTTTTTATTTAGGTTTTGAATAATCAAGTTGCCGCATCCGGGTTGGTATCGGCAGTCGTTTAATAATAAGTTAAAAAAAATGTAAGTACCAAATATATAAAATGATTTATCAACTCACTTATCAAAGCTTTTTTGTACATTTTGCCTTCCTGAGCAGGTCTTTGGAGATGAGATTATTTGTATTCAGATTATGTGATGTGACGCGTATTTACACGGAACATTTTGTTCGATATCTTATGAAATATTTATTTTGTAGCATATATTATTTTGACGCCGAATCTATTTACATAATCATCCAATGGGAATTGCGAAAGAGAATTTTTTTTGCGCTGTTGTAACGTGTATTACGGCTAAGCCTCGATCAATTTTTATTTTGTTACCTATCCAACTATTTTATGATGAAACAATTGGCCACCTCAAAAGTTTTAATATAGAGTGCTGCTTCGTAAAAATGGCACTAAAGATGCCAACCTTTGGGCAGCAATTTAATTCCCTAATAGCTCCGACTTGATTTTAGTTTGAGGTTATTTTTTATTTGGTTTTAGGCCCGGCCTACCGATCTTCGGAAAGATATTTTTCCGTACCAAGAGCGTGTGCAGTTGAGGAGCAGTTATGTAAGTTAATCTTTATATCTGTGTTATCGGTGTTTATCTGTGTCTTCTTTAAGAAGAAGTGAAAATTCACTTTGATCCCCTCTATTCATTTGATCCCATTTTAGTATTTTCCAACTAAAATATCTTTCTGAGTCCAGTGGATCCAAGTGGACGTGTCTTTCTCAATTTATTTTTGTTGCATTTTACTATTGTATGTATGCGCATAAATGTGGCACGCATGTATTATGATATCACCTTATTTTACAGCACGTTAACGGTTTATGATGTATTTGGAAAACTGGATGGAAATTCTATCCTTAGTAACAGATTCAAGTGATTGATTACACAATTATGAAAACCTATTTTTTTGTATAACTATTATAACTTATTAATATTACTGACAAAGTATAAAACAAACTGACATATCCTGAATACTGATTATGTACCTTTTTACGTTATTCTGCTAGTGAATGTTCGATGTTATATGTTTGTCTGCATGTTTGCTTAAATTCTCTGTCGGTGCACATGAACATCTTAAAAGGCATCCAAAATATTTATATCTAACCTGACAACCCTTATTTTTTATGGTCACAATCTTAATGTCTACCTACCTACAGATTGTAACCTGGTACCTACCAATTTTTAATTATCCTTTTAGTTCAAAAATAATTTCACTAAAACAACTTTGGTGAATGTTGGTGGAAATTTGAGGAGAACTTAGCCCAAAAATGGGACGATGCAGGTTTATTAAAAAAAATCGTGAATTAAAAAAATAAAGAACATGATCCTGTTACACGTACAACCAGCTACATGTTTCAACCTCTATCGGTTCATCATCAGGATGAGTGCAAATTGCGAGGCGCTCCCTCATTCCACAGATAAAATTATCATTTTAGATTGTACCTTGGTTAACTTATACTTTTGGTCAATGAACTGGGTGCGTTGATTGCAAATGTCAATATAGGTATAAAACATGATAATAATATAATGTAGCTGTTTACAGTTATGTATAGCTGTTATTGAATAAATCTACGCCACGTGCTAGCCCCGTGCTAAAAGTCATTTTAAATTCTTCTGTTCTCAAAGTGGTAATATCCTACTCCTACTAATATTATAACGTAAAAGTTTGTGAGGATATATGGATTTATGGATGTTTGTTACTCTTTCACCAAAATACTACGGAACGGATTTAGATGAAACTTGGTATATACATAGTTTATGACCTGGATTAACACATAGGCTACTTTTTATCCGATATAACTTTTGAAACTATCATGGTTGTGAACATAATTATGAATATCAGGAAACAAAAGAACTCACAAATCATGGTAAATATCCCGTTGTTACTCATAATTACTTTTTATCCGGGTTATACGCGAGCGAAGCCGCGTTCGGAAGCTAGTAATATAATAAGGTTTAGCTAGTTCCTGGATTAGATTTTTGTTTGTATGGTTTGTACCTAATACCATAAATCCTTTTTCACTTATTGTTTATGGGAAAAATAACGGAAAGTCGTAACAATGATTAACATTGCCATTTGTAAACAGAACCTTGAACCCAGATAATGTTGGTGGAATTTGAGAGAAAAATAAAAAGCGTTCTTTACCTATTTATAGACAAGTACCTAGTGGTAAGAGAGCTTTATTTATTATAGTATGATAGTTACTAGGTACCGACCAATGACTTCGCATGTTAGAGCGTTTCCTTATTATCTGGTACTTCTATTTTACTTGCTCCGATATCGGTATCGGACGTCGATACCGATATCGGAGTTAAATGTATGAAATATGTGCCTGTCTTTCATATTGTCCTGCTCGATATGGGATATCAGAGCCGGATCTCATTTATTTTACTTGCCCTTATATCGTATCGGCATCCGATACTGATATCGGATAACGTGGAAACGCTCTTATTTGGATAAAAAATGGCCTGTATTTTATTCAAGGCACAAAGTACCAGGTTCCAAGTACAACTACATAGTGTGCAAAATTTTAGCTCAATCTGTTCAGTAGTTTCAGCGTGAAGGAGTAACAAACAAACACATACCGATACACTTTCGAATTTATAATATTACTAGCGGCCCGTCCCGGCTTCGCACGGGTTAGGGCCCTTTTGTTACACCTTGGGTTACGTTACTTAAGTTTTAGTAAGGATACCTAATCTTTTCTAGCAATAATGTTACTCAGGGTGAATGTAGCTTTCCAATGGTGAAAGAATTTTTGAAATCGTCACTGTAGTTTTTGAGTTTATTCATTAGAAACATACACACACATAAATAAAAATGTTTCCTCTTTATAATATTAGCGTATATATGAATCATTTTAATTAATACCATACTTGGTTACTCATTGTTTACATACTTACGGACCTACATATATTTAAACACACAATGTATATACATAAATTACACATTATGTGTAAGGGCGATGCACTTCATTTTCAAAGTCGTTTATGTTCAATGATTCAGATGCCACGTGGTTTCTTTATTATTTACCTATATTTGAAGGTTTAATAATAAGCACTTGAGAATAAGGTTATAACCTTATTCTCAACATAAGGAACATTTTTTTTTGAATTGGACGACCAATGTGGCGCTTTGGGCGAAGGTCTGCCTAAGATGCAGAAGGTTGCGGTTTCGATTCCCGCTGCGGGACAAATATTTGCATGTTCTGCAAAAATTTGTCTAGGATCGGGTTTTTTTCTATGTATGATATGTATACATATTTTTTTTGTAAATACATACAATACCTATAGGTACAAAACAAGCTCTGCTCAGTTTGGGGCTACATGATACTGTGTGATAACGCCGTGCATTATATATTTATTTATTTAATTAGATAAACTAAAACAGAGTTTTTTTCAACGAGACATAAGAATTTGAATTGCAATTAATTCATAATTAATACTTAATAATTGATGGCCTCCGTCCGTGGCGCAGTAGGCGCAGGTCCGCCTGAGACGCAGAAGGTATGCTGGTTCGATTCCCGCCGCGAGACAAATGTTCGTTGTTCTGCAAATATTCCCATAATACAATCTCGGCTTAGTTTAGGGCTACATGAAGATGTGTGAAAAAAATCGTATTCTTTACATAACGGAGTTCTAGGATACAGGTTTTTTTCTAGTTTTTTTTACTAACAGAGCGAAATAATGTATACAAAATTTCTTACTTCGAATAGTACTTATTTTATTTGCGATTGGCACCAAGCTCTCGTTACGAGCCACGTGAGTTGGTTAATACTGTAACTATCTCAATGGACCACCATTGAGATAGTTACAGTATTATATAAATGGTTTGATCCCTTATTATTTGCAAGAAGTAAATAGTTATTTAAAAAAAAAACTAAGTGCTAAGTTTATTTTTAAAATTAGAATTTAGTAATCAGGGGGCTTTTTTGCAATTGATGCTCGATTTTTCAATCGTCCGTTATCACCGAACGTTACCGAAGTAGCTTTTATATAGTACATAGTCGGCACATAGTATGTGCTAATTCCATGAAGTTACCACTATCTGTTAGATCATTTAGAACGCGTCATTTAAATAGCCTCGGAATAACAACAGCGATCACGAATATTTCAATCAGACGATCGTAAACGAAAAATTTTGGCCAAAGCGTTATTTTGAACGCTTTCTTATTGTCCAAAATTTTACGGCTACGGCTAATACTTTTTTGTTAGTCTTTGTGATCGAGCCGCTGTTTCTCAACTCGCATGGCCAGCTTGGAGAATATGGGCATATGCCCCTTAATAAGGAAAGCCAATTGATCCAAGTAGGTATTTGTCAGTTTAATCGTCTGCTTCATAACTTACCGGTTGGTAAGGACGTTAAACATTTCATAGATTTGATTCGGTTTGATCTAAGTTGGTGTTGTGGTCAAAAATACATAAACACTGGTACAGCTAGCGGCGCGTAAGTCTAGCGCTGAACAAAACTTCTGCGCATGGGTCTCTCGCGCTCTCTCGCCTCTAGCTCCCATATGATACCTTACTTTTGACTTCTACGCAATAACGGTCAGCACTAGAGTTTCGTGCCGTTACTTGTATGAGAAATCTGCTTGCGATCAAAAATCCGATCCTTGACTCGCATGATTATGGGCATATTCCCCTTAATAAGAAATAATATTTCCAACTGATCTAAGTTGGTGTTGTAGTGTTGTGGTCAAAAATACATAAATAAACACTGTTATAAGAGTGAATAAGATAGATAGAAGAGTGCGGCAACTGCATTGCTATTTAATTTCCCGTGTCATGTTTACTGGAACAATAATTGCGGTGACTGTGTCGCGTGTGTCGGATGGCCGTGTCAGATGCGCGGACTGTCCGTTCATTAGCGTTCATGCCATGTGGACGGCTTTTTCCTCATGCCCTAACTATTTTGCCTAACTGATTTGGCTACGGGGACTAACATAGCCTCATGGCCGAACTCGTGTCAAAATAGGCAAAGTACACTCGCCACCGCAGAGACGATACCTACTAATTACTTAGAATAAATTATTGTTCATTTTGCCTATTTTGACACAAGTTTGGCCATGAGGCTATGTAAGCCCTCGTAGTAAACCAGTTAGGCAAAATAGTTAGGCCATGAGGAAAAAGCCATGTAGACCGGGAGGATGTTCTAAGCTATCCCACTTTATCGAAATAACTGAAAATCATATGAGCTTACCAATTTCGAACAAAATAGTCTTCTGAATATAGACAAAACCGTTTTTACTTTATTTTACAAAAATACCTTTTGATGTTTTTTTATTCCTAAATTTCTTAACAAATTATGTAAAACTATTAATTATACACTTTTAAACATTAAGGCATAATAAGAAGCCACTTGCTTCTGAAACACAGTTTTCAACTATTTTCGGAGTGGATTCACTACGAAAGTTTTGTAACATTTCAATAAGTCAACAATTTTTTTTATTAAATGCACCTATGGAGGCGAGTACCTCCATCCGAATGTCTTGAGATAAAATAATTTAAAAAAAAAAAGCTGTACATTATCACACAGCATCATGTAGCTCCAAACTAAGCAGAGATTGTATCATGGTAACCACATAATTGATATATAACATTATATACAGTTTCTTTTTGTAGACACATTCATATCATACATAGACAAACACTCAGACCCGAGACAAATATCTGCAGAACATGCAAACATTTGTCCTGCGGCGGGAATCGAACCCGCATCCTTCTGCGTCTCAGGTGAATCTTCGCACGCTGTGCCTCAAGGTCGCCCAGATACCAGTCAGCGTGGCTTTCCATCAGGCTGATAGAAACTGATAAAGACAGACATTAAAATAACTTCACTAAAAGAGTCACGATCCTCAGAATTGAGGGAGCGATAGAGGAAAAGGAGAAAGTAAGTAGGTAGTCGTTAACGTCAGTGGGTGCATGGACGCAGAACTGCCATCATATTTCTGCGAATTGTTACGCATGGCCAAACACCCTATGTCCTATTCCGAAACAAGACCTAGAACCCAGCATGGGCGCAACAGTGATTTCGACGTCAAGAAATCCAAGCGTACAATATTATAAGTGGAATGGAGAAATTGTAACCTAAGTTCCTAATATCGGGATATTTTAGGATTATTTTATGACGACTTCTGTGGCGCAGTAGGCGAAAGCTCGTCTAAGACGCAGAAGGTTGCGGGTTCGATTCCGCGAGAGAAATGTTTGTATGATCTGCAAATATTTGTCTTGGGTCTGGGTGTTTTCTTTGTATAATATATATGTATGTATTAATAAACTAATAACTCGGTCTTGTCATCCTCCCTCGCTACGCTCGGGAGTATAACAACCTCGTATATAATGGGATGGTTTAGTCCCTTGTAAAACACTCTACTTTTCACTTCGATTGCGAGAAAATACCACAATTCAAAATTAGACAATTTTCAGAAATTTTATTAAAAATTAATCAACCTTCATAAAACATCACCAAGACGGTTCTATTCTCAAGATTGACGGAGCACCAAGAAGTCGAGTTTTTATGTAAGAGAACGAATGCTTTGTACGGGCTGATGATTTTAGACAAAAATAAAAAAGAAAAAATACTTTTTAGCCCGAGGTATTAAACTCGAGTTTTAGGCCCGCTAAGCTACACTATTATGATACACTTTTTGAGCAAGAGAAGTGAAAAATGTATTTAAGTAGTATATCAGTCCTGTGGTTCCCATAATAAGCTATAGTTCTGCTTAGTAGGGGGCTAAATGATGCAAAATAATGTCCAGTATTATTTATTTATAATTTATTGAAAGGATTTTCAGTTATGAATCACCTGAATCTGTTGTCTGATTACGAGTAGAGAATAGTCGTAGTACAGCATTATTACCGCGTGATAGAATTTTTAATAAACATTGACTGGCATTTTATCCAACAAAAACTCATTTAAAATAAAGCGTTTTCAATAACAAACGCTGCATGCTTCGGATCGAACAATAAAACTGAATATGGCATGGAGTTACATTAAGAGCGATCTCGTTAAACACCGCCGTAGGCTACCCCCTCCCACCGTTAGAGTTGGCTAAAAGAACATTAAAAAGCCGGACATTAAATAAAGCTTTTTGCTTTACATGTATAAACATTCCTATCACCCGCCGCTTCGCTCTCGTGGTACTCGCATATAAAGCTCCTCTCCTGATTCGTGTTAGCAGCTAGTGGCCAGCTCTGCTGTCGAAATTTCGAGGTCGCCCAAAGGCCACCGAAATGGCTTAACGACAGAAAAAGCTCAGATATTAATATGGTCACCCATCCAAGTAGTGAACAGGCGGAGTTTTACTATTATTGTTTTTTATTTACGAAATTTCACCTCAAATCGTTGTTTGCGTAAAGAGCTATTAAACATATAATTACATCCAAATATTCGCCTTTCTATAATATAAGTAGGATTTTCAATCATGGTAGATTGTAGCTTCGCCTCAATTCGCTTAACTACGCCTGTAAACTTACAGCACTGACTTGTTCAAACTTCTTTGCAATATCTTGAGTATTACCGGCTTTTTCCAGGTTAGTTTGAGCGCTAGGGATGTGAAATTCCAGAAAACCGGACGAATCCGACAAAAACTTACCAACTCTATTCACCACCAGTCCGCCCACGCGTTTGAAAGGTTAAGGGCAAACTATTGATGCATTCTCCCTCACGTTGCATTGTGTTCGTGAATCTCTATGAGAAATGGTTTGATGGTGTCATATGAAATAGGTTTTTTGAAATTATAATATCATCATCACTTATTTATTTATTTAATAGGAACGCCAACAGCTTAAATATCAATACATTGTAGAGTTACACTGACAAAGTTTTATTCTGATATAGAAACCAATTACAGGCGGACACAGCATTCACTTCACACTTCACACTCATCACTTGCCACAAATCAGCGCTGCATCGGAGCTTAACAGCCTGCACATTGGACGACAAACGTCAGCGATTAGACCCTACGACAAGCTGCGGGGGACAATTTTCATACATTTTGTTCAAAGCTCCGCACACACGACGATAATCGCGACAGCAAGATATGACAGACGCTCGCGACTAAGCGCGACGACAAAGCGTCGTGTTTACGAGGTCTGTTATGCTATATGGTCTACTACCTATTTTAAATAATTCTATATTTAAGATTCAGATATTTTTAAAACAAGTCATCAATTTTTTTTAAGGGTTTAGAGAAATGTGTGCAACGTTTATTTTTTATTTCATAATGTAAATTTATAAATGCACCCCAATAAGATTACGACCTGGCCGTACTGTAGGCTAATGAGTAATTTTACATTGACCTAGGTTTATATCGAGTTAATACTAAAAATGTGTCCATTAACACTTTTCTTACTGTCTCTATATAAGGCGAAGTCACTATGTTCATGTTTTCTTTATAAGTAACATTATCACTACATCACACCATGTATCATACTCTTCTCACAATGTCCGTGTTGTCGAGGAGCTGGATGGCCTCGACGCTCACGTGGTGATGAAGCCTATGCTCATGGACTTCTGCGTATTTTTGAATCGATAGTTGGATAAAGTCTATTAGATCATTGTAGAGTATATAGGATCGTCGTTTTTAACGTACAGGGTGCGTTTACAGCTTCCCTAAGTACCTTATTCTAGTATCCTTGGATGATGAGGATGTTACTTTTTTGTTACAACCCCACAGCAGTGCTGTATGTAAAGTAGTAGTTTATTATGTACTGACAGGGTGGAATTCCTTCCAAGCATACATATGTTTATAACGAATTTCTAGCTGTTCTCTTTTTTTAGTATGTAATGTGAAACTGAAATATCAATTTAGTACAAAGTTTATATGGCTTACATTGTTGGTTTGATGGTTTTTTTCAATTCCAACCGAAAAAATAGGACTTCATTGTAACGGAAAAATCTTTTCGTCGGTAAATTCACAAACAAAACCATATGAAGTAAGATGCCCAGCAGGTATGAAAATATTTTTATGGATTTATTACATCTACTCAATAGATATCTACATATTTAGAACAAGGAATTACTCATAAGCAAGGCGCCATACCTACTTAGCGCTGACGTAATGACGTCACAAAATTAATTATTAGAGGAAGCAGAGCCCAATCTTGTAGAACCTAAATTAAGATAAGGTACTGCTTGCTATCCTATAATATCAATGATATTAATTTCAATATGACATATGCAAAGTATACTACAGTACTAAAGTACAGGACAGGGCGCAATGGCGCTCATTAGGGGAGGCCTATGTCCAGCAGTGGACTGCTATAGGCTGATCATGATGATGATATGAAAAGTGAAATTTTGTGAGGATGTATAGATGGATGAGTGGGTGTTTGTTACTATTTCAGGAAAAACTACTTTAGTACTAATTAATTGACTCAGGCGTGACTTTGCGGAAATCCATTACAAGATATTCTACAAGGCCAAATATTTAGTACCAATTCCACTAACTTTCTCTGACGAGATCCACAAAATGCATACGCGTGCACCACCCACCCGCCGTCAGATTCACATGCAAATCATAGAAAGAACAAGCAAACAAGCAATTATTGATAAATGCAACCGTCTACTTACTCTCCCACCACATAAAAATAAACACGTTAACCGGTAATTAGCTTGGAGAAACGACACACACATAAATACATAAGAATTTTAGAATCAGCAAGATTTCAAATTGAGCCTAAAAGAAAGTATTTAGTTATAGTAGGTACGTATACTACCACAAATTCTGAACGAAGAAGTCAAGGTTCTTTTGATAAATGTGTTTACAACCTTGGTTTCGGTGTCCCATCCAAAATAATGTGATTCCGAAAATATTATTGAAAATTAGTTGAAAGTAGAAAACACTTTATGTTAGAACTAGCTTCCGCTCACGGCATCGCTCATGTGGTACCCGGATAAAAAGAAGCATAGATAGACATAGATATTATTTCAGGCTTAGACTTAACATTTTTTGCAATCACTCAATCAATCACTCCGTTCAGTACTTTTGGACAAACATTTCACGAACGTTCTACATTTTAATATTAGTATGAAGTAGGATAACGGACGACATCAACAAATAGAATTCAAACGGATTTATGCTAAAACTTAAAATAAAGATCACTTTTATGTTAGTGTAGCTAGCGTGCTGACATGATTTATTATAAGATCCATATTCCATATGCAAGAAATTGGTGACCAAGAACAACTCCTCAACAACTTGAGAACATTTCCAAATTTTTACCCAAGTTCACCTTTTTGGTTACAAAATTCTTAGAAAGGAGATTTTATATAGCTATATCACACACGGTTAACTCATCCCAAACTAGGCAGAGCCTATAAAATGTACTATAGCACTGATTGACATACATAGTTACTCAAAATACACAAATACACAGAACAAACATTCCAAGTTCCCCTAACACAATGGTTTGTCCTGGGTGGGGATCGAACTCGCGAGCAGAAGGCAGAGCTACTACAAACTGAACTATGAAGCCATTGATGATGGTGATAAGATGGAAGATAACAAGTTAGTATCAGAGACAATCTTTAAACTAGAATAGATAAGTATCTATCAGCAGTATAAGCCAGATCAAAATTCTTCCAAATGGCTACTCATAACAAGCAAAGATCTAAAGGTAGGCAGTTAAAGCTAGAACTTTCTGTATAGCACTAACACTATTGTTAGGCCGTGGTATTGATTGCCTCTACCCTACCACAGGCTTGTAGTGGAATAAAAAGCCTTTTGGTAAAATGCCAACCATGAAAAGAATTGCTCCGCTATACCATGATATATAAAGGTTTCAAAGGAATTGCGCTCATGGCTATTGATAAATAAATTTGGACATTATTCTTATCCATAAAATAATCCAGATTTTATCTTATTATTTTATTGAATTCCTGGTTATCCTTATTCTACCGTTCAATACAAAGTATATAAGTCGTTTTCATAAAGACAGTAGCTAACTTTAGTTTCATATTGTTTGAACTATTAAATAAAATTGATAATAAAACAGTTAATTTGGAAAAATATATGAAAAAAATGGATGTCAACTATCGGTTGTCTGTCTTACGGCCATGATATTAAAAGTAGGATCTTAGTTGTAGGTTTCATTTCAATAATTATACTAAGCGTACTGTAATGTTCCTATGGTGAAATTAATGAGTATTTGTAAGTAATTAATACCAGATCATTTGGCCTAGTTACATGATGAATTTTTGCTGAAAGGAAAACAACGGAAAAGGCTGCTGGTGTTTAGCTAATGTAGGTTAATATCAGTCCTAAGGTAAACCTTGGAAAGATCAAAACAAAAAGTTTTTCATAACTGACAAACAAGAAAACACTCAAGAGTCTTCACGAGTTCAATCAAATTAAAGCGAGCTGTAACATTGACTTGGACAAATATCAATGAAGAAGAAATTGCTTTCCTTAGTAGAATTATTTTATTATTGCAAACGGCAAGACATGGAATGCGTATTATTGGTTCTCGTAGACATACAGAGTGTTTATAGTCTGCGGAAAGCGTAGACGTCTGAGTATGTGGTAAACTGGCTATTTTTTGGGTTTAAAACGAGAGTGACCAAATATTTAAGTACTTCCTTATCACCTTGTGAAGTCATGTATGCGGCACCTAAATTTTAACAATAATTATATTTAGAATATAATTTTTTAACGAGTTTTAATGTTTCATCTAATGGAATAACAAGGAAGATTACTTTAAAAAAAACGGCGAAGTGCCAGAACTGAGGGTTCCGTTTGCGAGTTACGTTGTAGGTATAAAATCTTTTTTTTTTGGTTGTGAAACTACTTATTTTAGTTAGGTGCATTTTTTTCTTGAGGATGAATGGCGTCCAGCATGTAACCTGGAAGTTCCTCGATTGGGGTTTTCGTCTATGCTAAGCATGAAAGAAATAAAATAGCCTGTTTGCGATAACTTTGAATTATAGGTCTATGGTAGGTCTATGGCAGGGCACCTGCGGCTCTTTCGATGTAAAGTAGCGGCTCTCCAATTCAATACGCAAAAATAAGAATTATATAATCAAAACTGTAGAATCTATGAAATTCAGAAATAAGTCGTAGTTTTTACATATTTTGTATGCACACTTTTGCAAGAAAAATTTCGCAAGAATAAATATGATAATGCAGAATGCAATAACCTGTTTTAAAAATAACTGACACAGTTTTTTTCTATTCTTTATTTTTTTTTTCATTTCACAACTCGCTGCGCTCGCCGATTTGGTTCGCTGCTTTTGTTTCTGTTAGGAACTATGCACTGAGAAGTCAACCAATTCGTCAACATATGTACCGAAACGCGAGATAGGTGTCTGCTTTCAGGCCCCCCGTCAGACATGTAGCGACCGTAAGTGGCTAATACTGTAAAGATGTGTCTTCCACGACAAAAGGTTGCTGACCCCTGGTCTATGGTGACAATTCCAGAATTCCATACCTTTTTACAAACCTAGTAGGTATCAACATAGGCAAGTAAATAGGCAGCGCGACTGGTACTTCTTTATTTGTTCCGAGGGCGCCGGCCGATGTCTGGTCGTCCGTCTCAGCCAGGGTCAAGGCTCTGACGGCTCGTGTAACATAATCTGTAAACTTGAATACAATTATAGGAGGATTGGCTGTAATAATAGGGTAATGGTAGTTTATTATAGTAGATACCATCTACGTATATTTATTACACACCTTATTATGGAGCACTGGAAATTAACAGGCCTATAAAGGTTTTTTTAAATAAAATTGGTTCCTGTTTCATAATTGACAATCTTAGTTGAAAACATTAGTGGCCTTACTTAATAATATTTCAAAAGATTGCTTAATGCTTCTTTCACCATCCTCTAGAAATGTCAAAGTTAGATAATTGCCGGTTAAAGTGACAAGTTCGATCAGGGTGCTTAATGCGAGTTTTTTTACCAGCTCGATCGCGTTTGCGTTTACGGAAATTTGTATGGAAAGGAGTAAGTGCCACGCGTTTTTTACTAGATGGCGCTACCTCGATGCCATATAAACTTGCGTAAACGCAAACGCGATCGAGCTGGTTAAAAACTCGCACTAGGCACCGAGTTATATAAATATCTGTGGCTTGGGTGGGAAAAACACACATTACTACAAAGTTTGCGTTAAATTTATTTTTGTATGGAAATAGAGCAGCGCCTCTAGCGGCAAGTTTGTAAAACTTTGACATCTCCATACCAAAATAAAGTTATCACAAACTTTGTAGTAAGGTATGTTTTTCACACTCAAGCCACTCAGAGCGAACTTACACTTACTTTTCACATTAACTAGCAAATAGCTTACTTTGACGTTACTTGAAGATGGTGAAATATACTATTGCCATCTCGTAGGATAATGACAAACAGCGGCTGGCTAACTTTAAACACTAAATATATATATATATATATTTAGCCCGTTGTTTATTAAGCGTATTAAGTTTATGATTTTAAACACCATGAACTTAAACACTACATGACTTTAAACACTTATATATATAATAAGTGTTTAAAGTTAGCCAGTCGCTGTTTGTCATTAAGTTTATGATTATCATGGGAATTTTATTAACATCATGTATCAATTAGGTTATAATGAGAGGACTAGATGATATGCGATCTCTGCGGTGCAGTGGGCGTAGGTCCGCCTGAGACGTGGAAGGTTGCGATTCCCGATTTCGATGCCCGCCGCGAGACAAATATTGTATGATTTGCAAATATTTGTCTCGGGTCTGGGTGTTTTTTATCTATTTTCTATGTAGAAAGTGAACATAAAAGTAGTACAATTATCAGTTATATCACAATACAAAATGCTTAGTTTGGTGCTAGATGATGCTGTGTTATAATGTCCAGCATTTTTATTATTTATATCCATTGCGCAGCGGCGATAAAAAATTGTTGGTGCTTTCGATAATTTGCATACTTTACATAATTTAGGAGTTCCAGGTCATATACCTACTACCAATACCAACAACGGATACCGCCACTTATCTTCAAGAGTTTTCCGGTTTCTTTACTGTGTTTAACTCACCGTTTTGAGCAAGTGGGATGGTTTAATCTTTAACCTTTTGCCGGTATGTTTAGTAAATTAATAGAAATATTTCAGGGAGCCCTCCAACCCACTCCGCTTGATGTATTGCCATCCCACACAGGAGCAAATAAACTGATATTACTTTAGGACTTATTGCGATTATTGGCTTACCGGGCACGATGAAATATCGTTGCGATAAGCGTTTATGTACTTCTATTTTCTACTCCTGGCTTCATTCGAGTGGTATGGTTATGGTTGTGGTAAGTTTTTATGTGTTTTCGACAGCGCTTGTTGTCGACTCAACAAAATGCAAAATGTTGTTTGGTCTAGCTAGGGCACGGTTTATAATAATTTCTCGTGGTCCTACTGAATTGTGTCTTACCAGATGGTCCACAAAGGTATGCATTTTATATAAGGTGAGTATGAATTCGTATGTTATAACGAAAAGGGCTCATTTGGATCATGGCTGTCCACGGTTGTCCACGAGTAGTGAGAACCTAAGTGATTTAAAAATTTCTTTCAGAAACTCTTACCTTTGAGTTGTACAGCCCTCAAATCAAGGCAGAGCTACAAGTCAAGGAAAAAGTTTAACTGCCTCACAATGTTTTAAGTTAAATTATGGTGTAGCTTTACAAGCAATGAAAAACTATAAAATTGGATAAGACTTTGAGCAAATGTTGTTGACCTACGGAAGTAGATTTACCCCATTTCGTTTTAATTTACAAATTCAAACTCACCTTTTATTCAACAAATACAAATATCAAATTTATTAAGAACATATTAATTGTACAAAAAATGCCGTTATATTGATTCTTCCTTCAACCACTTCAGCAAAAAACAAATCTTTCTTACAAAACGTCTTACCAAAACGTCTTTGAGACTATAAAATGGCTTTCATGAAATGATAATAACGGCTTTTTTGATTTCATGAATATTTAGTTAATTCTAACATTCTAACCCCCTTATACGTTATTCGTGTAATATCAGTTCTATAAACATCTCAAATAGGTATACAGCAACCTCAAATTCTACATTTTTAAATTCTTTTAGTCGATCTGCCTGTCGAACTATTAGAAAGGTATCTACTTTTTAGGTACTACTTACAGACCTCGCAAACACGACGCTTTGTCGTCGCGCTTAGTCGCGAGCGTCTGTCATATCTTGCCGTTGCGATTGTCGCCGTGTGTGCGGAGCTTTGAACAAAATGTATGACAATTGCCTCCTGCAGCTTGTCGTAGCGTCTAATTACTGACGTTTGTCGCCCAATGTGCGCAGGCTGTTAGATAAACGTATATAGCCTGCGTATTGTATGATGTTTGTTAAAAACCTATCGTTCAAAGTATACGTATAAATTTGTTTTACGCGACCCACGCAATGTAGAAAAGCTTTCCCAATTTTCCTTGATTTATTTTTGTAATAATATTTAAATTTGTTTATTCTAAAAAAATAACTTTCCTCATTCAATGATAACAACTGAAACCATAAAATACATCGTGTTTTTTCTCGCTACGTACAGCGTTTCTATGCCAAAATGTTTAGTGACTTATCCTTATCTTGTTAAGCGAATTATTGTATTCTTCTTTGTGGCTATTATAAATCAGCGGATATGATTTTTTTTTTTTATGTTGACATTTTACAAACTATTACTCGAATGGTAAATCTCGTTTGATTCGACTTCATTATCTGGGGATATTTATGGTGCGAAAAAGGTTGCGTAACTTATAGAATGAATTAATGAATGAACACTTTATTGCTTCAAACATAATAAATAATAAAATGATATCTAGAAAAAGGTAGAATGGGACAGCCAGCTATTTTTTACAGGAAACCTTTGGATGGAGAGAGCGAAATGATATTTGGTTTTTGACATGATTTTTCAAAAAGATTTCATTGGACTTTATACGCGCCTGCCATATCCCCCATATTTTTAAGGGAGGCTTATGTTCAGCAGTGGACTGATTTAGGCTGGTTTTGTATCTGTTATTGAGATCTGTTTTCGCGCCTGCCTTTACATCTACCATAATTTATGACCAAACGTAAACGCGGGACTTTTTAGCCAGCTCTACAAAATTGATTACTGTAGATAGGTTGTTCAAGTTTAATTAGCTAAGTCGCTTGTCGCGTCGGAGTAGAAGCGTCTGAACTAATTTGTAGATAGTTGTAGCGTTTTATAGTTACAAAAGTTATCAGATAACTTTGACTTTGGATCGTATTTGTGGCTTTCACACTTTGGTAAGTAATAATAGCAAGTGATAGTGGAATAATGGTTTATTTCACTTAAAGATTGGAAGATTTACACTGCACCAAACGAAACAGCCAAATGATAGATTTAATTTAATACAAAAATTAAATCTGTCATATGGCTATTTATTTAGCCTTCTTTGTTCATAATAGTATATCGTTTTTCGTTACCTTATATTTATCTGATTTTTATAGTAATCCTGTACCTTATGTCCTAAATTCTATCTAAAGTTAGGTAATATAAAATAATAATAAATAATAAATAATGCGGGACGTAATCATACACCATCATGTAGCCCCAAACTAAGCAGAGCTTGTTTTATAGGAACCACATGATTGATATACTACACATATAATTTGTTTTTGTAAATACATACTTATTATACATAGAAAACACCCAGACCCGAGACAAATATCTACAGAACATGCAAACATTTGTCCCGCAGCGGGAATCGAACCCGTAACCTTCTGCGTCTCAGGCGGACTTTCGCCCACTGCGCCAATCTGATTTGTATTTCGGTTTCCCGCGACACAGTGCGGGGTCCACCGGTAATCTTTACTATCATATATATATCTCATCAATTCAAGTTAAAAAATAATTATTTGGATAAAGTGAGTAATATTTTGAGTGGAAGTTTCACTGGCTTATTATTGGACATATGTAAGTCGTTATAGCCTGGCCTAGCCTTCCACTAGAAGGCACCCCGACCTCCGTTGTGGGTTCGAATCACGGCCGTGCACAAGGAAAAAATCATCCGTGGCCTAGTCAGCTTCACACATATTGAAAATCTTTTTCCTAAGGGTAAGGCTGAATTGGCGGAGAGGATGGTATAGGTGCCGAGCAAGCCTACTCCATCTAATCATGGCTTAAGTTTATTGGACAATTAATTAATGACATCTCGCTAATATTAATATGTTTGAGTATGTTTGTTCCCACTCAACTCCGCAACGGCTGAACTGATTTGAATAAAACTTGGAATATCCATCGTTTGTGACCTGAATTAATAAACAATAATCATAAACAACATCAACAACATCAACAGCCTATATCAGTCCACTGCTGGACATAGGCCTCCCCTAATAAAGGGGGATATACCCATAATCCCCACGCTGGGCATGCGGGTTGGGGATCGCAGGGCACAGCTTCTAGCACCGCCGACGCTGCTGCCCATAGGCAGCCAGGGAATGTAGCTGTGCCGGTGTTTAAGGCTGCGCTATGCCGCAATCAGCCGGCCGCCAGAGCCTCGTTTGTTAGTCAGCAGGGTGCACCACGTGCAGGTGAGGTTGGCTTGGGTTCCGCTTAGATGGAGGATGGAACCACTTACACCCCAATTAATACATATACTATGTGTTATATATGTGTATCTATATAATATATGACTTTTAATCTCGATACCACGCGAGCGAAGCCGTGGGCGGAAGTCTAGTGCACCATAAATGAATTAATTCTTATTGGAATAAGGTTCTATCTATAGGTTTCCTATGCTATCTAGAATTCATTGTGAGTAATGAACGCTGTGTGTGAGTAATGAAACGGTGATGACACAGCAATGTGTGATGTATTACTTTTGTAGACATGCCGTTATGCTTTGTAGGTTTTTGATAACATCTGTGCAGTAATCCAAAGGAATTGATTAATTGTTGCGGCATAAAATACGGATACTTACTTATTTGAGTTATGTTACTCAGTATTTATGTGGTAATCAATATTTATTTATACATTATTATCAGTCATTAAATGCTTCTTATCTTTTTATGATCGAGCTGTCTATCCTTAGCGAATCCCCAAAATACAAGTATTTTATATTTATGTAGATACTACTACCAAATATGAAATACTTATCGTCATTTTTCAGAATTCAATGGACTAAAAGAAAAATCTTAATCGACCAAACGATTTTTCGGCCGCTAAATGATCCCCGTTCCATTAACATTTTGTTCACTGGTCGTCGACTAAGCTTTAGGAGAGGGCGCTATCAAATTACGATTTATTTTTCGCGTGGGAGGGTGTGGGGTCTCGGGGGGTGGTTATCGCTGCAATCGAGACCGCTGATGGATTCGCACTGTCACTACAGAGATACGACTATTTAATTCGAGTTTGCACACAGTTTTTGCGAGAGACAACCCCCTTCAAGAGTTTTTACCGGTGCCAAGGGTTTCGTAATGTTTTAGCGACGACAATGAAAATGCTCTATTTAATGTTATTGCGATGAATCTCTTCGCGAGACGGGATTGTTGTTCCGTTCATTATAATGTTTTTTGCCTTGCCAACTTTTATTATTTTTTTAATACGATGAGGACTTCATTCATACTGAAGGATTGTTTTGTTTTTATATTTTAAGTTGGTATAACATATGCATCTTGAACTCTATCTTTTTCTTAGTACCCATTTAGTTCTAAAATAAGTGTAGTATTGTGATTTATCAGCCTTTTCCAGTCCTTTTTCTCTTACAAAGCATTTTATAAAATTGTGTATTAACCCTCATTTATAATTACCCCTGGGCAACATTTTGCTTACTCCCACACGTCCTGGCAACAAACATGGTACAACCTGCCAACACACGCATAACATATACCTAAAAAATTGTATAGATGGTATTTTACATAACGCTGTAGCTACGTTCAATAAAAAAACAAAAGGGTATCAAACAAAACAAGTAATGTTGTTTTCCGACTTTGTTTCCCCCTTGTCGGTCGTAAGTAATTCCCTTATCCTCCAGGAAAAGTTACAGCACCGGATCCCTACTTTACAAGACGTTGTAGTTTTTTCCAGCGTATAATTCTCACTTTAAGAAAACCCACTTCTCGTTTTCGGCCCTTTATTGAATTCCGCACTCGGTATCTAAGGAAGTTCGCGGTGCCTTAACAACATTCTCGAAATTCCTCTTTACCTAATGTGATTAGAGAAACAGGCTGTCACGTCCATTTTGGGTTGCGTAGACTTACCGGACAGGCATCCTACCGCTTAAATATTCATTTTGCCATCCTCTCTGTGCGTATTCCCAGTACCTTTAGCAACACCCGCAATTTAGCTCAAAAATATTGTGTGAAATTTGAGCAGTTATGTGCTTTTTTATTCAACATGACGTGAAATGCATTAAAAGGGTATAAAGCCCGTTGCAGACAGATTCAGGTGGGAACACTTGCGGCAAGGTAAGCTGACGTTAGCATCGTCGTAAAAGTGCGCCCACATTAGATAGGTGACTTTATTCGCAATTCTCGTACCAAAGAGCATGCAACCTTTAGAGCTGTAATAAAATGTTGGTTTGTCTGTTTCCGGTATGTGCAGCGCTCGTCGCAGCATTTCACCTCATTTAATCAGGTAAGTCAGCCAGAAAACATTTCTTCTGTGCATGTCTTTTAGATAAGTCAAATCTATTGAGCAGCTTCACTGTTTAACTTTCAGTTTGTATTTTCGTGTATAAAATCAATATATATTACAAAGTGGTCCTGGTTTCTTATCTACTAAATAATATTTTGGTACCATGATACTTTTATATAATTTTACAGAATTTAGAGTAATAAAATCGTTCTTGGTTTTTAAAATAACCACCATACTAATTTAAATGTAAAGATAAAAAGTTTTTTGTATTGGGGTTGGACAATAGTCGGGATAACAGTTTTTATTGAGTGGAAAAACAACATTTACGAAGAAAAACCGTTTGTAAGTGACGTGGCCTTTGTGCGTTATCTGTGTCAAACGTAGAGGAGTCCTTGCCTTGCAATGCAACTGCATTGTTCCCTGGAGCCAAGTCCTGCGAGTGGCGTGCACTGCGGTAAACGAGAACCATAGAAAGTAGCTGTATGTAAGGACGGGATAAGGACATTTCTTTTCACGATTATGACATTGGGGAATAGAAAAGGTTGCCAGTACAAATTTAAGACACAAAGAACTACATTGTTGAGTACGTACACGACCTTATGTGACAACTATTTTTAGATGAGACAATAACCAGTTAGTAAAAAGAAATATTTCTATAAGATAATAATAATATTGTTGACCATTTTCACACAAAAT
Organism: Horisme vitalbata; assembly: GCA_951804965.1. Classification (NCBI taxonomy): domain Eukaryota; kingdom Metazoa; phylum Arthropoda; class Insecta; order Lepidoptera; family Geometridae; genus Horisme; species Horisme vitalbata. The sequence goes on along the minus strand of OX638091.1, from coordinate 25,849,572 downwards.
CACGTAAAACCAAAATAAACAGAACTTGTGATAGAAAACCACATGACTGTTATAATACTTACATACTTATGCATAGACTATAAATAGACGAAGACGCGGAGAGTCTACTAGTATTTTACAAAACTATTGTAAGACACATCCTTTTACGCCTCGATAGTTATGAAAACTAAATACACATAGTAGCAATACATATTTATTTATCTCTATGTAAGTATAGAATTCTTCACTGGTAAGTAAACTCCTCATAACTTTATATGGTGAGAGGTCAAACGCCTATAAAACTGTCGGCATACCTTCTGAATATTCTACCAGCCAATATATTTTTATTTTTCTACTAAACCGTAGGCAGTTTCGGTGACATGGGCACGCCCGGGATCTAAGGGCTTGTATAGACGATGCCGTAGTCGCACCGACCGACTCCACATAGCGGAACTGTGTTAGATTCAACGCGACCACTCAGAAAGCCAGCTGCCACCGTAACAGCTCCTTGATCACTTAATTAAAGCATAAAAAATTAGGAACTCAAGCGGTGGTGCTATGATGTGTCAATGAGCTGGCAATATCTCGTGTATAAAAAAGTTTTGAGTAGCAGCGCGGTGCGGTGGCGGCGCGGCGGCATCGTGGCCATGAGGTTAAAAAGCGATCAGTCATCCATCAAACGGAGGTGGCCCCGCCAAGTGCAGTCTCATGTCGACTGTGACTCATTAGACAATCGATCCTGGCACATTACACAAGACGAATATAAACGAAAGACGCTAAAATAGGAAAGAAATAAACCAAGAAAAAAAATTGTGTTTTGTTCTTAGCTCCTTTCAGTTGATACAGTTGAGTGGTGAACAAGGATGTTTGTACTGTATCTAGATATCACGTAAAGTCTCTGGTACCAATAGTACCTACAAGCTCTACCTAGTTTGGGATCCCATCATCATCAGCCTATAGCAGTCCATTGCTGGACATAGGCCTCCCCTAATGAGCGCCATTGCGCCCTGTCCTGAGCTCGACGCATCCAGCCTCTACCAGCAGCCTTTGGCAGATCATCACTCCACCTGGTTGGAGGGCGTCCTACACTATGTTTCCCGATCCCGTTTGGGATCCCTGGGGTTTGGGATTCAGATTAAACTGCAAACTTCATTTCTTCATTCAATTATAACCCTAAGGAATACTTTGAATCATCCACTTTTTTTATTTACAACCAATTCGTAACGCGATCACACAGAGAAGGATTGGCAAGAAACTCTGCTTGGCATATTTTTTTATACCTTTGATACAATTGTTATTCTTAATTATTTTCTTTTACATACATCGGTTTTTTGTCATCTAAATAATCAGAAATTTTAGAATAAGCTCACAGAGATATGGCTCAGGCTGTGATGTGTGGGTGTTTTACCGATTTTTTTATGATGCTTCCATCATCACTGAATCGAAAACCGGGGATGATGTATTCTTAACGACAATACGTCTTAAATAACTTGCTAACTGTAATATATTCCGTGTCGCTAGTTTGTATACTGCGCATGTTGCTATTTGCCAATTTTAGGTGCTCTGTTTGCTCATTTTGCTTACAAACGCTTCTATATTTTGTTTACACGCTTGTTTTTTCTGCTATTGTGATAGGATAGTCGACATGACATTTTTAGTATCTTATCTTTTAGCTCCAAACTATTGTTGTCAGCAAATGGTCGTTTGTTGGTAATATCTTTTGATAACTTTGACGCTCTAGAACACTATTTGGATTATGAATTCTTAGCTAGCTCACTTATTTAGGTAAGTCTTGATTTCCTAAGAAGCCGGACTATAAGGTAAGTATCGCGAGTGGCGTGTTTTACTTCGGTGTTCTTAACCTTGGTTGCACTCCGCGCCCGGTCATTACTTGGATGGGTGACCATTTATAGCATTTAGATCAGACCGATTCCGTGCTTTGGAAAGCACGTTAAGGTTGGTCTCGGCTTTTTAGCGTTGAAGCCATGTCGGAGGCCTTTGGGCGGCATAAATACACCGATACTACAGTTGGCCACTAGCTCATTGAAGAAAAAGATGGTAGGAACGTCTCTGTAATATTGCTTTTTTATTTCTCGCCACGATATCGCATCGAATATATCAATAAAGATATGCGATTTTTTCAAAAATAACGCTCTAAATACCGTCTCATATCTTTACTATATAAACAGTTGATTGGAATATTTACTCGATATATTTGTACCTGCCGTTATGCATAAAGCAACTAGGGAGGTAATGTAATTTTCATTTTAAAAACGATACTTTTACGCAAAGTTAAGCTAATAGGTGTCGACTTAATAATTCTCACAGATTATTTGCATGACTGTGTCGGTAACTCTGTACCCACGGTTTTTCTTCCCCGATTCATCTTATGGTTCATTAAGTCTGTGCATTCTTTGAATATATTAAATACATTGTTGTAGTCAGCGCGTTGGAAGCTGACCTCGATATTTGATGAAAATGTCATGTGTGTATCTGTACTTATATTATAAACGCGAAAGTTTGTGTTTGTATGAGCATGTTTGTCCCCATTCCACTTCGTATCGGCTGGATTTGGATGAATATTGTAATATATCAATAATTTGTGACCTGGATGAACACATATTTATATATTCATATATTTAGCTACTTTGTATCCGGGTACCACGCGATCGAAGCCGGTGGCAGCTAGTGTGATATAAAATCAGGTGACGGAATCAAGCACTCACAGTAAATCAGACGTATGTGATAACGTTCAGCATTATTTATTTATATTTATTTAACTTTAATCAGTGTTTTGGCCTTTAAACAATGGTTTTAAAAGGTATTTTAATAGACACCAAACTAATAACTTTTTGGATTTGATGCAAAAATAAAGAATAAATATTACTTACAGTAATAATAATTATAAAATAAATAAAAAATAATAATGTAGCCCCAAATTAAGATCTTGTTCTATGGGAACCACATAACTGTGATACTACTTAAATACTTAGCCCACTCTTTGTAACATATTTTAAGTATGTGCAATAAAGTTTTTCAAACAAACAAACCAACATTTGTCCCGCGGCGAATCAAACCCGCAACCTTCTGCGTCTCAGGCGGAACTTAGCCCACTGCGCCACAGAGACATCACAGTAGAACTCTAAATACTCATTTATTGTCATTACATGGTTTTAAGATAACACATCCCTTTTGTCATCGTTTGCTATTGGCAAACAGTGACGGAGATAACTTTAAGTAATGGTTAAATTTAAGTAGTGTTTATTAGTAAGGGGGTTAGTTGCAATAATGACGTGGCATCGTCAATGTCATGGTTTAATGCGGAAAAAATGTTTAAATTGGAATTCCTGGCGGTAATTCATTGGTAGACTGTAAATTGGTGAAACAGACGGTCAAACCGCTTTGACCCTAAAATTGAGAGCAATGTCATTACATGAGTCATGTCGTCAGCAGATGGGTTCATTATATCGTGCGGCCAATGCCGTTTACTACCGGCTTATGAGGTCTCTCGACCTATTGAATGATATGAATATACCCATAAAACAATACCTACGTTTATTCATCCGTGAAACGGTAAAAAGGTAGGTTTTGGAACATTGTAACTAGAACAATGTATTCATTCGAAGTTCCTATCGTAACTAAAAGATCAAAAGAATATTTAGCGATTTTCTTGTCTTGTTTCACGTTATCAATGAAACAATATATTGTTTGACGGCCTCTGTGGCGCAGTTGAACTGCAAATATTTGTCTCGGGTCTGGGTGCTGTCTATGTATACAAAAAAAAACTATGTAGGTATTAGTATATTAGCCATGTGGCTCCTTTATTACGAGCTATGCATAGTTTGGGGCTAGATGATGTTAAGTGATAATGTCCAGCATTATTTATTTATTTTTAACTACCTGAAAGTTACACCCTCGGGCCTGTTAGGGAGGAAACAAGGATGTAACTTCTAACAGAATGAATCACTGATTTATCCATTTACAATTAAATCTAAAAATTTAATTATCTAATTTACAAGCAATAAAAATGAATGTCTTACCAATGGGGGGGGGGGGGGGGGGGGGGCTGTTGCCTATCACACAGAATATTTCACCAATTAACTATGAAACTACCTTTTGCTTACTTTACTTTAAGATCTGTTATTTGTCATTTCTAAGATGCAAATCAAGTACCTATTTTACTATTTTAGTATTCACAATCTATGTGCGAACTTTATGAGTAAATCGACTTTACTGTATCATAACAACAAAAACCAACATAAAATATTTAAACTGTTGATGGGATTCCTTAGTAATCCTTATACTTTAAATATTTGTATGAAGACAAACGATAAGTTGGCTGTAGTCCAAACATTTTGTACCTTTAAACAATTCATTTGTAACTACACGTAAGAAATTGAACCTTTGCTATTGCCAGTCACGTCGTCTACAATGAGGTAATGCACTTGTGCTAGACAACAAAACCAGAACCTTGCAGTCAATTTAAACAGTTAGCGAGATAGAGATGTTTGGAAGTCTAAAGAGGAGAAGAGGACCTTTACCCAGCAGTGGGACGAAAAGGGTTAAGTAAAAAAAATATATATTTGGGCCCCTATTTATTTTCAAAAGGCTATTCACTTTCTACTTACTTCAGACCGCGTTTACTGGTATGAGGCAGGGATTCTAAACTGTGACGGTCATCGAAACCGCACTAGACAGGCAGTAATTGCGGGCTTAGCTATAGAAACTTTTATATTGCGGACTCGCCAAGAAAATGCGGACGGAATACTTCCATTCAAGTTTTAAGTTCTCTCGAAGTTCTCGGCCCTCGGTTCTCCTCATAGTGTCATGCGGCTCATTGTTCGCCGCACAATAGCCTGCGCATGTGTTGAATTGTGCCGGCCAACTCATTGCATCAGGGATGTTTGCAGCTACTTGCAAACCACCAAGGGAACTCACCTACGTGCTCCTTGCACGGCGCATTTTTGTCAGATATCAATGCGGCTCCATTACGCTTATGGCTTCATGATTGATTATTGAATTAAGAAATTACATTTGACACTTATTTCTCGATATTAACCGATAATATCCTATATCAATCCATCGAAATTAAATTGCATTATCTCGTTTGCGTTCGCGAACCGGTCTGTAGGCAGCCTTCTAAAAATAGCCTCTGCGGTTACTCTGTTATCGGCTGTATTGATTTCTTCCTATATTGGCCCCGCATTGCAAAAGATGAAATTGCTAGTCTTGGATAATTGTATGTAAGTTCTGGACTCACCTACAACATAGGCCTAAAATTTTAATCAGATAGATCCATAGTTATCAGAAATATATTAATATATTTTAAGATGGTTACCTAATGTTACTAAAACCAACATCCTATCTACATAAGTAAACTTATTGCATTGTTTCTTTCCAGAAGGTAGTCGTGCGATTATAGTGGAGAATATTACTCTTCAGTTATTCACCAACAAAGCTATAAACAAGTTAGTTCAGATTAATCTTCCAAATCAGCGGCGTTATCGTGATGAGACGCAGACAATAGCTGCGACGTGTGGAGGAGTCGAGAGCCTATCGAGTGTTGGCTCTCCACACGAGAACTGCACTTCAACCTCCTTGCTATAACTTCTATTATGTAGCTACCGACTACTTATGTTACAACTTATAACATTAGAGTTCATGTTGAAAGCGATGGGCAAAATATTATTGTTCTTGCAAGAATCTGTTAACAATAAATACTCACATGCTTGTTGACTAGAGGTTGACAATTACAAAAGCGCATAAGATACAGTTCAACCACATTTACTTATTATTTTTCTTCAGTCGTTTTCATCCCACTGCAAGGCAAAGGCCTCCCTTGTTGCATGAACATTCATTTCCTTCACATTAACTTACCGATGAAATAATACAAAAACATCAAAATGTAGGTTACCTACCTTAAACAATGAACTAATTAATAATAATTAAACCTACACGTATTTTTTTAACCAATCACTCTAAAATTACCATAATGAAATTGGGAATAAGCTGAATTCACAACCTAACTTCAATTTAGTCGTCATTCTATTTTCAAGTGGTAATTCCCACAGTTATCTCGATGGGCTTGAGTTTGTAAATAGAACATCGATTGCTGCAGATTTGCAACTGCTGAATGTAAAGTTCAAGTTCCCGAAATAGCTGAAAATCCAGTCTAGACGACCGCGATGGATGACGTAAACGAGGATCCTAACAAGAATTTAGGTTGAATAACTAGCTTTATAAGATTCAACCGCTATGTAAGCTAAAAAAATATTGCCAAAGACTTTGAACAGTTTTGCTTCTGTAATAATACGCTGCTTATGCCTTTTTACCCTACACACTTTTTATATTTAGCTTAAAGTCTGGTCTGGACAACCACGATGGATGACGTAGACGAAGATTTTAATAAGAATTTAGGCTGAATAATTAGTTTCATGAGACTGAACCGCTAAGTTATAAAAGTTGTTGGTCTTTGCCAAATATGGGTAATTGGCAAAGACAACTTTTGAACAGCTTTGATTTTTGTATACCCTGCTTATGTCTTTTTACCCACCAAGCCTTTAGTTTCTTAGGTTTTAGGTTTAAAACCAGTGAGTTTTTAACCGACTTCATTTTTTAAGTTTACTGCGTTATATTGTTATCCATATTCTAGATTAGAGTTCAATGTACATGCACTAATGTATTAGCAGTTCACTGCTGGACATAGGCATCCCCCAATGAGCACCGGAGCAGGGCGCACCCTGTCCTCAGCTCGACGCATCCATTTGCTGGTTATTGATCACCAAATTTTGTTACTGTTATTTTCATTTTCAGAATAAGGTCATGTTAAACAGAATGAATCTGTTTCGCAAAACTTTAATGTATGTTTAGATTATGAAATACATATTTATATCGTATCCCTAGAGATTTTTTGCGAAATAGTCTAGTAGATTTTTAGGAGTCTCTGAATTTATGTAAGGCTTAGTTTATCATTTGCTTTTGTCAGGGCTCTGCACGATCTCTAAGCAATCTTATCAAAGTGCTTCAATCTTTTTTGAGATGGTTCTTGTTAACTTCCAAGTATAGTCGTTTAGAATTCCTATAAGATTATTTTACTTGTTGGGAGTTTAGTAGCAAAAATATGAACATGGTCATACTCACATTATTCTTTTTTTATTCTACTCATATATCAGCCTATGGCCATTATGTTAGGAATTACAAAACTTACTCTAGTTTAATGCATTAGAGAGATGAACAATTATGTGTTTTGTATGTTCATTATTTGTTCATACATTATGTAGAAAATTTTCTTTAAGAGCATATAGCTCTCCCTAAAACTCGACCTCTATTAGGGTTCAGGTGAGGGGTTAGTTAAAATGCTTTACGTAGTCATAGGAGCGGGTGACACACTAGTCTCACTAGTCTCGTTGTCTAGTAGAATTTGTATCTTACCTTAACTTAAAATAATTTGCCTTTGTTTTACTGCTAAATAAATATTTTTCATTTTCATTTTTTTTTTCAGTCTAAATATAGATGATTCACAGTCATCGTCTACTCTGCCATCTTTATAGGTCCGAATACCTTTATTATCGTTGAGGCTATCGCCAATTACCTACGTCCTAACCATCTCTAACCTATTACGGGCGGACAGGACGTGACGTCATCGAACCCAGACGTCCAATCTTCGCGTAATCAATTACTGTATATTACAATACCCTATGTACGAGATAGTTCGATTCTATTTGATTATGCTTTTTGTTGAGTGTCAGTGTTAGTTTAGATTTAGAAGGAACACATTGTTAAACCACAATATGGATCGGAGAAGGTAGTTTCGGTTGTACAATATCGATGTGAATGTTATATGTAGGCTCACAAATAACATTCATAAACACATCGATATTGTACGGGCCACATCCCGCACATTCATCCTTTACATCCACTAAGCAAATTATGCAAAGCAAGTTCTTTATATTTTAAATTGAATCAGGTGAGAACTCACATCAGTGACGAGCCATTTAAATCATTATCGTACCGCTCCTAACTATGAAAATTAACCTATCCTTATTATATTTAAAAAAATATGGGCGTTGAAATCAAATAACCAGAAAGATCTATGTCTCTATCTGCGCTATTTTAGGATACCATTTGCAAAGTCAATGAGACTCGCATCTGTTAACGTAGGATTTAGATTTTCAACTGTTTTGGTCTTAGCAATTAGTTTAGTTTTTGCACTGAGAATATAAAAAAATAAAGCGAACATTTCTGACCGATTACCCTTATATTTGTGTCCGACCGAGATATTAATTATTTTTTCGAGTGTGAGTTTATATGAAAGACTTGCGTGCGAGAAAATGAAACTGCAAGTTTTCATTATATAAGTTCTGAATCTCGGTGAATAGTAAGTTGATACTTACGTAAGATTTTTTAGTAAAAGACCTTTAATTAAGAAATATAAAACATTTAAAATACTATACCTAATTCAACCAGATAATTAACAGAAGCTCACAAATATAAAGAAGAACCAACTTAGAATAGCCGGAACCACAGTTACACAAACAGTTAGTATACACAATCCAACCAAAGGGAATGTGAACCGACTTGCTTGTGGTAAAACTTTAAATTGTATTTTAAATTTAGCGTTAACATTACAACCATTCAAACAACGTTGTAACCGACCTTCCAACGAGATGTTTACAAAATGTCTTGAAGTTCTGGATTTAATTGAAATTCCATGCTTGTAATGAAAGTTTGTATATTACAAGTTTATTTCGTGGCATTTTTTAGCTGAGTTTTATTAAACTACATAATCAAAAATCGTCTACAATATAAATCAATGTAATTTAAATAATAAGTAGTTTTCAATTATTATAATGGAGGAAACTTTACAGGTTTGTGTAATATTTAATAGTTGTAGGTATACTGTTTAAGATGCTGTTCGTTTCTCTATATATTATATCTACCTCATTTAAAGTGAAATAGGTCTCTAGCAACCATCTGCCAATTTTCTCACAATTTATGCCATGTAGTTAATTCAATTGAGAGACCTAAGAGGCTTTCCAAATTTTTTCGATACTTTGAGGTTGGTTAGCAGAAAATGCATTAATCGTTTTCCAAGAAATTCGCAGTTACTATGCAGTCTACAGGATCTTTAATTACTGTGCACTCTTCTTTACAATTTAACCTAAGAAGATTACAAAAACCGCTTAAATTCATTAACTTCAATACTCATTGCTATTGTATCTAGGCTCTTAAAACGCGTCAAGAGACAAACTACTCAATGTTTACGTGAAGCGACGTAGAAAAATCATTGGAATGCCGCCGCGCCTCCTTGGCAATGCAAAAAGCTAGTTTTAACGGTACTAAAACATCGATTGGTGTCTAGTCTAGCTGTTGCAAGTCTCGTATGTGATCTAATTGTGGCATGCTTGACGTAACGGGCTCGAAGGCGGTTGAGTGACCGCATCGGACGATACCTATGCATCCGTGCGAATTGAAAAGCGCACAACTCAGTATTTAGGACAATAACCGAATGTGTTACTTTATTTGGCAGGGTGTCATTAGATTGCTCGACCACTGCAAGAATAGAAATAGACCTGATGTGGTTTAGTAGTGATATCGCGATGATATAATCTGACCTTGACATGCGTTGGAATTTTTGCAATTTGTGAAATTACTAAACCAGTTTTATTGATTACATAGGTATCTTCACTGTAATAAGAATAGTAAAAAACAAGATCACAATTGTGAAGTAAAATTAAGCTGTCTGATACTTAATCAGCCAAATTTTAAGTACAAATAGTGCCTACTTCACTCATTAACTGCCATACAAAAAGTATGGTTTGGCGCTTAAAAAGCAACACGTTTGCGGGGTTCTGCGGAGTGCCGAAGGGGGACAGAGAGTCGATCATTTCCTGAAGATGCCTTATGATAGAAGAGAAGAGAGGATTAGCGGAATTTATACTAAATGTTTCGCCAAACTATATTGTAACTGCCAATAGTCATCTCCAACAAAATGATCCTTTATCAAGTCCCTACCTAGTGAAAAAATTATAACAAACGAATAATTATGTGTTTTTTACCATACTGATAATCCATAGAACATATTCTAAATTGGATATAGAGTGTGATGGTATGCTGCACGGGAAGTGGCCTCGTCCTAGAATCATTTTCTCATTTACTCCCTTCCGCTATGCGGCTCGCAACATACGCCAACGTAGACCTAAGTACTCGTTATATTGTAAAAGAACTACTACTTTAAAACTACTTTAAAGATACTAAGTATGCATACTATGCCCACTCGTATATCATAGAATATAGACGTAACTCAAATAATATATTCTATATTCTGTAAATAATATGGCAATTACTTTCTATAAAATCTTAACTTTTACAAATTAGTTGAATAATGGTCTACCAAAATGTACCCTTAGTGTGTTGCGTTTCGTGACCGACATTTTAAAGCCTTTTTTCACTAGTCTTTCGAACCGGATTCAGGAATTTACTATTGCAACTTGGCTTCAGACAGTTACTTTCCGGGCGGAATTCTCGCAAAGAGCTCTACCACCATTAGTTAGAGCTTAGGACAGTACCCTTTCGAATGCGAAAGTAGGTACTGACATAAAGCACATAGTGAAATAGCACACGTTTTTATACAAAGAAAACTCTAATCGGCATCGCAATGTGTCCAAGATCGAGGCCAATAGGAGTTCTAAGAAATGTGTACGCATGCACGTCATTTACTATGCTAATGTGCCTTGCTCCTGCTTCGAAAACACATTAAGTATCTAGCAACGTAGATCTGGGCAGAATTGCTCTATTACTTCTAATGCGCATTTAAATGTAAATCTCATGCGGGCTCTTGTAATAAATCTGAAGTTTGTTACATGCTAAGACAAATTATGACAAAACTTTCAGACGACAAGTAGCAATGTAAAACCTTACTCATTTTTCTTTTGAATTAAAAAGTGAGTTTAGTCGTCAAACACGCTTACCTACAGCTCCAAATAAAAAATCTCCTCTATGTCGGTGCTAAGAATATTCAGAAAGAAACTAAACATTTTGGTCCTATAGTCCTATATTTATAGCAAAGCAAATTAACACATAAAACAACATCACGCTTCACACTTTAATATTATAAATGCGAAAGTATGTGTGTGTGAGTATTTTTGTTTTGATCCCACAACCACGAAACGGCTTAACTGATATGGATGAAATTTGGAATATACATAGTTTATGACCTGGATTAACACGCAGACTGCTTTTTATCCGGGTGCCACGCGAGCGAAGCCGCGGGGGGAAAAGAGTAAATGATATACTTAGTAATACCTAAGTATTATTCTTGATTGAAACAAATAGTGTTTTCCCAATAAATAATTGTGCATACAACGCAGTAACTGCTTACTATACTGTTTATTTTCATAATCAAAATGTCTCAGTAGATTAACCAGTACAACCTCTATGCAGTACAAGATACTAACTAAGTTACTACGAGACAGTGCTTTGGATGCTATTAAGAGTAGATTACTCGTGATAATACTAGACTAATTACTTCCCAACTTACGGACTCGACTCAATAGCTTTGTTAAATTTTAACAGAACTTTGTTAAGAGTTATAAATACAAAAGATGTACGACTCTCATCAACCTGACTCATAAACTACATTATATGAAATAGATACTTAAAGCTCAATTTTTTTTAAGAAAATAGAATTGCAAACTCGTCTCGACTGACAAGCGATTTTCTGTTGGCAAAGCATTATGGATGTTTATATGAACATAGGTAGTAAGTATTTAGAAATCTTGTTAGAAAATTCGACTGGTTGGAACGAGGCCTTAGTTTTGTAGTGGGACATGTTAGTATAATCATAATCATAATTTAGTAAGTTAGTAAAATCATGTCATATGCATCGAGGTACATATGACGTTCTTGATATCTTAAAAGCGAATAGTCATCTATTGGCTTCAACTGTAGGTCATAAGATAAGTTAAATTACTTTAATTAAAAAAGAGTTTTGATAATATATCTTAAATGCCGTCAATTACAGATTAAAGAACCAAAAATATTAACCGAAAAATTGTGTTAATTTAATGTTCCTTTAATGCGATTATGAATTATGATTTATGAGAGAACACCATAAAATTCTTATCAAGGTTAATGGAAATAGAGTTACTCAATATAAGTTTAAAACGCTTTATTTGGTAACTTGCAGAATCCCCGCCACTTGGTTCGCGTATAGAGGTTTTCAACTTCCACCCCCCACTGAGACCTTCTAGAATTTTCTGCTCCGTTACCTATACTGTGCAAAGAACATACTAAATTACATGTTTCTAGATTTAGACAGGAGCGGTAAAAGTGTTACCAATAATCGTAGTATCGCGGGCGCTGTTTATCTGAATGAAACGGCATTTGCCAATTTCGCTCATATTTAAATAGGCATTTAAGACTCTGCTTTAATTGACAGTCAGTGCTCAGTAACATAACAACAAAACCACAACATTGCGTTGCGATAACATATCACAATTAACGACGACGGCGCACAACGTGTCCTAGAAAAATCTTCGTTTCGTCGTCGCAAGTAGTCTGTAACGATTTTATATATTTAAATTTTACTGCAAACTAGACAGGATAAAAATACCAGTTCATCCAGATTTAATATTCTCCTGTTAAAACTACATACAGCGTTGTGAGTGTCACATTAAAAAGATTTAGCACGACTCCATAAAACGTTGGCTGTTTGTGTAATCCTTTCTCGAATCCGCATTGTAATGTATAACATTAAATTTGTTTGGAGCTTGACTTTCGATCCGTTGCCAGATTTATTTACAATACCAGTTCAAACAAAGCTGAATCTTGTCGTCGTTGGTATTGTTACGAAATTGTAGGTACTTGGTACAGTTAAAACAACAATTTTTGTTTTTAAAATCCGGTTAATGCAAATTCTTAGGGGAAACTGTACCATTCCCAACCCGCATGCCTAGCGTAGGGATTATGAGCCCTTTATTAGGGGATGCCTATGTCCAGCAGTGGACTGATATAGGCTGGTGTGGTGGAAATGAAAATCAACGAAGTTACCTTACGGTTACATTATGTTTGTCTGCGTGTACTTACTATATGTACAGTGTCTTTGGTAAACAATCGAATTGCCTGAGTATGACCGATTGTTACAGTTTTGGTTACAAAATAAACTGCGGATTGTTTTCATTTCCTAAAATTGAGTTTGCAAGTGACTTGAACTTTATATTCCATAATAACAGTAGCTTCACGATTACGCTATTCAAACCACTAAATTGACCGGAACCACAGAATAAGTAAGGTACCGGAAGCAAGTTACGCTGTAAGCTTTAATGATCTGTAAACGACAAAACATTAGACATTTCGTTAGACTTCTAAGTCAATGAGTCTCCAAGAATTTGTGTTCGACATCCGATAAGTCGCAGGCGAATGGCACGTTCCATTTGCGATACCGCTACGAGACAGCGAATAGGGTTGGCAAATTACATTTTGGCAGGAAAAGTATAGAAAAATGAAGAGAAATCTTGTAAACTACTGTTGTTCCGGTGGGTATGGGGCAGAAAGTGTTAAAACTATCAAATATTAAATGATTAAAATACCGAATTGAAATTTTTAGATAGAATAATATTATTTATAAGCTAAGCTTTTATTCAGGTATTGCAAAACCTAAATACTTTACGTCTCAATGATTATTTATTTATTTATACTTTATCGCAGAAAATTGAGGTGGCAGTTATGTTGTAAATAAATAAATAATGCTGGACACTATCACACAGCATCATGTAGCCCCAAACTAAGCAGAGCTTGTGTTATTATTACTTAGTTATTCGTTTTTGTAAATTTCCACATATTATAGATAGAAAACACCCAGACCCGATACAAATATGACCAAGATACAAATATGATGCGAGACAAATGTTTGTATGACCTGCAAGATCATACAAACATTTGTCTCGCATCGGGAATCGAACCCGCAACCTTCTGCATCTCAGGCGGGACATCACCCACTGCGCCACAGAGAACGTCCATTAAAAATCGTCCAAATATTGATTAAATTAATAAAAACTGAACAAATAAATACCTGAATACCCGATAACCCAATATTCAACAATCATCCACAAAAGCCATTGTTATTTGTATACTTCTGACATTAAAACAGGCAACCCTACGCGGAGGGATTCCGGGAGGCGATTCCTAGAAAATACTCGTCCACTACTTCTTCCGCTTACAGTCCGCACGAGCCACTTGGCTGAGTTGTAGTTATTATTGTCGACGCTTGCTATAACTCTAACGAGTCTAGTTGCTGCTCATTTGCAGTTTTTAAGTAATAAAAAGGCTTCCTATTAAATTTTATCTATTTTAATTAAATAGATAATAATGCTGAACGTTATCATTGAGCCCCAAACTAAGCAGAGAATGTATTATGGGAACCACATGATTTATATACTACATATATACAGTTTGTTTTTGTAAATACATACTTATCATACATAGAAAACACCCAGACCCGAGGCAAATATCTGCAGAACATGCAAACATGCATGCCCAGCGTGGGGATTATGGGCATATTACCCTTTACTAGGTGGGCCTTTGTCCAGTAGTGGACTGATATAGGCTGATGTGGTGGTGGTGGTTGATGCAAATATTTATCCCGCAGCGGGAACCGAACCCGCAACCTTCTGCAAAAACTATTGTTATTTACCTAAAAACTTTTTACACGACAAATCTTTTGGAACCCCACGAAGAGCATTAATCTAAAAACTAATATTAAGTCAATATCTAAAAAGCAAAAATTCCGAGTTTGACACGTTACACATTTACCATCCAATAGCTTTTAAATTCTATTACAATAATGCTTATCTGCTACTATCTTCTCAGTTTTGCAGTGCATGTCCCGCAAAAGCCCGAAAACGGCTCGACCGATTTGATTATAATTACTTTTTGGTTTTGTTTGCATTGTTTAGAAAAAAGAGCATTATTGGAAAAACCTACAGGAACAGCCAAAAAATTGTAAAATCAAATTTTGAATGGGATATTTGTATGAACTCTAGAATTTGGACAGGACAACGTTTGTCGAGACAACTAGTCTAATTTCTTAATATAATTTGAAAATACGCATGCTATTTTCTGAATGATCTAACTATTGAAAAGTTAGGCCTGAGCTAACCAATTTACATTTTCTTTTTTCAGAGCATAAATGCATGTCTTTTAATCTCAAAAGCATATCAACTTACCAGGTATACATGAGGTTTAATCTCTTATCTCTAGTTAATCTGAAGTTGGAAACTTTGAAGATCGCAAACTATTTCCATGGGACGGAATGTTGCCACAGAGACGCTTAAATAATAGACTGAAGTTGTTCTAGAACCTCTTAAGTTATGAAAGATAATGAATGTGATGCATGTAAGAGTTTTAAGTTAGCTGGGTATAAGTGTTTTAGTTTTTATAAATAAATAATAAATAAATAATCCTGGACGTTATCACACAGCATCATGTAGCCCCAAACTAAGCAGAGCTTGTATTATGGGAACCACATGATTGATATACTACATAGATACATATTTTTTTTTTGTAAATACATACATATAATACATAGAAAACACCCAGACCCGAGACAAATATCTGCAGAATATGCAAACATTTGTCCCGCAGCGGGAATCGAACCCGCAACCTTCTGCGTCACAGGCGGACCTTCGCCCACTGCGCCACAGAGGTCGTTATATTTGTTGTATCGAAACTTTATGGACGATACCAATGTAGTTGACTGGAAGTTTTAAAGTTTATTAAATTACAGGCACATGAGGCTTATTACCTTCATGCCTCAAGCTGATGGACAAAGAGCTTTATATAGTAGAGCACGTTCTAAGCATGCGTGACCACCATACAATACTTTGTTATGATTCGTGGTTGCCTCTTAGTTTCAGGTGGGGCCAAGCTTGTTCCATCTTGAAGTATTATAAAAACAATGTTTATTTTATGTAACCGCTTTCATCCCACTCCTGGGAGGGCTAGACTTCTAAACATCTCCCTCTTCTGGGCCACTTCTGACCACTCTTTGGAAGGCATCAAGCTCACCCCGCCAACGTTTCCTCGGCCGACCCCAACGCCGCTGTCCGGGCTGTGGTGATGGTCACCCACCTATTGGAAGGCATCCCGCTGACGTGTTCTACCCAATCCCATTTAAACTTCAGCTTATGATATTATATGAAATAAAACGGCAAAGTAAATAAGTACCTACATAAAGACCTTCCATTATCTTTCGTGGGTGCCATGAGGGGTGACTAGGAATTACTTAATAATAAGTTGGTCTTGTAAAGAAAGGGATTACATAGGGAATGCATCAACACAATATCCTCAAAGGAAATAATATTTCCTACAACACAATATTATAACAGGAAAATGCTTAGTCTTACGATTATTTTCCTTCTTCTGTAATAAAGATTATATCGAATGTTTTTTTCACACTATTGCAAAAACTTTCATCGAATGTTTTTTTCATACTATTGTAATATCTTTTTGTAACAGACCTGAAAAGTTATACCGGTGTAGATAATAATTGAGGAATTTATGGTACAGATTGAAAAAAAAAGCATTAACCTTTTTCATCTTCAGCGTATTTTTTTTCATTCTGAGTTTTGCATTCGCGAGTGCGGAAAATAGTATGTTTTATCAAAAAGTGGTGATTCCTTTGTCTGATCTGCTTCTTTAGACCGGTCCTTAATGTTCCGGTCCTGTAGTATCATAAACAGACGTTAGTCTTAAGTTCACGGCCGTTCAGGGACTTCAACTTTGCGTTATTATGTTTTCATTACGCACTTTCGCTGATTTTACTTTCGAAGTGTAGTATACCTCAAGAATAATAGCCTGTGTAGACAAAAGCCATCTTCTGTTGACGAACGCCTATGGAAAATATGTAGTTTCAGATAAGCTTTCTGCAACTTACAACAACAACATCCTATATCAGCCTCTGTTGGATACATAGGCTCTCCTAGTAAGAAGGGGGATATGCCCATAATCCCCCCCTTCCCCCTTAAGACCCCCGAACACAACACCTCCTTCTACACGGACTCATTTACAGTGTCTGCTATACGTCTGTGGAACTCTCTACCAGCAGATATTCGTAGCTCTCTCTCCTTAGAAATCTTCAAATCCAAACTTTATAATCGTTTATCTCTCTACAAAATAGTCAATGAAAAAATTGAGCTTCTAGGTATTATGTACTTTAAGTAATTTATGTATGTTTATGATATTTTAGTTTTTGTATGTAAGTTTATTTTTATCTTGAGTACCTATGGTTTAGGTTCTTTTTTTTCGGTTTTTCTCTAAATCATTTATTATTATTAGTTATGTTATAATTTTCTACAATTTCATTAATAAAATTTGTAGCACTACCAATCTATCTCCACACTACACAAAGGTTATCTGGAAGAAAATGCTATTTAGCATTAAGTTCGCCTGTGTACTTGTATTTTATCTTGTGCAATAAAGAATTTTCTATCTATAATCCCCACGCTGGGCATACGGGTTGTGGATCGCAGGGCACAGCTTCTCGCACCACCGACGCTGCTGCTTGTCGATGGTTAGGGGATTTAGCTGTGCCGGTTTTAGGTTGCGCCATGCCGTCTGCCAGAGCCCCCTTTAGTTAGCGGGGTCGGGCCGGTGAGGTTGGCTTGGATTCCGAGGATTGAAATGGCAAACCTAAAACGCCAACTTACATTCTCATAATTTAGCAGGCGTGAACAATCTTGTCTAGTGCTGTATCTAATTCGAGAAAATTGGTGACGACTGAGTTCATTCCGATAGTTTGATTTTATTTGTGATACGGTAATAAAATATTAATGGTGTTTGTTTCTACAAAACGATATTTTATATTCTAAACAACAAGATACGTAGCTTATTTACCATGAATCTCGTTGTTTGTATAACTAGTCCCGATTATCAATAAAGATTGAATATAAGAGTTTCAAATTAGTGACTATAAATAATGCTGGACGGTCTACGAGTATTTTATCATAATGAAACAACAATTAAATATTTCCATTTCTATATTTCAGTTCTTTTTCATATGAGGTAGTGGCGAAATTTGGTGTCGAAGTTTTTAGGCCATATAGACATAGAGAGGTCCAACATTTTCAAAGCACGGAAGCGCTCAGATCTGAACGGTAACTAATACAAATAATAAAATAATAAAATTAAAAGTTTTGATAAGCAAAGATGCTTATAAAACGTATCTATATAATTCACTACTGATTGTACATTTCTAGGAAAATAGCACTAGATTTTGTACCTACCTATTAAGTATACTTATGAAATAAGGAACTTTCAAATTTGAAAAAAAAATGAAATTGAATCCAAATAATAAATCTGAAAAAGCCGGGACCATCTTAACGTGCTTTCCAGGGCGCGGAAGTGCAGTTCTAATTGCCACTAAACGGCCATCCATCCAAGTAGTGACTGGGCGGAATGCTGCATAACTCAGATGATCTTGTAACAACAGTAATCCACGCCACGAGCACTTCAGTAATAACTAGTGCGTTCGTATTATTACTAATTGGTGCTAGAAGTTCCAGACGAATAGTTGAATTATTTTTGACTTACAATCTTTAGTTTGATCAACTGTTTCGTTTGTATTCTAACACTAGCTTCCACCTGGCTTCACTCACGTGGTGTCCAATAAAGCCGGATTTTAACTATGGGATATATATTACATCTTGAGCTATAATATAGCTAGTTGTAAACACCACCATCTGCTTCCTTTAGAACATAGGCGAGAGGTAGCTGATCTTACATTTCTTCTTAACCTGGTTAATAACAAAATCGACTGTAGTGACTGTCAAAGATCAAGTTTCAAGTTCCCCGCCGAGCTATCTTAAGGCGTAACTATCTTAAATTATGTACGGATGCAGGTGTGACCAATTATAGGGAAATTCATATATTAATCGTACGTGTAATGTATTTAATTCCACTCACTCGTCTACCATCGACTTATTTAATACGTCACCTAATTTCTTTAAACTAAAGGCAAATGCATTTTTCAGCGATTAGAATTTAGGTAACTTTAGTTTCTTTTACTGATTGATTATATGCACAAGATTTGTTTTCACTTTTTCTCATCTCAAGAATGAGTTTACTTATGTTCTAAGTTGATATGGCTCATCATTACTAAATCTTCTTCTACTCCATACTTACTTCTTCCTAATTCTTACTCTTAACATAGATAAATAGGTACATATAAATCCCTGCTGGGATGCATTATTTTGGTTTGTTTTTTCTTTGTAATACCGTTCTATATGTGAAAACTGTTTAAGGCTTTCTTGTTCTAGTAATACCTTTATCTATACTCTTATTGTTTAGCTGTTAGTTTTCTTAATTAAATAAATAAATATTTTATCGCTCATTTTGAACGAAACACTTCCCCGGACGCCGCACATGCCTGCCTCGCCCTGAGTTAATTTGAACTGTCAAATGATCACATGTAAAGATATAATTACATTACATCTCATAGTCCAAAGCCGGCTTAAATGTAATAAAGTACGGTGGTATAATTATAAGTTATAATAAACTAAGACTGAAGCTGTGTGCGTGTTATCCGTGCTGCTACGGCATGGGCTGAAAAGGGTTCTTCCCAGCTTGAAGCTGCTTTGGGGCTAAGCAGCGCTAATTTCCAGAAGGAACTAAACAAGTACTAACTAACTAAGTAAGTAGTTTTAGTAGTAGTAGAGCTCTTTGTGGAGAGTTCGTCCGGGGAAGTACTGCCACCATGCCTATTTCTGCCGTGAAGCAGCTGTGCTGTGTTTCGGTTTGAAGGGTGTGGGTGCCGGTGAATTTACAGGCACAAGAGGTTTATCATCTTAATGCCTCAAGTTGATGGACGCAGGGCATTGCATCGTAGAGCATCTTCCAAAAAAACGTGATCTGCGATGCAATACTTTGTGATAGGTAATGGTTACCACTTAACATCAGGTGGACCATGTGCTTGTTCCATCTTCAAATACCATAAAAAAAGTACATAATTTCATCATCACTGCTGGATATAGGCCTGCCGTAATGAACGTCCTATCCTCAGCTATATAGCTCTGCGCAATATTTCGGAATATACGGAATACCCATTGCGAAGTGGATTAATAACCATTTATGTGGATAACAATTTATATTACGGTTTTAATAATAGGAAACCTGACGTCGCCCAGATTAGAAGCTGCTCGTTATCAGAAAAGATAAGTCTTAATAATATCAGGTCGATTTTATTACGGCATAATCTGAAAGCCGAGGATTGTAAGTTGCCAAATATGAGGTTTTGATACACGAGGGTAAGTTTTGATGGTTTGTAAAGGTTTTAGGTTGGTTCTTCTTTATCTTAGGACAGCTGGTTTACAAATTCCCGTTTTATACACCAGCTGTGCTACGGCTAAAATTAACCAACCCAAAACCCTTACAAACAATTGAATTCACTACTAGACCAGAGCATTCATGGCGTGGCTTATTTTGGCATAGCAAATAATATTAGAAGCAACACTCCGCTCGGCCACTATTTCGATGGGTGACCGTTTACTGGCATAAGATCTGAACGCTTCCGTGCTTTGAATGTTGGTTGAAGGCCGCATTCGATGAAGAATAAGATTATAACTCAGATGTTCAATCATCATCATTATTAACTCCATCATCAGACTAGAGCAGTCCACTGCTGGACATAAGCCTCCCCTAATGAGCGCCATTGCGCCTTGTTGTTCAAAATGCAAATTTAAAATCCTAATACCTACGTACATACCTATTAAGTTTATGATCACTTATGGCTCTCTCCTACAGTTCACACTTTTAAAGAAACACACATGTTGTTCATAAGAAAATAAGGATAAATCTTTTTATAGTAGAATATATAAAAATAATCTAGATAATAAAATCGATAAGTCAACGAACTAGGCGATTGGTTCAGTGAAGTCCTTATTTTTATTCTATTTTACAATTATATTGATGAAGATATTTTCTGTGAAGCTAACTTGTAGTCGATTTTTTTTTTCTTAGCTTTTAGTTCTGAAATGGCTGGTGGTAAACTTAAAGATGGACCATTTAATGTATGTATGTTCATATCGTACATCCTATCTATTTGTACATGTAGATACTTTAAAAATAGTAACGGGTCTGTTCTACCTAATAATCTTTGTTGCAATAACCGTTAGTAAGGTGGATATTAGAAAACCAAGAAAAACTGGTTTATTGTAATAATTCATAGTTATTACTTACCTTTGTTAGAAGAGAAATTAAAATGGACTTATTTTTCAATTGTCAGTTAGGCCAGTATACGTTAAATAAATTCAAAAATGTATAAAATGACGTGTTTTGCGTTTTTACATCACACTCATTTATAAAACGCATTCCGCACAGTCTCTAGGAACAGACTCGACGTGAAATGGGACCCCTCATAAAACCAGCTCAGTATGGAGTCTGATTCCAATTCGCACAAATCTTCCCCATTCCGAAGGTAAATCTTACCCGTCGTTCGATACCTACCTAAAAAGGTATCCGCGCTAATTTCAGCTTTGCAAAAGAATATTTGCACATAATAAACCCAGGCGAATAAAGGTTTTCAAAGAAGATAGGGTTTATGGTGGACATCTAAATAGCATTCGATTTTTTATATCTCTTTTCTGATATTTAGAACATAGTGAAGAATTAATTGACATTGGAATACCTACTGGTATTAATTTTTTTTTATTATGACTGGACATGAATATACGTTAGAATTTGTTATTTTCGTACATGGTAGTTTAGCAGCCAAAACAATAAATGTAGGTATATGGCCAATCTAAATAAAGGCGTATGTAGACATTCAAGCGAGACATAGAGAGAACATAAAACGAAAAATATGTATTAACAATAAAAGTAACGGCAACAACGGAAGTAAAGAGTTAAAAACAATCTGACTAAAGCGATGTAGAAAATGCGATAATAATAACTAAGTAGAACTTAAAAATAATGACACCTAGATGACATGGGAAAGTAAGTTTAAATCTTTCAAACTCTTTGAGGCATTTTAAAAAAATACAAAAACCAATCGACTAAATAATGATTACATTAAAATCTTAAAGACATAAGGAAGTATAAAATCTTAAAAACAGCATTTTAAGCACATTGTTAAAAATAAAAAAAACCAAATGGCAGTTTTTTTTTGTTTTCTAAATTGTCTTGATATTCTTGATGTACCTACTTTTCCGGTGTACTGTGGACAGGCCTTTACGTCGACGACCGACGGCTGGGGTCGGCGGCGACTCGTGTGCCCTGTCACTACCAGCATCAGATTATATCGTGAAATCCAATTTCGTGGTTTTGTTATCGCACTCGCGAAATTTACTAGATATTCTGCTAATATATTTGAGAAACTTTCGGCAGAAATGTTAAAAAGTTAAACCTAGATTCATGATTAGATGAGTTGTCAGAAAAAGATAGGAAGTAGGTACGAAAATTTTATAGCTAATTTATTTCTTAATATTGTTTCTTCACACTGAAGAAATTTAGGTAAACTAAACTTATTTTTTTAATGTTTAATACCTATAGATGACTGAAGTGGGTACTTTATTAATTAAGTACCTACTTAGGTACACGTCAAATCAAATCCATATATTATTTAAACTAATAAATGTTTCATAAGGACACACTGGAATCTTTTCCAAACTAATTAATAGTTTTTTCATTATGAAGACTGAAGAACTTTCCTAAGCCTATTTAATAAGGTACTATTTTTAAGCCTTATTTCGTTTCTGTAAACCGTACCATCACCAAATTAGTCATGCAAGCTTACCAAAAGAAAAAACCGAATGTTTCTTAAGTAAAGTAGATTTATTATTGGATAAAGTTGTACAAAGTCGGTAATATGATTTGAGAAATGAATGTAATGTCAACAACGGCATGCTACCCGGATTTACGGGAAGATAAATGATAGAAGGTTATGCTATGATTAAATTCTATAGTAATTTTAATTATTAAAACAGCTATAAGAATCATGGTAGTGATTATTATTGTAGGGAGGTTATTACCTTAGTTTGTGTATATTTGTATTAAAAAGACAAAAAAGTGTTTAAAAATGAATAGGGATTTCATCTAAGTAATTTTCAACAACTTAACTTTTTGTGTCATTTTTGAAAAAAACTGTTTACTTAACTTTGTTTGTTTTATTAACACGTTCACTGCGGACCTCGGACATGATGCTGAGCAGCAGCGCGGCTAGAGCAACTGTGCTTTCAGCACTAAAAGTGTTATATAATTAAACATATACCTATATAATGCTGTAAACAAATACTTAAAAGCGTGAACTGACACGCTGTTGTAATACTTTGAGCGTTACCTTGATAGAGAATGATGGTTGAATAAGTTTTTGTTCCGGCTTTTCAGTCGTTAAGCCATGTCGGAGGCCTTCGGGCGGCCTAAAAACTCCGACACCAGTTGGTCACTAGCTCATAAAAAGAAGAAGAAGAAGTATAATTTTATATATTCATTTTACTTATAGATATTGGGTTTGGATTTAGGTTCAAATAAGCTTTTAATTTTTTTTATTAAAATTGCAGCGCATTTAAAATGTTAATTCTACGCTTATCCAGCATAATCGCTCACAAAGGCGCTCACATAAAAGCATTATTTAACCCGGTCCCATGCGTTAGGTTGCGTTTACTTAGAAAGCAGGTGTCAGGTGCCTGCCTTAGTATGGTCAAAATCGTTTAGAAATTGTTAACTTGCCATCATGACATAATATTATTGGTAGAAATAAAAAAGTAGGTATACCTATAATATTACGACGGGGGATAAATTTAAGAGTAAAATAAAACTTTTACTGTCTATACCTAAAATTAAGGTTCATTTAAAAATACTTAATAATAAACAGTTTATAGAATCATCGTCATCATCATCATCACCAGCCTGTAGCAGTCCACTGCTGAACATAAGCCTGCGCTAATGAGTGACATTGCGCTCTGTCATATATAGAATGCATAAGTTTAATCCAAATCCATGTATCTTGAAGTCGTTTTGGAATACAAATAAATCGGGTAGATTTTGCACATAGGTAGAAAGTTTGAGAAGAAGATGAAGATGATGAAGTTCAATCCGGAAGACAGCTAAGGCTTTTAATGTAACTAGGTGTGTAATTGAATATTCTTAGCTATCTATCTAGCAACTATAAAATAAATTAAGTTGATTAAAAGTTTACTTTTTCATTACAATTGTGTGTATCTAGGCACAATAATGGCAGTAGATAAACGTAGGTATAGATAGGGAATAGGAATATGAAAATATAGAGACATGCCTCAAGTTAATGGAAGTAGGGCATTGCATCATAGGGCACTTTCCACACATGCATGATTTACGATTCAATACTTTACGATAGGTTATGGTTACCACTTAACATCAGATGCTGGTAAGGGATGTATTTAAAAAATATGAACATTTTATTTAACACACTTTTAATTTTTTATGATAAAGTTGGTGTGTTAGTGTGATTTGGATGAAACTTGGAATATGCATAGTTTTTGACCAAGGGCCTTATTGCGACGATTATTAGATATATATCGTGGAAACCGGAAACTGTCAAAAATGTATGGAAATTGATAGTTCTTGCGATATATATTTAATAGAATCAAATACGTCGAATCGTCAGAATCAGGTCCCTAGATTAAAATATAGGCTACTTTTTATCCCGGTACCACGCGAACGGAGCCGCAGGCAGATTAGCATCCGCTTTAGACAAGCGTACGAAATATGTAATCCATTAGCGGCCTTTACACACACACTCTATCGCGCGTGAAACAGCAATCGTTTTCAATCAAGGGGAAGGGAAAGACCGCGCGATTGCGCTCGCAGAATCGCGTGTTCCGTGGTTGCCTTTACACGTAACATTCTTGCGCACACGCTTAGGTGCTAAGTACAAGATGGCGGACGGCAATTATTAAATAATTTGATTATCCATACGCAAATAATTCTTGAAATCGTCCGGACATTTTTTTCGTAATAATATGAATATACACCTATACACCTATACAGCTGTCTATATTTTTTAACCCACACGGATAGTTTCTTCTTATTTTTGAGCAATCATCATCATCATCAGCCTATAGCAGTCCACTGCTGGACATAGGCCTCCCCTAATGAGCGGCATTGCGCCCTGAGCTCGACGCATCCAGCTTCTACCAGCAGCCTTTCGCAGATCGTCACCCCACCTGGCCGGAGGAGATTTTTGAGCAAACTCTTATATAACTCCTATATTTCTTACATTTTTCACCACCATTTTTCACCGTAATACTACTAGTGAACTGCATTACTTGAGTAAAACTGTGTGAATTGCACACACTCCAACACGCTCCAGCTCTGGACGATCTATCACGCGCGATTAGCCTTTACACGGCCGCTCTTTCCGTTTTGATAACAACCAACCTTCCGTTTGATAAACCAACGAGTAATCTCGCGCGAAAGAACGCGCAGCATAAACAGCTTCAAAAGCATAATCGCGCGCGATTGAGCGCGCAGGCTTTCCGGCGTGCAATCCTGTACGCTCCTGAGAACGCGCGATAGAGTGTGCGTGTAAAGGCTGCTAATACGTCATAGATTGGAGCGAGTCGAAACCGGTTTTCCGTTTAATAGTGGTTAAGGCTCACAAAGCAAGCGCTATTCTTGTGTAGATTAAAATGAGTTACTTTGTTGCTTACCTGCATACTGCACCTTAAGCTCCTTTACAGTCTGCAGAGAAATTATTAGATACTATGTATATGCACATACATTTAGTATTCTAATTCTTATCCAACCTAGTGCTGCACAACTGGATGAAGGAAATGTTTGTTCGTGTGGGGCACTATGTAAGCGGTCAGTATTATATTTGCCTACACACAATTGTGACAAGTGTATAGGTTGTATTTTTTGTTTAACTACAAAAACGTAATAGTATTTTTTTTTTCTATTGTATCATTTAATATATTATATTTCATGTATTTTATTTCAGCGCTTTATAAATCTTGTTAAATAACTATCTTTTTTAAGTAAACTAATACCTGGGGTGTAGGTATAGATTATAAAATCTGATATCAAAGTCTTATTTTTATTATTATTTTAAAACAAACTCAGGCAATTTTGTTTCAAAATAAACTTTCTCCGTCAGTGTAGGTTAACTAATATATCATCCTCAAAAATCAAAAATTAAATCCCACGATATAGTGTTGTTTTTATTATTTATGATATAATATATATCTATAGGAAATTAAAGAATTTGCACATTGTTGTGGTTTAAGCAAAGCAAACTAACGATTTTAAGATTTAAAAGAAGATTTGTGTGTGTGTGTGTGTGTGTGTGTGTGTGTGTGTGTGTGTGTGTGTGTGTGTGTGTGTGTGTGTGTGTGTGTGTGTGTGTGTGTGTGTGTGTGTGTGTGTGTGTGTGTGTGTATGTAAGTTGGTATGTTTCTTCCCACTCTCCTCCTAATGGCAGAACGGATTTAGATGAAACTTGGAATATACTTTGAATGTGACCTAAATTAACACAAAGGCTACTTTTATCCCGGTACCATGCGAGCAAAGCCGCGGGCAGAAGCTTGTCCACATCCACATCCACATCAGCCTATATCAGTCCACTGCTGGACATAGGCCTCCCCTAATAAAGGGGGATATACCCATAATCCCCACGCTGGGCATGCGGGTTGGGGATCGCAGGGCACAGCTTCTCGCACCACTGACGCTGCTGCCCGTCAGTGGCCAGGGGATTTAGCTGTGCCGGTGTAGGCTGTGCTATGCCGCAATCAGCCGGCCGCCAGAGCCCCGTTCGTTGTTTAGCAGGGTGCACCACGTGCAGGTGGGGTTGGCTTGGGTTCCGAAGATAGGGGTTGGAACCCTGTACACAGAAGCTTGTATTTAAATAAATTTAGAATACTGGAAATTGTTCACACAACATGTTAATAGGACCAACGTAAGGTACAAGGATACTAAAATAGGCAGATAATAGCCCACACACAATACAAATGTCTGCAAAAAGGTTTAAAAATAGGTACGGAAAATAAAACAAAAATGTCATTTTATTTTCCCTAAGGTACAGGCCCCACTTGTATGACCTGGCGCGGGCATGGCACGGGCGCTTTCCTTTTCCATTCAAATTTAATACAAAATTCATGGAAATAAAGCACAATTTAGCTCGGACGACTTCGCGTCATAAGCACGTCCGATCAACGACATACCGTGTGTCCTAAATTGTGCTTTATTTCCATGCATTTTGTATGAAATTTGAATGGAATAAGAAACCGCCAGTGCCTTGTCTGCGTCCGACGAGGTCACATTCATCGGGCACGGACATGGCGCAGACATGGCACAGGCGGTTTCCTATTCCATTCAAATTTCATACAAAATGCATGGAAATAAAGCACAATTTAGGACACACGGTATGTCGTTGATCGGACGTATGACGCGCCATTTCGGCGCCCGCGCCCGATCGCCGCCAGATGGGCGTCAGATCGCCGCCAGTTCGTAGTATGTACTTGCTTGCGACATACGTCTGTTAGTGATGTAAAAATGCGTGACGAATGACGATATCGAATTTAATATTGAATTTTTTGAATTGATTGTAAAATATGCAACGCTTTATGATCATTGTCGTTCCATTATTGTAACTGAAATGTTCAAGATAAATTGTGGCTGGAAATCGGAAAGAGATTAAACTAAATCGGTATTAAGATTTTTTTATGTAATACCTATGGTAATACTAGCTGATCCTTGTGCAAATTCGTTTGAGCGTATTTTCTTCAACTGTATCAGGGCCCGATTTGGTAACCCGATGAAGAGGTTTTCGGCAGGGTTTTTCCAAAAGTTTAGTTAACCCTCTCCGTATGGTTTACACTATTATTTGATAGGTTAAACAATTCAAAACCCTTTTGATTAGGTTATCTGATCATGAGGGTTATCAATAGTATTGGGTTTTGGTATTATTCCAAAACCCATTCCTTAGGGTTACCCTTTTTATCATTGTAACACGGGTTATAAGTGGGTTATAGGAGATAATGGAGAAAAGAATTTCGGTCAAAAGATTAAAAATAATTGCGGTAATTGTGTTCTAAGCATTAAGGGTGGAAATGCAGACTACTAATTGTTTATTTTACGCAATAATAATTATATTATAATAAAATTGGAATAAATTTTCAATGACAGCTGTCAAACTTAAATCGACCATATCTCGAGAACTACTTATCATAGACTTGCCTTTACTAGCTCAAATGATTGCTATTGACAAGACCTTAATTTTCAATGACAGCTGTCAAACTTAAATCGACCATATCTCGAGAACTACTTATCTTAGACTTGCTTCTACTAGCTCAAATGATAGCTATTGACAAGACCTTAATTTTCGATGACAGCTGTCAAACTTAAATCGACCATATCTCGAGAAGTACTCATCTTAGACTTGCCTTTACTAGCTCAAATGATAGCTATTGACAAGACCTTAATTTTCGATGACAACTGTCAAACTTAAATCAACCATATCTCGATAACTACTCATCTTAGACTTGCCTTTAGTAGCTCAAATGATAGCTATTGACAAGACCTTAATTTTCAATGACAGCTGTCAAACTTAAATCGACCATATCTCGAGAACTACTTATCCTAGACTTGCTTTTACTAGCTCAAATGATTGCTATTGACATGAACTTAATTTTCGATGACAGCTGTCAAACTTAAATCGACCATATCTCGAGAACTACTTATCTTAGACTTGCTTTTACTAGCTCAAATGATAGCTATTGACAAGACCTTAATTTTCGATGACAGCTGTCAAACTTAAATCAACCATATCTCGATAACTACTCATCTTAGACTTGCCTTTAGTAGCTCAAATGATAGCTATTAACAAGACCTTAATTTTCAATGACAGCTGTCAAACTTAAATCGACCATATCTCGAGAACTACTCATCCTAGACTTGCTTTTACTAGCTCAAATGATTGCTATTGACATGAACTTAATTTTCGATGACAGCTGTCAAACTTAAATCGACCATATCTCGAGAACAACTTATCTTAGACTTGCTTTTACTAGCTCAAATGATAGCTATTGACAAGACCTTAATTTTCGATGACAGCTGTCAAACTTAAATCAACCATATCTCGATAACTACTCATCTTAGACTTGCCTTTAGTAGCTCAAATGATAGCTATTGACAAGACCTTAATTTTCAATGACAGCTGTCAAACTTAAATCGACCATATCTCGAGAACTACTTATCCTAGACTTGCTTTTACTAGCTCAAATGATTGCTATTGACATGAACTTAATTTTCGATGACAGCTGTCAAACTTAAATCGACCATATCTCGAGAACTACTCATCCTTTACTTGCCGTTACTAGCTTACATGATAGCTATTGTTAAGATCTTAATTTTCGATGACAGTTTTTAGTTTGACAGCTGTCATCGAAAATTAAGATTTTATTAGTAGCTATCATTTGAGCTAGTAACGGCAAGTCTAGGATGAGTACTTCTCGAGATATGGCAAATTCAAGTTTGACATATGTCATTGAAAATAAAGATCTTGTCAATAGCTATCTTTTGAGCAATTAACGGCTAGTCTAGGATGAGTAGTTCCTGAGATATAACCATTTATAGATGAATTTGTAGAATGAGTTTCGAGTGGAGCTTTGAGTTGAGTTTTGAGTTTGAGTTTTAGAGTGACAGTGACAGTGACAATCAAAAATTATTATTCAAAATAGTTTAAGAGGTCATATTTTTCTTTTTAACACATTGACTGCGGGTCTCGGACATAACGCTTTACAAAATACTCATTATGTGTACTGTCGGCTTTGCCTAATAAATACAATAAAAATAAAAAATAACGCTACGCAGAGTACTCTGCGATGATGCCCTATGAAAACTGACTGAAACACATTTTTTTCTTTTTAACATGTTGGCTGCGGGCCTCAGTCATGACATAACTGATGACTTATGAAAACTGAAACACCATTTTTTTTCTTTTTAATATGTTGACTGCGGGTCTCGTATATATGATAACGCATACTCTGCGATGATAACCAATGAAAACTGACTGAAACACAGCACTTTCCTTATGTTTTCAAAACTTTTCTTTAATGCAGTGACGCTCTTCCTTCAACCAAATAAAGCGATCCGAACTTATACCTAATGATTGACGACATAAATAAAGAGTCAAAATCTAAATTCCCCCACCCAGTGTCAGGCGTAATGATAACTATTGTGTGATTCAAAAAAACCTATCAAGAGGTAACTCCATTCATTCGTTTAACCTCATAAGAGGTTAACCCTATCGACTGAAAACCAAAAGGAACGGGTTACACTTTCGCTTGTGTTAGGAGGAGAATACCCAAACGAAAGGGTAATCCCGTCAACTGTATAACCCAATGAAGGAGTTTCACTTTCGAAGCAACTAACTCGAAATCGGGGTTATACGGGCCCTGATCTGTATATTTATTAATTGTATGCACGAGAGTAAGAGCATCTTCGTCTTCTGAGGATGACATGCTGACACATCGATACCGGACAACAGACTGCACTACACTTGTGCCTCTGTCACGTCATTTCTGCGTCTCGTCCGAGCCATGTCCGCGCCATGCCCGTGCCATGTCCTCGCCACGTCCGTGCCACGTCCGCGCCATGTCCGTGCCATGTCCTTGCCCGATATGTGTGACCTGGGCCTAAGTGGTAAAACAAT
Source organism: Horisme vitalbata (assembly GCA_951804965.1). Classification (NCBI taxonomy): domain Eukaryota; kingdom Metazoa; phylum Arthropoda; class Insecta; order Lepidoptera; family Geometridae; genus Horisme; species Horisme vitalbata. The sequence continues at coordinate 25,818,914 of OX638091.1, read as the reverse complement.
AGCTTACACAGCGTGTTTCTGTCATATAAAACTCATATAAACAGCGAATAACAATGTCTCCAATCTTCGTGATGTTTATAACACGGAATATGCTATATTATGGCATATGGTAGGTAGGTGGGTATTATATGAAATGTACATAATATTCGTTCTTTGGACAATTTTTAACAAATATATATTCGAATAAATATGAAAAACTAGCTTCCGCTCGTGGCTTCGCTCGCGTGGTACCGGGATTATTTAATAGTAGTGTTAATCCAGGTCACAAATTACGTATAGTTTCATATAAATCCGTTCATTATTTTTTGCGTGAAAGAGTAACAAACATTCATCCATTCATCCATCCATCCATACTCACAAACTTTCGCATTTTTCCGCCCGCGGCTTAGCTCGCGTGGTACTGGGATAAAAAGTACCGTATGTGTTAATCAAAGTCACAAACTATGTATATTCCAAGTTTCATCCAAATCCATGTAGTAGTTTTTGTGTGAAAGAGTAACAAACATTCACCCATTAATCCTCACTCACAACAACTCAATTCATCCTTACTCACTCACAAACTTTCGCATTTATAATATTAGTAGGATTAGTAGGATATTATAGGAAATAGGATGCAACAAGCAATGCAATCAATGCAACTAAAGTTAAATTTACAAAGCGAAGTAAAACGTATAAACGTAAAACAACTTTCAGGACATTAGTTTCATTATCAATTTCACGTCAAACATCTTTTATTACAATTTAAAATGCATGCATTAATTTCATGACGTTGATTTACTTTCGTGCTACGCGCAATATTTTTGTAAATTCATGTTATGAAAGTAATTTCACCGTGTAAACGCGACGCGAAACTAGTGTCGCGAAAGTGCGCGCGTTGAGTAGACTGTATGTTTTTGACTTTATGTGAGTTTTTCCAAGCATTTATGATATTGAGATCTTGATTTTTCGAGACAACTTTTTGTTTAAAATTGTATATATTAATGTTCAGACAAAATTTTGCAGAGCAAAATAAAGCTTAGATGCCGACGGAGCCATGATCACATCAGAACTGGTTGTTGCACGACACTTTTATTTTACGTGTATAATTATATATATTACTAAATTTCGTGTGCCTAAAATAATGTAAATTCGACTTAACAGATATCTACGTAGTATTATGGACGAATAGCAAATTATCCCAAAAGTAAGTGGACCCTCTGCCTGGTCGTCACCATTTCGATGGGTATATTTATCTGGGTCTTAGATGACAAACTGAAGCGAGTGCTTCGTAGGGGCATTAGATAATATTTCAGATTTTAATTGTAATCCATGACATTTGTTAGCAGTACACATAGAAAAAAAAATTAAAAAGGGTGTTAGTACATAATTACTTAGTTAAAACATAATCAAATCGAAATTAAAATAACAAAACAATATTAAAATAACCAAACAAAATTTAACTAAAATTAAACTATCTCACTCCTATATGAAGCCGCATCCAATGTTGACTAATTGGACAATCCCACTGTTCGACAACATATCCAGGATGCAGTTACGCACTCTTTTACGTAAAGAAGCGCACATTAGAACTAGTAGAATTCTTTATGAAGGGCTCATTCAGGAAAGTACTAATACGATGTCTATTACTGCCGTGAAGAAGAATTGCTGTGTTTCGGTTTATAGGGTGTAGGTGGGTGAAATTAAATAAATAAATAATAAATAATCCTGGACGTTATCACACTTATCACACAGCATCATGTAGCCCCAAACTAAGCAGAGCTTGTATTATGGGAACCACATGATTGATATACTACATAGATACATTTTTTTTTTGTAAATACATACATATTTTACATAGAATACACCCAGACCTGAGACAAATATCTGCAGAACATGCAAACATTTCGGAATCGAACCCGCAACCTTCTGCGTCCCAGGCGGACCTTCGCCCACTGCGCCACAGAGGTCGTAGTACGAATTACAGGCACATGATGCTTTAATGCATCCGTACTTCAAGTTTATGAACGTAGGGCGTTGCATCGTAGTTCACGTTCCGAACATGTGTGCCCTACGACACGTTCCGAACATGTACGAAGCAATACTTTGTTATATGTAATGGTTACCACTTAAAATCAGGTGGGCCATCTGCTAGTTCCATCTTTAGGTATCATAAAAATATTTAAGTCATAAAAACCCATACTAGCGAGTTGACCACACGAGTTAAATGGAAGTATGATTATTAGTAGTTTGCTCGGCTCGTGTGCGTTTACTAACTTTTTGGAAATAACCGTCTTTATTATGAAAACACGTCTGGTATCTCGGTTTCACCGACTGTCGCGGAAACGTTGAGTCAACAAGCCAAAGGTCAATAGTCATGAGTCAATAATATAAGTTCTAGTAGGTAAATCACTCAATATTGTTAATGTGAAAGTTGGTGTCTGGCTGAACGAATTTGGATGAAACTTGGAATAGATTACTGTAAGATCCGGGGTTATTGAATAAAACAAAGCGTACAAACCAAGGCTGTATTCCGACTGACATGACATTCGTCCAGGCCACAGACGTTATACACTACACTCCTCCACACTTATTCTTAATAGCTTATCATATTATGATTACAATTTATAAACTAACTTACTTTTAACAATAGAAATCAAACAAACTCTTTTTGACGAAGGAACTTAAATTACATAATAACAAACAAATCTCATAGTGGCATACAGGAGTACCTTGTACCGTGGTAAGTACTTAACCGGTACCTTGAACAGGTGTACACAGTTAAGTTCTTTTATAGTTTATAATTTGGCCTACTTAGTGTACATTTTCTAACTGGCCTCGCTGCCTTGGATACAATTGTGGCCGTGTCACGGGAAGGTTCACAGGGCTCAGGTACGCGTGCTGGTGAGCTCAGCACGGAACCACCATGCTGCCCGGCTATCTCCGACTGGATCTCCCGCCCTACTGTTTCCACGGTTAGTGAAGCTGGATCGGCTCTTTCCTCTGCGTCAAGGAAAATATCAGTTTCCGTCTGTATCTCGGGTACCCTAACCGGAGTACACTCAGGATTCGGGAAGATCAAAGAACTCCTCGACCTTGTTTTTAACTGATCGATGTGACGATGCACTCTATTGCCTTCCTCCCCAATTACCTTATAATTAGATTGGCCCATGCACGATTCCACTTTCCCGGGTAACCATTTTTCACTTTTTAAATATTGGCGATACCAGACGTTATGACCTGTATCAACGACCCTATTTCCACCGCCCGCATTATCTATTTGACGACCCTGTGCCTTACAAACTCTAGATTCTAAATTCGGTTTTAGTGCATCTAACCTTGTTCGTAGCCGCCTGCCCTGCAATAACATGGCTGGACTCTCGCCGGTCGACGCGTGTTCCGTATTCCTATAATACAACAAGAAAGAATGCAAAGCCTCCATTACATTTTTCTTTTCAAATACGGCTTTTATAATAACCCTTTTTAGGGTTTTAACTGCGTTTTCTGCAGCCCCATTGGAGGCTGGGTGATAGGGTGCAGTTAAGATATGCTCAATAGCCCGAGCTCGAACGAAAGATTCAAACTCCTTACTTGTAAACGGTGGCCCGTTATCTGTCACAATTTGTTTTGGTAAGCCCCACCTACCCCATAATTCGTTCAGTTTATCGATAGTAGACGTTGCCGCTGTACTAGGGACCATAAATATTTCCAGCCATTTGGACATGGCGTCAACTACCACGAGATAAGTTTTACCGTAAATAGGGCCCATAAAATCCAGATGAAGTCTTGACCAAGGCCGGCTAGGCCAGGGCCAAGGGCGCGGGGCCTGCCGTGGCGGAGCGTCCGCCACTGCCGCGCATGTACCGCACCCGCGGCACATTGCCTCGATAGCCTCATCTATACCAGCCCACCACACGTAGCTACGGGCTAAACACTTGGATTTAACTATTCCCATGTGGGGTTCATGAAGGACACTCAAAACTTTCTCCCTGCAATTAACAGGAACTAACACCCTATGGCCCCACATAACGCAACCTAATTCTTCATAAAGCTCCTTTTTCCTATTGAAGTACGGCTGCATACCTTCAATTTCGCACTGATCTGGCCAACCATCTCGTATAAATGCCAATATCCTACTTAAAATAGGGATCCCCCCTAGCTGTACTTCTCTTTATGTCATTATAGTCCAACAAGAAAGCTTCCTGAGCGAAATGTAGATAAGTTTGCTCAGGCATAACGCGCAAAACCGTTTTGTTATCAAGCAAAGGCAGGCGAGACAAGCCGTCCGCGCTATTCGCATCCGTTCTAACGTATTCAATATCATAGCGATACGCTGATAATATTATGGCCCAGCGTTGCATTCTACTAGCCGTCATCACTGGAATACCTGTGTTTGGGCCGAAGATTGATACCAAAGGTTTGTGATCCGTTCTAAGAATGAAACGCCTACCATAAATATACTGGTGAAACTTTTTCATACAATATATTATAGCTAAAGCCTCTCTATGAATTTGTGAATAATTCTTTTCAGCGCTAGTTAACGTGCGCGAGATAAAAGCTACTGGCCGCTCCCTGCCCTCGCGATCGGGCTGCGACAGCACCCCGCCGACCCCCGCTGAACTCGCGTCACATGTCACAATCAGCTCTTTACTTGGGTCATAATGAGCTAAAACCTGCGAACTCGTTAGTGTACTTTTAATTCCTTTAAATGCTTCCTCACATTCCCTACTCCAATGCCATTGAACGTTCTTCCTCAACAAGTTGTACAATGGAATTAATCGATGGCTATAGTTTTTAATAAACTTTGCAAAAAAATTTGCAAGCCCTAAAAACGAGCGCAGCTCCGGAACACTTTTTGGCCTAGGTAACTCAGATACAGCTGCGATTTTTGCGGGATCTGCTTTCAGTCCCTCTTTTGAAAGAATATAGCCTAAATATGATACTTCCCTTTTCAGAAATACACATTTAGATTTTTTTAAACGGAGACCGTTATCTAACAATCTTCTCAACACCGTTTCTAACGCTTGTAAATGATCTGACTCTGTTTTTCCCCCGATAATAACATCGTCAATAAATACTGCCACGTTTGGTATACCCTTCAAGAGGTTAGTCATGATACGCTGGAAAATACCAGGGCTAGAAGAAAGACCGAAAACTAAGCGATTATAACGGAAAAGTCCCCGGTGGGTATTGATAACAGTATAATCCTTAGAACCATCTAATTCTATCTGGTTGTACGATTGTGATAGATCAATTTTACTAAAATATTGAGCCCCATTCAAAGCTACGAGTATATCGTCTATCCTAGGTAACGGGTATCGATCGATCAGGAGAACGGGATTCAGGGTTATCTTATAATCAACGCAAATCCTGAGTGTACCATCAGATTTGTTGACGGGAACGAGCGGTGAGGCCCAGTCGGAGCACTCGACCGGCTCGATGATGCCGGCGCGCAGCATGGCGTCCAGCTCCGCGTCGACGCGCTCGCGCAGCGCGAACGGCAGCGTCCGCGCGCGGTGGTACACCGGCGCCGCGCCCTCGCGCACCCTTAGCGTGGCCTTGCCTCCCGTGAACCTTCCCAAGGATCCATCGAACAGCTGCTTATATCTGCCGACCAATGCATCTATAGCCTTGTTCATATTCATTCCGCCGGAACGAGCGTCCGGTTGCACATTATTAATAGATGGAATTTCTATCTTTAACTCACTTAGCCACTGTCTACCCAATAAGGAAGTAGTGCCTCGGTCGATCACGAATAATTCTAACTCCTTACATCTATCTTTATATTTTACCGATGTCATAATATACCCTAACGGCCGTATATTTGAACCATCATAGAATCGTAAGCCTAAATCGTATGGATGGATCTTTAGATCTTTGAAATACATATCATAAGTACGTTTACTGATACATGATATCGGAGTGCCTGTATCTATTTCCATTGATATAACTTTTCCATCAATACATAGTGACAAACTCACCGGCTTATAGTCCCTCAAACTTAGTTGATGTAGATCCAGGAATTGATCCTCAAATTGTTCCTCGGATGCATCGTCGACGCTGCCCTCGCCCGTCGCACTGTCAGCCGCGTAATGGAATCCGCGATTCGCGGCCGACCTGAAGCGTGCTGCCGCCGTCGATGTTGCTCCGCCTGGAACAGCACCGTCCTCCGAACACATTCGGCGAAGATGTCCTGGCCGTTTGCACCGACTACAAACGTAGTTACGGAACCTACAGTTCCCGTAAATATGTGTGGACGCTCCGCAGGCCTGGCACGGAACAGAGCTATCCCGGTGGCCTGCGCCCACTCCCCGCGAACCAGCAGCGCCCGCACCTGTGCGCGCTGGCTGCCTGACTGAGGCGGCGCGCGTTGCCCGCGCTTGCATGGCGTGCACCTCCGCACCCGCTGCTGCCACCGGCGTCTCCTCCGCCGTACTGCGCACCTCCACCGCTGCCGCATCCCGCTCTGCCGCCTCTAAAGACGTAGCATGCTTCACGGCCTCCATAAAAGATATTTCGCCATCCTCCGCAAATAACCGTTGACGGATGACGTCACCCTTCAAACCGCAAACGAATTGATCTCGTAAATTTTCTGAAAGTTTATCCTTGAATTTGCAGTTTCTGGCAAGTTTCTTTAATTCGGCTACGTAATCTCTTATGTGTTCCTCGGCTCGCTGTCTCCGCTGCCGGAATCGGTACCTTTCCGCGAGCACTGATGGAGTCGGTTGCAAATGGCGACTCAACAGCTCCTTTGCTTCTGCATATGTCAAGTCGGCCGGCTTCTTGGGACTCGCCAAATTAACAAAAAGCTCATAAGCTTCATCCCCCATAGCCGAAATTAACGTAGGTAATTTCAAATCGTCCTCGATCTTATTCACTTTAAAGTACATTTCCAATCGCTCCGCGTATGATGACCACGATCCGGTTTTCACATCAAACTCGCTTATTTTTCCGATTGTCATGATTAATAACTTTAATTTATGCACGCACAGTCCAAAATTACAGTAAATCTTCGTCGCCACTGTAAGATCCGGGGTTATTGAATAAAACAAAGCGTACAAACCAAGGCTGTATTCCGACTGACATGACATTCGTCCAGGCCACAGACGTTATACACTACAATTACAAATCTTTTTTCACACGTGGGTGGGTAGGTAGTTTGTCACCTGGATTAACGTAGGCTTTTTAGCAACCTATACGTGTACTGACAAACAATGTAATAAAATCATAAAAGTCAACTATACCCTATTTCTAACTATCGCGATGTCGTATTGAAATGATATTTTGTTTGTTTATACTATACCTAGTTCGGATGACAAAACGATCTTAACGTCTTAGAACTTTAACGTCTTAGAGCTGATCTGATGATGAAGCCAGGAGATGGATAGTGGAACTTTTAATGGGTATCAGTAAACCCCTCGAATTCGGGCTCATATTATTTGTTTTGATGAGTCCAATTGATTAGATAGGCTTGGTTTAACGAGGGCAGGGTGGAAGCGTGGTTTTTAGTATTTTCTTAACTACATTTTTCATTAACCGTGAAAGAGGCGAACCAGCTTTTATTAGCAGAGAGAGAATAGTTCTCCGTAAAATCCTGTGTCCAATAAAAAGAGAGGATGGTAGTTGGAGGGTCCGAAAGAATGCCGAAATCGAAGATCTAGTGGCTGAGCCTAACATTATTGGAGAATCCAAAGCCCACCGAATCCGGTGGCTTGGTCATGTATAGCGAATGGCTCAGGATAGAAGCGTGAAGAGAGCATATTTGGGTCGACCACTCGGGTGCAGATCGGTTGGTCGTCATAAATATCGCTGGATCGACCGGGTGGAAGCCGACCTGCGCGATCTTGGAGCCGACAATTGGCAAGAGATCGTAAAGGATAGGGGAAAGTGGAGAGTTCTCGTGTTGGAGACCAAGACTCACTTCAGGTCCCTGCGCCGATGGAGTAAGTAAGTACTTATTTTGGTTATACCGGTAGCACGCCGCGGGTGGGATTGAATATCATTGGAAAAGCCTTGTTCCTCAATGGGTGTCATAGACTTAAGTATATCAATCAGTAGTGTAATAAGTTATTCATTATTTGCTTTACGAACAAACAATTCTAACTTCTAAGTGGTTCACAAATTAGGTACTTAATGATGTCATTTCGTCAATGATAATGATAGACACAATACAGATAATGTTCTAATCGCTTGACGTAAACATTTCGGAAAACAATGTGGCATTTCCAATTTTATCTGTAAGTGCCTAAACTAAACAAGATAGCATGGCATGGTTTTGCACATTGGTTTTGCTAGAGAATTGTAATGATAAATTCTTGTAAAATACCATCAGGTAGCATTCCGGCCGAATGCTGCCCAATGGTATTTTCTATTAGCTATGCGCTGTTTGAGTGTAACAAAATTACTTGAAGCTGTATAGATTAGATGTAAAACTGTTCAATTTCCCTTGAAATCGCTCGTCCTTTTTTAGATTAAAAAGAAATGCTTTGATGAATGGATAATCGATTAAAAAAATATAAGCAGGTTCTTGCCAATCTTCTCTGTTTGGTCGCGTTACGAATAGGTGTAAATAAAAAAAAATACGATTCAAAGTAAACTTTACAGTTCTTATTGAATAAATAAATTTTGACTTAATTTCTCAGCATAACAGGTCTAATGAGGTATTTAGTTCGTTTGGTTGGCCATACGTCACACACATGGAATACCTACTTATTTATGTAATTTTCAGTGGTGGCGAGAGCATATATAATATTTTTCCTGAATCCTTGCAATTTTTTTTTTAGACTATAATAAACTAAACTCCGGCCAGGTGAAGTGACGATTTGCGAAAGGCTGCTGATATGAGCTGGATACGTCGAGCTCAGAACAGGGCGCAATGGCGCTCATTAGGGGAGGCCTATGTCCAGCAGTGGTCTGCTATAGGGTGATGATGATGATGATGCTGATGATGAGACTATAATAATATTAAACATTATATACTAAGTATCGGTGATCATACCATGGCTAAACAGCTACTGAAAATGCTCTTATTTTCATTTGAGGATCCAATTTATTGTTTAAAATATAAAAAAGCTTTATAGAATATTTCTGATCACATACGGAAGCCCAACCACCACCATTATGGAACTAATAAAGGCATGTTTGCCGATGTAAAGTTACGCATTGAATGAGAGGCGAGCGTAAATCGCTCGGATGATTCAAAACGTAGGTTGGCGCAATGCACTCGTAGGCATCGTTGCACTATTAACACGATAGAGAGGCCAATATATCAGTATATTATAAAAGGATAAAAACGAAAATAAAGTAACTTGTACGGTGGGTTGCAAGATGCAGAAATCTGTGCGGTGTGGGCGTCCGAACCGGTCTAGACGAGATGAACTTTAAGGATCCGACAAAAGAAAATAAACTTCGCATGCTATATCGCGACACCGAGCCGGGATGAACTTAGCCGCGGGCTGATTTAGTGCAATTTGAGAGGAATTAAAATTAATTCGGACTTTTATGCGATTTCAAAGACAAGGAGGATTGGCAGAGGGTGGCGCTTGATATATTTCTGAAACCTCTGTTTTTTATGTGAATATAACGTTATGGCCTTTTTAATGAAGAAATTATTGAGTAATCTATCATTTTTATAGTTAGTCCAATTAATTATTCGCCTATTTATATATGTGTCCGCTTCTTGGAATGTCGTATGATCTTTTAGTTTTCTCCCAACATCGTATATCCAGTATCCACTTTGTAAAATTTAATATTAAAATAACGTTTACCGAAAATTTGGGCCAGACGTAACACAAAATGCTATCTACATTTCATCTCTAAGAACATCTGCTAATGCCAGTTGATCACTTGCATTATCAGGGAAAGATTGAACAAAAGCAATTTAAATGAAAAGAACAATGAACCCCGTCAGAGTTTGTTGTGAACTCTCCAGAGAAAACCTCTAATTTACCTCGAGTGGACACAATTGGAAGAAAACACAAGAGGGCGTCGCGCCGGATTAGATTAGCGCAGATAAGATTAGTGGCATCGCGAGTGCGGCGTGGTGCCCATCGTCTGCCTTGTGAACTTGCTAATTGCATGCTCCACCTCCTGCACTGTGCGTGGACGCCGCGTATCCCTGGCCCGCGACAATCTCATGACGTCGCCGCCGCCAGTGCAGGTGCCGCTAAGAAAATCATATCAAAGAGCATCCAACGTATCATCGTTACATTTAGCAAGCACGATATGGTTAGCGCACTTAGCGCGAACATTACAGAAGCTTTTCCTAGCCTTCATGAATATTTATCGCGGTGAAACGCGGACCGAGTTTCGCGGGCCGAACTCGGGCGGGGCTGCACCCTAATGCAATGATTCATATTATTCGGTTTGCGGGCGAGTTGAACGTCTTCCATTATTGTCATTCATCGGAGGAAGTGGGCGGCGAGGGGCGGCGCGGGTGCCGGCGGAGCCCCCCGCGCGGTTCTCAGTCGCGAGCCGACACTCTCGCCGCCGACACGCGAGAGCCGCGATGCACGTCGCCTACGCTTGACGCATTCGTTCGCGGTCCGTGTGTGTGTGCCCTTCTCGTGCCCAAGATCGGAACTCGTTGAGCCGCGTGCAGTGCAGCTTGGAGCCTGCGGTCCAGCCCCGACGGAGCCCTCGCATCCTCACCCGCCCAGCGTGACACCGGCGTCTCGCGCTCCCCAGCTGACGGCTCAGCTGATCGCCGGCGCGACTATCGCCTCTGAACGCACGGTGAGTGCGATCGATCGCTGCATGCACGCGCATCACTACGTTTGATGTATCTATTTCGAGTCGCTCGCGAAACGGCACCCGAAGGATGGACATACACGCTTAGATCACCCGGCTGCTACTCTCGCTAGCAAGGGTGAAAATTTCGCGGATTTGCGCCGATGTTATAAGTGCAAGCAGCCGTGTTGATAAACAGTGTCGGCTTTCTTCGAAGATGGCCTACGAGCGTTCGTGGAAAACATTGATGGAATGAGGAAGTTTGGTTTCGATTATGAACGGCTTGTAATGTGAAACAAGCTGGGAGTGCGTGTGGGTGAATAAGTGGTTCAAAGTTAGTGGCGGTCCCCTCGCGGTTGGGGCTGTTCAGCGCCAGCTGACTTCCCGTCGGGCGGCGGCGGCGACGGCTTGCACTGTTGCGCAAAATGCATGTCTCGCGGTCGCGCCGCACTGCTCTTACCCTCCTCTTAAGTCTAGACAGCATTATTATTCTATGATTTTGCGGGCATTTACCGTATCTCACATTTCATAACTTTTAAGGCCAAATCTAAATTCTGAAGATAAAATTTTGTAAATTCAATATCCCAACATCTTGTGCAAATAATTTAACGTAACAATACAAGTTACCTTGCAGCTACCTAACACTACATTCATTCATTTTTCTAAAACAAAGTACATACAAGAAAATGAAAATGCAAATTATGTACTAGCTATCCATATGCAAAGTAACAAAACCTGTTATCTCTTATCAATCAGCGCGTGTGAAGGTCGTTTTGATAAAATACCTTCAGCCATTTCCCTGAACAGGTGAACGCAAGAAAAGAAAACTGTTTTAAAAGTTTTAAAATAAAATAAATTTGACATGACCTTCTCTTACCTAACAAGAAAGTTGAAACGATATTTTCATGGTCAATAATTTGAAACGCATATCTACATGAAACACTAGCTTAATGGAGAACTTTCTCATCATAATCAACAAGCTATAGAAGTCCACTGCTGAACACAGGTCTCTCCCAAGGGTTTCCACAAAGAAAGATCTTAAGCCCTATCTATCCACCGATTACCTGATTGATTACGGAAAACTGGCTCCAATATTTTTTTATTGTATTGTGTTATATCTAAACAGTCACTACTATAACTTGGTAATTGATTGAATCAGCAAAACTAATAAAAGGTAAAATATTTTAAGCGGATTATGCTCCTGTTTGAAATCATCAAATACACAATTTATCCTCAAATACAACATAAAACCTGTCCTACAAAATGGATAACCAAGTAACTTCAGACGTGCTGTATAAATTAACAGTTTTACTTCTGACTCGATCAGAACGACTTGTTGGGCAACCAACCTGTATGAAACTTATCCTTTACTTTTCGCTCAAAATATTACTACTAGGTATTTTTGTTAAAAAATGCGAAGTCAGGAATCCCTATTCAATTTTTTTTGTATTTATGTTCTAGCTAGAATTTTTCTGATTAATAATATATATTTCTACAAAATCAATGGTTTTGGACTAAATAAGAGCCTGATTTAATCAATAGCTCAATAACTAGAACTTAATCAATAAATATAAATAATACTGGAAACTATAACACAATATCATCGAGCCCGAAACTAAGCAGGGCTGTTAAGTATTTAACTATATTTAAATTTATAGCAGTTTCAAATCAAACGTACTAATACACTCGAGAGCAATGAATCCGGGTCACTCAAAGAATCCAAAAAATCTCGGAAAGTAAGAATGCTAGGTTAATGCAATAAATTGTATTTAATAGACAATTTAATACTCCTTAAATGAAAGTTAAAAAAATATGAGTCACCATACATTTCATTTACACAAAATTACATAAAGAAAAAAAACTGCTGATCTCTCCTTAAAACAAAAATAGGAAACATGAAATTTTTGAACTTTATGACGATTTTCTTGAATTTCAATACTTCGTATTACCTCCTCGTGCTTCCATTACTGCGTTTACGCGGTTTGGCATGCTGTACACCAAGTTCCTTATACGATTTTGGGGAATATTCTCCCATTCCTCTGTGAGAGCAATTTTGAGCTCAGGAAGCGTGATTGGGGGAGGGTTTCGTTGTTTTACGCATCTCCCTAGCTCGTCCCAAGCATGCTCGATCGGGTTGATATCCGGGCTGCGCGCTGGCCACTCCATACAAGTAATGTTCATCTCTTGAAGGTAGTCATTCACAATCCTACCTGTATGAGGTCGGGCATTGTCATGCATAAATATAGCATCCTCACCCAAATTGACCATAAATGGACCAACGTGTTCGTTGAGGATTTCTTCCACATATCTTACGCTAGTTAAAGAGCCGTTTTCTATGATCACCAGCTCTGTGCGACTTTCAGAGGAAATTCCGGCCCACACAAGTACAGACCCACCACCGTAGGCTACTTTTTCTTCGATGCATGCTTGCTTGAATCTTTCCCCTGGTCTTCTATACACTCTGTGTCTTCCATCGTGCTTGTAGAGCATAAATTTTGATTCGTCGGAGAACATAACTTTCGACCAATCTTCAATACTCCAATTTACGTGGTTCTGGGCATATCTTAGTCTTGAAATACGATGGCCACGCTCCAGTTTAGGGCCGTTTGCAGGTCTAAGGGGTTTTAAGTTAGATTCAGCAAGCCGACGTCTTACTGTCCATGCACTTGGGTTACTTCCTCCGAGGCGTCGAAACTGATTTGTGAGTTCAGTTCCTGTGAGAAAGCGATTTCGAAGCATGGTGTTCACCAAGTATCGGTCTTCTCGTGCTGTGGTACACCTAGTTCTGCCCGTTCCTGGTCTGCGTAGGTTAGAACCAGTTTCTTCGTAACGTCGGAGAACTCTTTGTACTGTTGACAGCGACACACCGACAGTCCTGGCTGTATCGCGCTGACTCCGGCCGGTTTCTACCAATGTAAGTATTCTGGTGCATTCTTCAAGTGTAAGCGACATGATTTCAGCTTGAATAATGAATATTGAGCACTATCAACCTGGTTTATGTACCAACATAAATGACAGATTACAAACAAAAGCAAAAACAAATCCTGTAATTTCGTAGTTCCATCTTCGACAGTGTTCCCTTTTCAAATTTGATTTTTTTATGATATAACTTTACAATAACTAAGAAGTTTTAATACTTTCATTTAAGGAGTATTAAATTGTCTATTAAATACAATTTATTGCATTAACCTAGCATTCTTACTTTCCGAGATTTTTTGGATTCTTTGAGTGACCCGGATTCATTGCTCTCGAGTGTAGCTAGCAAATGACCATACAAATTACAATAGTTATTATAAATAAACACGTTATCAATTAAATATTTAAAACTTAAAAGAAGATGACTTACAGACTGACAGACTGACTGAATGACAATCAACTATCGCAATCAATGCATAACTTAGTTCAGTTAAAGTAGTTCGATTAATAATAATAGTTATAAAATTTAGGTTAATAAAATACACTAATAATTTGTATTTATATCAATAATATTATAATTGCCCAAAAAACAACACCAGTCCTAAACCATAATTACTTTAACCGCTTATACCACAGCTGCTCCGAAAAATAAGAAGAGACTTGAAATTCGCAGGGGATGTTCCTTGCATTGCGTAAGGGCGCTTCTAAAAAGATTTCCTTAATAAATTCATCTCCTACAACAACAACAAATACAAACACCAGCCTATATCAGTCCACCACTAGACATTGGTCACCCTTTTATACATATACCCATGATCCTCTCGCTGGGCATGCGTTTTGGAGATCACAGAGCACGGCTTGTCGCACTGAGGCAGCAGGGAATTTAGCTATTCTGCAATTAGCCAGGCACCAGAGTTTCGAGTTCAGAGCCCCTTTCGTTCGCAGAGTGTACCATGGGCAGGTGAGGTTCGCTTGATTTCCGAAGGTGGCGGTTGGAACTCCTGCGTGCAGGTGTGTACTTGAAGGGATGCAACGGGGGATAAATCCTATGTGGATAAACGCGGGACTACACTATGATGTATAATAATTTGTAGCATGAGTATCAGGACCCCTAGTAATAAACATTTGTGCTCGTATATCGCTCTAAACTGAAGCCAAAGGTCATATATTATATTGTTCATTTGATTTTCATCAGCATCATACATACGTAGTTATCAAACACAAAGCGATAACATGGATATTTATTGTTTTGAAATTCCACAACAGTAATATATATTTCATTTGAGTGTTTTTTTGTAGATTTGCCGCAAATAAGGGATTTGATCAATCATGCCAAAAATATAGTTTGAGGATAGAATCCGGGAATTCCCTTGATAATATATAAAACCTACACATTTTCCTCAAGTGTGGTCAAATGAATACAAAAAGAAAAAAGTAATTTGCTACGTCGTGTCCATCAAGAATGACTAGCGAGAAATATTACAAAAGGGATAATTTTATTTTTATTTCTAGGACCTCATTATAGTCACAAATAAACCTCACTCGCAGCTTTTCGCACGTAGTACTAAATTAAATAGTAAGCTTTGTTTTAATCCAGGGTTTTATCTATGTTCATACCAAAATCCATCCAAATCTGTTCAGAGGTTGGGGTGTGAAGGAGGAACAGGCAGACACACAAAAAATCAAACATTTACGAATTTTATACGTGTGATATTTTCCTCGCTTTAACTACCTATCTACTAATTTCAATTCGAATGATCCTTTCGTTAATCAGTTATTCACCTCACTATGATAATAATATTTAAAATACATTGATGAAACTCGTTTTACCGTTAAATAGCATATTTTTGCCTTACACGTGTATGAGTGTTATTCTCATAACTCGTTTAATTAGTTTCATTTAGCAAAACATTTTACTGAACATAAATAAAAATCAATTTTAAATATTCAAATAGTAAAATAGATACAGTAGATGATAGGGGGCATGTGGGGGTACACCATTATTTTTTACATAAATTTTGTGGTACCTGAAGATGGAACAAGCGCATGGCCCACCTGATATTAAATGGTAACTATTACCTATAAATAACTTGAGGCATAAAGGTAAAAAGCCTCATGTACCTATAATGTCACCGGAACCTACACCTTTCAAACCGAAACACAGCAATTCTGCTTTACGGCAGTAATACTGATGATGGTAATGCTCCCCCGGGCGAGTCCTTCACAAATAGCCTACTAATAAAAAAACACAAGGTTAAAGCTAAAATGCTAAGTGAGATCATCAGTAAATGACCGTCAGGCCAGTAGAATTATTCAACACAGAAGAATGTGCCCGAAGCATTAAGGGCAAATAGACTGCCGTATCTTGGGTACAAAAGAGTATTGACACAAGATAAGCATATCTGTACACTAATGTACTAGGTATCTGCGCGGCTGGTTTACACTCATTGTCCCGTTATCTTATACGGTTACCATTATGTCCGATAAGCAAATAAATGGATGTTGTCAGACTCGTTGCGCGACTGACATCCAGTTTTTATAGCGCTTGTAAGGAATGCTTTGTTTGACGCCTCATGGTGAGAATATGGAATGCATTGGTGTTTTTGTTATTGGACGGAATGATACTCATTATCACTGATTCGTTTCGGTTTAAGTACGTTATTCTAGGTCAGTTCGTGTCTATGAATTAAATTAAGTTGGTATCTTGAGGGAAAATGTATCTCGTGATCGTCATTAACCTCTTGTGTTACCATTTCCTGCCATAAAATATGCTACTGCCATTATTTGAAATCATAAAATTGCTTGCTGAATAAAGCAAAACAAGTAAAATGTATAATTAAATAAAAAGCAACACTATCCGTCTCTGTAGATATTGTCTACGGAAGTGCTACGAAAGTGCTACGACGTGACGCCAAAATTTTGTAGCATTTCCGGGTCACAAAATAAGCGCTGAACGTGCTGAAACGGGGCATTTATTGGCTAAAATCACTTCAATATACAATCATCCCAAAGTGGGTTCGTATTTTAACAACCATTCGCACTTGTTTGCGCTGTAGCCGAGAGGCCGCGATGGCGCAGCGCGTTCGTTCACTTCGCACAGGCTATATTTAGTAATAAAAAAGCTGCGCGGGCGTGGCGCGGGCGGTGCGGGTGCGGCGACTGGCGACTGCAGTCGGAATGCGGTCCGGGCCTGACCTACCGCAATATTGCAGACTCGCTGTCACAGTTTCGGCGCACGCACAGCCGAGGGATGCATGCGACCGGGCCTTCACAATCCAGCACGTACTGAGAGTACCGCAAGTGCGGTTCCCAGCACTAATGTCTGAGATCCGTAAACAGAAAATTCACTTGACACCAATTACGACCGGTTCCTCGTTGGGAAATAATTTACGGGATCTTGCGGCGAGATCGGCGCGTGTCTGAGGCGGATTTTTCCCAAAAGAGTGTTTATTCATTCGCGCTGCAGCAGACTTGATTGCAGACGGTTTCTTGCCAAGTTTATGGATCTCTTGAGGCGAGTATTATCTTGCAAAAATATACTTAGTTGCTGGTGTTATTATATCATTATTTTACAGGCACATGCAAAAAAATAATACATAAAAAAATGAAAAAAACATAACTAAGAAGTTTGATCATCAACTGAAATATATAAGCTGAAATGTTCAGCAAGCCTTTTTGACACACAGGCATAATTACCATAATAATTTATATGCCATGCCAAGCTCATGGAATACCATATTGGATGAAAGTTGCAAGCGGGTAAATGAAGGGAGTTGGCAAACCGCCCTGGAACCGCTGGAAATGAGGGCTATATGTTGAGTTTAAAATTAAAATCTACTTTCGTACCTTATGTTGACTTTAAAGTGAACACAGTTTTAATTTCATTTATTAATTCGTTCACATCTATACCCCGATGATGCATCCATAATTAATCCTCGACACGATGTAATAGTTAAAAATAGATGTGTCGTAAGTACATATTTTGCATCTTTTCTCGTTGATACATTAAACGGGTGTAGGTCTCCTGTATATTATACAATTATACTTCTTTTATTTCTTCGTATGAACTAGTGGCCAACTCTGTGCTATTTCTTCAGTTCTTGTGCGAACTCCACGCATTTCACTCAAGCTGTTCATTTCATATCATCATACCAACGCGCTTGGTCTTCCTTGTGGGTAAGCTTCTCTGTTCAAGATCTTAAGGCGATTATAAGGGTCAAACCTCGCACTATTCAACATTTTTTAAGATATAAAATCACTGAATGTAGTTATGCAAAATAGCAAACCTTCACGGCCAATAAAATAACAATACAAAGGTTCAGCAATAATATCATGTTGAACCCAACACGTTTTCCTACCAAAAAAATTTCACCAAAATTGATCACATTGATGTAAGTTTTTTGGTAAGAAAACGTGATAGAATCAAAATGAGATTATTGCTGAACCTTTGTATTGTTATTTTATTGGCCGTGAAGGTTTGCTATTTTGCATAACTATATGTAGAGTGATTTTATATCTTCAATAATGTTGAATGGTGCGAGCGAGAGGGAGGTTTGACCCTTATAGTCGCCTTAACAAAACTTATTTAGATTACTAACTATAAAACTCACAAGAGCTTTTATAAATCATACTTTGATACAATCTTTTTTATAAAACACGAGTTTTGTGTGATTTTTCAATGTGTTGCTAATCTAATTAATAATCATCACAAATAAAATTTTATTCTTTCTAAATTTCAATCTATTCTGAAAAAATTCTGAAGTTACAATTAACTGAACCCAAGTTGTAACTGAACGATGACGAAGTTCTTGAATACACTTAGGTTGAATAAGAACGACAGTTGTAAAGTCGATTGTTCCGATACCCCAGAACACTAGTATACCTATCCAGTTCGCCACTGCTCATAACTGCTGACTCCTACGTAGTAAGTCGGGGTGCGTCGCCAGTGCGTCGCCAGTGCGGCGCCGGCTAGGTCAGACGCTATTAGATCCGCAGATTGATCGCACAATGTACACTCTTATTTTATTCTCGTGACGTCATTGTGACGCTTTTCATTGCTAGTAAGGCTTCGGTACCTAATTAGCTTGGTGCGTCTCGGGGTTTGTTGTTACGCCTAGACTACTTTTGAGTTATCTATGAATTTTGAAATCATTTTCCTATGAAACCTACTCATAAATTGCAACAATTGCAAAAACCTGCATAATTAACAGGTAGATAAGCATGTAGGTATTTGTAATCTAACGTGTCGAATTTGATTAACCACTAGTTTCTACCAGCGACTTCGCTCGCGTTAAAGTTATTTTTTATATCCCTCCAGATCTTTTTCCTGGATGTACCTGTACCTCTGACAACTGTTTCCAATACTTCATAATGATCGGTTGAGTAGTAACAGTTAAATATACTCACTTTCGCATATATAATATTAGTTAATATTAGGATTACTGCGGTAGGAACCAAATAACTTTAGATTTTTTATTCTAAGTAGGTAGGTATACACTCAGTACCTACCTTTTACTACCAACGACGTCAATAATAAACAAAATCATATATCTAAGTTCGTTATCATAGGAACTGTTTACGTCACAACGTACTTTGCCTTTTATTATTATGTTATCGTGTTGCAATTCATGATTAAATAAGAGGCACTTCACGAGCCATTTTGCCAAAGATTACTTTTGTGTGTTACTAAGCCACGATATTTCTATTTGTACACGTCTTAATTCTGTGATTATTTAACTTCATCTAAAGAAATAAATAATTTACCTATAGCTTATGTTCAACGATGTAATATTTTGTAATGGTTACCATTTAACGTGGGGTGTACGGGGTTCCAACCCCCATCTTCGGAACCCAAGCCAACCTCATATACACGTGGTGCACCCTGCTAAACAACGAACGCGGCTCTGGCGGCCGGCTGATTGCGGCATAGCACAGCCTACATCGGCACAGTTAAATCCCCTGGCCACCGACGGGCAGCAGCATGCCCAGCGTGGGGATTATGGGCATATCCCTCAGTAGACTGATAAGTCTACTGAGGGATATGGCCATGATATACGGTGGCCAGGGGATTTAACTGTGCCGATGTAGGCTGTGCTATACATGTGCTATACCACCACACCACACCAGCCTATATCTAGGCTGGTGTGGTGTGGTGGTATGAGGTGGGCCATGCGCTTGTTCCATCTTCAAATGCCATAAAAAAATGTTCAAGATTTATAGTCATTTTATGCACCTAATACATTTTCGTTATTTATACATGGGTATAAATTATATTATTTCCCGTTATTTATACATGGGTATAAACTGAAATGTAGGTTCGCTGAAATATTAATTCATTTCTATAGGTAATCGTATTCCCGTACTATCTCTCTGGAATCTGACACACTGACACGGAATTCGGCCATCGCAACGTTTTTTTATTACTTCTATTTATTTCTTCTAAAAAATACAGGGTGCGAGTATATTAAGCATATTTCTTTCAAGTACAAAATGCAAGTAAATTTGTATGCACAAACTAGTAATACTTACATTTTATTTGTAGGACTCTGCCTATTGAGGTATATACAAAAGTAAAACCAGTGCCTTTCAAAATTAAATGTTATTTGAAATACGCTGGTATTTAATGGGCTGGTATTTACTACCTCAACCACTGTAAGTAATTAAATGTGCCCACAATCCTCTGTAAGTTATTCTTGCATTAAATCCTAGGAGACCCATGTATCTACATTACAGGCACGTATGAATTCGGAATATAGTGAGCATTATTTGAGATTGCTTTACAGTAGCATCGTTAAGCGGGCAAGCAGCATCTAATTTCAAGAACTAGTTACCTCTCCATTGTTAGTTCCGGATTGCAAGATGGTTAACTTTTTTTACAAGATAATTTATTAAGTTCGTAAGCGCTTTACGCTTCGTTAAAACTAAAACGAAATATAAGAAAAGTGAAAAAAAGTATTACACAAAACCGTAACTTATAATGGGAGTTGATTTTAATAAACGTATATCATTATTTTGAACGATATACTGAATACATACTGGATTTAAAAATAAATAAATATTTCCTAATAAAGAATCAATGAATGAGATAAATGTCAGTAACAGTATAAAGTCAACATGTCAATGACGAACATTAATTCCTCAACAGAATATCCAGAACTGAAGACTGGACGACTGGACTTATGAACTTCGGAAATCGTTGCCTCATATTTAAATGAATAATAAACTTGATACTGGTGAAATAGGGATGACGACTGGGTATAAAAACAATAATTCTAATTAGTCCGTCAGACAAAAAATATTGGACACGTATTTTTACCATTTTATTTTTTAAAATTAACGGAGATAAAGAGCATCAATGTTCGGGAGTGGGGGCTCGTGACGTCTTGACTAGGCAAAAAGTGTACTAAGCCGTGACGTCACGCGGAACTTCAACGCACTATATCTTTGTAATTTTTTGTTTAATTGACAAAAGAAAAAATACGTGCACAATATTTTTTTTTGATAATGTAAATGACGAACTAATTAAGTAGAATTTTTCAGTCGTCATAATTAATGTGGAAAATTATCTCAGAAGCCATTGGGTAAAGAATTAATTATTGAATCAATATCGGTACTGCCACAAAACCGTGGTGATTATGGCAAAACCTACCAAACACGGAGAGACCAATATATTTATCCACTGGTCCTCTACTTGTATTATACTATCTCTATGAAAATGGCCTTAAACAATATAAGCTATGTTTATTTTAATAGTTTTGACTTGCAAGCTTATCTTGCCCGTCAGAAAACTAGAAAACACGTTTCCCTCATCACGCGGGGCACGGATGTGCGATACGGCCGACACTTGTGACAATGTGTTACCTAACTCAGCTGATAGCGTATCAGCTGTTAGATCACATCTCTTGTGTACTGTGTATCCCTTGTAATGTTGCACTTATTTATGTACTTATTTATAAGACATAAGAAATAATACTTATTTACTTATCTGGAAATATTTACATTAATTTATGATAGTACTCATAGTAATAGATAGATGAAAGAAAACTCTTATTGTACTCACATCCACATGAACATAGAGAACATCTGTCCTATCGATTAGAGCGATCTCTTCCAGACAATCTTATATTGTTCGCGTACATATTATTATTATTTGAGCCATCTATGCAAATAGATGGCTCAAAGAGCACCAATACTGGTGGGCAAAAGCCTCCTCCTTTAATTTCCAGGCATCACGATCCTGAGCTATAGGTACCCAATTTATTATAAATTAATCCTTTTCATCCCGCCATCCACATTTGCGGATGCGTCAAGCTGAGGACAGGGCGCAATAGGTAGGCCTATATCCACCAATGGACCACCTTAGGCTGATAATGATGATCTTCATTTATGTTTGCCCCATTGCCTTCTCCCGCTTAGATATTTTTTATTAAGAATTATACTTATAATGAAACAGAATAAGATATTTTTAACTGGTCTCTTATAAGCCTGTCCTCTGGGTTTAAGCAGTGAAAAAGTTACGTACGTTGGAAATGGTTATCACTGAATGGTTCTGACGGAAGATCAGCGTTGGTTACCAGTCAACCAACCTATGCTGAGTCAGAGACCGTTTTACGATACACGTGCATGTTGCATAATACTGACCTATTTTTTTTACTTGTATCGTTAATAAATATTTTTCTATTCCATTCTATTATCCCGTAATAGTTTAAACTCTTAAAGCGTGAAAATGATACTTGCGACATCGTCTCGACACGTCTGAAAAAGCTCAAAAAATTCGTACCTACCCAAGCTTTCTAATAAAATAGCGCAGTAAGTGACATGAGTCTAGCTAGGCTATATAATTTGACGGCGGGCACCTGCAAACGCTGGCTAATGGGCCCAATTATCGGCTCTAAGAGGCCATTACCACAGATTATGTACTAGTCACCTACTACGCCATTACCCAGCCGCCGGCTTCCTGATGAAAAGAGCCCAAGAGCTTTCGAGCCCCGGAATGCCACTGGATCATTAAAATCTAGGCCGAGAGCATCCTATTATAGTTTCTTTTACTTACTGCGCCTAGCAATAAAATAGCTTACAGGTTTTTAACTTTCATTATTATTTTTATACAAAATCTGTTGATAAGATCATGCCGCAAAGACATAAATCAAATCAAGGCGGAAGGAAATAAAAACAAATAGACAGAATGAAATATAATCAGTGTTAGTACCGCTTGTAAGCGGCCGATGTCCTTTAGGAAAACATACTCGCGTACCATTGAATTAACGAATGAATGAATGAATGAACACTTTATTGCGTGAAGCATATAAATACACAATTATATATAAAAAGGGTAGTAGTGGGCGACCTTATCGCTGAAAGCAATTTTTTACAGGCAACGCTTTGCGGGATAGCAGCACAGTTCAAAACAAACCAGTACCATTGTACAATCAAACCTTTATCAATTTATTATATAGCTAGAGTACACATTTCGTTAACTGTCGATCGATAGGTAAGTCTGCGAATCCGGAAACAAATCGGCAAACTTCCAACCGAGAAGATCAACTTTTTAAAATTACTTTTCTAACACCTATTGCTTTGATTTATTTGGTTCAATAAACCGTAATGCAATTTGGTCCATGTGACTCATTTGATATAGTGAATAAACTACTGGTGGTAGTCAAAAATATAACTAAAGATAGATATTATATTAAATTACATTTATTTAATAGGAACGCCAACAGCTTAAATATCAATACATTGTAGAGTTACACTGACAAAGTTTTCATTCTGATAGATTTTAGATAGATTTTTTCGAAATGCAAGTTTATTTCTACAGTACTTGCTAGAAATCAGCATACAGATTTAAATCTCGCGGTCTGACCGCGCTCTTACTTCAAAACCGTGTGCTATTTGACCGGCCATTTTACTCTTGTTTCTAATTTAGATAAGAAGGTTTGCATTTCCGTGAAATAATAGATAAATTATTGGAATCACCGAGCAATTCGTAATAATGAATCAGATGTCAGTGCAACAGAGCTCATTTTACGTTGACAACTGGTGCATGACGCACGCCTGACGCAGGTTCGTTGCAATGTAAT
The DNA here is from genome assembly GCA_951804965.1 of Horisme vitalbata. Taxonomy (NCBI): domain Eukaryota; kingdom Metazoa; phylum Arthropoda; class Insecta; order Lepidoptera; family Geometridae; genus Horisme; species Horisme vitalbata. The sequence goes on along the minus strand of OX638091.1, from coordinate 25,795,215 downwards.
AATGCTCGGCCTGTGCAGGGTTTAATGACGATTGCAATCGCTTATTTGTTCCGAGAATTTAGTTTTTGCGGCAGACCTTTTAGATTTTATTTTGTTTTAAATATTGGCGGTGGAATTCCGGAACTCATAATTCATTGTGGATTCTTTGGTTGGATAGGTCATCATGGAGTTCTTTATTGCTCTATCCAGGAATCTAACAATGGGTTTTGAGTGATTATTTGTTTGTTCTAATATCGTAGATACCAAGTGGTAGATATCAAGCCTTGTTTTGCACAAATATCATTCACAAATGTACGAGTCAGTAGCACTTGAACTTTAGGAGCCAGATTTGTCCGACACTGTCACAATAGTTCTTTAGCCAAAACTCTGCGGTGTAGGAGGTGAGTAGGGAGAGAGGTGGGCAGTAGAAATTTGTATGTTCTTCAAATATTTGGTCCATGTCTGCATTTTGTGGCACATGTTACACCTACTGTGTGTGTTAATTGTTTACTATGACATGTAATTTTGTCAGCTTTAGATGTTATTTATCCAGGATTCCAACCCAACCAATTTTCCATTTACGAACCTACTCGTAGATCTCTGTGTCTGATCCACAATTTTATTATTCATAAAGCCCAGTCTTCTGGGCATTGAATCCATTTTACTTATGTTAATAGAATGTATTTATATTGTTTCAGGTATGTTATACAACACGAATGGATTTTGACCTAATTTAAGTTGCTGTAAGGTAGTAAATTATGTAGCAGAGTGCAGTGCAATACTGTACTGCGTCAAGTAGTAGATAATTATTTAAATAAATACATCTAGAACATAAACTCTCCATAGGTTCGGAAATAAGTGTCAAAATAAAGGATACTTCCATCGAGATATATATCTAGAGTGGAAATCGTGGAAAAAAAGTCTGCACCAAAACTGTGCGCACGCTGTCAATTGCGCGGACTTTGAACACTTTTCAAGCAACATAAGGTCTAAACCAGTCCAATTTTGGCATTTTGATGTTTATTTATGTCAAATGCGCTTGGACGATTTTTGACAGTTTTCTTTTGAAGACTGCCACTCTCGTTCTTTAATCTCGATGGCTACTTTCCATTACATCCAAACCTATTGTTCATGGAAGAGAAAACTTTTCTCTAAGTAACAAACTTTTGAATAACAATACAGTGTTTTTTTTATTGGACAGTATCTACATACGGGGAAATTCATTTTTCTTTCACTTTTTAGGGAAAACTCACGCTTGACCAAAAATGTCACTATGCCAATTAAATCTCCTTAAAAAAAGGGCAAAAATTGTTTCTTAGACAATTTTTCTATATAGTTTAGGATTACCCAATAAAAAAAAACTGATTGTATAATGAAATCGGTTTGTTTTGCTTGCAAAATTGACTAGTAAACTATGATTAGTACCTACATAACGACTAGCAGGTTTTCTTTATTTGCGTCGTATTTCTTGCTATTATTAACCAACTTCAAAAAGGGGGAGGTTCTCAATTAAACAGTATGTTGCTTTTTTTTATTATTTTTTTGTTTTTTATTAAGGTAGATACTCTTATTAATTAGAACCCAGAAAGTTTTGCTTTTGTTGACTGTACTAAAACATTTCGTGTATGTGGGTAGGAATAACTTTTTGAATAATGAAAGCTACTGGATGTGAGTGGGAATCTTTTTTTGATGTGATGGGTGGGAAAGACCCAATATAAAATATTACCCAAATAAAATACCCCAATATTTCATCATAAAAATCCGAATATTTTCAATTGATTTATATAAAGATGATTTGTATACAGCAGCCATCAATTCAAAGTTCCACATGCACGGCACGGCTGCGGGCTGCATAATCGCGTTACGATTCCAGCCTTCGAGCTTCGTGTGAATGAATGTATTTGACAGACATAATAACAAATCGTATTTGATTATTATATTCACATTCCCACCGAGGCGAGGCGCGGACAATGGACGGACGGATGGTATCGTCGGGGGCTGGAGGATCTTCAATTAAAGCAGAGGGTTCACAGCCTCGCCCGCATTATCCTGACACGAGCGCTGCGAGGGCCAATCACGATGAGGTTTTCACCATACAACTTCAAATTTACACACGATGACGTAATAGCCTCGTGGACAGGACTCTTATTTAAGTTGGTGTGCCAGCCTCTGTTAAATTGCTTGTATTTATTGCAGGTCGGCCTCAAATCGCTCGGTAGCTATATGTATTGTGTCTCTCTTTCTTGGCGGATCATAAAATGCCTTGACTGAGGATAAAACCAACCAATGTCGTCCCTAATGTGCATTATTTTAATTTCTTGTTTTATTCATGTAATAGTTACCACATGCATATTTTGCTAAAATAACCAATTTTTACGGTTTTTATGTCTACAATACCGGTACGAATAATCATTCTAAGTAAATGTACTAGTAGTATTGGTTCCGAGTTGACTGTCTCGGCGGACCAATATTACTGCGAATCGTATTTGTTGACCGCAAGTCGCAGACTAAGATATCTAGCTTTACAAAACTGACCCTTATCGCGAAGAATTAAAGTCTACGTCTGTGACCACTCCACTCGATCTTATAGCATAAATATTTGTCGAGTAACCGATCGCCGACCCTATTGACTGGCATATGATAGCCTTCGCAAAACACTGCACATATTATAGTTACCTACCTACTTTCTTATTACAAACCAAATAATTTTCTTGTTGTGGTTCTGTCAAAGAAATAAAAAATATTTAAGTCCAAAATGGGTTTTTTATAAACTAATCTAGTCTTTTAATTTTGTTACGATGCACTTGCTTTTTATAAAAAAATATTTATTCATTGAAACAAGCTCTCGAGAAACCTAAACACACTATTAAAAAGATAGACATTGCTTTTCCCGAGGAAGTGGCAAAAAGCAGCTTCTGTGCAGAACCACCCTCCACCCCCAACCACTAATTAAAAACTTCACCTTTAGCGTGTAAATTAAATTTTGTAAACAAATTCTTATTACCGCAGGAAAATCTTTTGTGGTGATAATGTAATTAAAGAATGGATTATTAGGGGTGTCTGGTGAAGGACGATGGTTATATTCAGGTTAGTTTGTTTTTAAACAAGTTTATTAGCTATACCTCAAGAGTTTTAATTCCAGACTTTTAATTTAATTACACTGCGTAAAGACTCCCTTGAGGCATGAAAAGTTTGGCTTCTTATTATTCGTCTGACTAATCGTACTAAGTAACTTATAGGTTTGTTCTTCGTGGTTAGGTTGTCTAGCAATATCAACCTTATAGATACTAACAAGTGAATAATGCACATTGTATTGTCTTGGACGTGATGAATACGAGATCAGTATTGCTTATTCCGTCCTTAATGAGAAGTTTTAATTGCCTTCTTCATAAACTTTGCGATGAAAACAGGTTGTCTGACTACCAGGTTTTGATAAATTATCATCTACTCGTTATTAAGTTAAAAGAGAAGGATTATTTCTTAGTATTTCTTGGGCGTTTTAGGCAGTATGGAATCTCTCTGTTTTCTGTTTTTGCAAAAAATGTCAGTAAATAAGCGCTGGATGCCTGTTTTCTATGTGTATCTGAATTATGCATCATCTCGTGTTCATGGTTGTATGAATCAGCGGGGAACGAGAAACGGTTCATGATCATTCCTATTGCAGTCGGTTTGCGAAAGTTGCTCGCCTACCGCGGAATATTTCAGTTGAAACCGTTGCACAAATTAATCGGCTGTAGTAAAGCATTCCAGTGGTTCATTCAATACAGCACCAGTTATAGCTATGGCATTTTAATTTGAAACAAAAACATCGCTGCAACTATCATCATCATCTCCCTGCCCTTATCTCAATCTAAGTGGGATCGGTTCAACCTGTTATCCTCCACAATTTTCTATATCAGCCATCATCTCAACACTCCCTCCTTTGTTATTCATACCATCTTTCACACAATCCATGCATATTTTCTTCGGCCGACTTCTGTCAGCTCCAGCTCATCCTCTCACATCATATCTAACATTCTTCTTGTGACGTCACTATCATCGCGCTTCCTGCCATGCCCAAGCCCATACCACGGTAATCTATTACTTCTCAACTTTTCCGTCACTGGCACTACTTTCAAGCTTCTTCTGTTGTGCTCCTTTCCCTTTCCTTATCTTGTCCATTCGCGTTACTCCATCCATGTTGCAATCAATTTAAATAAATAGATATTTGCAAATCCGTTTTCATAAGGTCCCAATTTTCATATACTGTATCCTTGAGTATAATTGAGTATTATTGAGTATTATGTGAATAACGAAATGGAATATAAATAAGTTTACTGAGTTTATTGAACTATAAAAACAGGTTCATCGATTTGTTAAAGATCACAAGAAGCGCATTGCAGCACAGAATGCAGTTAAATTATTAGCATACTCTTTGAGAATTTATTGCGATATGGCATTTCCTATTAGGCTCCTTCCTTACCTATGCGGCCGTGGAAGGAATCTGAGGCGCTCGGCGATGAATCATGCCTAGGTATTGTATACAATACTTACATAGACTTTGTAAATAGAACTTTATTTCGTAGGACATTAATGTAACAAACTCAAAAAATTACTTGTGGGCAGTGGTCCTAATCACGTGTAGAATTTGTAATACCACATTACGTAGAGAAGCCTGCCACGATGCTAATTCGCTACATGTAGCAAAGATACGGCTACTGACGTTTTGTTTCGTATTATTAACCGACTTCAAAAAGGAGGAGGTTCTCAATTCGTCGGAACCTTTTTTTTTGACTATTTTTTTATGCATGTTCACCGATAACTCCGTCAATTGTGGACCAATTTTCAAAATTCTTTTTTTGTTTAAAAGAGTATACTTCACAGGTAGTCATGGTCATATAAATTTTATTCCTGAGGGATTGGCAGTTTTCCCGGAAAACTCAAAAAACCTCATCCTCACTTGTAATTTTCGCCCTATGATCACCAATATCTCCGTCAATTGTGAACCGATTTTCAAAATTCTTTAGAGCAAGAAGTAAGAAGTGATTTATTTGAAGTCAGTTTATTGGTTTTAAAAAGTCCTACTTGTTGTATAACAAATTTTCTTTGGTTATGTTTTTTTATACGAGACGTGTTGAATGTATCGATCCCCAACCCGCATGCCCAGCGTGGGGATTGAGGGCATATCTCCCTTTATTAGGGGAGGTCTATGTCCAGCAGTGGACTGATATGGGCTGGTGTGGTGGTGTTAAATGTGTTTTTTTCAAATACAAGAAAACGCTACACGAATGTATGTATTTGGTTTTACCTATGTTTTGTTATAGTCTGGTTAATGTTTCAGTATTTGTATTAATTCGTCGATATACCTACGTCTTTTGTTTCTTCATTGAGTTAATTTTAATGTTCTTCATGATTCCCTGTAATTCAGATATTTTTCAGAGCTTCAAGCATGCGTTAAACTTTTGCATTTTATGAAAAGTTTTGAGTTTTTGGTAGTTTTCGAAAACGTTAAAAGTTCCCAGCGTGATGTGATGCACAACTTGCCTGGCCACATGTTATAGTTTGCAAATTACATTCTGTTGTGGTTCAACTTTTTCTGAAACTGCCTTTTGCAAACAGCTGGTTGATGTTTGCAGGCTGAATGGAAATGATGTACTTTTAGCAAAAAAAGATGTCGAAGCTCTGAGTGTTTTTGCGTACCAAAATGATTTTTAAATTGCCAATGAATAAGTAATGAATAAACCAATATTAGAGGCCCATATCTCGTTCTATGTCATATCCATTTATGCGGCTCCATCATCAGTCAATCGTTTATGTGTAAGCGTGTGGAATGTCTGGTATGTACAGCTCGAGAACACGCTGGTCAATTCAAAGGCTATCTATCATAGAAAGCGATAACCGACATATGTTATAAGCGGTTATCACCTTTACAGCAACATAATAGAGGTGGTGATCGCATGAAACTCGGTACATGCTGAGGTCGATATATCTCGGGGGCGTTTATTGGCGAGAATTGGGCGCATCCCGGTTGCTCGAAATCGCTATCCGTCCTACGCTTAGTTATTATCAGATGGGACTTCGGACAACCAGGCTTGATGCGACATTAATGTAATAAAAGATAAAACTTCCGCTGTCCAATTCCTCCAAACTTTGGAATACGCTTTCGTGTTGCGTAGAAAACGATTTCAATTTATTAATTCCGGTGTCGGTTTCCTCTCTGGTAAATATTACGGCATTTATCTGATCGGAGCGTTGGCTGTTTGAACAGAACTCGTTCGTCTAATGAAAATACAGACAGAGTGAAAACATAACTTTACACGTTTTTACGTAAATGATTTATGTACGTAAATCAGTCACACTAAAATGTGTTCCAGTTTTGCCGGTAAAATTACTGAACCAACTGAAAGTTTAATTTGTATAAGTATTCGGGCAACTAGAAAAATGATATTTCTTCATCATTTTAGTTTTCATTATAATTTTGCGTCTCTGGCTGGATATTACTGTAAATCAACAATATTTAAAAATAAACACTTTCAGAGTGTGGTCATCACTTTAAATTCAGTTACCCTGTCTCAGTATATGCGATGTGGTCGTTAACACTTCATTCATCGCCAACCATCTGGCTACAATTGTGAGCCCTCACCCTATCCCGCCCTATATGTTCTATTAATAGGAAGGTATTGTCATAGAACTGAAAGAGAGCTTTAGCCATCTAAAGTCGGAACTGGTTAATTTATAGTGCCACTCACTGAATATGAAAATTAATGCAACTAACTTGAATTTTTTTTAAACAAAATAGTGAAAAATAGCTCATATCACTCGAAGGAATAGCAATATAGACTAAAAAATAAGTGATCGCGTTTATAAACACAATTAAAAATGTTACAGTCCTTTTTACCGCATTCAAAATAATTTATACTAACTAACCAATAGTTAGTTAGTATAAAAAATAATTTGTTTAGTTAAAATATTGCGTCATTTTGATATGCCAATAATGTACTAAATTGTTCACAATTCAGTACGGTAAACATGAAATCACATATTTCACTGTGATGTAAATGTTTCAGTAGGCTAATTAACTAATCTGTGGAATGCATTGGCACGAGTGCCTATTGCATACAGTCAGCATCAGCAGATAACTTTTACGGAATTTCCGATCACATTTATATACCTACCCTACCCAGTGGTAATTTCATCCTGATAGATCTATTAGTCATCAGATCGATTTTCTAACACGAGCTGGTCACTTTGAATTTTAACTGCAATCGCAAAAAGTACCTACCGAATTTAATTATTGGAGTTGGATTGTGTACACTCTAACGATTTTACGATTTTAGTGGTCAATAGTTCGGCGCACTTAGTAGTATAACGATACCATAATGGATAAAGATTCACCTACATTGTTTGTTTTGAGTTAGTAAAAACTATGTGAAATGTTATATATATATATGTTTGTTCGTCTTTCACGCCAAACCTATTATGTATTTACTAGTTTCCTCCCGCGGCTTCGCTTGCGTGGTACTGGGATAAAAAGTAGCCTATGTGTTAATCCCGTTCACAAACTATGTATATTCCAAATCCAAGTAGTCGTTTTTGAGTGAAAGAGTAACAAACATTCATCCATTCATCCATGCCTATTCACAAACTTTCGCATTTATAATATTAGTAAGAAGTATTAAAAAGAGCATGATATAAAATATTGATGGTACAATAGAATGTGTATCAATAACTATTAAACGGAGCTGAGCCATAATCCAGAATAACGTAGGTATAGGCTTTTTCTATTAGGATACCACGCGAGCGAAGCTGTAAGTTTTTGAATAGTCATTTCACTACCAACATCAGCATCACACAGCTGCCACTACCTCGATCCATCAGCCCACTCGTTCATCGTCTCCAACTCTCGATTGTCCGACAATTGGTTCTTTGTGCAGTACTTCCCTCCCTACAGGCCAATTGATCGATTCATACTAAATTGGATATTAATACTGTATGTTGATCCCGCATACTTTAAAAATTTCTACACTGATGTTATAAAGAAGTTAAGTTCGTAATTTTGTAAGTTTATGGTACATTCTATGGAACGAATGATGCGATTCTGAAAATTAGAACTTATTCAGGAAAAGGAAAGTACAATAACTAAATTTATTTTTGCTTATTGAAATACTCGGGAGAGCTAGACACGCAAATTAAGTTGCGAGCAGATCGGTTCGTTTCTAATATGAATTAGCTTGTACTCGTATTTTTAAAAATAAGATTGAAATCCCGAGTCTAATTTATAATCATTATGCACAATGGAGACGATTATATTTTAGCCTTGGTCCAAATGAATCATGGGACAAGAAATAAACTGTAGGTACATATTGCAGGTACACACCCTATACCTATCTGAATTACTTACATATAATTAATAGCCATGTGGTTTTTCATTTGATCGAAAGCATTCTGTTTAGTAAAAGGCAAAATAAAAACTATTCCATGGTTATTTATAATTATTTACTCGCTTATTTTCCGTATTTAACGTGACTCATATATGAAAGGATTGGTATTTACATCGATATAGGTAGTTGTACCTACTGGGTATTTATATTGTACGTATAATAAAATTTGGGACTAACCACAAACTGTTTATAAGTCATCACATTGTGTACATAGAATAATATTTCAGCCGGTATAAAATTAACACCGATTTTAAAGGTTTCTTCTTTGTTTATAATATTATGTTTTATGTTATCAATAATTAATCACTAAGAAAATTAAATAACCAGTTACGTACATTTAATCTAAAACAAATGTGTTAATTAATTATGCACAGCTATACATTGTTAATACATTTAATATACCTACAATACACAAAAAAATAATTTACCTATAATTAAGTAGGTACCTACACCTACTGTGTAATCATCATAACCTTCCTGCCCTTATCCCACGCTATGTGAGGTCAGCACAACATTGTGTTCTCCCTCCATTTTTATCGTCATCTCAACTCTTAGTCACTCCTTTCTTTCTTAAGTCAGCTTTCACACAATGCATCTATATCTTCTTTGACCTACCTCTAACATATACAAAATCAAAAACTATGTAGTCTTATAGATAAAAAGCAAATAGCTAAGGCTAAATATTTAGAATATGTAAGTACATAAAAATATTTTACTATTTAATTATGACTCTGCACAGAAAATGAAAAAGTTTAGTTGAAAAGCATACAATCTAAAATTAAATCTTAGACTTTACTGAAAATCGGATCATGGTTAATCTCTAATGTACACAGTCTGCGAGGATTAAAGGATGATGCACTCAATTTATAACTATACGTACATATATATGTACAAACTCGTTATTAAACTGTGAAAACGGCTTATTAACACATGCAGGGTGCTTCCAAATTGGTCTGCGAGACTTCAAAAGCGGGAGCGAAGTCTCCTGAATTTGCTCGCTGAATAATTATTTACGGGATACAATTAGATAAGTTTATAGAAAAGAAAACATCAAAGTATTAGGGCTCTTTCACCATCTTCAAGTAACGTCAAAGTAAAGCAAATAGCTTAATTTGACGTCACTTGAAGATGGTGAAATAGGCACTCTAATACAAAAGTCAAAAGTCAAGTACAAAAATACCATAAGAACCGACTATTAATTTGAAGAAGCGGTTGCTATGACGTTAAATAAAAGCGAGTAGTATAGTATTTTGTTCGAGGTAGTATAACGCATAGTACTACTTACTAATATTGAAATAATATCTACACAAATATTATAATAATAATTAATTATAAGGAAAAAATTGTATTTTTGTGTGTGTGTATGTTTGTAACGAATAAACTCAAAAAGTACTGTGCCGATTTCAAAAATTCTTTCACCATTGGAAAGCTACATTCACCTTGAGTAACAAAAGCTATATTTATTGCTAGAAAAGATTAGGGATCCTACTACTAAAATTTAAGTAACGTAACCCAAGGTGTAAAATATATCCATCCGTGCGAAGCCGGGACGGGCCGCTAGTAGAAATATAAATTGCTGCTACCTACATGATAGGTGAGTCTAGCTTACCATATCTATCTACCTATAGTTGGTGATGGGATCACTCACAGATCGTTCTCTATGATTAATTCACTCGGATGTGTCTGGCAAGCGGATGTTAACCGGCCGTGCCCTTTTCAGCTGCTCGCTTAGGATTCACCCAAATATGAACCCTATGATCGATTCCTGCATTTGAATAATTATGCATAGACAGTGAAGCCTTTCAAATAATAACAATTGATCACAAAAATAGGTTGAGTATTTTTTCAACGAACAATAAATGAAGTATGATTTATGAATCAATAAGATAAAGTTGTCTGTGCCTATTTAAAATACTTAGCATTTTATCTTTAATTTAGCATTGTCTTTAAAACTCTTGCTATGTACTCTTTAAGTACTAATCCTTCTATGAAGACAACTCAAGATTTAGCTTCAAAAACTTTTTATTAAAGAAATTCGAATTACATGAAAGCCTTTTTCCCTGGTAATACACGGAGACAAATCAGTTCCATCGTTTTAAAGTCTTTTAAAGCAGGGATATTCTAGTGAGCGTTATGATTGGGAGGGGCAATTTCCCGGAGGGGCAGAGGGACTCATTTCCTGCAACGGGACGATGAGATGCTTGAATATTATTTTAAGTTTGCGAACATCTTTCAACACACTGCCTCTTTCGGTTGGCTCTCCTCTTTAACTCTCCTCCTTAAGACAAATTGAGCTAAGAATATTCTAAAATTTGAGGGTTTCAGACGGTAAATTTAGTTACACAAAACATATTTTGGAGAGAAAAGAAAGATACATTTTATGAAGAAATATGGGTGTGTTCTTGGGTTACAAATCTCTACCGAATACCTAACTTAGTACATATATATTATTAGAAATGATCCATTAAAGCTCTATTTACTCGGAACCAAGCCACATAAAAAAGAAATATAGCTCTGCTACTTCCGCATGCGTGCGTCGGCTCACGGCGAGCCAAAACATGAAATTGCGATTTAGTTGCATCTTCTTTGTGTTACTACTACTTTAAAATGCTAGTCACGTCTGAATACAGCGTGATTTCGCAAACATGGCTATACTGAATCTCATTGCCACTCAAATCATATCCGTGACTTACGGTTTTTGATGGCCAATGTGAAGTTACAGTAAGAAAATGCAATTGATTTTACTTGATACCTTTTTCTGATTCGCTGAGGAGTGTCTGAAAATGTTCACGAAATTTTTGATGTCGGGAGAAGCATAATGTAGTTGCTTCTCTTTGTTGTTAAAGGAATACCTTTGCGGGGAATGCTTCCGGGTAATATATTTATGTAGTCGCTGTGAGAAACCCGGAAGGAGTTCAATTAAGTCTGGTATTTAAGGTTGCCATCCACCGGTAAGCTCTGATTGCACCGCCTGCCTCCCCACCCGGGGGAATCTCTTTCCTTTTATAATTTTAGAATACAATAAATACTCGCGAACCGAAACATTTTTGCTATCAAACCGTAAAGTGAATTCATAAATCTGAATGCCAAGCCCAGCTATAAGTACGCAATAATTTCAGTTCTTGAATGTTTTTCTTTTTGGAATGTTTTTTCTTTTATGCCGGTCTTTTCATGTTATATCTTTGGGGTAAATAACTTTGCAACTTTGTAGAGTTTTGTCTGACGGCTTTAGAGCTGACGAGTTTGGATTACCAATCCTTAACCACTTTGACACGTATTCTTTAATATATAGATTACGATTTTCAATCAAACTTTGAATTGTAATCAAATATAAAGCGTACCCCTATTCTATAGGCGCATAGAGCTACTCATTGAATAACGCTTCCATTCGGTGTGAAATGTGAGCCAGTGGCCTGCGCCTCATCTCCGGTATCGTTTCACTTAGCGTCTAACTCCAATGCCCACCCGGGAATATAGGATTATAGAGCCTGGAAAGGTCAAGTCACTAGATACGTTTTCTGTTTATTCTAAATAAGATTCACTTCTTTCGCAGGAATTCAATTTGTTTTTGTTCTAATAAGAACATTGATATGTTCAATAGAACATATCAATGTCCACAGAATATCAAATGATAAGGAGAACTGTCACGTGTATGGATAACCAATACCAGATGCAGCCTCCCTAGCTTTAGAGGTCTTCTCAATATAGTAAACATAACAATGCATATGACTATGACTTACTAATTAACTATGAATGGACATAAGTTTGTTATTAATTTAACTTTAAACATAAGTTCATGAACTGGTATGGTACATTTTCATCATTGTCATCAACTAAATGGAACAATTCTTATTACATGGCATTTGAGTTTCATCTTTGTTCTTTGATTCAACCTAAAGGTATGCTATTGCTTACCCTGCTTCATGATCCTGAATTAACACAACGTTTTCAAATTCAGTGTGAAATGCATCTCATCTCCGGTATCGTTCCACTCAGCCTGTCCACGTCCGAGCTCCAAAGCTATCGAAATAGGATTGAAGGCGTCGATGGGAAATAGTGTAGGTATTCGATACTATATTTGGTTGTTATTTTTTTCACGGTTCGTATTTCAAGATATAAATAGATTTTTAAGCATTGTAAAATACATATAGCAGTTTGTCAAATTATCTTTGCGTAGCTGCTTTCGGAATCGACCTATTATATATTTGTAATATTTGAAGGTTTTAAATATTTATAAGTATAATGTAGTGTTGGATAAAGCAATGAGTTGGAACAGCAACACAAATCACCGGCCATGGTTGGTTGAAGAACAAAGTAAATATTTATATAAATGCCTCATATCTTTACTCGTAAATAATACAGATAATTATGATATCACAGTGGATGATGAATTATTTGCGTATTCTTATCAACGCAATATAGTCCGTAGTTTTTTTTCTACAAATAATTATCAACTTGTTTTTTCAAATGCGTTTAAAATGAAATCTGGCAGAAAGTGGCAAAACGGATAGTCATCCCAGAAGTGATTGGTAAAGCAGAGCTAATATTAATTGGTCCCCTATTCGGTGGCTCCTATTTATTCTGTGCCCGATAAAATGTTTTGAAAGTCGATACTCGAGGGGCGAAGAGCAAACTGCAAGTCATCGTCTTACAGTGAATTTACAGCACAATAAATTTACACGAAGAAACAGAGGCGCCTTATCTTCTAACAGCTCAAATGAACTGTCTCGTCGTAAGAAATAAGTCGTTTTTATGTGGTAAGCTGTTGGCCACCTTCCTAGTCCGTTCGGAAAGAGCACGAAACCAAACATGGAATTAACCATCTATCTCCCTTATATAAAAAAAATCTACTCATCTGTCAAGCATACTCGTAGCAGCGCCTCCAAAACATCGTACAACAGTTCTTATTCCGTAGCAATTACTTCTTTACCTGCACAACCAGCACTTGGGCGATCAACAGTTCACCCTTTTCGTAAAATTTTCAGTATAAACAAACTAATTTGAATACCTTTCACTCAAAGGATAGTGTCTATTCGTACAGAACAGTTTTCAATGATTTCGGTAAGAGGTAAGACAGCAGGTAACCAGCTTCAAATGTGGCGTGTACCGGTTATAAGAAATAACGTAAACCTCTAAGCATAGTAGATAATCAGGATTGAAGCTAAGTATTTAACGGTGTCTGAGGATGAAACGTTTCTTGTGTAGAAATGGCCACTTTACAGATTTAGTGGGAGGGCCGTATATATGGCTAGTGTAGAGAGCGCCGGCTACTGAGAGTTGAGTGAGGGCATGAGTGGTAGGTACCTATGTAAGATTTTAATGTTTTTGGCGAGCCATAGATAACTCTAAATTAAAGCACTCGGAGTTTATGGCCTTTAAATTTCTAATAAATAAATGTCGAGCAATTTTTACTATGTAGTTTAGATTCTAAACATAAATTATTCTGCGGTCACGTGCAGTCTTTAACTTCATTCCTTCGACGGCTGATAAAGTGACCTTTGCTCCATCTAAGTAGGTACTAGGAATGAAGGCTGAATGTTTACGAGTTAAATTATGACTCTACGACTGAGCTTTCCATATTCACGCTCTCTGCCAGATTACATTGGTCTGTTCACCCTGTCCTGAATGACCTACAAGATCATAAATAACTCAAATATCTCAACATAGACACGCTAAGTGTAAACATAAATATACGGCTAATGAACTTCTGTCGGGCCGTTTTACTGGCCATTGTCGATAGCGTGTGTGGGCAGCTAGTAGTGTTTCCTAGATAATAGGAAGACCTTAAATGGTATTTCCAATTGTTTGCTTAAATTCGGGCTTGCTAGTTTCGGGCCCTATGAACAGCCGTGAAGTTCGTTCTTTTCAATCTATATCAATTTTAATCCACTTTATTTTGAGAATTGCAATTAGGTCATACTTATTAGACTCTAATGGCGAGTAAATTTATTTGTATTATATATTTTCATAAACCGAAGTGTGTGAAGATATTGAGCGATAAATCTTATTAATCCTACTCATATTATACAGATGAAAGTGTGTGAAATGTGAACATGTGGTATGTTTGTACCTGTGGTATGTTTGGCGTTAATGACGCCAAAACTGCAGAACAGATTGAACATTTTACCCGGGTACCACGCGAGCGAAACCGTGGGTGAAAGCTAGTATGAAGATAATAACTTCAGATATAAGTATGTAATTGCACGTCATTCAAAGATATTACCGATGACCATTTAAGAGGCAGGGTAGCAAAAACTAGCTGTATAAAATAAAAAGAAGAATAATTTTTGCTGCGTTGTTCGGTTCGGTCCCCTAATTCACATACCCATCCCGAAGCTTTTGTGCTGAAACCCGAGCGTCTCCGATTGCCAGTGACTTGCAGTTTCACGCTCCTAGTTAATTGTCCGTATACGAGACTATACCTACTATAAATAGGAACCTACAGGGACGTAATGGACTTTTGAACAAACTTTAGTCAAAGAGCTGATAGACTACTTTACAAACTTGTTTTTCAAAGGTTTGATTAAAAATGGGTTGCAGAGTTTATCAACATTTGATTTCAACATGCAAGACATTCATAAATTTTCTTTGTATTTATTTTAGAAAATTTATATTACCTTAAGAACTAACAAAAGCAAAAAAAGCAAAGATCTAGAAGAGAAGAAGAATCATAAATCAAAAATTACTATTCAAAATACCACTGTATCGTCCCTAGTGTACAGTATAGGAAGTGTCCGTACCCGCATATTAAATCGCGTAGCGGGAGCTACGAGACTTAAATGTACCAAAACCAACGCTAATGCACTCACCGCTACGCACTGACCGACGTATATTAATAGCATATTTTATGACATACAAGCTACAACGCTACCAGTTAAGTAGGCAGCCATGTTGGACAAATAACAGCGATTCAACTTTATAGAGCTTTTAAGAACCGTTACGAATTTAACAAAAGCAGCGAAACACTAATAAAGCTTAAGATTAATTTCGAGGACTCAGTTGGGGCAAGCGATATAACTGCAACTGCAGTTACTAAGTCGTTAACGATACTCGGAAAAAACGTAATGAAAAAGATGGAGGCATGTTTTATTAATTCCCCGTACACACGATGCGGTGCGGCCGTGGAATGGAGTCCACCGCCATTTTTCTGCGGACGAGATTTAAATATGGAATTCCGGTGTGCGAGCGGGAGAGGCGCGTGCCATTGACCTTGCGCAGGGCCGCACGCGCCGCCCGCCTGCGCCGGCGCTGGCGGCGCGGCGGCCGCCTCCTTGCACTTCTACACAACATTGCACTTTATCTCCATTGTAATGCAATATGTATCAATAATTTTACATCAAAACATATAAATAAATAATTTTGGACGAATATTTGCAGATCACACAAACATTGGTCTCACGGCGGGAATCGAGCCCACAACCTTCTGCATCAGCTAGGCCTTTGTCCATAGAAGGTTTTCTTATGCGAATATGCGAATAACAAACTCAATATTTTTTTTAACATGTTTTTAAGAGTGACTTGTTTCTACCACAGACCTACCTATTTATCAACCGTTTAGTTTCTTTTAAATAATGCTGGACGTTATCACACAGAATCATGTAGACAAAGTATAAAAAAGTTAAACAAGGAAATATTCCCGCGACCCCGCACACAGTCCTTTTTGTCTACTGTTTTATATTAATAACAATAAACATTTTAATAATTAGATTTTAGAAAGCAATGGAAAAGTTTGTACGTAATCTATACCTTGGTTCATTTATTTTAAACTATTAGGTACAGAAAGAGCAGGTACCTACATTCCGGATCCGTGATTGATTACACGAAGCTTTCAGGGTTCTGTATAAAACGAATAGAGGAACGAGGAAAAACAAAAAATCTTTCCTTTTTTTCCAATATCCTGATTGGCCAATTATCGAAAACACATCATGACTTTATTTACTGCTCATCTTTGGAAAGCGTCGCACGGTGTGCGTCGCATCACAAACACAGACACACTCTGGGCACTTAATTAGGGAAATTGCTCTCTGTTTGTCCACGTATGCTGAAACTTGACTAATTCACCGACAAGTAGTGTTGGGACAAAGTCAGCCTAAAGTGAGACCGAAGCCGAATTCGCTTAAGTACATAAATCAATAGGGCCGAAACCATAGAGCATACATTCCAAACACTTATGCCTGTCACACCATGTAGCAGATAATGTAATATCATTCCTGCGAAACTGCAGAAGTTAACTTCATGTAGGTAATATTTTGTATTGCAAAATATTAGTCTGTATCAGCAGATACTCTACGACAAAATTTAGTTAGTCTATGGTTTCTATGATATTGACAGATATGCGCCCAATTACAGATATATTATCTGCGCCGTGCGTGACAGCCTTTACTGTAGTATAATTTATTATTTTGTTTTCAAATAATAATGCAATATTTTTAACAACCGCTAAATAACAAAAAATATAGGGGAAAACTCCACAAATAGATTAGCCGAGGATCAATGCCGATTTTTTAGTTCTGACCCACAAGCTACCGACAATCACAGCCATTAGGGACAGACGAACGACGGTGAATTAAAATGCATGAATCACGCCCGCTGGCCCCGCCGGGGACGTTAGCATGGACAACCCTAGTTCCTGTTATAGGTAAAAGTTAGCGGTGTGGTAGTACTAGTAGGAATATTTATGATCGCCGCTTTGCTTTTCATTATTCGTATTGTAATAGCATTATTTAGTCGAAGTGTTTGCGAGCTTTCCTTTGCCAGATAAAAGGAGAAAGGAAAATGCCGTCTGATGTATGGCGCTCGGTACCAAGACGAAATAAAAAGTGAATGTGTCAAAAAAATCTCCAATAAGTTTTTAGTCGATTCTACTGTCAAAATAATTAAAAATAAGGGTTATTGCTATAGTAACACTTTACATCAATATTTGTTGCCATATATATCATTGGTCGTTGCAGTCAAATAATGGCGTGCGGCGGAAACCAAATCAACAAAATATTTTTTTACTTGATATTAATCCCGTCGGTGTGTGAAACTAATGAAAATGTTAATGTAATTTATAAAATATAATACATTTTATGGGATACGTTCGGTTTTGACGCAATTGGTACGGGTTCTCGGCATTCTCCTTTCATAGTTTTTGTTGACTAGTTACAAAACATACGAGTACTTTGTTTTATTTTCTTTTTTTATATGTGTAAGTATATCTAAGGTTTGTAAAACTTGCTCAAGTAGTACCATCGATATGTGAATAGTGTTACTATCATCATAACCTCAAAGATATTTAAGTTCAGGTGGTAATTTTATTTTGGAGTATTGCTTATATTTTATCAGTTATGGGTATTGTGTAACCAAAAATTTAAGTTTCAAGTCGGTTTTTCTGTTTGCTCAATATTTCTATAGAATTATTTACCTACGCTGATTACATGGTTAACAGTTGATAGACACCTATTTATTCTTCAAACCTTTATCTTATTCTAGTCGATACTCGTATACGATCGATGCTTTATTGAAACTCAAGGCCTGAATCACAATTAGTTATGCTCTACTTTAAAATAGAACATGTAGGTAGGTACCGACGTTATCTGGTAAATTAAAAAAAATGACGTTTCAAAGTGTACTATACAGTTCCTACTGAATAAATGAATTTTGACTTTGCCTTTGACTTTGATCTGTCTTATAAGAATACCTAATACAATAAAAACTGTAGTTATTAAAGTATAAAAAAATTGAAACTAGAATATCTGTAGATGAATGATCACGAGTTATAAAGAATTCCTAATAAAGTTACATCTTGGTGATGTTAGAAATTCCTAAGATTGGCCGTGTGTAGGTAGTAAATAATCACAACTTACGTCGAGAATTCCTTTAAGGCAGTTACGATAAAATCCTGACTCAAGCCTATTCCACGAATGCCAATCTTGAGGTATAGGGAAAATCATGACAAGAGTTAATGTTCGCTGAGATTTTATACAATTATTTATACAGCTAGTCTTTACGTCTTTCAATTATTTAGTTAGCTACGTAATTCAAACTGATATCATTGGAAATTAAACTAACCACGCATCTTCGTACCAAACAATAAAATCTTGCTTACCCATCAAATCTGGACTTTTACGATTAAAGCAAAACATATGATTAACTAATGAAATCTGCAAAAATATGTTTTGCAATTGCAGTGGTTCTAGTGATCGGACCACCGCGAAGTAGCCCTATTAAGGAGCTACTCCGAATGTTACCCGAGATGGCGTCCACGGCTGCTATATCAGATTGCAATCCGAGGATCAAAGTAACTTGTTTGTTAATCTGTTTTACATTATGCAATATCTACTTCTATTTTAGTGACTTTACCTCTGGTAGTTTTGGGACCTTTTGTATCGACAGTGTAGAGTTAGAGTTGACCAAAAAGTTATAGTAAGTTATATCAAAAAGTTTAATGAGTAGACAATAAAAAATGCTACTGAAGTCCTTGTAATATAGTTTTTATTTAAATTTTTATGTTAGCGTGGTATGGGCATGTTATAAGGCATCAATAACACGGTTACTTGAAGGATGAATAAAGTGGTAAAAGGATATGCATGCCGGAAGTAGTAGGTCAAAGAAAAAATGGGCGGATTGTGTGAAAAATGTCATTTGAGTGTTGAAATGATAGAAGAAAATGAAAGGAGAAAACATGCTAATCCAAACAAACTGACTTGACCAATCTTCAGTCGCCCAATGTGCGGAGGCTGTAGTGAGCATACGACTAGCATATCGACTGGCCTCATAACTAAGTTGGTAGGCACTCTGCCTTCCAAGCTACAGGTCGCGGGTACGATCCCCGCCCAGGACAAAGATTTGTGTGATAAACCTGACGGCGACGGCATCTGTGGCGCAGTGGACGAAGGTCCGCCTGAGACGCAGGAGGTTGCGGGTTCGATTCCCGCTGTGGGACAAATGTTTGCATGTTCTGTAGATATTTGTCTCGGGTCTGGGTGTTTTCTATGTATGAGGTGTATGAATTTACCAAACAAAAAAAATATGTGTAGTATATCGATCATGTGGTACCCATAATACAAGCTCTGCTTAGTTTAGGGCTACATGATGCTGTGTGATTACGTCCCGCATTATTTTTTTATTTTATTTAAACCCGGATGTTAGTTCTGTGTCTGGGTGTTATAAGTATCTATATATGTTTATCAGTCTCTGGTACCCATAGTACTGGCTCTGCCTTTTTGGAATAAGTTGACCGTGCGTGAAAATATCCCATATTATTTATTTACACACAAATTAGACATACCTACATTCATAACCAGTAAAATATCGATGTGACAGCAGCTAAAAACGAGGTTCGGATTCAGATTTTTTATCACACATGTCGACTATTCAATTATAAAAAGAAGTAGTAAGTATGACAATATGTATAAAACCAACCGGCGGTAAAGTTAACGTGAACCTTACTGCCACCTTTGATGATCATTGATGTTTATGTTTCAACTCGAATACAAACATCGAATAATTACAGGCAATCAAAATTAATTTGTTCAGTGGCTGCGGAATAAAAAATTCGCAGTAGGTCATAAATAAACACACATAATAAATTTTTATTGACCTCGTCGAAATCAAATATTTTCGTGTTGAAAGGGAATTTAGTATGAACACGTAAAATAAAATCAATTTATGGCCCAAAGGGATCAACGCTGCTCTGAATGGAATAAAAGGGGAAGAAAGTAAAATTAATGGAAGCGGACATAGTGAGTCTGCGTTTTGAAATGAAAATAATATTTTTCTGGTTTAAACAATGGCAAGGGTGACTGACTCATCGCATCAGTCCGGGATTCTAGGAGTTTTATCAAAAAGATTGCAGCCATCATTAATCTCAGTGTTTGAAAGATATTAAAATCTAACAAAAACTGGTTTATTATTCTTCGTATGAGCTAGTGGTAAACTCTAACTCTAACTAAACTGTTGGAGTTTTTAGGCCGCTTGAAGGCAGCCGACATAACAAGAACTGGTGACTGAACTAAGTTAAAATCTAAAACTTTCTTTATAATCGAATGAATCTAGATTTTTCACAACAAACCTATAAATTTTTATCACAATTGTGAATGTGGACACCACATACAAACATTTTTGTCTAGACTCTAGTTATTACAATTGGAAACCGTACACTCGGACGGATACACAGAGTCTTGACACATAAGTATACAAAAACAAAGTAGGGAACAGTCAGGGCTAAAATGACCGTTTTTATTCTATTATACTCCACATTTGAAATTGTTAGATTGATTTTCAGACACCATTGCCCATTGATACTAGTAAGGCATAGTGTCTATGAATTCTAGAATTTACGGGGATTGGAGAAAGTTCGCAGAGAACACCTTTTCAGAACAACAATTTTCAGCAACGAGTTCCTGAAACAGCTTTTATACTTCTTTTGAAAAAGCTCATGGTTTTTAATAAAAGCTTTTTTTATTGTCACGATTCTTTTGATTTCTCAGTTTATTTTTTCTATTCTTGCATGAAATGCACATTTTTGAACTTTTTTTATGATGTATATTGTGTTTTGTTTATTTGATCATATTTGCATTTATTTTAAATTAATCTTCAAGAAGTAGTACAAATGGCTGCTAACAAAAGCCACTGGAGACTAGCAGTGCGGTCTATCAATAGAATTTTGCTGTTACCTTGTATAAATTAAATTTCCTTGTTTTTCATCTTTTTTGGGTAATTTAATTGGTAAGTATATAAAATAAATTTGTCATGTTCATATGATTTATTGATCTATTTATTATTATATACATTATTATGATTTATTGATATAGGTCTTTTAAACATTGTTCTTATCTAACTTGAGTGTAATCTGAATTATGAATTCATTAAATTAAATAAAAAAGATCTTCATTAAACTACAGAGCGCAGTGTATAGGCTAGACGACTGAAAAATTATAATTAGTCCGTTATTTACATATCCAAAAAATATTGGATACGTATTTTTTCTTTTGTCAATTAAACAAAAAATAACAAAGATATAGTGCGTTAAAGTTCCGCGTGACGTCACGATATAGTACATTTTTTACCTAGCCGTGACGTCACGAGCCCCCACTCCCGAACTTTCGCGTTCTCTATCTCCGTCAATTTCTATGGATTCGATAAATAAAAAAAACGTGTCCAGTATTTTTCGTCGATCTAACTGACGGACTAATTAGAATTTTTTTTTTTACCCATTCGTCATCCCTATTTCATGGCGTTATATTATACATAGAAAAAAGTATTATGAAATATTAAATTTTACATACTAATGTTCCGTGGCATGATTATTTTATCATCTATGCGAGAACACCTGTGTGTAAAATTGACAAAGGAAATACAAATTGAAAGTAAACTCGAGGCGTTCATTGCCTATCATTGACCTTACGCTCATAGCCTGCGGGGTTGCGGCCCTACCCTCCATTTATGAAGGTCCTCAATAAAAGGACCCTTATTCACTTAATTAAAACGACTGTTTGGGTAAATCTGCAAGTGTTTAGACCCTAATATCCTGTATTCCTTACACTCATTGTTGTTCCAAATGAGGATTTTGGGTTGTAATACCTTTGATGATGATTAAAATTATATTAGAAGAAATTGTATACTTATATAGCTTTAGGAACACTAGCACAACTTCTTCATTAGCAAAGATAATAGGTTAACTTTGTTTGTCCCTTTCCTACTTTAGGATGCATCGGGAGCATTGTGGCTTTGTCGAGCATAGTGTTGTTCTCTAAAACAGTTTGAAATTAACCATAATTAAATTGGATATTTTTATAGAGCCCTATTCACTCATGCGCGGCTGGCACTTTTTGATGCCCGCTCTTAGGGCCCGTTCATACGGCACGCGCGTGAACGCGAATATGTACTCTATGATAATGACATAAACTGTAAAATCAAAAGTTTTCTGAGGAACAAACGGTGCTTACGCGACTTGCGCGCGGTTTCGCGCCGGCCGTTAAGCGCGCTGGGTCCCGTTTTTGAGCGCACTGCAAAGACTGTGAAAAGCCTTTTTTGTAATTATTGATTAAAATTGACTAAGCTAATGAATTACTATCAAAATATTGTGGGTATACACTAAAAAAACATCAGTTTTACTCTACAATGTATGTAATGTATAAATTGATTACAAAAACATACATACTAAAAACAAGTTAAGGTATTTTTCCATCTAAAATAGTTTTTTTTACACAAATCATATAAAGCAATGCATAAGGCCAATCATTATTATTGATTTTTCATCACTTCACACCATAATGATAACGGTCCGACGTAAAAAATTAAAAGCCTATGCGCACGCGCTTCTCATTTATGTCGGGCATTAATTATTTATAGCTTTTGTTCCTTTCCCTCTGCTCACGTATATGGGCGCCACTACAGACTAACAGGAACCAAAGGCCCAATCCAACCAGTCACTGACCGAATCACATTGGGGCTGATACAATTTCAACCTTGCTAAGATTACAGAAATGTTTGGTGACAACTTTATGCTGACACTCAATGCTGAGATCGGTTTTGATAACCGATTTTCAGCCGTAGTGAAATATGCATTATTAAATATTTATTTATTTAATTTATTATTTAGTGGACAGTGACCCTTATTCTTACTGCGCGCACGCACATGCCCGTATATCAGGAACCCAACAATTAATTACACAGATTGAATCATCAATCGACGCTATTGTCAACTATTAACTTTTTATGGGTTCACCAATGAGGTCTATGAGCTGTAATAAGTTCTGAATGTGCTTTCATTTTACAATAAAGATGCTCGATAAGTTTTAGATCGGCGCTATTGATTCGGAAACCACTTATTTATAGCTTTATTTCTTTTGATGTTAGATAAAAAACACAGTTTTTGTAGTGAGTCGAGTGAATAATATGGGTTACTTATTTTTCTGTAAAAAAATTCAAATTGACATTAAGTTAACTACGTTTAAAATAAAGGTTAACCCACATAAACTTCATATTTTTTAAATGTAAGTAGGAATGTAGCTTACTCATATTTTTTAAGAAGTAAATTTAGAAACAGACAACATTAAGAAGATTGATATCGTACCGATAACTATGACTGGGAACGTGAACAAGTAAAATAAATGTAGGAAATATCACATCACATCACATAAGACTAATATTATAAATGCGTAAGTTTGCGTGTGTGAGAATATGTATTTAACGCAACTACGTAACTGCTAAATGGATTTGGATGAATCTTGGAGTATACATAGTTTGTCAAATTGTGAGATTAACACATAGGCTACTTTTTATCTAGGTGCTAGTGAGTAATAATTTGACAAAATCTCTCAACATGTTATATAGCGATAGATAAGCACGTAGACCCAGCGGCAATGACCGGCGACCACGTGGACCTAGTGGCAACAAACGCAAAAATGATTACATTGAACCATACTTATTGATGATCTTATTAGAGGCTCAATTCCTTTGTAAACTATTTGCTTGATCTGCAAGTGGTTGTTTTAGGCCTAGTCTTGTGGAGTTGTAGCATACAAAAATTCAATACAAAAAATGAAATCCTGTGTTATGTTTAGAACATGTATGCGCCTGTTGGTAAAAAAGCAAAATAGGACTTTCAACTAGCACGTGACTTGACTTTGAAGTTATTACAATGCAAGATGTGCGACATGTCTAAGCACCGTATTGGCAGTTCCGTCGTTCAGAGCCAGACGTCCGAGACTGATGACCGCGTGTAACGGGCCAGCGCCGCCCTTCGCCACACCTTGGGAACGAACGCGTAGCCCCGTTAATGCGTTACTGTATATTTTAATGAAATATTTTTAAGATTTACGCTTCTTTTTGAGGCTGGCGTTTGCATTAATCCACACCGGCTCATTACCTCGAGATCACTACCGCAGAGTAACATTAGGAGCAGACGGTGTCCGAATAATTGACACACAGATTAGCTATGAGTTTGTCCGAGTTTGAATCGGGGGCAGACGGTGGAACCGGTTTAGTAAACGTGCACCTGTGCTGAGATAACAGCTGGTTTCTGACAATGTCTGATAAAATGTCAGGAAATGGGAATATCAATGTCTAGTTGAAACGTTTCCTGACTGATGGCATTTTCCAAGATACCATGAATGAAGAATTGCTTAGAGACTAAAAATAATAGGGCTCATGTGCACTGACATACCGTTTATGGAAATCATTGCACTGTGACAGACAATGTATGAAACCTTCTGTTAAAAAGAAGTAGGTAAGTCTTAACTTAAATACTTCTATAAACTACTGTAAACAGCCGTTTAACTACCTATTAGATAGTCAGCACACACGGGCAGAGGCTGGACATAAGACATATGAGTGATAAATCACGTTTATTCCATTAAGCTACAATGGTAAAAAAACAAAAAAAAATACAATGTATGTAATTAAATAAAGAAGAATCAAGTAAACACATTCCCCAAGAGCATACACGTAATGGTCGTAACTCAGAACGCGATGAAGCGCAAAAACGATCAAAACAAACAGTGAATCGGGTCGAAGGCTACACGGGAAAAAATTAAGTGTCGGTTCCCGACATTGACTACCTTCGAACCACCTGCGCGCCAGACGAGCAAAAAATTCGCGCAAAGCAATCGCCCGACTTGAATACAGCCGACCGCATTGTTATGCCATTCTAAACTCGCCTTTATTTCTAAAGCTGTAAAGCCCCTACGTGGGTAGTTAGTTCGACTCTGTTTCTCCCAAATCGTACAGGAAAAGAATTGCACACTTTCATTCCAGTAGTAATTTGGTCTCACTGCGTCGCACGCGACTTGCCATTGTAATGTATTGTACCGTTTTGTTACGTTAATGAAAAACAGAATTGCACTTGGTAAAATTTTGTGGGCATTCATTTTTGCGATCTTTCTAGTTCATCTCTTTCGCTATTCTTATTTACGAACGCCAACAACGCTTGGAGCTTTAACTCAATAAATATTCGTCCTCATATACCTACTCAAATAAAAAATATCGTATGGAATGTTTTATTGCTTTTCTTCAGGAATTCAATATCAAAAGAAAAAGTTTTTATTATTTTGGTTATTATATTTAAAATTTGTATCATCTTGCTCTTTATTGTTTTTGTCTGATCTTTCAATGACTTTACAAGGTAAGTACAAGTACTCACTCCTTGAGTTCATTTATTGCTTTGTTTTTTTTTTTTAATACTACTAAGTTAGCAAACAGGCATACGGTTCTCCTGATGGTAAGCGGTTCCCGTAGCCTATGGACGCCTGTAACATCAAGAGGTATTACATGCGCGTTGCTGAACCTTTTAAGAATTTTAAAACGCCCTTTTTGAAACGCTGCATATTGTAGTCTCTGGGGAAAACCTCGGCAGGGAGACCATTCCACAGCTTGATTGTTCGCGGGAGGAAATTCTTCTGGAACCTCGCAGTGCGGGAAGATAAAGGTGGCAATGTATGTGGATGATACCTCAGCCGATGTCGAGCGGTGTGAACATAGAAAGAAGCAGCAGGCACCGTCTCAAACAATTCTCCGGAACACTCACCATTATACAAGCGGTAGAACACACACAGGGAGGAGAAGTCTCTCCTAAAACTTAAAGGTTCAATACCGCTTGTGAGTATGGGATCGTCGACAAGTCTCGTAGCTCTTCTTTGAATCGAGTCAAATGGCTTATGCATGAGGGTGTTCTATAGTATAATCAATCTAAATTTAGCTAAGTCGCGTCAGTCACATTTGTCCAAATAGTTTGAGCAAGCCCCAATGAAGAATAATAATTTTAATTCGCTTCAAGTATTTTTACAAATACAGCTTCATATTTGCAGAATACTCGGACTCAATCTTTTCTCCCTTTGTCGTCTCTTTGATAAGACGCCAGACGTGTATTGTACATCCGCAACACATGAATCGCACCTGCCTGCTTGAAATCCGATTCCATTTGTATTGAGCATCAAACTGTACTTTCAATGTACCTACCTGCTTGAAAGAGGATCTCTAATCTTTGCAAACATCACATGTATTAGAATGGATGTTTACCTTTGATGTTTCTCTTATTTTTGCCCATCGATTTAAATCACAATATGGTTATACTGTTAGTTTTTGCCTCATGTTTCTTCAAAGCCAATAATGGGCATTGTATTCGTCGCATAAGATTTGATTTCATTTGCGGAAAATATATGTAATTTTTTATATCAATATAAACAATTCAACATTAATTCTTTTGTGAGACGAGCTTTACTTTTGGTGGTATGCTTTTTGATTGGAATCGTTTTAAAGTACGATGAACATGGAGTACGTGATCTTTGTCACGAAGAACAAGAACTTACGTGTTGAGTGTGGTAAATTAATGTAGGTACCTACCTAAGTACTTACACTATGAAACGGAAGTTACGATATAGTTCGGCAACCTTACCATATACGTAAAGCATAGCGGATACTCAATAGGCTGAGGACATTTAAATCAATTACCTACCTACTTCTGTAAGTGATTGAATTATCCAACAGTAGGATCCCGGATGTGAGTAAGTAGGTTCCAATATTTTTCGTGCTTTCTTTAATGTAGCTTACGTAGGAAAATGCAATACATTAGATCATTGACATGTAAGATAAAAAGCAAACTTCTGAAATTTTAAGTTATATTAGTTTCAAATTAAAACAACAATATAAGTTGCAGTAACATATAAAAGTACCAAAAACAGTTATCATTTCAAGTGTCAACGTTCGGTGTTATCAAAACACAATTGAATTTCCTTAAATATATGCAAATGAACTTTACGAAGTGTTATTCAATTCGATATCGATTGTACCTTTCGTTTTGGGTGTCTGAATTCGCGACAACTTTCGTACTACGGTCATACGTTTTGAAATCTCACTGAATTCAAATTAAATTGCCTAAGGCAAACACGAATTGATACTTTTGTTACATTGACTGTATGACTCCATTAACGTAGCTACGTGTTCGCATCAAGTTTTATGGTAGCTTTGAGAAATTCGTACCTACAACCTTAGCAATAAGTGAGGCTATTTGTAGTGTGGCCTTAGCCTAAAGCAATCCAGAAATCCTAAAATTGGCATCGATGTCAAAACGTTGTTACAAACGATGCCGCTTCGCGAATTCGCGAATACATGACGTGATAACAATATTACTTACTTATTAGTTTATTTTAAAACTATCTTGGTGGAAATCAGGCTTTAGACGTCTATTTTTCGCAGCCGGATCCGCGTAACTTTCAACTACTTAAGAGGAATGCGGCCAGTGACCAGCTATCGCCCCGTGCATAGTACACAACAAACCAGTATAGTATTTCATCTTCATTCATTGATTGACAAGACAAAATATACTACGGCCATAATTAATTGTTTATATAGGTACTTTCAAATGTTCTGTACATGGAATATCAGCTTTTGTGCATTAATTTTACGTAACTTCTAATACACATTACAATAAAAAGTAGACAATAGACAAACATTTATTTACCACTTGGCACAAAATACATACAACAACATATTTAAGGAAGTAGGGTAAATAGTAAAAAAGTAGGTAAGCAGCATCTAGTTGTATGCCACAGCAGCAAAACAGCCACGACTCGGCATTAATTTAAACGATAAGCAGGCAAATGATAGGCTATTTTTCAGTATTACTCATATACCAATGGTTAAAAATAATGCAAAGCTGATGTACTGTAGTTCAGTTGATGTGGCATCCGTCGCCTGCAGACGGTATCCAACGCATATGCATAATCGATACAGTCGTGCTCTACTGTGAAGCGGAACAGTGACGTCATTGTAATTAAAGAAAATGCACTGCATGGGAATGAGGCAGCGACGTGGAAAGTATTGAGGTCTTGATATTTATTGCTACTAAGTTGATAAGCGATCGTTTACATGTCATCTCATCAGTTCTTTCATCGCCACTATTTGTGTAACCAGGCAAGATGTTTTAACTTGATGTTAGTAATGTGTTAGTTTATTTCAACCATTATTGTGGTAAAATCATTCGTAAGAACTGAATTCCGGCTTGTATAAATAATAATATCGTCGACAAAGTCATTACTCGTTAGTTCATCGATCACCACAATCTTATCTAATAAACAAACACTCTTTGGAGACCGGACGCGATGTCCTACACTATGTCTACGTCCCCATCTATCTGAACGATAAATCGTGTCATTGTTTAAAGACATCTGACAGACAAGAATTTATTTCCCTTTCACAATAATATTGTCCTGAGGTTTCTATGATATCAATTTGATCGGTTCTTTGAAAATCCGAATGACATATAGTACTATTCCATTTTGTACCACTGAAATGATACCAGTAGGAGACCAAAAGAATATAAAAATTAAAATCTCTTTGCATATTCGCATGCGCATCAATAAAATGGATGTTACTTACCTAAAACAATTGAAATTTGGCCCATTGTCAAATTTTAAATTCCAAAAGGGACACAAAAATATATTTTCCATCCACGAAATTTTGTACCACTATCTGAAAAATAGTTTTTTCTGTTAAATCAGAGAACAAGTCTGTTACCTTTTCCATTACACAAAGTATGTTGATGAAAAGTATTTGCACTAATTTATTGTATGAAACCGCTCCAACTGCGAAGCTCTTCTCATTTAGACATCCTCAGTCATTTGGCAACCGAAATAGAAAATGCTGTGGAGTGGACTCTGTTGAAAGTGAAGTGGGAAGTAGGAAATCATTAGTCGAGAGCTCAACTGGACTTGACTGAATTCGGTTCAGCGCGTTCTGAAAAGATTCATTCATATTCCATACCATCGGACTATATCTTGCTTATGCAGTAGTTTTTAAACGACTGTAGAATTTGTGATACATTGTATTGAGTTTATATGCTAAAACTTGTATATGCCCACGTTGAAGGCGTGATTCAGTGTATATTTAAATAGTTTTCACGGCGGCCGACGGCCTCGGGTTGTTGCATTCGTAACGTCACACACGTGATAGATAATATCAACAATCAACAACATCTATGCCAAGTATGCCAACATCTCTCGTTTATTCTTTCGTCTTATACATAGCGTCTATCGTCGTTAGCAAGGACACCACTTAGTTATCTCGAAGTTTCATTATGATGCCCGGCAAACATAATAACATGAAGTATTTTCCATATAGGGGCTTAGAAAAATCAACTAAAGATTTATTAAACGTCCACGTGAAATGTTATGCATTCACTGACAGTATTTGCTTTGGTAGAATATTTGAATGCCACACTTTGTAAACCATGTCATCCAGCAGACGACAGCGATTTGCATATCACCATTTGTGTTTGCGAACGCGTTTAGCGCTTGACGAGATTCGCAATGCTAATAACACAATGGACCAAACGCACCTTGTACATGTCCGGCGCAGAGACGGTCATCAAACAATCTGCTCTACACTCACGCGACAAGAGCCTATTCGGGTTACACGAGTCGGAGCTAGAGCCGTTACTCTCGGACGGCCTTGCCAAGCGTCGGCAAGAGTTAGCTGTATTCTTGCCGTCTTAAACGCCACAATCGCGTGTTAAGCTTTCGCTGGTAGTAGAAGTACAACTTTCGACAGTCATTGAATGGAGGGTTCGATGACCCGGCACCGATGTTCAAATTTGCATGTGTCAATGACACGGTGTGCAGTGGCGGGGGGGCTGCGGCCTACACTTTTCCTTTCAGTGGATGTCGTTCACCGAGAAACGGTTTCGGGACGACCTCGTGACACAGCGCCGCCGCCGTCGCCGTCTGAGTGCCTACGCATTCACACGCAGCGCTTTTCTCATTAGGTATTCATGAATTACATTGATAATTGTGTTTCCTGAAAAACATGTAACTACTTAGAAAACATAGACTCTTCGAAACATTTTAAACATAACTACTAATTATTTATGAAAAAATACATCGTTGAAACAATACTCTTTTGTGTCAGAAGCTTTTATTTTATCACCATAATTGCAGCATTTAAAATCATTACAGGGAAAGGTGAAGTAATTAGGAACTTCCAAAGAAAATTAAAATCAATTTGGCAAAAAAATGGACCCCTTTATATTTAAACACTTCCTACTATCCGGCATTCAGAGTTCCCCTACATTGTTACGAGCAAGTAAATGGGTAGAATCGACGTCGAGCCGCAAAAACCCTCCCCACTCTTGACCCACTTAGACCGCCGCGAACAAATCTAAAAGATCATTTCGTTCATTCGAACAAGTATTAATAGGTGCCGGAGTTTTGCAAGAATCCTTCGGCCATCAAAGACGTCGAGTTGGAACGTGCGAAATCCAATAAAGAACTCGGCACCTGTGCCTTATTACATTCTTTCGGTGATGCTCACCGGTCGCTTCTTAAATTCACCAACTTTCCATGTCAGGAGATTGCTTGTTGTACAACTTTTACTCAGGGAATTCCATCCATTAGTATCAGGTGCCGAAGTTTGAGCGAGATGCTTCTATAATGACAGCATCTATTCCCTTGACTCTTATAAAATTGTACTTGGAACCGATAGAGTGTAAATTCAAATAATATTATCGCCGCATCAATATCTACTTGAGGATGTTTCGCATGTATGAAACAATGGCGTCCCTCTGTGGGCGTCTATTTTAATTGCAAATGCGGTATTAGCATATTCGCTTTGTAAGTTCTTGAATGGCGAGTCCAAGGAGGCGACGACGTTATCCTTACGACCAATATGTGGATGTCACTTAAATTAGACCCCATTTAAACTGTGTGACTCGATTTTGCAGAATGCAGTCGTAAAAACTTTTACTCCGATTTGAAATTTAGTAATTTTTACTCAAAGTGATTTAGTAGTTTCAGATACATATTGATAGAAAAGAGGTCTTTACTCAGCAGTGGGTGCTACCGGCTGAATAGAGAGATAGATAGATACATTTTATTTATTCTGTTTGTCATCTAATTAAGAATAGATACACTTATCAAAATTAAAAATGTTTACGTTTTATTATTAGAAATTAGACAATAAATAAGTTAAAACTTGCTTTCAATGCGTAAAAATTTTCGGTATGAAATGAAACTCGATGATATTGTTATGTATCGTCGGCACGTCTAGACGCTTACTAAACCCAAGACTAATGACTATCGACTCGTATGATTTTTTATTACCAACTCGTGATCACATTAGTCGTTTATTCTTGTGTTACATAAGTATATAGTACTTATTATAAATAAATATGATATAAATAAATAATGCGGGACGTAATCACACAGCATCATATAGCCCCAAACTAAGCAGAGCTTGTATTATGGGAACCACATGATTGATATACTACATATATAAGAGAACACCCAGACCCGAGAAATATTTGTAGAACATGCAAACATTTACCCCGCAGGGGGAATCGAACCCGCAACCTTCTGAGTCTCAGGCGGACCACAGAGGCCGTCAAATTAATAATACTTTCTGGTGATAATAAAGTTGATGAATTTATGTACAATGAAATTCATAATGTACAAGACCTTATCTGCAATGTTTCCCCCATAGTTGAGGATCGTGATACCGTGGAAGGTCTCTACTAATAGTTTTTCTCCATCTGCCACGGTCTTCGGCTAAATGGGGCGCAACGCTAACATTAGTTTCCAGCTGTTCCAACTCCTGGGTGCCTAGTGAGAGTTCTTTTACCAGCTCGATCGCGTTTTTTTGTCTCGCACTAGATGGAACTACCTCGACTCCATATAAATTTGCGTAAACGTAAACGTGATCGAGCTAGTAAAAAAACTCGCAATAGGCACTCTGGTCATATCAGCGCTTCGGAATCACTCTCGGTCTTATGCCTTCTATTTGCATGTTATAATTATCCTTTTCATATTACTAGGGTGTCTATGCACAGTATATGTCAAAAATAGTGGAGTATTCGGGGTAGGCAAATAGAAAACAGCCGTTTGGATCGTTCTAGATTGAAGGGATTCATGGAGAGTAGGACGTCTCCAGGCGTCAATTCGCTTCCTTTTGTTTTTATTTTATTGTTCAAGCCTGCGAGCTGTGTAGGAAAATGGAGTTATGGAGACTAGATACGTGAATAAAATCTATACTTACTTAAAAGGTGTGATGATAATATAGGCTAATGTTTAATCAAATCAAGAGCCTTTGTAAAAATCGATTCATCCGCAGATTACACTAAGTGGTTTAACTTCCCGACTCGGCATTTAACAAAACAATGCCGAGTGAATTACATCAAACACATTCTTTCGCTTAAACCTCAATGTTCATAAAAAGCGTTGTTTCAAACCATTTGTACGGCCACAGCTTACCGCAGCGTATATAAACTGCTAATTATTAAATAGAACACACTAAACATAGTTTTCCGAATGGCAGAGTCGAGGAAATTATAATTAGTAACTGTTTGGGAAACATAATTGGTTCGCACCCGTTTTATACGTAGGCATGTGTAAGTTAGTAATGAGTCATGAAATTAAATTTCACTGGGTAATTCTAACAATAATATTTACGGGTAAAATATCGTATGAACGGAGCAAATGTGGATTGAGTTGCACTGCACTAGCAGTGGTTGACTCATGAAATTAGTGAAATGGCAAATGAAACAACATAATTTCAATGTACAAAAATAACTTTTACGCATCACCAAGAGTTATTACTTTGGCTTCATTAAAACTTATATTCACGTATGTTACTTTACCGTTCAAACTTTAGTTAAATTCACAGATTACTGATTGGTTAAATTTGACTTTACTTACAATTATTTTGATTGTATGATATAAATCAGAGGTACTTAGGTATTTACAAGGATTCTTAGCTCTCGTCTAAACAGTTCCAAAATGTCCTTATTGTGTAGGTATTCAACTAAACGGCTACCACCCAGTGTTTCAAATTTAACATAGCTCGATAAAAAGCGTCGCGTTTTAAAAGCGCTAACGTGCGAATAAATACTTTTCAATACAACTTTTTTATATCGCCTTGAGTACTGAAAATACCACCGAAAAGTCATGTCCGAGGCCCGCAGTCAACATGTTAAAAAACGTTAGTAAAATTATCATCTGAACGAGATCAAATTGAAGATCAGTGCTTGATTATAGCAAAATAAAACCTACACATTAAGCTTCCACTATTTGAAAAAACTAGAAATGTACCCCATTCCTAGTCCTTTCAAGTAGTGAAAGCTAAGTGGTAGTGTTCGGGATATAGATCCCGATAAATAAAAAAAAATCGATAGCGATTGTTGAAGCTGTTCGGTTTGCTGATGCATTATTAAGTTTAGTTTAGTTTAGTTTATTTATTGTAACATATAACTTATTGACTAGTACATTTACAGTGTTGTTAGAGATAGGAACGTGAGATAGTGCCTTAATTTTACCATGTAGAGCACCTTACTAAATCTAGATATAAATAATGATTATATTTTTTTTTCATAAAGAACTCATTCACGCTTTTCAGTGCAAAAAATATGAAAATGCAAAATACATTTACTGTGTACGTGTATTACTATTCATAGGAAGTAGCATCTACCCAAGCACTCCTTGCCCACAGAAAAGACATGGTCAATACGTGTCGCTGTGACTAAGCCACTTGGCTTTTCTAACGATGTTTTTCTTCACCGTTTTGAGCTACCACTTGCTCACTTGCGCACTGAAAAATAGAATAAAAATATAATGGTGCACGGCCGAGATTCGGACCCACTACCTTCGGTACATCCCACTAGGCCACCCGGGCTCTGAAAACGTAAAAAAGTAGGTTATTAAGTTATAAGCACATAGTAATTACCTGCCAATTCAATAAAAAAAAACAATATCTGAATCCACATCAATCAATCAATTCACGTAATTTGATGGTACTCGCCTAAAGATTTGTGAAATCTGTAGTTAATAGACAGATTACTTTAATACCAATTTAAATCCAATTCATGACTAAACCTCATAATATAGTATTCATTTACAAAAAGTTATCGGAAGCTTTGGGACCGCATAAAAACTCCGACACCAGAGTTGATCTCATTTATCTATGACGCTTGTTCCTTTTTTTTTATAATACTTAAGATGGTAAAAACCCACCTGATGTTAAGTGATAGCCTACATCAAAGTATTGCATCGTAGGTCACGTATGTTTTGAACGTGCCCTATGATGCAAAGCTCTGCGTCCATCAACTCCAAGCACGAAGGTGATAACTTAATAAGTCTCTTGCACTAACAATAAGCCTACTCATAATAGAAAGGTGAAATTTTGTAAAATGTGTTCCTTCACGCCAAAACTACTGAGTAGATTTAGCTGAAATTGCACATATGTAGTTCTAGAACTACATAGACCAGGATTAACATTTATAGGTCACTTTTATCCGGGTGCCATGCGAGCGAAGCCGCGGGCTCTATAAGTTCTCTATAAGTTTGGCACACAATCACGCTCGATCACTTTGAAATTGAAACTCAAAGGTACCTACGTACCTACGTATTGTTGATATCTAATGCGTATAATACATAATACAATTTTTTTTTTCAGGTAAGTTGTTTAATATTCATGATGCGCGATCGTCGTTTAGTCACGATTCAGCTGTGAGTATGAAGTGTTAATATAAATGTATAAAGGTAAGTCCCTACTAAATAAACATATTTTTTAATTAATACTCTGGAAGCGGGATTTTATGTGAGAAATATATATTTTAGGTACATATATGCTGGAGAAAAATATAAAATTGTTTCGTTACTGTCTAACAGACTGATAATCAAAATACAGCTAAAATCGTGTGATTTTTTTATTTATTTGTCAGCACGAATAAATACATCATCATCAATTTCCTGCCCTTGTCCCATGCTAGGGGGGGTCGGCACAACATGTTTTTTCTTCCACTCACCTCTATCAGCCGTCAAATCTGTATCCACTCCTCTCATTTTCATATCCTCTTTCACACACTCCATCCATCTCTTCTTCAGTCTCTCTCTATTCGTGCATCCATGCACCTTCATAATCATCACTCTTTTAGTCACATGACTTTCATCCCTCGTCATGACATGCCCATACCATGCCTTCTTCGTGCCTCCCTCTACTCGTACATTCAGTTACATTCATACTCATCAGTCTTTTGGTCACATGGTTTCCCTCCTCATCACATGCCCATACCATGCCAGTCTACCACTCCTCACCTTATCTGCCACAGGTGCTACTTTCAAACTTCCCCTGATGTACTCGTTCCTTATCTTATCCATTCTCGTCACACCGCACATCCATCTCAACATAGGCATCTCAGTTGCATGCAATCTTCTTTCCTCCGTCTTTTTCATTGCCCAACACTCCGATCCATACAATGCCACAGGTCTGATGACTCTTCTAGATTTTCCCCTTAAGTTTAAGGGGCATTCGAGGGTCGCAAGTCGTTCCTGAGACCTGTCGCCATTTCATCCATCCCGCATTCATTCGATTATTCACATCTCGGGTCAATATTGCCATCATTTCGGAAGAGCGAACCTAGGTACTTAAATCGGAACAGGATGGTAAGGTTACACCATCCAAGGCAATCGGGAGAAATTTGAGGAACCGCCAAAATCGCAGAAAAGGTGTTCAGTTTTACTCCGGCTGATTTTTAGACCAACTCTCTTCAATCTCTCTTGCCATTTTCCCAGTCTGCTCCTCAGTTGCGTCTTCTCCGACAAGAACAATGTCATCATCAGCACGTATAAATACATATTTTACCAAAAAACCTTACTAGATAACGTGAAGGTGACCAGGTACTCACATTTGTCGTTAATCTTTACTGTTGCTAAATGAAAAGTATGCGTATTTTTACGCACACGATGGCTAGCGCTATAATTCACCGCAGTACCTCGTTATCCTTGATATTAGTAAGAAAAATGTACGTTAAATGTACGTAATTTTACGTCGTTTGTAAAATTGTACTTTGCGCATTCACTGAAAATTAACATATCATAGTAGTACCGCCACGAAAAATCTTTCCCTGCGGGCCACGAAAACTATCAGAATACGGTTAATTGGAAAAAATGTACGTATATTTAGATTTGATATAAAGTACCTACTGCCACAGAATAGGGAAGGTACTTGGTACTACTGAGAATATTTGCCTGCGATTTTTAAAACCAAGAATCACAGTATTTCATGAAGCAAAGGTCATTATACTAAGTGTATAAATAACATGGGTAGTGCTTATATCTATGTAAGATATACGAGCACACAGAAAGCACTAATTGAAAAGGGTTTCAGCTAGATTAGGTGGGGAACAAAAAGCGGCATTCATAGGTTATCTCGGAACAAATCTATGGGCTTTGGCTCTGAATCGATGGGGCATTACGCGATTGCGTGATATTGTTCCTATTCGTTTTATTCTTCCAGCTTTATTGCTGGTTATTTATTCGAAACAAGTTTCTTAATTGAAAATTTTCTTTCTGTTTTTTTATGATAATCGGTATTAATATCGGGTTTGCTGGAATAGTTTTTTAACAATTGGTTTTGGTTTAATGGAAAATTCATCCTTCAAGTGTTTTTTGTTCACTTTATTGTAAGTATAGTAGGTGAAAATAAATGAAAATATAGTATAGGTGACTAAAAATGGTCTAAATGGATTCATTATCATCATTCACAGCCTACATTATCCACTGCTGGATAAGGGCCTCCCCAAAGTTTGTAACATCCAACACGGTCTTGTGCTAGTCGCATCCATGTACGCTCGGCGACGCGTTGGTAGGCGCTATGTCATCGACCAATCTCGCTATTCTAAAATGTCCTGCTCCACCTGTCATTACGTCGCTTCGCAAATTATACCGCCCAATCAATAAAATAATTAAAGAATACACCCAAAATCTAAAAGAATTATAAGCCAACAAATTACAGATTTGAAGAGTTCATGATGTACACTCTTGATGCATTTTTTTACTAGTTCCTAAATACAATGTAGAGATTTTTATATCAGAATTTAACGGTATATATATTATATTATATATTTAGGTAAGTTATGAAGGTAATGAAATTCGCTTCTACACTCATTAAATTTTTTACATCATAGTTAAAATTACAATCATATATGTAACATAGCGTATCGGCGTAGCACTGGTCAACAGTGCGTGTCCTGTTTGTTCTTTAGCAATCTAGCTGTATACTTAGAACTGTAAAACCATGCAACATTGCCTCAACACGTAATAATTTTCCTATTAGCGTTAGATGTAGATAAAAAGCTTGTTTGTAATTTTATGACGGCGTTTCACTGAGTGCGTAGCAGTGAATATAAAACGTATGGTTTTGCTGAATCAGAGACTATACCACGAACAACCATTTCAACCCCTTGAGATGCAATTACTTTCTAATTCGGTAGTTCAGTCGGTCTGTCCAGCCAGGCCTTACACGGGCATGACATAAGAAAATGATGGGGTTGGGTTACTCTAGACTCATTTTCGTCCGTGGCTTTGCTTGCATAGTACAAGGATAAAAAGAAACAAAACTTTCACTTTTATAATACCTTTTAGTAGGAAGAGCTTGCGCACATGTAGATAAATATATTAAAAACCTTTGCAAATACTCAACATCAACTTATTAATTGGTGATAAAAATAGTGACATCCGCTTAGTCCTTTCCAAGATGACTCAGTAAATAGCGATTATGTTTTGCCTCATTTCATCTCATATGAGTCGTGTTTCCTTTGATTTCTGTGAAACTCCATGACATAGTAACGTGATATATTCTTAGAACAAATAAGAAGTACCTACATGAATACTTTTAGGAAAAGTCGTTTGACAAGTGCGTCGATAACTTATTTTACAACTTATTAACAATTGAACAAAGGTTGAAAACTAAAAAGTGTGAATACTGAATAAAATTATTTATACTACTTGAATAACCTGTAAAGTATGTAAACAGAGAATGTAGGTGTCAATGATAAACAGGAAACAAGCAACTTTACACGAGCAAACATTGCACAGTAAAAGATTGGTGACAAGGTTGGCAGCACAGCCCCGCATCCGAGCGGAAATTAGAATCAACAGTATTCGTATCGCGGCACTCGCCTCCCAGCCAAAGGAAAAGCAATTTCAAAAGGCCAAATACATATTTCTTTTAAATCCAAGAGAAAAACAACGGGATTTACCGGTCTTGCAACATTTTACTGCGGCATTGTGAACATAAAATTTATAGGCGTTAACGTCTAGGCTCGCAAAGTCGCAAAACTCGCAATCCTGCAATAAACAGTTAGTGCCCGGTTGCGCCACGGGATGTTTTAATATTTCCCGTGTTGCCTAGGTACTTGCGGTCCTGGTCCCGTGGACGCATCACTCCGCAATTAAGGGCCAGACGAGCCGTCGGCGGAGCGCTTCATCAAATATTAAGCTGGTGCCCGGTACAGAACAAATCCTACGGCGCATTTAATATTTTAGTCAAAACGGTCTGCGGCTTCCGTTGGCGGACTTTTCTTGCGGCTTACGCTATTTAAGTTTTGTTTTAGTGAGGTGGGCACCGTTGTGCCGACTTGTACCCTGTTAATACTTTATGTGATGTTATATTACCCGTTTAATCGGTGGTTTGGATAAACGGTCGGGATTATGGTTTATCCTTATTCAGTTATTTATAGTTAGTTATTATCCAATTCTTTCGTTAATGTCTCATTCTGTTACTTGTTATATGGCGTTGCTACTTGATAAAAACAAAACTACTTGATCTTGAGACTTATTCTGAATTGAAGCATTTTAGTTCCGGAAAAAGGCCTTGCACCTTCACAGCTCCACTATATACCTAGATCGGCTAGATATGCTACATTCGCTGTACTCTATAATATATTCTATATTTATCTCAACTGAAATATTTGCAATGGTTGAGCCGCGGATTATTCTTGCAGCGAGAACTGGTGTCAGGCTGTCTGAACTCTGAATATTCATCAAAACCGAGTTAATACTGCATCCAATTATACTTTATATCCCCAACGTTAAGCACGGATACCTACTTCAGTGTTTGTCTTTGTTTTTATTCAAGGAATCTTGCCAACTTTATGCAAAAGCTTTTATGTATGCAATATTATGTATATACTAGCTTCTACCCGCGGCTTCGCTCGCTCGCGTGGTTCAGGATAAAAAGTCATAAACTATGAATATTCCAAGTATCATCCAAATCCGTTCAGTAGTTTTTGCGTGAAAGATCATCCATACTCACAAAATTTCGCATTTATTATATTATTTGGTAGGATGTGTTATAGATAACTTTTAACGCTTAGGTTAGAGTGTATGTGCGTATGAATTTATTTTACGCTTATTTATGTTTTAAAACAAGTTTGTCAGTTCTTTTGTAGACGGCAGTTAATATTATTCCATCTCTAGAGAGAGGTACTAATACCAGGGAGTCTAAAAAGGTACCAAATTAATCACTAGCTTTCCAAATGGTTTTCTCCAATGCGACACATCTTTGTCAAATAGAAGATGTAGTAATTAGAAACAAGATTTCAGGATATTATATTTTGGTGTAAGATGAATTATGCTGTATTTGCATTTGGTACATTTTATCCCCGTTTTAAAATAACTTCCAAGCTAGGTGTTCCAAATTTATAACCTAAAAAACGTAGGCCTTTGCATCCATTCTAGATGATTTATATACGTTGAGTAAGTGGTAACTTACTCAATAACCCCCCGGTCAAGGAACGGGAGCGTCCCCGCTATAGTTCCTTGGACATCGTTAAACGGAGTAGGCATGCCCGCCCAGCACCTTTATGATCTTCCCACAGCCTAGTAGGCCTTACCCACAGTTAATACATGGTTAATACGTATGGAGCAGGCTAAGCTACAGGTTTTCTCAAGATGATTTCCTTCACCGTTTTGAGCACGTAGTAATGAGCACATAAATTTTACGAATCGAAACTCTATTTGTGAGCCGAGATTCAAACCAACGACCTCTGGATCGGAAGTCAAGGCATCCCACTAGGCTACCACGGCTCTTAATAATAATTAAATTAATGAATGAATGAATGAAAATGCTTCAGATTCAGATTTATTTATTGACCATTTAGTTATACACATATAACATAGACATGCCAAATTTATACATCTAATCATTTTTAGATACAATTTAAATATTTTTATAGATAAAGAAGGTAATGGTACCTAACTTAAAATAATTACCTAACAATTTTATAACATTTCAAAGTATGCTACTCTGCTTTAAGACACCTTAATTTTACAAACAATAAACAGGATCTAAAAAAAATATAAGATACAAATATTATCGCTTGGAAGCGATCAGACTTTTAATTGTTAAGTAAGATTCAACACCACTACACCACCAGCCTATACCTATCAGTATAGTACTGGACATAGGCTGATAATCTGAGTGTGAAAGAATGTGCTTGACAATTGTATTTGAGACTCTACAAGAAGTAATATTTATTTCCATTTTTATATTTTCTTTTTTATTTCTATAATTTTCAGTTTTGTTTCAATTATTTACTGTACATCTTTTATTATTTGCTTTAGTTATTATTGTATACTAATTCTGTCCTATAATTTATAATCTCATTTTAATGTAAAATATTTTATTTTTAATTACTTTAATAAGTGTAAGTAGTTGTGTAGCGACCGTACTAATTAATTAAAATAAATATAAATATAGGGTAGGCCTAGTAAGAAAGGGGATATGCCCAAAATCCCCACGCTGGGCCATGCGGGTTGGGAATCATAGGGCATATCTTTTCGCACCGCCGACGCTGCTGCCCTTTGGCGGTCGGGGCATTTAGCTGTACTGGTGTTAGGCTGTTCTATGTCGCACTCAGCCAGCTGCCAGAGCCCCGTTTGTGATACAGAATACAGCAGAGTACCACGAGCAGGCGAGGTTGGCTTGGGTTCCGAAGATGGAGGTTGGAACCCCTACACCTTAAATTAAATTCATAACTAAACAATTATTATCAAGCAAACAAGAAGTTTTCATTAAAATGTAAGATCGCTACCAGCCTCTACGCTACACAAAAAATTTTGTACTCTACCTTCAGATTATTCTCTTCAGTGAATAATGCATGACGTAAGAGCTGACTTAGTAAACAGATGGCTCACTGCATAATATGGAGCCTTATTTCTGAAATTGTACCAACGTACACAATGGTATTTTCTCCGTAAGTAGCTGGTACATCTGTATAATATCTTTTTGTGTGGATATGTTCAGTAGCTTTTTAATACTTTCCTTTTTGTGTGGTTATCTAAGCAACTATGACTTGAAACCCGCAAAATTTAGTGTAAAGTTCATATTCAGATATCATAAAAAAACTAAGTTTAAAATCCAATCTTCTTCTTCTTTGTATGAGCTAGTGACAAACTCAGATGTCGGAGTTTTTAGGCAGCCCGAAGGCCTTAACGACTGAAAAGCCTTTACAATACAATAAAAAATACTCAATACATGAAAAAATTGTAAATTCATTTTCATTTGATACAGCTGTTATATTTATTAGCTGACGTGCCACAGACATAAAGCTTATAACAGAATTGACTTTGTCGTGTTTGTACTTTACTTATTTTACAATTCTGCGTATCCTCTCATAATTTACATATGCGAGCTTAAATATTTTGCCCTTTTCTTTGTGTTCTTAGTACGTTTAAGTCTCGAGTATTCTTCAAATCGACAAGGTCTTTTATTGTAAACTGACATTCGTTCGTAGACATCATGCTATGCACTTGCAGAATCCTACTCCTACTTAAATTATAAATGCGAAAGTTTGTGAGTATGGATGTACGGATGTATGGATGAATGGATGAATCTTCTTCTTCTTCGTATGAGCTAGTGAACAACTCTGACGTCGGAGTTTTTAGGCCGCATGAAGGCCTCCGACATGGCTTAACGACTGAAAAGCCGGGACAAACATCTTAACGTGCCTTCCGAAGC
Organism: Horisme vitalbata; assembly: GCA_951804965.1. Taxonomy (NCBI): domain Eukaryota; kingdom Metazoa; phylum Arthropoda; class Insecta; order Lepidoptera; family Geometridae; genus Horisme; species Horisme vitalbata. Next base: position 25,753,048 of record OX638091.1, on the reverse strand, counting down.
ACGGAAGCGCTCAAATCTAAATGTCACTAAACGGTCACCTATCCAAGTAATGACCGGGCGGAGTGTTGCTTAACCAAGGTGATCTGCTAAGAACACCCAAGTTAACCACGCCACGAGCGCTTCCTTTCACCGATGAATCTTTGTTACTCTTTCACGCAAAAACTACTGAACTGATTTGGATGAAACTTGGAATATACATCGTTTAAGACCTGGATTAACACAGGCTTTTTATCCGGGAACCACATGAGCGAAGCCGCGGCTGCAGTTAGTGAGTTTATAAAACGAAAGTTAATTTACAGATCTAAAAATAGAGTTTTCCCAGTTATCTCCGTCTATAAGAAAGAGACAGCTATTTTTTTATTAAAAGTTCTCAGAATCGTCACTAATTATTCAGATTCGCGCAGCTCGTGGGTTCGATTTGCGACTAGGACAAACATTTGTGTGATGAACAATTTGGACGTTTGTTCTGTGTCTGTGTGTTTTTTAAGTATGTATGTATGTATCTTAGATCAACTATGTGATATGTACCTGTATATGCTTAAAATCAGTCTCTGGTACATAGAGGCTCTGCCTTATTTGGGATTATTTGACGTTGATATTTATTTATTTTTAACTATCATTATCATCAGTCTATAGCAGTCCACTACTGCACATAGGCCTCCCTCAATGAGCGCCATTGCGCCCTGTCCTCAGCTCGACATATCCAGTTTCTTCCAGCCAGTTTTGCAGCCTTATTATTATTATTTATCATTAATTTAATTTCAATTACGGTTTCACACACTGAACAAGTATTTAAACAAAACTTATACAAATTTCAATAAAAATGTTTCTGTTACTTTCGCGGCCCACAGACTACAAAAGGCTTTGCAGCTTGTTTTCCTTCAACGCCGGCTGTGTTTGGGATTCCTTCGCAAATTAAAGCGCTGTTTGTAAATACGGCAGACAATCATTTTCGCGGAACCCCTACCGACTGTTCTCTTGAATTACTTCTTGGGGACTTACTTTTAGGCAGACGGGACCTTTTAGAGTTGACACCCAATAAGTATCATATTTAGGTAGGTACTTGTAGGAGAAACCTATGTCCAGCTGTGGACTGGTTTAGGCTGGTGTTATTGTTGCTGTTTATTTTTGAGAACTGTGATGTGAAATGATAAGGACTACAGTTTATAACATCGTACATTGACGTATACCTACAAATATGATACATAACACCCAACACATACATAGCTTTTACTCCACACTAGAAACGGCTCATTTGTAGTTGGTGTCAAGAACTACGTTATGGTATCAACCAGCCCAGAAATTAATATTTGCAGATAATGCAAACATTTGACCCGCAGCGAGAATCAAACCCGCAACCTATGGCGTCTCTGTAAAGGAATTTGCTTCCTCTAGATTAAAAATTAAATTAGCGCATTGTAGCGAAATTGCTTGTCGCCAATTACAAGGAAAATAAAACAATAGACTGTCAAAAGTGAGGAAAGTGGGGAAAAGTGTTTGTTTAAAGGAGGCATTCAGTATTGTTGGTTTCACAAAGGGCAACGGAAACGGGTATCGCTCGATTGGCGCGGGAAAGCCGGCTTCCGTGAATGTTTAGGGTTGGCATTTCGGCCTTAAGATGTGACAGGTTTTTTTTTCTTCAAGAAAAATCATATTGATCAGTGCAAATAGATAAGAAATTTATAAACAACTCAAATAAAAGTACATACTTAAGCGAGATTGTAAATTGGAGAAAGGGAACGACTATGTTTTGTTAAAACTCATTTAATTACAAGAACAACACCAGCCTATATCAATCCACCGCGTTAGGCCGCGCTATGCCGCAATCATCCGGCGGCCAGAACCCCATTTGTTACGAGTAGTTAGCAAGACGCACCACGGGCAAGTGGCTTCCGAAAATGAAGGTCGGAACTCCTTACACTCCTGTCTGATAAGTACCTTAAGAAATATATTTAAAAATAAACTAAGACAATATTTATGTCCTTCTTCTTCTTTGCGTGTCAGTGATTCAACCCAACTATCTTTAATTTAGTTTTTTAAATTTGTTTGGACCAATAAGTAGCCACCTCCACGGCTAGGTCGGTCGCATTATTGAGGTCTTCCCGAGTGCAGGTGGTCGGGCACAGCGGGCAAAGAGCAAGTGCCGCATATCCTGAGTTGGCGCCCCACACTCACACTGTGCATTCGTTTTGTGAATGTAACCCCACTTAGCGAGGTTTTCTCTGCAACGGCCAACCTGAGTGCGGAGTCGATTAAGCGACTTCCAGATTGGCCACTGCAGCTCGTGCCCAGGAGGCAGGTGTTGTTATTAACTTTTATGTCCTACTTAGCGTGAAGTGAATTAAATTATTTTTATCTCCTAAGAAATTTGGCTATTTAAGGTATTTGCCAGATCTTCCAGCTAAACAATTTTTTATCTGGGTATCCCTAATCAGAAACTCGATTATCCACTTGTTTGTAATCGTGTCCGTCCCTAGCTAATTGCGGGAAATGAGTTAATTAATTGTTTTCCTTTTACTCTACATTTGCAATGCACGATTAGGGTGGATAGGAGAACAGTCACTGACCACAGTTAATAGCACTGATTGATTATGTGTTGATTTTTGTTCCTTTTTTTATAATACCTAAAGAACTACAGAACTACTAAAACTAGCAGATGGCCCACATGATGTTAAGTGGAAACTATTACTTATAACAAAGTATCGCTTCGTAGGGTCACGCATGTTTGGAACTTGCCCTAGGTCTTAACTTGAGGCATGAAGGTGATAAACCTCACTTCACTTCTTTATTAAATGGCTTCTGGGATAGTTATCCACAATTTCACCAGTATCAAGTATAATAATTGTTCATAATAATATGAGGCAACGTAGTACGGTTTATAAGTCCAGTCGTCCAGTCGTGATAAACCTCTGCTGCTTCACGGATAAATAGGTATGATGGTAGTACTTCCCAGCAAGAGTCCTTCACAAAGAACTCTATTACATTTTAAGTTCCTCAACTGTGAATTCGATTATACATATATTGTATAGAGTAACAAACATTTATCCCTTTAAAACTTTTGCATTGATAATTTTAGTGGACTTTTTACAATCAGCAAAATATACATTTAAAAGTCAGTCATCAGTACCTATTTCATATTTTTTGTCACCGATTCCTTTTGACCTACGGATTTTCATAATATATGCTTAACATATGGTGACAAAAAAATACTAGGTATCTACTCACTATTTTGAAATAAGTTTTCTTAATATTCAATTTCATTGAATATATTTTTTCAGGATTTTGTGGTGGTGATTTCCACATTGAATGTACGCGCATAGCCTCAAACCTTCAGAAATGTGGTAGAACACAATGTAATTGCATTCTCATTTTGGAATTATAAAAAGGAGAATATTACATTTAAGCGGGGAAAATGCGACAAAGGAAACTCCACGCGTAATTTAAACACGTGTACTTACCGTATTCTGGTACAAGGGGATAAGTCTAAAACAATCTGCCAAAGTTGGTTTAAAATATTACTTTAAAAGTGGATCGCTCACTGGTTAGAAGATATTAAAAACTGGAAAATATACAGCTAAACTCTTTGCCTCGTTTCTAATTTACGGTAAGCTGTTAGTGCCTTGCAATATACATGCAATAGTTTTCGTGAATTTCTCTTATTTCTATCGAGTTAGATCAAACATTTTTAAACTTCTATGAATTATAGTAATTTCAAAGGTTCAGCCGGCTTAGCACATACCTAATATACCAGCGTCAAGGGATTTGTCGACGGAATAATAGAGAAAACTTATTTTTGGATGTAGATGTAGCAACATTTCGAATGTTTTAAGCATGGTTTAAAAGAATAGATTTGAGATGAGTTTGAGATGCAGAGATTCATAATCAGAAAAATTACATTGTGTTCTCTATCGTAGTGTAGAACGGAGTACTACGGGGAATGGTTATACACTAAACTAATAAACCGGTGTTGGTTCAAATTAAATTCATCGGCTCTAAATATTTAACCCTAAAGGCTTAGATCGGACAAAATAAATTTTCCAGCGTAATTTTGGTAAAGCGTTCCTATTGGTCGTTTTGCAGCTGTCTGAACAATGCACACGGGAGATGCGTAAAATGAAATCTGCGAAAGTCGTTAAAATTAAAATTGTTTGTGTGCATCTGCTGGCCGATGTATTTATAGGGTCGAGTGTCGATAGCGGGCACCGACCGCAGTGCAAACGAGCCAAAACTCCCCGCCAACGATTTACGATTCATGCTTTTGTTTCTATAATACGTTGAACATATCTCAATGTTGGTGAAAATCCGTGCAGGCACCATGATTGAAACTAAAATAAGATAATTGGCTATTGAGTGGATATTAGAAGTCTGTTTATAAGTATAATATGTAGGTAAAACTGAACCGAATTATTCGGAGATCACTAGGTTATGTATAAGTGACATTTAAGAGCCTCCATGGGTCAACCGTTCTATCACTATCAATCAAAAGCCCGTATACCCACTCAAAATTTAGTAAAAAAATCTGATCAAAAAGTTTTCGCTGCCGCAAGTCTACCAGACTGGAAGAGATTTTAATCATCCAAAGTCTTGAAAGTTTTCTTTACAAAACAAGTAAGTAATTAAACTTTTATATTAGTAGTAAATATTGACGAAACGGTTTATCTTTGCGACTCGTGGCTTGCACAAGAGGGCCATCTGCTACTCCCACGAATTAGAGATCCTTACATTACCAGATAATGCTCAAGATTTCTAATCCAATATCAATCCACTAAATTAGAAATACAATTTTGAGGTTTAATTGAAGCGTCAGCTTCGGAGACGAACGGTATTGCGATCTAAACATCCGTATGATTGGAACCGCTTCCCGTTGCTCTATTTGCAATTCATGTCTTCGAACCCAATGCTATGTACCTACTCGTAAGTCTCGCTATTATTTGAATAAAGGGCTATAGAGAGTTATGAGAACTCGGCATATCTCAAGGGTCGACGCAAGTAAAGTTCTTGGAACTCGTGTTACATACACGGTCTTTTGTTCGTTTTGTCTCGAGAAAACGGTACATGATGAGATGAAATTATCGGAAGTAACATAATATTTTCCGAAACTTGCATTTGCGGTTAAAAAACGGTAATTAAATTTATACAAAAAAATGATAACAAAAAAATATATATAAAAAAATAAGCGCCTCTGCAAAACTAATGTTCAAGAGATTTTCGTTGGACCTACAGGAAATTCCCAAATTAAATTGAGCGGGGTTTCCATCGACATTTAATTGGTTCGGTTTGGGGAACCACGAGTACATTAGCCAAGCCGTAAACCAATTCGCGTTATCACAATTCACCCTGTCGCATGTCGGTTCGGTAAACGAACTCCAAAATTCTGAAGCAGAGTTGATTGAATCCAGCGCCCGAGGGAATGGAGTTATTTTCCAACCTATTTGGTACCCCGTGCTGGCTCGCGATCGACAACTCGCGAAGGCTGCAGTCTCGACTCATATTTGTACGTCTACCCTCTCGAGAAATTTCTTACAGTTCATTTATTTGTTTGGAGACTTGTTGTGTTCTCAACACCCCTTATTTGACGCAAACATCGTTATTTTTATGATTATTGAAGGAAAATGTTGATGTAGACATGGGTATATCGGCTGAATACAATTTTTGCCAAAGAAAAAATGTCCTATCACTAAGGAGGTACCTTTTATCCATAACTACTAAGATTTTTTTTAAAATTTGAGTCTTTAGCACTATTCAATTTAAATAGCGTAATCAGTTTCCACTTTTAATTTCTGCACAAGTCTATTACCAATCTGCAAAATGCTTCAAAGCCAATCAAATCACCCCCAGTTGATATTGGACACGGAAACATACTGAATCAAATGAAAAACCTCAATCGGGGTAAAATCTACAGACAGCCATATGGGGGATAATCGCTAGCAATAAAGGAGCTCATTTGTGTTCGCCTGTCCGACTATCCGTCCAGTTGTTTCGGTTCACGACGCTGGGCTCGGACAATGGCGGTACCAGGAGCCCAACCGACGTCATCAATCAAAGTCCCGGGGCGGTTTAGCCCCCACCCTATGCAGGTAAACGACTGCCATGTCGGATGCACTAGCGAAAGAACTAGCCATTGATTAATGGGAATTTAAAACACGATTATCCGAGGATAAACAATAATATTCATCACTGCAACCAAATTATGGTTTCACTTGCTCAACAATGCATAGTAATTTTAACCCCATTAACGAAAAGTGAAGTCTATAAACATACAAAACCTACAGTTATGAAAGGTATGTAATCTCACCATAATACCCACTTATTAACCAAAATGTCTATACTTAGAAATTCATAACGATATCTTTGTGAATACCGAACTAAATACTGAATTTTAGTCGTTATCGTCCCTGGGGCTGGCAAACAATTGCGGGGATTGCAAAATCAGATTTAATAATAATGTTGAATACATAATTAGATTTCAAGTAGTACATAATAGGGGAATGTTCAGACAGGTCACGCGAGCCCTGGCCGATTTAGCCCCCTATTTGGACACCAGACTGTATGGAAATGAGTTGCAAGTGGTGTGTGTGCGTGAAATATTGCGACAAATCTACTTGATAATCTATGGAAATCAGGCAAGGCTTATTTTAAGTTCATATACTATCTACCTCTTGTACATTAACTGACTTTATTCAGGTAGGAACTACTTCACGCCACGGTAGGTATGTAAGTAATTTATAAAGGGTAAATATTTTAGTGTTGTAGGTACTTACAAAATATAGCGTCAAAATATACAAGAATATGATACCTTAATAAAAGTGCCGAAGATATCAAATCTATTTCGGGTCTTTATTGAGAACACAATAACTGTACTGTAATGATTTACGTTCTGCTTTCTTTTAATATAAATAGCTTTATGACGCTGTTGATGTTTGCTTACTCTGACAATATCTTCACCATCTTCGTGTGTCACGGATTTACATAATTCCACGAGTACCACAAAACAACTAATAATTCTATGACGTCAATGTAAGTAAGTTCATAGAGGATTCATAAAGGTACGTCACATACACTCCAAATCTTGAGTTTAGATAATTAGTACAGGTAAACATAACATACCTGTGTAAAATATACACTCTACTCTTAGATAAAACTCTTATAGTAACACGGTATATAGGTACTGTGAAAACCAAATTACACCTAAGAAAATCTTTTTAAGAAGATTATAAACTATACCTTCGAAGAATTAAAAGTATAGTAGGCACTTAAAAGTCCCTTACTAACTGATGGTGATGGCCGAGGGGCAACGGGCCTGAACGAAAAGTGAACTTGACAAATGATTCAAATATTTATATCCGACATACGACTGACTGGCAATATTTCATAGTAGCCAAAAACCTTTTTGCGTTTAACTCGTAGTAGGTATTTTTTGATTTGGAGACTATTATTGTGAGTACATCTTAAAATTGGTGATATAATTGTCTTAGTTATTACTACTAGTACTACTATTAATTTGAATAATCGATAAATAAATAGTCAAATCAATGATGCTTTTCTACTCTTTTTTCACGGCTATTTTTGTATAACACCATTTATTTCAAACATAATAGACATTATTGGAAGTAAAAATATAAGTCCCACTTTATTTTTAATGAAATCTGTTACTGGCGATATACAAACGGTAAGGCACCGAAGCGTTGGCGTATGATTAAAAATCGATAACGTATGCGTCACATTTATATTGTTCGCACACTTTCGTACTCGTATTGTTATTCTTTGTCTACGCATTGTGATGGGTGGGACCAAAGACTCTTTGGCCAAAGAGTAGAGTAAATTAAGGGACTTTGCTGTATATATAGACGGGTTATCGCATTACAGTTGGAATTTAGGTAATATCGATATTACTTAAACTAAGCAATTTGTTATATAAAGGTGACAGTGCTGGTCAAACTACACGAAAACATGATGATATGCCAAGCACGCCGGCCAAGTGGCCTCACGTTTTGGCCAAGTACAGTCAACACACCATTGCCTCCAGATAAAAAAGTCAATCTGCTAGGCGTTCAGCAAAACAAAAATACTCTTGCGATGTGATATCAGACAATGTACTTACAAGAAAGAAGTCGCTGAGGAACGTCGAATTCGTACAAAACACGCTCTAATGGGGCACCCCTATAACAATTTTACAACGCCACTAATCCCTATCAGCAAGGATTTCGTTTCCTTTCACCCTTATCTGAACGAAGCATTTTTTTTTGCTATCGCCCACACAATGGACAGTTTTGATAAATAAACATCTGTCGGCGAAATAATCTCTTTGTTCACTAAAATAGATCAAGATAAAATACTCTGTGACAGTAATGTTTTCGTTCTATTTTAAAACTACAAAGCAAAAGAATTTGGAACGACTTAGCGCCTTCCATAAAATACAGAATGTCACACTGTTTTGCTCATACTAAAATTACTTGTATTTTTGTCCTTTTTAAAGGTTTGATTCTGCGAATTTCCCTACAAGATTATGAGTCCATATCATGTTGGACCACTAACAACAATTTAAGTATTATGCGCATTTCTCAAAGTCATGGATGCTGAGCTAAAGTTTGCTGACTTGCATTTTCTCATTCCAATGATATAGGCAAATATGTACAAAGTACTTATCGTATTTTGCATAAAAATCGAAAGGGAAGAATATAAATTTGTTGCTGTGAATCAAAGTGTAAAACGCATCTACGCGGACCCCGCATCTATTAGATGACAAAATATATATATTAAGGAGATAATGCTTAATTATTAAGTGTCTTCATTAAATAACGATACGCGTGGTTTATTCGAGAATCAGATGGGCAGACGAGACTTAAGTTCATTTTCACTGAAGTTTAGGAATAATCTTCTTATGCAGCGTCTATAGGTAGAGCAATGACCCTCAGCAATGACCTGAGATCTGAGGGAGGAGTTTGGAAGCAAATAACTGAAAGCTTTAGCTCGTGATCTTTAGCTGACGGTAGCAAATATCTATTTATAATTCAAATAAGTTATTAATTGTCTTATCATGTTTACGGTACACTCTTGGCTTTGCATTCATTTCGAGCGCTTTCATTCTAGAGTACACCAATACTTTCCGACGCAATGTAAAATAGTATATCAGAGGCTCGATCACAAAGACTGGCAAAAATCATAGACGTAAAATTTTGGCCAAAGAGAAACTGTAGTAGATACAAAGTAACATTTTGTCATTGGTCAGTTTTTTTTGTTACGCTTACGATACGCCAGGTGGTCTAAAGAATAAAAATTCGCGATAACACTACAGTTTAAATGCTAATACCCATTTTTTTCGAAAACAATCTGCAATTTAGCTTGAAGAGATTTTATTTCGAATTTTAACTGTTTTTGTTCATCATTAATATTTTCAGAAAATACAATTATGTATAGCTAGGAGAGTTACTAAAAGTCCTTTCAGTAATTTACAGTTCAACAAACAAACATGTAAAAGCCACTTCAGTTCTAACCGCCTCCGTAATCTCAGAAGCCATAAAGTTTAAGTAAACGCTGGCTGTTGTTTATAAAACCATTCTGTTGGTCATAAAAATAGTAAACATATCTGAATAATAGGGTAAATGGGACTGTGAATCATCTGGGCTCTGGGTCTCAACCAACTGCTTATGGTTCTAAAATGGGCTTAACTTATTAAGTAGGTACTTACTTCATGTTTTTTTCATAAGGTAAGTAAAGTACCTAGGTTATCATGATGATGATGATGAAGTAAAGTACCTACATTATCTAATTATAGAACCTTCAAAGAAGTGGTCGTAGGTACAACCACTTCTAGCACAAGTTAAAAATACGCCAGCAGAACATAATTTGTTCGTAGTTCTTAGTCATCGTCTAATCTCCTACTTCGACTACTTCTATCTTACTTTCATACGTGTAAGGGAGATGAACATCAGATTCTATTTTCTGACTCTTTGTGTTCTATACCTATAATCTCTTAGTCACCTTCGTTTGTGTTCTACACCTAAAAGCTCATTATTCCCAAAAAACATTTCCCATAAACTTGATTTATCTGTATGATTAATAGGAAAGTAAAACGTGTAAGTTTTATTGTTCTATAAATCGGGAGCCCTATATTAGGCACAGAATAGTATTATTATAGGTATTTAAGGATATCTACTTATGATGCTCACAATACTTGTAAACAAATCTGACTAATAGTTTAAGTGCAAAGTGTTCATGTGAACTGTGAATCATCATTATTCAACAACCTTCCGTAATAGGTACGGAGATCCATATGTCTTGTAGTAGTCATTTACAAAGGGTAGATAACAGTTAGAGTACTTTATTCGAAAAAATAATAGTTACTATATTTTTCTGTTAAAGGGTCCTGCCAGTGATCATAATTTGGTGATCGGCTGAGCCATTTATGGGAATTTATGGGAGCGCGATCTAGGACAGTTCCGGTTCTGTGACTGACTTCTTGATTGACGGTTGGCAGTTGAATCGCAGTCGTGTAGCCTGCATTCAATTTGAAGTCTATTGGAAGTTTCCGACTTCTACTGTGAACATACTAAACTATCGATAAATAGATCTTTTATACACAATTTCACCAACACTTTCATATGCCTATATCTTAGTCATCAATTGAATGATTGTCATGAATGGAGACGAAAAACTTGCTCGTTACTTTGGTTTGAATTTAAGCAGGTACTTACCGAGTTTTAATAAGAAAATGCCAACCACATTTTAACCGTTAAGTGCTTTCAACTAAGCAAACACATTAAAGAGACGCATATACTCGTAAGAGATCCGCCAGTCAAACCATATTCTATGCAAATGGGTATCATAGCACTTTTGCACTAGAGATTCAAGTAAGCAAGTACCTACCTAAAGACACACTACCTCAAAGCTGAGTCAAATTGGGGGTAAATAAAGGAGTTAAGTATCAATCCTACTTTATAATTTATTATTAAAATTTGCAGCACTACCAATCTATCTCCACACTACACAAAGGTTATCTGGAAGAAAATGCTATTTAGCATTAAGTTCGCCTGTGTACTTGTATTTTATCTTGTGCAATAAAGAATTTTCTGTCTATCTATCTATCTAAAACTCCCGAACAGATGAAGCTGAAATTGCACATACCTAGTTCTATATCCGGTACATAAGTACGGAATAAAAAGTAGGTAGTAATGGTCCTTCATAAGATAGTACCTTTTTTTTATGGAACTGCTAGATGGATCGTGAATCGTTAAACACAAGTTCATTTTTCTTAAATTTCATTATGGAGTATGTTTTGAATAAATTCATGTTAGGTTACGCGTTCCTTTTTTAAATAATCTGACAGAGTGTAAACTGTAAATTTAATGCAAGCCTATTTACTTTTGAATGCATATATTAATACTATTTATGAGTTATATGTTTGTAATAATTATTTTAGGGATCTCTGATATTTTTTAAATAAAACACCGCCTATGTTCAGCGCTGATAATGCAGTTTTCTGTAGGTGAGAAAAGGTAAAATCGGTTAAATAGTTTTTTTTAGTTTATCTATTATATCCAAACAAACGAACAAATATACAAAAATCTTATCTTTACTCTTTGTAATAGTTAGTGCTTATAACATATAGGCCAAATTTTTCTCACCTACAGAGGTGAGAAAAGGTAAAATCGGTTAAATAGTTTTTTTTAGTTTATCTATTATATCCAAACAAACGAACAAATATACAAAAATCTTATCTTTACTCTTTGTAATAGTTAGTGCTTATAACATATAGGCCAAATTTTATTCAGGTCCGACGTGAGCAAAGCTACGGGTGAAAGCTAGTAAATAAATATATTACGGCGACGGTAAGAGCTGAATAGTCTTTTTTTGGTGGATTTCGCTTCAAGAAAAAGGATAAATGTTATGTGTATGTGATACACCTATTTAATATGTAGGTAAACACAAATAACGACTACCTATTTATTGAAATTATGTGAAAAATTTACTGTGTGAAGCTGTTTCCAACAGCAAAAGTATAACTTCTAAACGACTTTGAATTTTGGCATGTTTCTTTCACATAAACATCGGCAATTTTATCTTTAAAATGTACAAATGGTTTTTGAAGCAATAGCTTTATTTTGATATTAGTATAAAAAAGCTTGTTTTTCTTGTTTTGCTCGCGTATTGTAAATCGCGCTCATTTAATTTCATGGCTTCTGGGAAAGCTCGTCACAATTTCGCCAGTATCAAGTATATATCATATTGTTACCGTTCGTAACAATATGAGGCGTAGTACGGTTTATAACTCCAGTCGTCCAGTCTTCAGTCAGGTCAGGTACATATACTAGTCTGTGGTCAGGTCCTGTTTTTCTAAATCGCGTTCACTCAATCAGCTTTTACTGTCACCTAAATGGCCTTTTTAGGTTGTCAAATGATATGAGCATTATGCACACAATGCTTCACAAAGTCCATTACAAGAATCACAAGCGAATTCATCTTAAGCATAAAATAAAGCTCAGGCTAAGAATTTTTATGACCATAAAGGCGTTCATATTTGGACGGTCGTCAGAAAACCGTACATTCAGGACATTAAGGCATTCTGGCCACAGTTTGCCTATAAATCAGGCCGAAGCACTACCATACTATGCATTAGAGCTAGTACATCGCAGACTCTCTATGCATAGCGAACCGCTTCCTTCTCTTGCAATTACTTTTCAGATAAACTTTACAGGCTAAGTTAAAACTTTTCTAGTGAGTGAATCGGTGACTTACAGTTGGTAGTTTTTACCTGCATTAGGTATGCATGAACAGAGAAATGGAAAAAGTTCTATTACCTAATAATAGAACTTACGACAGATGCAGTTTTGGAAAGAAAGAGTCTTAAGTATCTTACTTTTGTTTTTATATGTATCTGTCATTGTATGAATTATGTGACGTGTACAAGTAAGTATGTCGACACACACAATAAAAATGGATTAATCAAATACAGATAGGCAGATCTAGAGATTTTAAAAATGTATGCATGCTAAAAAGAGGTAGCAACTTGTTTTATTTGTGCCTCAATACTAAACGACTAAAAAGGAAACCAATGAATACAAAATGAGGTTGCAACGCATCTTACGCATTCCTCACATGCAACACAATTGCATTCAAGAACAACATAAACACAAATCATCACTGTTATGCCAAGGGTATGGCAGGCGACATTTCCGCGAACAATCAACTGACCAGTTTCACGAAAGCAAAACCCGATTACTAAATAATAATTGGAAAGCAATAAAAGGTCTGACTGGGTGTTTGGTACGAAGGCACCGATACTGAGAGACAGGCACGCCTGTGTGCAAATGATCTGGCGCGGCGTACGGCGAAGGACGCGGCCGCATTCCTCACCGCACCACTACACCCGAGATGACACACATACCCACACGAACCTACTACTCTACTCCCTCTGTGTGCGCAACAACACATTAGCTTCCAAGTACGAGTACGTATAGCACTTTTGCACGCCGCTTCTGGCCTCTCAGTACCGCTAGAAGACTGGAATTTCTTATTACGATGCAACATGTTGCATTCAGAGAATAACTTTGCGGCAGTTAGCCGCATACCGCCCGCAGGACCGCTATCGTTCGCGTTTAATCGACATTCATCGTGTAAAATATGATCGGATCGATACTCTAACCGTTGTTACGTCGGATAAAACAGAATATCTCCGAAGCGGAAACTGTTTAATCGCGCGGCGTGTACGTTGGCAGGCGCTAATCTCACGGGCAGCCCCGCCGGAGCGAATCGCATACAAATGCGCCGCCAGCCAGAGCAAAAACTGCTGAATAATATCCCCTCACTACTCTAGTGCAAGCTTCATACTCGTACCACACGTAATGATGCAGTCACGGCACGCTCCATGCATTTTACAACATCATCTTGCGCATTATCTACTATCCGAGAACTTTTATTGCATAGCAGTATTTTCAATGCGATCTAATGAAGAGAGATGTCGCAGGGTTTCCATGTTTTCCTATCCGGGTTGTATTTATTGGCAAGTGCCAACTGCGTCATGCTACTTTACGAGTTGGGTGGCATCACACTAAGCCTTAGTGCCTAAGGTAAATTTAGGCACTTAGCATGTTAAATATTGTCATAATTAGTATCCGAACAACTGGACTGAAACATGATTGAAACAAAGACTACCAAAACTAACAAGGAATCGTCTTTACATATGTTGTTAAGTACTCGTACCTACTTATTTATTTATACAAAGCAATGCAATTTGCGACGCAGCTGATTTTGCGATCGTTTTATTGTTGTAGCGCTCACTACACATGTCATGTCTGTTTATTTATTTACCAATCGTCGCATTTGGTATTGCAAAGTGCACCTAGAGTCACTGACCTGTACTATTAAAACCTATCGTATTTAGCTAAATCACAGAGTTTTCGTTCAGTTTCTCAGCAGATTACTCGGAATTAGTAGGATCGGACATCGCAAGGTAACATTTTCGCTGTAAATTTTAGAATTTAGAAATTTGATAGCACCTGCCTTTGAAGTCGGAGTATTTGCCAGACATAACTAAAGCACTAATTGGTCTGTCACAGGTTAGAGCTGCAAATTATTTACATCGCTGGGCGGGGTCGGTATCCGGGATTCCGAGACAACTGCGCTAGTCACAGAGGCTTTGTTTGCGGGCATTGCTAACTGGTAATCAGGGTCCCTCCCCCGTTTTGCCGGTTTGCCCCTGATTACTCAGAGTTCGACTCTGAGTTGAAATGTCTGTCGGCTTCTAATTTGCGGAGACGCTGATGGGAATGATCGACCTCGGAACACTATTGCTTTCACAAGGATTTTCACTTAGTTACTTAGCTTTTATACGCCTTTTAGATTAGAAGGGTCGCTTGTTAAGTTGTTTATTTATAAAGACTGGGCTTGTTCGGATTTCGTTAGCAACTGATTGGTTATTCACGTTTGATGTTTACCAGCTTGGCTTTTATAATTAATCCATCGAAAATTCCAAGGCCTTATCGGAGCATTTAAGTTGATCGTAAACTATTAGAAATGATGTTTGAGTTGCTTAGAGTTTGTGTAAATTGTGCTCAGAGAGAATACCTATAAGCGACCTGCAAAGAATACACATAAGCTAGGTCCTTTTTTAAAATTACACCGAAAAGAAAATTGGCTGTTTTTGAGGTTTTCAGACCTAGCATACCATGAAAAAAAGCTTTATGTCGGTTCACAGTAACACTGCACCGCACAAGAATGGAAATAAAGTTAAAACGATGGAACTAAAAGCCAAAAGCACACGAGTGTAAAATACGTGGTCTTCCGCTGCTCTCAGTAAATCTCCACTTTATTTACTGGCTCTTTCCTATAAGTCGAGGCTCTGGAGACCAATTTTATTGCTTCTTATTGGCTAGCCTTTAAAGTGACAACATTAAACCGTTCCCATACGACAATGAAAATAAAACGTCCGCTCGAGTACGATAATTCAATTAAACGACCAGAGAAATCAACTTTAACTTTCGCTTTATATAAATAGAATCATAAGATACTGAATAAGACACTACGCCGCCGCTCCGAATCGAATTTGATCTCGATTCGTGCTCGTATCGAATTTATGTCCATCAAAGTTTGAATGGACAATAACTTTGTTAGTTCGGCGCGAGTGGGCTTTGCTGAGAATTATAGCGCTAACTCTCACTTGCTCTGTGGCTCTACCCAAAAGTTTCTACTTAATAAACTCCTTATATTAAGTTTCTGCAGGAAAAGTTGTTCGATACTGGAATCATATTCTAGTTGACTTGGATAATTGCTTCGATATTCTGAGAATTGCAGATAGTTCTCCAATACTAAGACATTAAAGAACATTTTTGAATTATTAAATTAAGCGTCAACTTTGTACAACAATGTTTTAAAAAAAGATTATACATATTCCAAGGTTTTTTAAGTGCCTTACATCATAAAACGACATCAGAAATTAGTCGTTATGTTATTCTTGATCTCTAACGATAAATTAATTCAGAACTGCTCAGACTTTGGCACGGGTAAGGCTTTTCTAGATGGGTTTATGTAGGTTTCGTCTGGGTCGGTAGCCAGAATGAATTTTCAGAGGTTTTTAATTTTTTGGTTACATGTCCCAAGTTAACTTATAGGTATTCACATGTGACTTTACATTTCGGGCCACGGGGATATTCAGGTCCCCCATTTTCACCCTCTTGTCTACGACCCTGGGTTGAGTCTATAAAGTGGGTGGAGGGGTGGGGGGGGGGGCAGCAACAAGCTGGGCGTCGGGCGGAAGCGGCGCGTCCCGACGACGCCAACAATCCCACTCAACATAAAACTAAATCTCCCAAGACTGAGACGAGAAAACGCGATAGCACTCAACATAGGACGTGAAGACTGTCTCGAGTATCAATTCTGTGCTTTCTGACAGCCCTGTTAGTGACTCGAAAGTGTGGCAACTTGAAGTGCTTCCACTGTGCTGGCCTTTATAAAAAGATTATTCATAGTGATAGAAGTACCTAATTCTAAACAGATTTAAAAGACTAATATTACTCTACAAATACTAAACCAAAAATATTTTTCTAGGTATCACGGCAACGTTTAGTTAGAAAATCAATAGAATAGAAACTGCAGCAAAAAGACGTTGTAATAATCATGATCAATGTTCAATATAAATTAATGAGCGCGCTTCTAATATCAGCCTTGAAGGCACATCGTCTACTTATTTACCCTAATTCCTCGGCCGCCAGCCCCTACTCCCACGCCTCTAAGCGGATTGTCAGCTTATCGCCTTACGGGGCATATTCACCTATTTTTTTACAGTAGCAAAGAAATGTTATAAGTATAACTCAAGAAAAAACGCCAACAAAGCCTTGATCCCTCAAGCTTTCCTAGTGGGTTTTTCGAATTCCGTGACTCAAATAATTAAATACAAAAATAGGGTCGCCGGGTAAAATTATACATTGTTATTGCCACTATAAATCTCATTTTCGGTGGACGCACTCGCTCAGAATACAAAATACTAGGAATACTAGACGAGAACTAGCGTATGTATTTATTAAAATCATAGAAATCTTTGGTATTCGTGCGGCAGATCGTGTGTGGTAGCATCCGGCGTTAAATTATTCATTTCTTTTCTTTTTATTGCTTGTCGTGTGGCTCTCATTGAATTCAGATTATTGTACTTTATGCGCAAAGGTTTCAATCTAGACTCGATCGGACCTTAGGTAAGTCGTTAACCTAAGGTCCGATTGAGACCTATCCTAAGGTCCCCTTTAAAATGCTTACGTTAGCACTGCTTTTCTGATGACCAGTCCACATAATGTAAACTTTGATAAGCATTCTATCTGAACTAAAAAATAACTTGAGTATAAATTTTTCCTTTATGTTATTGATTTTCTTGCTATATCCATCGTGCTGCCATACATAAGGTATGCCAGACACTTGCGAAAGTCTGCTGGTTCGTCACGGCTCTCCGCGCCCGCTGCAGATGCCAATCTGTTATACTCATGTGTCTACGTCAGTGATGCAATCCCTGAGGCTGCAGGAACTAGGATTTGTAATAAACAAGACGCATGTCACAGGTATGAACTGTGTTCTGAGTGTATTCATGAATCATTTCATACCTTACTTACTTTATTTTTGTACGGAGCTGACAAGTTTTGCAAACTTTCAACTAAATGTGCTGTTCCAATTCCGAAATATAGTTATGCAAACTTTATGTAAGATATAAAATGACCTCTGAAGGCCTTTGAAATTAAATAACAATGAACTTTAAAAAAAACGAAGTTAACTTTACCTACAAAATCACAAAAAAACAATTTGTGTTACATATTAGGCAATTCATTAAAATCTTCGATCAGTCCTAGATTTTAGTAGTAAAATAGATTTTCATAAACTGGTCACTTCGAATCTTTATAATCCGTAAATACAATTCATAAAACACCAATTTAATTTCCATTACAATCTTCCAAGAATTTTTTTGAGTTATTTTTTTGCAATGATTTATGCATGCCCAGCGAGTTTGTCTCTGTATTTTCTCGTCCAGTTCTAAGGTTTGCTTTGATTACTCTTGTAAGTGTTGGATGAAGCTGGTATAGTTTGACAAATGTCTAGAACATCTCTCTTCGAAATCCGTAATAACGGATAGATTGTGACGAACCACACAAAGAACCATCTTGAATATTTGCTCAATCGATCTCTCGATTTGTACAGTACCTGTATTTATAAGTGAATATATAATTTAATCACCTACCTATATTTCCAAAAGTGGGTCAGTCCCCTAGGAAGAAGCCCGATATGCCCATTTGCCACGCTGGGAATTTTTACCGTGGTTTTTAATGTAGTTTTCGGTTGTATCTACTAGGTACCTTAATAGCTTGTACTTAAAAATAAGTGCTTATAATATATAGCTGACGGTTAAAGGTTATGGCAAACTGATTGTCTCCTTCAATATATCATCAATGAACATAAAGTTGTTCCCAATTTTATTTGTACTACTTATATAAATAAAATAAATTAGTAACGGCCTTCCTGTTATCCAGATGTATCATCATGAGCATCATGATCATCATCAGCAGCTGCCTATGGCAGTCCATTTGGGATTGAAATAAAACGGCAGAGCGATGGCACATGTAACTCGGATTTGATGATTTAAAGGATTATTTTAGACATTTTTTACATAGTAACCGCACTCCATATTTTGGACCGGAAATCATAAATATATAACATAAATACATTGTATGGTTTTTTTTAAAGATCATATCGCTGTTACAACCAAGCGGTAGTTAAGACGCAGGACTGCCGTGCCGATGCAATAATTGGATATAATAATAATAATAATAATTTATTTATTTATTCAGACAACATGGCCCACTGGGTTAGTAAAAAAAACTTATCATTAGGGGTTAGTACTTAATAACAAGAAAAGATATGAATGAACGATATAAGATATAGAAAACTATATAAAACCGATGACGAAATAAATCGATATACATTTCTAGACGTTAGTACCCCGCGCCCGTGGATATACTAATTTATCAAATAAATGAGCACTTTATAGTGAAAGTGAGCACGAACGTGCTACGATCGTGGCACGAAGCTTTAATTTGTCAAACGTCGACGTGCGAGGGTCTTTCCTCGTCGTAGGTACAGAAATGCTAATAATTTTAATGATTTTCAAAATATTCCGTAGCGTAGAGGCAGCTTCGTGGGTCGATAAGGATTTAGACTCGATCCCTAATTCTAATGTCCGCAGGGAGTTGATCGAGGTTTTTTCGACTGCCGGAGTTTTTAAATTTCAAATTTAATTAAAGATGGGATTGGGATTGAAGCAGGACAAAATTCACTCGAAAAAAATACTTTCAAGGGTTCAGAGATACTTCTGCTTAACCACCATTGAGTCCGCGGTTTTTTTAAATGTTAGGAGTTGGTTACATTTACCCTGTAATCATCCAGTTGAAAGAGCCAATGCGATAAAATCGAGTTAAAGGATTCAAAGAGAATTAAAATCCAGGTCCAAAGATGTGTAAAGTAAAACTTAGATTACTAATATAGTTGTTCTTTTGTTGACAGAACAGCGGCGGTTGTCGTTCTGCGAGCGGCGCAGGAGTGGGCGCGGTGACGGTCGCGAGCGCGAGCGCGGGCGCGGGCGCAGGCGCGTGCGCGGCGCGCATGGCGAGCGCAGGCGCGCAGTTCCGCGGCGGCGCGCAGTGGGCCACGGCGTACGCGCCGCAGCCCTGCCGCTACCCGCCGCCGCAGCAGCAGCCATACGCGGCTGCATCTAGCCCCTATACACCGCACCAGGTATGATAAAATACCTCTTATCTATGCTGATAAATGCGAAAATTGAAACCCCTTTACGCCAAAACAACTGATTATTTTAAAACTTAGCCCATACCTGTTTTTCTATACACTAGGAATAACATTATCGGAGATGGGGCAAACGATTTCGATCGAGATGCTCGAAATAATTGTCCCGCTATCAGTCGAAAAGGTATTGAAATAAATGAAACCTTCTCTAAAATACATAAATTAGCTTTCTTTCATGTTACAGTCATTTTTAGGGCTCAAAATAATCTGCACTTCCAGAATCGATTTATCAACGAAACTCGTTAAAAATAACACCAGACAGGCAGACAGTGCGGTTTACAAATAAAATCTATTTACAGTTCGCAAATCTGTCTGGAAAAACTGAGTCATCGTGAACTCGCGCATTGCGAACGACGATGTTCGTTACATTTTGTGCTAATAAAGTGAACATGGCGAAATAGGCCAACACAAATGTCTTATCCAATAATCACGCGTTATTTTTCAACCTACATTAAGCTTTACGCCACCCTCGGGTCCGCAACATAGCTTGAATATTTTGGTGGCTAGGTCAATTCCAGCAAGTTTCGAGATTAGTAAATGTGAAGAATATTTGGATTTGATAAATTATGAAAGTGGCAGTGTGTTCTGCGGGGTCATCGGCTAACTCTGTTGCAAACAGAAATTATTGACACCGATCCTGTTTTAACAAATTGTGACAGTTTGTCAATTGACGTTCTTGAATTTATGCCAAAGTTTGTAAAAACAGGATCGGTGTCAATCATGTCTGTTTGCTGTCTGTTAGCCGATCACCCCGCTGGTGTTGCAGTATAATTTCTATGAAGATAATAATGAAATCTCATAAAACTGATTTGAGTAATACTTGTTCTGTTACATACTAGCTCGGAAATAATTTGGTATTGCGTGGTTAAACCTTTTAATCTGTACCTACATTGACACAGAACACAATGACGGAGCTGTTCCTATATCCTATGTTATTTTACTGCGTAAATAAACCGAGATCTTTAACTGGCGCCATCTTCTGCATGTTCTAATGAGGTGTATTTAAGTTTACGAGCGGATTTACGACCAGCTGTCTTCCGCTGTTACTCGGGCTGTGCATTTACTTGATTGTGTTCAAAAAGTAGTTGTGAAGTCCTGGTTCGTCGGACCGATTTTTTTTAAAGTAGTATATTATTATAAGATTATGTTACGTAATAATTTTGATTCATCACGCTTTGTGCAATTGTAACCTTAGTTGATACGTCTACAAATAGGGTAAAAAAAATAGTATTTCAATTATCAATCCTCGTCGTTTTTTTTTTGACTAAGCGACGTAACTGACATTTTGGCGTAACTGATATTGTAAGTAATTTTAATCTACTTTTTAATATGAACCGATCTATTTAATCATCTGTATCTTCTACCAATCGCAAGATGTCTGTTGACGTATCTACAGTTATTAAAAATATGAATCTTTATTTTATAAGTGTCGTAAATGCTCACTTACGACTTTTAGTAACATTTCTACACAAAAAAATGGTAGTCGTAAGTGTAACTATTATTTTTACCCACGACGGAACGGAGACGGTATATGCGTTTGGGGTGAGAGGTTGTTTGTTTGTGCAAATCCATATTGCCATTTTTCTCCAAAACTACTGATCTAATTTTGATGCAGTTTTCAGTTATAGGTTCGGATTTGATTGGTGCATGTTCTTAGATAGGTGTTACTATGTTAATAAAAACTATTTGAATAAAAATTATGACTTATTTTTATAAAATTTTGGCGTATCTGACATTTAAACACCGATTAAAACCAAGTTCTAAAAAAGTGACGTAACTGCTTAAAATTTATTTATTTAAATAACTAATTGTAAATAAATAAAAACATGTTGTATTGGTGTGCATTTTTTTATTGTAGGCCGTCTAAACATAAATCCATATCAATTGATTTATGTTTAGACGGCCTACAATATTTTTTTAGAAACTCCTGTCAGAAAACTGCTTCTCCTGTAAAATTCTAATATTGTTAGTTACGTAACTTAGTCAAAGCAGCGACGTCCTAGGCCAGCAGAAGCAACGGTCTCATTATTTTTCATCCCTATCATCAATGGCATTCTGAATCCAAGGGGCATCTGACCATTGAATTTCCGGAACCAGTTTATCTTCGTAACAGACAACAAATATTTGCTTAGAAAATGGCGAGACAATAATTTCTGTCTCGACATTGCCTAGAGCCATGAGCTTCGTAATTAACCGCAGTCGGACCGTTGACAACTCTCCATCAATTTCTCCACCCTATTACGCATTACACCAACAATATTATGTGATTAATGTCTTCTAGAACCACTTAAAACGCCGCAACTCACACAATGATTTGCATAAAGCTAGTTAATGTAGAAGTTATGCTACGAGAAATTTGCAAGTTAACAGACTTAGCGGTTGCGTATGGAATACTTTCTGTGACTCAAGTTTCCAAGTTCTTAGAGCAACTTTCATAATATCTTAAACTCTAAATAGGTAATGAAAGAACTATTTTTTATGTAGGTTTAAGAACGTGGAAGTCAAGAGGGTTCATGTATTTTTTACACTTAAAGCTGTCAAATTGATCTAAAATAAACACACCTCAAAAGGTCACTAACACCAAAGCATCCTATTCATCTTTTCTGCTATCGTTGCCCAAATCATGTTACCTACGTCTAAGGACTCGCTCGACACAAACCAGATGTTGCACAAAGGCGTGTACACGCTGCACCCACTCGTCCCCCCACAAGAATCTCGTAAAAGGAATTTCTCGCGCCCTTATCGCTTTCTGAAATAAAATGTAGCGTCCCGCGTCGTACGTGTTTTATTAGAAGACTCCTTCAGGATTTATCTCATGGTCGCCTCGACGGCTGAGCTCGTTTTTTTATAGGATTTGAAAAAGGATCCGGTGAGCGATTTTGCTTTGTTACTTTGTATTTTTCCCGTTTTATGCGGTGCTGATGTGTTTGTCGGGTTAGTCTCATGAACTTGCGATTGCACATCGTATTTGTCAGAGCCTTAGAGATTTGCCTTTTATGTCTTTTATTGTTTGATTGAAGTAGTTTTCAATCTATGGTACCAAATCAAAGTTACTATATTGCACATAGAAAAACACTGTTATGTACGACGTCTACAGATATTTCAATAGCTAGTTAATTTGAATCAAATCAGAAAATGGGTAGTCTAAAGATATCGTCTGCAGTGCAGTTTGGTTACTAAATTAGAATGTAATAAAAACCTTGTACTCATTAAATCAATAATATAAAGGTGACACATTCGTAATATCACAGGTAAATGTAATATCTAGTTTTTCGCTATCGTTAAAAGGTTGTTCCTTACCAGTTACTACGAAATTCAGTTATCAATAAAAATTATTTAGTTAGGCCTGTTGGGTACTTACATAGGCATTAAGTTTGACTTAGTAAATATGATCTTTTGAATAGGTAGGTATATTTAGTTTCGTCGCAGAATTATTTTGTTTTGTTCATTTAATGTTGTTTAAAACACAAAAGAATCAAATAGGTTTAACGGGTAACGTATTGTGCCACAATTTGACGAGCATGATTTTGATTGGTTCCTAGTCCCGAAATCACATAGTCATATACGAACATATATCCATGACTGTTTGATTAACGAGTCTATGTATATGTCAGCTGTCACTGCTGTCACAACTCAGAGCTTGTTAGATTCATCGCAGCCCTACTCAAGTGTGGCCTTAAATAGAGGATACTTTTTGGTGGAGGACCCCAATTTTTTGTCGCTATCCGACATACATGCTGTCACAATTTCTTAATGCGTGTCGAGTGTAACTCTTTTAAAGAAAGATTGTAGGTAACAAAACTTAAGGATGGGTTGAAGTTAATCTAATTTTCGTTTGTTTGTCATAGATTTTCGGTAACTTTACACGGCCAAATACGAATGCTCAACTTCATTGTGAGAACTCACAAGTATTGATTTCTTGTTTTAAGTGTCAAAAGCTCTACTAAATGAACAGTTATTCATTTCTCCCTCGCCCGTTAGACGTGTCTGGTCTAACCCACTCGACTCTCTAGAGAGATTTCTCACGCACTCAAAGATTATGTTGATATATTAAAATACATGCGGTTCGAAGGAAAAATTTTGCAAATGAAATTACCACATTTATTTCCCGACGTTTCGCTTTCCCGAATAGATTTTATTTAGTGCCTTTTCATGTCGAGAGCTTTGAGTTATAAGCACCTGTTTTATTTAAGGTAGTGCTTGAGGTCGTGGGTCGTGATAGATAGCAATATTATTCTTGTAACCGGACATGACTGCTAGAACATGGAAGAAGTAGGAAGTTAATAGTATTTCCAGTATAAAATTAATCATCGAAATTGTTAGCTCTTGTAATCCTCAAATTAAAAGTAAGCAGTTACTGCTTGTCTTTCATTCCGAAACGGGTGACCCCATATGCGTTGACACTGTTGGTAGGTAAGTAAGTATAATAGTTTATTTCGGTACAATAAGATAGGGCCCACGTGTGCCTACGACCCTCTAAAACTTGGGGTGGAAATATAAATAAACAAGGCTTGCTGATATCTGTCATCCGAGGAATTAGATTTATTTCGGCTTCACCGGAAGGTGAAAGACCCTAACCACCGTAAAAACACATCTTGAACAAGCTACATATTTTTTTCGCGCCATTTGTGAAGCCACTTGAGACACATTTTAAAGAGTACTTTCACAAGATGAATGGCAGAAAGTATCGGCGTATTTTTTATCCAATAAAAATGTTTTCTGTAAGTAACAACGGTGATTGGGTGTTTTTCTTCTACATCATCATAATATCTTGTTTTTGACGAGGGTAAAGGACAATAAGGTTTTAGAGAATCTAGAACACAAAAACAATTTCATCAGTGAAACTTGTCCAATATTGTGAACTACGGGATTTGGGGACTGCTGGGTCAAGACAGGGTTCGCTAAAAAAGAAGGATTTTTCCTTAGGGTGTTTTTTGTTGAATTATGTTAATCCAGGCCAGAAAGGCCGGTATACACCCTAGCGTGGAGCGGAGATATTTATAATCAACAAATAGAACGAGAAACGTGAGCTGTTCCTGGCGCTGGCTAGGTCGACTAAATTCATCCAAATAGATATGCTGCTTTACCCTTGCTATTTTTTTGCAAAGAAAGAAAACAATGGTGGGTAATATTAAGCTGAATCTGTGACTAATGTAACGGTGACTCATCTTGAACCACTGTTCGTAATAATATTGAGCTTTTTTTTAGTTTTTCTTTCTCTATTTTATGGGTAAGTGATGAAATAATACTATTGCACGTCTTTCTAGACGAAGGGGTCGAAGCAACAAATAGCAATCAAAGCTCGAAGGAGGCTAAATGCAAGGTAATTGAATTTTCTCGTCCATCACACGAAACTCTGTTCAATTAACTGGTTTTGATTGTGTTATCTCATTATGTTCAAACGTTTTATTTGTCGACCTACTCAGTACGATAAAATATTTAATATAAAAATTAATAACAAGACCAGTCTGTGTAGCAGGCTGAAATAACTATTTCCACTTCTAATTCCAAAAGCAGACGTATCTAACAAGTGTCTCGGCATAGTGCGGGGAATGAATTTATCGATTCCCTGATTGAATCGACGATAAAACAAATGGAGTGCTCAATTTAAATAGATTGAATGGATTTATGTTTCATTTCGTGAGCTCCAGCGCGAATCAGCCGAATTTGGCGTTGGATGTTCGTAATTTGTATATTGTTTCTATTCTATTGCTATTATACGAGAAAACTCAAACTCAAACTCAAACTCAAAATTCATTTATTCAGTAGGAACTGTATAGTATACTATGAAACGTCATTTTTTTTAATTTACCACCAATTCGTAACGTGACCAAGCAGAGAAGAATTGGCAAGAAACTCTGCTTGGCTTATATTTTTTTAACGTCATTGTTCTTAATAACTATCTTATTGGTTTTGATGGAGTTGGAGGCAGTTTCATCCCAAGCTTTTTTGTCATCTAAATAATCAGATATTTTGAGAGTTGTTATATTTTAATGAAATTAAACATTCCAAAAAAACATTGCTATTTTTGTACCATGAAGTATAAAGTAAGTACTTGATTGTTGTAAGTACTGGATTTAACTCCAAATTATGTAAGACTCCAACACCATTAAAAATAATAGTTAATTGGGTACTATTTATCATATTTAATGTTGCTATTGAAAAATTAATCATGATCACGAGTAAATACTAATCTCTCAACACCAATGTCTCTTTAAGTTCAAGTAAATATACTATTCTCTCTCTCTTACCAATAAATATTTTGTATAACAAAACTAAAAGTAAAGTAAAGTCGCAAGCGATTGCTTTTAGCTGTCTTGACTGTGTTCAAAAAACGCTTACCAATTTCTTACAATTTTAATAAGCGACCAAATTGTATTAATTGAAGTACAATGATTGTAATTGGTGTCGCTTATTCTTATTGACGTGGAATGCAACCATACGTTGCGTGTGACGTAGCACGCACGCGCGGGACCGCGGGACCAACTGTTGAGTGACTGGGGTTGAATTTTTTGGATGTTTTGTAGGAATGCCTAAAAGTCTCGTTTGCTTTTTCCGCATTGAATATGTGAAAATAAATTCTCGTGTAGCATACGGTTTGTGTAAAATGTTACAGATGGAGAAACGAGTTTTTATTATTGCTTTTACTGAAACAAACACGTTATGAAGGTCACAATATATCTACATATACATATAAATAAGAAAATAAATAGCGATAGGTTTTGTCCTTAAGATCTTCCATCAGTAATATCTATGCAATACATTTATCTGAGAAATATATTGGCTTGGCATCCCTATTACCACCCCCCAGCCATACTTCAAGATACCCTCTCCCCCATCTCCACCGGGTGACGTCATCACAAGCACTTCCTATACGCGTGCGTGCATGTTATCATATCATTAAATTTAGCTATGTGACAAAAGTCTGAAAATTGCGTGGTATCAATTTTCAGGGACAATATAAATCATGATTTTAAATTGCCTTAAAAATAGGGTGAATTTTGTACATTTCTTCGTACAACTCTGAGCATAGCTCGTTCCATAGCTCGCTAAGCGACTTTAAACTGGTGTACTAGCCGTAGGTACTGTGAGTGTTTAGTGTCAACGTTTTGGCTACGTATGTCATGACGTGTAGGATGCGATGATTGAAAACTTTCAAGAGCGGTATTGGTGACGATACAACTTGACGTAGGTTTTCAAAATGCTGTCCAACCCAGCTGAATCCTCCTCTTGGCTTTCTTCTCGAAGTTGTTTATACCTGACTGCAATATCTGCCCGAGGTATACTCCAAAATAACTACTTCGAGAAGGTGTCCTCTTGGATAACTTTGCCATATTAAAAATATTCAACATCACACCATCCTATATCAGTCTACTACTGGGCATTTAAATATAAATGTAAATGTAAATGGACTCCCTTATCCGCAATTGGACTCCAGTTGGTCCATTGTGCGTGTGGGAGATATGGTTAAACACTTAGCCAGCCTAACTCCGCCCAGAAGCACAGAAGTTTCCTGAGGTCTTCGCAGGCTTCGCGGAGTGACCTCCGTGTTTCAAGGCTTTGTTCACGTTGTGATGCAACTCCCACGCATTCCAGGATTACGTTGGCTGCTATTATTTTTCGGTCAGACACCCTCTGCAGAGTGGGCTGTCTGTTGCTCCAATGTTGTAGAGGTGTTAGTTCAAAAGATAGTGTCCCGTGAGGGTACCGACGATGGTGCGAAGATCTTGTATTTTAAGGCTTAACAGACGACGAGTCAGCCGCGGTGAGGTGGTCGGTAGTGCTGCTCTGGACTGCTTGCAGTCCGTCGTCCGTGCCCAGCGTTCCCATAGGTGGCATATGCCCAGCTACTACTGGGCATATGCCTCCTTATTGTACTCTTTATTGTACTCACATCAATATAAAGGGGGATATGGACATAATACCCGCGCTGGGCATGCGGGTTAAGGATCGCAGGGTACAGCTTCTTGCACCGCAATTCAGCTGTACCAGCAGCGCAGAGAATTCAGCTGTGCTGGTGTTAAACTGTGCTATGCCACATTCAGCCGGCCGGCATATCCCTGTCTGTTAAACAGCAGGGTGTACCACAGGCAGATGAAGTTGGCTTAGATTCCGAAGATGGAGGTTGAAACCCCTTGCACCCCACATTACTGATATTAATAGTAGGGGAGCCCACGAGGCTAAATGGGGATTTACTCGAGCGTCGTAGAGACCTATTGGGATGCAAAGCTTAGATGATAAGAAGAAAAAAATGTTATATGATATATACCTTTACATCGGTGGGGGAAGCGGCTATAGATTTTTAAATATGTAAAAAAAAACTGTTGCATGGACATCCTCGAGCGCATCAGATATTGATAGCATCAATGCCCTACGTATTTTTAATAATGTACGTATGTTAATCTGATCGTTTGCATGATGCGGGTGGTTGTATTTAAGGGTTAAAAATGAAAAAAAAAAAAAATATTCCAGCGCGTCAGATTTTCTAAGGGAGTGTTAAGTACACCAAAAAAAAGCTCTCATTCACTAATCTGACGATTTCGATGGGACGCAAACTCGCGGCCATTTTCATAATGTGCAAAAAAAAATCGCCATTTTGAAATACTCAAGCGCGTCAGATTAAGATATATATGGTTCATCTTTATATTCTAAACGTACTGTCTCATAATCTGACGATTATCTAGAGGGATTCGCCTGATCTGACAAAAAAAAATTAGAAAAACGGTTTCACTTTAAAGGCCATCCCTGCAACTTCCCGTTAATTCCATTCCTGGGCGCTTGAAATTGTACTTATGACATTTTTGAGCTCATAATATAATTTATGTGATATTTTGAGTTCGCTGAGCTTCTGATTTCAAGCAGATTTCATGGAGGTATGATACTATAAATAGTTTTTCACTTCTCTTGCTCAAAAAGTGTATCATAATAGTGTAGCTTAGCGGGCCTAAAACTCGAGTTTAATACCTAGGGCTAAAAAGTATTTTTTCTTTTTAATTTTTGTCTAAAATCATCAGCCCGTACAAAGCATTCGTTCTCTTATATAAAAACTCGACTTCATGGTGCTCCGTCAATCTTTTTTTTTGAAAATAGAACCGTCTTGGTGATGTTTTATGAAGGTTGATTCTTCCCTTCACGGTAGAATGCGAACTGTTTCGTTGAGGGTTATTGAAGGTATAGAGATTTAAAAAAAAAGATGGTATTGGCGCTAAATCTCTAGAATTTTCTTCATTCCAAATCACAAACTTTTACGTTTAACTTCCTGACTTTAACTTTCAAATTGTGAACGTGAAAAATGTCATCAAGTGATAGTGAAGATGCTAATATGCAAATGGAAGAAAAGGGCAAAGAAATAATTATGAATCTGTTGCCGACAAAATCACGTGAAATATATTTAAAGAGTTACGAAAATTTTATGAAATGGAGAGATGAGAAACGTGTGGATTCTTTTACAGAAGGGGTTTTTCTCACTTATTTTGATGAATTATCGAAAAAATTCAAATCGTCGACTCTTTGGAGCACATATTCAATGTTAAGAATGACCTTAAAAACGAGACACGACGTCGATATTAAAAAATATGTAAATTTAACGGCTTTACTGAAGAAATTGTCCACTGGATACAAGGCAAAAAAATCTAAAGTCTTGACGACACAAGAAATCGAAACATTTTTAAATAACGCTCCAAATAAACAATACTTGGCAACAAAGGTAACCTACTTATGTACTCTACTCAAACTAAATAAATAGATATCTACCTACATACCTTAATTATGTACCTAGGTTATTACGATTATTAACACACTTATTTTTTTGTTCAACAGGTTGCTTTAATTTATGGAATCAGCGGTGCATGCAGAGGAATAGAGCTTGCCAATATAACGCTAGAAGACGTAGAAACGGATACAAACCTACAAGCTGTGAGTCTGCCGAACACGAAAACAAACAAAGAGCGTAAATTTGTCATCAGTGGAGAATACCTTAATATAGTTAAAGCCTATCAGGAGTTACGTCCCACTAATGTTTCAACGAGAAGATTTTTTCTAAATTATCAAAATGGTAAATGCACAAGGCAAGTCATAGGCAAAAATAAATTTGGTAACATGCCTAAAGATATTGCCACTTATCTAAATTTACCAAATCCGGAACTCTACACGGGCCATTGTTTCCGCAGAACATCCGCGACTCTGTTGGCGGACTCTGGTGCGAATATAACGACATTAAAACGGCACGGTGGATGGAGGTCCGATCAAGTGGCTGAAGGTTATATAGAGGACTCTATACAAAACAAGTATCACGTCACGCAGCGGATTATGGAAGGAATCAATATTCTACCAAACATTACAGAACCCCAAGCATCTACATCGCGGGATTGGATGAATATGTGAACTCAGCTGAAGCCGCGCAGGAAACTCAAGCATGATTCGAGTCTCTCCAACTTTTACTCCACAACAATCAACTCAAAATATTATCACATCCCAATCACAGAGAACCGAAATAAAATTGCCCGGGAAAAACATATCACTAAACATTCAAAATTGCTCTAACTGCACATTTAATTTTTAATAAAATTTCTGAAAATTGACTAATTTGGAATTGTTTTATTTTCTCGCAATCGAAGTGAAAAGTAGAGTGTTTTACTCGGGCCAAAACCACCCATTATAACTCGGTCTTGTCATCCTCCCTCGCTAAGCTCGGGAGTATAACAACCTCGTATATAATGGGATGGTTTAGTCCCTTGTAAAACAATCTACTATTATAGTAAAATATAAAATAATTATTAATTATATATTACAAGGGGGGCCCGGACCACCCACGATGGCCGACGGGGGGCGGGGCCCCGCAGATTTCCCCTTTTCCATTTTCTTTTCGACGCAGATGAAGGGTTATAATAGCAAAAAAAGCCAAAACGTTGGAAACACGTTGTAAACAGTATGCCACGAACGAGTCTTTATGATCAGCTGTGCTGTGATGGCGTCATGGCAACAGAAACCAGAGTGGGGACGGAGTGAGAGAGTAATAGATAGAGAAAGAGAGAGAGGAATAGAAACGTGGAGAAGGAAATGTAGGCATCACGCATTTAACTTTATCGACGAATTTTTGTTATTTCGGCTTGCGGAAATCGTCAGATTATATATTTTTCATTATTCTTGAATTATTTCCTTCAAAATAAAAAAAAATTTAGCTACGCTCGAGAATGTCGAGATGACGTTTTTTTTTTACAACTTTGTTGCCCTCCCCTTTTTTTACGTCACTCTCAAATTGTCAGATTAGTGGAATATACATTTTGTAGGATGTAATTAACTCACCCTACCTTAATCTGACGCGCTCGAGAATTTCTGATGGTCAATTTTTTTTTACTAATCTGATCCTGTATCCTTCACGGGCGGCCTTATATATGGGCCTCATGTTTTGTGGAGGTACTTAACTGGGTACAAGGTATCCCCCTGTATATTAATCTGCCGCGCTTTAGTAAATCCCGAAATCCCCGCTTGGGCTCCCCTACTATAAAGGATATATTTTTCTAAGACTAGTTAATTTAGTAATTGGGACCAACAGAACCGTAACCAGTGTTTTTTTGTTGTATTTTTTTTAGACAAGTTTTTTATTAGATCTGCTGGCATTAGATGATCAAATATGCAGGTTCAAGTCCCATATGGATTGAAATTTGGTAAAGGTAGCATTTTAAATTTGTTTTTAAAGACAACATGTAGTTATTTAGTAGTATGCGCTTTATAATTCCCTTACAAAAAAATGCCGACTTATTTAATTTATTTGTGTATACTGCACAAATAAATCAAATTTCCATTGACTTAAAATTATTTGAAAATCCACAAGATCCATCATTTCCTAAGCTATCTCAAGACTTTGAAGCTTCAGCCTTCAGTATAGATAGCATTTCCATTTCTCTGCCTCGGCATTGGCACGCCACTTTTATCTAATCCACATTCATCAATCTCTTTTGCAAGTTACATTGCCTTTTAAGTCTTCCGCATTCATTTTATATCTTGGCAAATATATATTTTGTATATACATAACATATGTAGTAGTACTTTGTTTGCAAAGTAAACTTTCATCTTCGAAAGTATTCCCGATCTGCCTCACTTTTTGCTGATGACTGACATCGGGAAAAATATCTTCTTGTTTGGGCTTGCCCAAAGTTACGTTGAGTCAAATGGAGGACAATTTTGGCCAGTAGTAGACGAAAGTGGCATTGACGTTAAAAATTAGTACTTTTACTTACATAACAGTTGGTTTCTGAACTTTTTACATGTTGGTACGTTATATACCTAATGGGTGCCAAACTTATAAATCTACGCTTATAAAGAGGAAAAATTTGTATTTTTGTGTGTGTGTATGTTTGTAATGAATAAACTCAACAACTACTATGCCGATTTCAAAAATTATTTCACCATTGGAAAGCTACATTCACCCTGAGTAACATAGGCTATATTTATTGCTAGAAAATATTAGGGATCCTTACTAAAACTTAAGTAACGTAACCCAAGGTGTAAAAAAGTGCCCTAACCCGTGCGAAGCCGGGACGGCCCGCTAGTGTTTTATAAACTGGAGCATTATGTACGGAGAAATCCTAAACTATAACAGATATAGAAAAAATGCCTTAGGTTCCACTCAATTCACTCTTATTTATGGACATTCTTTTGGAAAAATAATTTTTAAATCATACTAAATAATTTAATAATAAGTAGTACTTAAATAGTTCATTTTCATTCACAAATGCTTTAAATCACAAAAGTAACAGGTCATTTATTTTGTGAATTTTAGTTTAGATTAGATTCGAGTATATATGTTTAGTATAGCTGAATTATTACCTACATATTATATAACTACATATTATATATACCACCTACATATTATATAACTTTAGTGGAATTACTTGGTGACCTACACAAATGTGAGGAATGATCTTAGTTTACATTTTTTATGGAAAATATATTTCAGATCATCCGTACTCGGATCGTGAGCGATATATTGTGGGCATAACCGAAATCAATCTCTGTCGAACCGTATTTCTTCCATTACTCTTTCTTTACTGGTCACTTATCTTCGATTCCCAAATAATTAATACTCTTTTCCAATCGTTATGATGTACAACAACTATAAATGAAATAGGTACTGCATGATTTTCTTTATGTCAGAATTCGTTTGGTTACATTCCAAATATTTCAAAATTCAAATGGCTTCGTACAAAATGGGAATTTTCGTGTTCCCATATCGTTCAGGGAAACATAGGTAATGATTTCTATAAGACAATATTTATCATCCACAAAATTGATGTCGCTGCTTGAATCTCAAAGTTTCCGTTCGTATCCAAAAACGACACGGGCTTATTTCTTTCCAGAACTTCTGACAAGAAACCGATCTCGATATCAAATCGCGTTTTACAAAAAAATCGCTTTATTCACGAAGTTGTTAAGTCTCCGAAGTTTTGGGTGAGTTTGTCGCTGTGATTACTTTCGGTGGTTGTCATCCATACTTTGGAGGGGAGTTCTTCGCCTTGACGTGACACCTGTCGAAGCAAGCCAGACTGATTTTGCCTTCCGAATTTTGAATACGTAGGCGGTTACTTACCGACCTATACATATATCTACGTGAAATAACATTCTCCCATTACAAAATTATATTATAGGTAGTTACAGGACATAGGAACAAGATACAAGAATTTATTTGCATAAATAAGTGCAGGTAGCATTAGGTCTTAGAACTAATTATAAGTGGTACAGGATTTACCCTTTAAAGGCATCGCTAACATGGGGTAGGGGTTTAAAAGTAATAAACCACTTATTATAATTAACAACTTATTCTTAAATTAATCATAGACTTGAACATAACGGAATGTAATGCACGATACTCACCGTTTTTTAATTATACTGCGATATATTCCCTTATTTTTTATCATTTGAGATAATAGAACTTTGAGACTTGGCCAAATTACTTTTATGATAATGAGACGCTTATTTATATAAAATATTAGTTATAATACCAATGGCATTTCTAAAAAAATTAGGTTATGTTTAGATAAATAATAAAATAAAACATTTTCTTCCTGAATCCAACGTGGGTAGATTTGCTCGTGGGAGTCTGCGAATAAGCCGATCTCTGAACCTGAAAGTCAATTACCTCGCCTTTCAGCCTTCAAATCTATACCATCTTTTGAAATTTTATTTAATTAGAATATCATAATTAAAAACTGGCTTTTATTAAGAACGGCTCAGTATCTATGGATCCTAAAAAATGAAAAGGTAGTTTTACAAAGAATATAAGTAAGATAGTTTCAGAAATTCAAAGCACACAAGGCATTTAATTTAGCTGAAGCATTACGTTCATTTGGACTAGTCTCTACGGGCGCTGGAAGTAATCCTAAATCTCTGTGAAACTCTACCACAACACGGCAACTAAACTTGAACCGGTCTAGTTTATGTAGAAAACAGATTTTGGACTGCCCCGGTGCCTGGCCCAAGTCAGTATTTTGGACTCTGTGGGCTCCCATTACCTATAATTAATGTATTTTTTAATATTTGTGTTTGATTTTGGGGTTCCAACCTACATTTTTGGAACTCAAGCCAACCAAACCTGCCCGTGGTGCACCCTGCTGAATAACAAACGAGGCTCAGGCGGCCAGCTTATAGTAGCGTAGCGCAGGCACAGCTCAACCCCCTGGCCGCTGACTGGCAGCAGCACCAGTGGTGCGTGAAGCTGACCCTGTGATCTCAAACTAGCCCGCTTGCTCAGCATGAAGATTATGGACATATTCCCCTTCTTGTAAGAGAGGCCTATGGGCTAGTTTTGTTGAATTCTAGTTATGTTATATTTGTACCTTGTTCATTATTAGTTGATCCTTTGATTGGATTACCTGCCTGTCCGTCTATTTTGCGGGTTGCCTACTACCTACCTGATTTTTAAAGGAGACAGCTACCCTCAACACAGGGTATCCTAATGTGGGAGCTTGAACCTCTTACACCAGTTCTCAATATTTGTTGGTAAAATAGTACCTATTTTATAATCATCTCTCTTTATTTATTTTATTCTTACTATTGTATCCTGTAAGTAATGATTACTTACCTAACTACTTTGATTATGTACCTACTTCAATTTACACTTAAGCTGCCCTATTCTGTACTTAGTTATATTGCCTACTGCACGAATGATTATTTCTGGAGAATAAATAAATGTACATGTAAACTATTAAAACTACTATAAATCATAAAAATTACTTAAATAGCGAGTGGCATCGCGCCGGTTTCCTACAATACAATCAGCGGTTAAATGCTTTTTACGTAAATACCCTCTGGCTATCCCGCAGGATTTCTCTGACTCACTTAATTACTCCACCGAAATGCCGAGATAATAAAGTTAAATTGAGTAAATTGCACAGGTGGACGGTAGAATGTCTAGTCGTGCCATACCGGCACTGAGTTGTTTAAATAGTGGTAATCTTCTAGCTTTGGAACCTCTTTGGAAGCTATGCCCATTAACTTTGAAGCAATGAAATAGAAAAGTTTGAGATTACTTAGCCTAGTTGGCTAAGGAAAGTGAAGGGAAAAATAAGAAGGAATTTATAGAGACTGGGTGTCTTTATTGATTCTAATTTCGATCTTTGATTAATGGTAACTGTAATGAAGATGATTGGCTGACTGACTGACAATTAACGCACAGCCACAAGTAAACTAGTTTCGATGGTATGTTCTTTGAATAGTACACTAAGAACAGTTCCTAAAATTTAGTTTCTGATGAGGGAAATCTACGCACGAAGTCGCGGAGCACCCACTAGTTTATCAATATAAAGAGACAAAGGGGAGATTATAAGAGTATGTCAGCCTTTCTTTTCAGTTTTTTTTTATTGCGAAATTGGGTCATGTTGGACTGGATAAATATACATAAAGTAAAACATCCTTGTTACATTCTCTATCTTGCCTGTACTCACCCAGGTAACATAATAGTTTATTTTAGTATAATACACAACTATATTTTACCAAATAAAGCTTTGTGCTGAAAGAAAGTTGTTTATGGTCAACCCAACATAAAATTATAGGTAAATAATAGGTTCATATTTCGTAGGTGATGGTCGCCATTTGTAGCGGTATCGGCTGTTAGCACAAATTACCTCAATTACTTCTGCCATACGAGATACCAATTACATTACAAGTTGGCTTTTTCAAGACGACCTGAAAATAAAATTGGGATGTGGATGTTTTTGTTTTACTATTTCACGAAGAAACTAACTAATAAGAGTTGGTATAGATAATTTAAACTACGATTTTTTATAATTTTCTTTTACACAAGGTATACACCTATTCCAGCAACTCTGTCCTTGAGTGGAGAGCGCGGCTCGGCAAACGTAGTGTAGGACGCCCTCCGGCCAGGTGGGGTGACGATCTGCGAAAGGCTGCTGGTAAAAGCTGGATGCGTCGAGCTCAGGACAGGGCGCATCGTGCTCATTAGGGGAGGCCTATATCCAGCAGTGGACTGCTATAGACTGATGATGATGATGACGATACACCTATTAATAGAAGACTATGAAAAAAACTGAAGAGTCCGAAGAAGGTGATGAAATAATAAGTATTCAACAGGAACAGATAGACTTGTTTTGAACAGTATTATTTCTGGATCGTTATTACTTAAATATTTATTTCAAAACTAAAGAGAATATGGTTTATTTATTAATATGTACTACATGATAATTATCATCAAATGTGCGGGCTTCGGACGTGCCTCTACGGGCTATGCCCGAGAAGCAGCAGCAGGCCGCGGCCGCCTAGCGCCTAGATCAATGTATTTTCAACACTCAAAGCATTATTATACATTAGGAATCTTAACCAGAATTGTAGATAGGAAGGCATGAGTATTTCTAAATGGGAGTGGACGGGTCGAAAGTCCTCAATAGTTAACGTTCGCCCTTATTAGTCTCATCTAGCCACAGCCTTATGTACAGTGCAACATAAACCACGTTATGAGTTGTTATGTCAACGACACGCTCAGCACAACAGATTAATATGTTAACTAAATGCAAATAGCAAGCCACATGTAAATACAATGTCGGCGCTGTATTTTGTAGGAAGAAATAATTTTGCTGGAATCAATTTTTATTTAAACATAAACGTAAAGAAAATCACAAATCGGCGCGTGGTTTTTGAGTGTTTTAACACGATGCTTTTTGCGCAACTAAACAACCGATCACAACTTACTGATTTCCATCTACGTACATAAACTATGACTAATCACTTTCTAGATAACATTGGTTTAATTAAACTCAATTCAAACATTTATACGACAAGCGATATATCTTACAGTCATTAGTTTCTCGTTAAAGTTGTATATCGAACCAAATTGCTATTTCTAGTCGGCCGCGAGCCTCTTCGTTAATTTAAACTAACTGTTTACGAATATACAATGTGTACCTACCGATGCCTGAACGAAAACACGTGCCGTTGCTTGCTGATCGAGGTTAAAAACTATCACAAGATAATAAAGTTCAGTATTGTGTAGACTACATCAGCTGTTTCCCGATTGTAGTAGGTATCTACTTGTAAAGTTGTAATTTATAGGGAGGTAGAGCGAGACGGATCAGAAAAACTACACTTGCGCTCGCACGTGATTGTGAATATTGCTCTTAGGAGAGAAGACTCATGGCTTGATTGATTGCGATTCCCACAAACGAGCCCCAGACGGCCACGGTATTACTGTCGGTCACAGACTGGCTCACATAAAAGCGGCTATTATTAAGATACCGTTTTACGATAACTATATTTCTAATGTATGTCTGTAAACTAGGGAATTTACATCCATAACTTAGCATAAAATATAACCGACTCTATTACAAAAATGACCACTTTCATAAATAAACAAATGTAAAAGTAACGAAATAAATCACCATAATTCTAAAAAACTATAAACTAGACGATGCACGACTTAGAAAAGAGGACTAGTATTCATAATAATATAGATACTATGGCTTTTTTTGCTATCTTATCGGAATAAAAGTAACCAATAGTTCATCCCATATAATTTTCGACACAATTAGCAATGTTCATAATCGAGTAGTAGGAAACAAACATCGAAACTTTCGCATTAAATAATGTTTCATTGCGGCAGCATGAGACTCAAATAGGAGACCGTAGCCTAGCTAGTGGAGCGTGCTCCGAATCGGCATGCGTTCATTACTCCCCTCGTCATTACTCGGCTAAATAACTAATAGCATTCTAACACCAGCACAGTTATTTTCAATGGAAGTACCTTCATGGTTACGAGCACCCCACTCCATACGCCATTTCACGTCGGGTAGAGGACTTATTAACACTTATGGTCGTAGGGGATAAAGAATATGTGCCGGACGCTGCGCTCAGAGATTTGAGGGGGTGACACATTGATAACACCTAGCTTAAAAGGATTTTGCAGAGGTGTTCCGAAAAAGAGAGATTATTAAAGAACAAAAACACAGGTTGCAAACCACCTCGTAGGATATTCGAAACCTTTTTTCTTTTATTTATTTGATTTGCAATGCATCTTACATGATATCTCGACAAAAATAAAATAAAATATAAGTATCGGTTAAAATTAAGCAAAAACCAGTTTACTACGATACGAATTATCCTTGTTCGCTCTACAAGTTTGGCAAAATTTAGAACTAAAGTAACGAAAAGAGCCATCCAAAGCAGAAGTTTGAAACAAAATGGAACAGCTAGAACTTCTAACCATTCCTATCGTTCCAATTAGAATTGAAATATCGCCGCTGCTCAAGATTTATTGGCGCTGTTCAGTATCAAATTCTAACTTGATTTAGTATCGCTTTTAGCAAGAACTAAGTTACGAGCGAACCTACGTATTTTTGCAATTTCAGTTGGGCTTCAAAGCGGAAAGGTTTTGCGATTGAAAAACGTAGTCTCACTGAAAATAAACTTTGAGGAATGAAGAAAGAAACGCTGATAATAAAACATTAAAGTCTACGAATCCACTAAAAAACACGAAACTAATAATTAAATAAAGCGAAACATCTGTGTAAAAGTACTTGAATTGAAAATATTAAATCAACCTTGTATTTTGTTGCAGTACTCCGGTGGTACGATGGGAGGTGGTTGTGCTACTACTGGTACCCGGGTGCCTACTGCGGCTTCGCCAGCCAACACGGCGTCCTCATCGTCGTCCAACACGGGCTCAGCTGGAGGCACTCGCTCTACCAGCCTTAGCACTGCCCCACCACCGCCAGCATCGTCGGCTTCCACCGGAATCGGTGGCGAACAACTCAGCCGTACTAATCTGTACATCCGAGGCCTCAACCAGAACACTACCGATAAGGACCTCGTGCAAATGTGCCAGATGTATGTACTATCCAATTACTATACTGATACCACCTTATTCATAACCAAATGTCATTATATAACGGCTCGATAAAGTAAGCTTGCTCTTGTCATAAAAAGAGCTAACATGATTTTAGCTACAGATTAGGATAGATTTTAATAAATGGTTTTATTGAAGCTTGTATAATTTTCAGGTATGGCAACATAATTTCAACGAAAGCAATATTGGATAAAAATACAAATAAATGTAAAGGTAAAGATGATTAATAAAAGTACGTCCTCTATCTTACACTATCATAGTACCTATAACATAACATTATACTTCTAGTAATAAATCTGTGCATAGTTTCACGTATGTATAAAGTAATGTATATTTTTTATTCTAACTAACT
Source organism: Horisme vitalbata (assembly GCA_951804965.1). Taxonomy (NCBI): domain Eukaryota; kingdom Metazoa; phylum Arthropoda; class Insecta; order Lepidoptera; family Geometridae; genus Horisme; species Horisme vitalbata. Next base: position 25,713,518 of record OX638091.1, on the reverse strand, counting down.
TTTGAATAGATACTGCATCTGTAATAATTTAACTGACTTAAAAAAATATTAATATTTTCTAGAATACCATATACCTCCTTCATTAATAATCCATCTATGGTGAGACTTTTTTCCAATATATGCACGAACACTAGATACATTCCAATTGACTCATATTTATTATATTCTCATTCTTCTTATGATATTTATTATTTTCTATTTCTGTACTATGTAAGTAGAATCATCTTCATTACTGCACCAAAGCACAGATGATGATAAGTTTAATATCCTCAAAAATTATGCACAGTGTACCTATTTATAATGTTTGTCACAGTGTAATTTTTTTCGAATTCACATTCGATTCATCACGCTATATTCGAATACTTAGGCAATATTCGTGCTCATTAGCCACATGTTTTCTCAATACTTATTTAATAGTTGTTTTTGGGAATTAGAAGTTCAATATAATCAAGCATGAATCACCAACAACAATTTTTCCTACCGACACCTGAGGTAGGCGCATTATTTCATGAAATGTTCGCTTTGTTTTCGCAGGTTACGGTTTTGTAGATTTTGAGACAATCGCCTCAGCAGAAGCCGCGGTAAAAGGATTACAAGCCAAAGGTGTTCAGGCCCAGATGGCTAAAGTGGGTATCTGGTTCCTGCGTAGACTGAACCGTGTACGTTGTGCATGCAAGTAATACTATTATGACTAACCGCCTGCTCCTAATCCGCTCTATCTCTCTCCTCTAACCTCCATCTACGAACTGATACCATACATACTCCCTAAATTCCATCCAACATGTAATGGATTAAATAAAACCATTTAATGAAAGGGGAAGGCAAGTGTGAAATTAAAGCGCAACGTTACGCAAGATTACCGCTCAACGGAAATTTACATTAGACAAGTCATGTCTTATAAACAGTTACGAGGTACCTGGAAGCATAAAGATGCTTTAGTACCTTTTCTAATTTATTTAGATTGCCCCAACATTTGCCCTCTGCCATTAGTCCCATCCCGATCTCCCTCTACCCTTACTTATAGCTTTAGTATACTTTACCCTGTTATATACCTATCTCTTGAAAAATGCTGTAAAACTTTATTGAGCATTAAAACTTGGGAGCCGTGTTCTCTATCTTGTAAAAGTTGCTAGATTTGAGAGTTTATTCATATTTGTAGCGACTTCCTGTCCCGTCGAGGTGAATAGTCTACCAGCAAGATAATGCCAATATTTTTGTTTGATTCAATAGATTTTTGAAACTGTCTAGTTGAAGTAGGTCCAGTGTAGATCATCGACATAAATGGGCGATTCATAATTTAACAATGTCACGGTGAATTTCATCGTCACCGGATTTTCCGATCACTCATTGTCAGGCCATTTGGGGAACATCGCCAGTGGTAATTTGGTACGTGTTCGTTGATACAAACAGACCGATCTAACACTATTGTGTTGTAAGTATTCACTCCTTCAATGGTGCCGATCCGATGCAAACAATTAACGCTTACTATTCTATACTTCAGACATTTCATCCTGTTGGTTCTATCTTGTCGTTTGCTTCAGCGTTAAAACAATGTATTCGCTACTGGGCTCGGGTATTCTATGCTTTCAATATTAAATTAGTGTGTATGCGACTTAACTAGCTTCATAACCTCTATGCTGATGTATACTGCCCATGTCGTTGATAACATACGTAATGTTATTTAGTATATTAGATCGATCTGCTGATTACGTCAGAGCTGGCTTCAGTGTCTAGATAATCTATGCGGGCTTCAGCTAATTTTAACATTCAGAAACACTAATACATTTCGATAATGACTAACGCTTGATAACAACTTTTAGGCGAAAGTTTAGTAAGTTAATCTAAATTTAGTTCAAGAGTAAGGTATACAAAATACGATTAATAATAAGTAAATTGTAAATAGCACAAAGATCTAACATTGGCTCTCGAGTCAGAAGTTTACTCGTCAAACTGTCTCGAGGAAAATCAAAGGTATTGTTTTGTCTGAAAGAAGCAGACTTTTGAAGTACTTTGATAGATGAAGATATCAATTTAAAACAGAAACTTTGGAGGTCCCCCATCTGCCTACTTTCATAACTCAGTTAATGAACAGATGATAATAATATAATATTAGCTTCAATACAAAGTTATTTGCAAATTGCCATCGAATACCCCTAGTTAAACTCATAGTATAGATAACTTGTTTGGATGACAGGGCAATTGCTACACATGCTTTTAATGGCGTTTCCAGCAACAAGAACAAGACCCGACGAACTTGTACATGGCCAATCTGCCGCCCCACTTCAAGGAGAACGATGTAGATCAATTGCTGGCCAAATTCGGCCAAGTTGTGTCTACGAGGATCCTGCGTGATACGTATGGCCAGAGCAAAGGCGTTGGATTCGCTCGAATGGAGTCTAGGGAGAAATGCGAGCAGATTATTCAGGTGAGTCGGGTACATGTTATAGGTACAACGAATATTTATCCCTTTTTAACAAAATTATCCGTAAAAAGCTTATAATCCAATCATTCAACTCAACAATTGGTTTTGACCAATAAGTGATTTACTCACATCAAGGATTTTGTTAGATCGGCATTAACTTACAGCCCTTACCGAGCTTGCTAACATTTCAAAGTTTAGATTATTAGTCATGATACTATTACAGAAATATCTAAAGGATTTTTTTGTTAAAACGAGTAAATAATTATTTTCGGCGCACCTAAACCCTGCCTATTAATACCTCCAGTGATTCGGTAAAAGTATATCTCGAAGTAAAATGTAGTTCTTCTCCAACCAGATGTTCAATGGCAACCCTATCCCTGGGGCCAAGGAGCCACTGCTGGTGAAGTTTGCTGATGGAGGCAACAAGAAGAAGTCACTCTACAAAAACGACAACAATGGAGGCAGAGTGTGGCGGGACAACAACGATTCCCTTACACAAGTAAGCAGCATCCTTGTTTAGTAATTTAGCTTTTTGGGGTTTGAAACTAACTTTGAATATTAGCATGATATGTATGTTTATGAAAAAAGGAGGTTTAGAATAATCACTAATATCTAATCTTGAATATACATGTCTACTAACTTGTTTGATTTGAGAAAGATAAGCCAGATCGATACTAAATTTATGTTTCTTTGCTTTTAGAATCAAATTAGTCTTGTTAAATAGACTACAGACTCTAGACTCTGTAGCAAAATCCAGACCTTGCATTGTTTAACAACGCTAAAAGTTCTTCTGAGTTTTAGGAGAAATCTTTTAAAAATATCTTGTCTGGCATTTTATTCCAGCTTTCCGCATTAGGTACAGTTTTATACCCAAATTAGAAAGCACTTTACAGTCCTTTTGCAGGTACCTACTGGGTTTTGAAATAGAAATCGAGACCTTTGGGTTCAGCACAGATTGCTATAAAAGCTTTTACCCGACGGACGCATCGTCTGACCAATGAGTCTTTTTCTATGAAATCAAAATATACCTACTACCTGTGATTTACTGACTTTTAGCTTTTTTAGACTTGTCTGCATTATTGTTTAAGTACAAATTCTCATTTATAATAATAATTATACCAACCAAAGGAAAAAAAGGTTATTAAAGTAGGTAACCTACCTATCTGAAAAGAGGTTATCAGCTTCGGTAATAGTTAGACACTGACCATTTAAATAATAATGAAGTGGGCAAGTGGACTATCAAATTACGCCTGTAAAATTCAAAGCAACCGCGTTGCTACTCGTACCAAATGTGAACATAATGCAAGACAACGGTGCCTTTACAACACAATAAACTTTTCATTATGTCTTCCAGCTAGTATGTTGTGACTTTTGAATGTGTTTTTCAATATTTTATAATTTAAAAAATTATATACATGTATATACATTTGGGTTTCATTAACAATGGTATAAACTCCATGGCTACGCAATGTGGTAATAAGTATTTCATGAACACATCAGTTCAACAAAATTTTAAGGAATCCGTTAAAATGTAACTATATAATTTAGGCTAGCAAAGTTAGTTTCTTTTTTGTTTACAATTACCCTTACATAGACCATGGCAATGCATACTCATTAAAAATCAGTCATATTCTCTGACTCTGCAGGCGATGGCAGTGAGCAGCGTGTACGCTGGCGGCGTGAACGCCGGCGCCGGTGGGGATTGCTCGGGGGTGTACCGCGGCGGAGCCGGAGTCTACGGCATGGCGGCCTTCCATCACCACCATCCGCAGTTGCATCATCACCACGCCGCCCACCCCGCGGCCGCCTGGCTCGCGCCCTACGCCGCTCTCATCCCGCCAGCGCATGCCACGCACCACGCGGGACACCAGGCGCATCCTAGCCACATACCCATCGATTCTGTGCCTAGCCAATACGTAAGTTACCTACCTCACAATGTATAATCATATCCATAGAACCTCGACAATAATGCTGCATCTAGCCTAGTACGATTGTTTCTCTAATGGATAGGTATTATGGAATCTAAGGGTGTATCAAAGCGTGTGGCCATTGTGGAAGCAAATAGGGATAGCGTAAGGAATACGCCAAGCATAATAGTTCTAATAGAGATGTGCTTAGAGTGGTTAGAGTCACATGCGTAGTTCCCCCAAGAGCAAATTTCAAATGAGACATCAGCGGAACAATGACAGCGCGAACAATAGAGCAGTGGTTAGCAAAAATATCTCAATTAAAACGGCCTGAAACAACGCAGTGATAGAACAAAGAGCGTCCAGTCAAATAATAAAAATAAACGACTGACGGTATTTCTCTGTTTTCCAGGTAAACTGGGACAGCTTAAGGCCGGATAATGAGCTATACGTGAGTGCTTTAGTTCAAGCTGTCATATCTAACTTTAGGCCGAATTAATTAGACAGATTATCGCAGACTTTCTACCGGCGCGACGACGCTGACTGGCCCCGAAAACGTTGTAAATGTACACGGTTTCGAGCCCGTAAACGTCTCAGTAAATAGTCGGCGACAATATGCTTTTACGTGAATGCACGCGGATCCTATGCTTAGCAGTTATTAAAAGCTCTATCGCTTGTCAAACGCTACCACCATGCCACTTGTGTACCCTGCCTCTAAAATTCGTATGAATGCACGGCGTTCCCAAGTCACCACGCTAATTTGATATGTTCCACTACTAACTGTGATAAAATTGATCATAGAAAACATATTGTGCTTTATGTATCGATAAGTGTTTTAATTACTCATCGCACATTGTGTATCAAACGTTCCAGAAAACAGCTAGTCATAACATAACATTGGAAAAAGTGCCAAAAACCCAAAGTTGATAAAAGCAATATTTGATTCGGAAACGGGTGCCATGTGCCAAATTAGAGCTAACACACTTTTTTAGTATATGATTGTGATTCGCGGATACGATTTTTTTATAATTTTGGAAACAACAACACCATGAAACTTTGTTTCTCTCAGTGTTGCATTGTGCGATGAGTAATCGATGTTTAATGTGACAGGTTCAGTTGTGTATTGGTAAATATGGTTACGTTGCAGTACTTCGCGTCGCACCCGTACCAGTACTTCACGGGCCCGACTCCGCCGATCATCCAGATGCCGATGGAGAGCGAGCACGCGTCCACCGCCGCCTCGCCCGACGAGGCCTACCAGCCCTACCCGGCCAAATAAACGCGACCCACTGCAACAATACGTGCTGTACACGAGCCAAAAATTCAAAGCAACTGTGACTTTTACGATGTTAATTTGTTTTAGTTTTAATTTGCGGCCGTTGTAGACTTCATCGAAAGCTCCGCCCGCGAGCGCTATTTTAATTTATTTAATTCGCCAGATTTGTTTGTTCGTCGCGCCTCGGCCCGGTTCTCGTATCACCGCGCTCGACGCCTCGCTGTGATGTTTTGATGAGGTCTGACGGTACGGAGGATTTGATTGTATAGATATAGCTGCAATTTTTAAATGTGTTTTTACATTATAATTTTATTATTTGTTTTACGAGAGTAAATTTAAGATTTTTTAGGCGCAGGTTTTGAATGTTGACAAGATTTATTTAAGATAGTTAGGTATTTATTTTAGCGTAGTTTAATTTCAATCGATGGAAAAAATTTAATTGCCCTGCGGCATTCTTTTTTATTTTTATTTTTTGGTATCTTAAAAACTATGAAATCGAATCGCAAAATTACATTTTTCACAAAGAAATTGAATGGATCGTGCAATCAAATACAGATTTTATATGCGAGTAGTTTATTTTCAAATTAATAGTAATTATTTATTTATTTATTTCTCAAAAAAGTTTTCTTTTACAACGGCATAAGTGAGTGAGCAATATCTGAAAGTAGTCGGATAAAAGGATAAGGATAAGTAGTCATATCATGAGGAATCAAGAAACAAAGTATTTACTAACGGATAGTAGGAAGGAGAATTGAGATGGCTTTATGTGTGTTATGGTAAGGGTGCATGCTAACTGCTGCACCGCTTAGGTAAAAGAGTTATGCCGAAGATTGAGAATCTTCAATGGGAGTTAGTATTTTAAAAATACATTTTGAAATTTTGTTATGTCATTGAAACGTTTTAAAAAAATGAGGCAGCTTAGAAGCAAATCAATGTTTACAATCCATTATTTGACGACCACGGTGAAACACGGTCGCGAGTGAACAATGCTTAGGCCGTTAGGCATGTTAAAAAATTGCGTGGTGCTTACTATTTCGTTTCAAAATAAAAAGTCTACACTCAAACAGTATTATTAAAGTCATATTTCGTATAGCTGGCGCTGTCTTCCAAGAAACGCGATTTTATTCCAATCATAAGTTTTCGCTTAGTATATATCGTTCGTATCTCTAAACTGTACCGAATCTGTTGCAATAATATGAACTTATGCATAATTCCCAACATCACAAATAGGTTTAATATTATTTCGACACGTTAAATCTTCAATAACAATAAAGTCGATGCCAAACCAGAATACAGACTGAATTGTATGTACTCTTTATCTTCCATTTTCCGTTTTGATAGATAGCTCTACATGGTCTCGGTGAGAAGGCAATAACACTACGCCCTGGAGCAAGCCGGGCAAGTGACTTCCAAATGTAACGTCTGCGCTTGTAGCAACAGTGCCGATTACACTGAAACCTAGCAATAAGCAGTCGTACGATCAAATTCGTATGCAAATTCTATTTATACATTTTACATGTCTATACAATTTTTGTACGTTATGGACTCATGTTTTGACACGTGGTTAATAAAGTGATCCTTTTTTGAGAATCGTGTACTTTATCAACTGTAGTTGATATCTCGTAGGCGGTCGGCACATTCCACTAGTAAAATCCAAACTAAATTCCACGGTTGATTTCCACATTATAAAAATTGTAAGGATTCGAAATCCAAAGTGTTGATGCCCGTATTGGCGCGAACTAACACTTCTGTACCATCACGTAGGTTTTGGGTACACTTTATGACTTTATATGAAATTTGATATTTTTATATTGAATATATATAAATTATACATGGATATGTATACATGTATATACATTGTTGATGGGTACGACTATATCGCAACTGTTTAATTATATTTTGGCACGTCAAGAATTTCATCAGAACCAAAGTATACAAATCATTAAAGTCGAGTAAGAAGTAGGAAAATATTTATACAACCAGGGACTGAAGACTAGTTAAATGTTTGATATATTAACTGTATTTTAACGGACGATTAAGCGGTGAACCTTTGTTCAAAACCTGTGAACCGACTTAAAGAATACAGGAACTGAGACTAGATAACAACAGGTTTTGAATAAATCGTAGATTTTCGACGAAACTTAGATCTGTACTCGTTTGTTTTGTTGGTTTATTTCTCAGGAAAGGCTGAAACTGTACTATTCCGTAAATGCGTACTTTTTTTGGATTGTACATAAATTAGAAAGTTGAATTTTCTTTAAACATTTAGAGGCACAATATTGAGTACTTAATGGACAATATGCAAGCACGTAGACCCATAGTGCGTCCCAAAATGGCGAGCTAAATTTTCTTATGATCTTTTTCGTTTAATACAATAACGCATATAAGTTATATCTCGACTCAAGGAACACTATATAAACCCATAGCTGACTGCCCGACTTTACCTACAACACGAACGCAAAAAGTAAAATTCGCGTCAAAATGAGGACAAGTGTGAGATTTTAGAATAAAAATTCGACTAAAATGATCCGAAATACTCCGCAGATCAGTATTATGTAACTGTAACTGATCAAGCCAAATTTTTTGTACTGACTTGAGAACCGCCTTTTACTTCTTGAAAAAAAAAACCATGAAGTGCAATGTAGTACCGAGTGGGCGTGGTACTTAGTTAAGTGATCGTTAGTGTTCCACGTACACTGTGGCTTCCTGTAAATGCAGTCTTCCGATAGGTATTTCCGCTATTTGCACTTAATTGGTGTCGGAATATTTAAATAAGAATGCACCATTTATGTTCCCGGTCTGGATGGCCAATTTAATCACGAATCCTAACCCTTCTTAATTTCATTCCAAAATTTAAGAGATTGTTCCCAATATATAAGTGATAGTACCTATAAACCAGAATACCAATTCGTTAAGACTTTGTAGTAGCAAGGGCCTCGTATAGAATACCCGTCAAAGCGAATGTATTTTTAGCACCAAATTATTTTTCTAAAGCTTCTTTCCGAATAAGCAATAAAGTTAATTTGATGGTAGTGCCTTCAGCTTCCTAAAATAATGAACAAAGAATGAATACAATAAAGCAATTGCATGCGCTTAAAAACAATATTTTTACAGGTAATAGAGAACTTACCGTAATTCATAAAAGTAGTGGTAGTGTAAAAACTATGTTTAAAGTATTTTGTAACAACTGATGGAGAGATAATGTGGCTGTCTGATCGTTGCATTTTCACACATGATGAATTGAAAGGGGAGTAAAGTAGATGTTCCTAGTTGTATTCTCACCGAACATTCTAGACATGTGTGATACAAACTTGAGATTACGGACGAAGCGCTATACTGAGACTCGCTGAGAACTCACAGGTAAAGCACAAACATTGGAATACCAATCAAAACCAAAACTAAGATTCAACTATAACATGTCGATGAATAAGGTGAAGTTTAAGTAAATGTTCTAGTTAATAAGCCGTTAATGTTAAGGGAATGTTTGACAAGTTTTTAAAAGTGAAAGTTTAGCTTTGGGGTTCGAAGAATAAAAGTTGGATAGGTGTTAGTTTAGGCTTAAAGTAATAGATAGGGTAGAATAGTGAAAAAAAAATGTTTCGATGCTAAGATAGATAGACTAGAGCCCTAGAATAATATATTTCCAATGGTCGGCGGGAGCGGGGCGTCGCGGCGACTCTAGCGTAGTTTCCTTTGTTAGTTTATTAAATAATTTAATTTGAATGGACTGAAGTGACCGCGCCGCGCCCGCAACGCCGGCCGAAATCTTAAGATAAGCGAAATTAGAAAACACATTCTTAGCGGATAAGTTTCAGTTGAACAAGTTTGCTTTCACCTCTTTTGTTATGTAGTTGACTAAGTATAATGAAAATTCAAGGAAAAAATCAGACGGAAAGATTCGATGTTCTTGTCCATGTCACGTATCGATTTAGCGTGGTGTTCTAACCAGGAGACTAGTCTAGACAGTAGAATAGTATAGTTAAAAATTTAGTTAGGTAGCCTAGAAATACGAAAATGCAAAAAATAAAACTTCATAAAATGTAAAAAAAAAGAAATGAAATTGTTGGTAAGAAAGACTATTTTTAAGGGACATGTTGCTTCGTTGCGTTACGGTCGGTGTGAGTTTGGCATAACTATGATAATTGTGTAGCATTTCTCGCAGAGAAACACAAAGATAAAAGTTAATGTAATCTATTTTGTTACGAAGTGTTTGCAAGTTTCTATAATGTGCTATGAGCATTTTATGTGACCCGCATTATTTATAGTTATGCTAAATGGAATCTAAAATAATTTATGAATAAATGGTACTAAGACGCATGTTTTATTGTAACGAGTCATGTTCCTTTGCATTGAACATATTTTGTAAGAGCGATGATTGAAATAAAACAAGCGAAACCAAATCTAGTTATTTCTATCCATTTAACCTTACTTCCTTCTAACCCTCTAACTATAAGGTTCAGTGATTAGGTAGGCATATTTTTCAGAAATATTATGAGGTACTTAGAATTATTATTTATGTATGGGGGGGGGGGGGTTAAGGGTAAAGTAGAAGTTAGGGTTATTCGTAGCTCAGGTTTTAGTTATTTCCAAATGCTACGCGACCAATGTAATATTCCCTTCAATGTATTAATTGGTAATACCTTAAAGATACCTACATAAATTGACAATCCGTGTCTCAGCACTATAGTGGGTATCGTAAGGAAAAATAAAATAAAAAAACTTAGACCCCAGAGTCGGTTACTAACCCATACCAAGAAGGAAGGAAGGACGGGAAAAATTGCCCATACCCCTATTTTTCCATTTGGTACGGTGGGTCTGCAGCGGATAAAGGCGCGCTGTTGATGATGGTCACAAAAATATAGCTAACGCAAACTTTGACGTTAGGCATTTCCTTCGCACTCAGACCACTGATCCAGACCAACGAGAAGGCTCCATTCTATGAACATGACCGAGCCATCGGAGACGCCGCTTTACTAGCTATTAGAAACTAACGACTAACTTATTAGAATTGTCTTAAAAATAAATTTAAGACAATTCAAATTCTAATTTGAAGTGGGGGGGAAAAAGTTCTGCACCGACGTCCCGCATTGGGGTGTATAGTCCATTGCCCCCCTGCTAACCTGGCCCCAGCCAACCCAACTCCTTAAAATAACGGAGCAGGACTCTGGGTTGGTGTCGTAGGTCGTCACACTTAATTTTTAACAGGGTGTTGGTTAAAACACGGTTTCTCCGGTCCCACAATCTTTGGTGTTCGCTTGCAGAGTGCTCTCTTAGCCTTTTCTTGATCTCCACCGAAGGTGGGTTGGAAAGGCCAATATCAGTGGCGGTTGGAGTAAGCCTGGCTCCTTCCCTTGCCAACGAGTCAGCCTTGTTACCAACGAGTTAGCCTTGTTAAGTTTTAAGACAATATGGAACTATCAATTTTCATTTTCGAAAACTATTAGTGAGTGTCTTTTGATGCAAAAACTTCGTGGTGGTTTTTGCCTTAGTTTTGAGTTACTAAGGAGGAGTGGGGGTGTACAGGGTTCCAACCCCTATCTTCGGAACCCAAGCCAACCCCACCTGCACGTGATGCACCCTGCTAAACAACGAACGGGGCTCTGGCGGCTGGCTGATTAGCTACATCGGCACAGCTAATCCCCTGGCCACTGACGGGCAGCAGCGTCGGTGGTGCGATAAGCTGTGCCCTGCGATCCCCAACCCGCATGCCCAGCGTAGGGATTATGGGTATATCCCCCTTTATTAGGGGAGGCCTATGTCCAGCAGTGGCCTGATATAGGCTGATGTGGATGTGGAAGGAGGAGTCATCTGGATTGGTGTACATATTAGGTAGTAATCGTATTTATTTAACAAAAATTTAATAATTCCACGCCGCCTCCGACTAAAAATGACCGCGCGCTGCGCAGACTATTTTGAACGCGGCGCATATGTAGGAAGTAGGATTAAGTTAGAATTTTGGATTAGGTTGTCAGTTGTGCAGTCTATTACGAACATAAAACTAACAAGTAAAACCATTATATTCTAATAGAAACACTTTTTATTGCTTAAAATGCCATTATATCACTTTGATATAAAAAAAACAGTAGTATCCAATAGTTGAAAATGCTACCCGATATGTCAGGGTACATTGAAGTTTCCTAACATAGATTTGAACTTTAGGCTAAGGCAAAACTTCTAAAACTCGAAGCATATAATTTTTAAGTTTATAACATTTTTACTTTAATTTATGGACTTATTTACTCTACTTAATGTAACAGTTTCTCTTCAAAGTTAAGCTTTTTTTTTATGGTATTTGAAGATGGAACAAGCACATGGTCCACCTGATGTTAAGTGGTAACCATTACCTATCACAAAGTATTGCATCGTAGATCACGTTTTTTTGGAAGATGCTCTACGATGCAATGCCCTGCGTCCATCAACTTGAGGCATTAAGATGATAAACCTCTTGTGCTTGTAATTTCACCCACACCCTTCAAACCGAAACACAGCACAGCTGCTTCACGGCAGAAATAGGCATGGTGGCAGTACTTCCCCGGACGAGCCCTCCACAAAGAGCTCTACTACTACTAACTACAATCTGTCCAATTTGAAAGAAAATCTGAATTTCAAATACAAATGAATGCATTTTGCTACTTTTCATGGGAATAATACATCATGGCTACAAACACGGGGACGAATTTTAATTATGTAAGATAAGAAAATTCTCTCCATTTTATTTATATTATTAGGTAATTAGTTACGTGAGGTATATTATTATTAATGGCTAACCATATAACATAGACATAGCCAAAAATTCGTCATCTTATTGAGGTTCCGCTATCCATTATAACTACAAAGATCCAATAGGTCGATTTACGCACGAGTTGAGTCGTGCGTAGCCAATCAGACTTGCCAAATCTACAAAGTGCGCCCCTTTGATAGGCTAAGCGCAACTCAATTCGCGCGAAAATCGTCCTATCTGGAATGGCTCTTACTTTCAAAATTCAGACAGATTATATTTAACTTACAATTAAATACATTTAAAAGTGAAACCTTCACGCGTTCCCGACCGCATGTTTCGCTTTAAATATCCTCAGGGTGTTGTCGCAAGAGCCGCTTATTAGCAGCGAGGGGTTTGACCAATCACAGCAGAGGACCTTGTCTTCATGACCACTCAGGTCGTATAGAGGTGTTCGAGGACTGGAACAAAGAAATTGATCATTGAAAATCCTAATAATTCTATCCTCATCCTAAATAATATTATAAATGCGAAAGTATAACGAGTTCTTGAGTGGAAGCCGCGGCTCGGCAAACGTAGTGTATAGTATGTGTAGTGTGGGTAAGGACGCCCTTCGACTAGGTGGAATGGCGATTTGCGAAAGGTTGCTGGTAGAAGCTGGATGCGTCGAGCTGAGGACAGGGCGCAATGGTGCTAATTAGGGGAGGCCTATGCCCAGCAGACCGCTATAGGCTGCTGATGATGATGATGATAAAGTTGTTTGTTACGCATCATCATGAAATTCCGCATATACGTTGTCAAGGTTATGTCCTTTCAGTTCCCGGGGTATAGAAAAATAACAAAGCGAGCGAAGCCAAAAAAATGTGAATTGTTTCTTCCACCTTTACGCCAAACTATTGAATGGATTGAGCTGAAATTTTGCACATACATAGATATAAGCCAGGAACAACATATTGGCTACTTTTTATTCGGGACCACGCGAGGGAAGCCTCTGGCCTAGGAATATAGCATATAGGAGGAAAAATATTTTCCTAGGCCATGTTTTTCGTTCGATATATACCCCCTATTCCTCTTCATAACATGCCCATAATAGAAGGCCTAGTATACTATATCGAGCTCAATTTTGAAGTACCTTTTTTCGTTAATTACCTCACCGTTTTGAGTGATAATTATTGCAATCTGCAAGAAGATTACATTACCTACGTTGTTCGATTAGTTTCTACTTAAAACCAGTTGCATAATTTCCAACAAAACGTACATTAAAATTGACTTCGATGTAGTATACTGTAAAAGTTTTCGATTTGTGCAACTCGTACTTGGCCCTCAGATCCAGGCCTGTGAAGAATCATCTTAACACGTTGATTGCGGGCCTCGGGCATTGCGCGGAGCGTCGATATCGACAGTATATTTTTAGCATTCAAAGCGTTATACATTATAAATATGATACCTTCTAGTCTCCCACAGTTTGACTTGTCCATCGTAACCGGCCGACAGGAAAAGTGTGTCTCGAGTTGTCGACCAACGCACTGATTGGACCCAGCCCGTATGAGAAGTGAATGTGGTTTTGACGATGCTTTCTGTAATAAAACAAAAAAACTTAAGTAACAAAATTTCACACAACACCAGGCTATATCAATCTACTGCTGGACATATGCCACCCATAATAAAGATGGATACGCACATAATCCCCACACTGGATGCGGATTGTGGATCCCAGGGCACAGCCTCTCGCACTGCCGACGCTGCTGCCCGTCAGCGGTCAGGGAATTTTGCCGTGCCGGTGTTTACATTCGAGTTACTTAGCTCATTTTTACATCAATGGAGGTGTTTGGCAATGTATCCTGCATTCAACCGGCCGCCAAAGCTCCGTGTTTGGTAGTTAGCAGGGTGCACCTGGTCAGGTTGGCTTGGATTCCGAAGATAGAGGTTGGAACACTTTAGCAGCTAAATTTATTTGTTTTAGAGCACAGAAAATATCTCAATTTCAAGATGACGTCAACTTTGCCGAAACTTCGTAAAACTAGTGGTTGTTGTACTAGAACTCAGTTACGTTACTTATTCACCATGAGATTTTTTCGACTTTATTCAAATGAAATAACAAAAAAATAAGTTGCATAAAAACATCCCACTAATAATTTGTGAAACTAAAGTTTGTGAATTGTGAAAAGTGAAAAATATGTTTGTTCCTCATTCACAAAAACTATTGGAAGTATTGAGCTGAAATTTTGCACATCATATGTATTTAGTACCAAAAATATTATTAGTCATTAAATATAATTTTGAAATGGCTTGTTGATTTTACCTGTAGATCTGGGGTCATACAGTCGAATATGTCTGTCTGCTGATGCCGCAAGGATGCTGTTGTTCAACGGTGACCAGTTCAAATCGAAGAAAGCCTTATTTCCTAAAAAAATATACATTGATTTAAATTACAATCCTTCCTTTTTCGTACGAGCGGCCAACTCTGGTGGGTGAATTTTCAGGCCGCCTGAAGGCCTCTGACTCCGATATGGCTTAACGACTGAAGCAACCGGAACCAACATCTTAACCTTTTTTTTTAAATTTATTATTGACAATTCCCGTTTACAACAGCTTCATATATGACTATGATGGGTCAAAAGTAATGGATGTCAACTATTGGTTTGTCTGTCTTACGGCCATGAAATAAGTAGATATTCTTTGGAGCAAGTTCTTTGTTGTGACTAATTTTAAAAATTGTCATAAACAAGTGTACTTTATGTTCCTATGGTGAAATAAATGAGTATTAGTATGAGTATAAAGTGCTTCATCCAAGTAGTGACTGCTAAGAACATCGAATGCCACGATGCACGCTGCCATCTGCGCTACCGCAGTATGCAATGCGATACCTCACGCCAATGCGCTAAACTTATTAGTCACTGAGTAGGTTTGAAAGCTGCAACATTTTCCCTGTAGCTATCGGCGCTTAGTCGTGAGAGTATGTCAGATGGAGCGCTTCGCACGCAAGTCGAATAGCGCGTAGCCAATCAATGTCACGTGGAAATGCGCGTCGACAATCATATGGATGCACGTTCCACGTGAAATTTCGCTTGCCTGATTTGCTACGCCTGACTCAACTGGCGTGTAACTCACCCCATCTATAGACTAGCTCATATTGGTCAAATCAAGTGGTAGCTAGCGGTAGCGCAATACCTGCAATTTCCTGCTTTATGCCACCAAGCTCACAGTCCCAAATCTTCAGCAAGTGATCCCAGCCACTTGAAATAACTGTGTTGAAGTCCATCCATTGCACACCTGAGACTGCCTCTCTGTGCCCTTTTAGAGTTGTCAATGGCTCCTATGATAAAATAACGATATAATAAATGGTAATAACAGATGAGATCGTTTTAAGCGATAAGACTGTCCATTGTACCTTATTTTAATTGCAATTTATACAGCCTATATCAGTCTATTGCTGGACATATTATGCCTCCCCTAATATAGGGGGATAAAACCCAAGCTGGGAATGCGGGGCAAAGGTTGGGGATAACTTCTCGCACCACCGACGCTGCTGCAAGTCGGCAGATCCTTTGACATTTTATTAATGAATCAAGGGTTAGGTTTATGTAGGGTTCGTTTTTATGCATCATAGAAATAATTTGAGCCAGCGAATTGTTTATAATGCGCGGCGTAATGTAAACAATATTAGGGGTGCGCAAGGTCACATTATTGCTGTGGGTGGGTGCTCAAGAGGACATTATAACACATAATATGTTTTAAATATTCCAAATATTGACTAGGTATTGTATGGAATACAGAATTATACTGATGGATTCATGGTAAAATGAAAATGATATTTACCCTTGAATTTCCATGGTCAGGTTTACTTTTCTTTTTGGCTGGAGCACTATCTTCATTGGTAAGGCCTGAAAGAAAAGTAAAAATACAATTATGGCCAAGCAGCAATACATAAAGAGAAATAACAGTTTTCGATAGGCAACCAACATGGGTCCACACAGGGACTGAAAGCTTTACGGTATAAAGGTATCAGTACCATAAAAATGTAAGTATACCATTATCCGATAGAAAACCGCATGAAAATCTGTTCAATCGTTTTGAGTTTATCGCAAACAGACAATCAGACGCGGCGGTGAACTTTGTTTTACAATACATAGTGATACTGTTAAAAACCTTTCATGTTGTAAAATCAAGGGTAATCACCAAGAGAAGACTCGTGATGGTTACCATTATGGTATACCATCATCATTATCTAATTCTAATTTTAAGTGGGTCAAATTAGAATTACCATCACAGACTGTAAGGTAAATTGTCACTTACTAGCACTCCAAAGGCAGATGGTATTGTCCCAGGCACCAGTGGCAAAGCGGTTTGCATCGGCGGAGACGGCCAAGCACTCCACACCCTTATCATGGCCTCTACATGTCACAACGCAGTCCACAGAGTTGTTCGCCACATTCCACACCCATAGCATAGCTGATTGGTCAAAGGATCCACTGCAAAAGGATAATTTATTATTAAAGCCAGCAGTTGAGTTTTTATTTGCAAGATAAACCCAATGGACATTTTAAAGAGGATGTGAAGTACTGCATCTGTGTTTTCAGCATTCAGTAACTATATTAACAACTGAAGTCTAGTAAATAGTAAGCATTCAAACTAAGTATGAATTCTGTATAATATAATCATCACAATTATATATGTGGGTGTATGCGCTCATGTGAATAGGTGTGAGCAAGTACCAGGATCTCTAGATGCGCATCAGAATTTAGGCTAAATTTGTTCTTGACCAGAAAACTCGTATCAGAAAACAGACTCTAGTGGATGCCCCTCCAGCCTGGTGATAATCTGACAAGGCTACAGGTAGATAGCTGAAGACAAAGCACATTGGCTCTCATTGGGGGAGGCCTATGTCTAGCAGTGGGTTGCTATTAGACTGATATAATTATGTTTTTTCAAAGCATTGCATCATAGGTAACTCTCTTTCAGAATGTGCCCTACCTGCCCAACCTGTATTCATCAGCTTGAGGGATAAGGTATAAGCTTAATTTGCCTGTAATTACAATAACACACACACCCTTTAAACCAAAACACAGCAATGCTGCTATACAGCAGAAATAGACATTGTGCTAATACTTCCCTGGACAAGCCCTTCACAAAGAGCTCTACTACTACTGGATGATGGCATTCATTTAATTTTTCAGGAAATATCTTATATTATGTAATTATAGAAACTGCATGGGGATTTAGGCCTTATTTACATTGCAACCGCTGTAGCCTTACCTAGCAAAGACAGCTTGATCTCCATTGAAAGAAACCCATGAAACCGCCTTTACCGGTGATGTATGACCTGGGATGGCCAGTTTATGCTGACCCTTTGTGCTCCAAATATGAATGCTGTTGTCATAGCTGCCTGATAAAATCCTGAAAGATATAAAAGGTCTTCTGAGTACTGTAATAAAATTAATGAACAGTTGTGACAATACATCACATGCTCAGCTTTTAGCACATTGACTGCGGGCTTCAGACAAGATGCTACGAGTCATACCCAAGGCCAGTAGTGCAGGGCCGTTATTCACCAATCAAAGTAAAAAAATACAAGTTACCTGCACTATTCTATATACTCATGTAATAAATAAAACAATAACATCATGACAAATCATGCGCACTGGAGTGAGACATGAATTCTCTTGTCTACTTAAACAGAAAACCTCACACACGGTCCACTTAACCCAAAAGGCAGAGGCTGTACTATGGGTTGAGAGGCTAATAAACATACATAGATACTTATAAAACTCCCAGACACAGAACAAACATCCATCTTCATCACACAAATGTTTGTGCTGGGCGGGAATTGTCTACCAAAAGCTCTTTTTTTCAGAGATGGCAGACTGTTAGCGAAAACATGGTGGTCAGAAAACAGACCTACTGCCAATACAAACTGAGCTATGAAGCCAGTCATACATATACTGCTTAATATTTATCAAGTATTAAGTGAACAGTTATAATAGGTAGGTTAATTACCAGTTTCCCTGTGCCTGTACAGTAGACACCCAGTCATCATGCATCAAACAATCCTGTGGTGTTGGTGCGGGAAATCTCTCCAAGTATTCTATTTCTAAAGTTTCTTCCGTAGATACGCCTTTCTCTTGCAAATGCTCTGAGAGCATCGAGCATAGAAGTTCCCCACATACTAAGAAGTCAAACTCTACGGCTTTTTCAAACGAAGGTATGGTCTCCTTCAGCAGTGCATTCACCAAGTTGTTCAATTCTGTTGACTGTACATTACTTTGTATTGCGTACGGACTATCGGGAACAGCATATCTAAATAAAATAGAGATATATTAGCGTAATTGAAATCATTCGGCACGATACCACGCTGGATAATCAAAATAGGTACTTACTGTTCCTGTTTAGTGACAAATCGCACTTGCACTTGCGCCTCTGCTAGTTCTTTGGACATTTTTAGTAATGCGGATACTCTAGATCCGCAGAATCTGTCTTTGTACAATAAAATAACCAATTCAATTAAAAATACCGCGTTTCAAAACAGTGCAAAGGTGTCCAGCCAGCGTTGCCAGTATGAATTTTGGAAAAGGTACGATAAAAAAAGGTACGGTTTTTCGCTTCAAGATACGGTTTTCCAAAATTTTATGCCCTAATCAATTCTAAGCTTGATTTTACTACGAAATTATAATTTTTTATAGATTTTATGATTTATTCTTATCATTATGAATTCTTTACCGCAATTGTATTGTTCTTGATAGATGTTAAACAAACTTTGATTCGAAGTAAACGAACGTAAAATCACCTCTACCCAGTGCCGTAAATAGCCTTTTATGCGTCCGGTGCAAGTTCCTTTATCTAAGCTCGTAACATTTTCTCTTTTTTTTTATGGTGTTTGAAGATGAAACAAGCACATGGTCCACCTGATGTTAAGTGGTAACCATTACCTATCACAAAGTATTCCATCGTAGATCACGTTTTTTGGAAGATGCTCTACGATGCAATGCCCTGCGTCCATCAACTTAGATGATAAACCTCTTGTGCCTGTAATTTCACCGGCACCCACACCCTTCAAACCGAATCACAGCACAGCTGCTTCACGGCAGAAATAGGCATGGCACTTTTCGGGACCCTACCACCCATGCGACCATTACCTCTGTTAAGCCTGGATACCAGACACAATAGAAAATCTATATCGCGTTCCAGAATATGACGTAAAGGTTGACTTCTCCGTGCCTAGTACCTTAAAGAAACTAAAGCAGCTAACAAAATCGGCGAGCGCAGCGAGCCGCAAAATTTTTGGTGTACAAAAGAACACGACAAAGAAAATGGTGGCAATTTCGTTTAAAGCACAGGTTGTTGCAAACAATAGGCATAGAAAACGAAGTTGGCGAGTGAAGTGAGCCACGATTTTTTCTATTATACCTAACTATCGCTCTTGAGTTCTAGTTCGTCATTGTTTCAAACTTTTTAGGATGCGTTTTGATCAATACACCCTTATTCGTAAACATTTTAGTGCGTAGTTATGTAGCATTAAGAAACAAGATCCTGATTTTGTTCTTGTCAAGGTGTGCATGCAAGATATAAAAAAGAAAACTACAATTTATATCTGAATTTCAGCAATTATTAGTTTATTTTATAATCAATTCACAAATCAATGAATACTACCATGCATGTCCCAAAACTTGGTCCTAAAAAATAAACTACAATTTATATCTGGGTTTCAACCTAATAATTAGAACATAGTCTGGTCTGATCATTTCTGCGCCCTCCCAGAAAATAAAAACAGAATTTATATCAGGATATCATCCTAATAATTAAAACTTGTAAAACAGGACGGTTTGGTCATTTTGCGGCACTGCCTTAACCGTACCTAATCTGATATGAGTGTTTCACTTTAGTTAACTTTAACGGTGTAACCTTTGAATGTAATGTGTCACAATACCATAACGAAAAGGTACGGTCAAAACCAAGGTACGGAAAAGGTACGGCCGGCTGAAAAAAGGTACGTAAAACCGTACCTTTTAGTACGTTCTGGCAACGCTGAAGGTGTCGCACTCACTTCACTTCTTTATTATTTGGCTTCTGGGATAGTTTCCACAATTACATAGTATCAAGTATAATGTTCATAAAATATGCTCAAACTCAAACTCAAAATTCATTTATTCAATAGGAACCGTACACTTTGAAACGTCATTTTTTTTAATTTACCACCAATTCGTAACGTGACCAAACAGAGAAGAATTGGCAAGAAACTCTGCTTGGCTTATATTTTTTTAACGTCATTGTTCTTAATAACTATTACATTGTTTTTGATGGAGTTGGAGGCAGTTTCATGCCAAGCTTTTTTTGTCATCTAAATAATCAGATATTTTATAATAAGCTTGATTACAGAGATTACGTTTAACAACATTTTTGAATTTATTTACAGACAGATTAATCACGTCATTTGGGATTTTGTTAAAAAATCGTACAGTCAGCATCAAAAGTAGATGATGAGTTTCAGAATTTCAAAACAGCTGATAGGAATTTGCGTCAGAATTAGATAGCACTAAAGTGTTCCATAAATAGGTGATTGAAAAATATGCCAACAATAAGCTGATGACACTAACCACCACATGTACCTGATGACTTTAAGGTTCAAAAGTATCTGATGTAAAATAGTTCTATAAAATAGTTCTATACTAGCTGCACCCCGCGGCTTCGCCCGCGTGGAAATGTTTGTGTCAAAATGTGTTTCATTATTTACTTAGAGGTTTATTTTTACCACGTTTTGCGCGGAATAAAAAGTACTAACATATTATTAATGCATTACCTAGCATACCCGTACACGTTCCGTTCTCGTTCCCACTCTTACTCCCTTTTTCGTTCCCGTTCCCACTCCTGTTCACGTTGATCACCAATTCAAGTGCCGGTTAAGTATGATAAATTTTAATAAACTTAAATGATTGGTTCCCCATACAAACTTTCATTCCCAATCATACCCTGTTCAAGTTTTATTTTCATAATGTACTTTTTTTATAGGAATCATAATAAAAATAAAAATAATAATAAAAAAAAATGAAAAAAAAATATAAAATAATAATGCCAAGACCCTCCATAACCGCGAGGTGTGCAACCTCAGGGAATACTTCCTCCATGCCGACAGTGAGATGCATCGTGATGTCGTAGCAGTTGATAAGAACCTTACCCCGCTCTCACTGGCTAAGGAGAACTGGCACAAACCTACGGTGCTGAGTGCCCTCGACCGCAAGATCGTATGGGAGAGTAAGGAGCTGCACGGACGGTTCTACAAGGCCCTTACAGGGCCTGATGTAGACCTACTCGCATCCGTAAACTGGCTACGTTTCGGAGACCTCTTTGGGGAAACCGAAGGTTTTATCTGTGCGATTATGGATGAGGTAATAAAGACGAACAACTACCGAAAGTATATCATGAAGGATGGAACCGTTGACATTTGCAGAGCTTGTCATCGTCCCGGTGAATCCCTCAGACATATACTTTCGGGTTGCTCGCACCTCGCTAACACTGAATACTTGCACAGACACAATCAAGTAGCCAAGATCATACATCAGCAGCTTGCTCTCCAATACGACCTTGTCGGCCCAGAGGTTCCGTACTATAAGTACGCACCGGTGCCAGTTCTCGAAAATGGTCGTGCTACGCTCTACTGGGACCGCTCTATCATCACGGACAGGACTATTCTAGCGAATAAACCTGATATCGTCCTGGTAGACCGGTCGGAACGCCGGGCGATACTTGTTGACATCACCATCCCACACGATGCTAATCTCGTGAAGGCCGAGAAGGACAAGCTTAGCAAGTACCTTGACTTAGCCCACGAGATTACCGCTATGTGGGATGTCGACTCAACAATTATTAATTAAGTAGTATTAAGTATAATAGTCAAAAATGTATTTTAGACGAGTTTACAATCAAATAAAGTGTCATAAAAAAAAAATAAAAAAAAAAATAAAAATAAAAAAAAAAATAACTATCAACTGAGCTAAAAGGCCAGTTAAAATAGATAATCAGTTATTTATGCTATGCTAGATAGTCAGTTATTTTTGAACTTATATCTTTATTGCCAAAATATTGCAAAGTAACATAATTCATATATTTATAAAACTATTTTACATCAGATACTTTTGAACCTTAAAGTCATCAGGTACATGTGGTGGTTAGTGTCATCAGCTTATTGTTGGCATATTTTTCAATCACCTATTTATGGAACACTTTAGTGCTATCTAATTCTGACGCAAATTCCTATCAGCTGTTTTGAAATTCTGAAACTCATCATCTACTTTTGATGCTGACTGTACACACATCCCTTTAAAAGATTGACTAACTTTGTTGAGCCTTACAGTAGGAAAAGCTAGTTTATCTTTATTTCTAGTGTTAACATTGTGATAGTCGCTAATTTTCTTGAACATGTTAATATGTTTTCGGACATACATTAAGTTTTCATATATATATTGGCACGGCACTGTCATAACATTTATTTCTTTAAACTTAGTTTTAAGTGATTCTCTGGGGCCCATATTATAACTTGCACGAACAGCCCTCTTCTGCAACACAAATATGGTGTTGATATTTCCATTCCCCCACAGCAAAATGCCGTACT
The DNA here is from genome assembly GCA_951804965.1 of Horisme vitalbata. NCBI lineage: Eukaryota > Metazoa > Arthropoda > Insecta > Lepidoptera > Geometridae > Horisme > Horisme vitalbata. The sequence continues at coordinate 25,690,592 of OX638091.1, read as the reverse complement.
ATACGACATAATGCTATGGAAGTAGCTGAAATAAACTAGTCTAGCCGTTTCTACGTCAGTAAGTTGACGGATTCTTTTGACTGCGTTCGCTGCAGAACTGAGTCTGTTCGACAACCCATCTATGTGAGCGCCCCATTGAAGCTTATTATCTAAAGTTATGTCTAAAAATACAGTAGTGTCCACAAGATTTAGATCATCATCTTTTATTTTAATGTTAGGTTTAACTTGTTTAACATTTGGTAATATAAATCTTATACATTTTGTTTTAGTCTCGTTCAGTAATAAATGATTTACATCGAACCAGTTAACAACTTGCGCTATGGCATTGTTCACGTCGTCAAAATTGGTCTGCCGGTCGCTTTAATTTAAATAAAAGGGACTTGTCATCCGCAAATAGTTTTCGAAAACTTTTTAAGTTTCGGTATCTTTCCATACATTTTCAGTACAGCGCCTCTAGGGAAACGTGCATGAACTACGAACTATGGAAAGATACCGAAACTTAAAAAGTTTTCGTAAACTATAAAAACTTGTGGTAAGCCCTCAGCTCCTTTTTTTTTTTTTTTTTGTCGGTGTAAAATGCGTTACGCATATCCTCTAACTCGGGGAGAGTTGGAGGGGTCTGTCGGGCTCTCCGCCTGCGACTAGCTCTCGCTAGCCTGGCGGCCTACCGACTAAAAACACACCGTGTTCCGTCGCTCACCGTAGTGCTAGTGCATCATCAAACCATTCATCGCCTGATGAAGGGCTCGACGCTGCACCAGCACTTGACGGGGTCATGGGGTCCCGGTAGGATTCTACCACGGCCCCGTCGGTGATCGTTCGCCTGAGGCGAACCCCTGCTCCTAGCCAACCTACGCAGTGTTCTAGAACCTACCGATTTTTCGGTATTTCTACCGATATGGGCTCTGTCTTACCGAAATCGAAATACCGAAATGGAACGATTTTTCCACGATTTCAGAGAATACGTGGAACTTAAACCGATTGTACACTTAAGTTGGCAGCTACAGGTAGTAGCGGCACGAAAGTCTAGCGCTGACCGTTATTGCGCAGAAGTCAAAAGTAAGGTATCTTAATGGAGCCGAGAGAGAGCGAGAGACCCATGCGCAGATGTTTTGTTCAGCGCTAGACTTACGTGCCGCTATGTAGGACCGTAAGACGATGTTCACATTGCATTTGCAATTCCAAAAACTTTTTTCCGAACGTTTCAGAGTACACCTTGAAAACTGTAAAGATACCTACATAATTCAATCAAATAGTTTCAATAAAAACTTTTTTATATATAAAATGATCAAATCCAATGTGTAACTTTGCAACACCTTATCAAACAAATAGCAATGTGTCCTGGGACTCAGGAACAAACTCATGGAAGGTTACAGTAGGTAACAAAACTAGATGCCTACCTACTTATATTCTTACTACATAACCTACATACACTCGCATCTATTTAGTTTCAAGTCTGTGCTACCTACCTTGTTCGGTGTAGGTAAGTAGGTAGGTATATAAATTCACTACCAACCTAATAACATATTACTCAGTTGCTTGTTTGTGCGACTGTACCACAATTCATTTGTTCCTAGAACTTCACATGGACTTTTTGTATTGTTTCACAACGAATTTCCATAAAGTATTAGGTATTACCGACAGGGGAACTATTTCACGCACTATTTTTCTATACAGGATTTTTATTAAGAAAAGCTCGTTTTCTATAAGAACTATTGCGTTGTTTAATGGGTACGCTAGCATCACGCCAGCTCGGAATGTTTTTCAAAGTCTTGTTCATTATCTCCGTTTCTATAAGAGCAATCATTATGAAATTTTGCATAGCTCGGGAACTATTTATGCTCTATTTTTGTGTGTAAGTTTCGTTCCTATAGTCGAAGCCGTTTTTGAGAACGGTTATGTGTACGCCAGCTTGATCGTTATGCTGGCGTACACACAAAGAATGGTCATTATTTCTTAAACCAAACAGGAACTATTTATTTTATTATTGCACTAATTATGCTCTATTTATTGGCATATCAACAAACGTGAATACGATTATGTGTACGCTAGCATCACGGACACCAATCTGCATTCTGCAACTAATTTCAGCTTGCTTCAATCAATCATTAGTTGTTCATTCATTTCATTCATCCCATCCGTAATCTAATCAATCATCCATCCATTCACTCAATTTTTGAGGTTATGTCATATGGATGTATTGTTTTGATTTTGCGAAAAAAAATTTTTATCCAGAAACCTAAGTTATCTGACAAAATGGTTATAAATACGCGGAATAATATGGATACTGACCAAATAAAATATAGTTTTCGTCGAAAAGGAGGCAAAAGTATAATTGAACGATGCCCAGCGTTTACACCTGATGGAGAGTAAGTAAGCCGTGTTTAATACTAAGCCGTGAGTTTATCATCAATTTTATTGTATAACCTGACATCGAGTCACCCTGCAAATACTTTAAATTAATTAACTCCAATAACTTCATATCAAATTCCAAACTGACTTGTAAAGTTGTAATGTGAATCCATAATTTTCAGGTTATTAGCCGTTGTTGTAGAAAACACAGTTAGATTCTACAATAAACAAACAGGGGACTGTGTTCGGATATTGGAAACGGAGAGTTATTTGGGCGAGCTCATTGCTATTGAGTTTCCAGCAAATGAAAACTACAACCTCTATGGTTGCTCTGTTGATGGTGCTGTCACTATATGGACTTGGGAGAATGGTGCAGTGCTCAGAGAAGTTAAGCTGGTGAGTGATTTTTCTTTTAATTTTTGTATAACATTAATATTATAAATGTGTGTTTAATTATGTTTGTTCCCACTCAACTCGGTAAGAAATAGCGAGTAACGCCAAACGGATTTTTCTTAGAAACTTGGAACTTGTATAAAATACATGGTTTGTGACCAGGATGAACACAGGCTACTCTTTATCCCGGTACCATGGGATTGCAAGCAGAGCATTGGCTGAGAGTTAGTAATTTAAAGAAAATGCTGGATCATAGATCTTTTATAAAGCAATAGAATTTGATTAGATCATACCATTCTTCTATTATATGAGGACAACATCCTTCTAACATTATAAAGGCTTCTTCTATAAGTATATAAAGTATATAGAAATGAAGTGAAGAGAGGTGTGAAGTGTTTATTAGTAGTTCTTGCCAAAACTACTGAACAGATTAGGCTGAAACCTTGCACATATCTAGTTCTAGATCAGAAATAACATGTAGGATACTTCTTATCAAGGTACCACACCAGTGGAGCTGCTGGCAGATGTGATTTTACAATAATTGACGAATTTTATGTTCAGTTGCTTTCACTCACACATGCTTTATTGCACTTTTAAATACACACTACTCTTGAATCAATCAATGTATAATCAAGAACTTGTGGTGTGGCTTACTTCAGTGTTCTAGCTAGCGGATCATTTTGACATCATAGTGGCATTTATATCTGAGGGCTTACGTGCTTCAAAAGCCATGTTAAGATGTTGGTCCTGGATTTTCAGTCATTAAGCTTTGTTGGCCTTTGAGAGGACCTAAAAACTTCATAGTTGGCCACTAGCTAAGGACGTTAATTTAATTTCCAGAACATTGGTGATGAGGAAGGTACAAAAGTACTCACTTTCAATGTCCTCGACTCAGCGGAATGCCTGATCACAGTTGGATATCCATCTCTTGAGCATGTTCGCTTGGCTTCATTCTCCTTAAGAACAGGCGAAGTGGTAACTGAATTTTCAGGAACACGACCCAAATTCTATGACATGGTCAAAGTGGCCATTGGTTCATATAATGGACATAAGTTTGCAGCTGTGATAAATGGAACCAAAATGCTGTTTGTCCAGGACTTGACTAAAAATTATAATCAGGAACAGTAAGTTTCAAGTTTTATATTTTGCTACAACCTCTTAGCTGGCTATTCATCCCATGCACCACAAGGTCATATATTTTTTCATCAGGCAAAGAGTCTGAGTACCTACTCTTTATTGCTAAAACTATTTTCTGAACCTCTTAGGGGGGTGTAAGGGATACCATTTCTATCTTTGGAACTCGAGCCAAGGGCTCTGGAGGCTGGCTATATGCGACATAGCGCAGACTTACACCGATACAGCTAAATCCCTTGACCACTGACGGGCAGCAGCGTCCGCAGTGACAGTAGCTTATATGCGATCCCAAACTGGGCAGATTTTGGACATACCCTTCTTATTAGGGGGGCCTATGTCCAGCAGTAGACTGATAATAGGCATGTTGTGTTGCATTGTTTGCTAAAACTAGTTACAGCTAACTAAAAGTGTTTTCGTCCCTATTCTCTCTACCTATAAGAAAGGGACACCTACCTAAAGTTTTTTTGAAAAGTATAGTAAACATTTTTGGAATTGACACTACTGCATCATAAATCATTAATTTACAGACACGCAAACCTCAACAGCATGCGTATACTAGCAGTTGCTGCACATAGCAATGGCTCTATAGCGTTCACAGATGCACTCGGCCGCGTTAGCATAGTGCGAGGGAATTTCTTCAACAAGCAACACAAGATCGCGCGAGAGATACTACATTGGCACTTTCTGCCGCCTCTAGCTATCACTTATTCTTTAGAGGGTAAGTTTTTCGCATATTTACTTATTTTTATTTATTTATACATAGAAAATCAAGAGCTGAAATAACATAATGGTAGTAGACATAAACGGAAAACGTATTCAGCCAATAAAGGACCTCTCCCTATTTCTTATTTTAAGTTTTCTCAAAATGAACAAAATCATACTTGGCAGGTGCATTGATCGCAGTATTCATGAAAAATTCCTTATTAGAGAAAAAGCTTTTTTTTTTATACTACTTGAAGATGGAACAAGCGCATGGCCCACCTGATGATAAGTGGAAACCATTACCTATAAACCATTACCTTACATTACCTATTACCAAAGCATTGCATGGTAGATCACGTTTTTCCGGAACGTGCTCTACGATGCAACGCCCTACGTCCATCAACTTGAGGCATGAAGATGATAAGCCTCTTGTGCCTGTAATTTCACCGGCACCCATACCCTTCAAACCGAAACACAGCTCAGCGGCTTCACGGAAGAAATAGGCATGGCGGCAGTACCTCCCCGGACGAGCCCTTCACAAAGAACTCTACTACCTTCTAAAATTATTAAATTATTTCAGCTTACTGAAATCTCACTAATATTAGAATGCGAAATTGTGTGTGTGTGTGTGTGTGTGATGTTAGTTCCTTCTCAACTCCGTAACAGCTGAACGGATTTGGATGAAACTTGAAATATAAATAGTTTACGAACTGGATAACACATAAGCTACTTTATGTCCCGGTTTATGCCCGCGAACCCGCGGGCGGAAGCTAGTAGTAAATAAATAAATAAATATACAGGAAACCTCACACAAGGTAACTGATCCCAAATTGGGCAGAGCCAGATAAACATACCTACACAGATAACTGTAAAACACCCAGACACAGAATAAACATCCATGTTCCCCACAGAAATGTTCTAAAGCGTCTAGGAGAAAAGCGATCTTGTTGACGCAGTTGGCAACGCATCCTTGTATGATATAAATCCACGGAACTGTCATAATATTTATTTCTTTAAACTTGGTTGGAAGTGATTCACTGGGGCCCCTAGTATAAATTGCACGAAGCCCTCCTCTGCAGCACAAACATGGTGTTGATATGTGCAGCATTCCCCCACAGACATATTGCTGTGGACGATTCGACCAATCCTAGTAAAACATCATCATCATCATTGGCCTATTGCAGTCCACAACTGGACATGGGACTCCCCTAAGGAGCGCCATCGCGCCCTGTCCTGAGCTGGACGCAATCCATCTTCTACCAGCAGCCTTTCGTATCCTAGTACAATCAGACCCAAAAATTTGAACTACGTCGCTACATGCAGCCAATATCAGAGGGCTATGTTGTGAGTTAGTGTATATTATTTTGTTTGTTATGCTATTTCGTTGACAGGTAACTACGTCTACACGGGTGGTCTAGAGAAAGTGCTAGTGAAATGGACCCTTGGTAATGTTGCGTACAAAGCTAATGAGAAGAGCTTTATGCCGCGGCTTCCAGGCATGATAAGGTTTATCACGGCGAACAACACGCATGTTGCTGTCACGCTGAGTAATAACTGTAAGTACTTACGACAAGTTCTTGCCTATCCATGTGTACTTGTGTGTACTTCACATATCTATCTATTAGGGTCGGACTTAATGCATCTGGAATCCGCTCAGAATTAGTAATATTCTTATTATTAAATTTATTTTTAACGAAACTTAACTATGTACCTAAGACACAATAAAAAGGATATTTCGAATCTAACTTAACTCACACAGACAGTCAGTAGACTTACAGTCTACTTAACTGATAAAAACTTAAAAATGTGTGTCTCTCAAAACCTGAAAACAGTGGCCATAATGTCGTCGCGATGTCAATCGTTACCGACACAGCATGAAATTTGATTTAAAAATACAACGATAGTTAATCGACTCAGGCCGAGGCGTGACTTTGCAGAAATAGAATAATATAATAAATAACAGAATATAAATATAACTTTATTCAACACACACAGAACTTAGAAACACAGGTATACGTAAATGCACAGCTTAAAATACATACAAACATAAAATATTGAAACGATCGATAACAATAGACAAACATTATGTAGAACAACGACAACAAAAGGCAGGTAGGTAAATCCATTACAAGATATTCAAAGATAAAATGTTTAGTACCAATTCCGCTAACCTTCCCTGACGAGTGCCACAAAAAGCAACAGAAATTCGACAATGTTTTAACTTCCCCATAAGGCATCCTCAGGAAATTATCAACTCTTTGTCTGCCTTTGGCACTCCGCGAATGGACAATTGTGTATGAACACAATGTTTTGTCTAATTTCCACTATTTTTTTTATTTAATTGATTTTTTTGCATGCTGTGTATACGGTTATTAAGTATGTGAAACCGCTAATTTAAATATTATTATAAGACCATTATTGTACCATACTTCAGGCAAAATAAATAATTTCATTTCATTTCTAACATAATTAAACTTAATATTGACCTATTTCCTATGCTGCTAATGTTACTAGGATAAGATACAATAGTAACTTTGTCCAAGTTGTATGAACCTATATTTTTATAATGTTGCGACTTTACTACTAGCCATCTGATTTTGATATAATTTTGTACTTCACAAATAAGGATACTTTTTCTGAGCAACAAAGAGGATGGTCCTCGACGTAAAGTTGTCGGTCTCTGAGCTTTGGAATCTATATTTTATCACCATTAGATGCATGGGATTTTTACGTTGGCTCGTGTTTGTCGGTTCAAGTGAAAGTATATGTATATTATGTACGTATGTTCTGAATTTAGTACCTTGAATTTTCCGGTCCGGAATTCAGAACGCTCGTCAGTATCATTCCAGATCGATGTGATAAATTCATAATCTGAAGAAATGAAAATGTGTGTGGAACATCATTACGGACATTGTAAGGGCATCCGGGTTTTCTGAATTAATAATATGAATTCAGAAAAACATTCCGGCTGTATGAGGCCAGCCATAAAACAATGTCTAGACCACCATTCCGTAATCATCTTACTCCACTGGTCATCACGCAATATGTTCTGCCATTTGAGTTCCCTAACGCGGTTCCTGGTGGTTTAGTAGCTACGTCTGTACCTACTAAACCCTAAATCTGTATACTTGTGTAGGTTTTTCGCATTAGTAAAATAATTAATTAGGTAACTTCTATTTTTAGCTATCATCATAGCAGACACACAGATGTATGCAAAATGCACTATTCTAGAATGTGGTGGCCTCTCGCCCGTCATGAGGGCAGTCGGCGGCTCTTTGATTTACTGCAACCGTCTTGGCTGCTTGGTCATGCCGGGACGGATCGGACATTTGCAGTTCTATTCCACGAAGACTGATAAGGTTTTGTACAATGTAAGTCATACAAGAACAACACAACAATACCAGTCTATAACAATCCACTGCTGGACATAGGTCTCCCCTATAAGAAGGGGGATATGCCTATAATTCCGACGCTGGGCATGCGGGTTGGGGATCGCAGGGCACGGCTTCTCGCACCGCCAACGCTGCTGCCCGTCGGTGGCTAGTGCATTTAGCTGTGCCGGTGTTTGGCTGCGCTCTGCCGGAAACAGCCGGCCGCCAGAGCCCCGTTTGTTCGGTTCGGGAGATTGTGGTTGGAACCCCATATGTTAGTCATTTTGCGAGAGTTTTGTGTCCGAATAAAAAAAAACAAGCTCTCTTTACAAGCTTTAATTAAAGCATTAAAATTAGGTAGGCACTGCATTACATCAATCGATTCTTAATCTAGAACATAGCAGCATAAAATGGTTTCTGCTTTTAATTAGAACGCAGAACCAAACTCAAGCGTGAATTCATACATTCATCACACATATTGTAACAAGTATATTATGTTCATAAGTATAAACCGTTTTTTTTTTTAAAACAGGCATGTTGTCTGGGTGATGCCGACACACCAAAGTTATTGTCGACATGCTATTAGTGCCGCATTAATCGCTATAGATTTTCACCAACTTTTTTTCAGATGGACATAACACAAATGAACGATCTGCCATCGGAACGATACAATCTGATCCCTCTAGACACAGAAGTGACCTGCGCCGCCATGGACACAGAAAGCAATTGGCTCGTGACATCCGAGTTCAGAAACGACGGAATCAACTACCCGGAAGAAAAACTCAAATTCTGGTGCAAAAACACTAAAAGCGGCCAATCACCATTCTGGCTCAACACTTGCGTGAATTTATCCCACGGAGGATGCAATGTCGTCTCTATAGCGCTTAGCGATAGAGGCAATTTCTGTGTAACAGCTGGCGGAGACCAGAAATTCAGAATATGGAAACAGGATGATATTTCTAGAACAAAAAAGAAGAAAATCGTCTGGGCTTGCGTGACCGCTTGCTATTACTCAACCGGAACAGGGCTATACCTATCCCATGATATTTTAAATCGAATAAAAACTCACGATGATCGCCCGAACAAAGCGGAACGTTATCCATACCTAACTAAGCCTCAAGAAAACGATGTTCTACAGAAACTGTCTAATATACATAAAGAGCATAAATTGGTTGATGAGTCTATTATAAAATTAGGTATGAATTCCGATGAGGAAATTGAAATGGGTGGACTGGCTATATCAATGGATGGCTCGCTTATAGCGGCCTGGTTTGGATGCAAACTGACGTTGTGGGATACCCATCTTTGCATGCTACGGACTGTTCTGGCTAATCCGATATTGAGACCTAAAGGAAACCATGTTCTGTTTGGAAACAAAGATGCCGCTCATTACGTAAGTTATCCGAACTTTCTGTCATCAGCCCAATGCTGGACGTAGGCCACCCCTAATGAGCGCCATCACGCCCTATCCTCAGCTCGACGCATCCAGACTCCACCAGCAGGATTTTGCAGATCGTCGCTTGACCTGGCCGAATTGCGTCCTATACTACGTTTACCGTCTTACGAATAAAACTAGCTTGCGAACCGCGACTTCGCTCGCGTGGTACATTAATTAAAAGTAGCCTATATGTTATTCCTGGTTTAGACCTACTGTAGTATGTGCAATAGGCTAGATGACTCAAAAATTCTATTTAGTCCGTCATTTAAATTATCAAAAAATATTGGACACGTATTTTTTCTTTTGTCAATTAAACTTAAAATGACAAAGATATAGTGTGTTGAAGTTGCGCGTGACGTCACGGGTAAGTACACTTTTTACTTACAAGTGACGTCACGAGCCCCCCTCCTGAACTTTGATGCTCTATAACTTTGTCAATTTCTATTGATTTGATAAATAAAACAATACGTATCCAATATTTTTAGTTAATCTAACTGACGGACTAATTCGAATTATTTTTTTTTTACCGCGGCATCATCCCTATTCAATTCTATCGGTTCAGTAGCTTTGGTGTGAAAGAGGAACAAACCTTTTAAATCTTTACAAACTGCGTCAAGTTTGATTTCTCCACTCCAATGGATTGAATTTCAATAAAAAATAAAACTTATATCAGATAATCAGGTATTTGATATAAATTTCAATTTCCACGCGTTTTTAGAAAAGGGTCTTGACAGTAAGTCATACATACAGACAGATAACGAATTGATCCTAGGTTTCCTTTTACGATACGAAACCATAAAAATCAAAAATCAATGTAAGCAATATCGTTTCAGTTGGTATGCACATCGGAAAATGCCCTGGTCGTATGGAGTCTCCTATCATTAACCATAAAATGGTATGTGAGACTGCGACCAGTTGCCCTAGCGGCGGACAGAAAGAGCAACAAGATGGCAGTTGTCACAGATACTAATGATGGTGAGTATCACTATTTACTGGCTGATCGTTCACATATAGACGAATAGCTTCCACCCGGCTACGCTCATGTAGTACCCAGATATAAAGTTGCCTATATGTTATTAACGGTCTAAAACTACATATTTATATGCAGAATTTTAGCTCAATCCGTCTATTTGCGTACACGTACACTAATATTATAAATGCGAAAGTTTGTGAGTATGTATGGATGTTTGTTACTCTTTCACGCGAAAATTACTGAACGGATTTGGATGAAACTTGGAATATACATAGTTTATGACCTGGATTAACATTTTATCCCTGTACCACGCGAGCGAAGCCGCGGGCGGAAGCTAGTTTATAATATAAGTAGGATACCTGTAGCCTGTGGCGACAAAACTATAACTCCCGGATAATTAACTCGTAAATCCTATAGTACTCCAACATCAAACAAATCTTTCTATGTATGTATGTATGTATTTACAAAAAAAAAATGTATCTATGTAGTATATCAATCATGTGGTTCCCATAATACAAGCTCTGCTTAGTTTGGGGCTACATGATGCTGTGTGATGACGTCCAGGATTATTTATTTTTATCTTATAAAGGCGAATGTTTCTGAAATGTTTGTCAATCTTCACGCTAAAACCACTAAACGAGTTGAGGTATGCACATATGTATTTCTACCTGGAGTAATTTATCCTGGCAGCGAAGCGGCCTATATAACAGTCCGCTGCTGGACATAGGTCTCCCGTAATGAGCACTATTGCGCCCTGTCCTCAGCTCGACTTAAAATAACTTATTCAATATTATTTTTCTCCTTAGTCATAATCTTCAGTCCGCACAGCAGTAAGCCAATTCTGCAACTCAATCGCTTATTGGAACCCGAAACAGGAGTGTTCAAGCAACTGGTGTTCAACTCTAGCCAGTCAGGCGATATGATTATTTACCTCATGAGGAACGATTCTGTAAGTAGACATAAACATAGCGAAAGAATTCCTTTATTTGCCACTTAGCACACGCTGTACAGAATACTTATTATGGTAGTAAGCCCTATAATGCATATAACAAACAACTTAGCATATATTAGTCCACTGGACGCAGCCCTCCCTTCGCCCCCTTCGCATTTTGGCGGAGAGTCGCGCTGTGTGAAAAAGACGCACTATAGATTTTTCACTTGACAACAAGGCTTGATACCGGTACCAATAATACCGGTACTATAGCGGTAATATCGGTATTTTCTTTTCGGTAAATTGGAGTATCGATACTTTTGAAGTATCGGTATTTACTCTAAAAATACCGGTATTTAAATCGGTAATCGCGACGTTGCCAGCTCTCCGGTCTTAGCGTACTGACCGGGGCGGCGCGTGTTTGCCAACTTGTGCATATTGCGCACGGAACATTGCATTCGACTCGATTGCAAGTTTAAATAGTGACCAAGGGCACGTGTATCACTTAACTAGACAAAAAAGAAAGCCAGGGTGACCGAAATCTAATAACGTGTATGATTATTTTGAACTTCAAGAGTCTACACTAACACTTCCCTACATGCATTTTGTGTGTCAAAGTTCTAAAGATAAATAAAATTTTATTTAAGAAAAACTTTGATCGATATTTTCTTTTCTATAAGTATATGTGAAAATGGAATGTTAGTATCTTAATAACTATTATCATTAGATTTAATAGTATTTCTACACTAATATTATAAAGAGGAAAGATTTGATTGTTTGTTTGTTTGGAATGAGCTCCGAAACTACTAGACCGATTTAAAAAATTCTTTCACCGTTGGGTAGCTACACTATCCCCGGGTGTTATAGGCTATATTATATTTTCAAAAAAATTAGGGTTCCTTACTAAAATTTCAATAATGTAACCCGAGGTGTAAAAAACTGACTTAAAAAATTCCTTACATCGCGTGCGTTGCGAAAACTATTGATGATAGAACAAAATAATGTACTACAACTATTTAGAACACATCATAATCTACAAAAAATGTCGCGACAGCATATGTCTAGCTATTATAGTTATGTCACAAAAAGTGTTAATTTATTTTATAAATTTAATTGAACTGCTGGCACTGGAAAAGGCTTTTTATTTGTCACTCGGTATTAATCCTTATCAAAATAAATTTCATTTATATTCAAGACTGTTTCAATAACTTTTTAAATCATTCAATTCGTACATTCCATTCAAAAGATATCGCGAGTTTAAAAATGTAAATTTTTGAAAAACGTTGCGTGATTATGTCACCGCTTACCCCGCTCGGCTAGCTAGGGAGCAAAGCGATGAAATAAGCGTTACGGGGGTACGGAAGGGAAGTCAATACTTATTATCAAGAAATAAAGGGTGTATGTGGGTGTGTAAAAAGTTATAATTTTAGTTTTTTTTATTAACTACCCGTGCGAAGCCGGGGTGGACAGCTAGTACTAGATTAACGGAGCTAAAAAAGTGAAACAGCTCATTTCGACGTATCGCATATTAACACATGAAAAACTGGTTCCCTTCACCATTAGAGAGTATTATACCTTTTTCGAAAAAAACATATTCCAGACATATTCCATATGCTCCGCTACCTACCTGTTAATAGTTACTAAATATTAACTTTACTAGATATTTAGGTGATTAGGTGGATTAAAAAAGTGAAACAGCTCATGCTGCCGTATCACATATTAACACAGGAAAGACTGGTTTCCTTCACCGTAAGAGAGTACTATATCTTATCATACCTTTTTCGAAAAGTAATTCCAGATTCCATAAGCTCCACTACCGGCCTAGTTAAAATATTGCACTTTACAAGCCACGAATTATTTAGGTGGGTATCCCACCAAATGAATATTAACAAAGATGTTTCTTATAATATTAGTGTGACTACCAATTTATTTTAATTTTTATTTATGTGCTTGTAGACACACTATATAATAGTACAAAGAACGATGTTATTCATATATTCTTGCGGACTGTATGGAGACTTTTAAGGTCTCATAAGAAGTCGATGATACTTTTTAAGTAAAGCTGTTAGGTGTCCAACATACCTACCTACATAAGTTCTTACCTAATTACGAATTTATTTTATATTTTTACAGTGCCATTTAGTAAGTAGGTACCTACCTACTTAAGTATTGCTGCGGGTTTGTCAGAAAAAAGATTGCAAAAGTAACAAACATAATTATCTTTCTATTTATATATACCAATGAATTCGAACATGGACAAAGTTAGGATGATGAATTGATGATCCTCGTCCTATCGGAATCTCAACAATGCTGTCAACATTAGTAAACAACACGTCACAAGATGAAAAAGGTCGTAATACGACGATAGAGTCTAATACACAAACACCGTTAGAAAAGAAAGAAATGAATATGAAATTTGCAAATTAATCCTTTGGTAGGATTAGCGCTTTCATATATATTACCTAAAAAAAACTGTAACTGTTCAAAATATTTAAATAATTATTAATCAACAAAACTTTTTTCCTCTTTATAACTATATAGTTACTCAGCATCAGCAATAAATAGTCAGTGTTATGGTTACATTATAATATGCAAACTTTTTTTTAAATTTTTTTTCGTGTTGATACGCTTTTATAGCCTTACCTATTTGAATACTTACTTGTATAGAATAAATTTAATAATATATCATTTACAAGATCTTCTTTTAATGCCTTTCTTAAGACATAAGATTATCTTGAGTCGCAGGTGCAGATATCACAACCTGAGCTAACTGATGTAGTATTGGATTAGATGACTTCTTGGTTTGCCAGTATTCAAATAAATTTGCTGAATGGTTGAGAAGAAAGCGGTTCTTTAAGAAAATTTACCAACAAGTCTTTCAGTTTTCCAGTTTGGGATGATGCACTTTGATGGGCTTCTGTGTATTTGGTTTTCATAAAATCTCTTAGTTTATTTTGTACTGTATCTGTTTCGTTTGCGGAAACATCTTCGAGTCTTGTACTTTCTGCTGCCGATTGTAAATCATTTGTTTCTATGAGTTCTTCCAAAGAAGGGCAGCTTCTCAGGTCATTCTCTAAGAAAACCATGGACTCCATCATCGTCTTAAGACCTTTTTCTTCTTGTGACGTGGTTACGAATATTGACAACATTGTTGAGCTTCCGATAAGACGAGGATCATCATCCCAACTTTGTCAATGTTGGAATAAATTTTTATAAGAAAATATGTTGAAGGTTTTAAATCAACTTACATCTTATTACATAAATATTTTTGTACATTGTGTAAAACTATACCTATATGTTAGTTTTAGTTTTAATAACTTTCATTTTATTTCGATTATATTTGTTACTTTTTGATATTTTTTTTAACAAACCCGCAGCAATACTTACGTTGGTAGGTACCTACTTACTAGAAGGCTACCTACTATAAACATATCTTATTATAAGTAGGTATGCGAAAAAAAAATTTAATTAGGTAAACTAACATTTCTACTTAAAAAGTACCTGCCATCAGCTTTTTCAAACACCATAAAGATCTTTACAGTTAGCAGGAATATACGAATAACATCGTTTTTTACTATTATTCGATGTGCCAGTAAACTGTATAAGAATTAAAATATATAGGTAATCACATTAATATTATAAGAAAAATCTATGTTAATATTCATTTGGTGGCTATAAACCTGCCTCAAAAACTCGTGGTCTGAAAGTGCAATTTTTAAGTCAAAATATAACTAGTTTTAAGAGTACTTTCTTTCCATTTTTACCTATTTTTCAGCTTTATTAGTTAAAAAGTGCGTGCATAAGGAAGCTATTGTATATCAACAAACACAAAAACCCGCTGCGCGGCCAGCAGCGGCGCGGTGGTTTTTCTAATAAGTTTTCTCTCTCGCTTGCACAAAATTGAATTGTTAATACCGATATTTTACGTGCATATTATTGGTAATTATACCGATACTTATTAAAAATACCGGTATTTTAATACCGATACTGATCAAAATACCGATACCACTCTATTACTGATTATACCGATACGAAACAAATACCGGTATAATTTATAACGATACCAAAGATGTACCGGTACCACGTCAAGGTCAGTCGAACCGGTATTTGAAAATACCGATATTCCAAGCCCTGCTTGACAAACAGAGAGACAAAAATAAATCTTTGCTGGAGAGCGCTGGTGTAGACTGGAATAAAAAGGTGATATCACCCCACCCATTGTCCTCACGCTGGGCGATCGCAGGGCAAAGCTTCTCGCACTGCCGACGCTGCTGCCCGTCAGCGACCAGGGGATTTAGTTATGTCGGTGTTTGGCTACGTTAAGCCGTAAAAACCGGCCCCTAAAGCATCAATGGCGCTCATTATGGGAGGCCTATGGACTGCTATAAGCTGATGATAACCGGTACTCGTCTAGTGGTATTTAGGTAGATAGCTTCCGTGCTTCAGAAGGCACATAAACTGTTAGCAGTCAGTTTTCAGTCGTTAAGCCACATCGGAGGCCTTACCTTAATTAGGTCAGACTCCAAAACTGTAGTTGACCACTAACTCATACCACGGGCTAGTTAAGTAAACTTTACTATTCCGTGCTCATACGCAGAAGGAAGGAGACACCCCAAGCAAGAGTCTGTAAAACTTGTTACTCCATACGAAAATATAGCGCAAATTTGGTATAAAACACACTAAGGCCACAGTAAAGCCCTATATTTACGTTTTAGTATATGACTGATGGTATAACCAATCTCTAAATACCAGTGTAAGAAGTCTATTAATCCGTTATGCTTTTATTACAATAGGAGATCTACAGCATAGAGCCTTCAGAGACCACTGGAGGACGTCTAGAGGCGATATCGTGGCGTAATAAGCCGGGATCTGCGTTTTCCGGCATGCTCGCGGAACAAGAGTTGTCTGAAGTGAAATCGGCTGCACCGCGAGACTCTTGCTCATTGGTCGGCGACGGGGTGGCAGCTGCTATAGAACAGGTATACCTACACTAATATTTCTTACCGTACATTTACCCTATGTAGTGGAAAATTACAAACAATAAAAACAATAGTCCACACAGATCATTCATCTATGGCATTACGAAGGTTGGGCATACCTGAATGAGAAAAGCGGAGTACAAAGTAGGCTGGTAAAACCAAAATGTGGCCTATACCCAGCATTGCGTGATCTTGCACATAGATGTATGATGTATGATGTTAGTCATCATATTAGTGACACAACAAAGCTATGAATGAAGTGAATCGTTTGAAGGAGAACTTCTACAAATCTGTAAGTATTCTTTTTTGTTACAGATTACATCGGCTGCTTCCTACATGGTGCCCCCGGTAAGTCTTTTGTGCACATCATTCTTACAACAAATATCTGGGCACAAAAAAATCGAGGAGAAAGAGGAAAACCCCGAAGACACCACGCTACAAGATGAAGAATCAAGTGACGATGAAGAAATGACTGAGGTACAAGGTCCACGCATCTCTCCTAGGATCAACGAACTTTGGACCCCAAATTATGAAGCTGTGAAACAGAAAAAACTTAACAAAATCAATAGAGAACCATTCATAGATTTGAAATCTACTAGTACATTGTTCGGAGTAGGAGCAAGCTAAGTTTTAAAATAAATTGTCACGTTTTTATATTGCATTTCATTTTAATTGTATAGTTACAATTGCATTGCAATTTTTATTCATTATGATATCTTTATCAAAACAATTCTGGGTACAAAAAGGTCTCTTATATGCTGATTTCTACAAAAATCTCCATTTTCGGACGTATAATTAATAATAATAAATAAGTAAAATTTTAAATAAAAAGGAATAGTTATCGACTGAATATATTTAATGTCGGAACTTTACAGTATTTATAAACAAAAAAACGCGTAATGTCTGGGTTTTTCTAAGTTGGAACACGTAATATAAAATTACTAATGGTGGACACTATCACACAGCATCATGTAGCCCAAAACTAGGTAAAAATTGTAGTAAGGGAACCACGTGACTTTTTTGTAATTACATATTATACATGGAATTAGAAAACACCCAGACCTTAGACAAACATCTGCAGATAATGCAAACATTTGTCCCGCGACGGGAATCGAACCCGCAACCTTCTTAAGGTACACAATTAAAGTGTGGTAGTGTAGATCACTCACGTGGAACGAAAACGATGCAGCGAACTGGTGCAAGTGGTGCTAGGAAATATCCTTTAACATTTTCAATGTTTAATGTTAACAAACAAACGAACACTCACAGTAAATATGACAGATAAGCCGTTATTTTGCAGCAGTGAGCTAATAAAATTATCTACAGTGATGGCCTAGTCTTTGAAGAAGCAAGACATTCGAATAACCTTAACATGGAGCTTGTTACTGAAAACGAAATAAAATCGGTTATCAAACACTTTGGGCATACCAAACCTTTGAAATGGTACTTCGAAGAGTTTCAAGAGAAAGTTATTGGGTATTTGGGAGATCACCTTAAGTTAATAATTGAAGTTGAAACTAAGGGAGCGACAGAAATACTGAGATTCTTCGTAAAATGTATGCCGAGAAACGATGAATGGAAATCTGAGTACTTAAAAGAACTAACATTTTTTAAGAAGGAATATGTTATGCTGAGCTCCCTGTTTAGGCAGTTCCAGAATGATGGTTTGTATTAATTTAGTTTTTAAAAGTTTGTCCGATAGGAAATACTTATCTTGAAATTTCTTATTTACTTAAGCAGTTGTGTGCCCTAGATTTATCTAGTTGTGGTTGTGTGCCATTTACTTAAATTACAGATACCGCTATACATAAGTACAGACAACATCAAATATTAATAGTCAACGAAGAACTTTTTAAATAGGTAGGTACATTACTCATTCTGAATTCTGTGATAGAAGTTATCCCCTTCGAAAATTTACCAGATTCCGTATACTTTTACCCCCTTACTTATGAACGCTATTTAAAGTTAACCAATGCTCAAAGTTAGCCCTGTCACTGTCTGTCATTACGCTACGGTAAGAGATGCCAATAATCTAAGCATCGTTTATCTTTTGAAAGATGTTCATAAGTAAGGCCATTAATGTATAAGTATATAAATTGCTGAAAAGAAGAACAATTCATATTTCAGTCAATGGTGATCAAAAATGGCGACCGAAATCGTTCTATATAAGAGAAGACCTATTTATCTTTGAAGACGTTGGACATCTCGGATACGTTATGCCACACCATCGCAACGCTATGACTTTTAATGATCTTAAAGCCACCATACACACTCTAGCGAGATTCCATGCAGAATCATACATATTAGAAGAAAAGAAAAGCAGACAAATTGGAAGACAGTACAGAATTTGGGATGATTACAGCGAGTATCTACAAGAACCAATTAAAGGAAAAGCATGGCGTGATACTGGTAGAAATGCCATCATTGAGTTTTTAAGAGCCTTTTCGAAGTACAAAGCTAAACCATATATACTGACTGAAGCAGAATCACTAATACCGTTGCTGTTTGACAGAGCGATGTATTTGATGAAACCTAGTAAAGAATATCGCAACGTAGTAGTACATAGAGATCTGTGGACCAACAACATTCTAATCAAAAGGCAAAACCCACAATCTGAACCACATGCTGTGATTGTAGACTTTCAAACAGTTCTGTACAGCTCCCCCATGATAGATCTCACATCGCTTGTATACTTTAACACTACCAGGGCTGTTAGAGAAGAATATACCACTTACTTTATCAACTTATATTACAACGTGTTATCGGCTGTCCTTCAAAGATCTGGCATAAACCTGGAATATATATTCCCCAAAGATATGATGATAAAGTCATATAATGAAAGTATTGTGTTTGGAATAACGCAGGCAGCTCTCATCGTGCCTATCGTAGCTATGTGTAGTGAAAAAAGAAATGAAATATTTTGTAATCCTGACAAATCTGTGAAAGCTAACATTGTTTCACGAAGCGAGGAGTTCATAGAAATTGCTGGGGAAGATAAAGCTTACCGCGATCGAGTCAGTGAACTGTTTGATGAAATTATTGACAGATACATAAAAGATAATTAAAAACATTGAGCTTGTTGGGAAAACATGTTAAGATCTAAACTGTACATGGATTAATATGGTAAACATAAGTGTACATAAGATTTTATTACTTTATTTAAATAAAGTAGCGTATTTGCGTTTTTGAATATCTGCCGAAATTATTTGTACTATAATCAACGCAAATAACGTAACGCAACGTCAATCCCATTTAGGTAAGGAACATGTAAGTATTAAACTTATTTAATTATATGTACTACATATAAACCCAAGATAAATGTTAATTACCATTTCCATACCAATGTTTATGCAGACAGTACACAGCAAATATTGATAATATTTACTAGATAACAAATTATATTTGCTGACTCTTTTATTATCTATTCATGTACTAAAAACAGTTAATATATTAAGACTCACTAACGTAAAATAATTTTGAGTGGTTAGTTGTATCTTTGGTTGTGAAAGTTGATATCAAAATGGAAATAAGTGCACAAGAAAGTGTGCTAAGAAAGTCTAAATACTTATCACCGGAAAATATTGAACTCATAATTACCAAACATGGAGTGGCCAATGGAGATGCTATCAATGATTACTACATACAAAATGCTAGCGATAAAATGTTGGGATTTCTTTGTGATTATTGGAAACTTAAAGTTCAGTTGACTCCGAATAAAAGAGTGTTGCATTACTTTCTCAAACTCATTTCTGTTTCAAATGAAGCGAAAGCAAAGATGGTGGAAGAACAAAAGTTCTTTGAAAAGGAACTGTATTTTTACACAGTTATCAAAAAAAGGATACAAATATCTAGTAAGTAGGGTTAAAGTATTTTTGAAATCATTAAATTGTCTTACCTAAAACGTGAGTGATAATACTAGTAGATAAAGCTAAAACAATGCAGCTAAAGGTATTTTTTTTTCTCTCTTTTAGATATGAAACCGTGGAGTGCGCCTTTCGTTACAGGTATAAAAAATATGATGGTATTTGAAGATTTAAATTTCCATCAATACAAAATAAGGGATAAATTTAAGAGATTTGATGAGGAGCACACCCTTGAAGCACTTAAAACTTTGGCAAGATTTCACGCCTGTTCCATAATTCATGAAGAGAAGAAAAGCCGGGATCTCGGCAGGGTTTACTCATTGAACGAAGATTTCGAAGAATATTTATTTAAAGGTGGTTACAATGATCTGGATGTCTGGTTCAGCCAGTGCAGGAAAGGAGCCTTAGATGCGATCAAAACATACTCAAAGTATAGTGAAGCAGAAATTAAAGTCATTGAGAGTCGCTGGTTTGATGTTTGGTCCAAAGCTCTAGCTCAAACTGATCCATCTCTCAATTATAGGAATGTGATTTGTCATCGAGATTTGTGGAACAATAACTTGATGTTTCACTATCAAAAAGATAACAAACCTGATGATTGTTTGTTGATAGATTTTCAAGCAGTTAGATACCATCCACCAGCTGGTGATGTGATGTTACTTCTATACTGCAACTTAGAGCCTAAATATAGAGAAAAGAATATGCAACAATTTTTGAATTTCTACATTAAAGAACTTCATTGTATTTTAGTTGAGTATGGTTTGGATCCAAACATAATAAGCAAAGATAAATTCTTTGAATCGGCAGAGCATCAAAGACAGTGGGGTCTCATTACATGTGCATGTCTGATACCACAGTTTTGGATTGATGACGATCAAATTACAAACATTTTCACGGACACTGTGCAATTTGACAAAAATCTTTCTAAAGATAAAGCTGCTTTTATTACAACAATGATGCTATCAAACCCCGACTACAAAGAAAAAGTAATGGAGATATTTAAAGAAATTGTAGACCGGTATTGCTTGTGATATACTTTACTTATTTTATAAAATCAATATAATTCATAATGCTATAACGTTTATAATAATAAGCGATAAATAAAATAGTGCACATTCATTTCATTTATAAAATAGAAACGCATTCATATTTTCTTTGCAACTTTGGTTCCGTATTTGTTCCATTCCAAATTTCTGTTAATTCTGAAATCATCGAGCTTTCTTGTTCCAAATTTTCTGTACCAGGGATCATCATCGCGTTGGCTGTATATGTCACAGAATGGTCGTATTAGTAAAATGTAGAGTAATTCTACAAAACTTAGAATACTCGCTCCCAGGAAAAGACCACCGGTGCCACCAGTAGACACTAAATCAGAAAAAGTTTCTTTTTAAATCTTGAGACAGAAGCATTAAATAGGTACAATTCTCGTAAGAAGCAGGTATGTATTATATTTTTGGGCTAGACTAGTTTCTTACCAACTAAATCAAGGATCCCTCGCACGACATTTCTTCTGTAACGTTCACTCGGTAACATAGCTAGCTCAATTTCCACTGTTGCATAACTTTCCGTAGTGACTGTTTGGAAGTCTTTCACTATCGATATTTCTGCTTCAGTACAAGATGGTAGACAGTTGCAGTAAAGACCTGATCGTGTAGACCAAGGAGCTCTTAAGACCTTAAAGAAATGGAGTAAATTATCCGACTTATCTGAATTCTGAAAATCGCTAACCTAGTAGTACTTCTTATTCTGTGTACGTAATCATCATCCCCTGCCCTTGTCCCTCACTTGATGAGGTCGATGTTTTCTTCTGCCACTTACTCCTTTCCGCCGTCAACTCTGTATCCACTCCTTCCATATGAATGCCATACGAATATAAAATGTACTCACAGATAGGACGTTAACGTTGTTGTTCAAACAAATAATACCGCTGATGTTACACTTGAGATGTTCTGGAACATTCGGCATGAAATAATTGGTGCAGTTACAAAGCTTAATCTGGGCGTCCTGTCTGCACTGAACAGTGCAAGCCGTGTAAGAATAATGTCGAAAAACTTGTAGGAAGTTCTCGTCTGTGTAGCGACATTTGCGTTTTTTGGGTGCTATCGAACGGGCGCCTGCATCATTATCGATGTTCCGAATTGATATAACACGCCTGTAATAAGAAGCACATTTTTATTAAAGGACAATGGGCAAAAGTGGTCCAAATTTCCACCACTGTTGAGAGCTATGTAAGCTCAAAGTCTACTAAATACCAAACAATTTTCACTACCAGGCAAAAAAAATAATTCACTCAGTAAAAAGTTATGACTATAATATTAAAGACATATTTTTTTCTTAATTATTTAACCATTTATTTTTTATTATTTTGCAAATAGTCACTCTTTAAGTAGTAAGAACATGGTAGCAACGATACAGTTGCGGTCTTCTTATAATGATTCATTACGCAGTGATCCATTTTATGACATATGTCTCATTGGTGGTGGAAATTTGGACCAAACTCCATACATCATTGCCCATTGTCCTTTCTCTCCCGAGCGAGAATTTCTTCTACTCACTTGATATATATTTCCGGTACAACATTCAAAACGGCAGATCCTATGGTCGTGAGGGCCGGAACATCTTCTTCATTAAGAACGTAGATGTTACCAGTGATCATTACTTTAAATTTTAATATCCCAGGGCCTGTGGTTCTATTGCTGAACATTGGAAATTTTGGGGGGTGCTTCTCCCTGAAAATTATTAAAAGGTTGACTGCCGGCCTTGATAGCAGCAGCTCGTGTCCTAGAGCAAGTATGGTTTCAGCAAAGAATTTATATACATTATACACTTGACATTAACTTTTAATTTTCAAACCATGTACCTATTAAAAACTAAAAAAAAAATATGTTTAAGGTCATATATTTTATTATATTTCTCTGTAATATTCACCTTCCTTGAATACTGTTGATAGCATAGCAAGTACCAAGTTCAGTGTCCATTGGTCTAAAAAAATCGCAGCATTCGAAAGGAACACCATTCCACGTACACTCTTCAAGACTTTCCGCACAGGTACTCCGTACCTGCAAATGTAACACAAAACCTTATCTGATAAATTAAACTTGGCATTGTGTGGGGTGTAAATGGTTCCATCCTCCATCTAAGCGGAACCCAAGCCAACCTCACCTGCACGTGGTGCACCCTGCTAACTAACAAACGAGGCTCTGGCGGCCGGCTGATTGCGGCATAGCGCAGCCTAAAACACCGGCACAGCTACATTCCCTGGCTGACGATGGGCAGCAGCGTCGGCGGTGCTAGAAGCTGTGCCCTGCGATCCCCAACCCGCATGCCCAGCGTGGGGATTATGGGCATATCCCCCTTCTTATTAGGGGAGGCCTATGTCCAGCAGTGGACTGATATAGGCTCTTGATGTTTATGATGTTGTTTATGATTGTGACGCACATGAAGTGCTTTAATAATATTGAAGTAATAATATCGCGTTTAAATGGAGTCATAGTTTCAAAAGGCTTGATTTAGTTGCTTTTGCTTTTTAACGACTGGTTTCTTGTAGAGATTTTAGGTAACGAAAGTCTTATTGCTTAAGCACCTACGTTACTTATTCTACCTATGCAAAAATAAACTGTTGTAGACAATTTTGTCTTTTGAAAGAAGTATCCAATTTTATTATGAACGTGGTAGTACCTACCTACTTTCAACTTAGTAAGTCACCTTGGTAGGCTAGGTAGAGTATGTGTACTTACCAAACTGGCGTAATATGTTAGATTGGATTTGATGCAATCAGGTAGTGGATCTTCCAAGTTGCAAAACTCAGATATGTAGTAAGTTATACCCTTGAAGTACGATATTTCCTTCAAAACTTCTTCCATGTTAAAATCATGATCTTCTCCCCATAAACTAAAAAATAATATTAGTAGAATACATCCTATGGATATATATGTCTGCATAATAAATCTTCTTGATGTTGCAATGCTTACTTGTCCGAAATTTCTTCAATACGATTCGTGTTATCATTTTCACAGAGTACAATGGCAGGGAACATTGTGTTCCAATCCTTGTAAGTAGTTTCCACTACAAAGGAAATGGGATTATTCTGAAACGCATCATACTGAGCTGCGATTAGTAGTGACGAACCATACCAAGATAATGCGACGAATAGCAGCCAGAAAATTCTGGAATAGAACCATAATCATTACACCTACGTTCGAGGGATATGGGTTAATAGAATGGAAACCTATTTGTTATGGATACTTATGCAGATCTGTTTCAATTTAAACTGCAAAAATGCCGGTAAAGAAACACAATCTTTTCCGCTCTGTCTATTAATTACAGATCATTTAGTTCCCGTCGCGAGCGTTATTACTTCTTTTAAATTTCAGCCTATGTCCATTTCTAACCGTCTTCAAAAAAGGAGGAATTTGCTACCTCATAACTCGAACATAGGAACTTTATTATTTGTACTTTTTGCAAATTAAATGTAACAAAAAGGGTGGGCTTAATGCTACGAGCATTTTTTAACAGCGTAACCTGTGGTTTGAAAAAGTCCTGGTTTCTGATTTGGAAAAGTCTTGTTTCTTTTTGGAGGGTATACTTCTACATCTTGGTCCCATCCCATTATACCATTCCTAAAAATTAATATGTTTGAAGTAGGTTTTTTAATAATAATTTAATCATCGACGTTGTTTTCAGTCAATAGGTATATTTTGATTTTCCAGTGAAAGTACCAAGTCAGTTCTGTCAATTTTTTGAAGAGCTAATATGGTTTCGCACTTGCGAGTATAGAATCAAATCAGTAGTTAGAACGCCAAGTAAATACATAAGCCGGTACTGGCCTTGCTTGCATAAGCTACAGATTTCGATTTACCTCTCTGTCCAATGTCTCTTTGTATCAGCAATAAAACGAAACCCATGAATAGATGTCGCTTCCGGGAGACGTTTGATTCCGTTCCACCAAATCTCAAAGTATCTCATCGCAGATTCCTTAGTCTGCATTTCTGTTTTCTCTCTTTGATTTATACTATGTCAAACCTCTTCTATATCCCACGAGAAAATAAAACACAAAATTTTGTTACAATCATTTTATTGAACCAAACTATTTACAAACAGATATCGTGCGTACGAACAATTGATAGAAAATCCATAATTCAGCAGTGAATAACCCAATTTAAGATCTTTATCTCGTGTGAGCTTCGCAGATGTTTGATTGTTGGTAGTAATTGCTCCTATTATGTATTTTTCAAATATCCTTATCGAATATTTTATGCTATCATTAATTAGATCTCGGTTATACAAATATCATGAATAGACATGAAAGAAATGGAACTTGGGCTGACCTTAACCTCAATTTTATCTACTCTCGAACCTATGTTTTATTCAAGTCTCAGAGCAGTGTACAAGACTAAGCCAACAGTCTGGAAGAAGTCCTCCTATCTATACGATAAAACCATCTTTTGAAACGCAAGTATTTAGTTTAATATTTTCTTTAAAAACTAATATTGTTTTTCACCGCTCACTGTGATTTCAAAATGCAAACTATTTTAACCTGCTTCAAAAAAGGAAGAGGTTTCTCAATTCGACCTTATATATTCTAATCTCAAACTGTGCCATATTCCTATAAGTCCTTATTTCAATCAATATTATCCTTAATTGTGAAAATTTGTATTACGGGTGGATTGGGTCAGTTCATTCCAATAAATAGAACGATGTCGCGAAACGCGTTCAAATGATTCGTTGGGTCCTTTAAATTTCGAGTTAACCTTTCTGCTTCTTCTGGTGTTTATTTCCCTGACGAACTTGACAGTAAAGAAGTATATGAATTCGAGCACAGAAACAAAGCTAAAACCTGTGACGAATCCGCAAGTTGAGCCGATATTACCTATAACAAGTTATTTATGAATTATTTCATGGAAAACCTTTCACGTGGACTGCTTACTGCATACTATAATAATGTAATGTAATTTTTTAATGAAGCAATAGTAGAGTTCTTTATGAAAAGCCCATCCGGGGAAGTACTACCACCATGCCTATTTCTGCCGTGAAGCACCATTGCTGTGTTTTGGTTTAAAGAGAGTGTAGGACGCCGGTGAAATTTGAAAAGCTTTAACCAACTGCTAATCCCTTCAATAGGTATATAAAATCTAAGATGTACCAAAATATAATGTATGAACTTGTCTGTCGCTGACTACCCCCTATATGCGATCCTCAATAAATTTGTATGGATTTTTTATACATAAATGGAATAAAAAAAACTAAAGAGGTGTCAAGGGACACCCGGATGGAACGAAGTAGCTTTCTATGAGAGAGAGGCACCTCGGGCACCTCGGGCACCTCAGGCAAATCCGGAACCTCAGGCAACTTACAACTATAGCAAAAAGTGTCGTTACAACTTTTGGTCTTCCCTTTCGCAACGCGCGATAAGGAATTTCGTTTCAAAATCTATAACACAAATACACAATTGGTTACATAAATTATAAGACAGCGCGCAATGGCGCTCATTACGGAAGGCCTGTGTCCAGCAGTGGACTTCCATAGGCTGTTTATGATGATGATGATGATTATAGGTACTTGAATTTAAAATAACCAAGTAATTTACCTACATTTTGCGATTCGTCCAATTTCATAAGCTCTCGCCAGGATACTTCAAATTTGTACCTCATCTCGACAACTTTCGTCACACGTGAGTTTTGCGTAAGCGACACGCACGGTGAAGGTAAACAGGTAGTCCACATTTCCTTAGACTAATAGAATATCGCTCAGTTACGTAACAAAGGTACTTTACGAGTTTGTTACATAGCATTGATAAAGTGCGTACCTAGATAAAATAATATTTGCTGATATATTTACCTACTAATAGGATGAGAGAAGCACAGAAACAAGAGGCTGGCAAAAATAAAGGGATATGTTTTCCATAATCTGTGCATTCCTGACATAGGTGATGATGATCATATGTACCTACCTACATTATTAAGCCATCCTCTAAATACTCATATAAACAAACTAGGTAATTTGCAGGTCTACTCTTTTGTAATTCATGTGATAAGGGGAACGGTTTATAGAAGGTCTGCCAGCCATATTAGGGCCCACGTTAGACACAAAAAATAACGATCGCCGTAATCGAAATCGATGAGAACTATATAGGTATCTATTATTAAGTGCCCAATTACCAGCTTCAGACCGCGGCTTCACTCGCGTGGTACCCGGATAAAAACCTATATGTCCTATGTGCCCCACAAACAATATTTCAAGTTTCATGGAAATCCGTTCAGCAGTTACGGAGTGAGTGGGAACAATCAAACATTAGGTAGATACTCACACAAACACACACACGCACACACACACACTATTGCATTTATAATATTAGTGCAGATATAGTTTCTAGTCGGTAACTTGGCTAAACGTCGGATATTGAATGGAAACAATTAATTATAGGTAGGTATATTAATAGCCCATTGTATTTTTGCTCATCCACGTATACCTAGGTATAAATTAATGCTAAGTGTAAAGCGGTGTACGGGGTATCTTCGGAACCCAAGCCAACCTCACCTGCACGTGGTGCACCCTGCTAAACAACGAACGGGGCTCTGGTGGCCGGCTGATTGCGGCATAGCACAGCCTACATCGGCTCAGCTAAATCCCCTGGCCACCGACGGGCAGCAGCGTCGGTGGTGCGAGAAGCTGAGCAGTGGACTGATATAGGCGAAAACGAAACCGCGGGCAGAAGCTAGGAATAGATACAAAACTCACTTATCAAATCGAACCACTTCATAATAACATTTCTCCCGTAGCAGTCTGCCACTTCCCTCGCATACTTCACGTGAACAAGGGAAGCTCCGTTGAAATTCACGCCTCGCCTGCAACAATCGGGCATTGTTGCTGAGAATAATGTTTCCAGTTCAGAACAATACTCGCACACCATCGATTCGCCCTATATCTGTGACTGACTGCCCTATATAACTAGTTGTGTACCTAATAAGTTACTGGGCGTCTCGTTTCGGGTTATTCCTTAATTTAGTTAAGACTGGGGATCTGGGTACATAGGGTCATTCCCATATTCTCCACCAGGTCTGGCCCACTGGTGGGGATTATGAGTCAGCAGAAAAAAAACTACTCATAATCCCCACTGCGCGGTCGTTGTCGTCATGGTGGGGATTATGAATCTATTTTTTTTTGTCAGTGTCATAATCCCCACCGACCGGTGGGCCAGAGTTGATGCCCACCATGTTTTTCATATACCTACCTGTTTATTGTAATGAACAGTCGCTTCTACATACAAGTCTTTACTTAGAACAAGGAACTCGAACGCATTGTCAAATCTTAAGGTCTTGTTTACACTAGGTAGAATACTTTCCTAACGTATACCTACCTAGTATACACCTAATACTAACTTATACTATGGCTACTACTGTAAAGTTGTATTCATTTAAGACAAATGTTATATTTTTTTATCTTATCTTTAACAGTGAACTATTTTGTTAATATCTAATAGTGCATGCGTACGATGTGCACACACAATTATATGTATATTTAAACCTTTTTTATTTCTATAGTAACCTCCCCAGTGAATCACTAACGACCCCTTTGTTACCCCAACAACGAAATAATCTAGGCAACGTCAAACATAACAACGTCAATATGTAAATTCACCCCATTTTATGAAAGTAAATCTACAAAATCTAAGAAAATGGCTTTAAATAAAAAAGCCGGTCTTACTACAGCTGATTTCGAAGTTTTTGGCAAAGTGCAAGGAGTTTATTTCCGGAAGCATACCCAGAGAAAAGCCATCGAATTAGGACTCAAAGGATGGGTCATGAACACGGCCCAAGGTACCGTCATCGGTCAGCTCCAAGGCCCTTTTGGAGCTATCGAAGATATGAAGATATGGCTGCAGAAAGTTGGAAGCCCGAAATCGAAAATTGAAAAGAGTGCATTTAGAAACGAAGGTCCGATCAACAGCTGTGCGTTTCGGACCTTTGAGATACGACGTTAAAACGATTCAGACATTTTTTTAATAAAAAGCTTTAAAATCAATATCAGTTTTTTATTTTAATTCTAGTTTTATGCAAATTAAGTACATATTTCTTAATATCCACGCAATTTCTCTATGATTTCAATTTATGTATAGCGACCTGATAGCGACTTGGTATTGATATCAGAACCCTGTGGCCTGGACACCACCTCTTTTAATACACTGGCTCGAAATGCAGGGTTCTGGTTCTGACAAAAAGCGAATATAAAACGCGAAATCGAATACTTATAGGTACCTAACTAATTACACACTCCACCATAACTTACTCCACCTAAGTAGCTACACCTACCTAGTATAGTTTTGTGTTTTGCTTATTGTTTACTAGCTTCCGTCTGCGGCTTCGCTCGGGTGGTAGTAAAAAGTAGCTGATTTGTTAATCCAGGTCACAAACTATATGTATATGTTTCAAGTTTCATCCAATACTTTCAGCCGTTACGAAGTTGAGTGCCAACAAACATTAGTCACACACACACACAAACTTTCGCTCTTATAATATTAGTGCGATGTGATACTCACAACCAATCGATCCTGTCTTCATTAGGCATTCCGTTTAGAAACTCCGGGTATATGTTAATGTTGTTGAAATCATAACTGTATGCTGTTTTAGAACAAGTGGGGGAGCACATGGGACAGTCCACTCCGCCGCCCACAAGCTCTAACTCCAACTCTGATGGTATCAGGTCTACGTTGGGACGCACTGTTATTGATTGGCCTGAAAAAAACATTGCATTATGCATATATGAAATCCCTGTGTGTGTTCTACGGCTTGTATAATGGGGAGTGTTCTGGAGAATCGTTTGAGACGGGGCCTGCTGTTTCTTTCTCTCTTTGCACCGCTCGACATCGGCAGACGTATCATCCACATACATTGCTACGTCTTCTCGCACAGTGAGATTCCAGACGAATTTCCTCCCGCGAACAATCAAGCTGTGGAATAGTCTCCCTGCCGAGGTTTTTTACAATATGCAGCGATTCAAAAAAGGCGTTTTAAACATTTTAAAAGGGTCAGCAACACGCATGTTATACTTCTTGATGTTACAGGTGTCCTTAGGCTACGGGTACCGCTTAACATCAAGTTGACCATATGCCTGGTTGCTAACTTAGTAGTATATAAAAAAAATATGAGTAGGCGGTATTCCGCCAACTATCTTACTAGATTCCGCGTAGGTAGGTACCCTAAAAAGGGAACCCATTAAACAAATGCAAGGTTCCTCATATTACTCAGTGATTTCTCGAAATGAGAAGCTGAGAATGATTTCTAGCTAGAAGCAATGGAATTATGTCGACCTGAGGACATGGCGCAATGACGCTCATTGTGGAAGCCTGGAAGGCCAGCAGTGAACTGCTGTATATTGATAACGATGAAGCAATAAAATATAACGGGTAATTTTCCCTATGTTAAAAGTAACCATTGTATAGGTAAAACTGACTGTAAAATATCTGCAAACATGACACATCTCTCATATCACATGTTCTTGCGTTGTCCATCTTCGGCATGTTAAACGGCGTGCAGTTACAGTTCTCCAACAGAAATTCCATTCTGCATTTCAATATACAATCGCTGTAGGTGTAGAACGGTAGGTAGGATGACTCGTCGTGGAACCTACACTTCCTTAGGTCCAGTGAAACGTGTTGTATATCTCGGGATGCTTCAGTAAAACTTGCCGATACCATTACTGTCATCTACAAAAATATAAATGTGTACAAAAATATACTAGGCGACTCGGGGTGTAAAGGGTTCCAACCTCCCAAATCTTTGTAACCAAGCCAACCTCACTTGCCTGTGGTGCACCCTGCTGTAAAATAAACGGGGCACAGCCATATCCCCTAGCCGCTGACGGGCTCTAGCGTCGGTGGTGCAAGAAGCTATGCCTTGCGATTACCAACCCGCATGCCCGGCGTGGGGATTATGGGCATATCCCCTTTCACAAGGGGAGGACTTTGTCCAGCAGCCATACCATTCGTAATAATAGTCAAAGTACCTGGATATAGTCATGAGAGGAGTAAGGTTGGTGAAAAAACAAAGTTTTTTTGCAGAAGCTGAAACTAAACAACCACTAAAACTATTCTCGACGACCAAAACTTGGAGCAAGCATCAAAACGGTACCTAGGATTATATCAAACATATTTGGTTGGTACGTAGGTGCTTAATCCTTTGAATATCTACACGTCATGCTCACTCAATTGTGAACGAGCGCCGTTGTAGTGGAAAGTCGTTTCACATTTCGGTGAGCAGAGTTCTTCAAAACATGGGGCATACTTACTTGCACTCCAGGGTTTATTATTTGCATTGCGAAGCTACCGCTGGGTGCGTCGGGGAAGTCGTATGCATCTGAGAATTGCAGCTGAAAAACATATTTTATTTACACTATTACCTACTTGTTAAGTTTTAAAAGCTTTTTTTATCAGCACCAACTCCTTTCACCTTTGATAACCAATAATTAATTATTAAATGACACACATTACTTAGTAAGTAGCACTTTGAACATGCCTTCATTTAAGAAATAAGATTGAACCATTTTTTCTTTGAAATAAAGTTATAAATGCAAACCTGAGCCCCCTGTAGTGGAATGTTATAGAAAAAATCGTCGCTCTCATTCAGTCTAAGCATCACTTTGAGTCCTTGGTCAAAATCAAAGGCTGATTTGTTTCCGTAGTTGTAAGAATCCATGCTTAGTTCCATGTCCTTGCTGAAAAAGTATATTTTATTGCTAAAATACCTGCTTGGTGATGAAGAGTGTATTCCTAGATTCCTACAGAATGGTTCGAGTGCAAAATTGATGATTATGGTTAAAAACAGAACCAGCTCAAAAAACAAATAACTAAACCTGTCGCAGCGCTAGTTATTTGTTAGTAGTTTGCTACAATGTCGGATTGACATTGTCGCACCAGAACTAGCGTTTATATTTTAAAGCGAGGGCACACCAATTTTGACGACGTGAACAATGCAATAGCGAAAGTTGTTAACTGGTTCGATGTAAATAATTTATTACTGTACGAGACTAAATCAAAATGTATAAGATTTATATTACCAAATGTTAAACAAATTAAACCTAACATTAAAATAAAAGATGAAGACTTAAACCTTGAGGATACTACTGTATTTTTAGGCATAACTTTAGATAATAAGCTTCAATGGGGCGCTCACATAGATGGGTTGTCGAAAAGACTCAGTTCTGCAGCATACGCAGTCAAAAGAATCCGTCAACTTACTGACGTAGAAACGGCTAGACTAATTTATTTCAGCTACTTCCATAGCATTATGTCGTACTGCATTTTGTTGTGGGGGAATGCTGCAGATATCAACACCATATTTGTGTTGCAGAAGAGGGCTGTTCGTGCAATTTATAATATGGGCCCCAGAGACTCACTTAGAACTAAGTTTGAAGAAATAAATCTTATGACAGTGCCGTGCCAATACATATTTGAAAACTTAATGTATGTCCGAAAACATATTAACTTGTTAAAAAAAAAATAGCGACTATCATAATGTTAATAATAGAAATAAAGATAAACTTGCTGTTCCTACTATAAGGCTCCATAAAGTAAGTCAATCATTTAAAGGGCAAAACGTATTTTTTTTAATAAAATCCCAAATGACGTGATTAATTTATCTGTAAATTAATTCAAAATTGGTGTTTAACGTAACCTCTGTAATAAGGCTTATTATAAAATATCTCATTATTTAGATGACAAAAAAGCTTGGGATGAAACTGTCTCCAACTCCCTCAAAAACAATGTAATAGTTAAGAACAAAAATTGTATTAACATGGACTTTAAAAAAATATAAAAGCCTAACAGAGTTTCTTGCCAATTCTTCTCTGTTTGGTCGCGTTACGAATTGGAGTAAATTAAAAAAAAAATGACGTTTCAAAGTGTACTTTACAGTTCCTACTGAATAAATGAATTTGGTTTTTGATTTTGATTTCGGAGACACATCGTGTAAACTATAGCAACCTTAAATCAACAGATACGCTATCGGAGATAAAAACACTTACTCTTTGAACTTCGTATCAGACAACCTCAAGTAGTTGAAGGTGCAACAGTATCCGTTAACCGTGAGCCGAAAGTCAAACAAATCAAGACAGTGCATAATCTCAGTGTTCCAAACACATCTCACCAGCAGATCCTCGCAAGATGGTGTTAACTGTATGTTACATAAGATTAATTTTACTATTGACTTCTACAGACAAACCTATAAATATAATTAGGTAGGCTTGTAAGTGGAACGAATTTATTAATTATTAAAACATACACTTCGCAAAAGCTCATGAACACTGTATTCTCCCAAAGCCTGATGAAGCTTCATAGGTTGGACACTGTTTACGTGCTTCGACTGAAGATCATAGAGCTGGCCAAGACCGAATAGTAGAGACAACATCTCTTCCTCGCTGTAATCTTTGTTTCGCTCTTCTTCGATCCTGCGAACATGTGCATTAAACGGGAAGTATAATATGCAAAATGCAATCGTAAAAATCACTGACAGGAGCAAGCTGAAGCGGCAGTGGGCTTGACATATCTGCCGAAGAACCAACAACTGATGGGGTAAACGGTTTCTTGAGTGGAGGTCGCGGCCCAGCCAACGTAGTGTCGGGTGCCCTCCGGCCAGATGGAGTGACGACCTGCGAATTAAGTTGTTGGTAGAAGCTGGATTCGTCGAGCTGAGCGCAATGACGACTGAGGGAGGTCTATGTCCAACTGTGGATAGCTGCTGGTGATGTTATTTTTTTTAGATTCAATACTGGATTGGTTTAGTTTAAAAGAAAAATATAAAAACCAAAGGAACAGCCCAAAAATTGAAATTGGTAATTTTGTAACGGAAAAGTAAGGGTTTCTATGTTCATGCGATGTGTATAGTTGGCCACTAGCTCTTACGAAGAAGAAGAAGACTATCACTTTTAACTCGATTCCATCGCGTTGAGTAATTTTAGGACTTTAGAACAATAGCCCCTAGCTGACCCGTCAGACATGCCTTTTAAGGAAAGCTAAAGCAATTATGTTCATGTTGCTAACTTACATAGATGTATTGTGTTGTGTCCATCAACTTACAGTCTCTTAGCCAATTCAGTGACGGCTCGCTTGCTAATCCTGTTGTTGGTACAGATTCCCACAGCTGGAAATATTATTTTGCTAACGGAGACTCCTTCTGGCATCTGTGTCGTGACTAGTGGAGCCCTGTAGTACTTCTGAAACGTCATCTGCACCAAGGCAACTGAGCAGCCCAGCCCGACTATAAGGATTATCACCCAAAGTAACCTGTTGGTAATTTTAGCAGTCTCTATATAAGTCCCATGTGAGCAAAATTGAGAGCTAAAGAAGTACCTGTCCTACATTTAATTATACCACGTTAAACCTAAATCATAAACTTGTTGTGAAAATAGAGTACCTTGTAGGTAGGTACCTAAGTAATAGTTCTCGTAAGAGAGAACTTTCTCTTAATTGTCCTAAACCTACTACCAACTTACCACGCTATCTCGCAAGGGTGTCCAATACCTAGGATAGGAACTACCTTAGCTTATTAGACTGTGACTGCCAATTTATTTTAGTTTTATCATAATCCTAGGTTTTCTATATTCGCTTGACATTAAAATGATAATTATTACGTGACATAAACATAACGGTAAATAGCGCGTGATGTAAGTCCAGCAGCGTTGCGACAAACATAGGCATCGTCTGCGAACTAAACAAGTTCAATCAAAACATGTTTGCAATACTTGGTCATTCATGGGAGGTGTTTATGGTTCGAGATAGGTTTTATTAATATTGATAAGTAAAATTTACGTACTGGTTGGGTTTTCTGCAATATTTGTCTGTAATATTTGAATTGTAGACTGAGTTGGCTTTGTCTCTAAAGCTCGGACTATAGGTACGTATCCTGAATCAGGAATCATGAGAAAAGAGCCGGGATACCTACTAATTCCCCCGTTATTCCAGATGCCAAATGCATTTAGTTCGAGCCTAACTGCCGCTTCTACTAGCATTTACCTTTCTAACAACGACGTATCCTTCTCAACAAGATGTTTTAGACCACAAATCGACGACTCCGCAAAATACTCCCTGCTCACAGTCTGGAAGCTTTCTTTTATGATTCCCGTTTTTTTCCGCGCATGGCTCTTTCTATGGCGATGATAAGAATATGTCTCCGGAGTATTTGATCCTTCCATTTAAATTTTTACAAAGAAAAAAATTACTGCTTCCAAATCTCCAAGAGCTGGGAAAGCTTTTGTTCGTCTGCCCAAACTTGATCCAAATGCAAGGTTGGACTGTTAGGGTTTCCAACGAAAGTAGTGCAATAAAACCACTCGACAATACAAAAGTATCAAGTAAATACCAGTTATTAAATATTCCATTCGCCGATAACATCTTATTGATGTGAGGTTAATTGCTGTGATTGATTGACTCTTCTCGTGTTATTGGTATTGGTTTTTGTTTGTTGATCAGAAAGATAGTTGTAAATAACGGGATTTAGGACAATTTACGTCAACAGGTCACGATTTCACAAGCTTTTTTACACTGTTGCCACGAATTTCTTACTAATCCACCAACTTAAAGGATTTGGCGGTTCGATTGCGAGTGTGTGCCTCAGTCTCTTGCCCTTTTCCCACGTGTTGTGCTCTTGTGTCGACAGCATGTTTTCGTCTTCCACTCACCTCTATCAGCCGTCAAATCTGTGCCCACTCCTTTCACACTCATATTCTCTTTCACAGTTCTATACACTTACGAGTAGGTATAGTTCCTTAGT
This sequence comes from Horisme vitalbata, assembly GCA_951804965.1. NCBI lineage: Eukaryota > Metazoa > Arthropoda > Insecta > Lepidoptera > Geometridae > Horisme > Horisme vitalbata. The sequence continues at coordinate 25,654,695 of OX638091.1, read as the reverse complement.
TAAGTTATATAGGCTAAAAAACCTTAGATGGACTGGTTTTGGAGGAACCTTTGAAACTCATGACCATTTTATTGCATTGAATTGAATTTGAAAGAAATTCTGAGAAACCATCAATAGGCTGTCCCAATCTACACACACAAACACACCACAGGTTGTTTGTAGGCCAAAGTTGTTGCACAAAAAATGTTCTACAAATTTTGAATTTGGGAGTGGTAGACGATAAGAGCCAATTCAAAACTGGATTTTTGTATATCACAATTCGTATTAAGTGGCCTACAAAGTTGCAAAAGTTATATTGCCAAAACTATTTGATCATTTAACGATAAATATTCATCAAATATTTACATTAGGATTTCAACCTATTAAGTAATAGTGAGATAATAATAAGTAGACATGTAGAGTGAATGAATAAAATGTTGTAGATGAATAATGTGGGGAGATACGATATGTATGTGACGACACATAGTTATTTTAACAAATAGGTTACAAATAGGCACTGGCATTTGTTCAGTTCGATATAGGTTATTGTTTACTTCAATAAAATATAAGTACCTAGCTAATCGCATTAATTTTTTTTTTCTTTTTGAGATTGCCGCCCGATTCGAGACCCGGTTTCAGTTTGATACCTTAGATAATAACCACTTATTACCAATTACTTAATTACCAATTATGTTTGTTTACTTGTGAAATGTACATATAAATTCATAATCATAAGCTCATTATAAAGTTTTTTCTTTTAAGATTGCCCACCGATTCGTGACCACATGATTCGGCTAACTTAACGACTTTAGCCAAAACTTACACCAATTTCTTCTACCTACGCAGATCTAAAATATGATCTATTTATCTATTTATGCAACTGATAAGCATTTCACAAAATCTGGTCATGCGGTCAGTTCCCTTTCCCCATCGATAGAGGAGGCGCCGATCACGTGCGTTTGCGCAAACATAATCTGCATAGAAAGACAATAAACTTTTTTATGATGAGAATATTCCGCTCGCATAATATTGTTTTGCCTCTTCGGTTTCTCAACGAAATGTTGTTAAGTTAATCAGTATAATTTAGTAATGTCAGATAAATATAAGATGATTTTGTATGCCCTGAGGGTCTATTAAGTATCTCACCCACTGAAATTATTAACACCGGACCTGTAATAGTCGTCATCCGACTGGGTAAAAAAAAAAAAAATTTATTAGTCCGTCAGTTATATCAACAAAAAATACTGGGCATGTATTTTATTTATTTATTAAATCAATAGAAGTTGACGAAGATAGAGAACGTGAAAATTCGGGAGTCTCGTGACGTCACGGCTAGGTAAAAAATGTTCTATACCGTGACGTCACGCGGAACTTTAACAGACTATATCTTTGTTATTTTTTGTTTAATTGACAAAAGAAAAAATACTTGTCTAATATTTTTTGGATGTGTAAATAACGGAATAATTAGATTTTTTCAGTCGTCTAGCCTATTATGAGATCGAACTTTGACATTTCATCCATAGAAATTCAAACGTCGATTGACAAACAATGTTTGTAAGAACCAAGGAGTTTATAGGGGAGTGCACGCATATCGTACAGGATAAATTGATAGAAAAAAATGTTGATTGTTAGTTGTATGAAGAAAGAACTATGCAATTATTTTTTACTTTTTAGTTTCGCAGTTTTTGTTTTTATTTTAAACTATTGTTTATTTCCGAATTTTTCTTAAATCTGACTTTAAGACAATTACTAAAATATAAATATAATTCCAGCCAATAAAAATTTTCATTCCCTATTTTCTCAGCCTTAGGATTGGTACTTTTTATTATCTTTAAAGGACGAAACTGAAAGTATATTCTCAAAAACTGAAAAAGAATTTTCCAAATCAGTTCATAAAGGACGGAGTTATGAGGTAATAAACATAAAAAAGTAATATAATTTGAGCCCATATAATTTTCATTTCCAGCTTTCTCACCTTTAGGGTTCGTATTTTTACTTAAAATTTATATGGGATCAATTGGAAAGTATACCCTACACAACGACAAAAGAATTTTCCAAATCGGTTCATAAATGACGGAGCTAACAAACATTAAAAAAACATACAACCGAATTGAAACCTCCTCCTTTTTTGAAATCGGTTAAAAAACCCATGACATATTATTATTTCTTCTCTGTAGATATAGTCTATTATCGTATGACACGTTATGAGTAGGTAAGTACCACCCTTCTATAACTAAATGAAACAACATTTTTGCATTATCACCTAAGTGCTACAAAAACCGCATGCAACCGCTAAATTGCAATATTGAAGTAAGTCATGCAGAATTTTTAAACTTTAGACTACGTACCTTAAGGACGTAGAGCTGTAAACTTCTTTACATGGTTTAACATTCAGGTGAGAAGGTTTAATAAAAACATTGACAAATGAAATGAAACAAATGATGGATCATGCACAATGTTCAAATTAAGTACGTATATTTTAGGTAGGTACATTATGTACTTCTATAAGCAATTTATAATTTTTTGGTGCAGATACTTCTACTTGTTTTGAGACAAAAGTGAATATCAAAGATGCAAATTCAAACATATAGCCCTGATTTCCATAATAGAGATTTTTGTCACGGTAGACAAAAATCTCTGAATCTGTAATAACAGATGTTTTTTTTTTATTTTTTTAAACTAACCCTCCACGTACCTAATGACTGCGTGAGTGCGTAATTATGCGTCATCAGAAATGTTACGGAGATAAAACCCAACCGTCACCACAACGCTTACGGTCACTTATTTCTATCAAAACATTAATAGAAGGCTCGGGAACTGCTTAAAAAATCCGCGTCACAAGTTGTATACACAAAGGCAATAATTAGAGGTACCTAAGAATTTCCTTCACATTTTGAATTGCGAAAACATAGTGGAGGTGGCGCAGACGCCGCCGCGCCGGCCGCTCTCTTGGCCCTCGAATCTTCAAACGGTGACCAACCACGGGTACAGTACCAGCTTCTAGGCTTACAGTGAAGTGTGTGTTTTCTTGACTCTTGTGATTAGGTGTGACAAATCGGATTGATTAGCGCGTCTTACTGGAACTTGCGTTCGAACAGGTCTGTATCATGAGGAACTTCAGTACCTATCTAAAACTAGATAGCTAGATCATATATGTTTAATATTGGCGTAATATTGGCTCTGTGGCGCAGTGGGCGAAAGTCCGCCTGAGACGCGGAAGGTTATGGGTTCAATTCCCGTATCGAGACAAAGGTTTGTATGATATTGTCGTTGGTCTGAGTGTTTTCTATGTATTATGTAAGTATTTTCACAAAAAAAGTATATCAGTATATCAGTCATTTGGTTCCCCTAAAGTAAGTGTGCGAGAACCAATTAAATGAAAATGATTTCACACACGATGCCATGCCTGTGTTACAAGTTGTGCGATAATTGAAAATGCAGTTGGGATTAATTTGCTTACTGAGTTTTTTTATGGTACCTGAAGATAGAACAAGCTCATGGCCCACCCTACCTATCACAAAGCATTTCATCGTAGATCACGCTTTTTTGGAACGTGATCTACGTGATCAACGCCCTGCATATTGTGCCTGTAATTTCACCGGCACCCACACCCTTCAAACCGAAACACAGCAAATAGCTGCTTCACGGCAGAAAAAGGCATGATAGTAGTACTTCCCGACAAGCCCTTCACAAAGAACTCTACTACCTGCTAAAAATTATAAGAGTTGAACCTAGGCCTAGTTTTGAGATTACTTAGTACGATTTATAGGGTACTAGGGTATTTCGCGATGGTTTTAAAATTTGCTTAAAAACAACAGTTGAATGACTTAATTTTCAGTTAAACTTCATAAAATTAAAATGAGAGCGGCATTAGGTTATCCCAAATACATTAACAGACTAAACCGATGAAATTATTGCTATTTTAGTCCCTAACGACCTATTATCATTAAGCCACCATTAGATAGTCTCGTAAATAATCCTTAGCCTAAGTACTTCTTAAAGTGTTGTAGGTGGTAATGTTAATAAAACCGTCCTAATTGACGACCTCTGTGGCGCAGTGGGACAAGGCCCGCCTGAGACACAGATGCTGGCGGGTTTGACTCCCGCCGCGAGACAAACGTTTGCATGGTCTAAGCACATATGTTTGTCGCAGGTCTGGGTGTTTTCTATGTGCTTATGATATGTATTAATTTAAAAAAAAGTTCTAGTTATATCAGTTATGTGATTCTCGTAATAAAAGCTCTACGTGATACCTACTGTCCAACATTATTATTGAATTTATATACTTATTTGATTAGGTAAGAAAATTTTGTTAGGTACTCTAAGTTCTTACTAGATTTTCTTACCTACTTTTAACCAAGTTTTCTCCTGCTCTACCTGTTTAGTATACAATACAACAGTTCTATGCTATAGCTCTAGGTACTTATTTCCAATTAATTTATAAATATCTTCCTAGGTACATACTTTTAGTTAGTAGGTAGTTATTATTATTATTATTATTTAGTTATGGACGAGCAGCTTGACGCTGATGTGTCCATTTCAGCCAGTGTTAAAAAAAACAAAATTAGGTCATTGTTTCTGTCACTTTTTTTATCACTGATTTACTTAGTCGTAGCCAGATGTCGAGCTTATTTTTGAAGTTGTTTACATCAGTAAACAACTTCAAAAATAAGCTACTTGCTACCTGAAGATGTTGTATCGGCTACATCAGTAGCCGATACAACATCTTCAGGTAGCAAGTTCCAATTATGGACAACTCGGTTACTAAGGAAGTGATGAGCAACCATGGTGTTGGTAGAGGCTCTCATGAGTCGAAGGTGGTGGCCACGAGATGGTCTTAGGGATTCTTTCTTGCAGAAGATATCCTGAATGTCTGGCAAGTTGTAATGACTACCAAGGACTTTATAGGTTTCGATAAGATCGCCACGGAGACGTCTTTCTTCAAGAGTAGTGAGGTTTAGAGCATTTAACCTTTCTTCATAAGGTTCTAGTTACCTACCTATAAAAATTATATGGTAGTACCATATAATTTTTTTTACGGTGTTCAATCAAAATATTCTTGCCACTCATTTCCACTTTGGGTACAATTTGAATTAAATTCTGGCATTATTAAATGAATTACCTACGTAGGTAGACAGAGGTGATTTCCCAAGACGAAATCCCTGAATTACCTTCATAGGTACAGATATTTGAGTAAAGGCTGAATTTAAAGGCATGCACTGTGTTGATAAGGCAGTAAGTGATGTCGATTCTGTTGTGCATTTTCCTAAACTAAACTTAATTTGACATTCCTAAAAGTGATACTATCCCTTTCTTTTAGGTGTAAATGACAAGGATAGCTATAACTTTAAAGCTGTAAAATTTAGTTAGATTTAGAAAAGTGAACAACAGAATCGACACTATTGTCTAGGTATCTATTTTGTGGATAATTAAAATTACCGTATGTGTAATATTGTGTTAAAACGTTTAAATACCCACAGATATAATGTCCTATGAAATTTCCGGCAGGCCCAGTAGGGATTCCACACGACAACATTCAGAATTCCAGCAATGGGAATGTCACAAAACAGTCAGAATTACTGCTAGGCTAGATGCGGCACAGGCAGAATGTCCTGTAAAATTACAGAATCCTAGGAAATGATGGAATATGGAATGGGAACATTCAGGCCCGATTGAAAATACACACCACAATATTCAAAACTCTAACTAGATTAGATTCATCTTATACTTTCCTACAGACGCAATGGGAAAGCCACACCATACAGTCAGGATTCACCCTGCAGTCGCAATAGGAATACAACATAGTAATTTTTATTTTATTTTATTTTTTATTTTATTTATTTAAATTTTACATTGCCATTACAGTATGGAACCAAGGCGACAATGGAAATCCCTAATAATTTAAATATCCACTACTTAATTTTAATTTGACCTAACATCTAAACTAGATATGTCCTACTTAAAAAATTTAAGACAGCATCTGTGAATTTCATCAATGTAATATTGAATATATCAACATCCTCGGCAGCACATAGGCTGTTGATTATACGAAGGGCTCGAGTGAATGGCGCTTCACTCTGGAGATTAGTCCTTGCCCACGGGATCATAAGCAGCCTAGGTCGACGTCGCGCGTATACATAGTTGTCAGGTACGTACAAACCCACGCACATCAGTACTCGCGGATTGTGCACCATACCTCTCAAAAGTTTAAATATGTAATTTACTAGCATACTAATAATTCCAGCTAGGCCTACAGGTCCTGTAAATAAAGTCTATAAAATAATATTTTCATCTCGTCTGTACCTTCACGTATTCGAGAACATTGACCAACGGATGATAGTTCGCTCGCCAGGTTGAGGTCGAAAGTGAATTTTATTTACATGAGACAGCGACCTTGGAGGAGTCATTGCACGCATGGTCGTTATAGAGCAAGTACCTACCGGCTTAGTGTTAATAACGGAGTGCTTGTGCCGAGATTGTGAAGTCAGGCTAGACTAACAGTGTACCTGGGTACCGTAGGTATTTGCATTTTCGGTAAAACTAGTGGGAGCCTAGCGACTTCATTCATGTAGAAGTTTTACTCCACTGCACCCTTTTAAGAGCTGAGTTTCAGGAATACCTTTCTAAGTACAGTCTAGAGCTTATGCTTCAGCCTGTGCGTTGATTGATTGTTAGTGAATCAGAGTCAATTTCTTATGTTTTAATCACTACATAGTATAAAACAAAGTCGCTGACCGCTGTCAGTCTGTCCCTATGAATGCTTAGATCTTTCAAATTACGCAACGGTTTTGATGCGGTTTTTTTAATAAATAGAGTGATTCAAGAGGAAGGTTTATATGTATAACTTGCACCCGTGCGAAGCCAGGGCGGATCGCTAGTTATAAATATAATTAAAACTTATGAATAAAATTGCTAATTAATTTTTGTACAGATTTATCCTCCTTATTAAACAATTTAAATAGTAATGAAACTGCTCGAGAGTTGTTTTATATGAAACTTTGATTAAATAAATCACATTAGTGTGAAGCGCGTAACAAAATAAGTAATCTATATACAATTTAAACTAAAATTAATACTTCACTAGCATGTCCAGGGTCACGGCTCTAATTACTGCTTTACACCGAGGCATTAATTCTATCAATTTTTGACATTTCGCAAGAGAGATAGCGTTCCATTTTTAGGGTGACGTTACCGAACCGGTCAAACGATCCCTTATGGGGCACTGACTGAATAATATTGCCAGTAAAAAAATAAAAACATATTTTCATTTAAATCCCCAAAAGGTCCAAAATTTCAAACTGGTGCTAATAGGTCGAGTGGCATATCATATAAAAAGGGTAAATTAGCCCAGTTTAAAGCAGTTTATTTATGTTAAAGATATTCTATATTTTACATTTGAAACCTCAATAAATGTGATGACAGCTGTGGTCAAGCTATAAAGCAAGTTACACGGTCAAATATGGTGATATCTGAAAGGCCCTAATTTGTCCATTGTAAAGCCGGTTTTTATTTTTCTATAGGACGTACACATTTTATTTACGAAGAAACCTAACTAATTAGTATCGAACGCCATTGACGTCACCCGCGGTGGGCGAGTCAACTCGCACTTAACCGGTCTTGTTCTAAGAAAACGTCGCTATCTTAAATTGCCACACTGTCGATTTGAAACTCTTTTCTTGACATCGCAACAAAGATGTTCTATTGGGTTTATATTTGAGCTGTAACAGCTTACATAGATTAGCCAGCTCATTAGATTGGCCAGCGCCAATCTATGACAGAAACTGACGGAGATGTGAAAAAATCGTATGTTTTGGATCATTGTCGTGCTGGAATGTCCAAATAACCGGTAGCACGTTTACCTACAGTATAAGGTAACATAGTTTCTTCCGGTATATTTTTGTATTGGAATCGATCCATGTTTCCTTCTATCAGCTTAACAGGTCCAACACCATCTCCAGGAAAGCATCGACAAATTTTCACATATCTCCCACCATGCTTTAATTGTCCAGGAAAATTAGGGGTTTCACCTCGGAATGAGAGATAGTCGGCTATAAACTTGTATAAACCTTTATTTGAGCATCTCACTTTTACAAGTTTATCTCAAAACCTACTTATCGTAAGGTGTTAGCTTCTAGTTTCTACAGATATTATAATGACACTTTTGTGTACTTTGGGTTAGATGCTTTATTCTGAGGGCGTCATAGGTAGGTATATATCGTCTTCCAACAAAGCATACCCTGTTTATTTTTGTCACATCAGAAAAAAAGAAATTGCACTGTCATAATGTCCAGTTTTGATACCTTCTTGCAATTTCACTTTAGGCAACTGCTTCTATAATCTTCTTATTTATCCTCCTCTTAAAATGATTCGGGGGCATTAACCATTTTTGTCATGGTAATTTTTCCACTGACATTTTAGCGTAGTAAATGCACACAACATAACTGAATACCTACTGCCGGTATTTACCCATGACCTTTGGATCAGACGGCCTCGTAGACGGATCCATGCGATAATAGCTGAACTTTTGTTTGTTTTTATCAGCATCCTTCAACTTCACCATGAAGTCGTTCGTAATGTTGCTGGCCTGCGCCACACTGGTAGCTGCCATACCACCTCCGCACCCTGACGTGGTGCAAGCGAGACTGGAGGAAGAACTGCTCCCTCATTATCTGCGGAAACATGCATTGCACAACCCCAATTTACAAGAAGTACTTCCACTATCTAGTTTGCTGCATCCTGGAGAGAAGTTGGTAAGTAGAGTTTTTAACCTATCATGGTTTTTTCTTTTTATTTACAAATATTGGTGTTCATTACTTTGTCGAAAGAATCATTTGTACTTATTTCATAAGTGTCAAGACTTTGATGTGAGGAACAAGAATGTCCATTTAATATCTTTATAAGATGCTCACTTGAAATCAATAGGTAGGTACTTTTAAAGGAATCATTTATTGTTCTGTATCCTATTGCAAATCCTTCATTCTGCTTCTCCAGGTATACAACCGAGAAGCTCACGATGTATCCCGAAAGGAGATCTACAATATCCTCACTCATGCTGGCTTGATCTCAAGAAAAGACCCTCACAGTTCGGAGCTGTTGCGTCACCAGTCGGCCGTCATCCGAGGACCTGACCCTGACATTCTACCATTATTGCAATCGCAGGATCTGTTACAGCATTTATAGAATCGATTATTTAGATACAAATAACTATAGATTTATAATTGTTAATAGATATTAGCAGTATTTCATAGTTGTTAAAGTAGGTAATTGTAGCAATAAATATATAGTATACGGCTCTCCCTATTGATAACATCATTTGATTAAAGGAGAATGCCGAGAACCCGTACCAATTGCGTCAAAACCGAACGTATCCCATAAAATTGATTATATTTTATAAATGACATTAACATTTTCTTTAGTTTTACACACCGACTCGATTAATAATCAAGTAAAAAAATATTTTGTTGATTTGGTTTCCGTTGCACGCCGCCATTAGACTACAACAACCAATGATATATACGTTGTACTTTGCTATGGCAATAAATATTTATGTAAAGTGTTACTATGGCAATAACCCTCATTTTTAATTATTTTGACAGTAGAATCAACTAAAAACTTATTGGATATTTTTTTGACGCACTCACTTTAGTCTTGGTACCGAGCGCCATACATCAGACGGCATTCTCCTTTAACTAAGTAATAATTCAATAAATAACACAAAAGATAAATAGATTATCACATCTCATTCTCCTTTAGTAATTAAAAAAGTTAAGTAAATGTAAGTAGTATTAAAGTTAAGTAAGTAGTTAGTATTAAGCATCTGGAGAAGCGCGTTAACACCTTTGTTTTTTTCCGGCCCGTTTTGGATTTCAAATCATTTACCACTCTATCAATGACCCTTCCTATTGGAGAAATTCGACATCACCATCGCCAATAAAAGTTCCTTCTGAAATGTTGAAATGATTAAGTTGAGCCATCATGGCCGCTAGTGACATACCTAGTAGGTAACTATCTATAGGTAGAGATAGATTCGTTTTGATAGACAAATTCACACCTGACAATGGATAAGTAGGATTTACTACAGGAAAAACGAAATTTAGCATCACCATCGCCAATAAGAGTTCCTTCTGAAATGTTGAAATGATTAAGTTGAGCCATCAGGGCAGCTAGTGACATACCTAGTAGGTAACTATCTATCTAGAGATAGATCCGTTTTGATAGACAAATTCACACCTGACAATGGATAAGTAGGATTTACTACAGGAAAAACTGCAGGCAAACATAACATAGCTATAGACAGATTTGAATGTACCTATGCTACTGTGAACACGGAGGGTTAGTTTGTCGATGACCACGGTACCGCGTTGATCATTGCAACACAATCCAAGTTTTGAACTACGCGATATAGCAAATCATTATGGTATAAGTAGGTAATTATGTTAAAACGTGTCGGCTTCAGTACCTGACTAATCGTGGATCGTGTTAATAACTAATGATATTAAATACGAGTCGAATGGTGCTCATGCTTAGTAGTTACTTCACCATTGGTGCTATAATTTCAAGCAAATAAAAAATACCTGAACACGAATAGTTATTTTAATACCATTATTAGTTGTAACCTTGAATGCATTTGCTAGCTTTCCCTAATCACGTCATTGCACAATTGTGTACAATTTACTAATTTATAATTCAAGCTTAAACAACAATTTATTTGAACGTTTGAAATTTTTAATCGCAAATTCCATATACTAAGTACTTTGTACCTACACTCTAGTATGATTAGTGTTAGGTCCTCAATACTAGACAACCTACATCATTAACTGCACGACTGCAACAAACACAACCGTACCATCGAAAGAGTCAATGATATAAATCATACCAACCAACACGACACCCTAATTTAAAATGTATAAGTACTTATCAATAGATCTTTATCCAATGACATTCTAATCTGAGGAGTTAATAAAGTCAGAATTACGTGGTTAATTTTTCTTAAAGATTATCGTTTTGAAACATAACTGAAACCTCGTGACTTCAAAATGGCGGTTACAGCTGAAACTTGTAAAGCATTAATAAAAGATTACTGTGCTAACTGTACCTTTGCCGGCATCCACTTTATCGCTGATGACACCAAACATTTTCTTGAAAGGTAAGTGAATGTTTTTCTCTTTTATGAATGTAGGTATGGTACGTTGTAGTGTCCCCTGAATATGATAAATGTAAACTTAGCTACCGGTAAAGCCATGCAGTGGCGTAATGGTAATTCCCGCCACTTCCATGGCATGGGGAACGAGCCCTTCATAGGTGCTCCTACTCCTGTCAAGAAATATCGTTACTTATTATTATAACAGCGGTATCATAACAGCATAATTATTATATCAATTGTATAAAACAAAGAATCTTTTTTTAGTCTTTCGCTCGGAGAAAAATAACATTTAAACACCCTAGAGTACTGTTGAATATCCTGTGACATAGATTAATTTGAATACCTAAGGCAACGCGCTCGCATTGGACTTGCCATCTATCTATCATGTTAATTCAGGCTGCTCTGGCTCGTCCTTGTGATCCTGTCTTGGTATGGTTCAGCACTCCTCATCATAGCAGCTTGGGACTCCTTCGTCACTAGTCCCATTAGCTTTGGAGTCGAGACCACTTACCTCAACTGGGAGACGAAGATGCCAGCAGTGGCGGTCTGTGAGACGATCAACGACAACATGATTTACAATGTTTCTGATACGTAAGTTTTTGAAAAAGAAGCTTTTTTCGTTATTTTTAGCATAAAAAAAACCTTGCAGCGTAGAATTATTCAAAATGAGTTCAAAAACATTATAAGTACCTGATTATGATTATAGTAACTAGCCAAAAAGAGTATTTTAAGAAACCGACCAGAAAGAGATTGATCAGAAAATCAAAAAAATTCTATAGATATATATAAATCAATAAGAATTCTAATAAATATAATATAAAAATTAGTTGCCGCATGCAGAAAAATCATCAGTTGAGATTGTCTCGACCGATTCGGCAATTTTTTTTTATTTGTGAATGGTGGTATTTGGTTAGGTTATGATTATACGTAGGTATCTAATCAGGTTTGAATGATTTTTTTTATATCCACTGGTAACAACCGACAGCTAATGTAAAATATTAATGAGTATCTCCGTTTTTTTGTTGCTAAAATCTGATTCCCAGGATCTGGCCACCAAACGGTCACCTTCTTGACCTTGAAGATGCGTTACGAGACATCGCCTATTTCCGAGGGACAAGCTACACTTTAGTAGAGGTCTGCTATTTGACAAAAGACCCTGACCCTATGTGTCCTACCTCCAACTTTCGATACTACGCTGATTTGGTGAGAAGTAGCTGTCAACAGATGATCGTGAACTGCTCTTACAACGGAAAAGAGTTCAATTGCTGCGAATACTTCCAATCTATTGACACGGATATCGGGGAATGCTTTATTATTAACTCTATTCAAACTAAGTAAGTTATCTTTTACCAATATCTAATAGAGACGAATGAGCTAGGCTATCAGGAGTTGGCCATGAAAAAGAAGAATCAAACATAAAGAGGTTATAGAATGTACAGATTTATGAGGTATAATTACTGGCTCACAGAACTTACCTATAATATTTATTACAGAAAACCAAACCAGTATCGAATGATTAGCAATAGGATTCAAAGTCGAGCACATTTGCAATTTGAAGTGAAATTAGCATCTATAGTAAGTTATTTTCTAAGTAAACTATTAAGTACATATTCTGATATTTCATTAACTTAGTAGATGAACGAACAGCCGAGCAGATTGGCTCAAAACCGTTTAATAGTAAACGGTTTTTACTAGAAAACAGGCTGTTGATTATGATGAAACCCAATCGACTCAATATTAGTAAACCTTAGGATGAAACCACACAATTTAATTATTTTACAATGAATTTGTAATTATTTGTCATCAACCTTCTAGGTCTACACATTAGAGGACGACGAGGTCCCAACAATTACGACACTTAAATCATCCACAATGCGAATTCAACTTGGAAGTAGGTACCGGTATGTAAACATTGCGATACCGCTTAAATTCTTTAACCTGTGGCTACCTCGATTGTTTTAAAAGTTTTTACCTAGACCTAAATCTTAAATGGAATCTTTTGATGTACGATAACATGGCGAAGAGGTGTTGGAAATGGCAAATAACACGCCATTTCTGAATTGACGAAGTAGGTTAAACGACGGATCTTCTATCAGTATACTGCACTTTTATAGCTAATTTGTACGAGTAGGCCTGTGATCTTACCTAGATTGCCAGTTACTAGAATAATCTAGGTATTCAAGGTCTGGTCTATCAATAGATCCAATTTAGAGGCCAACTTTTTTTATGACACTTGAATATACAAACATGCACCTGATGCTAAGTGATAACCAACCACAAAATGTTGCACCATACATATAACTCACGCAAGTTTGGGACGTGCCATACAATGCATCGCCTTGCATCCATACCCAATCCATTCATCGTACTTAGTCGCGATAGGAATGCAAGTGTAAAGTCTCATGGGCCTATCACATAGGTGAAAGAATATTAGTTGAATATATCTTACAGAATCGTTTTAACATTACGGCAAGACTCAAGTCTCAAGTCAAGTCAATTAATTTTCAGCACATAGATTCCTAGATAGCATTTTATGCAATTTCAATGTGACACTGCTCCAAATTACCTACCATCGATTCATCAATTGAATACAACAGAAAACTATTTACTCACACCAAAATAAGCATGTAGAAAATATTGAATTTGGGTAAGTGTTCGGAAATATGTTTTTCAGACGACAAATAACAATGCGGAACATAGTAAACGACCCTCTCACAGTTCAAACAACTGCCGAGCAACGTGCTTGTCACTATCACTACGAGAACGAGGATGGGTTGTATCCACTGTATTCTTACAGTGCTTGTACCGTGCAGTGTCGCAAGAAGGGACAGGTGGAGATGTGCGGGTGCAATGACCACTTTATGCTAGGGACGAGTAAGTAGCTGCAAGTGTTCCTATCATTTAATTGATTAGGTACCTACCTCATTTGGGCCATCTTAGGGCTTATTCTTTGACTACTTCGGTGGCACAACGCACCTTTACACCACTCGCTCAATGCCTATAAAGAAAGGCAGATTTTAAGAATTAAAGGACATTAAAAATAAATGAGAATACTAGGTACTCAGTGATATATTATGGCCCCTGAGCATTTCTTAAATTTGGGCCTAAGTGTTCCGGCCTTCCTTCCGGAACTTAGTTACCATGTTGAAGTCTGTTCCTGAAAACCACGGTACAGGACCTAGGATCACAGACCTTCGAGTGGATAAAAGGGCGTTGTTAATATCACTAGTGTAGAGAACAAGTTAAATAGCTTGTGTCCCGACTACTAAATGGTAGTCGGGAAAAATCAAGCTCTGAATCTTTACCCTTTCAGATGAATCAGAACACTGCAATATAACAGGCATGGCATGTCTGCATAAACACACGAGCTACCTCACAACTCTAAAACCTCATTGGGCTCTTCGTCCTGGTCTATCGTGCAACTGTCTTCCATCATGTGATGAAACCGAAATTACTGTAATCAAGGATGTTATCACTTCGTAAGTATCAGTCTATCTAGCTAGATAGACAACCATAGGATAGGCAACCTTAGATCTAGATCTATCTAGCTAGATGTTATTGTGACTTCTTCCTCGGTTTTGTTGATAGTATAGAAAGTATATAGGTTCTGTCCGAGGGTAACTGAATAACATTGAACCAAACCAACATAACACATATTTTTTAATGGCTCTTTGTATTTTTTTGCGTAATTATTTGAAGATGCAAAGGTTTTATATATGTGATTTGTTTTAGAATGAAAGGAAAGGCAAATAAAAAGAAAGCTCTCATCGAGGTGGTACTTGCATACTTAGCTACTGAGAGGTTCAAAAGGAGCGTTGTAAGAAGTCGATTGGATTTAGTTGGTAAAGTACCTACCTATAGCAATTACTCTTCGGCTTCTGCTTCTTGCTTTGCCAAGTACATACTCTTTCAAGTACTAGCGCCCGCCCGCGGCTTCGCTTGCGTGGTACCTGGATAAAGTAGCCATGTTTTTCCAGGTCTAGAGAACTACATGTGCACCATGTACATGTGAACTATGTGAAAAATTTCAGTTCAATGAGTGCTGTAATTTTGGCGTGAAGGAGATACACATTTCACAAACATTTCACAAACGTTTGCCTTTCTAATACACTCGAGAGCAATGAATCCGGGTCACTCAAAGAATCCAAAAAATCTCGGAAAGTAAGAATGCTAGGTTAATGCAATAAATTGTATTTAATAGACAATTTAATACTCCTTAAATGAAAGTATTAAAAAACTTCTTAGTTATTGTAAAGTTATATCATAAAAAAATCAAATTTGAAAAGGGAACACTGTCGAAGATGGAACTACGAAATTACAGGATTTGTTTTTGCTTTTGTTTGTAATCTGTCATTTATGTTGGTACATAAACCAGGTTGATAGTGCTCAATATTCATTATTCAAGCTGAAATCATGTCGCTTACACTTGAAGAATGCACCAGAATACTTACATTGGTGGAAACCGGCCGGAGTCAGCGCGATACAGCCAGGACTGTCGGTGTGTCGCTGTCAACAGTACAAAGAGTTCTCCGACGTTACGAAGAAACTGGTTGTAACCTACGCAGACCAGGAACGGGCAGAACTAGGTGTACCACAGCACGAGAAGACCGATACTTGGTGAACACCATGCTTCGAAATCGCTTTCTCACAGGAACTGAACTCACAAATCAGTTTCGACGCCTCGGAGGAAGTAACCCAAGTGCATGGACAGTAAGACGTCGGCTTGCTGAATCTAACTTAAAACCCCTTAGACCTGCAAACGGCCCTAAACTGGAGCGTGGCCATCGTATTTCAAGACTAAGATGTGCCCAGAACCACGTAAATTGGAGTATTGAAGATTGGTCGAAAGTTATGTTCTCCGACGAATCAAAATTTATGCTCTACAAGCACGATGGAAGACACAGAGTGTATAGAAGACCAGGGGAAAGATTCAAGCAAGCATGCATCGAAGAAAAAGTAGCCTACGGTGGTGGGTCTGTACTTGTGTGGGCCGGAATTTCCTCTGAAAGTCGCACAGAGCTGGTGATCATAGAAAACGGCTCTTTAACTAGCGTAAGATATGTGGAAGAAATCCTCAACGAACACGTTGGTCCATTTATGGTCAATTTGGGTGAGGATGCTATATTTATGCATGACAATGCCCGACCTCATACAGGTAGGATTGTGAATGACTACCTTCAAGAGATGAACATTACTTGTATGGAGTGGCCAGCGCGCAGCCCGGATATCAACCCGATCGAGCATGCTTGGGACGAGCTAGGGAGATGCGTAAAACAACGAAACCCTCCCCCAATCACGCTTCCTGAGCTCAAAATTGCTCTCACAGAGGAATGGGAAAATATTCCCCAAAATCGTATAAGGAACTTGGTGTACAGCATGCCAAACCGCGTAAACGCAGTAATGGAAGCACGAGGAGGTAATACGAAGTATTGAAATTCAAGAAAATCGTCATAAAGTTAAAAAATTTCATGTTTCCTATTTTTGTTTTAAGGAGAGATCAGCAGTTTTTTTTCTTTATGTAATTTTGTGTAAATAAAATGTATGGTGACTCATATTTTTTTTAACTTTCATTTAAGGAGTATTAAATTGTCTATTAAATACAATTTATTGCATTAACCTAGCATTCTTACTTTCCGAGATTTTTTGGATTCTTTGAGTGACCCGGATTCATTGCTCTCGAGGGTATTTGCCTTATGGCAACGATACATATGTCAAACCTCCCTCTCGCTCGCACTATTCAACATTTTTGAAGATATAAAATCACTAAATGTTTGTTATTTTCTAGGCCGTGAAGGTTTGCTATTTTGCATAACTACATTCAGTGATTTTGTACCTTCAAAAATGTTGAATAGTGCGAGCCAGAGGGAGGTTTGACATGTATCGTCACCTTAATAATTTAGTAGAAAAAATTTTGTTCTAGATTTACAATCTGAATTTTTAAATTTATTTCAGTAAATTGAGAATTTCTTTAGTATATCAGTTTCACAATTTACACCTATTAATTTAAGACTTTTACCTAATTTGAATACTTCCAAACATACTTACAATGAAAAAAATACAAATGAATATGCATAACTCTTTGAGTGCTGAAAACACAACTGAGGTAGTGCAGTAACAGGCCCAGAATCAACGTGTTAAAGCTTTTTATTACTTTCCAGTGTCTGTTGGGGGGACTACTGGTCTCTTTCTCGGCGCTAGTGTCCTGAGCTTTGTGGAACTGTTTTTCTTTTTCACAGTCCGTTTTATAAGCAACTTAAGAATGGAGAACCGAAGACGAAACGATCTTATCAAATAAAACGGCTATCAAAGTGCCAAGGTTGAAAAAAAGTTATGTTCGTAGATAGCCTACAATTCTGTTCGAAAAAAATATGTAATAGCTTCTTGCCCTCTTATTTTGCAAATAGCATTTTTGGCAGCATCTATGTTCCTCTGAAGGCTCAACAAATATTCGACTAATCCTAGAATAATACAGGAACTACCTCCTACTTGTAGCCAACTTCAGAGGAATACAGACACGTTGTGACCATTGTTCCTACTTGTACTACTCATGTAATCAAGCGTTATTAAAACCAACCCTAAGGCTCAGACTTTAAGCATCTCGGAATCCGCATAGAATTAGGAACAGTTACCGAGGTTCCAGATAGATAGATAGTTTGACTTATAACTTCAACACACACCACATATACGGTAGGTAAAGGTTGAACGTTTTGACTGCTAAAAACACAACTCTCGATATAGGTAAATGTTGATTTACTTACCTACTTATTTGATTTTTTTGTGCAATTTTAGTCATAATGTATTTTAGTTTGTAAGAATTTTTTATTATATTATGCCACCTAGCAAGATGCCTAAATTCTACTATGCCCTAACAGGGTTCATGTTGAAACTATGCAAAGAATTTAAGACCTCTGTAAACAACATGTACGCAATAATGGCCTTACTTATGAACATACTTCAAAAGATAAACTATGTTTAGGCTATTGCCATCTCTTACCATTGGATCATGACAAACAGTGACAGGGCTAACTTTGAGCGATGGTTAACTATAAGTAGCGTTCATAAGTAAGGGGGTAAATGATTTGATTTTGAATTAGAGATGCTGTGCCTCGACAGCTGTTCCCGCAGTCAACATGCTAGTGTTTAAGACCCTATTTATATAACAATAATAAAAAATGGAATAGGATAAACAACAAAACATTGGTCCCATCACAGTGTTGTGTAGGTACATAAGTTGCAGTATGATAAAAAAAGGCCATAGATGAGCGCATAATATTGCTCATGGAGCAAACTGATGAATCTGATTTACAGCATGCAAAGTATGAATTTATCTTAGTAGCTTTTTTCTCTTTAAGTATGTACAAAATAACGTCATTGCTGTTATGTTAGAAGTTTTACCGACTATGCGTCAACATGGATTATCATGGCCTACGCAAATCGGAAGGCATTTATTTAAGTTTAACGTAAATTCTTACGTCACGAATCGTAACAAGATAAGCTCGATCACGAAGACTATCAAAAAGTATTCGAATCGTCGACGAAAAATGTTGGGCAATGAGAAAGCGTAGCATTCAAAACAACGCTTTATCATTGGCCAAAATATTTCGTTAGGTATGCTTACGATTAGGGCTTGCATTCGAATATTCGAATATTCGAATAATTCGAATATTATTTTTGTTCGAATATTCGAATACTGATATTTCAATATTCGAATATTCGATTTAAATTAATAACACCGAAATTGGAACTCAGATGTGCATGAAATGCCACTTAAGAGTTCGCGCGATATATCCATACAAGACTATACAAGTTTACGTCGTCGTTCGGGTAAACAACATGTCGAACGATCCGATCCAAACCCAATAACTTTTATCGGGTTCGGATACACTCGGAAGTGTCGCGTAGTGCATTCGCGTAGTTGACGAGACAGTTCTGTCCATTGGTCTCTGTCGTTAACGTGAATGTATATTTCCATGATTTTGTTAAAAAACCAACTAACCTAGATTTATGAGACTGTTTTTAGAGTGACATTACCGAGCCAGTCAAACGAACCCTTTGGTGCTGCTTTGTCCGTCCGTCCGTCCTTGGCGTGGTTTACTTCGGTGTACTTAAGAGATCACCTTGGTTAAGCAACTCTCCGCGTAGTCATTACTTGGATGGATGACTGTTTAGTGACATTTAGATTTGACCACTTCCGTGCTTCGGAAGGCACGTTAAGATGTTGGTCCCGGCTTTTCAGTCGTTAAGCCATGTCTGAGGCCTTCGGGTGGCCTAAAATCTCCGACACTAGAGTTGGCTACTAGCTCATACGAAGAAGAAAATTTTAATTTGTGGTTGATTGTGCGTGTAAATCACCAATGTCTCGTTACGGTGACATAACTTTTCGTAATTTTTTTTAAATTAATTCATGGAAAAAACGCGTTTAAGAATTAAATAAGTTGATGTTTTAAACTTCTTCATGAAAATAACACTCAAAATAACAAAATAAGATGTGATTTTAATAAAATCATAGTGTTTTTCTATTATTCGAATAATATTCGAATAATTCGAATAGTACCCGAAAAAAAATCGAATATTCGAATATGAATATTTTCGAATATTTGCAAGCCCTACTTACGATACGTCAGGTTGAAATATTCGTGATCACCCTTAAGATATAAATTCCGGCTTAGAATAATAAAGCTCGGAGGATGCCAAGAGAATGTCCCTTCACAATGGTCGGTTTCCGAGCTTTCGAATCTTGTTACCATAGGATATACGCACAAATTTACGTTTATAAGCTCCGTCTTGCCGTCCGACGGTGCGGTGTGCTCTGGCCTTTAGTTGCCAACGTTGTATTGGATGGTAGGTAGTTATTACGAAATATCTCGAAGCTGACCAGTCTGGATGGCCCACTTACAAGAACAGGAAGAGGTTGATTATGGCAACTATGCAATGACAGAATAATAATGCCCTTTGTGGCAAGTCCCTATGCCTTTATTATACTTACCTACATTTTAGCATAAGATTTGCTTTGAAAAATTCTGTATAATTTCAAGGTTTTGAAATTAAAATGCATTTGAAATAATAAATACTTAGAACATTTTATTAAGAACCTCTACATACCTATAGTATTTTTAAGAAGACATTTACTATCGAGATATAGATTCTAGTAATACTGAGACTTTCCTACTTTTTATTTTGTTAAGTAAGTACAAAAATAATTCAATTAATTAATTTAAAAAGGTTTAAGAGTAGGCAGATTTAGTACAGTCGAGAGAAATATTCAAATTTCATAATAATTTAATACGTTTTTTTTTTTAATGGATGTACCTACATAAAAAAGGTATTGATAACTTCTTCGACTCAATAGAAGACATGACTGAATTAATTTTAATTAATAAATACTAAAGGTAGTCATAATACTAAACAATTAAATTATACACCTACAATTAAAATGTTATATTTAAGCACAAAAAACTTACTATAGGTACTTACTTAAAAGTAAGTAGATATACCTGTTTCAATAAACAGTTCTACGAAGACTTTTTTTATTGTAATTGTTAGCGCACACTTCAGGGATAATCTAAGATTTTTATAAAGTATCCGAAAACTTTCGACTCAGACGGGATTTAAGTCGAAACTTTTGAGATGTTATAAAAATCTTAGTAATACTGTGGTAATATGAAGTTATGGTATCAACACAGGTATACAGAATCAGATAGGTATAAAGGTATTACAAAATATTGTAGAAAATAGCCAGTCATTCAGAAGTTAACTCAGTAATAATATTCAATTTTTGATTATGATCCTAAAGTAAATGGATATTTATATGATATTCAATTCGTCATTGACTGTACCCTATTGTAAATCCCTAATTTGACACATAAATATTATACCGACGTAAAATATGAATATTTAAAAAAAATCACGAGTTCAGAGTTAACCCGAAAACACTGCATCAAAAGCCAAATGATCCATCTTCGCACATTTTTGGAGCGAAGACTTATCTTCAGAATCGAGTCGGCCTCCAGGAGTGTTTCCTCGTATATCAGGCCCTCCTCATCAGCAGCCAGCGGTTGCAGTGTCCGTGGTTCTGGAAGCGGCGGTATCTCATACAGTGCCATTGGGGAATCTGCTGCATTCGACGTAGTGCTTCCAGCTGATGACAAAAGAAATATCAATAAATCGACTGGCTTACTTAGCTCAAATTACCTATTTCATATGATTTTATTTATTATATATTATCATCATCATAAAGAAGCTGAAGAAGTTCTAGCGTTCCATGAATTTATTTAAAACCATAGGGGATACTACCAATGTTAGTAAGGCTAATTGTTTTTAAACGTAGCTATTAATTTCCTATCGGTTGGTGCCATGGACGTTTAAAATCTTAATGAGCTAGTGATCAACTCTGGTGTCGGCTTTTTAATGAAATCATGGAATTCTTTGTGGTAGAGCTAGATCAGAAGTAGACTTCAGCTTGTTTGGGTTGATGAAACTCTAACGCAATTTTATTATGTTTCGTTTACCACACAATAATTCAATTTTTTTTTATATAATACGCTACATTTCGCCTGATGGTAAGCGAAAATGCAGTCTACGATGGAGCACGCTTGCCTAGAAGAAACCTGTTCACTTGGCAAAACCTATTGAATTGGTGTGTTAGCAAAAGGATTCACAAATAAATTTTAGGTTTTTCCAACCAAAATACTAAAAATACTAAGATAAAATAAGTTTACAAAGTAGGTAATTATAACTGAAGGTAAAATACTATGTAGATACTCACATAATCAATGTTTCCACCTCGGAACGGCATAGCATCGCAGACCAACACCAAACACAACAAAAGTCCAAACAAAACACACAAATGCCCGAACTTCATTATCACACTGAACAAAATGCAAACTTTTTCAAAGTTTCAAACTATGTTATGTTCACTGAAAGCCCACGAACGTATGGAAGAGTCATAAACCGAGCGCAGTGTATTCAGTTGTGCCGGGATAGAGCACCTATCCCGTCGTTTTTATAGGAATACAAACGCCCACACACTTTCTTCCCTGCGTGCAATCAGACAGGTCGCGTTGTTGGATGAGCGTAGCGATTTGCGTTTTATATGGCTTTGTTTAAATATTTTTATTTTTTTATAACTTGAAGATAGAGCAAGCTCAAGGTCCACCTGATGTTAAGTGGTAACCATTACCTATCACAAAGCATTGCATCGTAGATCACGTTTATCATATTTTTTAAATCATAATTGAATTTATTAATTTACATTTTTGTTAATTTATTATATATTTATTTAAGTTGTTAAAAAAATTAGGTAAAATGTGCAAATTCATAATAAGTATTAAAATATTTTAATATTAATATTATATTTAGCCATTAGTTTAATTGTTAAAATATGCAAATTAATAATTTCAATTTTGATACAATTAATTAATAATAATACAATTAATCAATTTTGATACAATTAATTTGAATACAATTTTGAAAAAAATTATGTGAAATTCAGCATTTTGCCACATTAGGCATTGTGCATTTCCCATTTATTTATAATTGGCGCCAAAGATGGACTTTTACAGAATTGGCGTCCTTTTAGGACCTTCTGGAATCGTAAAGATCATTCGCTATCCGTCCAAATAGAGCAGTTTTATTTTTTTTAGTTCTTGATTTTTTTACTTATTAAACTGCCCTTTTTTTAAAGAGCTTTTCTGACAAATACTGAATGGAATGAAAGAAAACGCCTGCTTGGAAGGTTTGGTGCTGATTATCACAATTTTGCTAATTGGATGATGACTCATAGACTCCACTGACGTGGCCAACCCTGTTTGGGAGGTTGGTGGTTCAATAAGGAGATAATTGCTGCTGTGTGATATCTGCCGCGCTTCTTATGACATCCTCGGAGGAATTGGAGTTCTCTAACTTCTATGCAGGAACTCTAAGACCAAGTAGTTACTTTCTAATTCTTTTAGATTAGGTACTGATATTAAGAGTGGGAAGAATAATCTGCAGATGTAATCAAATTTAGGTACCCACTATAAACTAAATCTAAAAATATAGGTACCTTCTTCTTCTTCGTATGCGTGACCAACTCTAGTCTTAAATCAGCTGTATTCGTCGACTTCTAACTTGGTCAGCCCTCGGTACAGCCAGCATTGTAGCTCTTTTATCAACCTTTTTTGGAGGTTCCTGACCACTTTGTAAATAATAACGCTTGAGACACTGCTAATGACAGTTAGTACATATTTAGAGGTACTGATTTTATTGCTGTTGAATTCACATGACAACACCGACGCAGACCGGGCTTCTAGGTATACTATCATCAATACTAAATGGAATTTGAATCGGGCTAGTTTCAAAATTTGATCAATCTAGTATCGATTTGTTTGCATCTAGATTGTATAGTAATTACTTTTGCTATGTATCCTGGAAATAAGATAATGATTGAATGTAGGTACTGTTACCATAGAATAAAGTTACCTAGATCGAAACAGGGCGCTGTTTTTCTTACTTTACTATTTAGTTCTACATTATTCAAAATTGAATATCTTTGTAAAAGATCTTGTTACTTCAAAATATTTCTGAGTCCTGACCATTGTGCTAACTAAAACTCAAGGATTTTAATCCTTCAAATCTAAGTTCAAGATATGGGTGACTCCACTTGCTATATTTCCTACGCAAAAAATGGGTCTGTATGAAGTGTAGGTACCTCGTTTTCATGTTCTGAGGTATATACCTCAGGTAATATAAATGAAAACGACTATATAGTCGCCATATGATTTCATTTATCTATTAACCCAGAATAGCTAATAGTAGGTATGCTACTAATCTACTTGAATGACTACATGAATGACTTGTTACAGATATTATAAACATGGTAACAATGGAAGTCTTTTGTAGTCAACTTTGCAAAGACAGAGACACTATCTTGGCTGTCTTTCAGGTTCGCTTTTGTATCTATAGTAAATAGGAAAATGTGAAGACAATTCAAGCAAATTCATTCGTTGAATTCAATTAAAATGATAAATGATACACATTTACGAACGAACCATTGAAATGTTATGTTGGTTAATAAAATGCTATTTACTTAGCTGAAAAAAGCTAAAATATTTAAGTTGATTAGTTGATTTGGTAAGTTGTTTTTGAATTTTAAAAATAAATTAAATAATAAAAGCATAAATACATAGAGACATGGCATAAATTCCCCAAAGCAAAATGGACAAACTGAAACCATAATATCTGGTTGAGAACATCGGCATTATACGAGAAACTTCCGCTAAACTTATGTCGGTTGATGATTTAAGTTAAAGGTAGGTACATGTTCTTACCTGTAAGGGCTAAGGGTTGTTTGTTTCCACTCTCTGACCTTACAGGAGATGCTATGTAGGTAGGTAGTTGTTTCACTTACACGGCACCAACGTTTCACTCATAGCTCACAGTTTAGCCAGTTAATTAATATTGAGCACGTAAAACACCAGATTCACAAGTTAAGTTAGTTTATTATACGACCTCTGTGGCGCAGTGGGCGAAGGCCCGCCTGAGACGCAGAATGTTGCGGGTTCGATTCCCGCCGCGGGACAAATGTTTGTAAGTTCTGCAAATATTTATTTCGGGTCTGAGTGTTTTCTACGTATGATATGTATGTATTTACAAAAAAAAATATGTGTGTCGTTAACAGTCATGTGGTTCCCATAATACAAGCTCTGCTTAGTTTGGGGCTACATGATGTTGTGTGATATTGTCCAGCATTATTTATTTATTATTTATTAATTTACTGTGCTAATTACCAATTAGTACATAATCTTTTTCCCGCTGCTGGAACTTTAGTCCAATTGTTCAATTCGGGTTTGAAATATCAAAATATAATGTTACCGTGTCTGGACTCTCTGGACTAAAAATAAATAAAATATCAAAAACGTCTTCCAGCCGAGACATCCCAAGAATTTCAACTTTTTTATGATAGGTGACGATGGAACTATAGCACATGGCCCACCTGATGTTAAAATGTTGACTGCTCCGACGACGCCATTTACGAAAACGACCACTGCGACGTGCAGCAGGTGCACCGTTATGTTTTCAGCCATCAAAGCGTTTACCAATAACTACTTATATCAAAGTAGGCAGGTACTGTTTGGTACTTGCCCTACGATGCAACACTCTCGGCATGAATGTGTTACGACTTACGATAGTAACAGTATACAGGATGTGGCGCAATGAGTAGTCAAGCCGTCACCTGTGGGTCACCAATATTAAGATAACCCCTAAAAAACAATAGCTTAAATTTGATAGTTCCTCTATCGAAGAGAACTTTGCAAAAAACAGACTTAGAAAGCACCGTGATTTGTGATCATGCCATCGAAAAGATAATAATAATGCCAAGGGTATAATTTTTATGGAATTTTGAAAATGGTCAATAACTTGAAAACCATGATACTTTTATTACCCAATTTTTGATTATCTGATCAGTCATGACAACACAGGTGACGGCTTGACTACTCATTACGCCACAACCTGTATATCAATGGTGTTAAGCCTGTAATTTCACCTGTAATGTAGCTGAAAAAGAATTGAGCCGGAGGCGTAGTTAGCAGGGCATCCCCGTTTAGAGGTAAAATTACTGCTTTAAGTCCCATTTGGATCGTTACTTTTAACATTTGGATGGACACTTTTTTATTTATGAACATTTATATACCTTTTCATTCATTTTATTTTATTTTATTATTTCACAGACCTCCGGAAATTTGTGCCATCCACAACGGTATTCTCATTATTTATTTATTTATTTATTTAATAGGAACGCCAACAGCTTAAATATCAATACATTGTAGAGTTACACTGATAAAGTTTTAATTCTGATATAGAAACCAATTAAAGGCGGACACAGCATTCATTAGCATTAGTATTCCGCAATGGCATCAGTAAACAATAAAATACGAACTAAAGTAGGTACGCAAGATGCAGAAGCCATTCTATTGGAAACCACATAAAACTTCAGCTTCTAACTACATCCCACTCAAACTGTTTTATATGAAACCCAATATTCGACTACACAATCTCTGTGTAATTCTTCCGCGAACTGCAATGAAGAGCATTGAGTCAGATGATAATTGGTTTAACGGCTTAATGCTGGTAATTTCCTAACACGTCATGAGACCTACAGTGTCTTTTGACACCGTTTTCTAGAATAACCCCTTTTCTGGATATCTTCCGCGTCAGTTTAGTCAGTTTATCCATTGTTCAAGTTAAATTCTTATTTTTCGCTTGAGCTAGGGGTCAACCTGCTCGTCGGAGTCACTACTACTAACTAAAGAGTAACGACACCGACCACCTACCTATCAACCTACACTTATGAAAACTTCTGTCAAGAACTGGTTTCACTAAGCAGTCGTTTAAACGCTTATTAGTTGAACAGTGAACATAGGACTGAGAGATTTGTAATTTTCTATACAAGTGTCAAACAGTTAAACTAAAGTAATTATGAATAAAAAGCAGAGTAAGCTAAGATCTATGTTTTGCCAATTTTTAGGTAAACCTATACCACTTTTTACCTAACGCTAGGAAATGTATGTATTTCCTACACTTTCGTAGATGGTTATCCAACAGCTATTAATTAGACCTTATCTATTAGATTATCTAAGTGGATGAGAGTCAGGAAGCGTAAAACTGTAGAGACAAGGTGAGTCTAAACGAGCAAACGTTTAGGAAGCCTTAGTAAATTAGTACCTACCTATAGTAGATGTTTGATGTGACCACACTGAAGTTTTTAAGATAGTTCAACCAAAAGCATATTAAATCAAACAATATCAGTTTTCCCAATGTTAGCAGCCAAAAGTCTCGAATGAGATGACCCTTAGAGTAATAGTAATCCATTTCATCAATCATTCAGTAAGAAAGTAAGTACCTATCTAACTACACCCTAATACTATTTTTTTAATACTTTAGTTTATTAGAATGAAAATTGGAGTGATTTTATAAAATATTCTATTCTATGACGTAGAAGGTTGCAGTTTCGATTCCCGCCGAGAGACATAAGTTTGTATCATCATCATCATCATCATCAGCCTATCGCAATCCACAGCTGGACATAGGCCTACCCTAATGAGCGCCATTGCGCCCTGTCCTGAGCTCGACGCATCCAGCTTCTACCAGCAGCCTTTCGTAGATCGTCACCCCACCTGGCCCAAGTTTGTATAATCTGCAAATATTCGTCTCAGGTCCAAATTTTTTTCTATGTGCGTTATGTGTTTATTTACAAGAAAATGTAAAGGAGTAGGTTGTTGCTAGTATCTATCATAAGGTTCCCATAATACAAGCTCTGCTTATTTTGGGGCTATATGATCCTGTTTTTATTTCTTTATTATTATTTATAAATAAAAGCTTGAAGAATTCGATTTGAGATCATCAAACAACTGGCATAGAGAAACTTGTTTTCTGCCCTCCAAGTGGTCACCCCAGCACAGTTCAGTCAGTTGCCTATCGATCGGTAGCAGAACAAAAGAGACGTAGCGATACCGTCTCACCGCTCGTATGTCGCATAAACATGAAAACACGACCTTATTTACCGGCCCTTACTACTAATACGTCGATCATCCTTGATATTTCAGTGATTTTTGTGCTAAAACGCTTATCCGTGATGGTGTAGAGTGCTGCTGGCGAAAATGTGACTCGAAAGACTTAATTCAGTGAGGTATCCATTCCTGAACAAAACAAGGGGCATGGTATGTTATCTAACCAATTTTTGTGTGTTTTTGCCTTTATATTTAACTTAATATCATACAGTAAGTATCTTAATGAAACATATCGAGAAAATGATGGTTAAAAAATGTAGTCAAATTTGTGTAAACGCAAAATATTGTGAGCAGCAGATCATTTTATATGATTACAGTTATTTTCTTGCCTTTCCATTAGATGAGGCATTATTTTTGTAGCGTACATACAACTTTTATAATATTTCAGTTGGTGATCCTTATCCTAATGGATAGGTCATTTATTATTACGAGAGTCAAATGTTGGGATTACGAGTAGTAGAGCTAGTAGAGCTTATCGACTTACGGGTCCATTTATCTACTGTTATTTTTAGCAACTTCGGCTTTAAATATTCAGGCCAAAATTTGGAACACGGGCGTAAACTTATTCGATCGGAAACCGTTTTCAGAAATAAAGGGAATATGGCAGGTGAACGAAGCAAAATGAGTAGCACGCTAAGTGCCTTCAGTGGTGGAGAGGCTTCTGGGGCAAGATGGACTTTGGGCGCTCTGCTGCTGGCCCCTCTCACTGCTGCCAACTCCAGCTACTGTGCTGTACCGGCTGTGATCCTTCTAGCAGTCTTCATCACAATAGCGAGTGAGTGTTTCCTAATGATTTTATTCTTTATCCGATATACCTACGTTTCTTCTCTTCTCCAACATGCATCTTGACTTTTTTAAAACCTTTGAAGTCGTCATAATTTTAATAATAATAACACGGAATGATCATTGGTCCTCTTTTTTCATTAAAATCATTAAGTGACATGATTTCAATGAATTTAATTGCATGCGAGGCAAAACGGCGCGTCGTGCGTGTATCAAATGTTATTGAGCAAATATATGATTATAAAAAGCAGCGCTTCCGTGCTTCGGAAGCCACCAGATAAGATAAGCTATGTAAGATAAGCTATTTAGGAGGCCTTCGGGCGGCCTAAAAACTCCGACACCAGAGTTGGCTAACTCATACGAAGAAGAAGAAGAACATGATGAGTTTTTTATAAAATAAAATTAAGTTCTGCAAAATAATCCTGGACGTTATCACACAGCATCATGTAGCCCCAAACGAAGCAGAGCTTGTATTATGGGAACCACATGATTGATATACTATATAGATACATTTTTTTTTGTAAATACATACATATCATACATAGAAAACACCCAGACCCGAGACAAATATCTGCAGTACCTGCAAACATTTGTCCCGCAGCGGGAATCGAACCCGCAACCTTCTGCGTCTCAGGCGGGCCTTCGCCCACTGGTCCACAGAGGTCGTCAAAATGTAGTACAACAAAAAATAATTTGGTTGTAATCGTCAGTAATTTTAACTTCATGCCTTATTTGATCACTTACAGCCTTCACCTGTAAAGATCTCAAAAAGCTCTCCGAAATACTACCACCTCCCAAAACATCCAGAGGGAGAAGGGAACGAAACCTACGCTCGTTCGCTGACTTCATGTCCATGTGGGTGACGTTCTTGTCACATCTGGTGGCTGTTGCGATCTGTGCTAGGATAATGAGCGCCACAGCCGATCACGTGACTGGAGGAAAAACTAGGAGATGGCTCTTCGGTTACGAGACGCGAGCTTTAGGAGAGCCATGGCCGGACGTGCTTGGAGTTACGGTTGTGATGGTGGTCTGTGCTATGTTCATGTGCGGATTGGAGGTAAGATTTTAAAACAAATCATGTGTTAAAATTGGATCGATGACACATTAAATTACACAACTACGTATCTATCTGTTAGTCCACATACCTTCTTTATTGGAAAGTTCTCAGTCTCCAGATGAAAATGGTTTCTGAAGTGAGCTCACATGAAGTAATTCAGTTATGACAGGGATAATCTTTTGTTGCGAATCACAGGTAGCTATGACGAATCAACGAAAAATGAACTGATAAATAGTCTGAGAATGCGTCCAATTAAAATGATTAGGCAAATTCAAGTTCAGACTAAACAAATCTTAATCATGCTCGCTTTTTCTTGATTATGTAATGCTACAATTTATCTACTGTTTCTATAGTTTACCTGTATTGTTTTATTTACAGGAAAGTATGATGTTCACGTTTATGCTTCTAATCCTTTTGTACATATTCAGCCAATTCTTCACTATTTTTGGCCTTATTAATTTGGATATCACAAATATCAAGATGCCAATTCCAATCACAATTTATGAGGTACGTAATTTACTATTAAAGAGTAAAACATTGGTTACATTGGAGGAAAAAATTTTCAGTGTATTAAATTTTTTGCAGCTTTTTGCAGCAGGTGCGCCAATTTCCTATGCCTTCAGTGTCGTGATCCCACCAAAGGAAAGTGGGTCGATGAGAAAGAATTTACTTTTAATGGTTGGACTACCCACTGTTGTCCTTTGTGGACTGTGTTTTTTGTACACAAATATGTTGAAAGGGTAATTATCAAAACAAAAATTAAAAACATCCTTTAAAAAGTGACGAAGCGATATTTCTAGCACATTATCTAAACCGAGATTATGAGTATTTATTAAAATTTACGTCTAAAGAGCTGTGTCAAGTTTTAGAAACATAAAAAATCAAAATCGGGAATGTAAACAAAACTATACTCTACACATTACTCTATGCCATCTTGCAGGAGTAGCATCAACGCAGCACTACCAGTTACCACGTTGTTAGAAGCAAGAGCAGCTGGCTGGATTTGTCCACTTCTTGCTGCAGTGACAGTAGCCGGAGTCTGTCTCGCTCTAACAGAACTATGTCCGTTACTCTTCACTGTACTGGTGGGATTAGCATCTCCAGAATGGAAGGTGTTGACAAGATCAATGACGTATGAGAGTACGACTACAGGGAGTCCGGTATTAGCTGTGTTCACGGCTGGTAAGCTATATATATACCTCTTAACTTAAGTTATCTTAGTATGATAATAGGTACTTAAATCATCTATTAAAATTGCTCTTTTGTTTCAGGAAGCTTAGCAGCCATCTTAGCATTCGCTTGCCCTCTGTCTCACATGATAACCCTTATGAATGCAAGTCACTTACTCGGAATCTCGATACAAGCATTCCATTTCATTATCATGCGGTGTGTGCCAACAACGGAACAGATAGAGGCTGGCGGTAAGTTATTGTCCAAATCCTTTGATGAATTTGTATATTTTTCATATTTCCACAAAACGGCACGACAGCATACTTCAACAATGCTTGCTTACTTCAAATAAGCTTGTTGCGCCCACGCGGACACCGCAGGCTCCATAGCTTGCCTGCGCTTCCAAGTCTCCAACACGCCTTTGCTTGCGATTAGCAAATATTGGTGCAGTAAGATATATTTTGAGTTACATGTTGATCGTGGTACATGAGCAGCATTACCTTTTGGTCTTTATTAAGAAGCAAGTTCCTTGTCAAGAATTTCGATGTACCTACAAACCAATGTTACTTTCGGCAAATATATAATCAATAAGTAGGTACCTACTAGAATCTAGTAGGTACCTACTTATTTATCTAGTAACTAGATAAATATGCCAAAAGTAATAAGCTTGTTGCGCCCACGCGGACACCGCAGGCTCCATAGCTTGCCTGCGCTTCGAAGTCTCCAACACGCCTTTGCTTGCGATTAGCAAATCTTGGTGCAGTAAGATATACTTTGAGTCATATGTTGATCGGGGTACATGAGCAGCATTATCTTTTGGTCTTTATTAAGAAGCAAGTTCTTTGTCAAGAATTTCGATGTACCTACAAATCAATATTACTTTCGGCAAATATATAATCAATAAGTAGGTACCTACTAGATAAATATGTCGAACATTTTCACACATCAACCATATAGTCCCAAAATAAGTAAACATTTTCTTACAGATGTAGAATACAAGCGGTTAGGCAAAGAAGCTAATGCACGCGCATCTAAATCTGCGAGTAGCAAAGCGAAACGAGGATTATGGTTCATACCTTCGTCTATTCGTCACACTAAAACCTTGGAGAGTATCAAATCTAAAGTCACCATAAACAAAGGTAAGTCAGCTGTTTTAAACTAATCAGACTTTATATTGTCTAAATCGATTGATTCCATCAATTTAATTGCAGAGTGAAAAATAATTAGGACTATCTCACAGTCCTAATTATTTTCTTACACGTCATTCTGAGTACCTAGTTAAAAGTAAAACTGAAAATCTTCCAGAAACAGAAGAGCGAGAATGTCTACTCTTGGACGAGTATGCAGGCTGTACAACAGAAGACATCGATCCGAGTTGCAGTAGTGGACCCATAGAGATGACGACCGCAGAAGTCGGAGAGGTGGTCTCTGATATAGAAGCCAGCGACGGAGAACTTTCTTCTGGGGACGACTCTACGGATATTGATGCGGTGGTGAAGGAGTATAAAGACAGAATACAAGTAAGCTATAGATAAGAACAGGGCAACTATTATATAACAGTAGTGTATTTCGACTAGTTTTTAAAGCAGATGTAAAAAAAATTTCAGGTGGTGACTTCGATTCCCGAAGCCAGCACACCTTCTCCACCATGCGTGCGAGGCGCACGTTGGGCGGCAGTAGGTGCTGTTGTTCAAGTTGTAGCTGATGCGTTCATAGCGACTGCATTTTGCAAAGAAACTATCAGAGTGCCTATGTTCGCTACAGGGATACCTCGTAAGCATCACATACCCACATCGTCAAATAGATGGCTCGTTTAATAGATCTTATTGATTGGCTCTTAAACTTAGGGCACCACTTTAGTTAGTCTTCGCCTAGTTCTGGAGTACAGATATATTTTAACTGAGAACCGGGCGCAATGGCGCTCACTAAGGAAGGCCTATGTCCAGCAGTAGCTTCAGGCTCAAGATGAGTATGACGATGATAACGATTACTTAGATAGTAGCCTAGTAAAGGCGAAAAGTATGGCAAATAAACAATTATTGAAATCGTTATTGGTTTACTAACTCATTATGTTTCAGTTTGGCTATGCGGAGTGTTTATCAGCGTATGGCAGCCGTCACATAGCATGGCTATGAGGAAGACGCAGGGCATTGAAGGTCCGCTTACAATGCTAACCGCCCTCCTGTTCCTTACGCCACTGTTACTGGACTCTTGGCCTGCTATCACTCTGTTTGCTGGAGCAGGTATGTTTCAATATTCTACAAAATTGTTGAGTTTAATTATCCGAAAACATGTAGTATCAATGAGGCTCTGATAAAACAGCTTTTGAATTTCTCAATTTCCATTATCAGCGCGATTCGCTATCGGGTAAGGTACCTATCACGATCTTCTTTATTTCTGTGTAAATGGGGTTGTTATTATTATAGTGCACTATCCTTTTAAATTAAAATGTTTTAGGAGTGGTAATCTACGCTAGATGTGAACGTTGGTGCGGCGATTTGGCTGTGCAGCAGGCTCGAAGCGCTTTGGAGAAACGCAAGGTGTCTGCTGCCGTTCCTTTGACTGGCGCGCGTCTGGCTCACATAGACGCCGTTTATATAACCAGGTAAAGATCACCGGATCCAAATAATGTTATCAATGTGCAATTTCCTATATGTTTAGTATTTTTCGTAGCTTACCTATGATTTTTAAACACAAATGGACTTAACCGTGTATTGTTCTTCTCCCAGAAGCAATTTATACTTCTATTATCTAATTGAAATTAAGTTGTTTTAGTAAATTTATGTGCCTTATTGAATGTTTAACTTAAATGACAACTCAATACTTTTGTCTTTAGCTGTAAGTTTATGAGTTTATCATCATCATCATCAGCCTATAGCAGTCCACTGCTGGACATAGGCCTCACCTAATGAGCGTCATTGCGCCCTGTCCTGAGCCCGACGCATCCAGCTTCTGCTAGCAGTCTTTCGCAGATCGTCACTCCACCTCACCGGAGGGTCCTACACTACGGTTGCTGAGCCGCGGTCTCCACTCAAGAACTCGGTTATCGGTTCTTCGGCAGATATGGCCAGCCCACTGCCACTTCAGCTTGCTAATTCTCTGAGCTACGTCGACAGATTTAATTCTATGTCGGATATACTCGTTACGGATTTTATCCTTCAGAAAAACTCCGAGCATAGCTCGTTCCATAGCTCGCTGAGCGACTTTGAATTGGTGGACTAGCCGTACTGTGAGTGTCCACGTTTCGGCTCCGTATGTCATGACGGGTAGGACGCACTGATTGAAAACTTTCGTTTTCAAACATTGCGGTATGGGTGACGAGAAAACTCGACGTAGTTTTCCAAATGCTGCCCAAACCAGCTGAATCCTCTTCTTGGCCTCCTTCTCGAGGCAATAGTTATAATATGATATGATATAATAAATGAGTTTATGCAATAAATAAATAAGTAAATAATTCAAATGATTCCTTGTGGAATCCTGGTGGACCATTCGTTCGTGACTATGTTCTTTTAAAAATCGTTCTTGGTTGATAAATAAATACGTTATTTTACAGATGACAGGAGGATGACTCGGACTCGAGTCTTGACAATCTATTGGATGAAGAACAGGACCCTGACGACGAATGACAGTCGGAGGCCATCGTTATCATTGCCCATGATCATCATCCAACACCCTCGGAGTGATGAGCAAGAGTTATAGCGCGCAAGTGCAGTTTTATTTCGTACATTGGCAAATAATACAAATCAATCTATTAATCTATAAGTGATCCGTCAATAATAAGGTGTGGGAAATAAACATGTTGATTAGGTAACGGTTCTGAAATTGGAATTCATATTCATTTGTGAGAACTTGCGGCATCTGTTTATCACCCTAATATGCTTATTATTTTAGCAGGGGGACTTTTAGAACCTTAAATAGACCAGCGCATACTCTTTCAAAAACATCAATATGTTTGAGTAATTATAACTCTGGTCTTTGTGCGGTGATATTGCAGCTTCGTCCTATTCAGGCACTAAAGTATGCCCTCTATAGAAAAGCTCATTACTCTGGGGTATTTTACAAAAGACTTTCAAAAGTGAGATTAACATTATTTATTGGCTTTTAGAGATATTAGGAGTAGGCAATTGTTTGATAAGATGCTGTGACTAAAACTGGATGGGAAATTGGTGTTAGAGACATTATTAATGAGTTATGATATGTTTTCAGTATTGTGAATTAACGTTTAAAAGATCTGCCTTTGATAAAGACTATAGAGATTATGCTGCGTTCACTTTGAAGAGAGAATGATATTAATTTATTTGGAATTTTTACTGCTGTCTTATGAATTGAAAAAAAATATAAAATTTAGGCATTCACGAATATTTATCGATCAATCTGACGTACCGTAAGGAAAAATTTTGAATCTAAGCTTTCTCTTTAGATTTTTTTTTACGATACGAATAATGTTTCGCTAAATAAGTCGTGATCGAGCCTCTGTACATTAGCTCAAATTCTACGATGACTAACTGGGAGAAGTGAAAATCAGCAATACAGGGACAAACACGCGCAACGCAACCGACGACGCAACGAAACGTCTTTCAAACATTGGAAAGGTGTTTTCTGTGTGTGACACCTTCCAGAGGCTTAGATCTTATATGTTGCATCTAGCGTGCGGATGTGATAGAGATCAAGATCACCGTCATACAGTCAAAATCACTACAGAATACGATGTGTGGGAAAGGAACAAGGTACAGAAGGTTATTATTTAAGTTCGATACGAATGGGAAAACAGTCGTACCTGATAAGTTGAGTAGAAGTTGTTTGGAACATGTCTGTCTCTGCCTTTACATTATCAAATTACTAGCATAAAATAAACTATTTGAACTGTATGCCAATTAATATGCTAATATTTAATGTGATAAGTGAAACGTTTTAAATCTGCTATGTAGCTGATTGCTTTATCGCGGTTTGCGGACGGTTTACTAAAATATTGTTTAAATATGACAAGAGTTTGCGCTATACTGTAGAGTATATGGGTACTCATGAGTTAAATTAAAAATTATATTTCCATGGCGTAACAGTATAATTATCACAGTATCCCGACCGTACTTAGATATTCTACAATTTGCGCCGGTCTGCGGGAATCGGAACGCGATTACTTGTGCTTTTGTTTATATATGTATAAAATAATATTTTTTACACAATTTTTCGTTATAATATATTTAGGTACCTACTTTATGTTAATTACACACAATAACCATTTTTAAATTGTTACTAGAATCAAGTAGGTAATCTTGTTCAATGTTTAAACAATATTTCGCAAAGTGACGAGAATAGAGTGTAAATATAAATATCATCAAATGAAGGTTTATGTGTTATAAATATAATGAATTAAAGTTTTCCGTCCATTCTCATAGAACCACGCTTTGCCTTACGCTGAAAAATTACGCTTAATTAGTAAAATAACGTAGTTCACTATAAAGTTATGTCAACTAAACTGTCTAGATAGGATACAAGTTGGCCCAGAATAAAAATATCAACAGCACTGGTTATGCACAAGTCGTTGCTGAGCAGTGCCGGGCCGGGATTCTAGAGATTATTGTCATATCAGACATACTCGCAAGAACGAATATTTAGCGCTCATTATTACCAAACTTTTTGTGTTTAATTGTTCTTTTGTTCCTACCCAACCAAGTCAGTACCTACTTATTTTGTGTGCACTGTGGGTCGAATAAATGGATTATTCTGGATCTTTCTTACTAGGTCATTATAAGATATTCTACAAGACAAAATATTTAGTACAAATTCCGCTATCTTTCTCTGACAAGCTCCACAAAATGCATACGCGTGCACCGCCCTCCCGCCCGCAGATTCACATGCAAACATGCAATCATTAATAAATGCAACCGTCTACTTACTCTTCCACCAAATAAAAACAACACGTTAACCTGTAATTAGCTTGGAGAAACGACACACACATAAATACACAAGAAAAAACTCAACAGAAATTCGACAATGTTTCGCCTTCTCCATAAGGCATCTTCAGGAATGATTGACTCGCTGTCCACCAACGTCGACGTCGCTAAAAAACAACAACGACGCAGAACTCCGTAGACGTGTTGCTCCGCCCTGCTCTGCGCCCGCTCTGCTTAGCGCTCGGCGGAGCAACTTGCTTGTTCTTTCTCTGATTTGCATGTGAATCTGCGGGCGGGAGGGCGGTGCACGCGTATGCATTTTGTGGAACTTGTCAGAGAACGTTAGCGGAATTTTTACTAAATATTTTGCCTTGTAGAATATCTTATAATGGATTTCCGCAAAGTCACGCCTGAGTCAATTAATTAGGTCATTATTTGCATAGTTTGACGGTTCTTGCGAAATATGTCTAGTATGACATTAATCTCTATTCCTGAGAACTAGGGCCCTGATTGCTTTGCAGCAAAGTTCCGTGCGAATCACATCATCCACATGGGCTGCAAAAATGCACAACATCTGCGCAGACTTTCAACATCACGTTCAACGCTCTCGAGTCTCATTCGCAACGTTTAACCGCTCGGTTAGCCCAAATCCGTCATCAGCCGACGTACTTGAGAATCGGACATGTCGTAAACTACAACCAACTTCTTGCGATTCTCGAGTCATCGGCCAACGACGCCCGATCATACATCGGCCGATCACGGATTTGGTATAACCGAAGCGCACCTAAATCCGAACAAATACGCTGATGATTTTTTATCTTGTCTTGTGTGTTTTCCACTTTTGCTATTTTGACCTTTGCTATTCTTGACATTCCTTCATTTTAATACTTATATCCATCGACCCTCATTAGCAATATCTTCAGGCCTACCAAACAAACTGTTCAAAACTAAACGCTTATGTCTTCTGACTCGAGGTTTTGCAATAAAAAAGTTGCTGAATTAAATAATTGTTTTATTTAAATA
Source organism: Horisme vitalbata (assembly GCA_951804965.1). NCBI lineage: Eukaryota > Metazoa > Arthropoda > Insecta > Lepidoptera > Geometridae > Horisme > Horisme vitalbata. The sequence goes on along the minus strand of OX638091.1, from coordinate 25,617,099 downwards.
TCACATACCTTATTTACTTTTCTAACAAATGCATTCTGTAGATATCTTCAGCTTCTTTGTCGTCAAAGCTTGGATTGAATTTAACTTCTATGACTTCTTTGAAGCCCTCACTTGGTGTCGGCTCGGTGAATTTATTTCTGAAACATAGAGAACAAATAATATCATTAACTATTTTTATTTATTTCATTTTATAATGTCAAGCTCGAGCAAATCGCCCATCTGCGAAGGCTCTCAGAGTGCTGGTCACAGAATTTTAGTTCAGTTTTCTACAGCAAGCTTATCATGAGCAAAGGATGGAAACCTTCCGACTGAAATAGCTTCTTTCTATCTCTTCTAAAACTTATTATAAAATTGTAAAATACCAAATATTCGTTCGAGAAACTACTTGATCATTTGGACGAGGCTTTCACACACACTCCTAGCTTATTTTCAGACTTAAATAAGAGACATAACTGAAATTTGACATATTAGAAGGGTGTTATAAGAATTATACATAATAAGTAAGCCACGCCACAACAAAAACCTTACTTGTAAGTATGAAACACGATATCGTTCACGGGTACATGATGGATCTTCATGAGCTCCCTAAACTTGTTGTTATGCTGCGCGTGCGCTTTGCTAGTCGCCATCTTGGCGCATCGGCAAATCACGTTCATTTCCTTAGCGAGAGACGTCCAGCGCCCTCGAGATTCCACGTCAGGGTTTGTACTGTCTACGATGACGCTTTTTCCTTGCTGAAAAGAAACTTATCAATCAATTTAATTACTAGTTTCGTCTATACAAAGTATACAGTATTTACATTTATAATCAATTCAACTATTAAGTAATAGTGAGGCAGTCAAATTAAACCGTTATATTTGTAAGAGAATGTTCCAGCTCCGTTTATAAACAAAGTATTCATGTATTTATTATAACTAATTCGATTATGTAATAATAGTGGGGCATTCAAAATAAATCGTTTTATTTGTATGTAAGATAATGATGTTTGAAAAAAAAACAATCATAGTGTTGTAGGAATCAATAACTATTAGTATTTACACTATGAATCCTCACCACAACATCCAACAAATATCTGCAGGACATCAAAACAATTGTCCCGCATCGTGAATTGAACAGGCACTTCTGTCGCAGCCAGGCATTCAATAGTTGCGCCAGAGTGGTCGAACAAAAAGTAAAAGAAAAACTCAAATAGAGAAAGTTTTCAGAATCTTCCAATTCTAAGGTCTCTAGAGATTAACTCACGCTTAGCAGTTTTTTTGCTTCGGCCGCACATTTCTGCCAGGAGCCAAGCACATCGCGACACACCGCCACATACTGATTCCCTGATTTCTTCGCTATCTGCTTCGCAAGAAAAGATTTACCGCTACCGGGGAAACCCACTAAGACCAAGATCTGAAACAAGCAAAATAGTTTAAGCGGAATTGGTGATGTAACTAGAAATTTACGGTCATCGGATTTTTTCCTTTGTGCTATAGGACATCGGTTCTTGCCAAATTTCATGTTTCTAGGTCAACCCTATAGGTATTGATTCAGATTCAGTTGCGAGTGTAAACGGGCGTATTTTTTGATTGTGTTGACTTAAAAGCTCGAAATTTTTTACAGCTCCAAGAGTATTTGATTTTTAACTTTATACCACCACGCGTTCCAGAGAAAAGGGTCTTGACAGACATTCAAAAAGATAGACAAACAACAAGATTTCCTAAAAGAGTTTATTTTTTCCTTTAGACTTTAAAGGTACCTAACCCTAACATACAAATGCAGAAATGAATAATGCAGAAGAGCTCGCTCTCCCAGGCAGAGTTAGAAAACCTACTTGATACATTGGTTTCTCGGTATCAAGCGGAGAGTTTTTTTATAGAAACTTAACAATCTTACCTCTTTATCTTTTCCAATCAACTTCTCATTGAATGGCTCTGATTTGACTTCTTTAGGTAAAAATTCTGGTTTATTTATCGGCACATTAGCTATGGAATGTCCTAGGAAGAATTGTTCAGGAGTGTAGAAGGTCAGATTTAGGTTCTCGGCCATCAACTTATCAGCCATTGAGTGGTCCTTCTTCTTGCCTGGAGCCCAATTAGCGGCCCTGCCGACAGCATCTCCGCAGTAGAAGCTTTGGCCCACGTCTATTGGGATTGAATCATTTTTCTGAAAATACAACAATGAGATAAGTTATGTAGTGTTTTAGCCTCTTTTATATTTTAGCGGTTTGTGGGTTTATTATTGTTACGATTGAATGAATTGATTGTATTTTAGGAAAGCTGAGCTCATTACCATGTGAGATATTATCTATAAATAAATAAATAAATATTGCTGGACGTTATCACACAGCATCACGTAGCCCCAAACTAAGCAGAGCTTGTATTATGGGAACCATATGATTGATATACTTATATATATATTTTTTATAAATAAATACTTAAGATAAATAGAAAACACCCAGACCGGAGACAAATATCTGCAGAACATGCAAACATTTGTCCCGTAGCGGGAATCGAACCCGCAACCATCTGCGCCACAGAGGTCGTCATATAGCCTGAAGAAAGAGTGTGTGTTAGTCAGAGACGGAACAATGTGTTTGTGTTGGTATGATTGTTGAGATTACCCACTTGAGTGGGAGTTGACTCCGTAACGGCTGAACGGTTTTTTATGATATCAGAAGATGTAGCACATGGCCCACCTGATGTTGAGTGGTAACCATTACTTATAACGATGTATTGCGTAGTTCACGCCTCACGTTAGGAACGTACCCTGCGATGCAACGCCCTGCGTTCACTTGAGGTATTAAGGAGTTAAGCCTTTAAACTTGCTTTAGTTTGTGACCTGGATTAACACAAGCTGGTTTTTATGCCGGTACATGCGAGCGGAGGCTAGTTAGTACTAAAGTAATCATTATCATTCATTTCATTTTTTTCATTTCATTTATTTATTTATAAAATACATTTTTACACGTCAAACAAAGTAATTTTAAATAAAATATATAAAGTTACACTTTTAATAGTACCTATAAATAGGAAAAGTATTGACAAAATTAGGAAGTGGGATCAATGTCGTCATTAAAGGAGAATGCCGTCTGATGTATGGCGCTCGGTACCAAGACTAAAGTGCGTGCGTCAAAAAAACATCCAATAAGTTTTTAGTCGATTCAACTGTCAAAATAATTAAAAATGAGGGTTATTGCCGTAGTAACACTTTACATCAATGTTTATTGCCATAGCAACGTATATATCATTGCTTGTTGTAGTCTAATGGCGACGTGCAACGGAAACCAAATCAACAAAATATTTTTTTACATGATTATTAATCGAGTAGGTGTGTAGAACTAAAGAAAATATTAATGTCATTTATAAAATATAATAGATTTTGTGGGATACGTTCGGTTTTGACGCAATTGGTACGGGTTCTCGGCATTATCCTTTGTCGATATAAAATTCTTCTATCGAGTAGTATGCTCGGTCTAATAGAAGCATTTTGTTTTTTTTTTAACAAATGTTCCAATACTATTGGCATCTACAACAAAGTTGGGTAATTTATTGTAGATTTTGACACCTATATAGTCTATATGTTTTTGTGACTTACACAGTCGTTTGAATGGCAGCCTAAGTTGGCAGCGACCTCTCGTGAGGCGGCTGTGAGTGTGCAAATCAGCAAGCTTAGGAAACTGTGCAAGGTTCTTCCTTATGTATTTAGCTACTTGTAGAATAAGCTCACAGGGTAGGGTTAGTATTTTTATTTTTCTGAACAGCTACCTATCGGGGTGGTCCCACTCAACACCACATAATTCTCTCACAACGCGTTTTTGGAGCTTAAATGGTCGCTCCCTCTCAGCTGCCAGTCCCCATACGTATACTCCATAGCTCAATAGTGAGTGAAAGTATCCATGGTAGGCCTTTTTGATATTTTCTAAGTTCAGACTCCCCCCTATTCAAGCAGTCCACTGCTTACCATAGAACTCTCCTAATGAGCGCCGTTGCACGCTATTTTCAGCTTAACGCACCCAGCTTTTAGGGTTTCACAAATCGTCACTTCACCTAGCGGGAGACTCTTACATTACGTTCGATTTAAAGTAATGGAATTTCGGTACGGATGTTTGTTTCAATTCTCATATTTATTGTGGCATTCAATATTGTTGACAAACAATGTAAATATTGCAATGAGTTCAAATTAATGTTAATCACCAGTGTACAATGTGACCAAGTCTGGTTCAATATTATTTCATACCATACCAATTTTCATCTCACTTCCACTTCAGGGAATAGAGATAATGTCACATTAGTTATATGTAGTGGGAACTGTCAAATTTCCATATGTTTTGACAGTTCTCGCGAAATATGTATAATGTGACGTAAATCTCTATGTCTGATAATTAGGACCCAGGGGTCAATCAATCCCTGAGAAAAATCTGTGTTTGATCACCTGTAATTTAAATTTTTGAATACCAGGAACATTAACTGAGTAAGTGAATTCGTAATTATTATCTTGTAGTTAACACATAACTCCTGTTAGGAGGCAACTGATGTTTGTTAGGTAAAGTTTCTAAAAATTGACGTATGTAGATACCTACAAAGCTCACAACGTAGGTATCTTTCTGTCTGAAGTTAGCTGCAAGTAGCCATGTAGTAGTTACTACACAGTTAGAGAAGACAACAGAATGAAGCCTTAAAATTCACTATGCTCTGATCGTCAACTCATACGGCTGATCTCTACTTTCTTATGTCGATACATATATCATTTGCACTACTTACATACTTTACCTCAATACGATTGCTGCGACTTCGTACCAGGGCATGTCTATGAAACTGCATAGCATTATCATCGAGCGCCCTGGTACAATTTTCTTTTTGAACTCATTTCAAGCCACATTGAAAGAAGTATGCATCCCTTTCTAACTGATGATATTGGACATAAGAAAGTAGAGATCTGCCGTATGAGTTGATATTCAGAGCATGAATTAATTTTAAGGGTTCTTCTATGCTTTAGTCACAGTCCTTTGAGTAACTATTTTTGTGTCGGATTCAGCATTGGTCGAACCGTTTGCTGAGCCTAACTTCTGAGGGACTCAGAGAAGTACTCTACTTAAGGTACCTGAGGTAATTAAAGCCCGCGGCATAATAAAGCCCACTTTCAAAATTCGCGCGGTTAATGACTAAAACCAGCTTCCATCTACACGCACACATGCTCCATGAGCATAAACCCCCATCGCGTAAAGAAACCGCGGGCTGGCGCCACCATCTTGTCAATGGCAAGCTCAAAGTTGTGAAAGTGAGACGTGCAACGTGATTTTAGAAGATTTGAATGCTAAAAACTGTAAGTTTCTTTGTCTTTTTATTACTTTGGTACAATATTACTTATTCAGATCGTATGTTAGGTCAAGTTCAGTGTGATTTCAATGCTTGTTAACGTAAATATCTGTTTGTTTCGACATGTTGGGGTTTCTTGCTGAACTTACCTCTAGGATAATAAGGCCCAGCAAAACAAGCGCTGGGCCTTATTTTACTTAAGGAAAATGAAGTCAAGTAGCCTAATATTTTTGTGTTTGTTTTTGCAGATATAGCCAATATGCCGCCCAAAAGATATTTGTGGATGGAAGCAAATCTTCAATCTGCTATTGTAAGCAGTTTAACAGGGACAACTCACACAGCGTACTGCAGCTGTTCGGTATAATATCCCAAGGCGAACGTTAAAGAAACCATTTAAAAAGTGGAATTACCTTTAAAATCTAGGACGTTGTTCAATAATGTCACTTGAGCTACAAAATGATCTCATTTACAAAAGGTAGTATTTTAGAATAGTAAGTTTTACTAATATAGGAATGCCTCTGACACCTAGACTCATTCGCAGACAAGCGTTAATATTCAGTGAAACATACAAATGGAAGTACAATTTCAGTAAGGAATCCGGACTAGGAAAAGGACTGTTTAAATACATAGTTTATTTTCAAGAATAATTTTTGATAGTGTTTCAAGGATTTTTTAAAAGCTCATAGTAATATAAATGCTGCCAAAATATCAAATAGGCCATTATAACCTATATATATATCTTTTAGGCCCTATAGTATAATAAGGCCCAATGGCTGGTTTTTTGATTAAAATGTTTACTGATTATAAATTTTGTATTTTATTGGTATTCCCATAACTACATAATCATATTTCTTTGACCACTTCGCAAATAAAACTGAGTTTTGTAGTGGGCCATATTTTACTGCTATGGTAAAATAAGGCCCAAAGGAAGGTTTTTTTTGAATGGCCATAACTTTAACTTTTTATTATAAAGCATTTTATTTTTTTATTTACATACTAGCATATTGAACCAAAGTTTAGGATTAACCCAGTTTTTATCTCATTAATCCTGTTACACACGATTTTTATCACTTTCAAGTTAGGTGGGCCTTAAATGCCGCGGCTACCTTACATATCAGTAGTTTTTTTTTTTTAAATTAAACTACACATAAGGTAAAACAAATTATTTTTATAATCATTTTTGGAGCATAACTTGTAATGCTTTTAACGCTAACTTATTGCAGGGCAGGCAAAAATATTCACGATTTGTTCCAATGTTTTGATAGCAAGAGAGCATGAGGGATGGCATAATTATTCACCATCAGAACCCATCATAAATAATCATCTTTTACGTGACCTTACAATTCGTTTTATAAATAGTCTGATAGATTTTTAGGGTAAAGTGTAAAATTGTGAAATATTCAAAAAAATGAATTATTAATTCACAATTATTAGGTAGGTAGGTCATCATTATTTATAAGCTTTAGCAATTTAGCTACATTTACAGAAATGAGCATTGAAAAAATGTTTTTTACCAATGCTGTTAGAGGTTGCCTAGCAACGATTTGTTATTAAACAAATAACCCGAAATTGGCTAGAGTTTAAATGACCCGGTAAACTTCGTACTAAAATTTGTAGTGGCAATTCCCGTACCTACTAAATGACATAATTAGCTTCGGGTTTTTTTCTACAGAGAGGACTATAGCGGTTATTGAGAACAACACAAATAAAAAATATTCAAGTTGGTCCAGCTATTTTCGAGTTTTTGCGAGACTCATGCACAATTCGATTTTTTAATGTCCTAGCACTTAATCACTATCCTAAACTGTGAGAGAATGATTGAAGAGGAAAAGGTGTGCAAAATTTCAGCTCAAACTAGGTTTTGTAATAATAACAACTTATCATAAAAGTGTTACTTAGTTATATAAATAATAATAATAGATAAATAACTCCTTTCCTCACCTTTTCTGCCAATGTTTTCCACATGCCGGTTGAAGGTTTCCTGTAAAAACCTTTCCCTGTAGCGATGTATGCTTGAATCGGCACATCTAATTTCACATGAATGGCTTCAATTTTCTTTTTAAAATCCTCTATTTTAACCCTTCCATTGCCAATAGGTGCTTGGTTACTCATTATGACAATTTTAAATCCTTTTTCAAAATATTCTTTTAGCTTAACAGGGACTGGTGCAAAAGCAATTTGCCAATCCTTTGTGTCAACAGGGTGGACTTTACCCGATTTGGTCTTTATAAGTGTTCCATCCATGTCAAAAGCAGCTATTTTCTCACTAGACTTAACCCCTTTAGATGTGAAAATGTAGAGCTCGCCTCTGTCTATTTCTTCCCAGATATTTTTAACCGCCTCGGTAGCTGACATGTTTAGTGTATCTTTTCTATCAGTTTTTAAATGTTTTGATGTCTTAGTAGATTCTTCTTCTTCTAATTTCCTTTTGACACTTAGCCTGGGAGGTTCATACCCATCTGGTGGTGGGTCAAACTCAATAACGTGAATATGATTGTTTAGCAAGACTTCGATTCTTGAGCCATGCCCAATTTTATACACCTCATCTTTTTTTAGAGCAAATCCATCAAGACCGGAAGCATTTACTCCTAATTGTTTTAGTTCTACTTTGCATTCTTCGCAGTCTGCTTTCAAACTTACTGTAATAAAATAAAATATCATAACATAACTGTAGCTCTAAAGGTTGCGAAACTTAAATGGAGCTGGGTTGGTTATGTCTGTCGCATACGCGATGACTTATGGGCTAAGATAAAAACCCAGTGGATCCCCGAGAACGCAAGGCGGCGCCGCGTCAGACCGAGCAAAAGTCATGCCGCCATCTTTTTCTCACCACTTCTTTTCATCTTTTAATCTTTATTTTTCTAACCCTCGCTCTATCGAACCTTCGATACACCTTCGATGGAGCATGGGTACAAACAGCTCAAGATCGAAGTGACTGGAGAAATCGTGGGGAGGCCTTTGCCCAGCAGTAGAACGTACCAGGCTCATCGTATTCGTAATCATAACTGTAACAACAGCATGGTCTAGGGTGGAAGTGGTGAACCCTAAGCAAACACATTTTCAAAACCTACTTAGAAATTGGAAATACTACATTAGTATGTCACATCATGCTGAATTCCAATACATTGTGAACGGAAGTGAAGCCCTTTAATGAACATGTTTTACTTAAAAATAAAACATACATTAAAAATACTTACCTTATCCGAGGTCAAATATTAAATATATTGAGATAAAGCTATCGCTTTCGCTTACTTTTAGTCCATATTTCAAGTATCTGTGTGTATTTTACCCTCTTTGCCTCACTCACACCACCACAGGCAGCCCGCTCTCGAGGAGCGGAGCTTCGACTTGGTTCGTCATTACGCTTGTTGTTTTTGCAAGATTCACCAGGCAGTATTAAAAAATATTTGACCTCGGATAAGGTAAGTATTTTTAATGTATGTTTTATTTTTAGGTAAAACATGTTAATTAAAAAACTGTACCGTTATCCGAGGTCAAATATTAAATATAGTGAGAGATGGTTGTTATCGCCTGGTGGTGGTGGTCAACGTTAATGTGACATGAAAAATAAATAGAGACTATGACTAAGAACTTGCTAAGTAATGCATTAGTATTTCTTCTATACACCTCTGTCATATACCACAGGATAATGGATAGCAAGTAATTTAGATCCTTTATGTTTGGCCTACTAAAGGGAGGAAGTCAAGTTGGTAGGCACCTTCTTAGGTTGGTACAGTAGATAAGATCTTCAAATAAAAGAAAGAGGTAGGTACTATAATTATGATTTACTATAGAACATTATCCCTAATTTACCACCTATTCCACTAAGTTCAACTATAAGTTCAACCGTTGAACTAATTGCACCAAAAAATTCCAGTTCTTTCAACTTTGTTATTTTTTTCTAAAAATTTAACTTTCTGGACAATATTGGTGCTATTAGTTCAACTTTCTGTCACAAAGGAAGAGCCATGGTAATTAGTGGATACTTATTTTTATTTTTTAAGTAGGTACAATGTTTAAGAACGTAAACTCTCTAAAAACAGGGGTACGGATAATTCACCATTTACTAGCTGCATTTGCATGTCCAATATTATTTTGTCATTTATAACATATTCTCTCTTTCGTTTTTTCAGTAACTGTTGTCTTTCAATTTTTCCTCTTTTAAATGTTGTTAATTTCGCGTCGTCGTGTAGCACTTTCAATAATTGTATTAAGTTTACCTGCTTTCGTTTAATAGCGTTATTTAATTTCAAATGCCAACCCTCCACGTTATTGTTAGTACGGTGTCTTTCACCGAAAATACACCATGATCGTATAAAATCACTACTTTTGAGCCAAAAATTTTTAAAATATACAACAAATTCATTTAATTCCGTTATATTTTCAACATGAAGTTTTAAAAAACTTATTTTGTTTAGTATATGTTCCCAACCTTTTAAAATGTGTTGGCTGGGCAGAAGGGGTAGTACACTAGTAAGAGCTATAATTTTTTTAATGTATCCCGGTTTGGTTAGTTTTAATCTTTTTGCTTTTCTCCATACACTATTAGAGTAGTGATAGTAACAACCTTTCACGTCTATATTCGGAAAAATTGAAGCAATAGCTGCCCTTGCCGCTTCGTCATAGTCGGAAGTACACTTGTTAGGTGCAAATCCCGGCAATTGAGATTTTATTATTTGAAACAAATTCATATAAGATCGTTCGGACATGCCGGTCATTAACGCATATATAAAAGGTACAATATTAGTTTCTGTTTCGTTACTGAAAGCGTCAAAATAGATCGTATAAATTTGTTTGAAAGGAAAAGGACAAGCTTTAAAAGTCCCGTCAATAAAGATGTGCTTTATCTTCTCGACATTATGTCTATTTTCCTGGGTACAAAACATTAGTATCCTTTCTCCGTCGTAATTGAAGTCACCCAGTAGAAAAGATGAATATTTAGGTGGCACAATAACTTCCGCTGGATTGACGTAACAAAACTTGGGCATACCTTCACCTATATTTCGTGCATTATATAAACTGCTTTTTATAGAAGTAAATGTCGGTACTTTACAAACTTTGTCGTAGCCTTTGTCCATGATAGATATAACTGATTCATTATATACTTCCGGAACACTTTTATGTGAATCGGTTGTTGCAAGTTTGCTTTTACACGTAGCTATTTCTTTTTCTAATTCAACTTGGGCTGTATTGGATTTACAATTTGCATTATGTTCTTTAAATTTTTTTATAACTTCGTTCTGTAACAAGTAATGATTTAATAGATAAAACTATAGGCTCTTGAAGTTCGTTTAATTTTATTTAATACATACAATTATGTGTGTGACTTATGCTTTGTCGACACTAAAATATAAAAAATACAAATAGTATTTCGATTTAGCTATAAATATAGTTATATAGTTTAGTAGTTTTTTGTTTAGTTTAGTTTTGTTAGAAATTCACGTACCTTTACTGTTAAAGAACCGACGCAGTTGAACTTTCCAGATGATTTGGCCGAGCATCTCCAAATGCTGGATCCATCTTTATATTCTCTTATCCGATAATATTTATATCCGTTCGCACATAAAATTATGCTTTTTCTTCCTTTTTGAATATATGATAGCTCACTGTTTTCCATTTTAATATATTTTGAAGCGTATTATATTAAGATAATAGACGAAAACATAGAGTAAACATGCAGGAAAAAGCAGAATGTCATAGAATGTCATTTGTTGGTTTGTAATATAGTATTATTGATGGCCAGTATCTAGATAACCTTTTTGTGTACGGAGATTGCATTACTGTCTAGGAATAGGAATATCCACTAAACAGTATTTATATTACATATTTCGAAATCGGATTATTATTATTATTACCATTGTGACAGAAAGTTGAACTAATAGCACCAATATTGTCCAGAAAGTTCAATTTTTAGAAAAAAATAACAAAGTTGAAAGAACTGGAATTTTTTGGTGCAATTAGTTCAACGGTTGAACTTATAGTTGAACTTAGTGGAATAGGTGTAATTTACTAGGTAGGTTACCTATTTAAGAATGATTATATAATATGATTAATTAACTGCTTGAAAAGATGGCGTAACATTATGATTAGCTTTTTTATTTGACTGCTCTATCTGTCTACAATAAAACTTTTTAAAAGTATGTTTGGATTTCCAGTTGCCTCTTGAAAGAATATCTTCAATTTTCGTATTCTCAACCCAGCTTTTAGAGGCAACTGCAGCTCTGAAGCTACCAGCCGAAGCTTCTAAACCAGCGTCTTTTAAAAGTGATTTAACCCACCCAGAGATAACACATCTAGATGCTGGCTTGGGCTGACCACATGTAGTAATGAAGAGATTTGTACAATCAGCAGATTTTCGTCTACTATCACCAATAGAAATTAATCTTTTTATCCAAAAAACTGGATTCAAACTTTTACAATCAAGATTTACATTAAGTCTCCAGCCAGACTGATGATGATTTATTGAATCAGTTTTAGAGCCAAAAATCGGCCATAAAATAATATAATCATTATGTACAGTACAATTTTCTGGATTAACTCTAAGAAGTGTCAAATTATGTACTCTTCTCCCGGAGTACAATAGCAGAATAGCGGCTGTATGTTTAGATATTTGATAAAAGCTTTCGACATTACAGTCAATATGTGACATATGCTCAATAACTTGATCTACATCCCATGCAGGTGGCTTGATAGGTGTAGGATTCGACAAGGCTATAGACTTTAAAATTCGTTTAACCAAGGGGTGGCTACTCAGACGTTCCGAAATTTCTGGGTCACACAGGGTCGAGACGACAGACTTATGCACGAGGATGGTATTGTAAGAGAGCTTGTCTTTTTCAAATAAATCAGCTAAGAATTGAGCAAGTTCGGATCCAGTAGGCTTAAAATATGACACATTATTTTGCTCAGACCACTTGAGCCACCTGGACCAAGCTGGCTTGTAAGTTCTGATTGTTGATGAACGCCAACTATTCACGAGAAGATTTCTTTGTTCTGATGTCCACTTCTTTAGCTGCTCTGTCCAGCCCCACATCTCCATACCTCCAGTATCATTTCCTGTACATTCTGCGGAGGGTTGCCGGTTGACGCATCTACTAGGACTTGTTGGAGATCTCGGATAGTCCAAGGTGCTGCTGTTGCTCTGCTCCGTATATCTGGACGCCAAAAAACTTTCTCCCACCTGGGTGCCACAATCAAGTATACGCCGCGACATTGGTGTAGGTGTTGTAGAACCTTCGGTATCAAAAATGGTGGGGGGAACACCCACGCTAGTGGATAATACCATATTCGGGATAGGGCATTGTGAAATTCTGCTTGCGTGTCCCTGTAATCTAGGGTGCAATATCTGGGTACCACTCTTGTGAAACGAGTCGCAAACAGGTCTATGACCGGCGTACCCCATTTGGAGAATATGAGCGTCGTTACTCGGGGTAGTAAGTGCCATTCCGGCATTATTCGATGGCGAGACAGATGATCGGCTTCGACATTGTAGACAACGGGAATATGGAAAGCAAGGAGGTCTATCTGATACACATCTAGAAGCTGAAAAATCTTGTATGTCAGGTTCAAGAGGCCTTGTGATTTTGAGCCCCCCTCGTTGCGTAAGTAAGCTACTGCTGTTTTGTTGTCGGATTGTAGGTGCACGGAGGAGGATTGTAGGTTCGGACCTTGCTCTTTCAAGGCTTTCAGGACAACAAGTAGCTCCTTTTTGTTCGAATGCATGCCTTTTTCTGCTCGTAGCCAATCCCCTGACAGTTTCTCGTGGTCTATTTGGACACCCCAGGCTATACCCGAGGCATCTGTCACCATGTAATGTGTGGGGTGAGACAAATGAATTTGAGAATGGTCTATCAAATGACTGAGCCACCAGAGCAAGTTTATTTCCGATCTTTCGTTTAGAGTCACAAGCTTTGAGTCTAGTTTGTGATGTTTTATTGTCAGCTTTTGTAGCTGCCGATAATTGAGCCTTCCCCGAGGGATTACAAAACTGGCGAAATTCATCATGCCTACGAGGCTTTGGAAATCGACAAGCTTTGCAGTACGATACTTTAGAAGTTTTGATATCGCGTTCCGTATCTTGCGACACTTTGGTTCTGGGAGATACTTGCGATTTAGCCATGGGTCCCAATGGATACCTAGATATTCCATGTTCTTTCTTGGTATCAGAACGGATTTTTCGAAGTTTACTTTCCAGCCTAGATAGTGCAGCATATCTAGAGCAATGGCAGCGTGCTCTTTCAGAACAACAGGATTTGTGTTTGCGATCAGAAAATCGTCTAAGTAAACGAGAAGTCTTAGTCCTTTCTGGCGAAGAATTTGGGCCATGAAGTTGCTTACCGTGGCGAATTTTTTGGGTGCCGAACTTAGCCCAAAGGGTAAACATCGCATTTCCAGTATTTCTTGACAATATATCAGGCGTAGGAACCGTCTGTGTGACTTTTTGATTGGCACATGAAAATATGCCTGTGACAGATCTATTTTTACTAGCCAATCGTTGGGCTGTAAGAATGCTGGGACTTTGTGGACATTGATCAGTCTGAATGGTGCCGTCGAGACAAATCGATTTAACGATCTCAGATCGAAGATCGGCCTCATAGTGCCCTCTGTCTTGGGAACGAGAAACATTCGTGACAGAAAACTCTGGGATGCACGAACAGGAACCAGCACACCTTCTGTTTTCATTTTCTTTATCACAGCTGACATTTCTCTGGACTGGTGAGTGATTTGACGATTTATGTACCGGTCCAGCAGAAGAGGAGGGCGCTTCCAAAAAGGGATACGATAGCCTGAAATGATTTTGAGGATGTAACGTGACGCACCCATATCCTTCCATCTTGTTTGATAATGCTTTAGCTGACCGGCACGGAAGAGACTCGGTGAGTCAGAATTTCCGGTAATGTCCCCTATCCCGGTGGGATGAGGGAGACCTGCCTCTAACATTTTTGCGCGTTGTAGATCGTTCCTGGTCGATTCGTTTCTGACCTCTTGATGGAACGCCTCTTCCTCGAAACGACCTGTTAGCATTGGCTCCACGCGATCTCGAGTTATTTACCCTGTATGTTTGGTTCGGGTATTGATATCTGCTAGATGTTGTTACAGTCTGAGCAGTTGCATTAGTACCGGTCTGCGTAGCAGGAACGCGGTCTTTAGTGCGTGGCCAAAAAACTTTTCGAACATCGCCAATTGTACTGAGGGTAGACGAAAATTTTTCTGCGTCGAAAAGATTGCTGCATGACGGTGGTATCTTTCGTAACATGCTTTTATGCAATGGATCTTTTACGGATGCCAAAATGGTTTCCCTTCTATGTTGTATAATCTCAGCTCTGTGGCCGCAGACCAACTGAAGAGCATCATTCGAGATTTTCGAAAATTCTCCGGTTACAAAAATGTCTTCGATCTTTTTATGAATCTCATCATAGCTTAGGTCAGGCGTAGCCTTAGCCCAATATAAGAAGTTACGAAGTTCTTTTTCTAGCGTGTCTTTTTGTTTAATTAAAGCGTAGCTTATAGTAGCAAACGCTTTGTCAGCATTTGAAGTCGTACGAGACGTTTCATATACTTTAATTTCTTCGTTAGGTTCAAGGTCAGTAAAACCGGGAGAATGCCGATAATTTTTCTGAACATCCGCATACCTTACATTCTGCCAGTCAGGGTGATCTAAACGTTGAATGCCTTTCAGTATTTCTAGGTATGATGACGGAGTCTTCAGTACCTCGGGTTCTTTTATTTTGGTTCCGATCGACAGTGAAAAAAGCGGTTCATCGGCTGCGCTGGAGTTATTGTCGCTATATAGAGCACCACTGACATCGCCTTCGATGTAATCGTCGGCGTAGTTATTCACACAGTCCCGGTTGGAAACACGCGGTTCGTGTGAAAACCGTGATTTCAGATCACTAACTTCTGCGATCAACTTGTCTAATTTATGATTTTTATGCCTATGCTGCCTACGACTTCGCTTACTGCGTCGGTGACGGCGAGAACGTTTGGCAGACGAATCTGTACTGGAACTACTACTTGAGCTACTAGAGTCATCATCACTTTCAGAGGAAGACGATTCAGACTTTTTTCGCTTCCTCTGTTTTAAATTATCATTGGGCATATTCGCGCCTTCTCTCACGTCCAATGCAAAACTATCATTGCTTACGTCCACTGTATTATTATCATTTATTCGCTCATTGTCTAAACAAGTTGCAACAATGTATTTGGAATCTACAATAAAAGAACGAAATAACCTTTGTTAGAATAAAAACTAGATGCTACCTGCTTTGCTGCAAATAAGTACGATTATCACAAAATCTATTGATTTCAACAAAAAGAAACACGAAATCAAAGGGAACACACAATAAGCATACAGGAAAAACCTGATCGAACGGTCACACCGTTTAGATTTTGACTACCTTAACGGACGTTAAAATCAATAGATAACACACGAAATAAAACACTTACCGAGCTATTTTATTCCTTGAAAAAAGTTATCGAACAATTAGAGAAATTTTCCACTAACTTCGTCATGGTACAAAATAATGTGGGTAGGCTTTCTAAAAATGTAGTGATGGGACATGTACATAATGCTCGATCAAATAAGAGAAAATATTTTCCCTCTATTTAGTATGCAAATATGTAGGACGAAAATTTTAAGATATGAAAATTTTATATAACTAGCACTCACCGGTGCACGTCCGTTCGAAGCGAAAACAACAACGTCAATGACGAACCAAGTCGAAGCTCCGCTCCTGGAGAGCGGGCTGCCTGTGGTGGTGTGAGTGAGGCAAAGAGGGTAAAATACACACAGATACTTGAAATATGGACTAAAAGCAAGCGAAAGCGATAGCTTTATCTCACTATATTTAATATTTGACCTCGGATAACGGTACTGTTTTTTAATGTATCAGTCAGATAACTTTTTACCTGCCTTTGACCTGTCTGACCTCAGTAAACTTGGCAGTCGGTAAACTCTACTAAACTACTTTTTGAGGTATTCAGTATTCAGTATTCAATATTTATTGCAATAATATTACATATGTAGGTACATTAAACAAAAAAAATAAGTCAGATGTTAAGACTAGGTTGAGAATCAATACATAATATGTACCCAGTTAGGGTGTTCACAACTGAGTAGGAGCAGACCGATATTTTAAATAGGTACTTAATTATTTACTTTGCACATTACTGATTGTCGTTATTATTAGTTGATTCATTTAGGAATTCGTCTAGAGAATAGTATATTTTATTTAATAGCATGTCCTTTAAATTATTTGCAAAAATGATTTTCACTTCTTGGGCTTAAGTATTTCTGGTAATTTATTGTAAATTTATACAGCCATCGCATTTGGACCCGAGCTATGTATATTTAATTTAGGCGTACGTATAACAAGGTTATATTTATACCTACATATAAAGCGACGAGGTTGGTCAATGTATTTTTGAAAAAAGTTAGCATACCTTCTCACGAATTTACAAATTTCAAAAATATATATTGAGGTTCGTGTTAAAATCCTTAATTTACCAAAGTGTGGTTTACAGCTATCGGGAACTTTTATATTAGCTAAGATCCGTACGCATTCTTTTTGAATTATGAACAGGTCCTGCGCGTCAACACTGTTCCCCCAAAGTATAATGCCGTACCGAATTCAAGCATAAGCGTACGCGTAATACGCTGACATGGACGTTCTTAAATCGGTTGCCTTAATTAATTCTCTGAGTGCGTA
This sequence comes from Horisme vitalbata, assembly GCA_951804965.1. Taxonomy (NCBI): domain Eukaryota; kingdom Metazoa; phylum Arthropoda; class Insecta; order Lepidoptera; family Geometridae; genus Horisme; species Horisme vitalbata. The sequence continues at coordinate 25,600,094 of OX638091.1, read as the reverse complement.
TGTGAAGCTTGATAATTTCGTTTTTATCTTTTGAATATGACTTTTCCAATTCATATTAGAGTCTATATTTAGTCCTAATAATGTAAATGTATTAAAGCATTCTATTTTTATATGTCAAATTTATATCAAGGGGTTTTTTTTTGGTAAGGTAAGAATTGCATTATTTTTGTTTTTGAATAATTTATGTCAAGGTTGTGGTCAGTCATCCAATTTGCGATATCTTCAATAATGTCAGTTTGGTTTTTATTTAAATTAATGTTATTTTTACACGAGGTTAAAAGGGAAATGTCGTCTGCAAATAATATACTGGATTGGTTTAAAGGGCTCCAACATTTGAAAGTGAAAGGGAAAGTAAAAGTGAAAATTTCTTTATTCAGTACGCACATTACAGTACACTTTGAATCGTCAATTTTTTTTAATTTACACGAATTCGTAACGTGACCAAACGTTTTTGAGGGATTTGGAGACAGTTTCATCCCAAGCTTTTTGTCATCTAAATAATCATAAATTGTATTATAAGCTTTATCACAGAGATTACGTTTAACAAAATTTTTGAATTTATTTACAGATACGTCATTTAGGATTTTGTTAAAGAAACATACACCTTGCCCTTTAATTAAATGATTGACTAACTTTATGGAGCCTTACAGTAGGAACAGCTAGTTTATCTTTATTTCTAGTGTTAACATTATGATTACCACATTTTTTTTTGAACAAATTATAATATGTTTTCGGACATACATTAAGTTTTCATTTATATATATTGGCACAGAACTGTCATAACATTTATTTATTTTAGTTGTAAGTGATTCTCTGGGGCCCATATTATAAATTGCACGAACAGCCCTCTTGTGCAGCACAAATATGGTGTTGATATATCTGCAGCATTCCCCCACAACAAAATGCTGTACGACATAATGCTGTGGAAGTAGCTGAAATAAACTAGTCTAGCCGTTTCTACGTCAGTAAGTTGACGGATTCTTTTGAATCCATATATGTGGGTGCCCCATTGAAGCTTATTATCTAAAGTTATGCCTAAAAATACAATAGCATCCACAAGATTTAAATCTTCATCCTTTATTTTAATGTTAGGTTCAACTTGTTTAACATTTGGTTATATGAATCTTATACATTTTGTTTTAGTCTCGCTCAGTAATAAATTATTTACATCCAGTTAACAATTTTCGCGATTGCATTGTTCACGTCGTCAAAATTGGTCTGCCGTCGCTTTTATCTAAATTAAAGATCATAGATCATCATAAGATCATAAGATAAAGAACATGACACAATTTAATTAAATTGTGTCATGCGCAAACAATACAATTTCGTGGTTGTCTCTCACAAGTTGAGGTAGGTCTTTGATGTAAATTAAAAATAAAAATGGTCCAAGTATTGACTCTTGCGGTACACCCATCTTTACTAAGGACCCTGAAAAACACTTTCCATATACGTCTACTTTCTGTATTCTGTCAGATAGGTAAGAAGTGAGAAGGGAATTTATCTCTGGAACTCAAGCCAACCTCACCTGCCTATGGTGTACTGTATAACAAACGGGGCTCTGGCCACCAGCTGACAGCAGCATAGCACAGTCTAACACCAGTACAGATAAAAACCTGCGAGTAACTGTGCCTTGTGATCCCCAACCTACATGCCCAGCGTGGGGATTATCGGCATATCCTCCTTCTTAAAGAGGTGCCATCCAGCAGTGGACTGAATCAGCTGTTTTGCTGTTGTAGCCTTTCAGTAATTTTTAAATCAAGAGGTTCATTAGGGCCTAACTTCACGAACCATAAAAATGATATCGATAGCGTTGGTTTAACTTCTGAGAAGATAAATAGGTATAGGCTTGAAACAAGTCAAGGTTCATAGCAAGGTAAAATCTTGGTCAAAGGGTCCTTACTTACTTTGTTGACGAGAACAAGACTGATCTTTGATTTTGGTCTGTTTGCTGCGTCCGATGATAGTTTCTGCATTGTGAAGGAGTTTTATTGGAGCATGCGTGTCAAGTAAACATTTGAAGAAACACTGGCGGGGCATCTGAAAGTTCAAAAATTCTGTGCGTGCCTTTTCATTTACAAGCTAAATTTATAGAAATGGTTGTATGTGCTACGGATAACTCAGTTTACTAATTTTACCTCGGAGTACGGAGTAGAGAAAAAAAGCTGACAGTATTATTAAAAAGAAAGCAAGCACACACAATCAAAGAAAGATTTCAAAATGTAAACAAAAATCAGCTGTGGCCTGTGTGGCCAGTGAATGTGGAATGAATGTGGCCACCGTGGCCAGTGAATCAGTGCTAAAAGGGCAGTTTGACAAGATTGTATTTGCAACATAAAAATCATTTAGCATTCGTTGAAAATTTTTTTTATCACTTCTATTTCACATGTGAGAAATTGCGCAGGCAAATTTTCAAATTTTTATTCCCTCGCTTATTTTGTACATCATCATTATTTATATATTATGAGCTCTTGTCGGCTCAACTGATGCAGCTTTTTCCATCTTCCTCTCTCCAAAGCAGCCTCCTTTATTTCCCTATACGATTTATCATCTATTATCTCTTTAATGTGGCTCATTTATTTTATTCCTGGTTTTTCCTCTCTACTGGTTGTTCTACTTTTCCCTCTATGGATATCATAAGGAAAATCACGATGATAAAATAAAAAAAAAACATATAATTGAGATAACTAGCATTTGTGTGTTATCTATAAAATAAAGCCAAAAAACACTATTTTTTTATATATACTTATTTAAATACCTCTCGTATGTATGGAGCGGCAGGTACATCTAATTTTCGGATCGAATCGAATCCATGCGATCTGATCCTATAGATATAAGGCCGGTTTAAAACCAATTAAACCAATCCGTTTAAAACAAAAAAAAACGTTAAAAACTGAAATAAACAATTATTTTTCGATTTAAAACAGCCGGTGTTGATGACTATGTTTTTTTTAATTATAACTACTGTCATGATTTCTTTAATATTATAAGTTTATTTTAACAATCATTATTATTCAATAATCTATTTTATAAGCAAATAATAATTACCGGATGTAAAAAGTATTAATCATGCATATTATGGCAACTCAGAACGTGACTGACGAAAACCATCGAGCAAGTCTCTGGTTTTATCGATGGCTGGATTTTGGAGGGAGGTATTGTCTGAGAGTACCTAACGAAAAATGACGAGGCTTGGGCTTTCCGAAAAGTGAAGCGGTAGCGACAAGTCGTCTTGAGAATTGAGATTGAGCCACAAGCCTCGTCAGTTTTTGAACAAAATGATCTCCAAGTAACCTCTGTACAATAATGTCTATAAAGTATCTAAAATGGATCCAAAAGCAAAAATAAAGTCTTATCCCAAGATAAATGTGTATCATTTATCACACTTCAGAAGTGGAGATGAACCAAGGTACGAAAGTGTTGATTTTATTATTTTACATTAACCCTTTCACGCACAAAATCGATACAGAAGGTATTCTAGTAGTTTTAGTGAATTAGAAGGTTCATTTTGATGTAATTTAACAATATTTATTATAAAAATCATAAATAATTTGGTAGATTTTTTGGAAATCCTTGGGATACCGGTGTCCCAATATGCGCCAAAGGTCAAAATAATGTGTAATTCTTAGGTTTCTAAAAGACATGCTATTTGAGAATACCAGGGTATATCTGAATAAAAACAGTGTCATTATGTACAATAATAATATATTATAATTATACTATGCTAATTTAATCATATTTATTACAAGTGAAAATCCGCAAATAAGTTTCACCCTGTTGTGAGACACAGGTTTGTGTTCACAAACATCTGCCTTTGCACAACTGACGCATCATTTTTGGTTTCTTTTACTATGGTGTGAGCCGGTGGACATCTCTTGATTTCTGTATCCATTCTTTTTAGGGTTACGTACCTCAAATGGAAAAAGAGAGCCTTTACAGGATCACTGCGTTATCTGTCGATCTGGATGTCAGTCTGTCAAGACTCTTTTCTCAGGAATCCGTTTATGTATCAAATTGAAAATAATATCAAATACTCAGGTCTGTAATCCCTTCGAGCTGTAAAACAATCAAAGTTCTAAGTCAACTCAAAAAAGATACAGCCGCTCATGACGCATGTTAGCAATTTATCACACTTGCAAGGAAATCCAACCTATAGGGTACTTCCCGTTGACCTGTTGACTGTTGACCTGTTGACCTGACCTGACCCGTTGAAAATAATGAAATTTGGCAAGAAGCAATGAATATAGCACAAGACGTAAAGGAACATTTTCGATACATTAAATTTATAGTTAGATCACAAAAAAATGATTTCCTAACTACAAGTTTGTACAGAACCCTCGGTGCGCGATTCCAACTTGAACTTGGCTTGTTTTCCTTTTATTGATATGGCTGGTAGGATATTTTTTCCAAAAGAGAAAGCAGGGGCAAGTTTCGGAACATTCGTAGTTTCTATACCCTGTACGATAAATGTCTGATCTTCATCGCCCAATACCAGCGCATCTTCATACCATTCTCATCACAGACGCTGGTTTGGCCACAAGATATTGTTCAACTTCGTCGAGAGCATGAGATGATTCTCGTTGAGGTCAACGAAAATAATCTCGTTCCATTATGAGCCTAAAACAGTGAAAAAAGCTTAGTAACTGTTAGTAAACGTACATAAAATGCTATACAAAACATACTTGAACATTATAAAGTATTTGACCTATGAAGCATATTGGGACACATACTTCCCCTAAACATTATATGGTCTTTTAGTTACTTTATTCCTGCAAAATATTGTAAAAAGCAATGAAACATAAATGTTTACTTACCATTCTAGAAAACTTACTCTTAATTTGGGAACGTTATTACGGGTTTTTAAAAAGCTAACTGATTTTCTTAATTAATAAAATAAAACTAGGGTGATTACGTCCACACCGATTTGGAGGCGCTTTAATAATGAAGTAAGTACATTAGCTACGGATGCAGCCGGACGACACCCAGACGGCTGTATCAGCATTACTCAATTCTAAGAAGCTGCATTCCAATGCAGGCAAAAACAATATTGTAAACTTAATCTAAGGCTGAGGGGTGAGGGGTACACATAACTCCTCCATCCCTAAGAGGAAAATTATCGGTTGAATCGATTTGGAGATTTGTGCCGATAATTTTTCTTAAATGGATCAGTTTTAAACAATTTTAGCAAAACACATAAAATAAGAACAAGAAAATCGTAAATTAACTAATCCTATAGTCACGTATTCTAAATTTTCACTGAAGCTAAACTTATTTTCATTCAAAACACTTTCAATCACAGCACTATGTTTAAGGGAATACGCCATGTAGTTAATGTGTAATATTAAGCTGACACCGTTCATGTTGAGTGCGCGTGCACCAGATAGGCTCGCGTTCACACGTAGCTGCGGTATGGCGATTAGAGGAATTGGCTCTACAACGTCCGATTCTATTAAGATACGGTGGCGATTACGAATTCCATTGATCTCCAAATTACAAGGCTTGTCAATAGTCACGATGAAGATCTCGAAGATAGGCTGCTAACTGACAACAGCTGCAATATTTGGTTAACGTAGATTTCAGTCTACTTAAAATAATGTAACTGTCAGCTGTGACTCGCTGGACCTTGGCCTTTATAATCAGGACCTGATGCTGCTTACAATGAGTGGGGTCATCGTCTTAGTTCATGAGTTGTTCCATACAGGTGAGCTCATGGTATAAGGCTCATGGTGTTGTCTGTTGAACACAGAAAATGGTCGCCAGCTGTTAACGGGCGGCACGGTTTTACAATCGGTAAGTATTTCAAACCTTTCGCCAAAAGGTAAGGGTATTTAGTGAAAATGGATAAGATTTTATTTTCAGATTGATGGAAAATTGGTAAGGGATACATTTTAAAATGGTTATAAGTACATTTCCAAGCTAAACGTGATCTGGTTTTTCTTAACATATGATTTCACACTTAAAGTTAATTTTAACAAGTTCTGTTCGTTAGGCGACTTAAGATAGCTTTTCACATAAGAAATCAATTTTAAATAATATAAAAGTTCGGCTAAATTCACAATACACTGTTATAATATAGAGACTTTAAGTAGAGTCTTGAAGCTAAAAGCTTAAGTAGAAGCTGAGGCTGTTTTGATTTGACTTAATCTGATAAAGATAGTTCTGAAACTATTCGTAAATTTATAGAACAATCCAACAAGTATGTATAGAAAACTTAACTATTCGGTTTTGCGACAAAAAAATTTAACATTATTTCTAAATTCTTTAATACTTAAAACTCATAACTCTCAAGCTTACGTTTGTAATTAGTACACAACATTTATCTGGTTAATTTATTCTGCACCACTGATAAAGCTCTCAGACATTCCAGAGACCAAGCTTAATTTCTAAGAAATGATAGTCTGATCATGACTCACTTCAGAAGTATGTATGTTTATCAAAATGTTACCTATGCGAGACAAGTGGGCGGTATATCTTTAATTCGATAAATCATGTATGAACTCTGTATGAATTTTTAGGCTTATAAATTTAATGAGAACATGCATTAAGTCCGTTAAGTTAAGTCAGTTTAAGTTAATTAGCTAATTGTTTATAAGTTGTAAAAACACATAATTATAATCATTATAAATTTTATTTTAATAACGTTAGATAACTCTAGTCCAATAGTCAGTTTGTAAGAGCCTTAATCATTTTTTTTTATCGGAGGTCTATGGGAAAGTCATAATTTTTTTTTCTCTTTGAATGGCGATTTAGTTTTATTTTCTTTAATCTGTATAGGTAAAACGTTCCAGCCAGGTTCACCTTTAACTTTCGTTGTGACAAAACTCGGTTTATTTAGTATTGTTTTACCGTTATTCATATCATCATCATCATCATCATCATTATTAATATGCTCAGCAAAATTTTTATTTTCTTTGAACACTTGTTTTTCAGTTTCACATTGTTTCTTTGCTTTATTCTTTTCTTTAACCGCTACCATTTTATCTGCGAAATATTCATTTAAAACATTATTAACATCCTGAGCAAAAATAGTTTTTTCATTTTCAGCTTTACCATTCTTTAATTTATTATTTTCTTTAATCATTTGCATCTCATTTGCCAAACATTTGTTCAAAACTTTAATTTTAGATGTATCACTAAGTAACGTTTGTTTCTCTGTTGTTTCTGGACTCTGATCTACTTCAATCAAATGAACTACACCATTTAAATCATTTTCAAGTAATTCATCATCATCAACATCCTCAACTGTCCATGGCTGATTATCATGATCCGAGTTCAAAGTATTAATTGGAATAGACAAGTCTGCTGAAATAGTTTCGTGCAATGTCATTATCTGAGGTACGTCTGTCAGTTGTTCTTGTTTTTGTTCATAATTTTCAGATTCATTTGCGTCGCAATAGTTCACTACATTATCATTACTTTCATAATCATAATAAAAGCTTTCGTCATAATTAGGTTCGTGTTCATGATCGAACTTCATGTTCGTGGTAAGTTCGTTTAACTTGAAACCTGTTTGTGATACTTGTGGCTGTGGTCTAAGAGGCGCTGTCCTCATGGAGACATCACTAACTTCCAATTGAGGTTTTTGTTCCTGCGCAGGACGGTACCCGAATTGGGACGGCCTATTATCGAAGTTTGGTTTATAACCAAATTGTGGTTTGTAACCAAATTGTTGGTTCAATTGTGGTCTATAACCAAATTGTTGTGTGGGCTTATAACCAAATTGTTGAGACTGAACGCCATGTCTTTGTTGTGGCTGAAGGCCAAACGGTTGTGGCTGAAGGCCAAACTGGGGTCGGTACCCGAATGTGTGTGGGCGGACTCCAAAACTCTGTTGCCCTTGATTTTGGGGCATTTTAATTTGCGCATTTTGCGGTATACCAAAGTTAAATTTAGGCGTCACATTGTTGCTAGGCAATAGGGGTTTAAACCCAGACGAATTATTTGTCAATGGCCTTGAACTTGAACCTGATATTTGACTATTACCGTGAATACGATTTCTCATATTATACTGCTCTAAGAAGTTGACTTCTTCGAGCACGACACTCAATGCGGCTTCTAAAGTCGCGGGTGCTTTAAGTCGCACTATCCGTACCATATTTTCCGGAAGGTTGTATAAAAATACATTCAGAGCCGTATTATCGTAAATTATTAATTTTGCCTTTTTCAAATCACTATCCGCGTACATGTTGACTTTTGAAATCAGTAACGATCGCACACTTTGAATTCGATTACAAAAATCCAAATAACTTTCACCTGATTTAATTTTTAAAGATTCCAACTCTATGTTAATACACGCTTCACTACGCGGGTCTCCAAAATGTTGGATTAACAGTTCCTTCAGAGCGGACCAAGTCACAATATCCTCTCGTTCTGATAAGAGCGCAGCTGCATTCTCGGAAAGTCTGCTCGTAATGACGTTGAAAACGTACAAGTTCTGATCTTCGTTAATGCTACTATATTTATCAATTACATATTGACATTTACGCAAATATAAACTTAACTGTCTTTTATCACCACTGAACAAAGGAATTAAGTGTACAATTTCCGTAGGAATTAATTCGAGAGTTGATTTCGTCATTTTTACGGTAGAGTACATTTTTAACGAACGATTCAGAGAAGGCAACTTTCACTTGCACTTACACAATTAAACACACAAAAATTACACAGTAACACAATAAAACAGCACAATAAAATCACATAAAAGCAAACAATAAAGGAATATAAAAGGAATATTTTTTGTAAAAGTTATAAAATTTTTATTTAAAAATATAGTTTATGCTTAAATAAATCAATTAATGATCGATGCTAAGATCAATTAACCTTTACCTAACACTATTCTATTTCTAACATTACAAATCAGAATTGTAAAATTTGTAATATAATATTATATATAATAAATCAATTAATGATCGATGTTAAGATCAATTAATCGTTACCTAACACTATTCTATAACTTACGATACAAATCTGAATTTTAAAATTTGTACCATCTATCTTTTCCTAACTCTATGGTTATTCGATTCTAAGAATATTGGTTAACCTTCGTAGAATTACATACAAAGATTCCAGACACGTTATATTGAGAGAAGTTTGATCTCAAATATTAACTTTAAGTTAAAGTTTTAATAACCCATGAAAAATACTGGAGGATTAGGGAAAGGAATGGCGAAAAGTTTTACTCACCAACCGACCGCTACTCCCATGCTCAGCTTTTCTTTACCCGTAAGAGAAATTTATTTGGTTCGGCGGATTTACGTTATTCGTAGATTTTCTTGCAAAAATTTCTGACGGATTTGGACATCAGAAAAACCGCGGAAAACCCGTGACAATGATGAAAATCCGCGCCGGCTGCGCCACTCTTAATTTGGGAACGTTATTACGGGTTTTTAAAAAGCTAACTGATTTTCTTAATTAATAAAATAAAACTAGGGTGATTACGTCCACACCGATTTGGAGGCGCTTTAATAATGAAGTAAGTACATTAGCTACGGATGCAGCCGGACGACACCCAGACGGCTGTATCAGCATTACTCAATTCTAAGAAGCTGCATTCCAATGCAGGCAAAAACAATATTGTAAACTTAATCTAAGGCTGAGGGGTGAGGGGTACACATAACTACTTTGGCACTAAACAACCACAACAACAATTAGAACATAGTTTAATTTATTGTTCATAATAATACATTGACGGACGCCAAAACATCAAATTTGAATTATAAACTTTTTGTATTTTTTTAGCACGCCGTGCATTCTTTACCATAAATAATAAAGGATATGTTCAAAAATAAGTGCTTGGACTTCCAATTACAAAGAAGTTTGGCTTAATGTAGTGAAAAAAGTTTTAATATATATCAGGGACAAGGGTGTCCCATTTACGTCAAAGGGTTAAAGTAAATGTATATTTCATCGCCATCTTGTTCTATAAGAATTGAATCGTGTTTTACGTGCCGGTCGGTAATGCACCTTTCTATTTTTAGAACTTGGTACATAATTCCGAATAGTTCCGATACCTACCCGCATTTTGAATATCTAATTTAAATAAGTAGGTAAATTGCCAGTTTTTCTAGTATGGATCAGTCGGTATTGAACCGAGAATCTCTGTCTGTGCTAGCCTAATTGGTAATACAAAGCTTGGATTGAATACTGTTCGATTAGGGCCACTCTCTGATAGCAGTATTTGATTTGCGAATTTAAAAAATGTGAGTTTATATCTCAATATGTGGATGCCCAATTTTGCTGGTATAGATCGGTCGGTTTTAGCCGAGATTATCTGACTGTGCTAGCCTAGTTGGTAGTACAAAGTTTGAATTGAACACTGTTTGGTCAGGGCTACTCCCTGATAGCGGTATTTGATTTTTACTTTTCTGCATATCTAATTCGTAATACAAAGTTTGAATTGAACACTGTTTGGTCAGGGCTACTCCCTGATAGCGGTGTTTGATTCTTACTGTTCTGCATACAGGGTGTACTTGAATTGCATCGAAAATTTTATTTTTGAGGAATTATGTGCCATGTGTGTTAGTACTTTTATTTCAAACAGTTATTTTGCAACTTATATGTTGGGTTAGCGGTTAATGATTTTTACTTTAGTTGCTATGTACGTCACAATCACAGGGCTATGTAGGCCATTGTAGAGAAAAGTTTGAACCATGTGCGTTCAAGTTAGGCTGGGCTAAGTATGCCATTGGAGGGAAAGGTATGATAAGAACCATGTGAGTTAAAGTGGCTGAGTACGTCACAAAATTACTCGGACTGAATAGCAGTATGATCCAATGCAATGTATGCATCTAATTTAAGTATGAACTACTCTTAGGACCTAAACGTGGCTATGTACGTCACAACATTACGCGGACTTTTTAGCAGTATGATCCAATGCTATGTATGCATCAGAATAAAGTAAGCACTACACGTAGGACCTGTAGGTTAGGTGGCTATATACGTCACAACGTTACATGGACTGCGTAGTAGGAGGCCAAGTGTGCTATATATTCTAGAATTTTATTTTGTACTAATGAGCAAACTAAAATGATTGTTTATTTATTTCTATGGAATCTGATGACATGCTGACTCCCAAGAGAAAACCTTCAGTAAAACACACAAGCATTATAAAAGTAAGCAAGAAGTCTTCGATAAGGAAGGAAAAAGATGCGTTCAAGGAAATGAAGGTCCACATCGACCTCTCCAAGCTCTACTTCATCTTCTGACTGCCCAGGTACATAGAAACGTCGTATAAAGCACAAGAGAACTGCAAGGTTAGTCCACCAAGAATGTACCTGTTTAATAATGTTGTGCCAGATTTGAACCGTCGAGTAAATCTAAAAGTATTGACAGCTGTCTTAGAAAAGTTATGTTGAGTGTGCCGCTATTTACGAATGCGATCAAAAACAGATCATACATTTTGTTTTATAGAAACTAATAGGCCTGACAAAGGAGTGGTTCGAAGCCCTTCCAAGCGTAGTGTTTAGCTGGACAGAGTGGTAGGCAAAACTTTAGAGGGTGTTTCCAAAAGAACAAAATTATGATCGGGTTTTGAAAGACACGTTATCTTGTATGTCACGAAATAATGAAAACTTCCGGGACTATTTTTACGATATGCTAACATTTTTTTTAAATGTGTGAAATTAGTGATAAGAAGGCAGATAGTATTGTTAGATTGTAGTACACTGTATTGTTCAAATGTTCATGACATAACTGATAAATTTGTGGAATTGTACACTGGCGAGCTTAACAGTTTTCTTCCAATAAAACCTTTGAGTAGGATGTGGAACAGCACAAAACAGGTAGAAAAGTGTACAACCGGGAAGAATTTATGTAGACTATAGAAACAAATAAACTGACTAATTACCACAAATTATAATAAACATAAATATATATATAAAAAAAATACAAAGTAATACAAAGTATAACAAGAAAAAATAAACGATGATACTTATAAAGATAAATACTAGTATATAGATGTATATCTACCTAAACTATTATGACCTATTGTTGAGAAATATACTTAGTGTTTTTTTTCATTTTGATTCTCCTGATTCATGTATTTAAGCCTGTATTTAAGCGCTAGAAATGTCTAAGGGTGGGCCTCGATAACGACAACTGTAAGCTTTAACCAGTGGTTTCTCGTCTGGTAGGTTCACTAAACCTAAATAAAAAAAAACTGATTATTAAGATAGGAATAATAAAAATAAATATATATATATATATATATAAAGTTTATGGGATGAAACTGTCCAACCCCTTAATATTAATAATAATTGTAAGAAAGACGATTAAAACAAATAAAACCCTTGCAGAGTTTCTTGCCAATTCTTCTCTGTTTGGTCGCGTTACGAATTGGTGTAAATTTAAAATAACAAATAAATAATAAAAATATAACTTTAATTTAGTGTTAACAAAAGCTTAAACAAACAATTCCATATACCTACTTGCACAATAACAGGCGAGAATGTAAGCTAACAGAAAAATGTAAGTTTGGGAAAAGGTATTACAGGTTACATACAGTCAATCTCCAAAACTTAGCTCACAAAGTCATGCATAGTTATTAAAATCATTAATTATAATTATTTTTTAATTATTAATGCATAGTTATTTATAGTTATTATCATGCATGGTTATAAAACTTAATCTGTTTTGTATCTGGGTTTGTACATACATGTAATTAGTTATTACCTACATTGACCATGGCTGAGCTCAAACTCCCAACTAGGTCCCTGTGTTTCGGAATCAGCAAGCTAGCAGTATCAGCAGGCAGTAGTACAAAGCGTATCTACTTATTACCGTATTGCCGCGAGCTTTGATGAAAAATTAAGAGATTTTCACTTTTTAACATAATTATAATTTAATGTTGCTAAGCAGATAAGTGACACGTATAAAATATGAAAACTTGAGAATATATTAATAAAACTCTGATATAACTTCTTTCTATTTTATTTCTTACGGACAGACATGGTGCGTAGGACGCACGCACTGAAACAGGAAGGACGCCATCTTGCTTCCTTTACAGCTTTGCTTAACCATAGACTATAAACTATTGGGTACAGATTACAAATCTTCACACTCCCCCTCAATGTAAAGTCTCCTAACTAATTCCATTAAAAATTAACTTTACATTGCATACAATAAACACAAAATTTTAGCACATTTTAGTTTCTACTACATGGCAACCCTATAAAAATATTTAACAAGTTTTAGTTTCTACTACATGGTAACACTAGAATGACAGTTTAATAACATTTTGACAATTTGAAATTCTAACCTGTCTACATAACCTCAAATGAAAACAATGCAAATAGTAAACAAAGATTAGTTGCTTGTTGGAAATTACACATTAAACAAATTAGCACGAAAATAACTATGTTTTACACTACACAGTGGTTTCGTCATAATGTCTGAAGTATTTTCAGCAGTACTTACATATTTCACTTGAATCAAGCCTCTAGCAATAATGTCCTTTATGAAATGAAACTTGATATCAATATGTTTTGAATGTTTGGTATTTTCACTGTTCATTATCATTTTTATAGCACTTTGATTGTCCACTTTTAGTTCCACACTACACTGGTCTCCGAAGTCTTTAGCGAGTCCACGAACAAACAGCAGCTCACTGCCACACATAGCAGCGGCTATGTATTCAGCCTCCGCAGTTGACAATGCCACGGATTGTTGCTTCTTTGAAGACCATGAGATTAGATTGCCTTGGTGATATATAACCATGCCACTGACACTCTTCCTGTCAGTCTTATCACCGGCCCAATCTGCATCTGTTAAAGCTGAAATAGTAGAAAAATTATTATTTTCTTTCTTGTGGTAAGTTAACTCAATATGTTGAGTTCCTTTTAGATAGTGCAAAATCCTCTTTGCTGCAGTCCACAAGCTTCTCGTTGGCTTGTCCAGATATCTACTCAGAAAAGAAGTGGCAAATGTAATATCTGGTCTGCTGATTGTAGCCAGATAGTTAAGGCACCCCATGAGCTCTCTGTAAGGCACATTATTAATTATTTCTTCATTTTCAGGTACTTGAAAATTGTTTTCCATGGGTGTCTTTGCCTCGCTGCAGCTCATCATATTAAATTTTTTCAAAATACTCTTAATAAAGCGTTTCTGTGTCAATTTTATAGTATTTTCATTTCGATGTAGTTCCATTCCTAGAAAATAACTTATTCTTCCCAAGTTTTTTGCTTTAAATTCTTCTTGCAATAATTTGATTATAATATCGACTTGTTCTTTATTCCCCATTAGCATTATATCATCAACAAATAGTATTAGCCATATATCTTTTCCTATGTATAAGCAAATATCGTTTTTCGATCTTGTCATGTTTATTTTCTTGCAGAATTTATCAAATGTTTTATTCCAGCATTTTGGGGATTCTTTTAGACCATACAAAGCCTTATGTAGTTTCAATACTTTAGTTTTATCTTTCATATGTACTCCCTCTGGAACTTTAATGTACACTTCTGTGTCTAATTTTCCGTTTAAGAATGCTGTGGGTATATCCAATTGATTAATTTCCCAGTCATTATTTATAGCTTGTGATATACCCATTCTTATAGTTGTGATTTTTGCTACTGGTGCATATACATAGTCTTCTGTTTCTTGTTGGAAGCCTCGTGCAACCAACCTTGCTTTTCTTGTACCATCAGATTTTGTTTTAAATATCCACTTTGTATCAATGGTCTTGCATCCTTTAGGGAGCTCTTCTTCTGACCATGTGTTTTGTTCTTCTAATGACTTTATCTCATTCGTTACTGCCATTTTCCATTCTATATTTTGTTCTATAGCCTGTTTGAAGGTTGTTGGTTCTACTTCTTCAGATAGTAAACAATAGACTTCATAGTCTGTCAAATGCTTAGGTTTAATTATTTTTCTTCCTCTGCTTGTGTATTTCACATTGTTTGATTCATTTTCTTCTTCTTCCTGTGTAGTTTTATTTTCTTCTTCTTCTTCTGTCAAGATTGGTATCTGCGGTTGATCTTCGCATCTTTGGGGTTCATTATCTTGTGGTGTTACATCATCATTAAACTCTCCGACTGTGTATCTTTCTGTTACAGTGGTTTCTTTGTTTTCTTCATACCTGAAATTATTCTCATCAAAGCGAACATCCCTTGATATTATTATTTCATCTGTATTAGGGTCCCATAGCATATAGCCATTCATGGCATACCCTACCATTCTTACTGAAGTTGCTCTGTTTGATAGCTTGTCTTGTTTAGGCATAATGTGTACCCAAGCTTTACATCCAAATATTTTTATCTTTTTCAGGTCAAACTCTTTATTCATTATTTTAGCTGGTACTTTGTCTTGTATAGAGGAACACGGTGATCTGTTTATCAGAAATGTGGCTGTTAATACAGCATGTCCCCATAAATACCTCGGTAGGTTTGATTCATCTAGCATAGTTCTGGCTTTATCATATATTGTTCTATTCATTCTCTCAGCCTTACCATTTTGCTGCGGGCTGTACTTTTGTGTATACTCAATTTTAATTCCTTTATTGAAGCAGAAATCTTTCAATAACTTCGCTGTGAACTCTCCACCATTATCACATCTTATTCTTTTGACTTTTACTTCCATTTGTCTTTCCATTTCTTTTATGAATAATATTAGCTTTTCTGTAGCTTCATACTTGTTTTTCAGTAAATATGTTTGTGTAAAGTGACTGTAGTCATCGATTATTGTCTGAAAATATCTATAACCTTCTTTGGTAGGTGTTCTGGTGGGGCCAGATATGTCTGTATGGATCAATTCTCCTATTTTATCAGCTCTTGGTCTTTGCAATCTTTTAAATGGTAGTCTCGTTGCTTTATTTCTCATGCATGGCTCGCATGCCGTTGTACTGAATGGTAATCCCATTATAGCCAATTTCTTTCTACACATGTGACCAAATCTTTGATGCCATATATTTATATTTTCATCCTTTGTTAGCTGACATGAATTTTCATTTTCTGAATTTGTTTTTAATATCTTTACTTTAAATGTATATAATTGACCTTCTCGTTCCCCATAGTAATTTCTGTTTTTGTTTTTGTATTTATGTTTAATCAGTAGTGTCTCTTTTCTAAAATTTACTTCCATACCTCTTTCTACAAGTTTGCTCACAGACATCAAGTTAGTACTTAAGCCAGGTAATATTACAGCTTCAATTCTTATTTTCTGGCCATTATAGGTTGCCGCTAGGATGCCTTTTTTAGTGGCGACAAGTATATCTCCATTTGCTATTTTAATTTCCAATTTCTTATCAAGTTCTTCAACTTTTGACATGTAAGGTTCATACGTTTCTTGTATGAAGTGTTGTGTGGCTCCAGAATCCACTACAAAAGAGACCATGCCTGTGCCATCAACTGCCAATGCCTGCTCGGATGCAATAAACATTGGTGATCTTTCTTCTCTGGCAGGATGAGCAGATTCACCCCGGCCCCTAGGCCCTCTAAAACCTCTTCCTCGACCTCTACTGGTCATGCGACATTCATACGACTTATGGCCTTTTCTCTTACATCGGTAGCAAACAATTGTGCTTACAAATACAGTCTGGTTTTCCTTTTGTTCAGTCATTTCTTCGTATTTATCTTTTCTTACTTCTTGGTCTAATAATTTAGCTCTAACGAATTCCAATTTGAGGTCCGTATTAACAGTTTCTATTGCTGTTATAATATGATTATACTCTTCTCCTAATCCCGTTAAAAGGTAACAGATCTTATCGGTTTCTTCTATCTTTTCGCCTGAGACCTCTAACTCTCGTATGATATTTTCAAACTTGGCAAAATATTCTTCCAGTTTACCGCCATTATGTTTTAAAGTCAAGAGTTTCCTTCTCAATGTAATTTTTGAAATCACACTTTTTCTTTGGAATGTACCTTTTAGCACATCCATCATTTCTTTTGCTGTTTTGCAGTCTTTTACCAAATTCAAATGCCTGTCTGTAAGACATTGTACTATTAAACTTTTTGCCTTCGCATCGACTATTTTCTTTGCGTCTTCTACTTTCTCTGCATCCAAAATTTCTTTCAATCCTTTTTCTTCCATAAGGCATTGTAGTCTGAATAACCAGTTATCAAATGCCTCTGCTCTTAGCAAAGGAAAATTTGCCGGCGTGGTTGTTGGTGGCAACGCCATTTTGTTGCATTAGAATTTCGAGTCTGAAAAAATAAGTTTTGAAAAACTGTACCGTCGGACTCCCTACAACTGCCCTACAGACATTCTACCGGGCGTCTGGGCCCATAACCTATGAAAACTTGAGAATATATTAATAAAACTCTGATATAACTTCTTTCTATTTTATTTCTTACGGACAGACATGGTGCGTAGGACGCACGCACTGAAACAGGAAGGACGCCATCTTGCTTCCTTTACAGCTTTGCTTAACCATAGACTATAAACTATTGGGTACAGATTACAAATCTTCACATAAAAGACAGCATCAGCCAATATAGATGCAAGATTTTGTATGTGTTAGTATGTTTGATCTCATAAAATTCAGGAATGGCTGAACGGAAGAATGATACGATTAAAAGTGTTCCTTAAGGTTCCAAATTAATAAATTAATTCTGTATCATTGTATCACAGTCAGTAAAATAGAACTACGATTAAATAATCTTTTCAATCAAGGAACATAAGTGTAGGTGACAGGAGGTGTACCTAGTCTTGTTTGACAAATTTGACAGGTCTCACCATAAGTTTAACGGCAAACACTTTAATTGCCAGAGCTAATATCTTTTATCGTAAAAAGATATTTTATATGCTAATATAATAACCAAAGATTTATACACTTTAGAATTTTTTGACCGAGACTGACTTTAAGGTTGGAATCAATACTCGTAACTCAATCATTTATTGCGTTCCATAATGAAAACATACAGGTGTTAACAGCTTTTTAGTATTAAATTGAAAGAGATAAGTTGAAAGAAATGAATATACTTTTACTTAGTCTATATTTAGGTAATAGGCAGGTATTATCGGCAGATTACTTTAGTCATATTATTAATATCGTTTTACAATTTTATTTACGACTCTCTGTTGACGTGAAAATAAAAACATTGGATGAACTTTATGAACTCTTTGATATCCTACCCTGACTGTTGTGAATTAAATTTAAGTGGGTATTAGGCTGAACTACTCGTAATTCTATAGGGATAAAGATAGACCTGATGGATGATAGCCCGGTTATCTATAAAAAGGTTGATGAGAATCTTTGCACAGTTGTTCCGCCGGCGTGATGCTCTTGATAAATATGTTGGTCTAGCCATGACGATGTAGGACGTTTAGGTATTACCAGTATTACCTATACAACTTTATTTTATCTTTTGAGGAACAATAACGACTTGGAGAATACAGAGATTATCGTGGTCGCCAAAATTGCGGTGATTTTGTAAAATTTAAAAGGGTTTTGTTAATGCTGTTAATTATTTCACTCAAAAGATTTCCACATAGTTTTATTTGGTATCAGATTGAGAAATAGTTTAAAGTTGGATATTGGCACTCGGGCCGCTCCCGAATAACTTGAAAATATAAGGAAGAGAAGTTCCAATTATAGTTGTTACTAGCCAAGCTAAGCAAAAGGCTAATTACGTTACTGGTAAAGCCTTTTTCTCCTATGTAGGTAAATACACTGTAGGTTATTAATAAAATAACACTTAACTCATTTTATCAACAAAAATAACTGTACTAAACTTATGTAAAATTTATAGGCCCTTTGACAAACGGTATACCAACCAAGTCTTAGCGCTAAGCAGAAACATCCTACGCATTATGGTCAGAACCTTAACTGGACATTGTCGCCTTAACAAGCACATGTTTAAGTTGAGGCTTTGCGACACTCCAACCTGCTGGTTCTGCAAAGAGGCGGATGAATCGCCCCTTCATCTGTTAGGAGAGTGTGGGCCACTAATCCACAAACGTAGCGCTATTCTGGGCAAATTCACTTTAAGCCCAGAGGAGCTAAGAGAATTCACACCCAAAAAGGTCCTACAGTTTCTGTCAGCAGTAGGGCTTAGTTGTGAACTGTGAACGCCCCGCCTCAAGGGGTGACTTGAATAGAAGTGGCGATCACAATAGGTCTTCATGGCCGCAGTGATATGAAAGCCACGCAATCAATAATAATAATAATAATAATAGGCCCTTTAGGAATAATCAGAAATAATCAGGAATAATCAATTTATTGGCATATAAATATTTATATGTAAATGTTTTACATATCATTATGAATTAGAATTACATTAGGTACCTAATGACTGAATAAAGTTGCCATAATTCCAGGCTTTAGGAAGTAGGTACTTAAATTATAGGTACAATTAAACATATTTTGTACGCTAAACCAATTTGAGTCCACATGTTGTAAGTAAGAGTGCCTAATCACAAAAAGAAAAAAAAGAAAACAATAAACTAATGATAAAATTAAATAGAAAATTCTTTATTGCACAAGATATATTATGTATATAGGCGAACTTAATGCTAAATAGCATTTTCTTCCAGATAACCTTTATGTTGTGGGAAAAAGATTGATAATGCTACAAATTTGATAAATGCAAAATAGCAGAGAATATAACTTTACTCTAAAACCTAACAAATGAAAAAAATAAAAAAATAAAAATAATAAAAAAATATAAAACCTAACAAAAAAAAATAAACATAAAACAATAAAAGCTAAGATATCTTATGCATACATAAATTACTTAATGTTCCTAGAAGCAAATCCAATAACAGCAGTAGCTCAACATCTTAAGTAGGTACCTAAATCAAATCGAAAATCGAGCAATAACCGAATGTCATGATTTCTATCTAATTACTTGTAGACTTAATTTAGTAAGTTTTACCCACTTACTAAATTAAGTCTACAAGTAATTAGATAGAAATCATGACATTCGGTTATTGCTCGATTTTCGATTTGATTTAGGTACCTACTTAAGATGTTGAGCTACTGCTGTTATTGGAGACTTAATTTAGTAAGTTTTACCCACTTACTAAATTAAGTCTACAAGTAATTAGATAGAAATCATGACATTCGGTTATTGCTCGATTTTCGATTTGATTTAGGTACCTACTTAAGATGTTGAGCTACTGCTGTTATTGGATTTGCTTCTAGGAACATTAAGTAATTTATGTATGCATAAGATATCTTAGCTTTTATTGTTTTATGTTTATTTTTTTTTGTATACTTTAGTATATAAGTAAGTCTCCTTTTTGTATGTATATTTACATTTTTACATTTAGTAGGTACCTACTTATACTTATCTACACCATGAAGATGTTACTTCTTTTAGTACCCATCTATAGCAAGCAATGATAACCTGCGAGGAAATGATTTTACAATTAGCTTGAACCTGTACCTACCTACTTTGTGAATGAAAGCAGAAATCAGATAATTAATTTATATGTAAACGTCGGTAACATAAATCATTTGTTTTTTTATGGTGTTGTCGTATACAATGTTCTGTGTTCTGTACCAGTGGTTAAGATGAAGTCGGTTAAAAAGCAAATATTCGTAGTATTGTAAAGGCAGGTTCGGTACATTAATGTACATACATTTTTGTGTAAAAAATAGGTCAATTGTTTTTACATTATACCTAAGCATATACCTACGTAATAAGCTGATAGTGCCATTAGTTTTGTGTTTGTACAGACAGCGTCAGAGTCTGGTAACCCCCCTAGTTAATGTTAGTAGGTTCAAACCATCGCGGCGTCATTCGTGGATCTTAACTTTTTGCACAAATGTGTTTTATAAAACTTCTCCTCCTTGCTTACAAATATTTAATTTCAATCATGTTACTATACGACACAATGGAGTGGCGGTTACAACACTCGACATCAATCGAAACGTTACAAGAGTACTGGGTTCAAATCCCTTATTACCTAAATGTATTTTTTATTTTTTATTTTTGTTACTAACACAATGGATTACGTTACGCTGTAAGTGTAGTAAGTAAGTTACCTAATTATATAAATTAAGCTTAAAAAATAAAATAAAATGTTCAAAAGTTATAACAAATTTATTAAAACACCACATTTAACATAACAGAATATAGATAGTAACTTATTTTTTTGAATTTTCAATAATGTTTTAAATTATAGATTAATACTTAATTTACCCATTTAAGATTAACGAGTGAACAAACATGTTAACATTGGAACAGGTTATACTTGCCGTATAAAAATCCAATAAACAATTTAGATCACTCGCAAATACTTAGTCTGGTATTTTATCTATAATTGAAAACATTTTATAGTATTTAAATATTTTTTAATACCGAATGGGATGGATGTCCAAAACTTTAAATTATTTGTTGAAGCCTTCTTTTCACTTGGGTAATCAAAGTCCAACCAAAACCACTACGACGCATCAGTTCCTAGGTTCTCATGACCTCCTGTTGCAGGTGGACAATACTTCACTCGTGTCCCAGTTAGGACAATTTGACCCCACATATTCTCACACATTCTCCACATATTTAAACCTGGACTTTTAAATGACCATGATATGGTGATAATGCCCGTCTGAGAAGCGAGCCAATTGGTCAGAATTCGCGAACGATGAACCGCGCAGTTATCATAAACTAAATACACCGTTCCTTCTGGATAAGCAACTTGCACTGTTGACTGCATTATTTCTTGCAAAACTTTGCTGATTGATGACATCCATCGCCAATAACCTGAAAATAAAAACATAATATTATAAGCATAAGATGTGTTTATATAATATAAAATGGAATAGGTCTACTAAGAACACTGTTTATGGTAATCCTACTAATAATTCTCATACCACTTACCTAATGTTATTCTGCCATTTCCAATTCCATACATTGATTAACATTGACATTGATTATTTGATGGGATTTGATTTTGCGTTCCAAAATTTTATTTTGCAAAACTCACTCTTTAGCTCAATTTTTCGGGCTGGCTTTTTTATATGCAACATTTTTCGTAAACAAATTCAATGACACACGACACACACCCAAGACGAAACAAGTAACCTTTTGTTCTGAACTGTCATTTAATACACAACTACCCTCAATAGTCCAGTGCTGCACAAAATAAATAAGTAGTTGCGCACTACCGTGTTTAAACAAATGAAGAAGTTACTAGCTGACGCATCCATGAATACCTAGACAAAATAATAAACGTATACTGTAACTTATAATTTCGTCATTATCGCCAACCGCTACGATAGCTCAGTTGGTTAGAGCGCCTGATTCATAAACTGGTGTGAATGAATTACTGGTTCGATCCCCCTGCCAAGTATAAATATTTTTGTATAAGATTTTGGCCATTTGAATATGGTAGCCTCCACGGCAGCAGTTTAAATTTATACTTGAAAGGGGTATACCAGATCGTGACGCTGTGTGTACGTTCTTTTATGTGTTAAATTATATTCCTAGATTTAGTTTTTTTTTTAGTTTGAATATTTCGAAATTGACTTTTCCAATTCAAAGGAGTATCTTTCTAATAAATGAAATATTTCTACAGTTTCTATGGGAATATTATCAAAATTGTCAATTCAGTAAAGAGCAATTGTTATTTATTGTTATTTGTAATCTTAGTTTTGGTGTTATTAATAATAAGATTAAGGTCAAAACAATCAATTTAATTAAATTCTAAACTAAATAGACCTACTGTAATAACTATTACTTGTATCGTTGTTGTACTCGTGTCTGTAGGTCCAATTGGACAATGCTGTAAATAATACCGTATCGTTATACTTACTGATGTCTTGATTTATTTCAATCATGCGTCAGGAGATCGCATGAAGACGGACGGCCGAATGTCATGATTTCTTTAATATTATAAGTTTATTTTAACAATCATTATTATTCAATCATCTATTTTATAAGCAAATAATAATTACCGGATGTAAAAAGTATTAATCATGCATATTATGGCAACTCAGAACGTGACTGACGAAAACCATCGAGCAAGTCTCTGGTTTTATCGATGGCTGGATTTTGGAGGGAGGTATTGTCTGAGAGTACCTAACGAAAAATGACGAGGCTTGGGCTTTCCGAAAAGTGAAGCGGTAGCGACAAGTCGTCTTGAGAATTGAGATTGAGCCACAAGCCTCGTCAGTTTTTGAACAAAATGATCTCCAAGTAACCTCTATACAATAATGTCTATAAAGTATCTAAAATGGATCCAAAAGCAAAAATAAAGTCTATCCCAAGATAAATGTGTATCATTTATCACACTACATTTCCTTAATTTTATCGAGGGATATAACGGAGTGCCTACCTTTAATCGGTGTCAAGATTTTTTATATGTGTGATACTGTTATACTGATGTTGATGTATACCTACTTAGCGGGTTTAGTTGTAGTTGGTCCGTCTGCCCAAGCGTAGATAGATTGGTAAATTCTTTATTGTAGGTACACCAAAACAAAGTTCAATCATTTTCAGGAAAATTTAATTAAAACTTTTGAAATGACACGAAAGCACGACAGAGAAAAGAAGGCGGTGTACATACGAGAGTAGCTACATAAATAATATCATACACATACCTGACTAAAAAAGTAGGTAAAAACGTAAAAGTTATTAAATATATTTGATTCCTTCAATTTCTTGTCTTCTTTCTTCAATTTTGACTCTCGTTGATGTCGACGTCACTCGTGTTGTGGACTCGACCGTTGCAATGTGCCTACACACACATACACTGCCGCGCGTGGCCGCCTTTGTAGGCGAGTTTTCAACAGTTTAAAACTATTTATTTGTGGTTTAAAGAGGCAACATTTTATTTAAAACGTGTAAAATCGGTTGATTTACATCTCTAACCGATCCACAGATCGATACAACTCCATTTAAATTGATTGTAATCCAAATATTGTGGTTTCCAGACCATGTAAGACATTTAGATCTGGGACTTTGGTTTGTAATTTTATGTTTCAAATCGAAACTAAGTGTCGGTACTTTATATCTTAAGTATGATATCGTGATATTGATATCATGTCATAAATGCCAACCATTTGTAAAAAGTTTTTTTTTAAATATAAAAATTAGTCTTTTCTTAGGTCCGTGTAATTACTGTTGCATTTTTAATTGTGGTTAGCTTTTTTTTTGTTTGAAATAAATCTAATGTTATATATTTCAATGTTTATGTAAACAAGGAATCAAAAAGAATCAATGCCACTACATTTTATTAAAAATCAGACAAAAAGTTCATTTAAATATTGTACTACCAAAATACAAATAATGTTAATACAGAACAAATTCTAATAGACTACCTCACACAACAATTAGTCGAATAATAGTGCCGATCACTTCCCAATCATCAAACACTGCTAGAAACTAGTTCCTTTCGCAATGTATTTCACCAAGGAGATCGACTACCAATTTGATCTCCACTTTGGATACTGAATACCAAATGATAAGATATCGATAGAAATATTCGATGTAAACCGATGACGTCATCACAGTGTGCAACTGCAGATAACATTCTAGCTACCTAGCCCCAAAGAGGTTGGATTTTTTTTACTAAATCTATGCCTAGCCCGGTTCATAACATTGAGGTGGGCAACTGATATTATAGGTAGTAGTATTATTTAATTTTCCTACCGATCCGTAGGTAAATGTTCAATATTCATATTTCATTACCAGTCACACAATGTAGGTTTTAGTAAAGCGGTACATTACTGTTTCTAGCTTTATAAGAACAAATTGTGTTGAGATAATAAAACAAATTATGTTAATTAGGTATAATATTATTTCATCTCACGGTGAGGTACAGTGCCCATAACCCTCAGCCACCAAACACTGTTACAAACTAGTGTCTCTCGCAGGACCTTATACCACGAAGGTCGGTTACCAATTTGATCTCCACTTTGGTTACGGAATACCAAATAAATATAATTTCGATAGAAACTGTCACAACAAACAGGCATTCGTTGTACACTGTGACGTCACCCAGACGTCCCAGTTTATAACGCAATTGATGCACACCGATGACGTCATCCTAGTTGGCAACTGTAGTTAGCGAATACCAAATTAATCATTTGACGTACATTTGTTGCACACCTAGCCTCGGTGCTCATCATTTCGGTGGACAACTGACTTAGTGAATAGCCCCTCTGATCCGCGGATAGGATCGAGGAGTTACGATCCATTACGATCAACGAAATCGGATAGAGCTTAAAAAAAGCACATCCCTAGATTGCAGTCCCCGTGAGTTGATGCCAGGGCGATGGGGAAATAGCCCGGGGCCCTTACCTGCAGTTCCGCTCACACAGCGCAAAAGTAGAACTGTAGACGGCCCGGATTGATTGAAAACAGTGGTAATAGTAGTGCAGCGCGTACTCGAAGTCGCGAGCGGCCGCCGGCCACCAGCGCCTGCCGTAATACATGCGGGTTGCAGCTGCGATGGCTCTTTGACATACAGGGGAGCAAGTGTCTTTGATTATGGGATAAAATTATATACTTGTCGGTGATTATTTTTCTTTAGATCTTAAAAATCTGAGTCTTAATCGGAATCTTCCAAAATCGTATATACTGTTTTTTTTATTGTGCAATAAAAAGTATTTTCTATCTATACTCCAAGCTTCAAAAACAAAATATTCGTTGACTTAACATATCTATCAATATTAACGTATTTCGAAAATATTAGAATTACGTATACGATGAAGAAATTGTGATTGGATCACATATCACTCGTTTAGTTAGTGCAAGCTAGACAGAGAAAAGTAAGCACTTGGGGATTCCCCAGTAAAACAGAAGCAGTATGATTAAGTAGAGGAGTTTAACTAGAATCAAATAGAGTTGAAATAGAAGAGATAGATATAAAACTAGAAATATGCCGTATGAGTGATTAGGAATGTCACTTACGAAATCTATGCTACGTGGCGCGCATTGTTTCATAACTTGATAGGCACGGTCGAAACTTCGAATTTTTGTGTCGCAATCATCGAACTAATTATAATGTCTACACTAATATTATAAAGAGGAAAACATTTTATTTGTGTTTGTGTGTATGTTTGTAATGAATAAACTCAAAAACTTCTGTACCGATTTCAAAAATTCTTTCATCATTGGAAAGCTACATTCACCTTGAGTAAAAGGTGATATTAAGGGCTATATTAATTGCCAGAAAAGATTAGGGATCCTTACTAAAACTGAAGTAACGTAACCCAAGGTGTAAAAAATTGCCCTAACCCGTGCGAAGCTGGGACGGGCCGCTAGTTATGTATATTTTTGTATAGCTAGTTTTGTATATCTATGGGAATTTTGAAGAGTTAAGACAAAAATAACCTGTAAAATGTATTGTAACATTAGATATACTTATATTCACGTTTTTCTGTTCAGTGGTTACATTAGATATTGTGTTATGCCGTACATCCTAACTAAAATAAGAAATACCGCATACACGTTAACACTTTTTTTTGTACAGAAAAAGACATTACAGGTTACCTACCTGTTCCATTACCTGTACCATTTCATTCAGAAATAAATAAAAAAACATACGATAACTGTATTTAATCCAGAAAAAAAGTACTGTTTACTATTATAATATAGTTTAATAATTAATAAGGTATAGCTAGATAGTTTTTAGACGGATACAGCGACAGCGCAGCCGGCAGCAAAAGCTGCTATGAGATGATTTGCAGACATTAATAAACAAGCAATAATAAACTTTTGAGCTATAATAATATTGCATAAAAAAAATTAATAAGAAAGTATAGTTTTCGAAACTTAATTTACCATGTACCTACTAAATTACAAACCCAAGGTTTCAATATCGGTTTTCAGTTTGATGTTGAGGAAAATATTTTGGTAAACTCATGAACAGATAAAAATTTTATAGCATACCTAACCCTCAATCCTGGAAAATATTGTTCAAACATTAACAGGATTTCTGTTCCCGGATGATAGGATTTCATAAGCATTTTTTTATTATTTGTAAGAAATATATATTATCAAATATATTCAAGAATATTATTTAATTTTTTTTATCAAGAACTTTGACAACTGGGTAAAATGAGTTCAAAAACAAGATAATTCGATATTTAGCTCACCAAAATAAGTTTATTAACAGACTATGGCCACCTTTTTTGATATTATTACTTTGAAGTGTTTGTTGCTAAGTACCATTAAATTCCACTTCACTTCACTTCTTTATTAAATGGCTTCTAGGATAGTTTCCACAATTTCGAAATCTTTTAAAGTATACTATATCGAGCTCAATTTTAATGTCCGTTTTTCGAAATTACGCAACTGGTTTTAAGTAAAAATTGATCGAACAACGTAGGTAATGTAATCTTCTTGCAGATTTTAATAATTATCACTCAAAACGGTGAGGTATACAACGAAAAAAGGTATTTCAAAATTGAGCTCGATATAGCATACTATGAAAGTTTTAGTATTGTGCAACTCATGGTAGGCCCTCAGTCGTCCAGTCTTCAGTCAGGTCCTATTTTCTGCTATAGCAATCGTGACTGTAACAAAAAACGATCGGCGCACAATTATCTTCATCAGAGTTTCCGTCCAAATCTTCTTTATTCCATTTCACTAATACTTGTGTCTTATTACTAACGGTTAAAATACCATTAATGAAAATCGATATACATAAGAAAAACACTAGAAAATAAGAAAATAAAAATGACACAGCCGTCGTTCAAGATGAAAAAAATTGTGTAAAAAAGTAAAAAGTGTTAGATCTAGCCCGTAAGAAGAGGCAACGCTGGCTGCGGCTGTTATTTTTTTTGTTTGTTTCTTAGTCCAATTTAGGCAGAGTTAGTCTTCTGACCATACTACCTTAATTTGTATAATAGAAGTCCATTTCACATATTGTTACATTAAATTTCACTATATTTGCTGGTATCTTCATAAGAACGTAGGTTGGCTAAAAAGCCATTAATTTTAATCAACTAATAGCAGAAAAAACGAATACAATATATAAATCATAGATTTATGATGATAATTAATACTGTTGTAGAAAATATAAAATAAAATTTATATACGGTACATAGTTTTTATTACTTAAAATTATTTTGTAATAGTTATGCAATGACTAGAGAAACAAATTAGATTCTAACTCAATGTAGGTTGGCATTGGCATCTATGACACGATAGCAAACGTCAAAATGTTACGATGTAAAGTACAGACACTAAGATTAAATTTGAAACGTATTAAAAAACCAAAGTTTTAGATCTGAATTTGACTTTAAAATGATATGTCTTACATGGTCTTAAAACCACATTGTTTAGAATACGATCCGATTTTAATGGAGTTGTATCGATCCTCGAAAATTATCGGATCGTATTCCCACTATCCGATCTTTGAAAAAATTGGCGCATCCCTAGTTGACGCATGATGCGTGGCTGCTTTTTTTTTGTTTCTTAGTCCAATTTGGGCAGGCTAAGGTCTTATGACCATACTACCAAGTATTCCGTTTTATTTTGTGTCTTTTTCTTCCTCTATTCCATTTCTTCCGTCTTTTAGCCAGTCATCAGTATTCGGTCAAGTCATGTCCTGTTTCAACTAAAATTCCTTCATCTGAGAAGTTCAGTTTATAACTTTTATTTCATTTCACTACCCTTGTGACTTCTTACTAATGTAGGTTGGTTAAAAGCAAAGACATTATACTTTAGTGGACCCATCGACGTCCTTTATGTGCAGGGCTGTGAAGACTACAGAGTACGTTCAGGGAAGCAATTGATCTCAGTCGGCCGCGGTCCGTCGAAAGTGCGACACGAACGTCAATGACAAAATACAGAAAAAATGCCATCCTGTGTATTTCCGAAATATATAAGCAACACGAGGAACCGAACACTCCGTGCATGAGGTTCCCCTCCCTAACTGTCCTACAAAAAATCGGTGGAAAAATCGGTCGTGGGCGTTGAGCCTTGTTCTCGCGAGGGATAGGAAAATAACTTTTAAAGCGAGCGAAGCCGCGGGCAAAAGCTTGTATTTTATATAGAAAATATAGAGATCAGGGTCTGATGATGAAGCAAGAAAGAGAAATGAAGATTTTTGGAGGTTTCTTTTAAATAGGTTAAACCTAGTGAAATTACAGAACGGATTATTTTGAGCGGCAGTCAAACAGAAAAAGATCCTTGGGTTCGGATCTTTTTCTGTTTGACTGCCGGCAACACTGAGCCGAGAGTCGCTATTCAGACTTGTCTTTGTGCTGTCTTGCAGACGTCTTTGACTAAGAGACGTCTTTGTCGCAGTGTGCGCGGCTTCATACTATTTACTATGCGGCAGTCTGTCTTAAGATTGACTTGACTAAGGTCTGCGCTCAGCCTAAAGGTTCAGGCTTCACATTCCACGTGTAGTTAACCTCGCTCGGTTGTAATCAACCCGACTCCAGCCGAGTGTACTGACGGCAAACAAATTTCATATATTTACCAAATTATAAGTAATCTTATCTTATGAAATGTACATGTACAATTCAACCAGATTTGTAAATAAATAATCAAATAAATAAACAATAGTGTTTTGAAACCATGCTTTTTTAACCCTCGACGCCAAAGGGTGTGCATTTTAGCACACAAAAGGATAAATCGATTTTTTTTTTGTTTGAAAGGTGACTTGATCGAGAGTGTTCTAAGATATGATTTCAAAAAATAATTTCAGGCGTTTGAAGATAATTTATTTTCTTGTTCATCGATAGATAGATAGAAAATTCTATATTGCACAAGATAAAATGCAAGTACACAGGAAAACTTAATGCTAAATAGCATTTTAAAAAGACTTTTACTGAAGTATTTCCATGCCGTTCTGTTCTAATAATGTTTTGTTATTTAAACTAATATAAGGTTTTGTTGTGGCAGCGGCCAGTACCAACTGGAACGCGAACAGATCTCTGTCTGTTCGCATCTTCACAACGTAAATATTATAAAAATATCAAAATCCCGCTACAATTATAACGTGAGCGTTGTCGCGACGATCGCGATATGTAAGTATTGTACATAGCAACACTAATGAAAACGAAACGAAGAAGTCATTGTCTATGGTTAGAAATATTCATTTCGTTTAATGGCTACCAAAAGATAAAAGATGGCGCGAGTGATAAAATTAACAAAAGCTAAGTGCCTAAATGTGTCTTAAGTTTTAACACCCATTTCCAACACATTATAAGTCTATATTAGTTTCCTAAATGTTACATATTCAATCTAAATCTTTATGTGTTCCTAATAATCGTAGTTTGGGTGAATGTTAATTATAGAGAATTGGGGAAGGTAGTTACGAAATTAACAGATCTCGTGGAAAGTAATAAATAAGAGTGAAATGTAACCAGTCTGGGAGAAAAGCCAGGCTGGTCGAACTATAAGAAAAGAGTTGAGCTATGAAAGTGATCGAGTCAATGTTTATAATTAAGATTAGACCTCGGGCCCGAGTGATTAGGTAGGGTTGCTCCCAGCCAATAAGACTGCCAGAGAACGGTGGGTTGGTGGGATCCTGACGATGGACCTGGTACTACAGAACGGGGCTGTCTGGATTAAGAGTACTAAGTACACCGTTTTCGATTCCCAGTCAATCTCGCCAACGAGGCGGATTGATGGGTAAATCCTTTCAGTGGACCCTTTCGTAGAGACTAGGGTCGTCAGGAAGAGTGGTTAGGTAGGGTCGCTCCCAGCCAATAAGACCGCCAGAGAAAGGTGGGTTGGTGGGATCCTGACGATGGACCTGTCCGTAGAGACTAGGGTCGTCAGGAAGAGTATGCATGAGTTCGATTCCTATCATTATGACCGTCACCGAGGCGGATTGAGGAGATTCGTGTGGATCAAAGACTAGATATTAAGTTAAGCAATTTATGATATGTATAAAATGGATATGATTTATTCTAGATAAGTGTGGAGGAGATGGGTGTTTAAAGAGAGGCCTTTGAGTCCCATGGTTTTGCAACAAGCGAAATCATGGGATTATAATTTCAACAGGAGATGCCAAGTCCAGGATTCAACGGAACTACGTGAGTTAAGGAAGGGAGAAGATCATCTGGATAGAAACTTCGGGTATGATCTTTTCATTATAATATAATTATCGTTTCGAGTTATACTCAGGATAATAACTCGTAACGACAAGCGTAGCCGCAGGCAGAAGGTATAATTTAAATAAAAAATAGCATACATAAAAGCTAACGCTTAGTACGATATGTAGCTTGAAAAAAATCACAATCAATTACCGGAGACTAGTTCTACATCCAAACTTACAAAACTCACCCACTTCCTCTATACTTTACAATTAATTATATTAGACACCAATGTAACTGATTATAAATAATATTATCAAAATCATTTTATAATACTTATTTAAAAAAAATTATAAATCTTATTGTCTAAAAAATGGTATTTAATATACACCACACCTGTTTTGCTAACGCTTTTCTATATTTATGAGACTTTCAAATCTGAAAGCCTGTCAAATTCTCAAAAATCCTCTTTCGTCGGTGGTCTTGTCGGCACAAGCACAAGCACAAGCAGTCGTGTGCACCACCTTGCGATCACTAAGGTTCAAAATTGCATCAAAATATAACAAAAAATAGTAACTTGGATCCAGTCAAACAGGTATTTACGCTCCATCCTTTTCCCGCGCCGCTGACTTCGGTCACAAACGCAGCCTGCTACGCGAGAACGAGAGGCACGCGTAATAATTGCTAACCTGTTTTGGCATCGCTCATCAGGGTCGCGAACGTACTCAGCGACGCGAAAAAGAGAAGAACTATAATTAAATAATTGTCATCCTGCTCCTGTATCGCTCAACAGGGCCTGAAACGCGGTAAGCGACGCCAGAAAGAGACAAGCGACATAATTGCCTGCTCGCTCTTACTACCTGTTTATTGCATCGGACGGCAAGCAAACTGCTTTGACAAACAATGTATTCTGCTATATATACCTGCATAAGCTTATTTGTTTCGCTGCTACTTGGGCTATCCGCACTAAGCGCTCTTTTTGCTACGAGATAGAATACTTACGAATTAAATCGTATATCCGTGGATTCGTACCATAAAATGATGCGTTCGCCGCCACCTGAAAAATCAAGCTCGGTTCCAGATATGCAGTCAATGGATGAAAAATCTCCTCCAACTTTCATCTCATCGCGAAATAAAAAACGCAAAGTAAATCGAGTGGTATACACGGATGATGAACAAACACAAGCTTCGCCACCCGAGCCGCGTCAGGAAGTTTCTCTAACCCAAATTCAAGGGATGACTAAAGACATCAAAAATGAAATGAAACAATTGTTGGAAGGGTTAAATGAAACACAAAATGAACAAATAAAATCTATTTTAGAAGTACTGCGAGATATTCAGCAAACCAATAGTTTAGTTCAAACTACAATCACTCACCTCTCTGAAGAAAATGGGGAGCTAAAAGCGAAAATTGAGAGGATGGAACTTCAAGCAAAGAAAGATAGGGAACATATTACTTTATTGGAGAGCAGGTTCGAAGATTTTCAAAGAACGGAAAGGAAGGCAAATATAGAAATTAAAAATGTACCCCTAAAGGGAGATGAAAATAAGAACGACCTTCAACAAATGGTATGTAAATTATACAAAAACCTAAACGTCGAGATCGATAAGTCAGACATTAGGGACATAATTAAGACAAAAAAACCTAAAACGGAAAAGAGCACGCTCATAGTGGAGCTTAATAACACCTTTGTTAAAACAGAACTTTTAAAATCTGCCAAAACATTTAACCTTAGAAATAAGACAGGCAAGCTATGTGCACAGCTAATGGGTATCAAGGCCCATCCAGATACTCCCATTTACATCTCGGAAAACCTGACTCCGTTGGCATCCAGGTTGTACTTCCTCGCCAGAGATTTTAAGGCTGCAAATAACTTCAAGTATTGCTGGACCAGCTACGGAAAAGTCTACCTGCGCCTGGATGACAACACTCCCATTGTTAATGTTACAAGTGAAGCCCAACTTGGTCAACTGCTAAAGAAGTGACTAAGCCATGTCTACCAGCATTTAGATATAGAGCTGGCAATACTTGATCTGTCGTGTTTTCGAATGTTACATTTAGTACTGTTTTATTCGGTTTTTACATTTTTCCTTTGCATTATGTACCTATATCTAATATATATGCTACCTATATATCTAACATTTAATCTAACATATACACCACAAAATTTTGTCATGATTACCATTTCTTCGCTACCATTGAATTACAAACATTATTTTTGCCCTGAATCAACACACTTGATTGTAACAAAACACAATTCAACACAAAAAAACATAACCACTCTCATTCTCTCTAACATTAAGTATGGATAACACACCCGATATTGTTTTACAGGAATTAGACTTGGTAAATAACTCAAGTGCTATTAACTGCTTACCTTCGGAACTGAAACCATACTTACCTGCAGTAACACCTAATCTCTCTATCATTATACAAAATATCAGGAGTGTACACAAATCGTCTAACATTGATGACCTACAAATAAACCTTCGAACAATTGACCAAGATGTAGATATTATCATCCTAACTGAATGTAGAATAAATTCTGAGAAACCACTACCCCATCTTACTGACTACACAACCTATTGTTCTACAAAAAAAGTAAATCAAAATGACGGTGTAGTGGTCTTTATTAAAAGTGATATAAAACATAAAGTAAAGGAAGTAACGCTGTTCCGAGCTTCTTGCCTTGAAATATCAACCCCTATTAGCACTATAATTTGCATTTACCGTTCCCCATCCGAAAAAAATCCTGAAAAATTCATAAACACACTCGATAATTACTTGAATGAACCTCATCTAAAAATAAATACCACAATAGTGGGGGACATCAACATTAACATTCTTGAAGGCAACACCGACAAACAGTCAAATCTCTACCTTGATATGTTGGCCACGCACAGTCTTCTACCTAGTCACCGCTTTGATACTAGAATCAATAGCTGTCTTGATCATGTCTTTAACAATTTAGATACTTCTAAACTATCAGCTACAGTCGCAGTTCTTGACACTACAATTACAGATCACAAAATGATTTTAGTAAATTATTATTATAATAACACGAAATGTAAACAAAAAAAACTAAAACTATAATAAATTACAACGAAAGCCTTAAAACACTAACAAACAAAAATACATTAATTAACTTGTTTGAACTTGACGACCCAAATGTTTTGTGTCAGAACTTAATTAACTTAATCTCAGAGTGCTTAAATGAAAATACGAAAATATTGAAAATACCTAATAGTAAAAGAATCTTAAAACCCTGGATTACCCCAGGGATTTTAAAGTGTATAAAGAATAGGAACAAGCTTCAAAAACAATTAAATCTTGATTTAAACAATGAAATACTAAAAATTACCTATCGTCGTTACCGGAATTTTGTTAATAATTTGATAAAAAAGTTAAAAAAGCAATACGAAATGGACCTATTACATAAAGCTAAAGGATATATAAAGGCTGTATAAAAACAATTACTTACCTAAATAAAAAAAAATCTCTAAATCACGAATTGCTCAATATTAAAAACGAACCTTGTAAGTCTGCCAAATATATAAATGACCATTTTAACAGTATAGGTAAAGTTCTAGCCGAAAAGATTACTCGCAATCTAAATCTGTTTGAAAATTATTTAAAAACTATGCCATCCCAAAATAATTCTATTGGTATCATTGAGCCGGAGGGATCCGAAGTTGAATCTATAATCAATAATCTTAAATCTGAATCTGCTACTGGGTGGGACAATATCTCAACGAAATTCATCAAGATAGCAAAGAAAGTGTTAGTTCCTATTATCACACACCTAAGTGTTAGATGCTTCCAAAAGGGTATATTTCCACAAGATCTAAAACGCTCAATCATACACCCAATCTATAAGAGTGGGATCAAAGACGATATTAACAACTACAGGCCGATCTCGGTTCTGCCTGCCATATCTAAAATAATAGAAAAACAAATTAACTCTAGACTTATAAATTTCTTTAATTCATTTGACATTCTATCAAAGCAACAATATGGCTTTAGGGGGGGAATTAGTTCTCAAGATGCAATTTTGGACTTAACAAAAAATATTACCACTAATATAGACAAAAAACTTAAAACGTTATGTATCTTTTTGGATTTAAAAAAAGCGTTCGATACCGTCTCTGTTCCTACTCTTATCAGAAAACTAGAAAAGCTTGGGATACGCGGTAAATTTTTAGAATTAATCACCAGTTATCTTAGCGGCCGCACTCAACGTGTCAAATTGGATAAAGATATTTTCAGTACTGACTTAGATACAACAGATTATGGCGTGCCCCAAGGAAGCGTCCTTGGTCCCACATTATTTCTCGCGTACATTAATGACCTGACTAACAAACAACTAACAAATGGACAAGTTTTCTCTTACGCTGATGATACAGCAATACTTTTTCATGGAAAATCTTGGGTTGAAGTTTATAATCTAGCTGAAAATGGACTTCGAGAAGTAATTAAATGGCTAAACCTAAACCTTCTTTCACTGAACATTTCAAAGACTAATTACGTATCTTTTTCTATTCGCGACTGTCAGCAACCCGATCCAAATTTAAGTATTACTGCCCATTTTTGCGAAAACATAAATCTTGACGCTTGTAATTGCCAAAAATTAACTAAAGTTAGTTACACAAAATATTTAGGAATTATGATTGATCAAAACCTTTCATGGTATCCGCAAGTGGATCTTGTCTCCAGTAGATCGCGAAAACTCATCTGGATTTTTAAGTACTTACGCAACATTACAGACAAACAACTTATTACTTATATCTACACAACTTTAGTACAATCGATTCTTCTCTACTGCATACCTATTTGGGGGGGCACTTACAAAACGAAATTTATCAGCATAGAACGCTCACAGAGAATGATCTTAAAAATAATGTTTCAAAAGAAAATGAGGTTTAGTACTGATAAACTTTACAAAGAAGCTAACGTGCTAACTGTCAGGCAATTATATATACAACAATGTGTTCTTAAAGTCCACAAGAGCCTAAAAATTGACCCTAAGTTAACCCTTAAAAGAAGTCAACGGTCTGTACTAAATCTACATGTGATGAAAACAGTACTCGCATCTAAACAGTTTAGCACTCAATCAGTCAAGCTCTATAATAATATAAACAAGAAAATAAATATATATACGATGTCTTATTTCCAATGTAAAGATAAAGTAACTAACTGGTTGAAATCCTTAAGCTACGAAGAAACAGAAGTTTTAATTTATGGCATCTAGGCTTTACCTGGTCTCTGGCCTTGACCTCTATATTAATGGTATATATACAACAAAACAAACTTTAAATTACTCATTCATTCGTTTATTTCAGCAATTAAATAATAATATTAAGTAGTTATCTAAATAGGTATTTAAGTAATAATTTTGGTATGCACCTTATCTATCATTCAACTTTTGTTGAACACTTGCTTTGTATACCACCATCTAATTGTTTCGCACCATCTAATTGTTCGAGATATTCTCGACATGTGGGTTTAGGTATATGTTGTATACATATAACAATTTATGTAAATCTTTTTATCTTGTGTTTAAAATACTTTATTCATAGTCACCTAGCTTAGTTAAGACTGACCACCATAAAGAGGGGACTCCTCTAACACAGGTTAA
Source organism: Horisme vitalbata (assembly GCA_951804965.1). Taxonomy (NCBI): domain Eukaryota; kingdom Metazoa; phylum Arthropoda; class Insecta; order Lepidoptera; family Geometridae; genus Horisme; species Horisme vitalbata. Next base: position 25,563,584 of record OX638091.1, on the reverse strand, counting down.
TGCAACTTAAAAGAGGAGATCCCAACCCATGTAATAATTCTTTGTCAGAAAATAAAGTATTTTTGAAGTTTTTTTAAATAGTTTGACTCATTATTATTGTGCAAGTAGTTTGCAATAGGCTCGTCCATAATTAGTTTATTTATGACAATGGGTTAAAGGAGATGCGTGGCTACCTCGGGCCTCGTGCCATGGATGGCAGCCGGGGATTCACATGCCCGTAGCTTGCACACTAGCATACCAGCTCCTTGCACGTGCCAGCTAATGTCATGTGTATACGCTAACTGGCATGCCTGCAACTAGCATGCCTGTAACTGGCATTCATGTAGCTAGCACAACATTTGATTGCTTGCATGCGGGTTGAGGGAGGGGCCGCAGGGAATTGCCTTACTGGCACGTGTGAACAGACGCGCCCGTAGCTGTCGCGTCTGTTCACACGTGCCCGTCACGGGCATACCAGTATCTGTCGCGTTGTTGACGTAGGTGCACGTTTTATGTTTTGCGAAAGAATAGGTACGAGTCCCTATATATAAGTTACTCTATGGGTACGAGTGCCTCTCACGAACTGCCAGTTAGCGTATACACATGACAGTAGCTGGCATGAGCAAGGAGCTGGTATGCTAGTGTGCAAAGCTACAGGCATGTGTATTCCCGGCCTAACTTTGGCTGGGTTGGTATTATATTATCTGTGGCTGTTTAGAGTAGAAAGTATGGCGAAAGCGTCTACTTGAAAACTGATCTATGAAAATTGAGCCAAAATTAATGGGCTACTCTATACTCTATGCTTTATACTCTATCGAACGCAGGCGCTGCCGCCATTTTGGCCGCCATTTTCTAAGCTTCTTGGTGCTAGTGTCTCAATTTGTCAAATTTTTTTCATTTTATTTTCACAAAAAATACTAATTCTTTGCAACGCTTATGTGCTTATTAGCATTTATCGTGTGTTTCTGACAATGATAAATGTGTGTATATGCATAGTTGCACATACACAAACAAACACACACACATACAAACATGTGAATTATGTGGTACAATAATCGGCCGGCTAAATGGGTAAAAGCGAACTTTTATGGCTCAATTTCCATTTAATGAAAGTAGGTAAGCATCAATTTACAGTAACTATAAAGTCTTTGTACCTACTAGTGTTTGGTATTTTTCTATCGACTATCGATATTCTATTCACCACCTATGCTATATATAACTAGCTTATACCCACGACTTCACACACGTTAAAAGTAATTTTTCGTAAGGTACTTATCTACTCTATGTCCTTTTCTGGTACTCCTGACACCGTGTCGGCGTAGTAGAAATTTTATGATTGTCTGTAGAGTGCCTACAATTGTGAAAGCGTAACAAACCAACAAACTCACTTTGGTATTTATATTGTAAGTTTCGGCTACAATGTATTTAGACAAACATCTGAAAAAGTTAGACCAACATCTGTGTGGTGAACCATGATGTTTGTTATGTGTTTAGGTGTTATAAATATATATGTTTCTTATCAGTCTCCGGCCGACCGAATGTGAAATGTCCCGTATTTTTTTTATTTGACACCCTCTGTGGTGCAAAATATGGCGGGTTTTCTCGCTGCGATACAAATGTTTGTATTTTCAACAAATATTTGTCTGGGGTCTGTGGGTTTTCTATGTATAATATATGCATTTCCAAAAAAAATATGTAAGCAGTATGGTACAAAAGACGAGGTTCCCATAGTGCCAGCTCTAGTTAGTTTATGATAGTGTCCAGCATTATTATAATATTATTTATTTTATTCACTGCATTAGCATAAAATTGGAAATATTACAGAATTATTTGAAAACGAACGAGGAACGAGAAGTTGATTCTTGCAAACGCATTTGAGATCAAAACCTGCGAAATGAAAAGATAAAGATAAAAAATCATCGACGAAATGGCTTCAGGTGACGATACATGTAAAATCTTCCTCGCTCGCACGATTCAACATTTTTGAAGATGTAAAATAACTGACTATATTTATGCAAAATAGCAAACCTTCACATTCTAGAATAACAATTCAAAGGTTCAGCAATAATATAATTTTATTTTATTGTTATTTTATAGGCCGTAAAGGTTTGCTATTTAGCATAACTATAGTCAGTGATCTTATATCTTCAAAAATGTTGAATAGTGCGAGCAAGAGGGAGGTTTGACATGTATAGTCGCCTTAAGAGAAGACGTTCATATGTGATTGATTGATTGATGGTTATGAATACTTGGGTCAAGAATGTGGCCGTTCTGGTAAAATTGCACACCATCTCCTAAGTTTCGAGATATTCATAAAGAATGAAGAAATTTTAAAAAAATATTTGTTTTACGGTACTAGAAGAAAACAATCAAACTTTGTTTGTTGGTATTTTTTCTCTTTTTGACCGTGTTTGTTTGGAACAATGTAAATTCAGTAGGAAAAATACCACAATTCTTGCTTTATCGACGATTCAAAGTGATCCTAGGATTACTGATTAAAGAGTTATTGATAATAATATGACTTTGTTTTATTTTACCATCATCATAAAGTATTTGGTTCTACCTGCGAAAAAAGGAACCCTATATTTCTTGTAGGTAGCTAATTTATCGAAAAAAAAATCTGGTGGTACATCCCTATTCAATGAAATCTTTTTGGTAGGTTGGCAGCTCTGACGATATGTACGTCATATCCGTATGTCACTAATGTTATTTCTGCTATATTGGTAATCAATTTTAGCTCAAATCCATACAAGTGACTTTTTAGACGTTTGACCATTTTTTGTAGGGTTCTCCCGACTCTTAAACGTAGTAATATTTTCTCTATGAAAAATATTCCTCAAAGAAAATCCACAATGCAAAGACGTATGTGAAAAATTTAATATAGTTTAGAAAAAGTGAATAAAACCATCGATTTGTGTGTCGTTCCTACTGCCACAAATATTGATTTAATCATCTACAATATCTTAGAGGCCGAATCGCTACAGAGACAGTAAAAATTAAGGTGTTTATCAGTCTAACAAAATCTTTATTTTTACTGACGTGTTTAAAAGCGTGTTTAGTTTTCGGTTTGGACTAAGGCATTTTTGTTTTATTTTACAGTCCCTACATGCAATAATAATGGCTATTACAAAACGTAAGCAATCTGCTGAGAAGGAGGAATTAATTGAAAACGGCGAACCGATAGCCGAAGGTGGACGCAGTAACATCAAAGGAGATGAACTAAACATTGCTATTCTGCTGTTTCTGTACACGCTGCAAGGTATTCCCCTCGGCCTTGCTGGGGCCGTGCCAATGCTTTTACAAAACCGAGGAATAACATACACTCAGCAGGTAAAACACCAAACAAAGTAAAGTTCTATTCTCTGCCATAGTAATAAAAAAAATGCAATAAAATCAAAAGTACCTACCAAAGTCATGCTCTAAACCTTATCATTAAAAATTATCTAGCTAAAAATAATTGGATTTTACATTATTGGGTTTATGTAATTTCAGGCAGAATTCAGCCTCGTCAATTGGCCGTTCAGTGTAAAACTGTTATGGGCACCAATCGTAGATGCACTATTCTGGCCAAAGTTCGGACGGAGAAAGACCTGGCTTGTACCAGTTCAGTATCTGATAGGAATCGTGATGATAATCATGTCTTACAGTGTGACAGACTGGCTCGGATCTGATGACAAGGCACCCTCTATGATGATTCTTACAGTAACTTTCCTATTTTTAAACTTTTTGGCTGCAACTCAGGATATTGCTGTTGATGGTTGGGCATTGACAATGTTGAAGAGGTAATTATAGTTTATTTCTACAAAAAGGCACATAAATACTTCGACACTAAGCATTAAGCTGGCCACATCTTCAAGTACACATTAATAAATGCTTAGATAGATAGATAACTCTTTATTGTACACCTGCTAATAAAGAAAGCACAGTCTTATCGCTTAGAGATACTGTTTATCACGCCATGCATAATTAATTATATTATTAACAAGCATTTATAAAAAGGGGTTATATATTCCAACCTCCATATCTTTAGATCCCAAGTCAACCTCACTTGCCCCAGCTAACTAATAACCCAGGCCCTTGTAGGCCGGCTGATTGCAGCATAGTGCATCCCTTGACCTACAATGGCAGCAGCGTAGGGTAAGCCTATGTCCAGCAGTTGATTGCTATAGGCTGATGATGATAAGGTATAATATTTCATTCCACTATAGTTTAAGATATTCTAATGAGTTTTAATTAATCAATTAAACTTACTTGTTATATTTAATGCTGGACTGTCACACAGCATCATGTAGTCCCAAATGATAAACTACATATATATATATTTGTTGGTAAATACATAATATGATACATAAATAAATTCTTTAAAAAAAAACGAAAACAGTCTTCACTAAATGTACCAACTTAAACTAAAAATTAAGAAATAATATTTTAATTACTTCAAACCAAGAGCATTAAAGGACATTCAACGAAATTGGGTGTTTTCTATGTATGATATGTATGTATTTACAAAAAAAAAATGTATCTATGTAGTATATCAATCATGTTGTTCCCATAACACAAGCTCTGCTTAGTTTGGGGCTACATGATGCTGTGTGATGACGTCCAGGATTATTTATTTATTTATATTTATAATTATTGAAACTTATATACCAAGTTACAATTTAAAATCATTTTTTTTGGAGTCCGTGTCAGCCAAAGCAAGATAACACCTTATACTAATACAGAGATTAATCAAGTAGGTATCTATTATGGTTATCTTGCTTTGACTGCAAATAATGCAAACATTTGTCCCGTGGTGGGAATCGAACCCACAACTTTCTGCATCTCAGGCGGACCTTTGCCCACTGCCCCACAGAGGCCGTCAGATAGTAGCAGTCAAATACCTTATCTATTTATAGTTACCTTGATTTTTAGATAACTGTGTTCACTAATATTTATAAGGTTGAACCTTATCATCATACTATCACTTGTTAAATTGATTGATTGCATCAATGTCCTGGCCAGAACAGGTGGTGAATGTTCACATAATATTAATTCTATTTAAATATTGTGTGTAACCTAACCCAATCTGTCCTTACTTGGTCATAGATAATATTTGAAATATTGCAATATAAAGAAGAATTTACCCATCAATTTTTTTGCAGGTGTAATGTTGGTCATGCTTCAACCTGCAACACAGTTGGCCAAACAGCTGGTTTCTTTCTTGGCTATGTGCTGTTCCTCGCATTGGAATCTCCTTATTTCTGCAACAAATACATTCGTGTTGCACCTGAAGATACTGGCCTGGTCACCCTTGCCAGTTTCTTGCTTCTTTGGGGATGGGTGTTCATTGTGACAACTACTTTAATAGCTGTATTTAAGCATGAGGCCAATGATACAGTTAACTCGAAAGGGGAAAGCAATGTGAGGGGAATAAAGGATATAGGTATTGCATATAAGCAATTGTATACAATTGTGAAACTACCCTCAGTACGGACTTTGACACTTGTGCTGTTTACAGCTAAGGTAAGAGTTCAAGAAATCCGAAGATAGATATTTTAAATTTGAATTTGTGTAAAATTATTTTTTCTATTTTTCAGCTTGGTTTTTGTGCCAGTGATGCGGTGTCTGGTTTGAAGCTTGTTGAAGCAGGAGTTCCACGAGAAGACTTAGCGTTACTAGCAGTTCCTTTAGTTCCAGTACAAATTATTATGCCAGTGGTATGTTTTCCTATTGCGGTTCCGCTCGTTTGGTTCTTGGATAAAAAGCCTCTCTACCACTTAAAAACCCATGCTTAAATCTGATTTAATTAAATAGCTTTAGCAGTTTGTCGTAAAAGTGTTGGTAACATAACAATCAAATAAAGAAACTGACATTTTCATTCTAATTGTTAGTCAGACTGCTCAATGTAAGAAAGGTTGTGCATCAAATAAGGCAAAGTTCCATCCTCCAGGATGGCGTAGGCGGTAGGATTAGTTTTTCAACAAGTTTATTAGGCCCAGGCAGGGGGGATCATGATAAACATAACATTATAACTTTTCCCCCATTACCTATGGATACCTTCAGATATTGCGCAAACTTAGTACTAACATGCCCTAGCATGTTAGTTTCCTCACGATGTTTCCCTTCGATGTTTCGAGCATGTGGTAAAAAAACATCCCATCTCTGTTTTACTCCTCTTGCAGTGTATATGAGGTTTATGCTCTTTTCAGATACTAGCCAAGCACACGACTGGTCCAAAGCCTCTTTCACTTTGGCTCCGCGCGTTCCCGCTCCGTCTCTTAGTTGGACCGCTGGCCGCCGCTCTTGTAGCAGTCACTCCAAAATTGCTAGGCGATTCTGGACCTTCATACTACTACCTATTCCTTCTAATGTTGTTGTACGTCTTCCATCAGGTGAGTTTATTTCTAAATGAAAAACCATAATTATCATATTATTATTACCATGTCGAATTCATGAATCCAACAACTTGAGTCGTAAGTGAGGTTGTAAGGGTTTCCAATCTCCATCTTTGGAAGCCATGACAACCTCAACTGCCCATGTTGCACTGTGCTGTATAATAAACAGGGCTCTGGCAGCCGGATGATAGTGTCATAGCGCACCCTAACACTGGCACAGCTAAATCTCCTGATCACCCCGACAGGTAGTAACGTCAGAGGTGCGAGAAACCGGGGGTCTACTCTAATTCAACGAAGTACGAAATTGCGTGTTTCGTTTCTTGCGATTGGTACTCGATATTCGAACAAATAAACCAAGATTTCAACACAAAGTTCGTAATGTGTGACAGTTCAAACATTGCGCACCCTATTTCACAAAACATATGACTGAACTATTGGAATTGACAGTACAAAATTCGATCAATCGCATGAAACGAAACACGAAATTTCGTACTTCGGTGTATTGTAGTAGGCCCTCTGTGCCATGCGATCCCCAACCTGCATGCCCCGAATGAGGATTATGCACCCTCTTATACCTGTTCCTCTGTCCAGCATTGGACTGAATAGGCTTCTGTTATTGTTGAATCCATCAAAGTATATACTTTAAAGGGAATGATTATGAGCCATCTGTATCCACACAAGAAGGACTTTTAAAAAAAATAAACCGACTTCAAACAAATCACTTCTTACTTCTTGCCCTAAAGAATTTTGAAAATCGGTTCACGATTGACGTAGATATTGGTGATCATAGGGCGATAATTACAAGTGAGGATGAGGTTTATTGAATTTACCGGGAAAAGTACCAATCCCTCAGGAAAAATCGGTCCACAATTGACGCAGTTATCGGTGAACATACATAAAATAAAAAAAAGCTTCCTACGAGTTGAGAACCTCCACCTTTTTGAAGTCGGTTAAAAAATCAAAGTAGATAATTATGAAAATAGCTAATGAAGATCAAAAAAAATAAATCATTGATAATACTGTTTATCTCTGTTCCAGACTTGTCTATACTGCATGTTCGTAGCTGTAATGGCATTCTTCGCGAAGGTATCTGACCCTCTCGTCGGAGGGACTTACATGACACTACTCAACACTGTGTCTAATTTGGGTACGAATTGGCCCAACACGTTGGCGTTATGGGCTATCGACCATCTGACCTACAAGAGCTGTTCGCTTTCCGAGTTGAAGGATAACACGTGCTCGTCTAGTTTAGAAGCAGATGTAAGTACTTTTTATTGAACTGACTTCCGTCCCCGACGTAGCTTGCGTGGTCCCCGGAGAAAGAGTCTATATGTTGTTCCAGGTCTAGAACTACATCATGTACAAATTCAGCTCAATCCGTTCAGTAGTTTTGGCGTTAAGGAAAGACAAACATTTCACAAACTTTCGCCTTTATAATATTAGGATAGGATTTTATCATCATCAGCTCGACTTCACGCGATCCCGAAGACTAGCGAAAAAGTATGGTATCATAGACGTAAAATGTTGGCCAGAGATTCAAAATCCTGTTGAAAAATCTGTTCAGCCGTTTGAAGATCATCAGCTCTTTTCTAGTTGATGAAGGGATCTGAGTAAGTTTTCCGGGTCTGATCGATGCGTTTTAGTGTTCTGTTACATGAAAGATATTGCAGGAACTTTGTAACCTTGACATAAAGTTGCAGCATCACCCACGATCTGCAGGATACCCAACCCCTCAACAACTGCAGCTGATGTATCGTGTTTGGGCTCATTGGAATGGCCTCAATGAATGTGTTATAGAGGTGGATGGATCAGGGTCATCTTAAAGCTTCGATAAGCGAACCCTACTTTTAAATTTCTACATCTGCATTTACCATTATGTATTTTTACTATTTTGTCCACAGCTCTGCAAATCCCAAGGTGGCACTTGCTTGACCCGTATCGACGGTTATTACATAGAAACATTTGTATGTCTCGTCGTTGGTTTCTTATGGCTGCAGTGGGGCCGGCCTACCATCAACCGACTGCAGAGATTACCACCTTCGTCTTGGCAGATATCGCGATACAACAGATAAGACTGAATCTCTCCCATAGATATTTTTTAACGTCTAGAAATAAACGCGGATTATCCTTGCTTGGAAAAGAGGTCTGGTCTAATGGCCACCAGATCCAAATGGCCAGAGCTATTAACTTGAAGAAACTAATTATATTAACTAAATTCATAATTTTTGGACTTCCTTACAACAACAACACCAGCATTTATCAGTCCATTGCTATAGCCATAGGCCTAATAATAAGGGTGATATGCCCATAATCCCCACGCTGGGCATGCGGGTTGGGGGTCGCAGGGTACAGCTTCTCGCGCTGACGCTGCTGCCCGTAGGTGATGAAGGACGACTGGGTAAAAAAATAATAATTATAATTAGTCTGTCAGATAGATCAACAAAAAATAGTGGACACGTATTTTTTTATTTATCTAAATAATAATTGACGGAGATAAAAAGCATCAAAATTCGGGAGTGGGGACTCGTGACGTCACGCGGAATTTCAACGCACTATAATCTTTGTCATTTTTTGTTTGATTGACAAAAAAAAAATACGGGTCCAATATTTTTTGATAATGTACTAGCTAAACCCCTAACCCCTAAAACCCGCTTGATTTCCTCATTTTATATCTTATTTGCGACTTCGTTGCTTCGTGATTGATCACGTAGTCTTATCTTTATCGGAGTAGTAGTAATTCTGAAAGATTTAATTTCAATAACTAGTTCTATGGGAAGTATCTTATTTCAATAAAACTGTAGTAATTATAATCCTGCGTTTATTTTGAAGGCGTTTAGCTAATTGCAGTATGCGGTGAATGATACGGAACGTCAATGCAATAATAGAAAATAGGGATATTACACCTATTTCATTCGACACGTATATCACTCACCGTTTGCTGTGCAAAAGTTTGAAATGACGATAGCATTACGTTCACAGAAGAGTAAACCTACCTACTTACTATAAAAGGGCATCGGACGTCGCGACGCGTCGCCACCAAGTATGAGCATAGGTTCATACTTTCACAAGTTTTGCTAATGAGATTTTTGAACTACGTGTGTGAACGTTGTTTTCTGTCTCTGTATTTGTATTGGTTCACCAATGGCAGCGCCGCGATTTGCGCGTGAAAAAACAAAACATTGATTTGTGGAATGTATTTGGAGGGGGAAGAAGAAATATACTGACGACAGCGGTTCTAACAAAAATTGTCACGCATTGCCCTTTTATTGGGTAGTAGGTTTACTTGGCTACTTTAGTGTGACGATGGCAAGTTAAATATGGATGAAACCGTAACTTTAGCACGTTGACTGCAGGCGAGAGGTATGGAGAGTATGTATTGCGTTGTGTTGACAGTTAAAGTGTTACCGAGTGAATGCATTCAATGAACGAATCAAAATACCTTTTTCACTCATGATTATAAATAAAAGTGATAAATGGAAGGATAATTCAGTTCTTTTCCAGAATTCTTTACAATGGCCATTATCACACTAGGGTGACGTCATTCAAATATTCTTTCAGGACACGTATTCGCCACGTAATATACAACTAAAAGGCAAGTTAGCGTGAAAAGTTGCTTTTTATAACATTTAATTACTTCGCTGATTGCCCCAGGCTATTTTAGTCGAAAAGTAACATGAAAATTTGCTAAATAAATAATAATATTAAAACATGGCAAGTAGCCTAATTTATTTTATCGTAATAATAAAAGTTAAGTTTAATTTTCACTTTAAACTTTCAATGTAAGTCAGGATAGTTTCTATAAATATCTCCTTCCACTTCTTAATGGCTCAAAACCAAAACATTCCACAACTGTACAGTATTGATAACGTCAGATCAGCTAAACATAAATAAATAAATGAACATAATATAATTTTATTAATTACGCCGTCCGTCAATTTTAGCGACGACGTATTTTCGAGCAGCAAAGTGGCTGGACTTGTACAGGTAGTTTGTAAATCTTATAAATGTGACGTTATTCTTATAAAAGTGTGTAAAAATAAGTGTTGTGATAGAAGTATTATGTACTCTAAGTACGGAATGTATAGGTGTGATCTGGACTACAAGAAACATACAAGAGTAAAATTAATCAATTATAATGATGTAAATCTTCAGACATGCACAAGGCCACCTTGATCTGTGTGAATTATCATTTGCACGTTTAGATATTAAGTACTTATGTATAATTGTATGTAGTTAGCTTGTCACGTAATTAGGTAGGTACCTATGTACTGTTGAAATCAAAGTATTTTTTTTTTATTATTTAAAATCCTTTATAAAATAATTGATGATATCCCAACAAATCCGGACGCATGGTGACTCTGGCCTAGCTTTTTCGCACAACAACATAAAACCTTTTCAACTGTTTATCATTCGAACTTAGCTGTAAGGCTAGCGCATTCTGGCGGATTTCCGTCCGCGAATTTTTAGATTACCAACGTTAATTCGTAATAACGTAAATTCGTTTAAGAGTTACGTTCCTAGTACGAGTTTACGTTAATATCGGTGTAATCAAATTTCGTACGTATGTATATTATGGTCTAATCCGCGCGCGAATCAGAACGGAATGGACCCATTTTCGAAGTTAATTGAAATAGGATTTCGAAATACTTTGACACGGTTCCATCTTATTATTCAAGAACATCGGTCAATTGTCAAAGTTAATGGAAATTTAACAAATTGTCAAAGTAATAATAATTTCTACGTAATCTAAAATTTATTTAACTTCCTCGGTTATGATGAAGTAAATAAGCTAAATATCGAGAGTTGTGTTTTCAGCACTCAAAGTGTTAATTAATTCATTTATTGTTAAGTAAGCACCTAGTACCTACCTAATAAATATGATGTATTTTATTTATTTATCCACTCTCTCATTTTGAATGTAACTTACTCTTTAGTTTCTGTGTAGATTAAAAGACCGCGATTGGTAGGTACCTAACTACCTACACACAAAACACTGGTAAAACAAATAGTGATCTAGTTATGTGAAGATATTTTAATTTACCTATTTATTTTATTGTAATGATGCATTAATATTTAAAATACAGGGAATAAAACAATTGTATTACATTACTTGCTCGTTTCTTTTATTTTATTTACACAACATGAAATACTCATTCGACTTATTAACGCTTTAACAGTTCATATATTTTTATAATTTCATAAACATCTGAGGAAACAAAACATTGTGCTTTTGACCCTTTATTTATGGGCAGGCAACAAAATTACCTTATAACAAAACATATTTATATTATATACAGTTTGTTAGATATAGGATGATATCTGTATGTAACAGGAAAGTCTGATTGGCCAACTAAAGCTAAAATAAGCGGCCATTGTTTTGAGTTAACTTATGATTGTTTGTAATATATGCTAGCGGCGCTAAAGTTGTTTGGAATTTGAATATTTTAAAGACTAGACTTCATTTACTTATCAGTTAAAATTGGGTATTTTGGAACCATCGAGCTTTAACTAAGTATTTTCAACAACATGAAACACAAAGCGCTTAATTAGAACGCCACCTATAAATATGTCTCTTTAGAATTTTTAATATGCACTTTTTTTTATCGATTTTATCTGTAAGTATATTTTATACTTAGTTGTAACGGGTGTCAAAAAAAAGGTATCAGTATTTTTAGCCATCGATTGATGTATTCCTTGCACACACTGTTAGTTACATATGTTAATAGAACAACACTGATTTAATATTTTAAAATATACCATCCTCTGGGCATAATACATTCATAAAATAACATACAAAGTGATCAAAATGTCTGTAAAAATTGTATGGGTACAATACCTACTTAGCAACTGAAGTGTTTCTTGTATTGATTATCTACACACCTAACCAGGTTCAGTTTTCTTCAATCACGCATAATATCTGTATTTAAAATTCTTGTGCCATTTCTGTTCGTTCAATATATACCTAACTATGTTGGAGTAAAAGAACAACATAACATTCCAATAAACAATAACGAAATGACCATTAACATAATATTATCCTCACCTAGGTTACCCAGTAATAAAAAAGTACCTATAATGGTGGATATAAACTTAATAATAGGGGAAAAAACTCTTCAAAAAAGTCAAGAAGGTACCTACATGAGACATGACGTAATCGTTTGTTCCTGTTTAAGGCCTGGATAGGTCGTCGTCGTTAATAATCGGCTTACGATCCTCGCTTTTGCTTCCGCGCGCAAATCGGCCGACTCGACGTGCTATGGCGTTGGTTTTGTCCACTGCCCCCCAACCGTTATTTCCGTTTCCTGGTAACAAGCTCGTAGTGTCTTCACCTAATTTGCTGTGATGGATTCCGTATAGAAAATAGAGGAGTAGGCCTGAAAGTAGGTAAAGCCTTACAGTAGGAACATCAAATTTATCTTTATTTCTAATGTTAACGTTATGATTGTCCCTATTTTTCTTAAACAATTTGTTTTTTTTTTGGACGTACACTAAGTTTTCATAAATGTATTGGCACGGAACTGTCATAATATTTATTTCTTTAAACTTCGTTCGCAGTGATTCTCTGGGGCCCATATTATAAATTGCACGAACAGCCCTCTTCTGCAACACAAATATGGTGTTGATATCTGCAGCATTCCCCCACAACAAAATGCCGTACGACATAATGCTGTGGAAGTAGCTGAAATAAACCAGTCTAGCCGTTTCAACGTCAGTAAGTTGACGGATCCTTTTGACTGCGTATGAATTTCGGATTTTGAAAAAATATATAGTAGAATGTACTGTAAGTAGGTCTCAATCGACTCTAATTCCCAACAAGAACACTTTTCCCAAAGCTAAGTAACTTTGGGAAATGTGTGCGAAATTTCGCGAACATTAAAAAATAACGTTTTCTATACAACAGAATAACAGAAAAATTTTATTCCCTATTTTCTCACCCTTACGGTTGGTATTTTTTCTTCAAATCCGTATATGGGACCCAACGGAAAATATACCCTCTGCCACGAAAAAATAATTTTCCAAATCGGTTCATAAATGACGAAGTAATGAGGTAGCAAACATTAAAAACAATTGCATTGAGAACCTCCTTTTTTGAAGTCGGTTAAAAACTCACCGATAGTCATCCATATGCCAAAACGTGCCCAAGTAAGCAAGTCCAGGAAGGTCATCAGAACGATATTCAACAAAATGCAAATTCCGGGTAACGCGGGAACCAAAGGAACTTTAAACGGCAGCGGTGCTTTATTCTTATGGAAACAGTGAATAGCTATGAGACCTGGAAATAGTTAAAATAGTGTTAAACTAATAGCCAATATTAGGTACCTATGTAAGTACTGCTGCTGCTGATCGTAAGGGGCATGTATTGTATAACGTCAGTAGGTACAGATAACTTGTACAGCTTAGCAAAGAGTAAATCTAGGTTAAATAAAAAGTAATAAATTATGGAGATAAAAGTAGGTAGGTACTTACTTAAGCAACAAATTGGCGCGCCGATCAATTCAGGAATTGATAATACATCGCCCGTAGGATAGTATTTCTTAAGGTATTGCATCCATACATTCACGCCTATGGATGATGCAACATAAAAGCTTACAAGAAATGTCACTCCTGCGCCAGGCGTTTTTCCGCCCAACACGGGCTCCAACCAAGCAAAACTTGTCTTCAAACGACCGACAGGAGTCAGGTCGTACATCTGAAATTATGAGCAAAGAATTACTTAGGTATAACAATGTTGTTTCATCAGAAGCCGAAGCAGCAATAATATGACATGTATTGTAGCGTATCGTGAAATTGTATCCAATGAAAAAGTGTAGATTTGAAATAACGCATTTGCATTACAAAAAAGAACGAAATATATCACCTCTGAAGACGGAGATCCAAGTTCAGTAGCCGGTGTACCAGTTGCAGAGCTATCTTCTCGGTCTCCTGGCGATTCCAAGTGTGGCATTAAACCTCTTTCCCCGTTCGGTGGGCTTGGCTGATAACGCAAAATAATTACGCCAGCACTAACAATAGTATATGCCATCAAAGTCCCGATAGACATAAACTCCACAAGAGTTTCAATGTTGAAAAATAGAGCTACCAATGCCGCAGAAAATCCGGAAATAAAAAGATTGGCTGTTGGAATTTGTGACTTCCCGTTACTGAGAAAATTGAATAGAAGTCCATCCGCGGACATCGCATACAGGCATCGTGGGAGAGAGAATAATGAACCTAGTAAAGTGGATGTCATGCCACAAACCGCTCCAATACCAACTACATATTTCGCCCATTCTGCACCAACACTGCCCAATGCTGCGGGCAACGCAGCTACAGGATCGATAGAACTGTACGGAACCATCAATGTCAGAGCCAGTGAGACCAGAATGTACAAAATCCCAACGATTGCCAACGACCATATGGTTGCTTTAGGAATAGAGCGCGCCGGATCTTTGGCTTCTTCACTTGCTGCAGAAATGCTGTCAAATCCTACGAAGGCGTAAAAACAAGTTGCAGCACCGGTTACGATTCCGGAGCCTCCGTGCGGTGCAAAACCTTTATATTTTTCCGACCAGTTATCAAAATCAGCGTGATAAAAGCCAAGGACTATTACAAGACAAATGACCAAAATATTTAATATTGTGAGCCCGTTGTTGATATAAACGGTAGTTTTTACTCCAACGGCTAGTATAAGAGACGCTGTGAGGCAAATGACAAAGGCAAGAAGGTCAGGTGGTCCAGCTCCAACTAAGAGAGTGTCGTCAAAGTTTCCTATTAAGGATACTGTAGCGTTGCTTATTGCTCCATCGAACATAGAATTCAAGTACCCTGACCATGCTCTTGCAACTGATGCAGCCCCTGAAAAGAAAAATAAAGTTTGTTTACTTTATTATATTTACGTTCAATAAGTTGCTAATAAAATGCTACCTTACCAATAATGTACTCCAGTATTATATTCCAGCCGATAATGAATGCCCAGTATTCACCGATGCTTACATATGTGTAGGCGTAAGCGCTCCCAGCCCTTGGTATTCTAGTACCAAACTCTGCATAGCACAGGGCGGCCATTAGTGAAGTTATACCCGCCAGTAGAAAACTGAAGGCAGTCGCTGGACCGGCCATGTAATGTGCTACGGTTCCGGTTATTACATATGTCCCTGCTCCCAGCATGTGGCCCACACCTGAAAGAAGACGATGCCCAAAACTGCATCATAATATCGCTAAACACATCAAAACTGAACCGTGTGAGACGTAGGTAAATAATTATCTTTTCTCTTCTTTTAAGAATTCTAGGACACCTCACTTAAAGATGACCTATCCCAGTACTGCTGTGACACAAATGGTAGGTATGGAACATAGAACTCACCAAGCAAGGTGATGTCGAAAGTGTTGAGGCATCGGTTCATTGATGTATCCATACTATCGCCGTGGAGTGGTTTGCAACGGTTCATTTTATGGCAGAAGCCAGAGAGGACATGCCCCAGGATCTTATGCCTAGCACCCGGCATATTGGTTTCTGTTTGAGAAAAACATAAATTTTATTTTATTTTATTTTATTTGTTAAGTTTACAAAGCAGATTACAACCAGCTAACTTAAACAATAACAAGAAAAATGGTTTGGTTCTAGGTTGAAACCCTCTATAAGTAAACATAGCATGAGTAATGTTGCAAGCTACAAATGTTTTCCCTAAGAGGGATACAGATTTTATTTAATAGTTGAAATGTAAGTAGTAATATTACCTAACTGCTCAGTTTGGTTGAAACATCTTTTTTAAATCTAAAGATATTAGAATCAAAAATATCAATGGTTTTATCGATGGAAACCAGCTCATTATAAAGACGACACTTTCTAGGAATTGGATTGTAATATGACGTATAAATTACCGAACGTTATAATTATAATGCTCATGGTTTGTCCGGTCTAGTTACTTTTAGCTTTTAGGAAGCGACTATCATTCATATGTTGTTATATAAATGAATATTCCAGGACATACATAAACTGTTGTACTTTATATCTTATACCTGCTAGGCAACATGTCCCATGTAGTTATGTTATACCTAGGTGAAGAAATTAGGTCAGCCGATTATTCCCATTCAGAACCTTGCTGGGTAGCTGATCTAGGGTAGGTAGGTGAGTGTGATCTTATTGAATATATGAATTTAATTTTTCTATAATATAACCATGTTAACATTGATCATGGTTGGTTCATGGTTTGTCTAGAAATAATCATGCTCAAAGCACAGCTAGATGGGAGTGTTAAATATTTGGGAATTATGGACATACGTTAAATGGGACAATGTCAACAGATGACCTAGATGTCTATTTCATTTCATTTCTAACATATGACCTAAATAGATAGTGCTCCAACTTACCTTTACTCAGCTATCTGTTCATAGTAAAACGATTCACTAGCAATTCGCCCTTGTTCACTGAATCACTTCTTTGTTCAAATCTAGTTTTCATAAACTAATTTTATTTTCATGGAAATAATTACTGGGCCACCGTTTACAACGAAAACCCAGCTCCGACTTAATGTTGGCTTAGCAGATATCCTGCGCGCGCATTCAGACGGCCTAATCGATGACATGATTACTACGTTTTATTCTGCGATGAAAGTTTGTATTTCGTATTCCTAACCTACGTTACATTGCAAATAGCTATACACTTAATTGATTTTTCTATGTATAGGTATGCAGTAGTAAGGTAGGTGTTTCATAAACAACAACGGTTTCTGGTTGTGACAAAGGTTTATTACCTTTTTTGAGAATCATCGGAGTGTGTACGTAGAGCTTTATTTTGATAGTAGGCATTAATTTCGTTTCATTTTTTAGTTTGGGGCTACATGACGCTGTGTGATAGTGTCCAGAATTATTTAATAGCGTGGAAAAAACTTCATTTTGTCATGGTAATAATAGGTAGGTAAAGTATAAGGTACATAATCATAAAATATATTAGGTTCTAAAATACATTTCGAATGTAAGAAATAATATCTTAGGTGGGTACGATACATACGTACCTAAGTAGTATTAGAATAGAGTTTGTGATGCTGCAGTAGGTACCTGTGTATATTCATATTCATACCTAAGCATGTGTTTAAGTGTAGGTAACTATTTATTTTGCGGGCTTAAATCGAAAACAGAATGGCTTCTCCAAAGAATTCATCAATTTAGTGACGAGTTTGAGTGGCGGTCCTTCCCACGACACTGCATAAACATCCAATAATCTCTTTATGAAAATCTCTATTTCTAACTCGGCGATTCTCCTGCCGATGCAACTTCTCACGCCAAATCCGAAGGGAAGTGAAACCATGGGATGCGCTTTTCCATGGTATAAAGGGTCATATTTATCCACAAGCCACCTCTCTGGCAGAAATTCCTTGGCACGGGGATAATATTTGTCCAGACTAGACAAGTACTGGTTAGGAGCTATGACATCTACCTGAAAAATAAATTCTTTAGGTATATGTATGTCAGAAGTTTTCTAAAAAAAAATACTAAATCATAACATAAAGAAATTGCGATTCTTCCAATTTCAAAAATCACCATGTTCAATACAGAATTCCATAGCATAAAATTGATAGAAATGAAGTGTGTTGTTTTTTCCATATTTTTCAATTATCGCAATAATTTCTGGTACTCTCTTGTAAGAAATATTAACAACTGATTACAGACCCCTTCTGGAATCTGGTAGCCGCCAACAACATGTTCTTTGCTCGTTCTTCTCAAATTTGCTGGGACCACATGCCATATCCTCAGAGATTCTTTCAAGCATGCTCTCAAATACTTATTGCTTTCTTTGGACCTTATCTCCTTTCTTAGTTTATCCTGTGCTTCAGGATTGACTGCCAAACGATATAAAAGGCTTGTGACGGCGAAAGATACCTGCAATTTTTTAGAAGTGCCTATTAGAGTAGGAGGAGCTATTCCAATCGACAAATATCAAGTGTTAATGTTATATCAATATCGTTAGATGCATTGTATACCATACAAATACCATAATTTTACTTTTAATTAAGCTTTACAATACCTTCTTTGTAAAAAAAAAAATCAATCAATTTAACTATACACAAACAACGTCTAAAGAGTGTCCTCCTCTATTGGCAGTTAGTCGAGCGCAACAATGCTTAATCATTTAAAATGTCACTTACAGTATCAATTCCTGCCAAAAGCATCTCGTTGCCCATCATAATTGCTACTTTAGGATCAATCTCTAAAAGTTTCTCAATAATACTCTTATCTTCGTCTGGGATTTCACGTCCCCTTTCATTTATAGCCTCTTTTGCTTTGTTAATATACATCTCGCTTACTCTACAACAAAAAGGCGAGATTTAAAAAAATATTAGTAGGTACCATTTTAATGACGATAGTAACAGTATATAGCTGTATATTGTATATACCTATCACTGATTCTAAGATACTCATACTCACTCCCATTGTGTGTCGAAAACCTTTATAGCCTTCTTGAAGGTAGGTGTAGCGATATACCGCCAAACGTTTGGCATGAACTCTAGTTTGAATACCAAGTCTAGCATTTCCTTAGAACATTTCATCAACTGGCTTGCTGGATGATCGTCCGTTATATCGTCACTGAGACAACCCAGTCTCGATCCTAATCCCACAAGCGCCACAGATTCTAGAGACCATTTAGTTATTTCCTGTTCAAAATTATTTTCCAAATATTCACTTTGGTCTTTAAACTTCTTTATCCTAAAATCATAAATTAACAATAAACTCGTTTAGTAGTCGTAAAGAACTTTAATTTCAAATTCAGTTGTTTGGTAACATACCTTGCAACCATGTCATCTGCGATTTGTTCAAGGCCCGGTGCGTAGAGCTTTATGATTTTAGGTTTTAGCATTGGTGGGTTTACTTTTGTGCGGAAATCACGCCATTTTGGACCTTGTCTGAAACAATTCATCACAAAATATAGTTTTAGGTAGGTATATATTAAATGGGTAAAAAATATAGATGAGTTTGACTTTCTCTTACGCTGTTGTTAATCCGTAAACACCGTCAAAGGTAGATTTCTTCATTTCTTCTCTATAATAAGAAAGAGTTTCGAAACCAGGGCGAAGAGGATTTGATTCTTCTGCTCTATAAACCTTGGGACGGAAACGCATGTTAAAAATGTACTAACTTATTTGGTAATTAAGTGCCTCTAAGTAAAAAAGTATAAATAATTCTTGACTTGACACAAATTATTTTAGAATACCCCTAGTATTTACCTAATATTTCCTTTTGTCACTTACCTGATCAAAATGCTCTGGTTCGAACAGAAAAACGAAATGGCCTCTTCCGAAAACCCCTTTCATTTTCATAATTGGTCCATATTTTGCATACATGCCTCCCAGTTTGTCAAAAAGCTGACCGTCTGGTCCAATTTCACCTTAGATACAAAAATTAAAATATTTACCGAGAAATCCATTATTATTAGGTATTATAAAAAGTGTGTGAAATTAAGTAGGTACTTAACATGTAAAAAGTATCCCTTTAAGAAAATTTTAAGTGTTTTTAAGTAGGTTCCTAATCTTAGTTGTTAGTGTATCTACCTGATGTCAACTTTTAACTTTTACTTACCAATTATAGGCAGGAAATGGTGTAACGGTCCTATTATCGGCAAGGATGACAAACCTGGCATGGCTTTAAAAGGTTTGACTGTATCAGGATTAGCATGGTTGGACAATGATCGTTCGTTTCTTTTTCTGAAAATAATATTGAAATGCATACTTTTAAAAAAATATTTGTAAAAATACTTGTACCTAAGTACACCGAACTAAATGTAGGTACTGGGAACTCAGGGGTCAATGCGTAGTTAGATAGATTATGTAATTCAAAGATGTTTTTAATTGTTTTACTTACCGATGACAATCTCGTAACTGCAAACTAAACAATTTATTTACTTCATGTCTAAGTTTCGGTCGCATTTTGCAAAGCCAAAAGGTTGGCAGCTAACCTACCTATGATCAATCCACAATTTACAACTGTCTGGGCAGCAGGAATGATCAAAACACAATCTTTTTGAATTATTGATAGGAGCAAACTACAATTATTGTCGTTTTAATGTTGAGTACGACTAATCTGTTTGTAGATTGCGTTGCGACTGGTACCTACTTGGCATAGCGACCAAAATACACTTGATTTGTTTGACCTTGATAGAGTTGTACTATGGAGCGACGTAGGCTCATAGCTGTAGAGTCTATAAACGTTGTTTGTGTATAATTATATGGATTTATGTATTTTTCTTTCTTACTAAAATAAAAAACCATTGTCATAATTTATTTTGGTTTTATTTTTGTGCCTAGGTAAGTACCTATAAATGTCATGACCTACCTCTAAATCATTCACGATGAATAAAACGAACTGAAATTCATCATTTTGGATACCTATGTAGAATGTATTTATTTATTTACCTAGCGTTCTTTTGAAAGGACAATGGGCAAATTTGTAGAACCCTCCAAAAGCAGTGACATGTATGTCGTTGGATTAGTCTTATTATTAGGAACAATATTTACTATACTACGCTTTGTTTAAATGTTTGTCCGTTCCGAGCTATAGGTAATTATTTAATGAAAAAAAATTATAATTATATTTTCATTATCTCAATATTCTGAGAAGAAAATAATAAAAATATTTAAGTTATGATGTCGTTGTAATCTATTGTACTCCTGGCGACGTCTTGGCTACCGCAAGTGGGACCTCCCCTAAACAGGTCGATCACAGAGCCAGCACTGTGATCGACCTCGATGCAGCGCGAAGCACGCGCAGGGTATTCTGTGGCGCAGGTTTCATCAGTGTGTAGCTATAGCTACCTACGCACATACCAACCTACCAGCGTATAGCCGTATAGCTACACTAGCTATAGGTGGTATATGAGAGATGATAGCCTGCCTAGTCGATTTTAGGTGAGTGGCCTACCTAGTGGTGGAGACTTAGTAGGTAGGAAGGCTAAATAAATCGCTGATGTTGTTTGTAAGACGTAAAGTAATGGAATTCTGGAAATGAATAATGGTGAAATGGTAATGGAGGTAAAGGTAAGTAGGTACGGTAGGCGTATCTACTTTGCGAGGGAGTAGATTCGCCGCTGGTATGAGGATGGTGATTAGCTAAGCTATACGCTGGTATGTGCGTAGTTAGCTACAAGCGGTTTATTATTTTTTGGGCCTTAGTCGTTTCTCGTTTCACCACATTCGTTATTACCCGACTGCGAAGAAGAAGGGTAATTTTTTAGTGTGTTTGTAAGTTCCTTTGGCCCTCGCTGTAGCCCAAAAGACTGGAGAGTATTAAGACCTAGTTGGATTTGTCTGTACTAAGATAGTGACAAAGATTATCAAATTCAAAACCAAAAGTACAGGCGGATGTAAGAACTGATTTGCAATTAACTAAACTAAAATGGTATAGAAACTGATCGATTTCCTCTAACAAGTGTCATTGGATTCGTCTAGATTAATTGGGAACATAAGATATTCGTCAGGTTAAGTTAGAAAGGTGATTCTTAGGGCAAAAAGTGTATGAACAATTTTTTAAGATGGCAAGATCTACAATTCTGTCTGACCTGTTTGAAAATTACCGTGTAGTTGAAAAAACGCTTGTGAACTTCGACCTTTAATTTTTTTTTGCCGATGTGGGATCGATGGCGACGTTTAACATTATTTTAATTTTTATTGGTGTTCCTGACATTTATACCCATTTTCAGCCTATTGTGACTTATTGTAACCTTGCTCCTAATAATTGAGCTATCGATCAGTTTCCATAAAATTATTAGTTAGAAATAAGATTCAGAAAATATGTCGTTGGATTTTGATCCCGCTCTTTTGGTTAGCGAAGGCTAAAGGAACTTACATATAAAAAATAAAAAAAATAAAATAAAATGAAGTTTGTTGCCTCAAAACAACTAGGTATTGAATATAACATAAACTAAAAGTAGGTCGCAACAGAACCTTCGAGTAAGGCAATGGGCATACACACTAAAAACATTACCCTCCTTCGCAGTCGGGTAATAACGAATGCGATGAAACATTACTCCCAAAAACATTATCCCACTGATGAAACCTGCGCGTGCTTCGCGCTGCATAGGCACAGTGATCGATCTGTTTAGGGGGAGGACCCACTCTCCGTTGCCAGGAAGACGTCCGTCGCGGCGTCGATAGAAGTGGCCAGGGCAACGATAGACTACAACGGCATCTCATTATTATTATTTTCTCCAGAACATTGAGATAATTGAAATTTCCCTTATATAATGACTATAGCTCCGAACGGACAAACATTTCAACAAAGCTGTCATGGTAAATATTAATCCAATTAATAAGACACGACGTGCATGACATTGCTATTGGGAGTGGTACCAGGCTTCATACATTTTTGCCCATTGTCCAAAAAACGCAAAGGATTCACGAAATTATTTGAGTTTGTCAAGAATTTTAACTCATGTAGTAGGTACTCCAAAGTACACAAATGTTCTTATTTCTAGCTCTGCAATTTTTCTGCCGATACAGTTTCATGCCCCGAAACCGAACAGCAGTGAAACCATCGGATGTGTTTTCCCGTAATTTAAAGGACCTTCTTTGGCTGCAAGCTTTTTGCTGGCTGAATTTTCTTGGCACTTGTTAGGTATTGGTTTGGCGCTATTACGAGTGGGTAACTATGTCCTTTCCTATGTCAATCCGATTGGGAGAAAGCTTTAAGTTATGTAGGTGGGTAGGTAGGTACTTACGTACTTTTATCTAGCGTCTACGTATTTATCTATCGAAGAGGCGGTTGAATCAGAAAAAAATACTAATCCTATTTCTATGGCATCATAAATCTTTAGTATTACTTGATATAAGTGATGTTTTAGGGATAACATTCAGGAGCAATAAGGTCCGAGTGCTTATTGGAAAGCCACGTTATGAAGTTGGTTCCGGCCGGATTTTCCAGTCGCTAAGTCATGTCGGAGACATTGGGCCCAATAGCTCCATCAAAAAAGAGTAAAGTACCAAGACCATAAAGGAAAGCTCCATGCAATTGTGTTCTGTAACGCATTGGTATGCAAGGAGATGGGACGCATTACCTATCGCAATAACACTATAGAGAGCATACGGTAAGATCGCCGCCGCGGCGCCGGCGATAATAACGCAGCTGTGTGGGGGAGGCATTACGGACATTGGTTTAATATCAAAAGGATTGTGATTGTGACACTGCTACATAAGCCAAAATTCGTGCAATTTAACCAATCTACCTTAATAATAAGACATAAGTTTAGTGAAATAGAATAAAATATGATTTGGACTGAAATTCTCCGATGAAGAAAATTGTTCGCCGTCGCCCGCCGATCGTTTTTTGTTATAGCCGCCATTGCTATAGCAGAAAACAGGACCTGACTGAAGGCTGGCTGGCTGGACGACTGGATGTATAAACCGTACTACGTTGCCTCTTGTTGTTATATGCATCGAGATAAGATAAGATAAGAGATCTTATTTTGCTCGAAGGTTATATGAACAATTTAATAATAATACTGATGAAATTATGGATAACAATCCCAGAAGCCATTAAATAAAGAAGTGAAGTGAAGAAGTCCAGTCAACTTGTCTACCCAAACCACCTATTTGTGTTGTTCTCTGTCTTATATCTTGTTGTTTTGTTCCATTACCTATTTTGTTTGTGCTGTTATTTTTGTGTTAATATTGTTTTAATGTGTGCCAAATAAAGATCTATCTATCTATCTAACTTCCAGCTAACTTGGTGGTATGATCAAAAGACTTTATTGTGCCCAAATCGGTCAAAGAAAAAAAAATTAAATGCCAAAAACAGCGTAGTCGATACGGTACTTTTGGTCCGTTTTCGGACTTTTTCAGGCCTCAGCGGATTTTTGTCGGATCACGAGGTCTTTTTTACTTAGACATTACATTTTGGTACTTTAGAAGCTGAAATTCAACATTACCTATAAAAAAACGCTCCGCTCAATCGGGGTAGGTAAAAAATCGGCGTTTATTATACACACTTTTGATTGCTATCCCTCACATTAAATAGGTAAATCAGGTATGAAAATAAATAACTGTACATTATTATTGTGTTATTCTTGTCTAAGGTAGGTTTATCTCTAATTAGGTACCTCCTACAATAAGGTTAAAAGCCTCAAAAACTTTGTTAATAGTGTGAGTAACCGTTCAGCACATGCTGAACCAATCTCTATTTCGGCACAGGGTGGCTATATCGGGCTTTTATATACTTTGGATAGGTACTTTTATAAATCTACCTTGGCTACCACCTCTGTTCATAGGTACCAAGTTTTTTTTATAAGCCTTTGTGAATTGTGTTTTTAACCTATGTAGTACATTGTACAGTGTCCCTGCCTTCTTGTGTCGAAAAATGTTTTTTTCTTATTCTTCTTCTTTTAACTTCCACCCACAGGTTTTGAGGTTGTGAGTTTGAGGTGTTTTGAGGCCTGAATGTGAAAAACACCACTTATTATGATCAGAAATATAAAGTTTGCCTTAACTATATCTGTTTATGGAAGTGATGTAAAACTGTGTCATCTTGAAACAAAAATATATTGTTAATGCCAACTTTTTAACGAAATAAAATTATTTTATTTGCAACACTATACTAACACAAACATACATTATACTTTAAAACATTGGAATTAAAATTAATGCGATAGCGAGATTGTTTTATTGTGCTTTCATGCCTTACCTTCTCAACATTATCGTCATAAAGTTTTTCATACACGTTGTTAAGGGCACAAAAAAGACATAGGTCTTAGGTACTTTAAATAATCAAAAGAATAAAATAATGTTGGACACTATCACAAAGCATCATGTAGCCGCAAACTAAGCAGAACTTATATCATGGGAACCACATGACTGATAAGCTACATAGATACAGTACTTTATAAATAAATACATAGTATACATAGAAAACACCCAGACCCGAAACAAATATTTGCAGACCGTAAAAACATTTGTCTCACTCTGAGGGAATCGAATCCGCAACCTTCTGCGTCTCAGATGGGCCTTCACTCATTTCACCACAGAGGTCGTCAACCAGCAAAAAATATTGCCCCCAAGGGATATGAAAAAACTTTAAATGCAAGCGAAGCCGCGGGCAAAAGCTAGTAGCTTATATATAAATATGGTGATCAGGGTCTATTAGGCAAAATAACTAAGGTAGGCAAGAAAGAGAAATTAGATTTTTTTGGAAATACTTATTGAAAACGGATATTTTTGATTTATTTGGAACGATTTAGGCCGGTTAGTGGCCGGATCTTTTTCAGTTGGTAGTTGGTGCTTCTAACTTTGAGTTTGACTGCCGGCAACACTGGTCTAAAAAATGTTTTGTTTGAGTTGGTACTTGGTGAGGTTAGTGGACGACACGAATGAAGTGAAGTACAAAAATAATTTACATTGTAATGCAGATTAATTTGCAATGAATTCCTCCAAATATGTAAAGTTCTATAGTTAGTCGATATTAGTGTACTCCCGCTGGGTTCGTAATGCGCTACGATTCGTTTTAATAATATTTCTTTGTTATGGAATAGTCCTATCGATCGATTACGAAAGAGCGTTATTTTGTTGTAAAACTGTTTCATGGTGTTATTTCTGTAGATAGATCGCGTCGATGTGAAATTGCATTAAATTTACCTGTTTTAAAATAATTGGTTCTGTGGTGTAATCATAGATGTGTTTACGTTTACATATTTTGTTGTGTACGAGTTAATTTGTTCTGCAAACCGCACTTTACGCATGAACATCGTCTAAAATGAGATAAGAAGAACCTGGACCTTCACTAGCTGTTCATCACTTTACGTCCATGTATTGTTGTTCCTTCCTGTAAGTATAATAGCGCTATTTATTACTTATAATTTCGCCGTAAACATACCTTATTTTTTTCGTTATTTTCGTATCACTTGCGTGCACCTACATACTGTGTTTTGATCACATTCAATACCTTTATTATAAGTACCCATTCCCCAACTACCAAGCTATGCCTAACAATCAGTTGAGCCTAACCAATGTTATAGGTCCAAAATAGCTCACTCTCCTCAAATATTGTTGATGTCTTCAACCTTCCTGTAGAGTTCATCAACTGAATAGCACCAAAATAATCACAGCTCACTCAGGTCATTGAACTTTCTATGTTTTGCTCGACTGAGAAAAATAACTGTATTTCTATTATTAATTTTACTGATAGTGAAGATTATTATTAATTGTTTAATTCCAGTAACAGTTTATTATTTTGTGTATTTTCTTAGGGCAAACTTATCTGACAGCTAAATTAAGCATAGATCGCTATAAAGATAGTAACAGTCTGCTATAGATCCTTGTGTGTCCATTTTTATTAACAGCATCTTTATTTTAAAGACAGATGATGGATAGCCTTTATGAAAACCTATACCAATGTCAGTTACTACTTACTTATATCTTTCCTTACACAAATATACATTGTGGCGCTGTAATGGTGACATTTAAAGAATCAATAAAATAAATAAATAAATAATGCGGGACGTTATCACCAGTGATCGGAATTAGGTGAGCTAAAATACCTAAAGTTCGAAAAATAACAGAGACTAAGTGGAGACGCCTTGCGACTAAATATTTTTCCGGGAAAATTTTCCCGGGTTTCGAGAAATTACTTAGGTCCATCTAAAATTAATACAGTAAAATAACAATCGAATTAATTTCCTCTTCTTATTATTGATAACAAGAAGAAACGAATTCGATTGTTGTAAAAAACGGTAAGCACGATTTTTATTGTTTTCAACAAATAAAATGAACGATGTAAGTAAGCGCGGAAGCTAATGTGATTTATAAACCAGCTTTAGTAAATAGCTATAGTAATAAAAACATTTATTTAAGCAAGGGAATAAAAAAGCCATTTTATAGTTTTTGTACCATTTATTCATTTTGTACAGATAATGGAACTCAAAATCAATAATTAAGAAAGTAACCAGTCCTACCTAAGATACACAGTCGGAACTCTAAACATTATTTCCATTGATGTTGAATTTGTCCCTTAATCTGAATCGCTAACGTTTTCATCATGGACGGAGTATAAAGAAATATCTTCGTCCGGAGAATTAAAGAAAATCATTAGGAGTTTTTCCATATTATCTATTTTCAAACGATTTCTTTTTGTACTTAAAATCCATTTATACGTAGAGAAGGACCTTTCAACATCAACTGAAGTTACAGGTACATATTTATAGAATGACAATAATTCATTTTCATTATCTAATCCTTTATCTATATTTTCACAAATGTCTCTTAATGCATCTAGATCGGGATTTCTGTCCATAACGTTTTCTAATTTTTGTTTTACTGGTTCAGAAGAACACCAGCTTAGAACAATTCTTGCTTCATCAAAAATATGGAAAGATTCCGTCAACAATAAGTTAGACTTTTGCAATTTTTTTAATGAAATTTGAATTATTTTAAAATATTCGTCAATGTAATCTAAATCAGTTTTTAAACTTTCTTTTCCTAGGACAGTTTTAGCATGCCTGATAGACAAAGAATCAGAACTTCTTAGAAGTCTTACAATAGTTTTTATTTCTTCGTAATATTCAGCATAATACGAAGCTGCTTCTAGCCATGTACCCCACCTTGTTATGACAGGTTCAGGTGGCAATGGCAGGCTCGGAAATTTTTCCCTTAACAATTTTACTCTATTAGGAGCCTTTAAAAATATTTTTTTTACATTTGAAATTAAAGTATCCACATCCGCATATTGTGTCCGTATTTTTTCTGCAACGCGGTTAAGAGCGTGTGCTAAACAGGTAACATGTATCATATTTGGCAAGGAGTTCTTTAACATTCTTCCTGCTTTTAACATATATGCTACGCTATCAGAACATAAAACTAAAACATCTCCTACTTTGTCTTCATACGAGTCTCCCCACATATTTTCTAGGCATCCAATCACAAAATGAGCTATTGTCTCTCCATTTACTTTTTCTAACATTTTGCAAGCTATTAAAAATGGTTTGTTTGTTGCGAGATTTAAAGGTTTTACAAGAAAATTTACAATATAACGACCTAAATAGTCGGTAGTTTCATCTAGAGATATCCAAAGTTTCTGATTATTTTAAAAACTACGTCTAAATAAACCTTTCTCAATAACGATTCATCGGGAATCCTTTTAACATTTGTACATTTACAACACATATATTTCATTAAAAAAGTTTTAAACTCTGGTCGATTTACTCGTGACCAGGGTATGTTACACAATATAAGAAATTGTATTAAATCTAAATAAAATTCTTCGTTCACTTGCCTAGCAGTACGTTGATGTTTTGGTCCGTCAATATGCCTCTGTATATTGCTTTTTTTGCATACAATAGAATTCTCACATTTAGAACAAAATATCGTGTTGCTAGCGGGGTCGTGGTACAATTCGGGGTGATCTCTAATCCACGACTGTACAATCCCGTCGGTAGGTTTGGTCGCCATTTATTTGCTAGTTGCGTTGAGGCAGAAAAATTACTGAAAACAATGAGACAAATATATAGTTTCTACACTTTTCCAGGGACGTCTTCGCGTAAAATATAGTTTGATGATAGAATTGCCAGTAGCTCCAACATTTGTGCACGAACTCAAATATAAAACACTGAATAAAATTCCATAAATAAATAGTTGCATAAAATTGTTTGAATTTGGTAAATTTATCAAAAGCAGTCTAATATTTAGAATGTTTTAAAAGTGTAGTACAAATCAAAGACTTACCAAGTAATTTGATTGCCGTAAAGCGCAGTAAATTTCTGGTTGCAGTAAATCGTAGTCCGTAAATTCAAGCCAAGG
Source organism: Horisme vitalbata (assembly GCA_951804965.1). NCBI lineage: Eukaryota > Metazoa > Arthropoda > Insecta > Lepidoptera > Geometridae > Horisme > Horisme vitalbata. The sequence continues at coordinate 25,534,480 of OX638091.1, read as the reverse complement.
TAGATAGGTACAAGTAGTGATATGGTTGCAATAAATCGCAGTCCGTAAATTCAAGCCAAGGTAGTTATGTGAAGCAGATCCAATAATCGATACGAAAACAGGTTAATAAAATATTCACGAGTCTAAGATACACACGCTGCCGAGGTAACTACAGAAGTGATGCACGCACGCATACAAGTTATGACGCCGTTTGGATGCAAAACACCCTCACCCTTCAACCCTTTTGTCATTGTTTACTTAAACAATGATTCGTTTCCCAGAATAGCCAAAGCATGCTGTCCCTTTCTTAGCGTTTGTTGTTGTTGTTTATCACTGGTTTGCTGTGTATTGCTACAAACACTTAAAGGGACAGCATGATTTGGCTATTCTGGGAAACGAAAACATAGGCGAATCCAGTTTTTTACCTGAGTTAATAACAAAATAAATCTTATTGAAGTTTGTTAAAAAGGAAAATTAATTCAGTTAGTTTTCTGTATGAATAACATTAATATTAAATGTACTTAACTGATATCCTAAAACTTGGAACAAATTCCCAATTTCCGGGAAAGATTTCCCGGAAAAAAATGTTAATGGTAAGGAAGTCTCCATTTTTTTTGACTCTATTCTTTGAACTTTAGGTAAATTAGCTCACCTAATTCCGATCACTGGTTATCACACAACATCATGTAGCCCCAAACTAAGCAGAGCTTGTGTTATGGGAACCACATGATTGATAAACTAAACATATATATTTTTTTGTAAATACATACATATCATACATAGATAACACCCAGACCCGAGACAAATATTTACATATTTACATGCAAACATTTGTCCCGCAGTGGACTTTCGCCCACTGTGCCACACAGGTTGTTAAGAATACATGAGTAGAGCTAGTTCCCATCCTGTTATCCATACTCTTTGTAAATTTAAACATATTAAATTATATTAAACTGAAAATATATTATATTAACAGTTTAATGTGTATTAATATGTATGAATTTACAAATAGTAGGGATAATAGAAGGGGAAATAGCTCTACTCATGTATTCTTATGTCGCCTTTACAGTGCCACATTGTATATAGGTACACCAAATAAAAACAAGCAACAATCAGAATATTTTGAAATTGATGTGGTATCAGTCATATTAATTCAATAACAGACAATGGTCAGAATCGGAGGCAATTTGCAATGATTGGTTGAATCACATTCAGTTTCATAATTATCTCATTTAGCTTCGGACCAACCCAGTTACTAAATTTGTAAATTAAGTACCGAGCATATATCACAAAGATAACAGTTGTGTGTTATTGTAATGTGGAAGGGCTTTTTAGAATGCAGATACTTACGTGAGATGATGATATCTATGTAAGTTTTATATAAAATATAATAGCTTTTAGGGGCTGTAAAGGTTCCAATATTAAATATAGGTACCAATATCTATACACTACAGGACAAAGGACAGAGATGGTTGCTGACCTTTGCCCAGAAGTGGGACGATGCAGGTTCATTAAAAAAAAAGTTTCTAACCTGCATTTTCACAATCCAAGGCAACCTCTCCTGTCCGTGGTACTCCCTGCTGTATAACAAATGGGGCTTCGGCAGCTGACTGAATGCGCAATGCACAGCCTAAAACTAGCCTAGCTAAATTATGTTCCTATGACAAAGTTCCACAATGCTAAAGTCCCAACAGTTAGTTACCTGCAACTCAACTTTTAGAAGTAAATTTCTTTGTGAAGGGCTCATTGGGGGAACCACCACTTGTTTTTGCCATGAAGCAGCAATGCTGTGTTTCATTTTGAAGAGTGTGGGTTCCCACTCAAGTTGATGGACGCAGGGTATTGCATCATTGGACATGTTGTGCGCGAAGCAATACTTTATTATTATAAGTAATGGCTAGATTAACATGAGGTGGGCCTATATCTATCATCTATCAGTATCTATCATTAAAAAAATTACTCTGGCATCGACAGTGTGGTTAGGCCTTCGCACGGGTGGAAATAAGATAGATATTGATATGTTCTTTAATTTTGTAGAACATACTTTTGTTATATCATCAATTGTTTGTGCAGCGCATTTCAGGGCACTTTTTTACACCTTGGGTTACATTACTTAAGTTTTAGTAAAGGATCAATAATCTTTCCTAGCAATAAATATAGCCTATGTTACTCAGGGTGAATATAGCTTTCCAATGGTGAAAAATTTTTTGAAATCGGCATGTTAGATTTTAACACACACACAAAAATACAAATTTTTCCTCTTTATAATATTAGTGTAGATTAACGTCTTTTGAAGAACGAGACCGATCTGTGGACACTGCATCTTGGAAAACATAGTGTAAGACAGCCTCTGCCCAGGTGCCAAGTATAGGCAGGCTGATGCCAGGACTTCACACACAAATTCAGACAAAATGTCTCTGCATTCCAATTTCCAGTAAAATACCTAATAGCTTTTAGCTAGGCTAGTGTTAGGCTGTGCTATGCCGCATTCAGTCGGCTGCCGAAGCCCCATTTGTTATACAGCAGGGAGCACCACAGACAGGTGAGTTTGGCTTGGATTGTGAAGATAGAGGTTAGAAACTTTTTATATAACATAAAACAGAAGATAAGCATGCTGTTGTGGTTGTAGAAGATAGATGGTTCATTTCATACAAAAACATTTTTCATTATTCCCCAACAAAACCTGCATATTGTACCTACATTTGACAGACATTGTAACATTATTATTGTATTATTCTTTTTATAGGTATATTTAATATATACATGCTCTTTAACGACTGCATCTGACACAGCTATTTGTTTTTTATGTGCTAACATGTAATTTTCTTGTGCCATGAACTTGATTCTGACTCATCATTATTATTTGAATATGGTTTTCCTTGACTGATTGTTTAAATGCATCAGCACCTTATCTACATACATAATATTATATAAAATCAATTGCCGTGCATGTGTCTCGCTAGAGCTAAGAAATGGCTCAACTGATTTGAATAATTTTTGCATTCATGTCATTTTCTAGGCTGACCCTAAGCTTTAAAGAATCCAAAAGTGCAATTGATTTTTCTTCAAAATATGCCTATAATTTCCTAAGAACAAAACTGCCAAACTACAAAAAAAACGGTGGTTGCCCTCAATGTGGTAAAATTTTACCCCACCTGTATACCTAGTACTTAGAAGGCTCATTAGACCACGCAGTATTCAGACTGTCTTACACTTAGCATAGTATAATAAGAGTGAGCCACTAAGTAATTCCTTTTTTTTTGTTCTACTAAGTTAGCAAACAGGCACACGGTCCTCCTGATGATAAGCTGTTCCCATAGCCTATGGACGCCTATTTTAACATCATGTAAGCCGGTCTTAGGCTTGACTAATTAGTCAGCAAGACAGTCTTACGAAGACAAACTGAATACCGCGTGGTCATTAGCCTTATAAATTTACCCTTTAAGGTGACTATAAGGGTCAAACCTCCCTCTCGCTCACAATATTCAACATTTTTGAAGATATAAAATCACGGAATGTAGTTATGCAAAATAGCAAACTTCACGGCCTAGAAAATAACAATACAAAGGTTCAGCAAGAATATCATATTGTTTTCCTACCAAAAAATTTGCACCAAAATTGATCACATTGGTGCAAGTTTTTTGGTAAGAAAACGTGATAGAATCAAAATGATATTCTTGAGCGAGAGGCAGCTTTGACCCTTATAGTCGCCTTAACCCAATGTCTAACTCATAAATTAATACAGTTAATTATCAAAAATAACTATAATTTAACTTCTCTGACAGTATCAAATTGAATTGTTGTTTAATAACATTAATAAAACCATAAACAGAACCTTGGTAATGGGATAAGTCTAATAATTCAATAATGTCCATGAAATGAACATCTAGGAATAAATTACATTAATGAGTAAACAAAAATCATTTTATTAACAGACAGAACCTTCAAATGCCTCTATAATTATATTCTTCACAGCTAATAATAATGCAATATTTAGTTATATCAGTCCATTACTAATTCCTATAAGAAACCAGGAAATCATTCATGTTCAATGATTAATCAATTGTTATTCAGCTTTATTTGTTCACTAGCTGTCGCCCGCGGTTCAGCTTGCGTTAAAGTTATATTTCTATCAAGTTCGTGAACTTTTTTCTGGCTGATGATGTTAGGTATCATATAATGTCCTTTTCTGTACCGCTGACAACGTTTACCATGCGAAATTTCATGATGATCGGTTGAGTAGTCAAAGTGTGAAAGTGTAACAAATAATTTAACCACGCCTTTCTTGATTCAACCTACCTAATCAAGAAATACCTCGGCTTTATTAATAGCTAGGTAAGCAAAAAATATAATTGTTGGCTGAATAAATTTTAGAATACAAGTATATAAAATTTAAATATAAGCAACTCTGCTAACCCTCTTCTCCTACGTGTGCACCACCTCCCGTCCACAGATTAAATGAAATCTAAAAAGATTAGAAAAAACGTTTCATGACTCGCTCTTCCACCAAAGAAACAAATACGTTAACCTGTAATTAGCTTAGAGGAATCACACATACAAATGCACAAGAACAATCCAACTGATGACAGGAATAGTTATTCAGAATTAAGGTGTTTTATATTATACATGTTTAACGGTTTAACTAATTTCTAGTACACATAGTTAAGGCTCTGTCTAGTTTGATTTGACCCTGTTTGTGATGTCCTGTCGGTTTATTATTTTTTACCCGACCGCCAAGGATGGGTTATTTTATGATTTAAAACTAAGTTTTTATGTGTGTATATTTTTATCAGTTCACGGCTGGGCGTCGGGATGGCGAGCATGAGTTCCACGCTCGTCGAGACCGTCTCCATAAACTACGAGGACTTTAACGAGAGCTTCCTTACATGCGGCACCTGTTTATGTTAGTACACTGCATTTTTTATTTAAATTCACATGTACACATCTTTTGCACTAACCATTCTATCATCACAAGGGATACTTTCACATCGCATTATTTTATCATGTTGGTTTCACCATTCTATGACAGTCAAACTGGACGAAAAAATCCCCTAATGAGAATTTATGATTTATTACTACCGTACATGTCCAATATCTTTCTTAACTGTTTACCAACGCGAGCTTAAAGCAATTATAAATTTTGCTATTTCTAATTTTATTTCAGGCACTTACGATGGAGGTGAACACACTCCGAAACTGTTACCCTGCTCACACACAGTCTGCCTCCACTGCCTCACGCGTATAGCCGCTTCACAAACTCGGAACGCCAGCAGTTTTCGATGTCCCATCTGTCGAGAGCTGATAAACATACCCAGGGGAGGAGTTGCGGCACTCCCACCGTCCTTTCTCGTCAACCAACTGTTAGATCTGATGGCTAGTCAACGCAGGGAAGTCATACCACAGTGCAGTTCGCATCCAGGCAGAGAATTGCTCTTCTGCGAAACCTGTGATTGTGTTTTCTGTCGGCACTGCGCCGACGGGCCGCATAGTGATACCCCATGTGATCATACCGTCGTCCCTTTCTCGATCGCGCTTAAAAGGATGTCGGAAATACTTCTATACAGAGCGAATGAGTGTCTCAGTAAGTTGGGTTCGGCCAGAGATGCCGTGGCTAGTGAACTCAGAAGACTCGAAGACGCTGCCTTAGCGGCCGATGAGGCGATTGACGTGCATTTTGCAGAACTGAAACTAGCAATAACCAAACGACATAACGAGTTGAAATCCGCTGCAGCGGCCGCCGCGACGCATAAAAGAAAGTTACTTGAGGAGCAGTTGAAATTGATTGACGCCGAAAAAGCTAAAGTAAGTGCTTATGACAATTTCATAATTATTTACTGTTATAAAGTAACTGTTGGTTGTGACAATAACTTTCACTTTTGCGTCCGGTTTGTTTTTATTATAGTGTTATCGTCATCTGGATATCATAAGTCATAAGATGGTAGATATAGCTGGATATATTTGTGGTTTACCAGAGCGGTAGCTGTCTTTTCAGATGTTAACGACCAACCGTGCTATGCACGATTGACAAATGGAAAGTGAAAATTTATTACGATTTTTTTTATTATTTGAGTACAATAAACGCCAGAAAAACCTACTCAAAATGTCACAATATAATTCTAATATGGGTAACGAAATTATTTTTTTGATGGTTTGTGTAAGATGTTTCCGTTTTGAAGCGTAGAGCAAGCATTCCTGTCGAAAATATAGGTAAATACCTACACATTACTCGACGACCTCTGTGGTGCAGTGAGCGAAGGTCCGCCTGATACGCAGAAGGTTGCGGGTTCGATTCCCACCGCGGGACAAATATTTGCATGTTCTGCAGGTATTTTTCTCGTTTCTGGATGTTTTTTATGTGTGATATGTATGTATATACAAAAACAAATTCTATAATATAAGTAGGTAATATATCAATAAAGTGGTTCCCATAACACAAGCTCTGTTAAGTTTGGGTCTACAAGATGCTGTGTGATAGTCCAGCATTATTATTATTATTATTATCATCATAGTCATAGGCGGTAGCTAGTAAGCTACCGCCTGCGGCTCTGCACGCGTAAAAAATAGGATACACAATGGCTTATGTGTTAATCCAGGTGACAATCTATATATATTCCAAGTTTTATCCAAATCCGTTCAGTTTTTGCTTGAAAGAGTGGCAAACATCCATCCATCCTCACAAACTTTCACATTTATAATATTACGAGTGAGTAGGATAAGATTGATGTGTATCCAAATAAATATTTCAGGTAGAAGCAGAATGCTCAGGCCTACAGCAGCAAGTTGAAGTTCGAGAAGTGAGCAGTCGAGCTGCCGCTTTAGGAGCTAGACTGGGCGACGCTGCGGCCTTAGCCGAACCAAGAGAAAACGCGTTTCTAGCAGTTGACTTTGCTCATAACGATGCTCAACAGAGATTTGCGGAGGCCTTAGCTGAGCTGGGACGAGTGCGGACCAGTACAACATTCCCTGGACTTTGTACATTATCAGTAGGTGAGTCAGATTATTTTGGGGTATATTATAGTCTGGTCGAATCGAAACTTCGGTTTATAGAACTTTATTACTCACAATGAACCTTACAGTTCACTGATTACATGAGCAAAAATATTGTACATAGTTTGGAATATTCAAGTAAAACAATTATAATAGTTCAATCTAGATAGTACACAATGATTAGAAAAATAAAATAAGTCAGTGACCCCAAGAAAGTGAAACAAATAAAAGAGGACAGGCAAGCAAAAAGACGAAGAAGAAATTAGAGTAAAACATACATAAATCGCCTATTTCCCAGAGGGGTAGGCAAATATCAAAGTTCGCTTGCTACTATCCTGGCATACCACTTTTGCATCTTTCAATCTCGTCACATACTTCATATTCAATGCTCGTCGGTTTAGTGTACTCTTGATCGGTCTTTTTCCAGAACATCTTTGATTTGATCGGTGAACGTACGTCGAGGTCTACTGCTTCCAACTGTCCCATTCACACTCTCCTCATTTATTTTTGTCAATCTTCATTCATCCATCTTCTACATGTCTAAACGACCTCAGCATAATTTTCTCAATCCTATACTAACCAATTCACTCCACACTGGTCTCTTATTATCACACATTTATTATTCTCTGGTGTTTCTTCTACCTTACCTACTTTGAGTGGTAGTCTTATGAATTGTTAAATTATCTATACATTTTCATTAACACCAAGCCTTTACTAAATAAACGTGATTGCTACTAAAATGATTAAATCACGGTAAACAACAGTTATTTTAAGTATGGGTAATGAATTACTATGCGATGTTAATTGGTAGATTTTATCACCTATTGTTGTATAAACGATTTTTTTTCTTCTCTGTGGTTACAAATTTAGTTAAGAAAAAATCGGTTTATTCTGAAAACTTTTTTTATTCCTTGTTAGCACCTAATAATTTTCGTTTTCGACTTTCTAAGCTATATTACGTACGTTGTTACTAATTTAGGTAAGGGGGAATAGGTTAGCGTGATATGGGCATGTTATGAGGAGGGATGAAACTCATGTTACAAGAAGTTGGTAGATATGAATATGGTATTATTGACTGCAGAGTTAGGCTAAATAAAAGGCTTATGGATTATGTGAATGTATGATGATGATATGAGTAAGGAAGGAGTGAGTGTTGAGATGACTGCAGAAGGAAATGGAAGGAGAGAAACCAAGCAACCCCATTGTGCCAAAGTGAGATAAGGACAGGGAGATAATGATGGAAGTCTACAGCAGCTGAGTAATATTCTAATACTAGCTTGCGCCCGCGGCTTCGCTCGCGTGAAGCCTATGTGTTATTCCTGGTCTAGAACTAGATTTGTGCAAAATTTCAGCTCAATCTATTCAGTAGCTTTCGCGTGAAGGAGGGACAAAATTTTCATATTTTACAAAAGAATAATATGATTTTTCTAGACTCATCTACTATTTCTATTTCAGAATCGGCTTGTGTGAGTGGACTGGAAACTGTAGTAATGCTCCGGACAGTGGACTATCACGGCGAAGCTAGAAGCACAGGAGGTGACCCGGTCACCGCCGCTGCCACTATGGACGACCATCCTTTACCTTGTACGGTCACTGATTTGGACACTGGAATGTACAGGTATTATTTTTATGTCAACGCTCATTAGAGGAGACCTATGTCCAGCAGTTGACTGCTATAGGCTGATGTTGACGGCCCTTCTATCTGTGAAAATAACGTTTTGGCTGCAGAAATAGGATTCGTATTACAGACACACCCTTGACACTGATTCCTTAGGGTGAAAGAAGAAAGTTGATTGTATTATTTTCGAACAAGATCTATTTAATATGTTCGTACACAATATGAATTTGAAACTGCCGTGTTTAAGAGCAATAACTTTTATTCTACTAAGAATATCTTAGCATAATACCGAGGTATATGTTTTTAAGCTATAAGTTTCTAAGCTTATAACATTGTACTACCCATAGTACCTACCAAACTGTTCCAAAACTCGCTTTACACACTTACTTACCTCTTCGCCTGCACAAGGCTAACCTGGGCCGTCCATTCAATACAGTTTGTTTACCACGATTCAACTTACCAATTAATTCACTAGTACGAGTATCTCGCATGTCATGTCAATTGTATTCTGTTTCTGAGAAATAAATATGTTAAACCACTGTCTGTTTTATTTCAGGATTAGCATGCGACCCTGGGTGGCTGGTAACATAAGTCTGCGTGTGCTGGTATTCTCTAGAGCGGTGCGGGACTCGCCCTTACGAGTGACAGTTGCGGCGAGTGGCGCGCCACTGTGTGTTTGGGGAACGCGCGGGACAGGGAAGGAACAACTGACTCAACCGGTTGCTGTAGCCAGGTGAGTACTTTGTCAATCAACAATAGAAATAGGATAACCTTCTTCGTACGAGTTACTACGTATAAATACTTATAATTTTTACGTTATATCTACTTCCAATAAATGTATGTAAATGTATTACATAAACATTGGTCCCTATATGTATTTTTCTTTTAATGTATTCTGGTTTAATCTAAATAGTACCTAAACGTGTTCATTATTTGTGGGAATCCCCGAAAATGCGTTTCGTTTTCAAACATAGTCAATGTGTATGTGTAATGTGATGTGTAAAAAAATTAATAACTACTACTGACGTAATCACCATCTAGACCCCCCCTACCCCTATGACATCAAAAATAAGCAAAGCAAATACGGTAAGAGATTGCAATAGTTTAAGCATCTTTTTTAAAAAGATTTTTGAAAGTAATACCATTGGTTACAGATGTCCAAAACGGCGGGAGATCTATGTCTTAGACGCTGGTAACTCAAGAGTTAAGGTGCTGGACGATGAAACGTTTGCATTTAAAAACCATATCGTTAATGAGGGTAAGCAGTACATTTTTAACTACCAAAACGTAGAAACAGTTTTCGTTGCCAATATATCGCGATTGTTGCATCTAACTGTTTCGATCCCCAACTACCATGCCCAGCGTGGGGATTATGGGCATATCCCCCTTTATTAGGGGGGGTCTGGACATACCAGCAGTGGACTGATATACTGGTGTGGTGTGGTCTGCTGGACATAGGCCTCCCCTAATAAAGGGGGATATGCCCATAATCCCTAAGCTGGGCAAGCGTGTTGGGGATCGCATGGCACAGCATCTCGCACCATTGGCGGTCAGGGAATTAAGCTATACCGGTGTTAGACTGCTATGCCGCATTCAGCCGGCCGCCAAAGCCCTGCTTGTTATATAGCAAATTGCACCACGGGCAGGTTGGCTTCGATTTCGAAGAAGGATGTTGGAAGTTGGAACCCATTACACACAAAAATTAGCAAAATTATAGATAGAAAAAAAAAGTTATAAAATAACCAAAAAAAATTATTGGTTATGCTATGAATGGTTTAATAATGTTGCAGGTTTAGCTGGTAGAAGCTGTACCGGAATAGCGGTGACAGCGGAGGGCGTTGTACTAGTCAATTGGCGAACTCGAACTCTCACCGAGGTAACCTTGGCTTTTATAAGTCTGTATTTTAGAATCTTGAATACATTGAATTTAAAGCACAATCGAGACTCGACCAAGACGAAAATATCCTTGATTTATTCACCCTAACAATTTGTTCGGTGAGATGGAGATTTTTGATATGATTTCTGTAAAAAATAATTGACGACCTCTGTGGCGTAGTGGGCGAAGGCCCGCCTGAGACACAGAAGGTTGCGACTTCGAATCCCGCCATGAGACAAATGTTCTATTATCTGCGAATGTTTGTCTCTAGTCTGGGTGATTTATATTTATATTGGGTATATTATGTAATTACAAAAAGTATATAAGTAGTATGCGAGTATCAGCGATGTGGATCCCATACTTAGTTTGTGACTAGACAATGTGTGATAAATTTCCAGCATTATTTTGGCCAACTTTGGTGTCGGATTTTTTAGGCCGCCTAAAAGCCTCTGACTTGGCTTAATGACTGCAAAACCCTGGACCAGCATCTAAACTTGCCGAAGCACGGAACCTGTACAGTTTTGTACTTAGATTTTTTTGTTTGGTTATGTTCTGATGTAACTATAGATTTATTTTGAAGGTAAAACAATTGTATTTTCGGATTTTTATAATAATGTACAGTCAGCCTAGAAAATTACATTTGTCAAAAAAAAACAAGTACATCTCCATCGACTCTTTTTCGCAACTGGAAAAACTTTTCCAAAGCAATTTTTTTGAAATTGAAATTACTTTATTCAGATAAAACATAACAAATGCTAAGTATAGTGTACTTAATTTACCGAATAAAGTCGTGAGATTTTACTTTTTTTTTGTCCCATAAGATATTGAAGTTCGGCCAAAATTGACTATCACTTTTGTTTGATTGCCGTACAGATGAGCACAGACGGCAGTACGATACGTACGATCCGTTCGGAGCGGCTGATAGAGCCGGTGTGTGTCGCCGCTGATATAGCGACGCGTCGTATTTGCGTCGCAGACAACGGCGCCAGAACTGTGTTTGTATTCGACACGCATGGGAATATCGAGCGAGAGGTAACTCTAATACATATTGATCAGTTTATATTTGAATCCAATCAACGACCACTGTGGCGCAGTTGGCGCAGTTGCGTCAGACGCTGAAGGTTGCGGGTTCGTTTCCCGCTACGGGACAAATGTTTGTTGATTGTTTTGCAGATATTTGTCTCGGGTCTGGGTATTTTCTATGTATAATATGTATGTATTTACAAAAAAATACCTATTTATTATGTAGTATATCAATGATGTGGTTCCCATAATACAAGCTCTGCTTAGTTTGGGGCTACAAGATGGTGTTTGTCCAGCATTATTTATTTATTTATTTATATTTACAGCGAATTGGCTGAGATGCAAGAGATTGTGGGTTCGATTCCCGCTGCTGGACAGATATTTGCATGAGCTGCATATGTTATGGGTCTGCTGGGTGTTGTGGTAAAGTGGTACTTGATTGTACTCATAACTCCTGATACAAAAGACACAGGAGGATACTTGGAACTTCGTATTTTTAAACCTTTTCATTCCACGGCTGGGAAAAGGTCTCGTTGTAATAAAATGCGATATTTTTTATGATAAAATATTAAATTTTCAGATTGGCACCGGTATTCTGAATATAGTCGGTGGTATCGCGATCTCTGAAGATCTGATCGTCATTGCTGACGTGGCAGTCCATATTTATAATACAGAGGGAAGTTTACAGGGGACCATTGCGCCAGTGCCTAAAGGTAAGTCATTATTTTTTATTGTACTTGACTGAAGTTGGAACAAGCCCATGGCTCATCTGATGTTAAGTGGTAACCACTACCACGTAGGTAAAGCTTGTTTGGAACGTATCCTACGCGTGCAATGCGATGCAACGCGTCCATCAAATTTAGGCATGAAGATGATAAGCCTCGTGTGCCTGTAATTTCACCGGCACCCACACCCTTCAAACCGAAGGTACCTGATATTAAGTTTATCCACACATGGTTCCCAAAATACTAACTATGCATAGTTTAGGGCTACATGATGCTCCGTGATACTGTCCAGCATCATTATTATCACTTAGCAACAAGTGAGATGGCGGTCAAACGTAAGCCTAGATATTATATGCTAGATGTCTTGGGGAACTACCTATATGAAAAGAAATGTAACCATTTTAAGAAATGGGTGCCTTGTGCGAGTTTTTTTACCAACTCGGTTGCGTTTACGCAAATTTGTATGGAAAGAAGTCAGTACCGCGCGTTTCTCACTAGATGGCACTACCTTGATTCCATATAAATTTGCGTAAATGTAAACGCGATCGAGCTGGTAAAAAAACTCTCACTAGGCTCCCAGTTATGCCATACTTCACGTAAATAAATTATCATTTCATTTAATTTCAAATCCAGTGATTAGATTCCTTCTAGGAAAGCATGCTCCTTCCTAAACGACATCTTCAACTGCTTCAGTTGTGATAGTGTTAAGACAGTATTTAGTAAAAAAAAACATTTTTTTTTCTTTAAGGTCGAGGAGGCTACGGAGGCATAGCTCTAGAATACACAGATAGTGGTAATAGGATCGTTTGCGCGCGCACAGTCAAAGGACGACCACACATCGTCGTGCTAGAAGCGGACGGGTCGGGACGCATGCTCGCCTCGTGTGAACTGGCCGATAAGAAGCCTAGGCGAGTGGCTGGGATAGCTCTGCTGCCGAACAAAAGGGTGCTGCTTGCTGACCTGGCGGGAGACTGTCTGCGGTTGCACACGTATTGGTGAAATGGTAAGACATTCCTTCTAGTAGTGACGATTATAAATATTAAAGTTGACCCTTTCATAAAACAGGGGCAAAATGACTTTCGGATTGGTATTATTATATCTCAACACTGATCACGGGCTTGAGTGTTGTAAAAATAACACCCTATGAAGTCAAAACTGGTTTAAGCGATGAGTGACTCAAAACCCCGCTAATATCAATAGTTCAGTTGTTCGTTTTGTTAATGCATTTTCAGTGGCAAGTACAAAACACCAAACTATCAATTCTAAACCTTTTGGACCGGAATCCGCACAGAATCTATCTTTATATAAAAAATACAAAAGTTGTGTAAGTATGTAGTAATTATGTTTGTCTTGATTGAGTGTTCCTATTGTTTGAGAAGATCTGTGTAGCCATTTCAAAATCATCAGCTGTTTTCTTGTTGAAAGGACGTGAGCATCTTCCACATGTCTGATCTATTCGAAAGGTAAACTCTTACTTATATAATTTTGCAAGAACATGGTAGGTACCCTTAACCTGATGCTGCAGCATCAGCTAACAGCAGAGCTATTGTTTTGGTCTTAATAGGTTTTAAATGATCAGGATCTGATGATGGAGTGGGAAAGGGAAAAGAGAATTTAATGTCGGGGGTTTAATAAATATTGAAATTTTACTTGTTTCAGATGTGAACAGGAACTGAAGGAATAAAAAAGAGCTACGCCGAAGCGTAAACGAATTTCATGCTAGTCCATTTTCGTAATGAATGAACGAACCGTTGGCCATATCCACGAATGGAGGAGGTATTTGCACCAAAGTCTTTAGTCGGCCTCACATCGGCCCACTAATATTAGCTATAAGTTATCGCTTAGTACTTACAGTATTTATTTCGTATTAAGTTTAAATTTAGGCTTTGTTATTTTTTTTTATTTTTGCGTCGATTTTTTTCGACTCTGACAATCACGACTGATTTTTTCATTTGTAGTAACTTTTTATGGCATCACCGATCAGTGTTGCTATTTACGATGATCTTTAGTTTAAGGTCGAAAATTGCTTGTTTTCTAGTTTTCATTTTAAAAAAAGTTAGGTGTTCGTCGCAAAGTCGACTTTAATTGGCATTTAAATTATTTTCGTGTCTCAATTAGCACGCTTGTACTAGTCTTGTAGATCGCATTTATTTACGAGTGACATGGTGGCAACGCCTTCTATGTAAACTCTTATGACTCGATGACAATACTTTGCATATAATAAGTAATTGATTATGTCATCGTATCGCTTAATATTTTAAAACATAATAATTTACGCTACTATCTCTATTGTCGGCTAAATATATTTATTTATAATTGGATTATTTATGATAGTCATAAATGCCTAATATTTAGAAATGGCGATCAAAAAAGCTTATTTCCTAGACTCAACGTCGTGATATTATCATAGTAGAGATATTATAAACAATACAATCGTTTAAATCAATACAATCATTACAAAACAGAAGAAATACACACATACTTTGCTTTCCATACAAAATTTATGGCTTTGGTAACAAAAAAAAAAACAACAAAGCAATTACAATACAAGATATTAACAAGACTAATAATTAGAAAATAACTCACTTTCTGTTTAGCGCTCGGCGAAGCAACACGTCTGTGTCTTTATTTTGTAGCTACGCCGAAGGTACAGCGACTTGATGTCCTAAGAATGCCTTATGAGGAAGGCGAAACTTTGTCGAATTTCTGTTGGGTTTTGTCTTGTGTATTTGTGTGTTGTTTCTCTAAGCGAATAACAGGTAACGTGTTTGTTTCGTTTCGTGAAAGAGTGTGTAGAAGTTTGCACTATTAAATTGCAATAATTGCAAAATTGCGCGTTTGTTTGTTCTTTTTCTCTATGGGCGAGGGCGTTGCACACGTATGCATTTTGTTATTTAACTCGTCAGAGAAGGTGAGCGGAATTTGTACTAAATATTTTGTCTTGTTAAATATCTTGATGGCTTTATACTTTTGATTATTGCAAGTTGCAAGCTTAGTTGTACAGTGTACACAAAGGATTTCCTACATGTGTTAAAGTTTTCTACCACACTGGCTCTTTTACCATTTCAAAAGGTTCATCATCTTTCAGTTTAATTTGCTCAATAGTACATTATAATAAGTCACATTCATTGAGCTAGAATTTTATTAGAAATTATCATTGAATTCATTCGCATTTTATTAAGACACTACGCAAAACCGCCTAAATTTATTTTGTCGTTTTCTCATAGTAATATCCGAATTTATTTTTAATTAAGCAAGTGAACCTTGTTGAATTACATTTTATTGAATGAATCTCAAACGTGGCTGCAGCGGGTAATACTTACATAAATTTATTTTGAGGTTGAATTCAATTTTAGATCATTAAAGCAATAATATTACCAATTTATATTGAAACAATTTAATTTTCACGTACCGTTCCATCGGTGAAGACACCTACACCGTTTCGACTCCATAGGATCACATCAGGGTCAGATGGAATGGTACGTGAATATTCCCGTTTTTCAATATGAATGTCTTAATTCATGCGTTATATATCTATTTGTATACTTTGTTCGCTGGAAACGAGAATAATCGGCATAATAAGTTCAACCAATTCTTTTCCTTCTAGCAAACAATGGCAGAAGAATATTAAATTTATCAGCATATATTATAGCGTTACTGTTAAAGTTCTTGCAGTCGTTTTCAAGTTTTTTCTAGTGATAAACTGGTAAAATGCTTCTTCTAGAGTTATTTCGTTATCGAACATCTGCCTGATCTTTTGAGAATGTGAAGGCCTGCGCATACCAGGATGGCATGGCAAAGGATTGCAATTTTTACCAATGAACATTCAAACCTATCATAATAGAAATAAGATACAAATTCCTATGCTTTAAAATAATGCCGTGACGTCCCATTCGATGCCGCGGGATTATTTTAAAGCATAGGAATTTGTATCGTATTTCTATTTTGATAGGTTTGAATGTTCATTGGTAAAAATTGCAATCCTTTGCCAATTGGTTTGAATGTCCATCGTTCATAAATAATTGAAATCCCTTGCCATGCCCTCCCGGTCTGCACAGGCCATAAGTATACCAGAAATAAATACCGAAGTTTTCAGTAGACACTGAAAACCGAATAGATCACGGATATATTCGTTCTAAAAGATATCATTTGATTGAAAAATGTCATTCGGTCAAGTCTGGTTCAATCTTTAACTGTTTCGCTGATTACTGTAAATAATAAAACGACACATTATTACTAACTTTAATACTAAATAAATACTTATAATTGTTACCGCGTTAAAATGTTACTACTAATTAATAAATATAATTATATCTTTTGAATTCCATCCATTATCATGTTAGACCTACAATCGATAGTTAACCGTATGCCCTCGACATAATGACACGGTTTTAGTCCTAAATAAAATCATTAAAATTACTGGAGAAGTGAGAGCTTAGGTCGTAATTACAAAACACACTTAGAAACTGCCTGAGAGAAGTCCACTTTAATATAAATAAATAATAACAATAAAAAGTAGATACATACAACTATCTAACATTTTCAAGGCGCTATTTTACTTACTATACCGATTTGACATTCCTTCGTATCTTTTTGTCTGTAAACTGAATTATTTGCGTTGTTATTAAGTACTTTCTATACTCGCGAAACGCGAAAGTAGACAATTTCGCGGCTTCCACGCTTCTTTCGCGGCGCGAATGTAGAGCGCTTTAGATTTTGATGTAAGTAACTTGAATAACTGCAATTTTTACTCTGTCCAAAAGTCAAAAAGCTTCAAGTTAAAATAGTGTTTTTTTTATTATTAAGAAATTAAATAACAACAGATAAGATGTACCTAAGTAAATTGAATAACTGCAATTTTTACTCTGTCCAAAGGTCAAAAAGCTTCAAATTAAAATAGTTATTTTTTTTATTAAGAAACAAAATAACAACAGATAAGATGTAAGTAAATTGATTAACTGCAATTTTTACTCTGTCCAAAGGTCAAAAAGCTTCAAATTAAAATAGTTATTTTTTTTATTAAGAAACAAAATAACAACAGATAAGATGTAAGTAAATTGAATAACTGCAATGTTTACTTTGTCCAAAGGTCAAAAAGCTTCAAATTAAAATAGTTATTTTTTTTATTAAGAAAAAAAATAACAACAGATAATTATTTATATTTAAAAAAAGAAGTATGTAATGCAGATTTTTATTTGCCTAACTCACTCTTACGCCTAGCACAGGCGCGTGGCGTTGGCGGCCTGCAGTAAGTACCATTAGATATGAAACTGTCTTCATAATTATTTTGAAGGCTACGTTAGGTCTTTATCAAAATGGAGTGGAGCTCGCGGTGACGGCCAGCTGCCTCCTAGTCTCATCACGACTGTGCTTGTATGAAATCTACAGTACAAGCAATCACAACTGAACGCCACCGCCACCACAGATCGCGTCTGAGACACATAATTCGTAAAACACCATCTACTCTTGCTCATAGCAACAGATTCATTCTGCTGTAAACCTTAGCATGTTTGAAAGTTGATAAAATAGGAAATGTTGAAGAAAAGATAAGAAAACTAACTAGTTTGGCATAGCCCGTACGGATCAATGACTTTGCATTCACACAATGTTTAGCTGTTACTTTGTTAAGACCCGAATTTACTGTCGTCAGTCACCACTATTTGTTACATAATTTGAAAATTTTACGCGTAATTTCATACTTTTTCTGTTATTATTATTACATGTAAGCTATTTCCTGGAATAACAAAATCTACTTTTAATAAAATTGCACTCCTCACTGACAGAATAATGAAAGGTAAATAAGTTCTTCTACGTTCAATTTTGACGCCTTTTGCCTGCCTAAAAAGCCCTGCCTCTAACTCTACTTTTTCAATATTATCTGTGTAACAGTGTAATGGACATGTAAAGAGTATATTGTTGTACTTAAAACCAGTAAAGCATGTTCAAGACGTCATGTACTGTTTTATGTTCTCATATTTTAGTACCGTGTTTAAGATTCCTTTTTTTTATAATTTTGTTATACGCAAAAAACTCGTAGTGGAAAGTGCGCTGTAGGCCAGAGCCATTGAGTATATAGGGCCTATATTCCGTAAATTCTTATGAATGATCATCTTAATACGCTATATTCATGTGAGAGCGTTGTGTGCTTTGCAGTCTAGTTTCAGTCAAGGGCTCGTATCTTAACCCTTAACCCTTTTGTAAAAGCTTAATGTTGTATTGTTTACACATTGGCTTTAAGTGTTGTAAAGAATTGTTTTTGTAACCTAAGCATAATTAAAACAATTAAGCATATCAGTGCAATTGCTGAACTTAATCGCGACTGTTTGTCGAATGAATGATTAAAAGTATTTTTAAGTTCCTGTTAATGTAAAGAGGTAAGATCAAAATGCTACTGACATTATTGTTATATTTGATGTTATTTATAGTCTGGAACGACTTTCTCTGCAGAAAAATCTGGACAAAACGAAAATCTGTTGATGGAAACACTAATTCAGTTTGTTCTCTTTTTTGTGTCATTTCGTCACCTGTGTGCAACTAGGTTAAAAAAAATGTGTAACTAACTCGACTATTATAATAATAGATATAGCTAATGTCGAGTATTTCTGCCTCGTTAAGTTCTAAATTAGTTTATTGAACGTACTTGCACCCAAAAATTTAAATGATTTTATTATGACACCTATACGTGATTACAAACATGAGGTGTTTCCATCAATAGATTTTCATTTTGTTCAAATTTTTGAGTTCTGCTGGTTCAGCAGAGATAGCGTTGCAAGACTAGTTTAAACCCACCAGACGTTAATGATTAATCAATTTCTAATGTTCTATTCTAGTATGTTAAATCTGATATTCCATAGTAGGACCATTTTCTAGTAATTCGTAAACGTGTTCTCTCAAAAGCGGGAATGATGTCGCACTCTAAAGTTACTACACAAATCATGATTTTTAAACAAGATTCAAATTAATTTTGTCAAGATTTTTTTTAAATCTCCGATACATTAATATCATAATTTATTTTGAACCACACGTATACCTAAGTAAAAAAACATTTGATGAAACAGATGAACTTTCTGTCTGCGCTATTATGTCATAAGCTCATTATTATATTTGGATTTTATAGCATAAGGTAAAGTAATAAAATATTTTTGAGGTGAATGAACTAATAATTTACAGTCACAAAGACAACAGACTTTCTTATGTTGCATTTATGTCACATGTTAAAAGGGTTTCGTAATAAAAATGCACTTTTATAAATATAGAATCCTCGCCTAGCAAAATTAGCCACTGCATAACTAAGTAGGTACTTATAGTATACAGGATATATATGTGAGATTTAATTTGAAAATTCATATGCGCCCTGTAAATATTACTTACCAAGATTCCAATACCAAGTATGTCCTTTCGAATACCTAAATTGACCATAAATATTTTTATATAGTTCAGTATAATTGTATTGGTACAAAAATTCAAGTAGTGATAAATGTTCAAAGTTTTTATTGCAAATGTGTTCAATGTAGACCTGAAGATGACTTGCAGTAATGACAATAAAAGTTCGGGTATTTTTATCTGTGTTGTGTTTATTCAGCGTTGTTTTGCAAGACATCTTCAGACGGTAACCCTTACCACTTGGATCAAGCAATAAAGTCGTTAACAAGTTCTCCAAAAAATACTAACAATCAGAATCAATGTCTAAAACATTATCCAACATTAGACTTTAAAAAGGATTTGCTAGCGACTTGCCATTTAGAAACTGGTAGTAAGGGTTGAGTGATAAAGTGATTCTCTAGTTTCTTAAAACTATTTTGACGTGTAAAGTTTTGACGATGTACGGAATTGAATGGAGATCAAGATAACGATGCAAAAGTTTATTTATTTATCAAAAGCTGTGAAACTGTACTTAAATTATAATCACAGATTAATCTCAACATTATTGTCGATAGTCACTTTTGTGCGAAACACAATAAAGTTAATAATATTGATTTTGTTGTATTATTTCTTAACTCACCTCTTGAAAATTGCTCATGGTATCCGTCTATTGGGCCAATATACACTATCATAGTTATCAGAGGAACGAATATTTAGACATTTCGTATCGTAAAATTATCTTTGAAAAAGCGTAAATTCGAAAAAACGCTTTGAGATTAGCCCAAATACAATACAAAAAATATTCAAAATAGTCTTGTTTCGGCCTCTGACTTCAACATGACGTATCTAGCGTAACGAAAAATTTTAACCAATGACAAAGCTTTGCTTAGAATCTGCAACTTCTCATTGGCCAAAATTGTACGTCTACGATACGAATACGTTTTTGCTAGTCTTCGTGATCGACTGAACTATTAGAAAACTGTAAAATGACAAAAGTTAAATATTGGTTCAATAATAAACACCACACACACCACATCAGCTTATATCAGTCCACTGCTGGACATAGGCCTCCCCTAATAAAGGGGGATATACCCATAATCCCCACGCTGGGCATGCGGGTTGGGGATCGCAGGGCACAGCTTCTCGCACCACCGACGCTGCTGCCCGTCAGTGGCCAGGGGATTTAGCTGTGTCGATGTAGGCTGTGTATGCCGCAATCAGCCGGCCGCCAGAACCCCGTTCGTTGCTTAGCAGGGGGCACCACGTGCAGGTGGGGTTGGCTTGGGTTCCGAAGATAGGGGTTGGAACCCTGTACACCCCAATAATAAACAAAAAGAACAATATTAATTTTATTTAAATAGGGCAAGTACTACGTATACTTGGTAGAACCAGAGATGACTAACAACTCGACCTGCCTATAATATCAAAAGTTGTAGTTCAAGTCATTTTAAGATTTTTACTGAACTAAAGCTCGCCTACCACCATGTTATTGGCCTGTACAAAATGCTCCTAGCATTAAGCCCACCTTTTATTATGCAATAAAGTATAAATATATAAGTACGCGAAACCGTACTTAGCAGAGGTCGATGGCAGAGAAAGAAAATGACAAATGAAACCAGCTGGCTATAAATTCATAATTTATTAGAAATTCAAACTTTCACAGATGTTGTTATAATAAATTCAAGTCTTTAGGAAATATATCATAGGTAGGTACCTAATCAGAAAAAAAGTGTGAATAAACATATTAAAATAGTGTTAGTTTTAAAAAAGCTTTAGATCAGCTTAATTAATAGGTCCTTACAATATGAAATTGGCGTTTTCAAAATTGAATATTCAAAAATACTATTTTTGGCGAACTTCATTCCCAAAAAATAACTTAAAAACAGTTTATTTCATTTGTTGTCGCTTTCAATTCGTTGTATCTTTTAAAGTGTTAGTTTACTTTTTTTTTTAAATAAGACCGCATACTTTTCACAAAGTTGTCAAATTATACACACAAAATTTTAGGGGAATAGGATTTGTAGTTCTAAAAAAGTACAAAGGTATGAAAATAGGTATGTAAATAGAAATAGATATAATATAGAAATATAATAGAATATAGAAATATAAATAAATTTTCTCGAAATTCTCCATACAAAACGTCAACTTCTTATGTAAGGACCCAATCATAACTTCTAGCGACCTAAATGTCTAATTCATATTAAAAATATGACAATTCCGTTGCAAAATAATAATTTTAGTACGTTTACAGAGTTACGTTAGTAATTTATTTAGTTGGTGGGCATTATTGTTATTTATTAGAGAACCAACTACAAACAAATTTCACAAATCCATTGCTAAACCATTTTAACTTCTACTAATATGACACTACTAGCTTCCACCCGCGGCTTCGCTCATGGTACCCGGTTAAAATGTAGCCTATGTGTTAATCCAGGCTACACTCGTGTATACCAAGTTTCACCCATATCGGTTCAAACTGTTGTGGCGAGAAAGACAAACGAGGCGAAAAAGAGTGACGTTAAAAAAATATAAGCCAAGCAGAGTTTCTCTCCAATTCTTTTGTGTTTGGTCGCGTTACAAATTGGTGGTAAATAAAAAAAATGAGGATTCAAAGTGTACTTTAGGTGCCTCATGAATGAAGATTTTTTTTACTATACTTTACTTTAAAGCATCCATCCATCCTCACAAACTTTCACATTTATAATATTAGTAGGAAGGATAAATGCAAAAAGATTTTCTATTTCAAAACGTCTACTGTAACTATATCTACTAACTGGGTAGGTTTATTGTGAATTAGCTACAAATCTAATTTATTATAAAAGCCAAATTAATAGATTAGGAACTTGTTATCAGGATTTTCAGTTAGCACAGCCGCAATACCGTAGTGTTTACATATTATTTATGCAAAATGCTAATTAAATATTAGTTCTTATGA
This sequence comes from Horisme vitalbata, assembly GCA_951804965.1. Classification (NCBI taxonomy): domain Eukaryota; kingdom Metazoa; phylum Arthropoda; class Insecta; order Lepidoptera; family Geometridae; genus Horisme; species Horisme vitalbata. The sequence continues at coordinate 25,511,975 of OX638091.1, read as the reverse complement.
AAAATAATATTTTCACATGCAAATAAAACTGAAAAACATATTTATGTTATGCTTCGTTATGGCAGCATATTATTAACCTAGGTTGACCCTATGTTTGTGGTAAAGAGAAAAATGCCGTCGTTAATACAACGCTTATAAAGAACGATTTATACAAATGCGCAATTCAGTTCTTTTAGTTTCAAATTCAAACGCATTTTATCGTTTTTTCTTATTACAATACATTTTCTTATATTTAACCTTACAAAGAAATTTGGACCGAGATCATATCCAGTCGATTGTGATAATAACCGCAATTTAAAAATCAAATACAAAAATACGAGAATACAGACATACAAAATAAATACAAAATAAATGCAGTTCAAGAGATTATGATGCGAATGAAACGACCTACTTTTCAGGCTTAGGTTAATCTTTGAATTTTTTACGTACGCTTTTAGATCTGAGGCCAAAGCACGAATATTTTGACATATTCGTAGTAAGCGTATCGTAAAACTTTAGCCAATGACAATGCTTTATTTCAAATCTACGTTTTTTTCATTGGTAATGATTCGACAATGATACCTACGACATGACAAAATATTTGTGCTTTACATTAGACTGTCTAGCTGTCTATGTAATACTTATACAGATTATTGGCAGTTCCCCTACACAAAATGGACCAAGGATGCCGAGGCCTTACAAAGTCTCCTTTCCGAATTTAGAGAGAGTTTCCTTACACTCCTGGATAGTTTTCTTGAGGCGTTCTACAGTGGCCGAAGTTTGCTTCTGGCCGAGAAGTCGTTGGCAGCTGGCAATGGTTGTGTAGTAGCCGCAGACATTGTGGAGGATCCTGACTATGCGATCACCGCACACGAATAAATACTTGCCGCTTGCGTCAAACTTCATGTAGGTTATGATACCTGAAAAGAAAAATAAATATGGTTTGATTTTTAACTTGGGTAGTTAGTCAGTAAGATATACGTTACTAACTTCTTGGATAAAAAAAACTTTCACCTCGTATATGCCTTGTGTAAGGGGGGGCTCCATCTTCGGAACCCAAGCCAACCTCACCTACTCGTGATGCACCTGCACAAACTGGACTCTGTTGGCCGGCTGAGTGCGGCATAGCGCCTTAAACCGGCACAACAAGCTCCCAGACTGCCGACGGGCAGCAGCGTGGGTCGTGCGAGAAGCTGTGCCCTGCGATCCTTAACCCACAAGGCCAGCGTGGGGATCATGGGCATATCCCCTTTTAATAGAGGAGCCTATGTCCAACAGGGGACTGATAGAGGCTGGTTTGGGGTGTATATATTTTTCTACAAATACATTCCATTTTATACATAGAATTGAAAACGACTTCTGTGGCGCAGTGAACGAAGGCCCGCTCGAGACGCGGGATTTAGGTTCGTTTCTCACCGCGAGGCAAATATTTGTGATTTGTAATATTTACTCTTTGATCTAAGAAGGTCTGTGGTATATAAAAAATAAAATTATAAAATAAATAATGTGGTAAACATTTGTAAATCCCAAACATTTGCCTCGCGGTGAGAATGGAACCTGAATCCTGCGTCTCGAGCGGGCTATCGTTCACTGCGCCACAGAAGCCATCGACTTAAATAATAATACGCCCTTGCTGTTAATTACTGAACAATGAAAGGGCTATTCCAAGGGACACGTGGCATTTCAGATGTGGCAAATCGATACCTACAGAAACGCCTTGAAAACTGTTCAATAATTCAATGCGACCTTTGCCCAGGGTAAATACTGACTACCTTACCTACCTTTCAATGACGTTGGTAAAGCAAATAAAGAAACTATGTTTCGAAACAAAAAAACTTTTGTTGACATATTTTGTTGCTCAAGTTCTACGTTAAGACCCTATGTGCACAGATAAAATAACAGCTATTTAATTAACAGTTTTTTTGACAAAGATTTATTTTATGGTTGCCACCTAACCGTCTTATATTTATGTAGTTATGTCGGTTGGGCGTCGGCGGCACCTGGTTCAGAATAGCGCAGGATCGAGGCAAGTGGCATCATCAAAGGAAGGCCTATGCCCAGCAGTGGGTCGATAAAGGTTGAAATGATGATGATGATGATGATGATGAATGTCGGTGTACTGGGCTGTATTCCGTAACTTGTGAAGGCTTTGAAAAATCTTTGGCTCAGTGTCGTTTCTGCCTGTCATTTAAAAACAATGTGGGTGATTTTTTTAATCTCTTGAAATCGTTTTAGTAGTTAAAATTCTCCCCAAACAGATATATTATACAAATATACATACATACTTTACCTCTGCACAGTGATGTATGTATATTATAAATGAGAAAGTGCTACTGCCAGAAGTGCGAGCGGGGCTAGAATAAATAGGGCATAAGGTAATCGTTCATCTGATGCTACCTATGCTAATTTACTATGTAAGGCACCTATCTAAATGCACAACCGATAGGTCTCCTTGAAAATTGTCCAATAATTCAGTGCGGCCTCAGCCGGTGGAAAATACCGGGAATTGGGTTAAGTAGATAGGCATTATTTTATATCGAGTGAACTGAAATGTTGCAAGGCCTATTTTAAAACCTAACTTGATCGAACCTAAAAATGGAATGACTATGATTTGGTTTCTGTATTCGTCTCTGAGTAAAATGGACTTTTTGCCCGACTGTGGTTTTGGAATGTTTTTAGGTTTCCATACCTTCAAAGGAATCCTTAAACAAGACGTACGAAGCGTCTTCAATCCCTTCGAGCTATGAAAAATTCAAACTACTAGGTCAACGCAATCAAAAATCGCAAGGGAATCAAAACCAATACAGTAGGATTCTTCCCGTTGACCTAGAATGATGAAATTTAGCAAGAAGCAAAGCCTTATAGCACAAGTAAAGGAAAAAAATCTGAAAACTGTAAATTTGTAGTAATACATATGTAATCTACCATTCGGTGCGCGAGTCGGACTCGCACTTGGTCGGTTTTTTTTAATACAATGGTTTCTGAAACTTTTTAGCCTACTATATCTTAAAAATGTTTGTGAAAATTTAAAATATGCATTATATCTCAGGTCTTACGCGATGCTTCGTTTCTTAGGAAAAACTAAGTTTACATGCATATTTACATTACTAACGACGACTTGTAACTTGATATTTAACAGTTTTCGGCGTCTCTATTAACGAAAGTACTTATTCTGTGCTAATATGCGGTTTTTCGGAACCTATCACCAAATACAACATTTTCTCAAAATATGACTTAACCTAATTAGGCTAACTACACTAACCGTTTTGACAACCACGCTCATTAATTACTGACGCTATTCCAAGAAGCTTGTCTATTTCTAGTTTCTTAAGCAAATACAACACCCTGAAATATACCTTGCCACCACCAGCACGCCACGCGTCCATGGTGGGCCCGCACACGTGATAAATTTATCTTCCGCGGTTTATACATCGGGGTGTAAAGGGTTCTAATCCAACCGCCACCTCCGGAATCCAAGACAACCTCACTAGCCCGTTATGCATCCTGCTAACTAACAAACGGGGCTCTGGTGGTGGGCTGATTGCGACATAGCGCAGCCTAACACCGGCACAGTGGAAGGCGGAAGCTGTACCCTGCGATCCTCAACCTGCATACCTAGCATGAGGATTATGGGCATATCCCCCTTTATAAAGAGACCAATGCCCAACAGTCGACTGAATAGACTGGGTATTGTTAGATTATACGACACACGTTTTTAACACTGAGTGAAAACAGAACTGTGCTCCCACAATACGTGTTTCCCTCCTCGCGTATGACGAAGCGAAGGCCAGGCTTAAAGGAAAAAACGAAGCGAAAGCCAGGCTTCGCTTCGTGTCATACGCGCCGCAGTCAATGTGTTAAATTATAATAATTTGACTACAAAAGTAACGATAGAGTAGAAGAACAATATATAGTACAGATCAAAAATAATTACCCTACGTAAGGCCGTTGTATTTGTATAAAGGTATAGGGAAAACCTTATCGTAAAGATCAACCATTAGGTCCCGCGTCAAGGTTATGGCGTTATTCAAATGACTAAAACCTAACTTGATCGAACCTAAAAATGGAATGACTATGATTTGGTTTCTGTATTCGTCTCTGAGTAAAATGGACTTTTTGCCCGACTGTGGTTTTGGAATGTTTTTAGGTTTCCATACCTTCAAAGGAATCCTTAAACAAGACGTACGAAGCGTCTTCAATCCCTTCGAGCTATGAAAAATTCAAACTACTAGGTCAACGCAATCAAAAATCGCAAGGGAATCAAAACCAATACAGTAGGATTCTTCCCGTTGACCTAGAATGATGAAATTTAGCAAGAAGCAAAGCCTTATAGCACAAGTAAAGGAAAAAAAGTAACGATAGAGTAGAAGAACAATATATAGTACAGATCAAAAATAATTACCCTACGTAAGGCCGTTGTATTTGTATAAAGGTATAGGGAAAACCTTATCGTAAAGATCAACCATTAGGTCCCGCGTCAAGGTTATGGCGTTATTCAAATGACATGGCGAAGTATCGGTTTATGGTGCCAATAAAATGACAAGACACTATTTATGGCCGGGCTGACACCGTGACACTAAAAATACTAAAAGATAATAAAATACGAGTAGATTAGGACAGGTAGAGAAAAGGGGCGCTGTCTCGTCGGCACTCTTAAAAATATGCCATTGTTTTTAGGGTTCCGAAACCGTAGGGTAAAAACGGGACAATATTACTAAGACTCCACTGTCCGTCAGTCTGTTTGTCTACCGGTTGGTAAGGGGACGTTAAACATTTCGTAGATTTCATTGGGACTGTCTGTCTATCACCAGGCTGTATCTCATGAACCGTGATATCTCGAGTGAACTCGTTTACCCCAACGGTTATCGGTTCTTCGGCAATATGGCCAGCCCACTGCCACTTCAGCTAGCTAATTCTCTGAGCTATGTCGACAACTTTAGTTCTATGTCGGATAGTCTCGTTGCGGATTCTAACCTTCAGAGAAACTCCAAGCATGGCTCGTTCCATAGCTCGCTGAGCGACTTTAAACTGGTGGACTAGCCGTACTGTGATAGTCCACGTTTCGGCTCCGTATGTCATGGCTGCAAATAGCGTCGGCAAAAGGCGTAATTGATTTAGATAGTAAATTAATGCATCTCTACGAGCGATTTTGACTGCGAAATGTCCGGAATAAGATCTCTTAGACCAGAAGAGCATAATTATTGTAAATAAAAACGAATTAACAACCAAATTTTTGTTTTATTTACTATATATAGTTCTGCGATAGCATCGCCGCGTCCATCGGTCATGAAAATGGCGCGAACTTAAGTTTCCTATTTGGGGTAGGATTGTACTTGGATTGGTCGAATCGTTTAGCTAACTAACTTTGACAAAGATGCAATGTGACGATTGTAACTGCTTACAAGCAACCCAGAAGCCATAACTAAACCTAAATAGTTCTTTCAAAACCGTAAGTAAATGCAGTGTGTTATTCCAACTAAGCTTTTACTGTGTGACAACAGCACAGTAATGTTTTATTTCAAGCCTACTTTGCAAACCTTGACCTAATGAGCCTTCAACTGAAACACATCATTAACAAGTCTCAACTTTATGTCTTAGCAATTACGTGTCAAAACTGTTTAAAAATCATCAGTCAGCGATTATATAATTTTATGAGTGGACGGTAAGGGACTAATCACATTTATTCAGCTCCATTCGCGTTTCGCTGAACGATTTTGGTCACACTTATACAGCTCTGCTTCTATCAGCCGCGTACGGAGTCGTACGAATGAGAAAAGCCGTCATAACGTGCTATCTTCGCTAAAACGCTTCTTTCTACTACGTACGACGCTGAATATGCTGCGAAGACGGTTAGGCTCCCCGCAGACGACCGACTTTTCGTAGGACAGTTAGGGATAAGACATCATGGACAGAGCGTATTTCAACCAGGTTGGATTTACGGAGGAAGTAAGGCCTTAAGAGCTAAAAAGAACTGGATTGTACGTATTTATTTAAGTATTTTATGTTCTATTACTTTTTTTCGTAAAGTTCATAAATTTATAGCAGTTTCAAATATGTATTTCGTTTTCTGGATTAAGAAAAGTAAGGCCTTAAAAAGACGCATTGATAAATGGCAAAGTGCCATAACTCCACAACTATGAACTTTACTAAAAAAAGTAATAGCACATAAAATACTTATATCAATACGTACAATCTAATTACAACCATTTTAGCTCTTAAGGCCTTACTTCCTTTGTAAATCCAACCTGGTTGGTATTCGCTCTTTCTTCCTGTTGGTATGACGTCCCATCCCTAATTGTCCGATTTTCTGTCCTACAGAAAGTCGGTCGTCTGCGGGGAGCCTACAGTTCGCTACTTGTCGACAAGGAGCAGTGTTGCCGTTTTTTATTTGGAGAAAATAAAAAACTTGTTGTAAAAAACTAAAACTTGTTGTAGAAATTGCCAAAAAAATGCTAAATAACTTTTAAAAATGCTAAATAAAATGCTAAAATCTAAATTTTATTCCCGAATAGCAAACTGAAGTGGTCAACTGTTAAAATAGATGCATATTAGCATCTAAATAACGCAAGAGAAGACTGCTGTTTGGGTGTTAAGATTAATTTGCATCGTAGGTTAATTAATTTTCATTGACCCTTCACATTTTGCATGTTTTTGTTCACATGTTGCTTCAGTAAATTTTAGCTTTTATGTTACACTTACAACATTTGCAATAAGTTAAACTCTGTCATCTTTTCCCGTTGTTCGCGCAATATTTTCTCCCAAATATGAGAAGCCGTGAATTAACACATCAGATTCAAATTAGACGTAAAAATTAAAAACACTGCACTGATCGTTCGTATCAAATTAACAATCGCTAAGCAAAAGACAAACATAAATTTCGGGGAAGGCCTTTATAGAGAGTTCCCCATATTTTAAAAAACTACTTCGAGTTAAAAAACCAAGTGTCTCTGGTTTCTATAAAATCTCTTGAATTCCTTTTTAAGTAGGTAACGTTCAAAAATGATATCATGATATATATGCTGAATGCTAATTTTTCAAGCTAACAGTCCCGGAAATATGCTAAATTTAGCATTAAAAATGCTAAAACGTCAACACTGTCAAGGAGTCGCGAAACATCCCTGAGCTGTTCCGCCGCGTTCGACGGTGAATGCGGCGGAACAGCGCTGAACGTGGCGGAACAGAGCTGAACGCGGCGGAACAGCTCTGAACGCTCTCTATAGCATTCGCATGATAAAAACACATTTATCCTCATTTTATACTGGTTTGCCGCGAAAGGAGAATAGACGCGGAAAGCTGAAAGGATGCGTACACGTATCCATACAAAATCGTTGTTTTCTATGGACAAAAGCTGAATCGAGCTGAATAAGTGTGAGTAGTCCCTTATTCTACACTCGACGAATGTGTGATTTCAAAAAATTAGTCATTCATTATGCCGAGAATCACTCTGACCCAGTTCATCCTACCTGGCTCAATTCTATTGAATGCTGTTCGTTTTATGATAAGCTTGCTACTTCCCGCGGCTTCACTCGCATGATATAAAAATTTCACTCGCATGGTTTATAAGATATTTGGTTTATAAGTAGACCAGGCCCAATTCTAATCTCTTTTTAATTCCATATAGACTTCGATACATAGCGATAGCGAGAAGCTGTGCCCTGCGATCCCCAAGCCGCATGCCCAGCGGGGATTAGAGGGTCCAATAGGGAAAGCCTATGTCCAGCAGTGGACAGGCAGGTATTGTTGGAATCTAACTCTATAGATCTTTCGACATAATAGTAACAGAATAGGAGTAGTATAGTTCTTTGTGGAGGGCTCGTCTCCGGAGAAGTACTGCTACCATGCTTATTTCTGCCTTGAAGCAGCTGTGCTGTGTTTCGGTTTGAAGGTAGGTGCCGGTGAAATTACAGGCACAACATGCTTATCATCTTCATGCCTCAAGTTGATGGACGCAGGCAGGGTGTTGCATCGTAGAGCACATTAAAAAACGTGATCTACAATGCAATGCTCTGTGATAGGTCATGGTTACCACTTAGCATTAGGTGAGCTATGTGCTTATTCCATCAAGTTTTGTTGAATCTATATACTAAGCTTAATTGAGTGAGGTGTATGTACAATTTCTATCAAAGTAAACGTCAAGCTAATGATGATAAATAATGCGACGGTACATTATCTTTTTTCTCCATTACTGCAGTCCACTGCCAATATTTACGGCTGCTGTAGACTTTCACCATTAATGCTCATGTTATACTGTCGATCGGCTTCTGGTAGGTAAGTAAGGCACTTAGAGGAAATGTACTGTCTACTTACCTAGCTTACCTACTTAGTACGAGAGTTGCACTGTCCACAGATGCATTATTATGAGAAAAGCTAAATTTATAGTGGAAAATAGCTTAGAACGTCGCTCACGTAGTACCCGAATAAAAAGTCTCCAGTCTAAAAGCCTATATGTGTTAATCCAGGTCATAAACTATGTATGTTCTAAATTTCATCCAAATTCGTTTAGTAGTTGTTGCGTGAAAGAGTAACAAACATCCATCCATAAACTCACAAACTTTTATATTATTGTAGGAGTAGGATAGGATATTACGTAATGCATCTTCATAGAAATCAAAGAAAGCTTGTCGCTTCTCGCTGGTGACGGACTCAAACCTTTATCTGCTTTTGCTCAGTGTGGCTCTGATAATCTGCGAATAATTTTGACGATAAGGTTATAGCAATATTTTTGATAAACTACAAAAAATAGCCTATGCATGTGTTTCAAATTGGTCTATAATATTGTAAGTTTTTTTCGTATTCATTTTAGACACACAAGGAGCACAGCCTATCAGTCAAATGCATACCTAAGTGAGATAGAGCCTACAATAACTACATATAACTTATCTACCTTCATCTTTTAACACGTTAACGGCAGGCCTCACACATGACGCTTCTATGAAGGCGATGCGATCGACGACGTGGCTCGTGGAACGTAACCTCGGGGTACACAGCTACACACACAGCCGGCTAATGTTTTTCTTTTCCATACAAGATCAAAATACTTATTTGTTATAATTAGAAGATTTGCCTTGGGTTTTTATGATAATACATCATGTTTTTCCAACAATATTTGATATAGGAAGTTAACAAAGTGAAGCCTCGATAAATCGATTCTCAAGGGAAGGGCGTTATTTGATCGAGTTTCTATCGAAGTTAGTTATATTTACAAACTGAACTATCGGCTGATACATTCAATTTCGTGCGCCTGCTCTTCAATATCAAATTTCTCGGTAACTATGTTCGAGCGCCCACGCGGTATTGGCAATTTCCTTTTAAAAGCTTGAACTTCGAAGGCTGAAAGTGATTTTATAGGTTGTGGTCGGAAAGTGCTGTCAAAGGCAATACTCCTCGATTTTACTCATAAGCTACTGACCTTAAGCTATTGTGTGGTTGAGATACGCAATATTTGTAATATTGCGAATTCAATTTTGTTGAAAAAAATTTCGTATTTTAAAATTTTCGATCATACTTTTGACCCTTCTATACTATGAGTATGAAGGGCATGTTTTGCTGTACTTGTATTTTCTTAAATATAGTTGAAATAAAACAAACGATGGACCAAAGCAGTTGCCCAATGGTAGGCAAGAGATGTACGGCGGCCTTGAGGCAGACTAACGGCTGATGATCAGAAGATATTCTGAAGGTAGTAGGAGAGCAAAGAATCTGACTGGCACAAGATCGTCAGGAGAGGCGTGATAGAGAGGCATTTACTCAGCAGTGATAGATTGAAAGATTTGTCTTTGTAAAGGATTTCTGAACCGATCTGGTGATGATATAGGCTGATGCCTATAGCAGTCTACTGCTGGGCATGTTGGCCTCCTGAGAGCCATTGCGCACTGTCTTCATCTCGATGGATCCAGCTTCTACCAGCCTTTCGCAGCTAGTGCAAATAACCATAAGATTGGATAAGTAAAATGCAGATTGAAGTATCAACTTACCTGAGTAGATATTTTCTACGGTGTCATAAAGCTTTCCAGTGTACGTGTCGTAAAACTCCACTGCATTATCGACGGAGACGGCCAATACTTCGGCGTTGGGCGAGAGGGCGATGCGTGGATGGTTCGCAGTCTGTGTGTAGGTGCCAGTTTCCAACACGTGTGGAGACTCGCCCTGGATGTAGTTGACTGGAAAATTAATAGATAATAGGTTAATTAACATGGGGAATCTTATATATTAGTTAAAGGGACATCTTAGAAATATTGATGCATAGAAAATTATACTCGTAATAAGCAATCTACAGAGACCAGTGAAATTGTAAGTCAATCAAGGTATTCGTCTTAGATATAGCCATTTTGGTGTTTGATGAATACAAAAAATATCGGCCCAGTGCGAGTGGAATAGACAGAGACTGACATCAAAGTGATTCTATACGGGTCCCTTTTTTTCCTATAGCGGTACGGAATCCTAAAAACTGAAGTCTTTTACGTATACAATTTCGTATATTCATAGCTATTTCATATTCATACATTATTAAAATACACAAAGCTAGTAACGACGTACTTTGAACATGATATTCGTAGGTACTAGAGATTCTGCTTTATTTATTAGCTAGATTTTGCCCTCCCCCACACAAATTCTCAGCGGGGGCAAGTGACGTAGGCAGACCTCAATTTAATGCCTCCGGTGGCTTTCCCACGCAGGGATACTTACTACAATCATAATTAAAGCAGTTGCCAAAACCTACGCGTAGGTAGTAGACATACGGCCTTCCCCGGGGCAAAGCTATCCGAACTTTGTTGATAAAACGGCAACAGCTACAATAAGCATTTTCAATTAGGTATCTTACTTTTGGTATTTCATTTAATTAATTATTATAGGACATGTAGGCTATGTACAAGGATTGACAATAGTTATGTATGGCAAAGCAATACTAATCGCACAGGCCCATGGCCATTGTATTGGTATAAGTATTTGGTACTTTTACTATCAAATAAACATACGTTGCTGTTATGTGTGATGATATTAAAATGAAAAATTAAGCCTGTGTACGTCAGGGTTATCTAAATATATTATATTATTTTATGAAGCTGACTTGACTGACTATCTGATAATCAACATAAACCTTAAGTGCCAGAGACATGAAAGTGCATCTCCGGTGCAGGGGTTGTAGGGCACTCCTACTAAGAAAGGATTTCCTGAAATTCAGCCCCTTCTTGCTTCGGTGTTCTTAGCCGATCATCTAAGTTAGCAAAACACCCACCGGTCACTACTTGGTTGGGTGACCGTTTAGTGGCAAGACGTTGGTCCCGACTTCTGCAGTCGTTAAGCCATGTCGAAGGCCTGAGGGCGGCCTAAAAACTCCCGACATTAAACTTGGTCCATAAGCTCATAATAAGAAGAAGCCCGTGAACAAAGTCGCAGAGAGTCCACTAGTTTACTTTTACTCAAAGTAAAAGTAAACTTTCAGATGAAACTTCCTACAACTGAAAATAACATCTGCAGCTGCCACGAGAGAGTCGTGTGCAATTGGATGAAGCATGGTTTGGATCAGGGATCACCAATTAGTTTCTTGAGGGGTTTTCAAAATCATCGCGGTCCATTTCTACTTGAATTGATCAAATAAGTAAATGTAATAAACAGAAGTTAAAAGGACTTTTTTTACAAATCATATTGGAATGAAATTGCCTGAAGTCTGAAGGGCTGTAAAGTTGGTGGAGTAAGTCGAGATCAAAATTTATCGAAATTTCATCTTCGAAAATGCTGCTTCACAAATATGTTGACCCAAACAGTTCAGTAACAGTTGAAGTAGGCTGTTTTTTTTTAAATTCTTCTAAAAACAGGTCGGCAGTCCGAATCCCTGGTTTAGATTCTTATTTTTATCTACATGACAGTAACATCATCATCATTATCATCAATAGCCTACAGCAGTCCACTTCTGTACATAGGCCTCCCATAATGAGCGCCATTGCGCCCTGTCGTCGGCCCCAACGGTTATGGTTTCTTCGGCAGATAATGGCCAGCCCACTGCCACTTCAGCTTGCTAATTCTTCAAGTTATACAGTAACATCTACTTGAATGTATTCTTCATATATCGTAGATAGAAATAACTAACACATCGCTGGTCTTAGGCAAAACAAATAAACCAGGAAACTTGAAAACTTACCGTGCTTATTAGCCAATCCGTCTAGGGGCAAATAAATCATTCATACTATTAATAGCTAGCAAAAATAGAACAAAGCATCTATTTGTATTTAAATAAATTCATGATCGCCTGTCATGAGCCCGCCAATAAATAATAATTAATTATGATCAAATTAGCTGTACTTTGGCTGCCGAGCGATTCGGAAATTGATAATGTTCATTGTATTTTAATAGCTTGATTCATTCAATTCCAATACACAAGGTTCAATCTGAAATGGTTTTTATAATGTGCTATTTTTTTGGAATGTTTAACTAAAATACGAAACAAAAAAAAGAGAAAACGATAAGAAATCTAACAAACCGCGAGAATATTTTAATTCAGAAAACTTTTATGAATGAATAATAAATATGTATAGCTTGAAAATAGCGGGTTTTGGTGTTGCAAAATAACAAATTGACGCACGGTCAGAAAAGTTTAAACAATCCAACCCAAAACCATGGACTTTTTGTAAGACTTCATCATCTATATTCGAGAAGCGTTTTATTTAAATTCTACGTGGAACTTGGGGATACGGTATTATACAGTTCAATACCCCAGATTAATGGATATTTTTACGACAATTTATTGCTAAATTATTCACTCGACAATTAATAACCAGTAGTCCGATAATCTGGGAAACATTTATTTGTTGGATAAACAACTATTTTTATTTTTATCTATAAATATTTAATTGCACGATGCGGATAAGGCAAACAGATAAAATAATCATCACTGCATCCTATTATTTATCCTATAGTCGGGATCCGCGTTTATTGAAGAGCGACTATGTAAGTTGCATCAAGAGGAAGGCCGTATATAAGCATAGAGATAGTATACTCTACTAGAGCCACAAACGTGAAAAAAGATCCGCAAAAAAATTCGACGCACGCTGCCTATTATGCCGTAATTGAACTCTTTTCAAACGACATAACGTCTAAATTAGTGCAAGTCTATTTATTTGATAGTTATATAAGTGTGTTAACAACGTTCGGACGATCTTTGACAGTTTTCACTTGGAAACTATTACTCTATCTAGTACTATTTCGATGCGTATAGGTCATGTATGTACACTCGCGGTCTGAAAATGTTTATCAGTTTTCAAATTATATTATTTAGCACACTATGTGCAGTCAAGTCTAAAATGCTATATCTAGGTCCATATTACTTTTTAATAGTTGTAGCATCGATTCTAACAAAAAGAGTATTCATGACGTTTTGATGATGAAACTCTTTTCTTTATTTAAAAGTTGTCATAATTGCATTTTTTACAGTGACATTTATCAAAAATACTAGGATTGAAATAATAGAAATTGATTGAAAAACCATGGCAAGTATCCCTATTATCCCTACAACAAAGGGCTGAAATATTAATTTTCCATGAAGATGGCTTGAATATTAGTGCTATATCACATCTCGATTCAACGTGAGATTTTGGATTCGGCGTTATAGTGAAGAATGGCAAATAACTGACCATACAAATAATTCAGGACGACTAATACTAACCGCCGCGCAAATAACTGATATTGTTCGACATTACGAAAAGCACGGCTTCACACCAACCAGTCATGTTGCTGCTTTGTATGATGTGAGTCCTCGTACGATTCGACGAGCTTTGCACGGAGCAGGACTACACTACAGACATCATTAAAGTGGAACTCAAACCTCACCACAAAATTGCCCGACTGAATTTTGCGAGAGAATATCTTGATTTTGATTGGTCGAATGTTATATTTACCAACGAAAAAAACTTTTGGATTTAAAAGTCAAATCGGAAGATTGAGTTTATGGCGTTATAATCGAACTCGGTATGATGAAGCTCATATCGTGCCTCAAAATGAATCTGGTCGCACAACAGTCAACTTATGGGGGTGGATGAACCACGACGACATCGGAGAACTGACGTCGTTAGAAAGTAGAGCTACTGCGAATAATTATGTGTCGCTTTTGGAAGAAGTGATGCTGCCTACGGTGCGCGTAGTGTATCCTGCAGCAGAATTCCCACGAATTGATTACGTTCAGGATAATGCACCGATACCCGGGCTACTATGGCGTGGTTTAACTTGCACCGTGACATTTGTCTCATTCAATGGCCTGCTCGGTCAGCAGATATGAACCCGATTGAAAATCTGTGGGGCATTATGGTTCAACGCTGGGACTGTCAGAACGAAAGAAACCCTGAAGCTTTTAGATCACATTGTGCACGGGTTTGGGATGACATCAGGGGGACTGATTTATGCGCGCGCCTTGTCGCATCTATGCGAGATAGACTACGTGCCGTCATAGCTGCTGATGGAGGTTATACTAGTTATTAAAACAATGTTATAGTTTCCTTAAAAAAATAAAGACAATTATTTGCAATTTCTACTTGATTATTTCTTCCTTTTTTAATTTTTAGTAACAAATTAGATCTCGCTTGGGTGAGTCTCTATTGCTTCTTCTATGCTCTATGCCTAATCAAATCACATAATATCATCGACCTAGTGGCATAGATTTGTGCATGCAATTACCAACCTTAAGGTGGTAAACATTTTCAGACCGCGAGTGTATGTATGACATAGGAGTCTAAGAAATATTCAATATTAGGAATCCAAACATTCCAACGATTAATGTTCGCAGTCAGTGTTAAACGCACTGCCGTGATTCCAGCTATATTTTGCCGGAATTTTTCAATAAAATCTTATCTTTAGGTTTTTCCATCTTAATTTTTCCTCTATCTTGAGCCGCGACAAGACTTATAAGTGTAACTTTTGATGATGTAACGATCTTAAATGGTACCGGGCCAGACCCTAGTGACGTAAATGTCTGTAGACAAGATTATTCATTATGTATTTTCCAAGAAAACAGATACTTGGCCAGCTAAACGCAGACAACAGAATACGTCACTGTCACTATTTATTAATTCGCTTGGATTCTACGTCTTGGCCGGTTATGGAGTTACGTTCAAAGGTTTTTACTTTATTATCTAATCTACGTACTGGCTAAATAAAATGATATGACAATTTAGCGTTTTAGAAAAAGTATGTCGCCTAATATATGTATTAACATTTAAAATAAAAATCTATTTTTGTCCCAGGGACGGAAAACGAAATAGAGGACGCCAGCAAATGAGATAGGAAGATGACCTGAAACTCACGTCTGGATACCATTGGAGTAGGGTAGCGAGAGATAGGACCCAGTGGAAAATGTTAGAGGAGGTCTATGCTAAGGGGACGTTTACCTCTGGGACATCTTATAAAACTGTTCTGTAATCATATCGCCAAATATACATTATCATCATCATCATCATCCGCAGCTCGATTGCACCCACTGCTGAGAATAGGCCTCCCTTTGCTCCTGCCACTTGCCACGGTCTTGCGCTAGCCTGATCCACTGGCGGCCTAATATACATATGTTTAATTATTCAATTTCGTTATATTGTAAGAACATTATATTATTAGAGATATTTATAAAATTTCTTTTTAGTTTTATTAAATATTTTTATTATTTTTTTGTGAAACACCAAAAACTATTTAGTTTAGTACGAATAATTACTTACAACAAAAAATATATTTAGACGATTATCTAAGAACTCTCGGTTTTCTAACAAAAAAAACAATCAACATTAATTTGGACTTACGTCTCCTTTGTTCTTCGTATGAGCTAGTGGCGAACTCTGTTGTTGGAGTTATTAAGCCGGATAAAGGCCCCCGACATGACTTATCAACCGGATAATCCGGGACCAATATCTTTAATACTACATGGTCAACCATCCAAGTAGTGATCGGATGGACTGTTGCTTAAACGATGTGAAGTAATTCACACCACGAGCACCTTTATAGGTCTCCTATCAGATACTAAAAATAAGTATTATTGAAAAAATAAAACATTAAGTATGGGGTTTGTTCTGCTGCGCAAAAGTTCGTTTTGTATGGTAAACAAGTCAATGAAACGATAACGTTGATAATGAGTATTTTGCACCGAAAACCCACCAACACCAAAAACGATCGATGACATCCAAGCAAAGTCAACATCCTAACGCAAAGTGCTTGTTTACTATAAAGACTATTCAGAAATTTTCATAGCATATATGTATATCAGATCAAAACGGACAGATCAATCATTGGTTTTTTTTAGAAACCGTTCTAGATAATTGTTTGTACACGTGTCTGAGATATCGATATATAAATATTTTTGTTTACGTTTGACGTGAGATACTTGACGTATTAAGTACGTAAGTACCATTTTGCGAGTAGTTACTTTATAGGCATAAGAAACTAAAAATAAGACTTCATTAAGACTTTATCATAAATAAACGTAATAGAGGCACCATGATATACAAACATGTCTATAATTATGCTTTGCGTCAGAACTGCCAATCAAAATAATTTAGCAAATTAGCGGTAGGCCAATAGCAAATCAGACAGAGAATAAATATTAGACGCGGACACATATAATAGCTTGCCAAAGAAATAGGACTAAAGCATAGAAGAAGTCTTAAAATTCATTTATGCTCTGAACATGAACTCATACTGATCTCTACTTTCTTATGTTCATATATCGCACCCCTAGAACAACACGGAATTATGTCAAAAAACTACTTTTTTCAGAATCGTTGAAAAACCGTTATCTGCTTATGTATCGGATTCGAATATGCAATAAAGTCGATTTTGAGATTTTTCGACATAATTCTGTCGAAAAACTACTTTTTTCAGAATCGTTGAAAAACCGTTATCTGCTTATGTATCGGATTCGAATATGCAATAAAGTCGATTTTGAGATTTTTCGACATAATTCTGTCGAAAAACTACTTTTTTCAGAATCGTTGAAAAACCGTTATCTGCTTATGTATCGGATTCGAAAATGCAATAAAGTCGATTTTGAGATTTTTCGACATAATTCCGTGTTGTTCTAGGGGTGCGATATGTTAGCTAGAAAGAGATGCAGAAATCGCATTGAGATAAATTATTTCAATGCGATTTCTGCGACTTCGTACCAGGGCATTTGTATGAACCTGCATAGAAATTTGTTCGAGCGCCCTGGTACGATTAACTTTTTGAAGTCGCATTGATATATGTATGCATCCCTTTCTAACTGATGATCAGTGATCGGAATTAGGTGAGCTAAAATACCTAAAGTTCGAAAAATAACAGAGACTAAGTGGAGACGCCTTGCGACTAAATATTTTTCCGGGAAAATTTTCCCGGGTTTCGAGAAATTACTTAGGTCCATCTAAAATTAATACAGTAAAATAACAATCGAATTAATTTCCTCTTCTTATTATTGATAACAAGAAGAGGAAACGAATTCGATTGTTGTAAAAAACGGTAAGCACGATTTTTATTGTTTTCAACAAATAAAATGAACGATGTAAGTAAGCGCGGAAGCTAATGTGATTTATAAACCAGCTTTAGTAAATAGCTATAGTAATAAAAACATTTATTTAAGCAAGGGAATAAAAAAGCCATTTTATAGTTTTTGTACCATTTATTCATTTTGTACAGATAATGGAACTCAAAATCAATAATTAAGAAAGTAACCAGTCCTACCTAAGATACACAGTCGGAACTCTAAACATTATTTCCATTGATGTTGAATTTGTCCCTTAATCTGAATCGCTAACGTTTTCATCATGGACGGAGTATAAAGAAATATCTTCGTCCGGAGAATTAAAGAAAATCATTAGGAGTTTTTCCATATTATCTATTTTCAAACGATTTCTTTTTGTACTTAAAATCCATTTATACGTAGAGAAGGACCTTTCAACATCAACTGAAGTTACAGGTACATATTTATAGAATGACAATAATTCATTTTCATTATCTAATCCTTTATCTATATTTTCACAAATGTCTCTTAATGCATCTAGATCGGGATTTCTGTCCATAACGTTTTCTAATTTTTGTTTTACTGGTTCAGAAGAACACCAGCTTAGAACAATTCTTGCTTCATCAAAAATATGGAAAGATTCCGTCAACAATAAGTTAGACTTTTGCAATTTTTTTAATGAAATTTGAATTATTTTAAAATATTCGTCAATGTAATCTAAATCAGTTTTTAAACTTTCTTTTCCTAGGACAGTTTTAGCATGCCTGATAGACAAAGAATCAGAACTTCTTAGAAGTCTTACAATAGTTTTTATTTCTTCGTAATATTCAGCATAATACGAAGCTGCTTCTAGCCATGTACCCCACCTTGTTATGACAGGTTCAGGTGGCAATGGCAGGCTCGGAAATTTTTCCCTTAACAATTTTACTCTATTAGGAGCCTTTAAAAATATTTTTTTTACATTTGAAATTAAAGTATCCACATCCGCATATTGTGTCCGTATTTTTTCTGCAACGCGGTTAAGAGCGTGTGCTAAACAGGTAACATGTATCATATTTGGCAAGGAGTTCTTTAACATTCTTCCTGCTTTTAACATATATGCTACGCTATCAGAACATAAAACTAAAACATCTCCTACTTTGTCTTCATACGAGTCTCCCCACATATTTTCTAGGCATCCAATCACAAAATGAGCTATTGTCTCTCCATTTACTTTTTCTAACATTTTGCAAGCTATTAAAAATGGTTTGTTTGTTGCGAGATTTAAAGGTTTTACAAGAAAATTTACAATATAACGACCTAAATAGTCGGTAGTTTCATCTTGAGATATCCAAAGTTTCTGATTAAGAACATGGTCATGGATTAATGCAATTTTTTTTTTAAAAACTACGTCTAAATAAACCTTTCTCAATAACGATTCATCGGGAATCCTTTTAACATTTGTACATTTACAACACATATATTTCATTAAAAAAGTTTTAAACTCTGGTCGATTTACTCGTGACCAGGGTATGTTACACAATATAAGAAATTGTATTAAATCTAAATAAAATTCTTCGTTCACTTGCCTAGCAGTACCTTGATGTTTTGGTCCGTCAATATGCCTCTGTATATTGCTTTTTTTGCATACAATAGAATTCTCACATTTAGAACAAAATATCGTGTTGCTAGCGGGGTCGTGGTACAATTCGGGGTGATCTCTAATCCACGACTGTACAATCCCGTCGGTAGGTTTGGTCGCCATTTATTTGCTAGTTGCGTTGAGGCAGAAAAATTACTGAAAACAATGAGACAAATATATAGTTTCTACACTTTTCCAGGGACGTCTTCGCGTAAAATATAGTTTGATGATAGAATTGCCAGTAGCTCCAACATTTGTGCACGAACTCAAATATAAAACACTGAATAAAATTCCATAAATAAATAGTTGCATAAAATTGTTTGAATTTGGTAAATTTATCAAAAGCAGTCTAATATTTAGAATGTTTTAAAAGTGTAGTACAAATCAAAGACTTACCAAGTAATTTGATTGCCGTAAAGCGCAGTAAATTTCTGGTTGCAGTAAATCGTAGTCCGTAAATTCAAGCCAAGGTAGATAGGTACAAGTAGTGATATGGTTGCAATAAATCGCAGTCCGTAAATTCAAGCCAAGGTAGTTATGTGAAGCAGATCCAATAATCGATACGAAAACAGGTTAATAAAATATTCACGAGTCTAAGATACACACGCTGCCGAGGTAACTACAGAAGTGATGCACGCACGCATACAAGTTATGACGCCGTTTGGATGCAAAACACCCTCACCCTTCAACCCTTTTGTCATTGTTTACTTAAACAATGATTCGTTTCCCAGAATAGCCAAAGCATGCTGTCCCTTTCTTAGCGTTTGTTGTTGTTGTTTATCACTGGTTTGCTGTGTATTGCTACAAACACTTAAAGGGACAGCATGATTTGGCTATTCTGGGAAACGAAAACATAGGCGAATCCAGTTTTTTACCTGAGTTAATAACAAAATAAATCTTATTGAAGTTTGTTAAAAAGGAAAATTAATTCAGTTAGTTTTCTGTATGAATAACATTAATATTAAATGTACTTAACTGATATCCTAAAACTTGGAACAAATTCCCAATTTCCGGGAAAGATTTCCCGGAAAAAAATGTTAATGGTAAGGA
Organism: Horisme vitalbata; assembly: GCA_951804965.1. NCBI lineage: Eukaryota > Metazoa > Arthropoda > Insecta > Lepidoptera > Geometridae > Horisme > Horisme vitalbata. Next base: position 25,491,864 of record OX638091.1, on the reverse strand, counting down.
AGTCTCCATTTTTTTTGACTCTATTCTTTGAACTTTAGGTAAATTAGCTCACCTAATTCCGATCACTGCTGATGATATTGGATATAAGAAAGTAGAGATCAGCCGTATTGAAATTTAAGACTTTATCTAGTTGTCCTCCTATATAGTTTGCATTCTGAGAACGTTTTGTTCACTGCCCTGCCCGATATTGATGTATTGTCAATGACACCGATATCGGGCAGGGAGTTTCTGTAATCTATTTATAAATCTTGGTTTCTGCAATTAATCTATTGATTTGTGATAAACAAATCAATTCGCGTGTCTCGTAAAGCTCGAAAACGGCTTGACCGATTTGAATATATATATTTTTTATTTAGTTCGTCTTGATTCAGGGGTGATTCAGGAAAATTAGGAAAGGAAATGAAGGAACCGAAAAATAAAAATAAAAAAACAATTTTGTAAAGGATTTTTGTATGAACGTCATAATTTGGACAAGAAGTATGTCGGATCAGCTTATTTTTTTTAAAAAATCAGTCAAATCGATGTTTACAAATTGTATCCGCGGTCTCAGTATCAACGGTGCGCAATTTATATTGTAAGAGGACACTGGACGGACATCTGGCGAGGCTATCAGTATCCAGTAGGTACGAGTATATGCAAAAGGAAATACGTTGTTGACCGACATAGGAATATTGCGCCTTGATGTTTTGATAGTGTCTTCCTACTTGCAAAAATCTATGTTAGACAGTTAACTGTTCACTTCTTATTCAAGAAGTTTTGTAAAGGCACATTATCTTACAAAATCTTTAACATCTTCATCTTTTTTTTCACACGATTAAACACTGAGTTAAACACTATGTTATCGTAGATAGTCGAAAAATTTAGAATACGGAATAACAATACCTATTTCATTCGATCGTCCTAAATGTTGAATGTGGTTCTTTTCTTTATGATACCTGAAGATGGAACTAGCACATGGTCCACCTGATGTTACGTGGCACCCATTACTTATAATAAAGTATTGCTTCGGAGGTCACGCATAAATGGATTGTGCCCTACCATGCAACGTCCTGCCTCCATCAATTTGAGGCGAAGGTGGAAAGCCTCATGTGCCTGTAATTTCACCGGCACCCACACCCTTCAAACCGAAACACAGCAATGCTGCTTCACGGCAGAAATAGGCATAGTACATCCACTGAGCCCTTTATAAAGAAATCTACTACTTCTGAAAACCATCCAATACTGTTTAACGTAAGGTTGGATTTAGAGATAAATAAATAGGTTTATATATACTTAAAGCACTACATTACGTAAATTATTTACCAAAAATTTTATCTGCATTTCTAGTGATCATATTTTGTCATAATTATTCCATATTCTAAAGCAAATTACATACATTTGTAAGAAATATTTTAACTAGATATGTAGTTATATAGCTACGTGTACCATTCTGTGATTAATTCAATTCACCATGGGTAAACACATCGTTGAATGAATAAGTAAAATTAAATAATAAATATGTAATATTATTGGTAAACAATTAATCTGGACAATGACGTCACATTGAACGTACATCGTTTCAACTCAAACGGCTATGGATAAGGAAGACTGGCAGAATGTAAACGATAATGCGCATGTTAATGTAAATATAATAAAATTAGCACTCACTCTTTGTGTGATAAAGCTTCCACGTGCCATCTTTAGATATAGTAGCGATGTGTGACGTATCGACGTCGAAGGCAACGTCGTATATCCCTGACGAATGTCCTGTAAGCTCGTAAGCCTTGGTCACCTGTTTGAAGTCCCCATTTTTCGTAAAGCAGACTTCCATAACCTTGATGTCGGGGGAGAATCCAGAAGCGACGACGAACCTCCCGCAAGGTGATATTTTAGCAGAATGGGTACTCATAAGGTACGTATCTAGTCGATCTAACTGTTGACCCTTTAAGTCCCAAATTATCATATCAGTTTTATTTGAACAGGACATCATGTATTTCCCGTTGCTGGATATGCCGAAGCCGATGACGTCATCTTCATGTACCTGTAACAAAGCAGAAGCAGTGTTAAAGATTTTTGATCTAAGATTTTTTGACGCTGGGTAACGTCAAGTCAAGTTCCTTCGTGCTCCATCTTGGACCACAGCGTTACTAACATCAGGTAAGTTCGTGATCGTGTCAAACAAAGGTCCAACGTCATCTTCATGTACCTGTAACAAAGCAGAAGCAGTGTTAAAGATTTTTGATCTAAGATTTTTTGACGCTGGGTAACGTCAAGTCAAGTTCCTTCGTGCTCCATCTTGGACCACAGCGTTACTTACATCAGGTAAGTTCGTGATCGTGTCAAACGAAGGTCCATCCAAAGTAGAAAAAAAAATCGGATATTACACTAATATTATAAATGCGAAAGTTTGTTAGTATGATTGTTACCGCTCATTTCCGTAACGGCTAAACTTGAAATATACAGCTTGTGACCAGGATTGTCACTGATATGCTACTTTTTATCCCAATGCCAAGCGATTGGAGCCGCGGGCGGTTCATAGCTACATCCTTTGGTAGGTAAGTTATTTGTATAAGACTTCAGGACTCTTAAGTATGTTGGCATTGAAGTGCTATCAGTCAAGCAAATTGCAGGAAGTAAACTGAAGAATAAATTTTGATGCACCCACTTTACAACAAAGGCCAGAGACAACAAAGGTGTTAAACTAATAATTTACCCTCATACGCTCTAATGCGGAACAACATATTCGCTGAATATTGAGTGTGTTCCAGACAAACAAGGCATCATGTTTTATGTAGACATGCGCCGAGGAAAACGGGTGGTAAACCTTCTTGAGGCTAAAAATAATATTTCCGAGGCTGCGCGTGCGATGATCACTTGTCATTGACGTTAAACATTATGAACTACTCAGTTATTTCATGTTACATTCTAATTTACTAGTAAACTCTTACATGAAACAAACTAATAAAAGACGTAGATGATACACGTGTATCCTATAAACATGTATATAAATTATATACTAAATAAGCAACACAATATGTAGAGCCTGTACCACATTTATGGTGACACTTAGTATATTTGGTAATTAGACCGAAGCTATGAAGGTACATTATGTATAAAAATAATATTTAATTACAGCTCATGAGATGCTCAATGAAATGAAATGAAAAATTTTCATTTAGATTTAGCTTACACACCCAGCCCCTATATATTCAAAAAATAACATCACCCACCCACATGATAACTTAGCGCATGTGAATATAGCCAGAGAATAGTCTGATAAATACATCATTTCACAGTAGACGATACGATACATGTCCGCGACAAAGTTTGAAAACCAAGACATGAACAAGACGACAGTATCCCAAGGGAAGAACACGGTATTGGGATTGTTGCGATTTTACCTCTCCCATTGTGAAACATGACCTCCTTTGTATTGAATTTGCGATTACACTTCAAGCAAACTTGAATAAGTGTCGCGACCTGGATGACGCAAGTCCTTCTTAAATTTCAGGAGATTCAACGTTCGGAATTCAATAACTTTAGGTTTTACCAGTATATCGCGGTAATTAACCCGAATCAACTCAGGTTTATACTGTAAAGTGAGAAAACATGTCGAACAAATAATCATACGGGTATAACGGGACAACATTTTATTTTTGCAAAATAAACTAGTTATTGTTTTAAAGAGAAATACAATTACCGATAAAAACTAAAAAATCAATGATAATGTCAATCATCATTGCAAACCGGTTATTTTTGGTAGGTAAAAATTTCGTATTGAAACTGGTTCGATATTAGTGAATTATATGCTATTAGTAGTTTTTCCGTTATGTGGAAAGTTCTTCGTTTTAAAAATGAATCGTTAAAACTAGTATAAAACGCGGGATCTCATAATGATAACTTTCACGAGAGCAAAGGTGAAGGTATATTGAAATGCATTTGCGTGAGAAACTAAAGCGCTACCTACTCGAGAATTACTATATGATTGTACATATTTCTACCAGTATATTCCACGGAGAAGAAAACACGAAATGTTGTTCCTAAGAGATCAATCTTGATTAACCATTACTTAAAGCTTAGGCAATTTGCACTGCAATGGGATTGTTAAGGCTGACAGTATTTTTTTTTATGATACCTGAATATGTAACTAGGTCACGCATATTTGTAACGTGCCATACGAAAAGCCCTGCGTCCATCAACTTGAGTCATGAAGGTGTTAAACCTCATGACTCTGTAATATAACCGGCAACCACACTCTTCAAACCGAAACACCGCGATGCTTCACGGCAGAAATAGGCATGGTGGTAATACTTCCCCAAATGAGGAAAAGTGGTTAGTTGTATATCATGTAGAGTGACAATCCCGGCAAAATGGCATCCAAAACAAGGAACCTCTTTTTTCTGATGATCAGTGACTGTTAATTATTTTATGAATGGCCCTGATCTAACAACCCCAGACAATTGCTAGCTCATATACTAATTAGCTAGGTAATTAGGTACCTATTATCGTTTAGATAATGAAGGAGGAGTAAATTTTAGCAAACAAAATAACTCATTAAGTCACTAACCAGTAAAATGTGAATTGGTATTTTTACATCACCAAGCAGATTCTTTTTCGAATCGAACCATTACCGAAACAATAGAATATCCTGGCAATAAAACGAATATTTAATATAAGAATATAATAAAAAGCCTGGTAAAACTTGGGCTTCCAGTAGATTCGAAGGATCTAAAAGAATTTTGCGCAAAACCAAATGTAATCCGAGGTTCATTGGCGAATTTACAAGGTTGTTCACTTCGGGCAATATGACGAAACAATCAGCAGACGCGAATGGCATTGGATGCGGATACCTTAAACGATCGGTGAGTAACTCCTTCAGTATCTTAATTTACCGGAACAGACTCCTCTGCATTTTTTTGTGTCCTTGATTTGATCACCTGGTAAGTATCGTTATTTCGTCGGGTCTTTATTCTAAAGAAATTTGACCTCAAGTTACGTTTGTCAATGACCTAAAGTCCTGCGGCAGTCGTATAGAGGTCTGGTTGGCGGGACGTGGAAAGGTCTTTACACGAGGGTGTAAAGACCTTTATTCAGGATTTAAGTTTTTTTTATTCGTTTATAATTTTAATTAATCTATTTTACTAATTTCTTAAGAAATATTTGGAATTTGAAACGAATCAAATAGAGTGCCTAAGCTACCGTGGGAAAGCAGAAACCAGAGCCGTTTCATAATTTAATTATTGTTGACAATAATCAACGAATATTACCGTTCAGATAATTACGTATTCAGTAACAAAACTGACATCACAATCAAAACATACATCATCAGAATAAACAAAGGAGTAACTGCAGTAGCAAGCAACATGATCTTTGTCCGTATTGACTGGAACATCTTTGCGATAAATATATACCTACGTGATTAATTTCACGTCGGCAATAGCTTTTGTTCTCCGAATCTTTGTATTTTATCTCGTTTCGACACAAGGATCACTGGCTTATGTAATTTTGCGAAATTTCACCATCTGCCATCATATGTTTCAAAGTATTACGTTCAGAGTTGCACGAGAGAGATTTTAAAATCTTGACCCCAATTATGCTCACAATATTTTTAAAACGCAATAGGGATGATGACTGGGTAAAAAAATAATAAAACTAATTAGTCCGTCAGTTAGATTAACTAAAAATATTGGACACTCTTTTTTTTCATTTATTTAATCAATAGAAATTATCAAAGTTCGGGAGTGGGGGCTCGTGACGTCCCTTGTATGTAAAAAATGTACTTACCCGTGACGTCACGCTGAACTTCAACACGCTATATCTTTGTCATTTTTAGTTTAATTGACAAAATAAAAAATAAGTGTCCAATATTTTTTGATAATTTAAATGACGGATTTTTTAGGCATCTAGCCTATTGTAAGCTTTTTTTTGTCTGCAGTTTAGTCAAGTGAAAATTAACAGCTTAGTTACTGCTGGATATTATTAAACATATTTATATCAACATATATTTAGCTAGCCTTTGCTGTTTTATCAATATGGTAAAAAGCCTTTGCAAAAGCTTTATGGCAGTGCTCTGCAGTTTGCTTCGTTTTGTCGGAGTTTAATAGGTCCTTCACATCTATTGAAAGACCGATGTTTAATTCAACGATATTTATCCTAGTAACAATTGAAGTCAATTTTAGGTTAAATGAGTTACCATCGAATGGTTAGTCATCTAAGTTGTCAGTGTCAGGTTCATTGTCTTATCGATTTAACACAATAAGAATAATTATAGGTACAAGTGTCGATAACATTAATTAAAGCAGATCATTGCCATACCTGTACGTTTTGTTGTGTTGACCGAATATACATATCCGTATCGTCACTAAGTAGGTAGAACCATATAGGCACCTTCCAGCTAATGTCTTGGTACAATTTCAGCCTTGATGAGTCAAAGTCGAGAGGACGTTAAACTTTGCGATACGAGTAGCCATATTTGCATTTCGTAGTTCCTTATTTCATTGTGTAGGCCATAATGTGGCAGGTTCTGGTGCTTATAAATCGGCGTTTGAAAAGTTTTGGTACCTATTTCTGTTGAAGTTTGGTATAAGAACCTCTACATGACTTCATGTTTTCATAACTTCATGGTTTCCATGATTTCCATTATAAACATGCTACCCTAAAGGCCTTACACGTATAAAATAATATAAAAGATGCATCTTCTAAGCTTCAGAACTTACGAATGTGACTTCTAAGGCCGATAGGAGAGCGACAGCTTCGACCACATAATTTCACATCCAAATTGTTTGTGATGAGGTTGGTGGAAGAACAGCGCGTTTGTGACATTTCGCGCTCGTGGGAGAGAAGGGCTGAAGGGCACACTTATAATACCTATAAAAATGCGATGTTATCGAACATTATAATATTTGGTACAATCACGTCTTTTGATTATTTTTTTATTTATGTCGAACACCTAAAACATAATGCACACGCTACTTATTTGTGTCAAACGAAGGTAGAGCCGTAGACAATTTTATCAGTCTGGTTAAAAACTACGTTTGCGAAACATCGTAAGCCGATGGACGATATATGATAAAAACGTAGTTGAGGGTAAAAAAATCTATTTATAAAAGGCTATTCGATTTTAATGTAGGTAAAGATAAGCTAAAGAAAGACTTCTAATTAAATAGGTTTATACTTTAAAAGGCGCGTTTACGACTGTTGTATAGACTAAACACAGATTATTACCTGTACTATGAGCAATACTTTGCTTATCGCCACAGAGTATATAATAGTATTTATGTAGCTTAATCAGCATGACTCATTTAGTCAACATTGGTGCTAGAGTCACTTTCAATTTCGCAATTAAAGACAGCATGTTTCAGGTATAATAGCTTATAAAACCTTTAACCTTTGACGATATTAATCGGTCATCATCATCATCCTATTGCAGTCCACTGCTGGACATATGCCTCCCCTAATGAGCGCCATTGCGTCCTGTCCTGAGCTCGACGGTTGAATGGTTGCTCGGTCAAATGTTGAAAAATACACAATAACATAATAATCTTTGCACCTATGCAATCGTAGGTGAGGTACTTTAACATACCTCCTATCTAGCGGCTAGATCAAGCCATTGACATAGTTTTCTTCAGAGAAAAGGACATCATGCTTACTTGCCTATTTGCTAGAATGGGTGATGTGGTGGGAAAATGTAATTCATTGATCAAAAGAATAAAAAAATCCAACGGAATTAAAACTAATTTGGATGGTATTTTTGTATGAAAATCCAATGCTTTCACATAGTTTTGGGGTGTACTAGAAAGGATTTCCAAATTCAGCCTCCAAAGGAATGTAGCGGGAAAAACCTCAACACGGACAAGGTCATGGGGCCATCCCCTAGTTACACTCAAATGTTGGATCGTATAATTCTTATAAAATGACGTTTTTAAACCTAGTGACGGTATGGTAGCAGTGGTATATTCATTATAATATGGAAGATATCTAGCATGTAGCAAATTTACTTATGAGACTATTCCAATAAAACAAACTAAGCCTATTGTTATTTTCATTTTTTTATTGTTAAATAACTTTAGTATCAAATCATCGTCAAAAAAGCATGGAAGTAATTTAAGTGTTTTATCAACAGCTTTTTTATAGCTAATAAAAAAGTAGGTATTAAAATCAGTCAGTTGAGTCGACAAGCATTATTTAGTTTAGTTGACAGGAAGTGCTCTGCTACTCTGTCATATCTCCATTTCATCCTACTTCCTACTGTAAAATTTACTATTCGGAAGAAATTATATGATAGATTGCGAAAATGATATAACTCCGATAAGGAATTACATAAACCAGTATAACATTACAGAGATTGTGTAACAAACAACATTAATTGGTTCCGTAAGTGGTTCTGCTGTTTCGTTCGTTACATTACCATCATGTAAATGAATTTGTGTACTTGTAAAAATGTTATGCCTTAACTGTAAATAATTTGATCAGTAGGAGTCAATAAAACAATAAAATAAATCACTTCTTAATGAAAAGAATTAAAAAATACAGGTATGTTGTATACAGGCCTGTGATACAGAAGGTTGCTGATTCGATTCCCGCCGCGGGACAAATGTTTGCATGTTCTGCAGATATTTGTCTCGGGTCTGGGTGTTTTCTATGTATGATATATAAGTATTTACAAAAAAAATTATATGTGTAGTATATCATGCATTTGGTTCCCATAACACAAGCTCTGCTTAGCTTGGGGCTACATGATGCTGTGTGATAGTCCAGCATTATTTATTTATTTATTTATACGTATAGGATAAAAAAATTGTGTGTAATAATCACAAGAATTTCAATTTTAATTCTCATAAGAATAAGAGACAACTATTTTCTATCAGTTTAGAAAGAATGCTTAGTAGTGTTAGTGACCAGAGCCTCATAGCTATGTTGGTAGCAGACCCTCTGCTTTTTGAGCTGCAGGTTGTGGATTCGATTCTTGCCCAATACAAACATTTGAGTGGTGAACATGGATACTTGATCTACTGATAATCAGGCTCTGGTACCGGCATGCCTAATTGGGGACCTTGTTTGCGATGTCCCGTACACATAGGCCTCCCCCATAAGAAGTGAGAATGCCCATAATACCCCACGCTGGGCATCCGGGTAGGGAATCGCAGAGCACAGCTGCAATCAGACGGCCGCGAGAGACCCGTGTTATAGGTACACCAGGGTGGTCCACGAGCAAATTAGGTTGGCTTGAGTTTCATAGGTGAAGGTTGTGAACCCTTTACATTTCCTAATAACGCAGTACACTTCATATGTGCCGTACGTAAAATTGACATCATTATTTCATGTTTACCCGTACAGTAGTCAATTGAACAAGTTCTATGGAACTTTTGATTACTTTGTCCTTATTTAAAGGGGTCAGTGTACGTAAACATTTAAAAATTCGGCGCATTTATCTCTAATCTCGATCCTAAGTAAGACGCAAATTAGCTTGACAAACAAGTAAATGGCTTGTTTGTCCCGTGGTACGTTTTATATGCTATTTTTTGTGGTATTATTAATACTACTAGCTTTGACCCGCGACTTCGCTCGCTTTTACGTGGAACAGTTGTTTTTTTTTAATGAAAGCTAAACGAAGACACGAAGACAACTTGTATGCAAAATTTCATGATGATTGGGGCGTGAAAGCGTAACAAAGAAACAAACAAACTCACTTTCGCATTTATAATATTTTTTGTGGTAATATTAATGCTATTAAAAGTTGTTTAGGTTTTTCTATTTAGTAAGTTATCATCGTTACGTAAAGTATTCAAGACTTCGGAATAATATGATGAAACGTTAAACGTATAATGTTCGTTAAATACACAGGATATGGTGGAGAGTCTTTTAGATATTTTAGATATGATTTTAGCTTCCGCCCGTAGCTCAACTCACGTTAAGGCCGGGTAAAAAAAATGCCTATATGTTATATTCCAGTCTATAAATACATATATCATCTCAATACAGAATATATCGATGGCTAAATCAGTTCAGTAATCAAAATTACTGAACCGTTTTAGACGCGACAAACATTTCATAAGCTTACACATTTATGATATTAGTAAACTATGGAAGTAAGATTATGGCCTCCTGATTACGGTAGCAGTATAGCAAAGAACACAAAGGCAGGATGAATAACACTTCTAGTTCTAGACCAAATGTCTAAACAAAGTCAGGTACTTATTGTTGCTATCTGACAAAGAAGTGAAATGCAGCTGTATACAAATGAGTAATGCTAGTTACAGTTTCAGGGCAGCCGTCACGATTCGTTGCAAGCCCACATACAGCAGTTAATTACCTAATCAAAACACTATGACTAATACTTACGATGTGACACATAAACCGATGTGGTTCGTGATATTTGTTGCGTTAAATAAATAGACTTTACTATTCATCAAAACACTCTTCACATAAAGATGTAGATGTACATATATTTATTTTTTATCAGTTTTATTATGAAATCTTCTTTTTTGCGCTTCCGCCGCGTCTTTGTTCGTGTGGTACTCGCATAAAAGCAGCCTAAATCTCATTCCAGAGGCAGAGATGATTCGATATATTTGATTCTATTAGATCATCACACATCACACCAGCCTATATCAGTCCACTGCTGGACATAGGCCTCCCCTAATAAAGGGGGATATACCCATAATCCCCACGCTGGGCATGCGGGTTGGGGATCGCAGGGCACAGCTTCTCGCACCACCGACGCTGCTGCCCGTCAGTGGCCAGGGGATTTAGCTGTGCCATTCTATTAGATATATATCGCGAAAACTGTCAAAACTGTATGAAAATTGACAGGTCTAGAACGATATCGTGTGAAAAACTTCAGCTGATTCCATTCAGTAGTTTTGGGGAAAGAAGTTTTAGTTTTGCCAAAGAGCACATCAAAGGTATTCTTTACTATTTGGTACTAGCTTATGTCAGACTCTTAAAAGTTTTATTCTTAACTAATGTTTTCCTTTTTTTGTGGATAATTGGTATGTCCTATTTTCCCTGACAACGTGTATAATGCGAAATTTCGTAATGATATGTTGAGTAGTTAAGGCGCGTAAGCATAACAAACAAAAAATATTAGTAAAATTTAAACACAAGGTAGGATTTTGTTCTCTTTAAATTGTGCGAACCGTTTATCAATGCTTGTGTTAAAACTATTGATTTAATAGAATCAAGTAAGAGTCTTGCAATTCTACATAAACTACTTCTTATCGTATGAGCTATGGGATTAGCTTTGGTGTCAATGCTTTTTAGCTTTTTATTAATATTTTAATACCCGATGCTCTACTAATGATCCGTGTAATCGAGCGAAACAAAATATTACTTATACTTATAATTAACTTTTAAATGTCAATTGGCATCAAAAACATTAATTAAGACTAGGTAGGTTCATTATTATTAGTAATTAAAATCTAATAATATTTTATAGGTCATCTCCTATATTATCTCACAGACCCAGTCTCCACTCAATGAAGCCGGAAGTATTAAATTAGGGTTTTTATCTTATGACCATTCTACCTTTTTTTTGGTCTCACTTATTTCAATAAAAATAAATTGCCATTAATAACCGTCGTAAAAAGGCGTTTTTCCTTCGCAGTTTTCATGTGGCAATACTTGTAACGAATCATCTGCGAAACAGAACTTACGGCTCGCTAGATCCATTACTTAATGTATGTATGCGCAATAGCAGAACATCATCATCATCATCCCCCTGCCCTTATTCCACTTCAAGAGGATTTTGTGGTACTACGGTGTACTTATATAGTTCCTGATACCCACGGCACTGAAGAGAATCCTAGAGTGGGATCAAGTATATGTTTATTTTGTACCGAACTGTAGTAGGATGTTAAAAGAGCTGAAATCAAACTCTTGATGAGGCGGAGGTCCCGCTCCAGCCATCAGTGTTACCATGGGAGTACAAGGCAACGTGTCAGCAGTCAACTTGTTAAAATGTGAACTGGTATATTATTTTCAATCACAGCTTATGAACTTCATCCTACCACAAAACAACCTTGTCAATAGTTTTTTGTTCGTTTGTCGTCGGTCGTCTCTACCAACGCGCTCACATTATACCCACACCACACACATGACATGACAGTTCATTATAATGTAACTACAAGTACCTACTACAGGTAAAAAATTCTTTGAAACTTGACTAGTTATTAATAAGTATTATTAACTTACATAAAATTATCGAATCGCGAGGAGTAGGGCGGGAGGGAGGCCTTTGCCCTGCAGTAGGATCAAAATGGTTGAATAATTATAATAAATAAAATTAATCTTACTCTTTCATTAAGAACTTTAAGTTTGAAAACATAAATAATAATGAATTTATATATTCCAAGGCTACTCCTTCTTGTGCAGTAGAATAGTATTATGCAAGTCACTGATAAGTTATTAAATTTATTATGACCTTTTTTAAATTTTTAATTAATAGCTTCAATCATAAATTTGAACAATCAGAGAAGCAACTCCAATCAAAATATTTTATTTGTTTAGCTGATAAGAACCGCGATTATCACAACAATAATCGAATCGCGTGAAGTCACTGTCCGGTACGATTGCATTGATTGCCGATGATCACTTTCGTAATCCGTCGATAAGCGAGCTATCAAGTTTACGACTTTACGAGCCTACAAAGGCAAGAAATCAAGGTTATCTGTTGGAAACACTACAATTAAATCTATTGACAAAGAGAGTCGCAAGATTATTCTTTGAGCAATTATGTGATTGTTCGCGTCCGCTTGGTGATAGGTAGGCGTCATCTGGATGGGGTGGAGAGGGCATGCGAATAATAAGTGGATAGTGATAAATATTGGATGGAAGGATAAGTGTTTTGTAATCCATTTTACTATTTTGGCCGTAGTGGATCCGTAATTGAACAAAGGTCCCTCAATTATCATTTCGTAGTAGGGGACAAAGGGATTCCCTTCACACAAGGACGGGAAGCTGGATCCCACTTTTTACATGAAATGGGTAGGGATTAATTTCAAACTGAAAATTTATTTCTACACTTTTCTTTATTGGGTAGGCCAAAAATTGAAATGATAAACATTCATTGATCGAAGCGCATTCGTTAGGCACCTATTATGTGCCCAACGAAAAAACATGAAAACACAGTCTTCATTCGTAGTTTAAAGATGGATTATTTAAACCTATACCTGTTTAGAACAATGATGCAGCAAGTTTTGCACAAATGTATTCAACAAACAATCGGCGGCAAGACAATTAGGTCAAATATTTCTACTTGTTTGTTTGTAGATTTTGCAACCACTTGCATCTGGCATTGGGACTATTTATGCGATCTGCAGATGCAAGAGTTGCTTGTGATATATTCTATTCAGCAGTTGCAAAAGATTGGCGGTGCGTACAGGACTGTGTTGTTTGTTTCTTGCACCTCATATGTAGAAATTTAGTTTTTATGGCGGCGTTTACACGATTATTTTTAAATTTATTTGATTTGCAGTGATTGGCGATTGAATATTACGAAATAAGAACTGATCAAACATATTTCGTTGTATTTTTAGTTGTCCCCGTTTCGTAGTAGAGAAAACGGTTTAAGAGGAAAATATTTTGTGTAATTTAGATTGAGAAATTCTCGCACGCGACTAAGTTTTTGCTTAATAGATTAATTTGTTGTCGTAGTTTCAATATGATTTTCAGAATCGGACATTGCTCTACGCGTTTACGTTGTAGAACGCCCACCTATTTTCAGAGGTGCTATTTTTAATTTTATATACGTTTCATGTGTTATAGCGTCAAATTAATTCTAAAGCGTACGCAGTACGGTCAAACACCCTCATAAAGTGACATTGGGGCAGTATAAACAAGTATGCTCTTCAATGCCGGTCTAGAGGTTGAGGGCGGGCAAATGTATCATCATACTCTATCATTAGCGATTTCAAGAAAACGAGAAAAATATATTCTGATAATTTTCGCAGAACGTACCGAAATAGTTGAGGAAAGTTGGTTGAATTTAGAGCAAAAATAATAGCGTTATGTCACGTTTGCTCAATCTTCACAGCAGAGCAGGGCAAAGAAGGCAGTAACCGCAATAATTAATGTCCATAAAATCAGAACTATGTGATAATATTTCTGAGATCTAGTTTTGAAACTTTATTCTTTTGATTTCATATCTACAGCAAATATTTCTCTCTTAATCGCAAATCTTTGGAAAGCTTCTGTGAATGGGTACACGTAGCACACGCGCAGCACTGGGTTGAAAATAGATTTCAATAACAAGATGCACTGAGACGCGAATATGTAAAACGCTGGATACGAAGAATATTATAAAGATTGATGAAAACAACAATGCAATACGTTCAGTACATACAACTAGTTGACCCAGTTCCACGCATTCAATATAGATATAGGTGAGTGTCCGACCTGATATTGCGAACGGTGGTACGTATCTATTGATCCTAGACATATACCTACTCTATGCAACTACACCTAGATATATGATAACCGGAGATAACAAGTTTGTTCGTTACATAACACTCAAGTTGCGTGTTGTGCGACGATAACGGGGGCAATAATAGGCAATAACATCAAGTGAAACTGAACTGCCAGTAAAAGTATGCCAAGAAAATATGGTTGTGTAAAATAAATTGAATTAATTAGCTCAGCTCCGAGATGTAAGCGATAGGAATCATTTGCTTTGTTATCAGTTATCAGCAGGCAAAGAAGATACGAGTGCTTACCCGTGCAATGCTTATACACAAATCATTATTTCAGCATTATCTATAAAACCAAACCTATCACAGGGTCACATGTTTTACCAATTTGACACCCTTCGGTGATCATGATTAAAAATACAAATGTAATGAATCCTTCGGTTAACAAACTGCTGTAGCATACAAGTGAAACTGTAAAGCTGCGCAGTATAGCTAATGTCAGTCAGTGTTCAGAGCAAGGGTCTTAACCAAAAACCAAATACTCTCAATATGCGAATGCAAAGTGCGAAATGCTGTATACAGGCCAAAACAAAGTGCCGGTAACCGGCTTACTAGGCAAAGTGGTTATAAGTTGGCTCATATTAGGATGGTGAGCTCGTTAGCAACGAGGAAGCTAGTATGATATGAGGCTGGTGAGTACATTCATTTATTTTTAGTACGCTACAGTTTATGTAAGGTTCCAACATAAAAGCAGATACAGTTCGTCATAAGGGATCCTGACTGAGTAAGAGCAAAAAGACTACATAATCATCAGCTTATATCAGTCCACTTATGGATATAGGCCTCCTCTTCTCTGAATGATAGAATCCGCAACGAGACTATCCGACAGAACTAAAGATGTTGACATAGCTCAGAGAAGTAGTAAGCCGAAGTGGTAGTGGGCTGGCCATATCTGCCGAAGAACCGATAACCATTGGGGTAAACGAGATCTTGAGTGGAGACCGCGGCTCGGCAAACGCAGTGTAGGATGCCCTCGGGCCAGGTGGAATGACGATCTGTGAAAGGCTGCTGGTATATGCTCAGGACAGGGCGCAATGGCGCGGATTAGGGAGGCATTTCCGGCAGTGGGCTGCTATAGGCTGATGATAATGATGATGTCAAATGCATTTTGCAATGGTGTTCTCATTAAATATCTCTGAATATAGATTCCCTTGAAACTGTTCTCTCGTATTCTCCGTCCATCTTTATTTCTTAACCCACAAACTACACTATAAAAAGGAGCATTAATTTTAGCAAATTATTTGCGAAACTGTTGTATGTACGTGTTTTGTATTAAAATATTGGAAATGACCGCTGCATTGATATCATTATGTTATTTATTTTTTATTACAAAGTTATGATAACTACTGGGGTTTTCCGACAAAGGTCATAATTGTATAAGTAATAGCACAAAAACGACCTATGTTACGTAACCGTTCTTCTCATTGAATAAGCCTGAAGTTGAGTTGCTTCCGTTTTTAACAAGAAACAAATTATAAATTAACAACGCGTAAAAATCTCTTAGTTTTTCCTAGGTACTGAAAAATATATTAAAGGAATTTACATTATCGCTTTCACTGATGAAAATACACCGCGGTGACAAGACTACGGCCCGTCAGAGCAGAAATATCAATCTGAATAAAAACCCCCAGAACAAAAAATTTTTGCTTTGATTCTGTCTGATATTGTAAAAAATACTTCAACTGCCATAATCATCATGCCATTAAACGTAAAGGACATACCTTATCAAACGTGATGACTGGCGTCGCGGAGCCGATAGCTCCGTCCTTTTTCTTCTCTATTTTGTACACTACTATGTTGTTCTCCCGCACTTTGTGTACAATGAACGCCTTGGAGTCAGGACTCCAGGCGACGTGGGACGCGTGGTCGAACTCGATATTCACACGTAGATTCTTGTGCTCTTTCGCGTTCAGATCCTTTACGTCCCAAAGGATGACTGAGCCATCTGTTGATAACAAATATTCTATGAAAGTGACCCAGCCCATTCCTAAGTTATTCTTTGATGCTTGAGACACTGTTATGTATTGTAATTTGTTGGTACGGGTTTGCAACAGAGAGATGAAATAAATAAAATTTATATTTAGCAGCGATGGGCAGTTTGTTATTTAAATCGATTGGAACTTCCCATTCACGACTACTTTCCAGGAATCTAATTTTGAACAATAATGCAATACCACGAGTAGAGGTACCTACAATGAGCATCAAAACGCCCCATAGCGATGTAACGTTACGCCATCTTGAATTACCTGAGTTAGGTAAACATTTTGATTTCCAACAATTTTGCAATCAAACTGAACAATTACAAAGAAAAAAGTTCGATAAGAAAACTCAAAGTTCTAGAGCGAGTAGGTATAAAAAGAAAATACAAAGAAGGAAGCACGTACAATGCAGTTCGTGGACGACAACATCCGAACAATATGTATTGTCTCAGTTCAGCGACATTTCTCAACGTAGCCTTGTTGCGTCGAAGGCCCTAATGGAAGCTTTTAACTAGAGTGTAAAGTAAAGGTGATTTGCTTCTAATAGGAATAGTGTTCCTTCCAACTACGCCGATACCAAGTTTTCATACGCTGTTTAAATTTTCCTTTGAAGAGCGAAGTGTTGGCCTTTGTTACAAAAACATTAATAACCTTTTCAATAGTTTCACACAACAAAAACTAATAATGCTATACGTAGTAACATTTATTTTTGATACAGTTAATTCATAGCTATCATACACACATTTTCTCAGCAATATGTATTACAAAAAACTGTAACACACCTATGCTGCAGAAAACTGTAATAAAAGCAAAAACAAGAATGAACTGATTTAGGTTCGTGTAAAATAGATGATTTCTTTTTGTTTCCTACCCCTTTAGACTGCTAATAAAGAAACTACATTATCGTAGTCTGTACACAATGTTGATAAAGTGACGGAATTTGGTTACGTGATATGATAATTGATACATGGTTCACTATCACGGACAAAGAGTAAGTAATCTAGGGTGGATCCAGAACCACTGAGTTGTTATTTTTTGAAATGATAATAATTACAATAAGTACTAGTATTAATCCTTGCTAATTAAAAATATAATCCGCCTTGGCTGCAATCAACTCCGATCGTACCAGACAACAAAACACAGATAAGAGTTTTTTTTCTCATTGTCAGCTGAATAATATATTGTTTCTGTGAGAAACAGCCGGAAACTGTGAATTGCTACAAATACCTTCAGAATTAACTTTGAGCCAATCTCTCGGAACCATGTTTATTTGCGAAAATAAACTGAAAACCATAATCTTACCACGTGTACATTTCAGTCTTAAATTTAGCCCACGTATTTCAAACAAATTTGAAATATGCACGGAACATTCTATAATACCAGTGAAATGTTTAGTTCCTTTACAATTACAAAAAATTTGAATGAGTTAATTCACGTTAGTTTTATGAGTAAAACAATAATTATTGACTGGGTTAAATTAATATTGATGTATGTATAATACTTGTAAGAAAGAGGTCGCCAGACAAGTCGGTTATTTATTTAAGATCTTATTTGGTTTTCGTAGACAAAATATACAGTGTGGTCCAAAATAATAGAACCTGCAGAGGTATTTTCAAACATTTAAAAAGTTTCCTATCTTTTTAAAACATTTCTATTTTTGTTCGATTATACTTCCGACGGATTTCAAGGATCTAAAAAGCTGCGAATGTACCTAAAATATTGAAGATAGAGAGTTGAACTCAAAGGTACCATTTTTTTATTTCAAGAAAAATTGCAATCACAGTATTTTGAAAATTCTCGGACCAGATTATATAGATACATAGTTTATTTAGAAGGATTTGATTCTTCATTTCTTATGATTGGTTATATCGATTGGTAAGATAAAAATGCATAGGGCCTAGTTTTGGTATGTAGGTCGGTTCGATTACCGGTTTTAAATTTAGCCCACGTATTTCAAACAATTCTGAAATATGTATGGAGCAAACTACGAGTATAATGCCTATGAATCGTTTTGTTCCATTACAAATACAACAATTATTGACTGGGTTAAACCAATATTTTGAATTTAATAATGATAAGAAAGAGGTCACCAGACAAGTTAGTTATTTATTTAAGATCTTATTTGGTTTTCGAAAACAAAATGTTATACAGTTATACAGGTTGTTTCAAAACAATGGGAACTGGACGGATAATACCAAAAATATTGCAGATAGATAATTTAATTCAAAGGAACCTATATTTTATTTTGACGTAAAGAAAAATAGCATTCACATAATTTTCAAAATTCACAGGCCTTATTTGAGATAGGCCTAAATAGTTTATTACAAGGATTTGATTCTTAATTTCTTATTATTTAACCCTTTTTGATTGGTAAGACGTATGGTGTCTATTTTTTTGTCCTTAAGTTAATTAAATTTTTCTTTACATCAAAAATAAAATAAAAGATGCTTTGAATGATATTTTTTTTGATTATTTGATTTGAATCTATATTCAATCTATTTTGTTGGTACGTTCCGTTCGCTTTAGAACACATTCTCTTCGAGCATCCTGTATACCAATACTATATTACAACAATAATAGCTAATGTAGCGTAACTAAAGAGGGTAAGTAAAGTAAATTTAGTATGCAACAGTGCATATAATAAAAGGTCAACGGACCACTTTTAATATCAGAAACTGAGTCACTGTACCAAGGCTATTGATTTCAGGTAGATACAGGCAAATCTAGTGCACCGTTTCGCGGTTACCGTTCAATTTCACGGTTACAATTACAATCTCTGTATTTTTTTTCTTTACGTTTAGTTCAAATATTTTATTTTTACCCAAATAGCACAATTTTTTACTCACACACTTATACTTACGCACACTACACTTTAGTCTATAAAATAGCGTGTAAATTCTATGAAGAAACATCAGTCACCAAAGTTTTAAATGTTTCGTATGCATTAAGTTGGGAAAATTAAAATTCTTACATCAATGAATAACCCGGATAAAACAGCACGCCATTGAAAGTAAAAGGAATAGTCACTTTCTCTATCCAATGCATTATATCAGTCCGGTAGGTAATTCGAGTATTATGTTTATTAGCAAAATTGCATTCTGTTTTGAGTTGGTCTAATTCCTAAAATAAAAAATACTTAGAAAATATGCATTATTTTTCACCACGTCCTATGTAGGTAAAATATATTCTCATATATAAAAATCTCGTGTTACTGTGTTCGTGAACGCACTCCTCCAAACGGCTCGAATGATTTTTATGTTTTTTTTATGTATATTTGGTTGGTAGGAATTGGTCGTAAAGTATATTTCATACCGCTAGCTAGGGGATTAGGGTCTAGCTATCCAGATTTTTTTTTTCACTTCATGTAATTTTAGACCTGGAATAACACAATATTTAAGGTGACAATACATGTCAAACCTCCCTCCCTCTCGCTCGCACTATTCAACGTTTTTGAAGATATAAAATCACTGAATGTGGTTATGCATAATAATAATAGTTTAAAAAAACTAAAAAAACACGCTTGCACGCATGCGTAGTTCGCGCACTAGCTCTGTCTCTCTTACTCGCATGCAAAGGATGCGGAAAGAAATTAATTAATCCTGGCGAATCTAATTAGGATAATCGGATATTTTTATCGGATTATTGCATTGTCATCGACCTTTGACAGGTGTGCAAAGTTTGAATCAAATCTGATCGTTCAAAGTAGGGCAAAATCGAGCTCAAAGGAGTCGGTTACATACATACATACAGGTGAAACTAATAAAAGCGTGTTAAAAATAGCAAACCTTCACGGCCTAGAAAATAACAATACAAAGGTTCAACAAGAATATCATGTCGAACACAACACGTTTTTCTAGCAAATAATTTGCACCAAAATTTATCACATTGGTACAAGTTTTTTGGTAAGAAAACGTGATAGAATCAAAATGATATTATTGCTAAACCTTTGAATTGTTATTCTCTATAATGTGAAGGTTTGCTATTTTGTATAACTACAGTCGGTGATTTTATATCTTCTAAAATGTTGAATAGTGCGAGCGAGAGGGAGGTTTGACATGTATAGTCGCCTTAATATAATCAACCACTTTTTATACAGGTAAGACGCGAGCGAAGCCGCTGACGGAAGCTAGTCTTTCGGCTGTAAAAATTTCGTGTCACGGTGTTTGTGGTCGCACTCTTCCAAAACGGCTCAACTGATTTTTATGATTTTTTATGTATGTTTGTATGTATGTATACATAGATAAAAATATTCATATACATAGGTATGAGAATATGTCGTAAAGTATATTTCATACCGCCACGTTAATAGGGTGGGACACCCAGTTTTTATTTACATATTATGTAGTTGGACCTGGAACAACACATATATACTTTTTATCCGGGTACCACGCGAACGAAAAAGCGGGCAGAGGCTAGTTTGAGCAAAAAATTGACGCTTGGACGCCAAATGTAAGCACCTACAATTGTCTATTGCGTTTACGAATGTCGCAAAATTCTCAAGTCCCGAGACGTTTTGAGGACAATAGTGTAACAAGATAAGTGGGCGGAAATCGTGAATATAACCTAACGATACGTGTTCTACTAAGAAGTTTAGATGCAACTTTGTATTTAGGTAAGATGTTTATGGACCAATGAAGCCTTCTCTAAAGTAATACACGCACACTATAGCACATTGCACTACTGACGCAAAGTTCAGATATCATGGAAAAATGAAGTAAATTTTTCCTTGATAATATGTATGTATATACAAAAAAAAAGTAGCATGTATAACAATCATCCGATACCAGGATTTACTAACTCAGTTGCACACCGAAATGGTTGGCATCGGACATATAAATGAAAACTTTGACATTACATCTGTCGAAATTAAAAGAACGAAAATTGACAAACTGTCAAAATTTGTAAAACAGGACCGGCGCTTATCATTTCGGTGTGCAGCTGATATAATAAATGAGGCCTCTGGTTCCCATAATAGCCCAAGTTCTGCTTAGTTTGGGGCTAGATGATGCTGTGTCCAGAATTATTTATTATTTACCAACACAAAAACACTACGAGATAATTTAGCTCGTTCACTAGTCCGTACTGACGCAAAGTCCTCAAAACCAAGGCTACGTACGCACTGACAGGTGGCTTGCTTAGTGGCTAGAGCCTAGCAAGTCACCTGGCGTGTAGTTTGCTAGGGATTCAACACGCAAACCATCCAGTGCGGCCTTTGTGTAAGGCTCTAGGAGCTAAGCAAGCCACTTTTCAGTGCGTACGTAGCCTAAGGCTTTGTGAGCACTGAAAGGCGGCTTGCTAAGCCCCTAAAGCCTAGTGACTTACATCTGATTACTTGCTATGGTACACAGTGGCCGCACTGCGAAGTGATATGGTAATTTTCTTACTATTACTCGCCAGGTGATAGGTCGTTTAACTCTAGGCACTAAGCAAACCGCCTGTCAGTGCGTAGTACTACGTACACTTACAATAATACCTAAAAAAGAGATTATTAAATTATTTTACTGTTACTACCGACGCATTAAATTACCTAGACACCGCGCTATACTGTCAAATGCTGCTCCACACTACTACCTACGTAGCAGGCGGACCCGTCAGTGTTAGGTAAGATGGCGGACAAGCAGTCAAAACTAAAAAAAATAAAATAATTTATCACCTACTTGTAGAAAACACGCGTTGAAATCTTATTCATTAATTAATTCGTATAACAATAGATATCTTGGTAGAAGTCTCACCATTGTGTGCTTTGCAAATTTTTGTACTTATCATAATTATTACTTACTTCTTGCTCAAGACGCTAAAACTAAATAAAATGTTACCTTTTTTTAGTAACTGACCATTCTATGTATATTTTATTGTTCATCAAAATGTTGGGCGCCTTACGCGAACTAGCGCCGTTCAAGGAAACTAGGAAGCAAAAGCAACTTAAAATATACAGCAACAAAAAAATACAAAAGACATCATCATAGCAGCATGTGTACATAAATCTTATGTTTATTTAAAATAATCACGACTGTCGGTTCATACATACTTAATGAAGTCTGTGATTCTTATCCGAGGCTCTGGCAGTACAAAAACTCGTCTGTCGGTGATACTTATACCAAATTCAAGGTCCAACAGCATTGTCGGGGTAGAGGCCACAAGATCGCTGATGACACGATGCCGGTGGGTTGATTGTAAGCACTGTAGGCAGTAACCAATGTAACCTTTCAGCCTGTCAGCTAGATTAATGCTATTAAGACGCATTATCAGTGAATTATCTTCCACAAATGCTTGCCTAATACAAATTCAGAAGACTACAAAGGATTGTAGTAAGAAATATATGCATTTTCAAGTATAAGTTGATTGTCATTAGTTGATATTACCTAAGTAATTGAAAGGTACTGCTAATTACTTCGATTAATCAAAGATCATCCAAACAACTGATAGTGTATATCTTTTCGGTTCATTAGATTGTATTCTCATTAATTTGCTCACAAAGGTGACTGACCAGCTAGCGGTATATACGCCAATATCACTTCATTATCAAAATAGATAGGAATACGTTTACATAATACATCAATCTGGCTAATATGTGCAGCTGCATTGATCCGTCTACCCGCCCGCACACACGTGCCCTGGGTCCCGGGGCGAGCAATCGATACTAGTTTGCAAGTGTGTGAGTGAGCCGAGGCTGCCCTGATTTCCATGTTACAGGGAATGGATAGTCTCAAATGCAAATAGATGGACAACATACGAATAAAGTAAACTAAAATGTGTGATCGCGTAAAACGTGAAAGTACTAAGTTTCAAAATAAGTTTTAATTATGTATGATTTTTTTAATTCAAATGATTAGGTATATATAGACTTATATTAACAGTAAAATTACTTATATTAACATAATGAGCAGCTTCAATAGCAACAAATCAGAAACATCTGGTTCGGTTCATTGAAATTAAACAAGTTCAGTGACATTCCAGCTAGTGTCGGTGTAAATTGTAAAATTTATTCCTGCTAATGGGCGTGTAACGTCGTTCGCATGCGTCTTGCATATTGTTCGATAATTTTATTGAGTTCTTGCCTGGTATTTTTACAGTTTTCATGGTAACAAAACACAGTTCTAAAAAATTGCATGTGCTCAACATTTTAAATGTGTTCTTTGTGTTAATCATAGTATTTCATAGATAAAATATCATCTAAATATTATCATACAAATTAGCCATTATAAAAACTAACCTGCCTATAGGTATTGGCATGGCACAATTTTAGAGGTGTGCTCATGCACAACTTTAAACCTTCCGTTCATTACGTATATATGACAACGTTTTGATGGACACAAGACAACGTTACCACTGCGAATAACGGATAACATGGTGGGGGTCCGCCGAGTAGGCGTGTCGAAGTGTGTGATGACGAAACACCACCTCATTTTGTGCAACAGCCTTATTGTGAAAGAGGTATTGACGCGGAGGCGAGCTAGCCGGCGCCATGGAGGTCGAGACGATTCAGTAAAGCGTTCTGTTTACATTTATTATAAGTGCCTGAATTCTAATTTAGTGAGTTAAAAGCTCTAAGAGAATATTAAATGAGACCAACTCTAATAATTATCAATCTAATAGTTCCGACTAGTCAGCGACTATTCGGCAAAGAGCGCCGACTATTCGGCTTCTCTATGTATGTATTTCTTAATCAATCAATCTGAAACTAACGAGGCTTTCTTTTTGACATGATTCATTTCTTTCGTTCATTTTTATTGGGATCTTTCTCCTTGATGCACAATAACAATATTGTCTTTATTTTATTTAAACACCGTTCTGATCCGTGCAAAGGCAAAAACAAGTAACAATCCGAAGTAAAACATGTTCGAAAAGCTCGCAAGCGGGGCGGTTGTGACTTGCACGCGTATCATCTATATAAACGAAACGTCTCATGTCGAATACTTCCGAAACCATGATGGCTTGGCCGACTAGTCGGCCAAAGTCATAGTCAGCACATCTCTAATAATTATGATAAGTTTGTTCCGAATCTTACTGGACTAGGGTATAAATAACATCCACAATCGTACTTTGTTCCGAAACAAGGTGTCTGTGGAATGCAATGCTGTTATGCTAGCAATAGCAACCATTGTTAACCTTACCTATATAAATATATTTATTTATTATTTAGGTTTCGTTCTCGAACCAGTTTTACATACCTTTATTGTCAAAATCAGGCCAGAGACCACCATCGAAGTCAAAGCCCATAAAAAGATGAGCCATTAAATTGTTTTAACAAAAAGGCAGATCAGGCAGTATCTCTTTTTAAGCACGAGCCACGTAGAGTAAAGTTAATAGTGGGTAGAGCCCACGTAGAGCCAATGCATTTTGTATTAGATTTTACAGCTTAAATAGTTGGCTACAATCTCAGTAAATGATTGCTATTCTGTGAAGTAAACAAATATTTTCTAGTAATCATAACTCGATGTGACGTGGTTTTGGTACATTCGATTTGGTCATTGACTTGATTTAGCTGATATAAATTGCCTTTAAACATTTTTACGACTTCATTCTTCAGCCGAGGAAAAGGTGCATATACTTACGTTTCTAAAGATCTATTTTAGGCATCACATTCGATCCAGCCGGAGCTGTTGGCTGAGAGGGCGGCTGTCGTCTGCTCTCGTTCGTGGAAACGTGACGTCACATTACACTTCATATCTTTGGATATGAAACGCCCAAGTGTCTAAAACGATGCTATCATTCGTAAGCATAACAACCGGTGTCGTTCAAAATATTATTTGTTTGTTTTTATATGTGTGTACTGCATTGTATAACATAAACATTATATCATGTAAAATTTGATCAGCTGTTTAATAACACCGTCATACGAATAGACGTTACCTTCTCGCCGATTAGATAAGATCAAAGAGGGCATCTTCGCCTTAACAGGTCGAGCCTATCTATAGAACGAGTACTTATCTATTGAGGAACTCGAAATAAGCCTGTCCTCAATTACAGAGATAACGCGGCCTTATTAGATTGCAATGTTATAATTATCTATCTATACAGTACAAATTGAGTGGATATTGATAAAAAGTATGTTTTGGTGTCGGGGTTGTTAATTGAATAGACCAATTGAAACGTAAACATACGACGTACAAAACGACCGGGCGCGAGGGCGTTGATCCTCTGATACACATATCTATCGTATCAACAATATTAGAGCCGAGAAAGCGTGTTTCAACGGCCAAACAAACAACCAAGTACATTTTAATGTTGTTTTTTATCTCCACCGGCTTTTTATCAAATTGATTACCTAGTCTACAGACAAGTATTTAGCTATTTCGCAGGCTCCACTTGGATGTTAGTAGTTGGCTCATCCTATTCGCAGTTTCATCATTTGTTTATGTAAGCGTTGTGTAAGTTCGAGTGCACGGTCGTCTGTTATTGTTCACCTGATTGGTTTCACCTACTCACAATATCCACATATTATCTCTGTTCTACTTCCTATTTTTACTGCTTACTACCTAAAACTGAATGAATCATATGAATCATCCGATTACCTTAGTCTAACGGGAAATGGCAAGCGTTTTCGTTGACTCAGTTTGTTCATGAGAATAAGAACATGGTGCAAAACATGTTAGTCATAGTCATATTATGAATCTATAATGTCACCGATAAAGAAACAATGTAAATACCTATTACGTAAATTAAATACTTCAGCTAATTTTATCGATCATTCGACAGAAACAGCTGCGAATTTCCTGTTTACTTTCACAGTAAATGAATCATGTCGTTTGGATAGGTATTGTCACGTGGGAATTCCTTTCGTCAGCCAAAAGTTAGCTGAATGAATCCTACAAGTTATGAATGAAATATCAAAGTTCTAAATGCCTAAGCCATGAGCAAAGATTAGTGAACCGATATCCAAGCTAAGCTAACGTTTAGGTTACGTGCCGCAGCTAACAACCACTTGTTACGTAGTAGAGAAACCTGGTAATAGTGAAAGTTTTTATGGCTCTACTGTGACACAAAAATAGACACAAGTTCTGACTTGATTTTTGTAACTGTTGATGCGGTTAATACCGATATTATTGTGCTTATGGCAATAATATGTTACTCACTTTTAGATAGAGTATGGTGTAGTGTGTAGGGAAAAATAAACAAAGGTTTCAGGAAAAAATATCACGTTTATTGCCTCTATCGCAATTCGAAGGCACATACTGGATGCAGTACGCGCACTCCGTCAACGTGACTACTTGTCACTCAAAATTCGAACTGATATCATCATATTATTTGTTTTTACAATTTTTCATGTCCTTATAACACTTGTCTTGTTTTATTTTACATTGCTATCACTCAACTTTTTAGGCGGCACTGATTAATGGATCGTATGGTTGTAGAATCGACAATTGGTTGCTAATTCTAGCACGAGCAGATCGTTCATCGTTTACTTTTAGGAGGACCAGATCCATTGCTGCCCGAGCGTCTTCCAGCGGTGAGTGACCGGTACAGCCACGCTGCACGATTCGTCCCAAGAGCTCTTCCGAAAGAGCGCGTAGCGATCGTCGCAGCGGAAAGCCTCTCGCGTGTGGATACAGCGCGCAAGTGTCCACAACTGCGAAGTGTAACAGTTTCAAAGCCCGCAAGTCGTTATCCAATGCGTGTCCAATCAAAATCGTATCAGTTCCCACGAATCCAAGTATGTCATTCTGTACATCTCGTAGCGTCTTAGTCGCGCGCGCCAAGTCGCGCGGCCTGATGCCCGAGAAACGGGTATTGTGATCGACGACAGGTGAACTCGGTTTCACTAGTGATCTGTAAACTAGTCGGCCATCGGCTGCGATGACCGCGATACTAGCTAGTTCCAGTCCTGCTGTTGTATAGCACATCTCTGCGTCGATTGCGTACACCCCACCGCGAGGGGAGCGAGCACGCACATATCCCTCTAACGGTCCGTTCATTCCAGGTTTTGTGCCGTTCCAGACGTGAAATCGGGCAGAGCTGCATCCTCTAGATCCAAGCGGCATCTTGCAGCAGGCGTGGTAGTCACCATTAACTCTGCCCCAATGATAGATACACGGTTCATCTTTAAGATATTCACCTTCACGAGTCATACGAAACATTTTATCACATCGAACGCACAAATGTTCCACTGCATCCGCTTCTTCGTCACTGTCCGAGCGCGGAGTCGAACCCAGCGAACCACGGCCGCTGTCGCCCTGCGAGCCGGGCACGAATTCCGGAGCGTTCACGTCCCATGTTGTCGCCGGTAGAGGTCTAGGTCGAGGCGGTGGATTTATGTAGACCACCGCTTTGCAGGAATTCGGCTCGATCTCCAGGGGATACCCTAGCGCCCACATTCGCTTCGGCGAGAGCAGATGTGGGCGGAGGGCTTCCACTAGTTCTTCAGTTGAGAGTCTCTGCGGCGTCGACGGCGTCGGCGGCGAGGGCGGGGGGCGGCGTCGATCACGGGGCTTGCGCCGCCGTGCCGCAGCGCTGGCAGAGTCCACCGACGCGAGGGTCTCTTGATAAAACCAATCGTGCAATTGAATACAAAAATGCATGTTTGTTGGCTGGCTTGTGTACACATAGAGTCGAGATAGTGAACGCGGAGCGTCAAAGATACGTGCTATCGCGCGCGCGGGCGCTGTACTAATGGCGCGCTGGTGGGGCAGCCCACGCTTTATACGTTACGTAGGTAGAGCGCCTTCGTTAACGGGACAAACGCCGATCGACCGGCCTATTCTCATTTTTACAAACAATAACACAATATTTCTTCTCTACTTAAAACCATAAAGTAGGTATCCGTTTGAACTAGTCTCCTACACAATCAAGCACTCCTAATATTTTAGAGAAAGTCCCCTCACGCCCCGTTTCGTTTGTTTGTTTACTTAGATCAGCTGATGTTCTCGCCGTCCGCGTGGTATTTACTTTCAGTCCATTTCGCTGCTTTAATATCACGCTAATGTATTATCGTTAGCATATTACCGTTTCTAATAGTCTTTTTAAAAGTAATCTACCTATCGTAATGACATATTTAATTTCGTTAGTTATCAGATTTTTAATTATGTCAAATTTAGAAATGATTTAGAGGGTCATTATTACTGATTAGTAAACCGATAATATATTATTTAAATTTACTAGATTTATTACTTTTGCTTAGTATAGTATATTTGGTATTGAGATTGAAGAAAATTAAAGTTGAATTGGATTCAATAAATTGCGAGAAGCGTGGTGTACAGGAAGGAAGGACGGGCGTTGCTCTGACAACGTCTGGCCATCATTTAAAAATAAACTTTCATTGATTGCGCCAGGCAACTCGTTCCACAAAGCCAAAGGTATAGATCGTGAAATATTTAACGAAAACCTGTTTGGCTGCAGGTATAGGGCTTACATTTGTGTACTAGGGCCGAAATGTCCTAAGGTATTTTATACTGTGTGACGATTATGAATTTGATATTCCCCGCGTGCACAAGGAAAACTTTTTTAACATCGAGGTTGCAATAAACTATGATGATGAATCATAATAATGTGTTCAGAAAACAGGTCTGCCGGATTCATCGTCATTATGTTAACGTGACTTGCAATAGATGGGTATATCCCTGACGATGAGTGAAAAGACCATGATGGCTATAAAATTTGAGAACGCAACTCTGAGCTTATTTTTTTTTTAATTTGACCGGTTCTTAAATTCTAAATACCAATGACCCATTAATCGTTTTCGTCGCATAGAGTGTTGAAATTATTGCATCTACGTGCTATTTTGGAATAAATTGCAACAATTAAAGTATTTGTTGCATTTCTTTTTTTACCTGCTGTTTTTATTATTTCCCAGTTCGACTACGAAGGCATCAAAACACAGAATAAGAAAACTAAACTGAAATTATTGGACAGTTCATTCATATGATTAAGTTTTAACTTAATCTTGTTTCCTATATAAAATACAATGTACAAAACAATTTTTTTTTTTCAATTACCCGCATCATTAACTTGATTTAAACTTTATTTTTCTAATGAATTGCAAACGAAAAATTCGTTGAGTGTAGTCAACAACGAATTTTTATCTCAATTTTAGAATAGCTAGTCATCGCATCATTCATGGTGATATATTTAGGATCAACAATCTCAAATGAACTTCACTATCAAACGCATGTGCGCATGAATATAACAGAATATCTACGAGTAGGTACTTGCGTCTGAGGTATACGTACATGCGCTTAGCGCGTCTGTACTGTGATTATGTTGTAGAGAAGTATAAAAACAAGACAAAGTTCATTTTCAACGTGGGAATAATTGGCATGGTGGTATTCAATTGATGTCAAACAGCAAGCCGTCACCTGAATAGAAACACTTGTGCATTTAACCGATATGATATCAAAAATGATAAGAAAGAGAGATGCTATTGAAATTCGTACCCAAATGTAAAGATTTCTGATTATACGCAGAAAGTCTGAGTAATTATTTCCGTAGGTTGAACGGATAATCTTTCTAATAATAAAGAAGTCCTATTCACATTCACTTTGCACAGTGATTCAAGCCCCCCCGGTTATTAGGAATTATGCCAAATATTAAAGCCTATAGATAAAAAAACCTTATCAAAGGAAAGCGACAACGACCATCATTTTACATCAAGCTACATAGCCATACCGAAAAAGGTCCATAATATAAGAGGACAAAACACTTCACAATTTACAAAAAAATAAAAAGTTGTCCAGACAATTACAGAAAAGCCACAACACAACAGTTACAACAGTTACCACAACACAGCACGTCGTCAATGTGAGCGTGCGCGTTGTTTGTATACAGAAGCGCGTGTGGGCGCGGCTGGTCGCTGACACCGACGATAACCTTCGATGTCGAACTCGACCGACGAACGGTACCTATACCTACTACCAAAACTGCAGAGCAATGCGACAAAACGCTAAGATTGTTAAAGAAAAAACAATAAAAAAGCTAAAAAAAACCGTACCAAAAGGAACAAAAATTCAAGAAATTAGATGAATTTGTAATTTGAAATTATCTTTACGATATTGCTAGTATCCAAAGTGTGGAACAGAATGTTAAATGTTTCAGATGATTCATAATTCAAACCCAAAGAAAAAATATATATCATCAACATTATGTAGAGCACCACTCACTCACACATCTCAGTCACAATGCACGCAATGTGTAATTACAGCCATTATGATATGGTTTGGGCCTTGTCTTATGCAGATGCAGCTACTCATTTCCTCGAGATACCAATAGCAATAGGATGTAGAATGATTTATAAAATTGGCAACCTAAAACAGGAAGCTATTTTCATAAACTGCCGTTTTAAACGTGATCTTAGATCTAGAAAACTTGAAGAGCAAGTTCTTAGTAGATAAGAGCAATAATGATAATGCAGTATTTCAAAAGGTTTTCCTATAAGCAACGCGACATAAGTGTTCTCTTGTAGCAACTGTGAGAACGACACGACTTTAACTTATTATAAGGACGAGGTTGTTAACTGGATCAGAATAGCGGCTCGTGCTCATACACCGTAGATTCTATGAAAATGCGACAGTCGACACTTGCCAAGACAGGAAAATCTTGATAACTGAGGAAACGAGGTACCTGCTACCATAGAATAAAATAGCCTAGTAGATTTAAAAAAATCTGTAGATTGGCATTACCTACGTGACCAGTTTCAAAACAACCGCACGCAATCAAGTTTGAAAAGTTAAATACGGGCCAATTTTGACTATAAAGTTTGACGCCTACGTCTGTATAATGCCACTCGCGAAAGCGGTCAGTGGGCCATGGCGAGTGATCAACGTTACCGGAACATACATTTTTAGATGTTCGAGAGACCTTGGCAATAAACCCACCATTTTTTAATTCAATATTATGACAACCGCCGATTAGCCAAAATTCAAGACTTCGCTAAACAATGATATTAAAACAAATTGCGATACCGAATGGTTATCATGGTCGTGGTCAATTTTAGCCATATTTTTGGTAACCTCTGAATGGGGTTTAACGACGATACGATTTGCAATATATTTATATATATTAATGAATTAACGCATCACCACATAAACTTGCACTCTTGCAAGGGCATTAAGAAGAACTGTATTTAAAAAAAAACAGCATAACATTAAATTATCGTGGTTTATTTTAGTGAAAGTTGTCGATCATCGAAGTCAGCAAGCCAGTAAGTAAGTACTGAGTTACTGACCACCATCACGATGTTCGACAAATGTGGGTCAAGGCGGCCGCGTAGGTAGTGGTGACTAAACTGGTGCCTCAATTGCAAATAAATTTTCATAAACAAATGAATAAGCCTCGTCGAATTGATGTTTTGAGGGCTCAAATTAAATGATTGTAAGTTTATTTTTAAATATTTTTTCCAAAAAGGAGCACCTATGTTAATATTTGCTTGTTTTGCTATTTAGCCTCTAGCCTTCACCGGTTTCGATTCAGAGCCGCTAGCGATTGAAGTGTAAATTTTTATGCCCTGTGTCGTTTCTTTAATGAACATACAAATTTTATGGTTACGCAAATACCAATGTCCAGAAAAAATCTCAAAGTTAATCTAGGTAGGACTATTGAGTTAACGGTCATTGGTACAAGACAAATCAAGCTTTAAACAAACCGGAAAAATACCGTTTTCGGGGCACGTCCTCAACACGCGGCGTAAATGCTCGGACACTACCTCATACGAGACCTGAATATGCATACAAGACCTACAATTTACCATTTGATGTCAACTTTTTTGGATGTTTTCAAGTCTTGCAAAGTAAGGCCTTGTAAGGCTGAAAATGTTCATCAAAGTCAATGATGATTGGTTTATATTATTTGTTGAAATATTCAGGGCCGAAGGATTAAATTTATTTAATTATTTCCTAAAAAATGGACATAATCACATCAATCAAGCAGTATTTACTACTGCGGACATCAAAACAAATATAATTATTAAAAAATTATACGCAATTAGCTCGGCAACTTTATGACAGGGAATTTTCAATAATAATATTAATTTACCAACAAAGGTCTTATTAATAGCAATCTATGTTAAACATTAATAAATGTCTTTCGTTTGATATAAAGTGAACTGTCTGCTATTGTATGATTAAGAAAGAGGTAACTCCTCAACTGACCGCTTATCTGAAAGGTATTGCGCAGTGGTTCCACTTTCCTTGATGTTGAAACTACCCGGGTTAATTGTATCACATGCAGCTAAAGTTCAACTTGAAACATTTTAAAACCTACTGACTTAAAACCTCTTAAAAATGCTTGTTTTATGTCTTCTGAGGCTCGATCACGAAGACAGCGAAAAGTATTCGTTTCTTAGACCTCAAATTTCTGCCAATGAGAAAGCGTAGCTTCAAACTAAAGCTTTGTCATTGGCCAAATTTTTTCGTTATGATTACGATGCGCCTAGTTGAAATATTTGTGATCGCCCTGCTGGATTTGTATACTATCTATTCTATAAACATACATTAATAAATAAATAATAAATAAATAATGCTCGACACTATCAAAAGCATGATGATGCAGCACCAAACTAAGCAGAGCTTTTATTATGGGAACCACATGACTGGATTTACCTACTACATAATTTATTTTTCCAATGCTAACGAAGTTGCAACATATGAGCCTTCTTTTTGAAATCCGTTTTATACATAAAATTGAAACTGTGCACAATTGAAATTGGACCTATTGGACGACCAATCAACTAAACTAGAAGGTTGAAATCAAAGAGGGTAAACCATTAACTCATCGGAATCACTGTCTCAACTTTGTTCACAGATATGAATCGAATCACTGTCTCAATTTTGTTCACAGATATCGTGATCACGTCGTGATCTTGAAGGTTTTGGATTTTATTTTGCGTCATAGCTCAAACATTTCGTAGCTTGGTTTATCCTAAGGGTATTGTCACCTTGTAACGTTCACTGCCCCCAAATAATTCAGTCTACATTAACTGGTTTTCTAAGCAAATATTATCTTAGGTCTGTGATTGTATGATAGATGGTCCGACTAAACGTTTAACATCGTGGTCATTAGCCTTGTTTGTGTGTATGTTAATGTTTATTGCTAGGTACGTTCGGGTATAATAGTGTTGTTGCTAAATGCAAATTAGGCACATTTATAGAGTGCAATGCCATTCACTCCGATATATCTTAGTATATCCGATATGTATTAGTTTATGTTATATCTAGTTTTAATAACATAGGTATAGTTTTTTTTTTCGGTATAATTCTTATGTGAAAATTTATGTAACTGCCTATTTATTAATGATTTTATGTTTTTTTAAATATATTTTATGACTGTTATTGTGTGAACTAAATAAAGATAAATCTATCTTTAGGAAAAGATCTATGTAAAAATGATGTTTTTCATTTGAATAAAATCGTACCATTACATTACCTATGACAATCAATTTAAATTCCACATATTATTTATTTTAAGGTAAAACCATTTTTTATAATAAAATTCTTAATGAAAACAAGGTCATACTGGCAGGCAGGTCAACACAAAGGACTTTCTATGAAGGCGTTGATCCCAGTCTGTCTGTACAGATTGCCCACATTCGTTTGGCTATGTCTAGTCTAGAAGTTTATCACGTTTCTTCAATATTTTATGAGCTTGACTATTTAAAAAGGGCAAATAAAGACAAATAGAACCAAGAAACAAGGAAAATAAATACACTAAAGTGCATCATGAAAATCAATTAATTACGCAGGATACTGCATGCACCACAGAACGTATAATCGAACGCGTAGGCTCTAAATTTAAGACAAGGATGCTACTGCCGTACTACGCAAGTCAACATTATCAAATGACGTCATTGTATTTTAGTTTCATTTGCAGTGTCCGCCATTATCTTTATCCGTTTTACCTTTATTGAACACCAGGGATTGCCGGATCTACTTTAATGGTAAATTTATGAACTAATTAGCAAACTTAGCTGAATATCCGTGATTATGATGAAGTCTATTATCATATTATCATCATCATCACCATCGTCTGCCGTTTTCGACCTACTGTTTGTTGGGCATAAGCCTTGATAGGTCTTTTGATTTTGCCACTCGTTTCTATTATGCGCTAGTAACTCAACTCTAAAACTCGGTCCACGCTCTGGTCTATCTGTCGTCACTACGTCTCGCCAAATGTCATGCCCAATTCCACTTAGCCCCAATAGCCGCTCGCTGTCCTGGACCTTAGTCTGCTTGCGGAATTCGGTATAAAAGAACAGCACAGAAAATCTCAACTCATCCCGAAGTATAAAGTATTATAAACTGACACTGGAGATCTTGTTAGCAACAAAGATATATAATATAAGGTTGCCATACCCTTGAACTGCACATTAATATGACGGGTACAAACTGAAACGTCAAATATTGCTTAACAATTTAAACGGCTGGTTTCTTAACGGAAACCTAAGTATTGTTTGTATGTAAGAGTGCGATGTGTTAGGCAACACATCATCCATGTAATCGAAGGTCTCACAATTTGTATAGATGGTATATTAATCCACGAGGAACCTCAGTGGGCGTGGCACTTGAGTGGTTGTATCCGAATTCCGAATAGATTTTGTTGATGATTACTGACAGACCCTATGTTTTATTGTACTTACATAGCTACACAGTGTAACTTGGAGGTATGGATCAACGGTATCACCTCAATGCCTATCGATTTAACTCCCATGTATGTTCCACGATATTCAATTGTTAAAATTTTTAAATAAAAAATAGTTACGAAAAATTCGGCAAACTGAAATTTTTAAAAACTTTAATGACCTTCCAAAACAGAAAAGTAACAGATTTTTTATGTTTTCTCCGGATACCCTTATGACCTAAAATCGTATTTTCTCCAAAATTTCTTACAAATCCGAATAACTTTTGGACGACTGAATATCGGAAAACATACGTGAGAGTTAAAATTTAGGCTTTGATGTCCCGATCATCCAGCCAACGATGAACCATAGGGGTACCTCTAGTTACACCGTGTATAATCAAGGATAGGTTTCAATTGATAAGCACCCAACGTCAGTGCAATCCGCTTTGCGCTAGAGATACAGACCAATCAATTTTGTGTCTGGAGTTTGGAGGGTTCTTAGAGGTCATGAACTTTTGTCAAAGATTTGATCGCATGTCAAATGATATTGCCTATATCTGTCTTCAACATATTGCCATGGCCTAAGGTGTTCACATGTGATACTACCACACTATACTGTGTTAACTCTGTTACCTTCTAACCATGTAATGACAATAGACAATAAATATATTGAGTATTGATATTATGGATCATATGGTTTGTAAATAAAACGTACACTTAAGATTGAGACATATTTTATAGATTGACTATAAGGAAAATAACATCAATCCACTTAATATCAATAGAAATTGATTGACTAAGCTTAAAATTATTTTAAACGAAACTTCACAAAAGGAAATACGACTGCATCGAGTAAATCATAATATCATATGCAACCTTAGAAATCCAAATTTTATTTACCTTGAATAACTATCGTATGAAGTCCTCTATCCTAGTTATTAATGTTGTGCCTAACAGGTATATTATGACCTAAAAACCTGTTAACACCTGCATATTTACATTATGGAACGCAATAAATTATTGAGTATTAAACGACAATGATAAATAAAAATCACGAAAACAAACTGTGAAATTGAAACAAAAGACTATTGAATGAGCAAATTAGTATTTGTGTCAGCGTAGCTGATATCTACCGTTTTATTCAGCATCCAGAGTGACGTAGACTGAAATAACGGAGCTTCTTTGTTCTCCAGCTGTTAATTTGT
This sequence comes from Horisme vitalbata, assembly GCA_951804965.1. Classification (NCBI taxonomy): domain Eukaryota; kingdom Metazoa; phylum Arthropoda; class Insecta; order Lepidoptera; family Geometridae; genus Horisme; species Horisme vitalbata. The sequence continues at coordinate 25,455,693 of OX638091.1, read as the reverse complement.
GTGTCATAACACGAACTCATGAATGATGATTATAACCGAATTCGCGCTCACATGTCAACATATCACGTGTCCCGCTGAACATAGATGATGAAATGATACGCAGTACTTTGATTTAATAAATTATATAAAAGTGCATGCTTGGGAGGGACTCCTAGCATTGTGCGTGCATACATTGTAACAATAATAACTATTAGCATTTCAATATGCATCTCGGCTATAATCATTATTTGTTTGTTTATCAATAGTGTCAACTGATTACATAATATGCCTTATTATTAGTTATCTCATGTTTTACGCTTCTGTCTAGCTAAGATAATATATTAAGTGTCCCATTTGATAATGATTTTAATATATAAATTTGTTCATGAAACAATCATTATAATCCTCGGTAAACTAGATTACATAACGCCAAGTTTCTTTGTATGAACATTGGCACAAAAAACTTGTGCACAGCTTGAGTAACAGTTACCCGTTGTAAGTTCTATTCAATTCAAACGCACGCAATTTGTGTTGAAACGTTCACGGAAAGAAGGTTGCTGCGAAACCTTTTACTAGGTAATATTTGAAGCCGGCCAAGCGCGATTTCGGCGGCCATGGCCTTATGCAAATTTGAACGCTTGTGACAAAACTGTCCACGGTTCTGAACATCTCAAGAAATTTGTATGTGATGATATGTTATGTATAAGTAAACGTCTTAACAACATTCTTTATTGTGTCTTTAGTAAGAGAAATCAAATAAAATATTTTATGCTTGTAATCAACGCTGAAGTTTTCAAAGTTTTCAAAATTCTCAGCTCATCAGTTGAAATTAAAAAATATTTGTGTTCGATTTATATTGAATTATATGTGGAATTTTATTCGGTGTGTAAACTTCCTTCTGATTAAGATTATGATATTAAAGTCAAAATCAAATGACCAAAATATATTCTTTGAGATACAATAAACCTACTTTGGATTTTGAGAGTCACTATGATATCACTAAATATATTTCTACCAACTATATACTATACCACTATACATTGTATTTGAGGTCGAAGTGGACGTAGTTTAATTATCTTTATTTGTATTCCACCTATAGAATCCATACCCTCAATGATGTTCGTGACTTCGCCGACCCTGTCAACGGTTTCTATATTGTATGGTATTGTGCTTTCGTAATTGTACTTCCATTGATTTGCTGAGAATCATTAAAATGCACTAATCGGCATTTTAGAATAACACTACCTAATTGTTTTTAGTAAGGTAATTTCGTTAACCAATACCATGTTTACACGCTGTACCGTATAGTTAACATGAATGAACCTTGTTCCAACTTCCTTATAAATTTATTACTTATTTGCATTGTTCTGAAGCGTTGCATAAAATATATTAAAATATTCGCGTCTATATATTAAATCAATACTGTGTAACATACATATATATTTATACTTGTACTCTCTCTTTATTTATGCGATTGTTTTTATAAATCTACTAAAATATGGGTATCAATGTGCATATTACAAAATAAACGGCGATTAGTATAACAGTATAAAGTTGAATGTCCAAGGACTGGGTGAATTCAGAGCTTCATCGTCATAATGTGAATGGTTTAAATAGTCTAGGCCAGAACTACCTGCTTGACTATGATAACTTTAAAAATACGTGCTAGCCACGCTGGCTGAATAGATTTGTTTTTATAACGAACAAACTTGGAGACCAAAGTTTTTTTAACCTCGAAAAAACTTTTAAACCTAATTAAACCTGTCTTTTATCCGCATAATACTTTTACTAACCTTTACTAACACAATTCAAACAAAAAAATTAAAAGGCGAACGCGCGAAGGTCAAATTGCAGTTTTTCTAACTTCAATGACGATGAAATTTAAACCTTTTAAGAAATCGGGACCTATATTTGCAATCAATATTGAAATAGCACAGCCGCAAATCTAAATTTGATTATATCTCGACTCTTTTAAGTAGACAAGCCTTTTTGTAACTTATAAATAAATTATTCTAAATTATAATTACCACCACCATGTTATTAGATAAGCGAATGACACTGTTAATACACAAATCTTCGCCATGTGCACTTTCGACGGTCCATGCGGTCGCTGCGATTTCAAAGAAAAGGAAGTAAGGAAGCTCAGGCATGTTATTTATTTTCTTCCATAAAATTCGTTAGAGAATATGTCGCAAGTTCTTCGAACGAACATTTGACACAAGGACAACTGAAATTATGTTTTTTATTATAAGTTATTTACATAAAGGAGAATGCCGAGAACCCGTACCAACTGCGTCAAAACCAAACGTATCTCATAAAATTTATTATATTTTATAAATGACATTAACATTTTCTTTAGTTTTACACACAATTAATAATAAGTAAAAAAATATTTTATTGATTTGGTTCCCGCCGCACGCCACCATTAGACTGCAACAACTATTGATATATATATACTGTTATTACTATGGCAACAACTATTGATAAATACTGTTACTATGGCAACAACCTTCATTTTTAATTATTAAGACAGAAGAATCGACTAAAAACTTATTGGAGATTACCGAGATTAGTCTTGGTACCGAGCGCCATACATGAGACCGTATTGTCCTTCATAAAATAAATTATTAGACAAATAATTATTACAAAATACTATAAAAAGGTGCTTTTACCTATAAGTTGATAACACCTCACTAATAGTAATTATGAACTTATTAAAGAAAACTGTACTTTTGTTAGTTTTCCTTTTATTTGCCAGCGAACTAGGAACTAGTTCGCTGGCAAATCCAAATCTTTGACCTCATGCATGCAAAAAACGATGTATGTGTGGTAAAATGTCTTCATGACTGCCATGAGTGAAGTGAAAGAGAAAAGCATGCATCAGAGAAAATTATGCGATTTGTACGGAAAAGTTTTCAACCCTTAAAGCTATTTTGTTATTGTTTATTTGTATGAGCCAGTGAGTAATTCTGGTATCGTAGATTTTAAGGCTACTCGAAAGCCGCCGACTTCGAATTTGTTCTTAATAAATCATGTAAAGTAAAATTATTTTCAAATGGGGTACGAAAGTTACGAATAAAACCTAAATAGATACACATACATTTTTATTAAATTATCTGTAAAAGTCTGAAGAGAGTGTCGACTAGAGTGTTGTAACTCGACTTGAATTTAAGTGGATTAATATAATGAATTTACAATTAATGAAATATGTGTTAAATTTCAGTTTCAAAAGTTCTCACAAAAATTATGATAACAAATTTGAAGTAAATTGTGTAAACTGTAAACGCAAGCCAAGGTTGGTGGGCGAGGACCTTCCTGGGTGACGAAGTTTAGAAACAAAGACTCCTATTATCCGTATTTCCTGGTTGACATCAAATATAAGACACCCTTGAATAAGATTTACCTGAGCTAGATATTTCTGCATATAAGGAAGGAATAACTGTTTCATTTATCAAATCCGTATGTACTAATTTATTTTTCGAATATTATGTTCAATTTTTTTTTTTTTTTTTTTTACTAGCCTATTTCGTCCCACTGCTGGGCAAAGGCCTCCCCCAAACTCTTCCACACATCTCTGTCTTTGGCGGTCTCCCACCATTATTTTTACTTTGAATAAATAATTATAAATCATAGGAGCTTGCTAGGTACCTATATCAACCATTTTATTTTTGCTCTCAATTTATATATCAGCGCCATCTAAGAGCAACTCGCTGAAACATGAGATTCGTACATAGCTTACTCTCTCGTAGCGTCTACGTGTTTTCAGTTACTGCTATACTGACTAGATGGCGTTACTGTGTACTATTTTATTTATTGCAAAAACTCTTATTTTCAAACATCAAAAATTGTAGTTAACATTTTAAATAATTTAAAGAGATTCGTCATCAAAATAACGTGTCAGCAACATTTGCTTTATTTACAAACAAGCACATGTGAAGTCAAGTAGTTGTGTGTGAGCGAGCAGGTAGGTATATCAATCAGAAAACGATTAATTTATCACAGCTGTAGTACTACGCGCACGTGGTTTTATATAGGTAGGTACATAATTAGCTCATAGTACTATTTACTATAGTACATATTTATCTACCTCAATTACTAGCAATGAATCAGTAGCCTCTGTGTTAGAATCGGAATGTGCGTGTCTACTCACGTTACCGAAGTTACCGGTATTGGTTTAGCAAATCGATCGATTCAGTGACATAATTTATGTTTTTTTGTGATTCATTAGAAAATTCTTTACGGAATACGGAAAACAAAACAACATAAAAGCGACTAAAAGACAAATTGCACTATGGGAAACTGCTTCTTTTTTATAAATGTAATGTTATAACATTATGATATGTTAAAACATTATGTTATTGAGAGTTCTTTATGCATAGCGGTCTATTAAAAATATATTAATTTAATTAATTGTACATATTTGTTTGTTAATTAGTTATATTGACCTAACTAAGTGTTCAGTTATTTATTATATTAACATTAACATTATCATTTTGAATTCTATAAATTTGCCGTCATATAAAAAAAAATATAGATAGATTAAAAACATAGTTGAATATCGAACAAGGAAAAATCATCATGAATCATCCGTTAGAGACTAATGATGCCACTCGGTTCGTTCACATGGCGTGGTCAAAGCACCTTTGAATCATCTTCGAAATAACAGTTATACCAAGATGAAAACCTTATTAGTAGCATCAATATAAACCACTCGAGATATTATGATATTCGTGTATTAATAAAATCATTATCATCAACATCTTCGTGCCCTCATCCCACGCTATGTGAGGCCGGCACAACACATGTGTAGGTTTTCCTTCCATTTACTAGTCACTCGTCATATCAACACCCACCATTTTTTCTCGCTCATGTCAATGTCATGACATTAATTAAACCATTCTGCCTAATAACAGTGACTTTTGTGGGTTCTGCTTTATGGATTTTTTCCCATTAATTTCAAGTCCAGTAAAACACTGAGAGTCAAAACATAATTTTACAACGAAAAATTCAGTTATTAAAAGCTTTTATTCCATTTTAGTCCATGTCAATTCATTTCAAATCATTTTTTTTTTATTTTAGTCACTTATTAATGTGAGGTATCATATTGAGGTTTCATTTCCTATGAAATACTACTCAAAAGGAATAAACAATTCTAGAGATATTGGAGTACATAAAATAGGTTTTAGTGCGTTTAATAGTTGTCTTGACTAGATGCACTGAGGGAGAAAGTGGATTAACATGTTTAGTCTTGCAGTTCAGCTACAGCTAGACATTTCGTACTTTCCAAATACAGGCTTTAAATATAATTTTTAAATTTATTTTTTTCGATATACGACAAAAAATTAAAGATATGAGATCTTTAAACAAGCAGCACTGATAACGTCACGTCGTTGTTCTACATTTAACACTTATGTATAATCGATTTCAAAAATAAAAAATGGTTCAATAATTATTCGTCGGAATATTTTCTGTTAGAAAGGCTCCAGGGCTGGCTTCATTATGGTCAAGATCAGATGATAGGATTCCATGACGAAATCTTAAACTCTTCTATTTGAAAGGCACTAACTATGGCCGAATAAATTCATTACAACGTCAACCGATTTCGAGTATTATTTGAAGTAGGTTTTACAAACTTTATGATACTAAAAGAGCAATAAAAAATAACACGGAAATCACTAAAGATGCATTTATAATAGAGAAATTGTACGTACTTTTGCAACTAACCTTTTGTTATTAACATTTTCAGAATAAAAATAAAATATTTTATTGAATTCAGCCTGTGATGACAAAAGAGGCGCAGATAGATTAATCATTTAGGTAATACCTTTCGTGATAATGATGATATCATACATACAGAATAGGTGTTTAATAAAAAATACTTAACGTATGGGGAAGTTACGCACAATCTTTAAGACATGAAATACTTCGTTTTATCATAGATAAAATATCATTTAGGTACTAAAAAACGTAGTACGATAAGATTCATTATCAACGCACTATCAAAAATGATGTTCTCTTTACAGATGTCGAGACTTCGAGACCCTGGAGAACTTAATAATTCTCAACAAATATGAAAAAAAACTTTACAAAAATTCACAGCAGAAACGAGGTAGTGCGATTGTTTGCGCTAAACTATAGAATGTGCGCACTGAGACAACTTTCGCGACCGAATTCAAGAGAAAGTAGTTCGAGGCGCAGCGCGCATACATTATATCACTATCCGATACAAGGATTATATCACAAAACTGAGATATAATGTTTATAAACAAACCATATGCTGTAAACATTCAATTTCGATTTCGAAAATAATCGCGCAACCTCAATTCGAATTTAAGATTACGAAGCGTGATGCCGGTACGCTTTCGGATCTGATAATTGTCGCCAAGCGGAACTGTTTGCTGGTCGCATCCGTTTCGGCAATTGAATCTTTTGTTCGTAAATATCTCCTTTCGCTTTCAAATTACAGTTGGCACAGCATCCACGGAAACCGTGCCTACAGAATTAGCATGTCCGCGCACTAAACACCATCTATTTACAGAAACGAACAATAGAAGGTCAGTATCTGGCAATCCATACAAATGAGAGTTCTCTGCCTGCGATTGAGACGTCAGTGACACATGTTAGGATTTATCAATCCTTTTGTTCTTCTCTCTTATCAAATCTGATAAGCCAAGATAATCGTGAACTACTATTACTTCTTAGACAATGATGCGAAAATTGTCTACACAATATAAAACTATTATAAAAATTGAAAAGTTTACCCTATTATGTAGGTTTGTTTTGTAGTGGATTCGTATCGATAACACCTTTCTTCTTTGTTTTCTTTCTTTGTTCTTCTCTCTTATCACATCTGATAAGCCAAGATAATCGTGAACTACTATTACTTCTTTGACAATGATGCGAAAATTGTCTACACAACATAAATTATTATAAAAATTTAAAAGTTTAACCTATTATGTAGGTTTGTTATGTAGTGGATTCGTATCGATAAGACCTATACATTAATGTCAAGGTTACAAATACGAATGAACAAATCAGGGGCAGTATTATTATACTGAAACTAATTGAGCTTGAACAAAAAGTCATAAGAAAAAAACAATATATATTTTTGAAGTGTTAGGCCACACTTGAGGGAAAATCTAAGACTTTTATAATATCTTTCCATAAAAATTCTTACCTCCTTAGTCGACATTTTGGGATATAAATATTATAGTCATTGCATATTTTAATTAAATAACTTAATTTCATGATATTATTTTTATTGAAGCCCCACTCTTTAAGTGGTAACGCGAACCGAAACCCAAATAATTACGGATTAGTTCAGCACACTGTTAGAGAAAATAAAGGAAATGACTTTTTTTATACACTACTTAGTTAGCAAACAGGCATACGGTCCTCCTGACGGAAAGCGGTTCCCGTAGCCTATGGACGCCTGCAACATCAAGAAGTATTACAAGCGCGATGCTGACCCTTTAAAAAAAAATTAAACACCTTTTTTGAAACGCTTATTGTCACTGGGGAAAACCTCGGCAGAGAAACCATTCCACAGCTTGATTGTTCGCGGGAAGAAATTCCTCTGCAACCTTACAGTGCGAGAAGATGTTCAGCGGTGCGAAGATAGAAAGAAGCAGCAGGCACAGTCTTAAACAAATCTCCAGGACGCTCACCATTATACAAGCGGTAGAACACACACAGGGAGAAGTCTCTCTTGAGACTTAAAGGTTCAATATCACTTGGGAGTATGGGATCACCGACAACCCCCGTGGCACTTCTTTGAATCGAGTCAAACGGCTAATGCGGGTACTCTCAGGTGCTCCTGCCAACAACTGGCCAATAACTGCATTTTAAGTGAACCCCATTTGTAGACATAACTATACCAAATAGTCGTTTTATTAGGAAAAGGTGCCCGGTAAGGTGATAAGATATATTTTACTGCGTCAGCTAGATAATGACTTCACATTGTTATGAGATCAGCGATGACGGTGTAAGGTCAGACTCATAGGCCTCTGCCTAGGTATGCTTAACGTTACAGCCTTTATTAACAATGCGCTCTATATTTATATGAAAAGATCTATTGTTTAGACTATAGACAAGATGACGTTAGAAATTGGAATTTGTGTATTAATTTACTTCAGTTCATTTGTTTTAATTTGCTTTACGAACATTATTATTTAGTGTAACTGTGTCATTTATGGTCGAGGTATTTTTTTTTTTATTATAGTTGTCAATAGTATTCTTTTTTTCGACATTGGTTTGATGCAGTGGCCTCAGTGGATATCTCCCGTCTCGGCTAATAATATAAGTTTTCTGTATTTTAAATTCCATATTTCGTATCTTATCAAATTTTGCTCAATTCAGGTCAGTAGGAGAGTTTAATTGGTTATCTATTATCCATCCATAAAACGATTTAAAAGATTCCAATAAGCTAAGAGGTCATCAGGACAGATTACCGGTTACATAAATATGTCATGATGAATAATGACCATTTTAACTGTAGAATAATGTCTAAAACTTAATTAATCAGTAGTATCTGGACTATTCTCAATAGAAAAGACAGAATTAATAAATAATTTAGTCCTTATCCCACGTAAATCAAATAATTCAATAATTCATAGGACCACTACGAATATATAATCATTGACTATGAGGGTTTTAAGTTCAATTTTATACAATTTTCTTTCAGTATAGGGATAACATTAATAGGTCCTATTCGAGCGTAGAACCGTAAGTAAGCCGTCCTAACCATTTGAGGCAAAACTGCCACAGGAATTTTAAGTAAACAAATACAAAAACCACGTACAAAGTGAACCGATTGAAAAATGCGAACAGCCTACAAGCACGGTAGATTAAAGGTTTGCGATCATCGCATCTCCAATACGTCGATAACAAACAATGTCGTCTTCATCGATAGCATATTAGCAATGTGTTTACGTGCATCATGATCCTTTCCGATAATCATGAAACCTCTGTCGTTTTTCTTTAGTAAAAATTTAGCTATATCATTTTAACGACTGAAGATAACTTATATAGGCAAAGACGCGAAACCAAAATTAGAAATGATTGCCCCCAAGCATTCTAACCAACGCGGAACAGAATATTTAGCATAGCGCGTAAACACATCCACACATAGCCAGACCAGAGAAATAGATTTGGTAAAAAAATATTCCATGTGTTACTGTTACGTAATTGTGAAGTAATAATTTTATCGTTCGACTAGGAAATTGAATCACGTCGTGAGATGATAATGATATAAAATATGACAAAATTATCGCGATTGTGTTTGATTATCTACAAATTTAATAAAATTTTGAAATCAGCTAACCTGAGGGGATTCAGTGTGTTGTAGTAGCAACTTGTTTTGTACACTACTATAAAAGGTTCCCTTTTGTAACTCTTTAGGAAGAGCTCGTCCGGGGAAGTACTACTTATTTCTGCCGTGAAGCAGCATTAGTTTGGGTGCTGGCACTAAATTAGGAAGGTAGAAATTACAGGCACATGTGGCCTATTACCTTCATGCTCCAAGTTTATGGACGAAGCGTAACCTACTATGTAATGCTTTGTGATAAGCAATGGTTACCAATTAACATCCGGTGGGTCATGCGCTTGTTCCATCTTCAGGTGACTAAAAAATTTGTCTTGATATACAACGCTTTCCTGAGCAAAATAATGAAGTCTCACTTATGACACAACATGAGAAGAACTTTAAGAAAAAATATAAGCAGTTAGTTTTATTGTTATCGTAACTAAAAGTCAACCACTCAAATTGAAATTATTACATATAAATCGGAAGTACCTAAAATGGCCAGGGCTTGAGAAGCTGCCATTTTAACTGATAGTGATAAAATTATCCGTGGATGAGATGACCACTTACTCAAATTTTTAAACGAGAAGCATTACAACTGATCAATCAATTTATTTTGATACGAAATTTTGGTGACGATGACGATTCACTCACTTCCCAGTATCATATCATTCCATTTAATCAATTACACATTCAATAATCAGAACACGCCTATTGACGTAATCATTGACTATGAGTTCACAAAATGATCAAGAGCTTCATGTGTTCACTTCACCTGATTGAAAAGGATGAATCTCGAGAGGTTGATCTTCCCTTTTTAAGTTTGTATTTAAGACATTGTATGTCATTACATATTTACATATTCAAACAACCATTGAAATTGAACAAGTTTGTAGATGACACTCCTTAAGCGTGCCAAGATCATCCAGTTCTGATGAGTCTCTTAACGTTTAATTGCAATCCCTATAATTCAGATTAAGTTAATGAATCGTAGTTAATTAAACAGATACAACTTCGGAGAGAAAAATAAGAATAGATTAAAATCTGCCGTGACAGTCTGGCTGGATCATGAAAGTATACGGCAATAGCGACATCTTTTTTTAACGATCCTTCAAATGTTTTTAAATGGGCAGTATAGAGAATAGTTAATATTTCTTTGTCTTTTCTGTTAAGATCTTAGTAACAAGTCACTCATACTATGATTGGGGTAGAAGCATACCATGCTTCCTTCATTTAAACTAAACTTCATTTAAAAACTTAGTTATGTGCGCGGTGGTAGAAGTAAAGCTACCATGCTTCTATCACCGCGCATATAAAAACTTCATCGAAGAACTTATCAACATTTCTACTGAAGCAGTAGTTGGTTGCTATTAAAAATAGGTTTGTAATAATAACTTTTTGCATTTTCAGAGGCCACAGCGATGCCAAGCGTGCGAGTTGGCCATGATGGTTCGATCCATATAATTTTATGGTCTATTGTATTCATATTATGATAATAAAGGTTTGTTATGTTGCATTATTTTAATTAAATTATCCGTCACCACGGCACCGGTTATTATAAACGTCTAAAAGAAAACGTGTGATACTTCACGGTATAATTAAAACTTGACACCAGTATGAAAAAAAAATACGTTTAATGTACGTTATTGTACGTCCAATAAAAAAATTGTACGTTGCTATTTCACTGAAAATTAACATGTCGTTGTGGTACCGCCGGGAAGCATCTTTCCCAGCGGTACCACGCTGTGTTAACTGAAACCACGAAAGGTATCTGAATACGGTTTTCTGGAAATAAATGTACTAACCTGTTCTAGAAGTTTAGAGTTTTTACTTCAAAGGTTTAAGAGTAATAACCAATTCAGACTCAAACTGTACCCTGCATGACACCCCCCTCCCCCCTCCTTTTTTACACCACCAAAACCACCACCGCGACGAAGTATGACACAAGAAAACTACTAATTTTGAGTCAAAATAATAAGAACTACTATACCAATCAATAAACACCAACAAATATTATGGAATCAACGCATTAATCGCCAGAAGGAACTTCATTCGAAACCAGGAATAGGCCGTTGCACATATCGTTATGAAACTTGAAACAAACGTAACACGGTCGCACCGAACGATTATGAGTAGCGTAATTTTTACGCGTAACTATACCGAAATTACCGAAAACAGTTTACATAAAACTAAAACCCAGTTGATTGCTTGAAACTTCACGTTTTACAAGGTTTTTCAATGAAGAGACGATCAATCTTGGCAAGCAATTGATCAATTTTGTTACAGAACAAAACTACAATGTCACCTTCAGGGTTAACTTCGAGAATCCACCTCGAGCATTCATCGAAAATAAAACGAAAATTGTTTAGTTTGGGATTATTTGAATCTAATGTCTGATATTGTCCAGCATTATTTATAACTAACTAGCTTCTGCCCGCGGCTTCGCTCGCGAAGTACCTAATAAAAAGTAGCCTATATGTTAATCCAGGACACCAACTTTGTATTAAGTATTCCAAGTTTCATCTAAATCCGTTCGGTAGTTTTTGCGTGAAAAAGTAACAAACATCCATCCTCAATACATCCATACTCACAAAATTTTCGCATTCATAATATTAGTAGGAAGGATAGAAAACTATCTTTAAAAGGTTTGGGGGTTCGCCTCCCGCTTTGGGACAATTCTTTGTATGATTAGTATTTAGTACTCCGGTAACAAGACATCTTGCTACGTTAGACAGGAGGAAATACTGATACAAAAGTGGGGTAAGGACAGGACAGAAGTAGAATAAGAAAGACAGGAGATACAGAATGTGTATGTGGCTGCTGGGCTATTATTGTTCGTAACCATTTACCTTGAGTTCTAGTTCATTTAGACAGAATAAAGTCAAATCAACATAATGTCATCGTTTAGACACACGTAACACTTAACTCGACGTTAAACAGACGAAACTCAACTAGGAAGTAAAACCCACCAAGGTTAACAACGATGCTACCAAGAGATAATTCTTATCGTATTAAGCGTTATGTAAATTCACGAATATTGCTGGTAACACTGATAACAGGGAGGTATTAAAAATGTAAAGGGACTAATTGTGCTTATGGCGACCTCTGTGGCGTAGTGGGCGAAGGCACGCCTGAGACAAAAGGTTGCGGGCTCGATTTCAGAGTTGCTTGTATGTTCTGCCATTATTTGTCTCGGGTCTGGATGTTTTCTATGTATCATACATACATACAAGTATGTATTTACAAATAAATATTTTAGTAGTAGGTATATCAGTCATGTGGTTCCCATACTACAGGACCGCTTATTTTGAGTCTACATCCCCATCATCCTGTGTGATAGTGTATTGCATAATTTATTTATTTATGATATTTATGCGTTAATGGTATGTTCCAGGGTTCCTGTCAGGGATTGAGACCCTGTCTTGTCTTAAAAATGGTATATTTAAAATAGAGTTAAAACCAACCTTGTCAGGAATATGGCCCAAACGTAAACTATTGTTAGTTTCAGTATAAGAGACAAATGTTAATAAATATGATATTCATTTGAATACATAGTAAATTATAGTTTTTTTTAATAAGGTTAGATGTTAGTATGTCAACTGAATAGGTAATTGTATTGTACCTGCTACCTATAGACCATTGCCAAGGCAATTAGGTGGTTGTATGTTGAATTAGCCTACTTTCGATTCTAGCACGAATAAAGACAGTTTTCATTGGTTTTTATTACTGTATTTTCTGCAAATAATTATCGGTGAAACTAATAGTTGAATATCAAGAATAGTCAAATAGCCAGGATGGTTAATAATAGAATATCTATTCAAAACTACAGCCAAAAAAATACATAGTTACATGATTGAAGTCAAACCAACAATTTTGGCTTGGCTTTTCAAGGTTTTCTTATTCAAATAGTTATTTAAAAGGTTTACACAATCATTATTTAATTTAAAACAGTTAAAGGCTATATAAAATAATGAAACGTATAAAAAATATCACGTTAGTACGAAGATTATATTTTTCAGTTATTTATCTAGGGGGCGAAGAGTGGAACAAATTAGGGATACAAGCGAAAATAGTGTGGATCTGCGTAGTTACAACACTTATAACTAATAACTATACACTCATACTTCATCAGGGCAGTGTATCAAATGGATACAAAAACTACAATCACGATATGTATTGAAGTTTACATAAGCATTGTTCTGTTGTATGCCATTTGCTTACTACAGATAAGGCCAGAATATTGATGTAGTCCCTCCTACGGAAGTCGGTCATGAACCATTATCGGGATGATGTATGTCGGGATAGGTTGCGCTTGCGATCGATGACGCGTGACGCATGGCCATGAATCGACCTAGGGAGATGTCCTCGTTGCTGGCCGACCATAACGTAACCACAGTCACAAAACAAAATGTTCCGGTAAACAGTTTGGATGATACCGGGGGTATTGAGCCGATTAAATTGATAAATGATAAATCATTGGCATTGTTGGAATGCGATATGAGTATACGAACGAATTTTGAAGTCACAGAAACAGAAAATGATATCGTATTTGTTTATGGTATGTCAAGCTGCAGACAAAGAGCCGTGGTGGCTCAGTGGAAGCCCGACCTCCGGAGGTTACTCGTGAGTTATGAAAAATTTATGAGCGCATTACCACGTGCTCAATCAACGGTGAAGGAAAACAACGCGAGAAAAGATATAATCTTTTTAGCTAACGATGTTTCTGGACACCAATTAGATGATACTAAACAACTCAGTTATCGTCAAACCACTTTGTGTTGGAATTAAGTGATCAGTATTAAGCTATTAAAATCTTGTTCTCGCAACAATGTATGAAAAATAAGAGGTATATTATATTCATAATTTACTGGTAGTAATAAAAACGTATATAAAAACCATATAACTGTTACTATGTATAATTTATTTATTTATTTTATTTATTAGCCCTCGCTGTCCCACTGCATGGCAAAGGCCTCCCTTCCCTTCTTCCACTCTTTGCGATTTTACGCTGTGACAGGCCATGTTGGTAAAGCTAGTTCCACCATCTCATTGTAGGCCTGCCTATAATATTATTTCAAAATGTAATGCATTTTTTCAATAAAAATAAGAGCCTACTTCGATCGAGTGTGCCTTCGAAAACTATATTTTTCCAAGAGTGACTTTGAAAAGTGTAGTTTGATATATGTTATGAAATAACAATCTATTTAACTTCAGAAAATTCTCACGCTTTTCGCATTAAACCAGCACAATAGGACTAGATAAGGTGCTACGTTCTTATAACCTACTAAATAGGTAAGTATTAATATAAAATTATTGTTTTTAAGACTTGAAAAATTATCAATGTTACTAGAATTCTAGATAAGTAGTCTTCATCGAGAGCAAAAATAATTTATTAATAACGGTAAATTGTTTTTCTAGAATGGAAATAACGGCGAATAGAAGTAAAACTGGTTTTCTGTCTGTCTAGTTGACATAATAACTATTGAAATGATATCTTCGAACTCAGCTAACCGATAGACCAGATTGGGTAGCCAAAACACGTTTAAAAACTACACGTACTCGTACATCGATGGACAACATTAAGGTGTCACCACACATGCTTAGTCCACTCGACCCAGTTACTGGTTATAAACAAAAGCCAGCTCGAACAGGGTCGCAGACTTGCCGAGGTGACCGACCCCAATATCGCGATCATTCCGGTTAGAGCTTATCGTATCGCTGTACGTCACAACTACGCAGCAGCAACTGGACCGCAAAACCAATTTTTCACACAGATTTCAGTTATAAAAACAAACTAAATAAATATGACAGAGCTTCTAACGATTGAAATTTCAATTGAAACTTTCTCATTTATATAGTGAACTATGTCGAGTACCAATGTAATGAAGACTGAAAAGGAATCATAAGACATTACAAGGGATGCATCATACTCGCGGCATTGCTGCAGTAACGCAAAGTTGATATAATAAAACATAAGTATGAATAGTAGTTCTAGCTAAATACAGTGAACAACAGTATCAGTTTACTGCTAGATATCGGTATCCTTTAAAATCAAGGGGATTTGCCCAAAACACAGTGGGTGAAATACAGTGAACGATAGAGAATTAAACAATATGGCGAAACCAATCTACATTGTTTTTTCCAGTTTTAGGATAACTTTATCTCTTATAGTGGCTTAAAGCCGGTGCCGAGATTTGTTGGCGGAAGAATAGAGAAAACTTATTGTTGGATGTAGATGTTGATATAACACATTTTGTATGTTTTAAGCATGGTTAACTAAATAATGAAAAAAATAGGCACTTGAGAAAAGTATACATGTTTGGGATGCAGGGAAACCCACAATCAGGAAAAGAACTTTGTCTTCTCTATCCTACAGTAGACATCAAAACAGAATGATAAAAGGGGAATAATATAGCTACGCTAGTGAATAAAGGATGCAAATAGTTAACTTAAACGTATAGATAAGAGTCTTATCATACAATCAACTCATTCATATTCACCTGATAATTCCGTTTTCAGATTGAGATTCCCGCGCAGTTTCTAAAGCCAGTAGAAGGCATGCTCTGCGTAATCAGTAAAATTTTAACACCTTTCACTGGATTATAAAACGAAGTAGGTAGTATTCGTAAGTAAAGCCACAGAAGAAATTATAGTACTTTCGATGTGAGTTGTAGTATTACAGCCAGAGCGTTATGAGAAGGATTATAGAGCCTTGATCACGGTTGCTCAGGTTAAACTTTCTTTACAGTCATGTGACTGAAGAGTAATATATAAAATGAAGGTAGTCAAACAGCTGACAACGATTTCATAATTTGTGTGATTGTTCGTGACGAAATAAGCAACTACGGCATGGTCTCAAATCTACACAAACATACAGGCGAAAAGAAAATATGACAAATGTTCATCGTTCGATTATTTCTGGATTGCAGGTAGAAGCATCAGCCTTGACGGCAACTTGACCGGCGGACCTCCAAATTACACATAACAGTGGCGTAGCGGAGTAGGACAAAAAGCACAAGGTTTTGCGCGGAGACCGCGTCGCTTCCCCGTGCAACCATCGTGATAACTACTCATAAAAAGTTTAATGTATACGACGTTTCTTTTTACGATTCACAAAATTGGATCGTTCCCAATGGTAACATATTAACTTTTACAGTAAACATTTTCTTGACTCCAAACTGAATTAACAACGCGAACGTAATCAACTAAATCTTCATCAGGTTTATTGATAAAGGTTTTCTATCCGATGGTTGCGCGATAAGCTGTAAAGTATCGAACATATTGCTTGACTTCAATACTAAACCTTCGACTGTCAAAATAAACTGAAATGATTGCACAGATGTTTAGTGACCTGAACAAACAGCAATGTATTCGTACCTAGAGTGACATAAAGTTTATTAACAGCCATAACTTCATTCAAATTTATAACAAAATTGTTCACAAATGTTTGGCTAAAAGTTATAAATTTAAGCAAATGGCTATTAATGAAAACTTTACAAGGGGTTTGATGACAACGCGATACTATACATCAATACCAATATATTTAACACGGACTTGTGTTATGTTAGCACTTAGTGTAAACAGTAAAAGATGCAGAGCTAAGTATTAGCAGGGGCTGAGTGCATTAGACGTATTGAACGTTATTTAAAAAAAGAAAGCCTAATAGCCCTCACAGTTTAGAATATTATGTAATAAAAACGGGTGTTGTTTGTATACTGAGAAGCAGGCTGCACAGTTTTAAGTTTGAGGTAAATTTCAATGTCAAATGACGATCTTTCGTAGAAAATTTGAAATGTGTCCAAGAAACCTATGTATAGCCTGACTCGCCGTATAGGCTTGAAAAGATGACAATCATGACCACAATATAAATATGTAGTAGATTCATAATATCATCATCTTCTCAACAACTCCCAAATTTAAAAAAAAATGGCAGTAATATATATAGCAGCAAATAACTGCGTTATTTCTGCTAGGAACAGTTATCATTATACAGGCACTATCAAAAAATCAAAGTCCAAATATTTCGTTAAAATCAGACTAGGTAATTTGTTACGATAACTAACCAAATGAGAGCGTATTAAAAAGGCACAACATTGAAAATAATAAAAAGGTAAAGGACCTTACCCAAAAAAAAAGAAAAAGTTTGAAGTGCCTATATAATAAAACTACAATAAAATAGAAGTAACTACTCGTACTTTGCACGATACTGACCAACCCTTCTATTAGGTCCTTACCTAGGAAATTGGCGTTTTTTCTCTATATTTCACATACAAAATTAATTCATTTTCTGAACGTAACATTATTGCAAAAAATTAAAATTCAATAAAATACTATTCTTGAGGAACGCAAGGATAAACTCGCAAAAAATAAAATCATTTCACGTGTTGTCACTTTCAATGTAAAAATAAATTCTTAGTATTTTTTGTGTTAGTTGTCTTTTTAAATAAGACTACGCATACTTTTTACAGTGTTGTCCAATGATACACACAAAATTTTAGCAGAATAGGATTAGTAGTTCCAGAAAAAAAATACAAAGAGGGATGTATGGAGAAATCAATTTTCTCGAAATTATCCATACAAAACGCCAATTTCATAGGTAAGCACCTAATAATAACTATCTAATAACTAATATTAACCCTAATAAGGATTATATAGCAGAATTCTGTCAGAAAAGTGAAAATCTTTATTAATTCTAAATGATATTGTGGCCCTGCATTGGCTTTGGAATTTATGGCTTTCCCCAAATTCAGATATCCAACGTAAAAACTTCAAATCAAATTGTACAGGAAAATAAATCTATTTTCAAAGTTTCTATGATGACGTAATTCTTATCTTAAGGAAGGATGTCCGCTAAACCCATTTGCTTCATTAACTTCATGAAATTCCCATGGGATATTTAATCATCCTTATACGTCATCGTCAAATAACATAAATTTCAAAGCCGACGCAGACCCCACACAGCAATATGATGACTTAATGATCCACAGCTTGGACACTTACCATCACACGTAGCGGCCATAAACTTGCCGTTCGCAGAGAAATCCACCAGTAGGACGGTGCCAGGATGCCCCTTGAGATTCTTCAGCAGCCAGGGGTGGCTGAATTCGGTCTTGCCCTTCCATGTCGTGCGTTTCTTAGTTTTGCTTGATGCTCGGGATTCAGACACGGCAGTATCGGATGACGCTTCTTCTGACGGAGCCCCTGTAAATTATAATAAGCATAGCTACACAAGAAATATAGGGCAGTTTATTGTAGATCTTCAATTAAATGTCACCAGACGTTTAGTTTAACGCTTTGAGTGCCGAAAACACACTCGCTCATGGACACGACGACAGACGAAGGTAGGTAACTAGGCACCCGATAAGTCGTTGATTGCCACGAGCGATCTAAATGTTGCACCTAGAGTCTTTTAGAGCTTGGAGTGCTGTATAACACAACCCTCCATGTTTACCAACACCGGCACCGAGGCCAGCAGTCAACGGGTTTTAATATGTTTCGTGTTTCAATCCTATTTATCAAGCTGCGTCTAGGAGTCTCATCTACACTTTATGCTTTCATGTTCCACTTTCATGTACCTAGCTACTAGTCCCAAGCTGACAGTCGTTCAAGAAAATAATGTTATTCTTATCACATGACCATCAGCAGAGCACTTTGACCATTCAAGAAGTTTTATTATTCTCGACCAACAACAGCCAGTCAATATTGCAGTACCCATTGTCTTTTAAGACTCAATTATGAAGCCTAACGAAGCGGAATAAAAAGTCATCTAGAGTTGATAACTTTGATTGACTATCATAATTTTTATCGTGTGACAAAATTTTTGATAAAAATAACAAGTTCAATGAATTACCACCTTTTGTACCTGAGTTTACCATACGTGCTTTATTTACCCTCATTCAGCACGTTTTATATCGATAACTTTATCAGACCTCTCGCAGTTTCGATTGTTATTTGATTTCTGGTTGTTTTGTTTAAAGATCATAATTCTGTACCTACTAATGTTTGTCTTATTGTTCTTTATTTTGTTCGTCATACTTATCCATGTGTTTAAATTATACACGTATTAAAATAAACTAGCATGTGCCTTAGGTAAAGTTTTTGCACTAAACGTAATCCTTTGCCATAAATAACTGCGCTCACGACTTCATTCCGCATGATGTACCACTAACTAAGTCTACTAGGTCTATACCTAGTAGATGAATGAATTAAATGATTTAAAATTGACTGTGTAAAAATTAATGGCAGTACATTCGGTTTACACATTGGTTAGGGCACCGACGCCGTTTTGACTCTTTCAGATAGCCTTCAGATAGACGTGACGCTCTCCCTCAGCTTCCTGTTTAGCACGAGCGTCGCATGCACTAACCATAAGGCTCTCTGAAAGTGTCAAAACGGCGTTCGGTGCCATAACCGATGTAACAGTACGTGAAAATTCCCGGTTTTCAATATGAATGATTTAATTCACGTTAGGTTTCATGAAGAAAACAAAAAATAATTGTATTTTATAAAAGCAAATGTTTATTTTGCTAAAAATTACAGGCTGTTCCATCCAAAATTTAACCTGTAGCACATTTCTTAGCTTTGACTAACACGGTATGTACAATATTACTACCTATTGTTCCATCCCTTCCGTTGGACTCATCCTATCGAATCATGTGCGGTATTTATAGGATATCTCAGGTATAACAATAGTCACTACATATCTATATCCCTCAGAAGTTCGCTGCAAATAGCGAAGTAGTTCCTAATTGAGATCGGATTGTACTGGGGATATAGACCCGTTGTGACTATAGTACACTTATATCTAGAGACGTTCGGTAGGTACATAACTGGGTAAATATTGAGTACAAAAAGTTAATGACTCCGTGACTCATGTGTATACTCATGTGGCTTGATATTATTTTAAAAAGCAGATGGTATTGAAAGGATAAAGGCAACATAAATGTTTGTTCACAAATGATTGCGTAACGAATGCAATACCTGATAATAGGTATTTTGAAGTCGAAGAACTTAAGTCTTTCGTTTGAACTTAGTGACTCCCTCACCTAATGCATAACACCTAATTGTCCTAGACAAGGGTCACAGAAGTAGGCAGATAGGTTTAATCGAATAAATAATGAGCTGCTGGACAGCCCCAAACTAAGCAGAGCTTGTATATGGGAACTGATATATACTACTTACATTGCTTATATACACTATTTTGTAAATACATAGTACCTACATATTATACATTAGTCTGTGTTATAAATTATTCATTAGACAATTACTTGCACATCATACAATACAAACATATCTCGCGGCGGGAATCGAACCCGCAACTCAGGCGGGCCATCGCCTGCTGTGCGGCAGAGGTCGTCGAACTGTTGGATTTGTTTTGCAAGATGCCTATAAGTTCACGTCACGTCTAGCACGGTAGCTAAAACCTCATAGCGATGAACTATGGTGATGGGATGATCCTATCCTATTCTACTATTATTAAAGGCGAAAACATTTACGTTTGTTCCTCCTTTACGCCAAAACTACCGAGAACTGATTAAGCTGAAAATTTTTAACATGTAGTTCTAGATTATAATAAGAATAAAAATTAACACGTTGATAGGATGCTGCAGTCGCGAGGAGGAGGAACATGTGCACTAGAGCAAGTGTGTTTTCAGCACTCAAAGTGTTAAGCTACTTTTTACCTGGTACGTCACATGCGAAGCTGAACTCTTGAAGTGACCTACCAATAGATAGATAGTACATAGATAGAAAACTCTTTATTGTACTCACACCAACATCAATATATAGAACAAAATGGACAATAACAATAATGAAAGTACAATGTGTTTTTGCTAAGAGCGATCTGTTCCAGCCAACCTATGAATAGACTAGATTTAATGAGACCAGCAGATGAATAAGACATGCTGTAAATATTGTAGGTATTGTCAATCAGCTTCGCTCGCGCTAGTGTGGATTTTATAAATATCTTCATCCCCCTTTTCACCTCTTCTGGAGTGAATTATCAGAAACGCTGAGATATGTATGAATTAACTTTCCACCATCAGCCTAAATGATGATAAAATCTTAATTTCAAAACTGACAGACTTATACAAACTTTCATCCCTTATGTTAATCCTCAAAACATGGAATTTCTAAAAATCCTTCCTTAGTGCATGCCAACACTAATGAAAGCTACAAAAGTTCAGTCTGTAGGTGCAACTGTTTGGGCTCCATCAATTATATATTAATATATGATCTAGTCAGTTAGTTTCTGTACCATTTTATATATTTCGATAATACTTGAATATGGAACAAGCTCATGTGCATACACATTTTAAATAAATAAATAAATTAAATTAAATAATATATAAATTAAGATATTTATAAAATTTTAATATTTCAATACAAAAGCAAAATTATTTCAGTTAATTTAAAAATCTCTGTTTTAGCTGGTAGGGGCTTTACCTTCTGAGTTGACTTTAAAAATGGGAACAGGAAATGTCCAGAAAAAAATGATAAGATTTCGATTTTGTATTTCCACAAAGGACTTATCTATATGGAACAAGTTTACAGTTGGTGCCCCTATGGTATAGTACTTATGACCCTGACACTGATAAAGAAAAAAAAATGCATAATTTTCTAATGAATATTCCTAACTAGTGATTTTCATACCAAAGAATTGTTTCTATATTTTATTATTTTAACCATTCAATAAATTTACTGTGTCTAGCAGGTAAAATTTAAAATAAAATTCAGTCCAAGCCAATTTTTTTGGCTACAATAAAATTAACCTTTTGTTTTACTTTATTTGATTATTTAATCATCATAGTGATAACTTAACAAAAAGTAAATATTTTTTTAAATGTAAGGGACATTTATAATTTATTATTATTTAATCATCATAGTGATAACTTAACAAAAAGTAAATATTTTTTTAAATGTCCCTTTTCTACTATTTCCCATATTGTACCTTGATAATTTGTAATAAAATTAATCATTAACATCATTATTTTCAGGTTTCTAAAAACCTACTGCTGTGCATAAATTTACTAGAAGGTAAACCAAATATTAATGGATTGTTAAGAAAACTATGATATTATGAAAGCTTTGATTATAAAAGATTATGAAGCCAAATAAATAAATAATGTATCAGATCCCATCCATAATCTTATTAAGTTTTATAATCAAGACAAAACTAAGTTATTTATGTAGGAAGGTATATTGAAGTTAAAGCAGGTACCGGCAGCCTCCACCTAGGTTCAATGACTTGAGCCTCTGCTCACAATACACGCATAAAATATATATTCTGTGTGTGATCATCATGAGAACTTGCAAAGTATGTCAGCTGCAATCTTCAGATACAGTTAGCATTCGTTCACCTCACATAAAAACCGCAAATTTTCTTTTCTACATACAGAAGAGACATGAATGAAACATGCTTGCTATTAGCGGCAAAACACACGTGTTGAACGAAGCCAGTACAGAACACGAGGGGTGAGGGTGGGTTTGTGCAGTTAGTTGCTTATTTTCTCTGTAATAGTTAGACCAAAAGAATATTCATAATAGTCAGTATTTACCAGAATCGCTCTCGGCTTCACATTGTAGCGCTTCCCTTTTCTTTGAACTGAAGACGATCTTGTACATTATATGTAAAAATACACAGACGGCAATTGTGAGCCCTGCCAGCAGGAACGCATTAGCGTTTACACCGGCCAGATTCTCGCCCATTTTCACTTATATATTTACGAAATTCCAAAATATGTCACCGAAACGAGACACTCACGCGGTTTCAAACTACAATTAACTGACCACAGAATGATAAACCAGACGGAATGGAATTCGATGAATGAATGAAGGCATTTCCGTCCGTGTCCGACCGACGACCGGGCGCGCGACTCGCGGCGCGCGTGGCGCGAGCCGGGGCACCACCACGGTGAAAAAAAAACATAGTAACAGTGTTGCCGTAAACTTTTTTGTTCGTTTTCGGACTATTTCAGGCCTCAGCGGGCCTCTATCTGGTATGATGAAGCAGATAGATCCATGACAATATATTTTGTGACATTTTTGTACTATACCTAAATGTCACATCATCATTACTACACAATGAAGAAGAAAACCATTTTTTGTTTTATATGCCAAAATATTCTACAAAAAATTACAAGTACAATTGTGTTTTTATTATTTTTCTATCTCTAAAACTGACCGAGATATAAAAGTGCAAAGTTAACATTTTCGGTCTAAGCCGCGGACCGAGCGTGATATCGTTGATGACGTCACCGCTCCTGCCTCCGGGCGAGCGACTCGGGGATTCGAAGCATTTACCCGAATGTACCCGTCGCGCACGGAACTACTTTGTTTATTTTAATTAAGAATCAATAAAAACTACATGAGTACATCTAATAAATACTGAGTCGTGCCTCAGTGTAAAAATACGGCCACAAAACCCGAAAAGTTGTTTTATTACGTTCCTAAGGATCCAAAAATAAGAATAAAATTGATAAATGCGATGTGAAGAGCCCCCGTTAGGGCCAAAAACGACAGTATATTGTTTTGAGGATCATGTCGATGTAATTATTCAAATACCATGTGAAATACTAACTAAGTAGTAGGTACTTAACCTTGCAATGTGAAACACCACACTAACTAAGGACCTAGTAGGTAGACTAGGTAGGTACTTTGTTAATGCTAGTAAAATGCTTTTTAGGGTTCCGTACCCAAAGGGTAAAAAAGGAAACCCTATTAGGTACTAAGACTTCGCTGTCCGTCTGTATGTCCGTCTATCTGTCACCAGGCTGTATCTCAAGAACCGCGATAGTTAGACAGTTGAAATTTTCACCGATGATGTATTTCTGTTGCCAATTTTTTTGCCGTTTTTTTGCTCGATGGTAATAATGGCAACAGTTAGACCCTTGAAATATTCACAGAATATTTTGTTTATATAATTAGGTACTTAAAAAATAAATAATTAAATTAAATTAAAATTAGGGTACGCGACTCGCAGTTTATTGAACCATTCCAAGGTTAATGATCTCTTTATTTTTTATAAAACATTCTGCCACCATCAGACCGTGAACTATGGGAAGGTTGTTACATTGGTATTTTTGAAATCCTTCTTCCATTTTAGTATAATTTATAATAATAACCAATAATTTACACAATATACTCAATCAATCAGCATTATTTTAAATTAATACAAATAACCAGAGCGCACGAGACAACAACAAACCACTTAGCAGCGAAATGTACTACGGACGCCCGCCGCGCCGAGCGATGACGTCACGCGCTACTCGCGATCACTGACGAGATTTAAAAAACCCACGTAAACTTCCGACGCTTATAACTTCGGTAATATTGCACCGATCGATGTGAAATAAAAACTAAAATAATGTGTACGGTCTAGACTTTGATTCTACGTACGTAAAAATGTGATATTGTAACCTTGTTATCTTCTCCATTAAAATTATTTAGTCAGTGACTACACGCACATACTATACGCTCGGTTACTACTGTTTATTAGCATCGATATACTATAATTTAGTAGAGTAAAATTTCTTTTCAAATTATCACGTAGTTTGGTACAGTAGGTAGGTACTGAACGTTATCATTGAGAATACATTATTTATTATGTACGTAAATAGGAGACAGGAATACGAACAAATTACTGAACATAGAAACGTCATCAGACTTATAGCCTCCCCCACACAGGTGCATTATTATCGACGATAGTATTCCATGCAATTTAGAGGGTAAAAACCGAGCGGGGACCGAAACGCCGCCGCGCCGATAACGACGTCATGTTCCATGCGCCAAAGCGCCGTTTACGGCGCTCCAGCCTTTCAGAGCAACACTGCGTCCTAATGCGTTGCACATAACTACGAAAACGCAGCAATGTGTAACTTCGTAGCCGTTTTAAGGTGAAGATACAGGTCAAACCTCCCTCTCGCTCGCACTATTCAACATTTTTGAAGATATAAAATCACTGAATGTAGAGCAAAATAGCAAACCTACACGGCCTAGAAAATAGCAAAACAAATGTTCAGCAAGAATATCATGTTGAAGCCAACACGTTTTCCTACCAAAAAATTAGCACCAAAATTGATCACATTGGTGCGGTTTTTTTTTACTATTATTTACTATGGGCCAGCCAGCTCTTGACCTCGGGGCTTGCGTTGGCAAGGATGGCAAGTATAGAGAATACTTAGGCAAGTAAGATAGAATCAAAATTATATTAATGCTGAACTTTTGTATTATTATTTTCTAGGCCGTGAAGGTTTGCTATTTTGCATAACAACATTCAGTGATTTTATATCTTCAAAAATGTTGAATAGTGCGAGGGAGAGGGAGGTTTGACCTGTATAGTCGCCATAATTACTTATTATGTGAATACTTAATGTACTAAAAACAGTTAACGCAATAACGCATGCTATTTTATCGCCGATAATAACGCACCTCTGTAGATGAGGCTTTAATGAGTCTGATGATTGTCCATGTTTGAAACAAAAAGTTAGGATTTAAAAAAAACTTTTTGTTTGAAAGAATACTTAGGTAAAAACAAAATAAAACAAAACAAATGAAAGTGCGTCAACGTCATACAGCTATCATTTACATAAAATAAATAAATACTACAGAAAAATGCAGAAGCTTAAGTTTTAATATTTTACAAGAATAAAATGCCGGGTCGCAGTAGAAGCAGCAGGTATGTACTAAAGCCTAAGATTTTTTTCAAATTATCACGTAGTAGGTACTAAACGTTAACATTGAGAATACAATAATAATTATACGTAACGAGACAGGAATAGAGTCCGCGGCCACGACTCAAGTCGACGAATTATTTATTGTAAAAACGAATTAGCAACCAAATGTTTGTTAGTTCTGCGATAGGATTCATCTGTAACGTTATATCTCGTATTATTATTAACCCCTTGTCGGTCAGGCGACCTTTTAAAGGTCGATTTGAAAAATGATACATACGAGTAAGCATCCGACCTTTTTCGGCTAATGCACGATTCACACCTACCGACGCGCGTCGGAGAGCATCGAAGCGCATTTTTAAACATGGTAGAGGAAATTGAAACATCCACAAAGCAGGCAGTTCCTTATTTGCATGCAATATCTACTTACGGATCTATTTATGTCAGTGTTTGACAAAGCTCAAAACTGCGTAAATTGCATGTAATCAATGACCTGCTTAAGCCCGGCATCTTTGGGTATGCAGATGACAGCACAGTTGTAGAAAGGTATATGTCTAGTGCACGCGCAACTATAGAGGAGATCAGTTCTCAACGTAGAGATATGGTGGACCGCATGAGTCGGGCCTCTTGTGGCCGTAGGAGAATGGTAAGAGGCCAATCTAGTCCGATTCAATGCTAGTAAAACTCAGGCTTGTTTGTTTTCTGCTAAAAGGAGTCCACTAAACCTGTCTCCTACTTTCCGGAATGTGTTCATACCAGTGACAGACCACCTCGAGCTTTGGGTATCCACCTCACGGCAAACTTCAACTTCGGCTCGTTCATTGAATCCAAGGCCAAAACTGCGGCCATGAAACTGGACGTTCTTAGTAAGGTGAGGCGGTACTTCACACCAGGACAGCTGCTCACATTGTACCAAGCGCAAGTCCGATCGTGTATGGAGTACTGTGTGGGATGGCTCGGATAAGTACCAGCTGGAAGCCTTGGATTCGATTGAACGACGCGCCATAAAACTCATTGGCGATAACTCACTGGTAACCGCCAAACTCCATAGTTTAGAACACCGTCGAAAAATCGCTCGCCTCAGTGTTCTATAGGATACATTTCGGAGGGTGTGCAAGAATTACACAATTTAATTCCCCCATCACCATTTCATTATCGTACGACCAGACGCACGGAATTTCGTCACCCATACACGGTAGACATTCCTCCTACCCGCACGAAGCGTTTCGCTGCAACTTTCATCCTTAGAACAGCTAAGGAATGGAATGCTCTTCCGGCGTCAGTGTTTCCTGATCACTACGACTTAGGGGTCTTCAAGTGAAGAGTAAATAGGTACATTCTAGGCAAGCGTGCATCTTCGACGAATGTCTTCGACCGCATCATCATACCAACAGGTGAGATGGCGGTCAAACCTAAGCCTATAAACTGTAAAAAAAAAAGAAAAGATAATCCACAAGAATAAATAACGGTCTGTTGCCTGAAATAAATCGCTTTCAGCGGTAAGGCCGCCCATTGGGGTTATTCCCTGTCCTCCAATCGAAACACCGATTGGTAGGAGGAACGGGATTTTTTTTCCTATACCTCCGATTGAGGATCTTGTACAGTCAAGTTTAAAATAAAATGTATTAAAATAAAATTTGTGAATATTTTATAGTTAGTCCGACTATCGGACTAATTCTTACCCAATTTATTCCACCCGACAGGTTCCTACCTGTCGCACTGCACGATTTTCCAAACCTTAGCCGAACGCTGAGTTGCGGTAAGGCTAGTTAACAATTTTCTTCCTGAAGTACTAGGGCAGTATTAGTCACAACAAGATCTTACATCTTGAGCACTGGCTCAAATACTAACTGAGGTATCTAATTGATGTCGAGTACTCTATAGATAAATTTATCAAAACTACCAGGGCAATATAAGTCGCAGGGAGATAACGGTGACCCCTTTTGAAGTCGGGGCTTGCTGAGGATGGATGGATGGTTGACATAGCCTATCGAGTTATAATCTCTTGGTACTTTAAGGTCAGAAACTTGTCTAAAAAATGTCTACCATCCCCATCTTACCTCAAAAAGCAAGCCAAGCCACGTCTGACTTATGTTATCCTGGTACTTCTGCGTGTACCTTGACTCCAAAGTCCAAAACAGTCCATTTAAGTTATTTATTTATTATTATTATTTATTATTATTAATAACTAGAACGGTTTTCATATAAACCAATTACACTAATTATTACATTAAAATTGAACATGCAAACTTATAAAAATTAAAATAAAAAAATTAAAAACAGTACAAAGGTCAGAATATTAAGATTAACATTGTCATCTATATAAATAATACCACTTGATTAATTAAACAAAATAATAAATTAATAAATTAGCCATGTCAAGGAAAATATAAATTTGATTAACTGAATTGTATTAAGTATTTACATTTTGTTCACCTCACAGTACTTTAGGCACTCAAACATAATGTTCGGCCAGTCATTTGCGAACACATCACAGTTCGGGTTGGCTACTAAGAGTTTGTTGAGGGCGGTGAGGGTTCGGGGTATTGGAGAGTTTGCGCGCGCGATAGTACGACATGAGGGTGTCTCAAACAGTTTGTGTTTTCTGATTCGAAGATAATTATTAGGAACAAAGAGTAGAAGTGACACACTAAGCAAATCGGGCGCGTCTATTGTACCTCGAAAAATTTTACAGATGGTAGCGATTTGGTCTTGTGCTCGCCTAGCTTCCAGGGAATTATAGCCCAAGCATCCTAGTAAGAACTTCGTCGGATACATAAATGGGTAGTATCCAAATCTGTACTTGTACAAGAATCGGAGAAAAGCCTTCTGCACCTTCTTAAGTTATTAAGATTGGTGACATCTTCTGGTGACTTATGCTATCCTGGTACTTGTGGTTACTTTTATACGTTGTTGGGCTCCAAACAAGCTTATAGAATTTAGTAAGCTGAAATGGCAGTGGGCTGGCCAAGAACCGATGAGCATTGGGGTAAACGAGTTCTTGAACTGAGACCGCATTTCGGCGAACGTAGTATGTGACGATCTGCGTAAGGCTGCTAGTAGAAGCAGGATGCGTCGATCTGAGGACCGGGCGCAATCGCGCTCATTTGGGGAGGCCTATGTCCAGCAGTGGACTCCTAAGGCGACTGATGATGATGGGCTTCAGATCAGTCCGATCATTATACCATCTACCTACTGGCAAGATGTAAGATCTCTTTCTGACTTATGCTACCTTAGTACTTCAAGAAGAAAATGTCTGTAAGCCTGACCGGAATTCAGCGTCCGGCTAAGATTTGGAAAACTGTGCTACCGTTCGGACTGGTAGGAATAATTCAGTAAAAATTCAGCTTGTCCAATTTCGAATCTAACAGCTAGGACAAATTTTTGCCAATTCTATCACAGTAGTCCAATAGTATAAATGTATGTTTACCGGGCCCACTGTACTTTTGGCGAAATAAACTAAGTGATAAAAAACAAAAATATTCAATCGGAGGGATGGGAAAAATATCCCGCTCCTCCTACCAATCGGAATTTCGATCGGAGGACCGGGAATAGCCCGCCCATTGTACCATTTTTTTAGCATTGTGTTTAAACATGTTTCACGCAATAAAGTGTTCGTTCATTCACTCACTACATAATCTACTTATACTGGTCTTTAAAGTATTGATAACATTTACTAAAAACCCATAACAATAAGAAATAAGTATTTATGTACTCAAAAGAACCTCAAAACTACGATTTAAGATCTGAGGGCTTAGTACGAGTTGCACCATTCGAAAACTTTTAAAGTATACTATATATAGAGCTCAATTTTAATGTACGTATTTTGGAAATTACGGTTTAAGTAGAAGCTGATCGAACAACGTAGGTAATGTAATCTTCTTGCAGATTAAACGAAAAAAGGTACTTCAAAATTGAGTTCGATATAGTATATTATAAAAGTTTTCGAATTGTGCAACTCGTATATATACTTATACCCTCTGGCAAATGTTCGCGGGTTTGCTTTCTTCTTCTTTTTATTTCTGGCCTCTGTGGTATAGCGTCCACAAGTTGCAGGTTTTCCATTAATTTTTCTAAACGTGTACGTCATGATTTACAAAGTACGTCAACGTCATCGAGCGAAGGAGTATTTTGTTTCTAACTTCACATGATTTGATTGTCGTGATCATCATAGAGTTATTGCATCTCTTTTACTCTTGCTTGAAGTCTGCATACGCAAGAGTGAAAAGCTACAATTCTAAATTTAAATTTTCTAGAAAATGACACGAATGAAGTTGCTGCGTACGGATGCCAATTTGACAGTAATATTTTGACATTCGCAATTTTTCAAGCAAGCTCGAAAGTCGAAAGCAACATTTTTGGATTGTGCTACGAAAAGTTCCGTGAAAAAGTGGTGTAATAGAAAACATGCCGCGTCGTGGTCGTTCAGCTAGTCCTCCTCCAGCGCCCCAGCGCAGGTAAGAGACTAGATAATCAAATATAGCGAAGGAAATCGTGTTATTATGGTGTGAATGAATATAACCTACACATGTATCCTATTTTCAGGGCTGCTCCTCCACCGAGCCGCAATGTCCCTGCTCACGCGCCCCCAGCGACCCCTGCCCCAGCTATGGCCCAGCCCCAGCAGCCGTCTATGTTCGGACAAATGGCTGCTACTGCTGGAGGAGTAGCAGTTGGTTCCGCTGTGGTACGTAGTTTATTACGTAACGTATACAATGATTCAATTTGCTTTTCATCCATAGAAATTTCACAATAAATCCGAAAATTTTGAAATAAATTCCTTTTCAGTGGCGACCTTGGCAGGCTGCCAAATGCCCTCAGATGGTCACATGTCTGACGTTGTCAACTATTGTTTGTTTTTGTGACTTGCTTATCACAATAAATGTTTTTCTTGCATGTTCTTGTTTAAAAGTATAGAACTTTCTAGTTTTGAAAATGTTTTAGCTTAAACAAAACTTGTTAAAAACAAGGTTCAGCAGGGTCTAGCGGTAATTTATCCCTAGCTGGTAGTAACCAGATACTACCAGTTATGGTTAAGAACTCTAAACCCCATTGAGTGTTATGCAAGCTAAGTTATTTAAATTAATATTGGTTTACAGGGTCACATGGCCGGTAGTGCTCTAACCGGTATGTTCAGCGGTGGTGGTGGAAGCAGTGAGCCAGCACCGCAGCAGCAGGCTCCTGTCCCGGCTCAGTACAACCAGCAGCCCCAGGGCCAACAGCCCACGGGACCCTGTGCCTGGGAGATCAAGCAATTCATTGAGTGCGCCCAGCAACAGCACGACTTGTCTCTCTGCGAGGGGTTCAATGAGGCTCTGCGTCAATGCAAAATCAACAACCACCTATAAGTTCTTATAGTTAGACAAGGGTGCCAAAATGATTTACCTACCGGCAACACTATCGAAGCTCATCAAGACCTGTGCTCAGACAATAGTTTCCATCAAAAGCTACCTCGACATAAAAGCATTCTATTTGAATTGTAATTTAGAATCAAGGCACCTTCCTAGTAGTTATTATTTCTAGTTGGACTGGAAATATTTATTTCTAGTAAATTTTAGTATGATTTACTTTTAATTTAAGAAATTGTGATTTATAAATTTATTGTTGCAATTTTATCCAATTTACGTATTTATTTACGTATTTTTTAGTATATATTATTGAAATTATAAATATAGATTATTAACAAAATGTTTGGTTTCATTAGTATTATTAAGTAGTCAAATAGGAAATCAATAAATAATACCACAGGGGAGTGTTCATGCATTGCAGACTATGGTGCCGGATGTAAGCATCAATCTTAGGTTGGTGAAATCATAGCAAAAGTGAAAATGGCACAGCAATTGACAATTCTTTGTGATGATTTGCTCCTGCGCTGCTGTCCCTTAGGTGACACCCAAATGGATAACCATTTGGGTCTCTCCAGTCCACGTCCACTATTGTTCTAAATCACATAGGACTCCTTAAATAGATAGAAAATATTATTATACTCACACCAACTTACATCGAACAAAACGGACAACATTAACATGTTGACTGCAGACCGAAGCAGAGTTCATTTTTACACCGGAAGCGTTCTACAAAAGTACTCCATATTCTTCTGTGTTGATCAGTGTTGTCTCCCTATTTTCCTATGATCAGCGGTGGCGGCGGCCGCTCCCGCTATTCAAGATCGGAACAGCGTGCGCCCGCGCATCCACCCAACATCGTCGTCACCCCAATGCCACGGCGCTCTGTCTTCCGGGACGCCGCCGCCGTCGCCGGAGGCGTTACCGTCGGCACAACTATGGTATACTCTCTTCAAGCTTATTCAGAAGAGCTAGAATAAAAAAAATCCTATGAAATCTTCACGTTCCACCTACAGATTCCGCAGAAAATAACGAAACTTTATAGCACGTAAAACCCACAACATGTTGGTTTATGGTTATAGTGTTGTATATGTTATAGTGTTTAGATAGGTTTCGTTCTGATCTGATGATGTTTCTTCAAACAGTTGTAGAAGGTCAGCCAGTAGATAAGAACCTACCTACAGCAATCCTTATTCTATGCCTACACTTACTACTACTACCTTTTAATTAAATCCTTTAATCAATGGCTTAGGTTAGGGAGTACCCATGCCATTAATAGAAAATTAACTTTCATACCTTCTATTCTCCCTGCAGAGTTACCTACCTCCCGATTCCTATTCCTAACTACCCTCCTATCACTCCAGGGTCACTTAGCGGGTGAGGCGATCTCCAGTTTATTCAGCGGCCGACGCCGTGAGGAAGTTCAACAAGCACTGCCGCAAAACTATCAACTTGGAAATGAGCCAAGCGGTCCTTGCGCGTACGAGATAGCACAGTTCTTACAGTGCGCTACCAGTACCGAAAATTTGCAGGAGTGCGAGGCCTTTAACGAAGCGCTACGGGAGTGCAAGAAACGAAACAGTAAGCTACTTCTAGGCTTTCACTGCTAGATTAGCTTGTGGCGTCAGCGTCACTTAGAATGCCATGCCACCCGTAATAGCAATTGCTTCAAAGATCGATTTTTCTTTTCGAATGAGCTAATGGGTCAGAATGAGAAATATGGTTCCAAAGCATCTTACACTCAGGATTATAATAGGTACCTAACCGCTGGTGTGCGGCCACCTATCCTAATGTAACAAAAGAGTAGGAAGTCACCATCTCTTTCTATTAGGTTCTACTCCTTTCTGTATTCTGTGGTTCTACACAGATGACTAAGTTTTTGACGTTGTGTGATCAACATACAGGAGTTTAACTAACAAGCTGTTTCTTTTCTTTCAGGGCTACCGTAACCAACCATACCCCAATCAAATACCTTTATATTAAAAATCAAAAATAAACCTCTACAAATAATTAAATTTGTATTATTTCTTATTTTATTCGGTCTTTACTTGTACTACATAGGCAGGGGTCGGTTAATTTTGATTTACAGCTAGTCCAGACGGGGCGATTTACGCGCGAGTTAAGTTGCGCGTAGCCAATCAAGATTCCAAAATGTCACGTGGAGTGTGACGAGCCATATCATTGGCTACGCGCAGCTAAACTCGCGCGTAAATCGCCCCATCTGGACTAGCAGTTGGTTCTAATATTTTGGGTTTTTTTTATAAAGGGATCTTGGGAAATCAAACGATTTTATACAGGTGTATACAAATAAACTTAAAATTTATTTACACCTACATACATGTTGTGACATTTGCAGCATAAATAAAGATCAAATTCGATGATGTACAGTTGTAAACAAAATGAGATTTTTCAAACAATTCGAGATTTTTCGTTCGTTTACTTTAAATAGGAAAATACATATCGAACACAAAAAAACCTAGCCAACTTATGAAACCACATTATTATTTTGTGCCATTATTATAACAAAAGTGTTAATTAAAATATGGGACCTGGAAAACATTTTCGACATAATTACAAAAATAGTATTTTACAATTTGGCACGATTGAAAACTTCCTGTGCTAGGTGCATAAATTCATTTGACGCCTAAATGAAACTCAATTTATCTTTGGGCTGAGCAAATTATTTGCAAGAATTTAAATTACTGACCAAAAAAATAACTACTAACATATTTATAGACTTGATATGAAAAATCAACTGTAAATGAATATTGTTGCGAAGATAACAGTTATGAATAGTTAAAAACAGTAAAACAGTAACAATACAAAGGCATTTCTTTAATTATTTTATGCTTGACTCGTTTATTTATTTTTGATAACATTCGTTCGGATATCTTAACTAAAATTGAACTAACGATACATTTTAATGCTTAAGCTAAATCAGTCTAATTCTTAAAGCGACATTAAACGTAATGTCTAATAATAGAGCTTAAACAAATGTTAAAAACACTGGAAATTTTCAAGAAATAAGGCCACTAATTTTTGATGTTATGGTTAACGTTACAAGGTTAAATTTACAACGAGATATAAAGTTAATTTAGACAATTATAATTATAAAAAAATAAATTCAAGATCAAAGAATCTGTACATAATAATTGAAAACTTAAAATTTATAATTTATAATTTACAATTTTATACAAAATATTTTATGGTAATAAGGCGGTTTTAGGTATAATATTTTAACAGGTTATTTGTCTAGGAAAGCGGAAGATATTTATTTAAAACACGTAATACCTGACCATTTGTTTAGATTTTATCTCCAACAATTATTATTAAATGACCCACTTTATAAATTTAACATTAGAAAATAATCACATAATTATAGCGCACCATCTCTTTATAAATACAGTAAACCAATGTAAACATTTGGGCGATCAAAAGCTAAGCCCAAACATCTAAAAATAATTTAAAGCTTATCATATACGTAAATTTTTCGTTCTTTATATCAACAACTTAACATTAGTAAATAGCACAAACATAAACCTAACAATTATCATGTTAATAGCCCTTTACAGTCAACGACAGTTATATTCACAGTTCGACTTAATATGACACATACATAACGCAGATCTAGTGGATCTCGAGATAGCTCACGTAAGAATACGCGCGTAAAGAAACCCTACCCCGAGGAGAACCTAGACATAACCTATACCAACCAAACCCAAATCTTGATTCGCATTTATCTGCCAATTCGCGATCATTTTGTTTTAAGAAACGATTGAGTCCGGTTTAAAAAACAGTATAATATAGCTGCATTCATCAAAATTACTACTTTAGTCCTTGAACGTCGGTGGTCGGCTTACATTACAGTTATTTTAAAGTATTCCAAAACGAATCGTAAGCAGCATGTAACAGTGTATCTGAATTTTAAAGTTGTTCGATGGTCACAACCGCATTTCCCACAGGATCAAATGCGCATCTTTTGGGTTAGGCTCAGCGGCCGGCGCGGGACGCTCCGAAGCGTCTGCAGTCTGCCGCCAATCCACGTACCCCCTACCCCCCATCACGACAAACACCGACCTCCTCGCCGCGCTCTCACCGACCACATAATCAGAACCGCGTAAGCTTCTCGCAGCACTCTTATTCGCGGTTCTGTTATCAGGGGTCGTTGAGCTGTCGCTGCGGGATATCGAGCGATCGGATGTCGATGATTTGCTCGACGAAGAGTCGGGAGTGGAGATGGCGATGGGAGCTAGGTTAGCTGCGCCCGACGCTCCGGAACTCGTTCGCGAGACGCCGCGAAGCGCCATCGATTCCTCGCTGCCAGATGACGTGCACAAACTGGAGGCGCGTGAATCGACGGACCAGCTAGATAAGTCTAGACTTCTCGGCCGTCCCGCTCGCATTCTCAACCGTCGATCTAGTGTGCTGACGCGGAAAGGTATAGCAGCTAACTCTGGGTCACTTCTCCTGAGAGATTCTCCACCTGATCCGCTGACATCGCCTTCTCCGACGCAGTCTTTTACAAACATTAGATCTCCGAATAGACCGTAGACGTCACACGCATTGAGATTCGCGCACTTCGGCAATGTCTTACTGAGACGAACATCTCCTGGCTTCTTCCGCCTGACGACGGCTGACGGAACTCGAAGTGGCCTGTAAGGACTAGATTCTTCTGATATCCGCCGCTCCAACTTCGGTTTATCATCCTTCTCGTGTTCTTCTTCCTTGTATTCTTGCAATGCAGCTGTATCTGCCATTGCACGTGCGTTGGATAGATTGCGTCTGACGACGTTTACGTCAATTTCTCTCGTTTCAGACATCAAAGACAATAGAAAAGTGACGGGACCTGCGTGCGCGTGATATGATACCCCTAAATGCCCTCCGATTAGTGGTAGTCCCTCTAATTTAGGTAATGGTACGGTAACACTGACCCCGGCCGTAGTTCCAACCCACAGTAGTCCTTGACCGGCCAATAGAGCCGATATGTGAGCGGGTTTGCTGCCTTCTCTAGCTCCGATAGTTTTCGCCACATCAGCGGCGATGTCAATATTCTGTAGCAGTTCGAACGTTTCCGCATGATACAAACTAACGTATGTCGAGTCGGAAAATGCGGTCCAGAGTCCAACACCCGAGTGGGCTAAATACTTCACTGATTTATCACTCTCGCCTTTTAGTTCACCTTTCAGTTCTAAAATTCGCATTATCTCGCCTGTCAATGCATTTATAGCGAACACACGTCGTCCGCACGTCGCGTAGATTATCCCATCGACTGGTAGAACGCAGTTGACTGGTTTGTCTCCTAATTCTATTGAGAGCGGTTCGTTGAGCGCCCAGGAGTCATCATGGCTCCTCCTGTATACTGATACCCGTCCGTTGGATAGTCCTACGAACATCGCGTCACAGTGGTACTTTAATTGAGTGACGGCTGCAATGGTGGTGACTTCTGAGAGTTTTTCTTGCTTCTCCGGTTCAACGCCGGAGAATATGATGATTTTCTTGTCTTCAGTGCCGAGCCACACTGTGTCTCCGCACAGCGTGGTCACTTGTCTTATCCCTTTGGCGTACTCCATCGCTGTCACCTAGAAAAAATCAAATGATGAAGTTGTGAAATCCCCGCCGACATGCCCTCTAGTCTACATTACATTCGCGCATGCCCACTTTTTGCAAGCAGTTTGTATTTCAGGTTGCAAGCCAATTGCGTTTTTTAATCTAGTCAATGAACAATCGCCTCCTGATGAACAATGAGGACGCGTCGAATCTAGCCCCAAACTAAGCAGAGCTTGTATTATGGGATCCACATATCAAGAAAGCACTACTATCCACCACATCACATCACAGGTGAAGGAAGGACACATGACTAATTTATACTACTTATATACATTTTTTTCAAATACATATAAAACATCCACAAACATTTGCAGATTATGCAGACATTTGTCTCGCGGCGGGAATCGAACCCACATCTGACCTTCGCCCACTGCGCTTCAGAGATCGTCAAATGAACAATCAATTACCAGAGGCTTGATCAAGAAGACTATTGAAAAAGTATTGGTATCGTAGACGTATAATATTGGCCACTGAGAAAGCGTAAATTCAAAGTAACGCTCTGTCATTGGCCAAAATGTTTAGTTACGCTTACGATGCATCAGGTTGAAATATTAAGGTTGCAACTGCGAAGCGCGACTGACATTAATATTCGTTCGATATGAGCACGTTACAGCGAACAAAATTAAATGCTCAGCCAATGTCAGCAAATGTCAGTCGCCACGTTAATTGATCAATCACCCTATTGTAGATGATGGTTACCTTAGTGTCAGGAAGGTCGAGTGTGACCAGTGTCTTCAGTTTGGTGGCTCGATGTGTCAATACCGCGACATGGCTATCGGCGCCGCCCGCGCAAACCCACACGAGGGAGCGTGCGCGCCGCATTGACGCGCCTCGGCTGCCGCTAGATGTGTAGAAACAACCGCACCGAACCTGCCATACGATACACACTTAGATAATGTATCTATTATGACTGTGTTGTGCATGTTCTGTGCTGAAAGGTCAAGTTTAGTTTCCTTTTAAATTAAGGTCGATGATACTAGAAAGACGAGGCGAGTGGCATAATCAAAATTTCATAACATGGAACAACCTTTTTTCCGGTAAGTTCCTCCAATATTTACGAGAATGAATTAAACAAAGTCTTATTAGACCACGCGGTATTTAGTCTGTCTTAGTAAGACTGTCTTACTGACTAATTAGTCAAGCCTAAGACAGACTAGAGATTGCAGGTAATCGGTGGATGGAGATGGCTCAAGACCATTCTTTGTGGAATTCCTTGGGGGAGACCTATGTTCAGCAGTGGAATTCTATAGGTTATTGATGATGATGATGATGAAGAAAGACTAAATACCGCGTGGTATAATACGCCTTTTAGTTTTTTGCTCGCTATGCGTTTCCATTAAATTAATTCGATTGATTTAACGCTTTCTTAAGTTGCTGTGTACAAATTCTTGGCATTTTCTACTTAGTCACGGGAAAACACCCACGAGAAAATACCTACTTAAATGTAACAACATTTCAATCATCATCAGTCCTCTAATGAGCACCACCGAGCCAACCCTGTCTTCAGCCTGTCGCATCCAGCCGCCTTTAAAATCAGTCACCTGGCCGGAAGGAGTCCTACACTACGTTTGCGGGACGCGGTCTTCACTCAAGAACTTGTTTACATATCAATGTTACTACAAAATACTAACCTCAGTCAAATACTTCGAGGAGTAGGCAGGTGTGGCAGCTACAAACAACGGCATTTTATGCGCGGGAGCATGCTGGTTCGACGGCATCCGCCACGCGGGAGAGTTAGCTGACGACTGAGCTAGTTGAGCTAAGCGCAGTTTAGTAGCCCACGCCAGCCGGGCACCGGGCTCGCTAGCTCGGAATGTGATTGGCTCATCGCGGCCTCTGATCTTGAGCTGGAGGCAGCAAGAGTCCACCCATGCCATTTCATCGTCCTTTTTCTGAGAAATACATTTTAAGAATTGAAGTAAACAGAGAAAGCAGAGCAAACAAAGAACCTATAATAACTTTTGAGTATCTGCTGAGTGGGTAGTTTCAATTTTGAATTCCCATTTTGAGTGGTCAAGTGGGCAGATTAATGGTATATCCACCAGTGGCTAGAACCTTTACATACGAAGTCTAGGTTTTGTGGCGCCATAATGTACAGATACCGACGGCATAAGAGAGAATAACCATACATTTTATTTGAACTGGAAGTTGATTGACAGGTGTGTGGGAACACCATGAACTAAGGGGTGGGTATTGGTAGTAGTACCCTTGATACCCCCGACAAAAGAGAATCCTGGGGAGGGCTATTTAAAGCGTTCTGTAAACATTGATGTATTTTCGCTTATTGGATTTAAATATATTTATATATATTTATGTGTAGTTGCAAATAAAAATTTTCTTATTCTTATTCTTATTCTTAAATAAATGGATATGAAAATAAACATTTATGAGCATGTTAACGACCAGTTTTTCTTATTCGTCGTATGAGCTAGTGGCCAACTCTGATGTCGGAGTTGTTAGGCCGCCCGAAGGCCTCGGACATGGCTTAAGTCTGAAAGAGCCGGGACCAACACAGAAGCCCTCTAATCTAAATGCCACTAAACGGTCAAACATCCAAGTAGTGACTGGGCGGAGTGTTGCTTAACCTAGATGATATGTGAAGAACACCGAAGTAAGCCACGTCATGAGAGCTTCAAAAGAGAAGTCGTCTCCTGTCGTGAAGTCTGTCTTCTATAATCGTAGTAGCACTTTTGCACTTAGCATGATTTTTTGTTTAAAAGGTGTATGTGTGTGTATTGGCGACGAATAAGTTTTCATCGCCAACCTCTTTGGTTTATATCAGTTTACCTGTATACTCTGCTGTATATTCTGCAGCAAGGTCTTGAACATTTCTGGCGCTAGTTCTCCGTACGGCGTCTTCAAAGACGCTGCTAGGTCGGCGATGCGAGAGACGGTCTCGTAGTCGTGCATCAGCGCTGACATCTCGCTGCATAGCGAGTCGCCAGTCGATGTGCTCATGTTATCGTGACTCGAGTAAGAGCGTAGACTGCCGCTTCTGTTCATTCCTGTGATAAGAAAGATGAAATATGTGAAATTAATGCAAAATGTTTAATTTATATTGCTATTGAAAATCTGTCCAGGATTGGCCGTCCCAAACGGAGATGGCGTGACGAACTGAACGTTTTTTCGGTGTCCTGGCAAGCGGATTCCTAAGATCAGGATGTGTGGAAAGAGGGAAAGGAGGCCTTTGCCCTGCAGTGGGATCAGACAGGCTCATAACATAAGATAAGATTGAAAATCTGAGAATATTGTGGAATCGTGGTACTGTTTGCGTTTTTTTTGCACTCACTTAATAGGTTGAAATCATCAACTACAACTAGTTGTAAGGCCTAGGCCTTAGTTGAATTTTCTGTTCAGAGAAATACCACTCAAATTTTGTTTTCAATATTATATAAATTCAGTATTGCAACTTTGCCTTTGTGAGTGAAGGAGGTGATCAATCCCATCAGCTATGCTTTAGTCCAAATGTCCCTATACTATCTTCAGAAGCTCCAAAACACACAACAACACCAACCTATTCATATGCTGGACATAGGTCTCCCCTATAAAAAGGTGGATATATCCATGCCCATGCCACCCATAATCTCCACGCTGGGCAGCGAGTTGGCGATCGCAGGGAGCTTCTCGCACCACCAACGCTGCTGTCCGTCGGCGGTCAGGGGATT
Source organism: Horisme vitalbata (assembly GCA_951804965.1). Lineage (NCBI taxonomy): Eukaryota > Metazoa > Arthropoda > Insecta > Lepidoptera > Geometridae > Horisme > Horisme vitalbata. The sequence continues at coordinate 25,415,126 of OX638091.1, read as the reverse complement.
TAGCTGTGCCGGTGTTAGGCTGCGCTATGCCGCAATCAGTAGCCCCGTTTGTTTTACAACAGGGTGCACACAGACAGGTGAGGTTGGCCTAGGTTCCAAAGATGGAGGATTGGAACCCATTACACCCCCAAAACACAGGAAAATTACTTATTAACAGAAATTATTCCTTGAAACTAACGTTATAATTACAATTACCTTGTGCAAGTACCCGACTGAGTGTGGGCGAAGTCCCAGTGTCAATGACCTCCACGTCTTGTACCGGATACGCCCATTTCAGGCCGAGCCGTTCGGAATCGTCACCGCCCGCGCCGACAGACACACAAACAACGAGATCGTTCAGCAGGAGTAACCGACGAGGCTTGCATTTGGAAAGGCCGCCGGATGGGTGAAACTCCTGTGAAAAAAAATATTCTTTCATGATCTTCTAGAAAAGAATGTTATGAGGAGGGTTGAGTCATGTGAAGAGTGTTAGATATGCACGTGGAATGTGCTGCAAGAGGTAGAATAAAGAAAATATGGATGGATTGTGTGAAAGATGACGTGAATAAGAATAGAGAGTGTTGAGATCACGGCTGATGGAGGCAAATGGACGGAGAACACGTGTTGTGCCGATCCCACATGAAGTGTTACTTACTTAAGTCCACACAAGGTTACTTCTTGACGCTGTATAATCATCTAGATAACATGGTTTATTTCTGAATCCAGTATTACGTTTAATTAGCGTGATCTGTGAAGTGTTTGTTCGATGCAAATCGAACACCTTAGCTTTCCACGAGTCTTAATTACCTTGTCAGTGCATATTCGGTAAGCCGCATACATTAGAACTATTCTCATCATAACTTATAGTAATTAATTATCGTATTTGTTTTAGAATAAATATGGTCTAAAGTAACTTATAGTAATTAATTATCGTATTTGTTTGAGAATAAATATGGTCTAAAGTTATCAAATCATTTCATGTCTATCTTATCTAATACGCGCGTGCAGTTGCATACAGTGGTAAAAGTGGCTTGCACTAACCAGCTGTGAGAGATCGTCTTGCCGCAGCAGATGTCTTTTGTCAGCCCGTGAGGCCAGAAGTCTCGCGGCACCGAATCTCGCTGCAGTGCTCGCCCCTCCAGCCCCCGCGACCCCGCTACGGGTCAGCCGCCTAAGAGCTGCCCGGAACGCCTGTAAACATAGAAAAATACATCAAGGGAACAGTACATTTTTCTGGATGAAAGGTAAACTATGTCTTTTTCTCGACAACGTATATGCGCAATGAAGAAGAAAACCATTTTTTTGTTTTATATGCCAAAATATTCTACAAAAAATTACAAGAACAATTGTGTTTTTATTATTTTTCTATCTTTAAAACTGACCGAGATATAAAAGTGCAAAGTTAACATTTTCGGTCTAAGCCGCGGACCGAGCGTGATATCGTTGACGTCACCGCTCCTGCCTCCGGGCGAGCAACTCGGGGATTCGAAGCATTTACCCGAATGTACCCGTCGCGCACAGAACTACTTTGTTTATTTTAATTAAGAATCAATAAAAACTACATAAGTACATCTAATAAATGTTGTGTTGAGTCTCAATGTAAAAATAGGACCCGAAAAGTTGTTTTTTTACGTTCCCAAGGATCTGAAAATCAGAAAAAATGGACAAGTGCTATGAGAAGAGCACATCCATTAGGGCCAAAAACAACAGCATATTATATTGTTGTGAGGATCATTTCGATGTCAATTGTTCAAATACCATGTGAAATACTAGGTAGTAGGTACTTAGGTATAGGTACCTACTAGGTACTTACCTAGTATGTAGACTAGATAGGTACTTGGTTTTTGCTAGTAATATGATTTTTCCGATGATGTATTTCTGTTGCCATTTTTTTGCCGTTTTTTTGCTCGATATTAATTACGGCAACAGGTAAACGCTTGAAATATTCACAGAATATTTTGTTTATAAATGTACTTAAAAAATAAATAATTAAATTAAATTAAAATTAATTAATTCCCCGATACATGTATATTAGTAGGTATGTAGGGTACGCGACTCGCAGATTATTGAACCATACCAAGGTTAATGATTTCTTTATTTTTTATAAAATATTCTGCCACCATCATATCGTGAACTATGGGAATGTGGTTAGGTTGGCCTTTTTGAAATCCTTCTTCCATTTTATTTCTAAAACAATAATTTACACGATACACTCACTCAATCAGCATTATTTTAAATTAATATAAATTACTAGAGCGCACGAGAGCAAACAACTTAGCAGCGAAATGTACTGCGGACGCCCACCGCGCGGCGCCGTATAGGAGCGATGACGTCACGCGCTACTCGCGATCACTGACGAGATTTAAAAAACCCACGTAAACTTCCCATGCTTATAACTTCGGTAATATTGCACCGATCGATATGAAATAAAAACTAGAATAATGTGAACGCTTTAGACTTTAATTCTACGTACATAAAAGTGTGATATTTTAACCTTGTTATCTTCTTCATTTTATGATTGGTTAAGTAAAAGTGTAACAAAAACAAATAACTATGTCTGCCGTGAAGCAGCACAGTGTTTAGGTTGTGTGGGTGCCGGTGAAATTACAGAAGACTTATCACGCAGGACGCAGGGCAATACATCGTAGGGTACATTCCAAAAATGGGTGACCTACGATGCAATGTTTTGTAACAGTGATAGGTAATGGTTACGTCAGTATGGTCACATATTCACATGGGCCATGTATTTATTCCATCTTCAGGTACCATAAAAAAGCTCACATTCGGATTTATAATTAAGCTAGGATCGTATATGTACAACTATAATTTACCTGTGTTCGTTCAGCGTCCCGTTTCCTCTCATTTAGAGCCTCAGCCAACGCCTCCAGCCTCGTCAGAGCGCGCTGTAAAGCGACGCGGTCTGAGTGTCCTGGCGGCGTGTGCTTTAGTAAATCCTGAAATTAAAACAACAATGCATTTTTTGACATAATACAAGTAAGGTAAAACCCATAACTACAGTACTAGACTAGACGCGGTGGGAGAGTCGCATTCGCTCATCTGATGAACACATTCTTAACGAGTCTGGTGTTAAAAAAAATGACGATTCAAAGTGATGTTCGTACTGAATAAAGACATTTTCACTTTCACTTTCACAGTCGAAACGCCGTGGGTGCCTTTACGATGTAAAGGTACGTGAAAATTTAGTTTTTCATTATAGCTATTTAGTATTTTTTTTCCAATTTAGTCAATAACTAGAACTTTGATGGGTAGCTCGTACTAGATTTTGATTCGACTCAGGCGAGTTTTAGTGATAAGTTAAGTAGATCTGTACCTATAATAGATCATGAAAACAGCTTTTTGATTTGATCTGGTTTGCTTAGTCTATGGACTGAAACACCATAAAATTTATAAAAAGCATTTTATTTTATTTAGTATGGCCCAGCTCTTAACCTTAAGGCTTGCGTGAGCAAGGATGAAGTCGAGATGATGATAGATGAGCCTAATCTAAACATGAATAGTTCTGACCCATAGTTTTTATGAAGGGCACCAGAATCTGGATTTCCGTGGTACCAACATCCATAGACCAACACCAAACTATCTAATTCTAATGTTATGTTAACATCCATCCCGCTACGCGCGCTACTTACACCCCGTAAGGGGTTCCAGCCTTCATATTCGGAATCCAAGCCAACCGTACATGCACGTGGTGCACCCTGCTAACTATCAAACAGGGCTTTGGCGGTCGGCTGATTGTGACATAACACCGGCACAGCTAAATTCCTTGTCCGCGGGCAGCAGCGTCAGCGTCGCAAGAGGCCATGCCTTGCGATCCCAAATCCGCATGCCCAGCGTGGCGATTACGTGCATATCTCCCTGCTTATTAGGGGAGGCTATGTCCAGCAGTGGACTGCTAAAGACTGGTCTAGTCTTGTCTCGTATATATTTTAAACTAACCTGTAGGAACATTATAAACTGGGGAAACCTCTGCACAGGTTTGACCATCAGTCCGAAGAACGATAACCGATCGTGTGCACTAATCTGTTTCACTTTGAAGAAGTCTGCAAGAGCCGATTTCCGTTTAGACTCCATTTTAGCCAGTTCCATCGCCACCGAGAAGTTGTTTATGAAGTCGGAGTAAACGTCAAGGACGACTGCTTTTGAGAACGCGCTTAGGAAGACCTCGCCTGGAAAAAAAATATTGGATTAAAACGGATGTCGTAAGAGGATTAGGTATTAGCTTCCGCGGCTCGCTCGCATGGGAGTCGAATAAAGTTATTCTTGGTCTAGCTATGTGAAATGCAACATTGAGCTACCTTACAAAAGTGGTGTTTTTGGTAAACCATAACTATGTTACCTGTGACCATAATTACAGCTAATGGTGGATTTCGACGACCTCTGTGGCGCAGTGGGCGAAGGCCCGCCTGTGACGCAGAAGGTTGCGGGTTCGATACCCGCTGCGGGACAAATGTTTGCATGTTCTGCAGATATTTGTCTCGGGTCTGGGTATTTTCTATGTATGATATGTATGTATTTACAAAAAAGATGTATCTATGTAGTTTAACAATCATATGGTTCCCATAATACAAGCACTGCTTAGTTTGGGGCTACATGATGCTGTGTGATGACGTCCAGGTTTTTTTTTATTTGTTTACACAGGTAGATCTTAGGTCGATCCAGTCAAATTGCTTGTAAAAGTCTTAACCAAATTGCTATTTACTCAGTTGATTTTAGCCATGCGACAGAAGTCGGACGGCTTTAGTCACCCGTGTAAAGCAAGAAACTTTGGTAATAGAAAAAACACTAATATTGATTTGCATGAGAAACGGAAATACTGTATAAATAGGTCGCAGTGGGTTGTATGGTTTTATGCAATAGTTATACTCTCAGCTGTAATTATCTCGTTCGACATAAAGCGACTAGACATGCCGGAAATTACTCATTTCACTTCAATAATAATGTTCGCAGTACAAGCATCAATATTATTTAAGCAACAAACGTGTTTCATCATTTTATTCCTGTCCTTATCCCACGTTGTGTTTGCACAACATGTTTTCCTCCCTCCATTTTCCTCTTTCATTCGTCATCGAAACACTCACCCCTTTCTCTCATATCATCTTTCACTCAGGTCACCCATCTTTTCTTTGGCCTACATTTTATACCCACCTACTGTAAATTTTAGAACCTACCTACCTACTACCAACCACATAAACTATGTATTTAGATAAATAGCTCATTATAAGTGAACTGTAAAGTTATTTTATGAGAAATAAAGTTCTTTAAACCGACATCTACCAGCACATCCTTTCACATGCATATCGAACACTCTTATCTCAACAAACATTAATTAATATTATTCATTACATGGCTTTCATATCACTGCGGCCATGGAGGCATATTGTAATCGCCACATCTATTTTACGTCGCTCGTGAACTATGGACGCCTCAACTATTCACCACTAACTGCCACCTACTGCTGCCAGAAACTTTAGGGTCTTTTTGGGTGTAAATTCTCGTAGCTCCAAAATTTGCCCAGAATAGCGCTACGTTCAGCATTAGTGGCCTATACACCCCTAGCAGATGAAGGGGCGATTCATCTACCTCTTTGCAGAAGCTGCAGGTTGGAGAGTCGCAAATCCTTTTCTTCCTTGTTAAGGTGATAGTGTTTAGTCAAGGCTCTGACCATAATGCGTATGTTGTTTCTGTTTAGCGCTAAAACTTGGTTAGTGTATCGTTTGTCAAAGACTGTGATTAACAGTTTGGAATGGTTCATGCCCGGAGAATTCTACCAGTATCTGGTTAACTCTTCAAAGCAGCTCTTCAAAATAGTATTTATCCTAGTCAAATCTAATACACGGTTTACTGACTTATGTCCTTTCAGTGGTATATAGGTACTTGTTTTATTAGACCATACAAAAAACGAAAGACAATTCTCCTTGCCTCAACCATAATGTTTAATGTACCGAAACAGAACAATCAGTTCCGATTTACATAATAAACGACATTGCGCATTATGAGGCGTTTCAAATTAAACATTTATTATTTTTATTTCATCTCATAACCATCTGTGTTTCCGTTGTCCTTGGTTTTTGTGGTTTAGGAGAATGCGTATCTGCACGTTGCGAATTACGAGCAATAATGACCGAAATATGCAACTATTTCGTTATCTAAGCACCGATCAGTGATATAGGATAAAGTTAGGCATCTTCTGTTGGGTAGAATAGTAGGTAATCAATAAATGAAAAAGGTTTGCATGATCTGCATAATAGTATATTTTTCTATATTTTTTAAACACCCAGGTGTTTAAAAATATATAAGTAGTACCTATATCAGTCATGAGGTTCCCATAATAGAAGCTCTGCTTAGTTTGGGGCTAGATGATGTGTGATGATAATATCCAGCATTATTTATTTATTTGTCAACAGCTTTTGCTATTGAACGCGGTTTCACTCGCGTTAAAAGTAATTTTTCAATGCCCTATTTTTTTTTTAAAAAGCGTAACAGACAGTTTTTTTGTTTTGCTCTCGCATTTATAAGTTTTCTGTGATATTAGTAGGGTTATACCTGTTGCTATGCCCTCTTATAGGGTGCCCTACCATCTGCTCACGTGCTTCGGAAGGCATTTTAAGAGGTTGGTTCCCGCAGACTCGGCTTTTTCAGTCGTTATGCCATGTCGGAGGCCTTCAGGCGGCCTCAAAACTCCGACAACAGAGTAGGCCAATACTAGCTCATACGAAGAAGGACAATAAAGCTAAATATACCGTGCAAATTCTGTGACCTCATAACCACGTGACGATAGTAAATGTGTTCAGTATTGATTTAACCCCACATTTTATATTTTGCCAGAAACCTACATTATCCGCGTCCAGATAAAAGTTCGAATAAAAACTTGAACATATAAATCAACAAAACTATTAGTCTGAAACGACTTGAAAAATGTCGTACCTAGGTTTGGCTGGCGCCACTTTAGAGCTATATTCTTCACAGGTGACTCATGCTGTTTACGGCCCGAAGACATGTTTTTCAAATTTCATCTCACAAAAAAACATGGAAAATAACATTGTAAATAACTGCTATGATGTGTCGCGAAATTTTCGTGGCGACATAATGGTTTCAGGTTTTTCCAAATCTACATGTAATATATTTTTTAAATGTGTTTGGAAGATTGAATCATTTATGGTACCTTCACGTTGAATGCAGGCCAATTTCTCTAAAACGCGATTTCATTATAGACATAATAATATGGCACACGAATGATCATAAAAGTAACCATTCGTGGTTTTATGCCACGAAGCAGCATTGCTGTTTTGGTTTGAAGGGTGTGGGTGCCGATGAAATTACAGGCACAAGAGGCTTATCACTTTCATGCCTCAAGTTGATGGACGCAGGGCGTTGTATCGTTGGGCCCGTTTCTACGATGCAATGCTTTGTGATAGATATAAGTTGCGACTAGGTGAGCCATGTTCTTGTTCCGTTTTCAGGTACCATAAAGAAACATGTTAAAGTTTCTGACCTGGATTAACACATAAGCTTCTTTTTATCCAGGTAAACACGCCACTGGCGGAATGTAGTAAAATCATAAATCGTCTAAAGTAATTTCGCGACATTCCTCAAACATGTATATTCAAACCTACTGATACATTTTCGTAATGTGTTCTGAAGACGGAGTAATGGAGCATACCGGCTATAAATGTGCCATGAATGTCACTCCACTGATAGATGTTCCGCTCTACTGGCATCCAAACATATTCTTTTCGGTTCACGACCCGCATTTGAATGTTGATCGTAAATAAACTACCTACTCATGAAATTAACGATGTAAGAAATACAGTCAAAAAGGGGCGTCAAATGAACGGTCTATCTAACTATGAATTTATATCTGAAAAGTTATACTCTCTCCCTATCACGGATCACGAGATATAGCCCTCAGACAGACAGACTGACGGACCGCGGTGGCTTAGTAATATGGCCCCGGGGAAAACCTATAGGTACGAAACCCTAAAAAGGACTATTTTTACCTATTTTTTCATCGCGGTCCCACGTACGCGCGCAGTCGGCCAATGCTGTACGGAAATGCAGGTGGCATTGCAAGATGTCCGGCAGCCGATGGAACAGAGTCTGGATCTTACTGGCATTGAGGATGGCGGGACTGCTCTCTTCTAGCGGCTTCTTGTAGTCCTGTGTATAAGGAAAAGATGTTTCAGTAATTAACTTCTTGTTTATTGACATAATAACTAGAACAGCTTGCACCAATTACACTAATTATAAAAATTTGGTTGAATTTACATCATTTTTTTTTTTACAATGATACTAAACTCCTTTTCGTACACAATACTTGTAATTCAAAAGCTTTACTTCAATAACTAACTCCAAGCTCCTCCATTTTGTTGTATCCCTATCTACCTAGCATAATATAATAAGTACTTGTACGCTCACTATTACATTATCATAAGTAAAAAACTGTAATTTCTCATGAAGCGAAATGTAAATTTCTTTTCAGAATAAAGTTCTATAACCACATATAATACATAGTCAAAATTCAAAACCAATAATGCCAGTAATTACAAATTGATTAGGTATTTAAAGTCAAATCACATGTGAAAACAAAAAAAGACTTACACACACTTCTGTCAGAATTAAATTGTTCAAATATTACATTCAATTTTAATTTGATTTACACTAATTGATTAAAAGATCTGTCCTAGTAGTGCAAATAGTGAAATATCAACACCTCCAAACCAAAGTGTAAAATTAAACGTGAAAACTGTCATACACAATGTTCTTATAGAGGCGAATGAAAAGCAGAGTGTGCCACTTGGTACCAAAATTATTTAACCTCGAGTGATGTACTTTGAATCCCTCGCTACGTTTAGAATTCAACTCTAGAATCCTTTGCTTCGCTCTGGATTCAAACAATCGCTCTCGCCTTCAATACATTATTTTGGTCCCTCGTGACACAATCTACTAGTGCACCTTATCCAACAAAAGAGCATACCTACGTGCTTTCTTGCGGGTGCCATACACACGAATATGTATGTATTAAACCGAAGGCAATTAAGAATATTTCAACTTGAGGCAATGTAAACGTAACGATAATTTTAGCCAATGACAAAGCTTATTTTGATACGAATACTTTTTCGCTAGTCTTCGTGATCGATCCTCTATGGATTGAGTGCGAAAAACATACCTTACTACAAAGTTTTATATAAAATAACTTTAAGTATGAAAATGGACCAGCGCCCCTAGCGGGAAGTTTGTAAAATATTGACATCTCCATACAAATAACAATAATAATAATAATGTGGGACGTAATCACACAGCACCACGTAGCCCCAAACTAAGCAGAGCTTGTATTATGGGAACCACATGATTGTTATACTGCACAATAATTATATAATATGTAGTTAATGCAAACTTTGTAGTAAGGAATGTATTTTACACATAAGCCACTGAACGAGACATTTCTTTTGTGTCTGGAATCGCAGCTCTTAAAGAGGATAAGCTATCACCAAAGTCAAACATGAGGGAAAGTGAATCTTCTTCTTCTACGTATGAGTTAGTGGCCAACTATGGTGTCGGAGTTTTTAGGCCTCCGACATGGCTTAACTACTGGAAAAGCTGGGCCCAACATCTTAACGTGCCTTCCGAAGCACGGGAAGTGAATGATGTGAATGTAAGTGATTTGTGTCAGAAACATGGGTTGCCAAGTCACTGTCCACAGGTTGTATAAGATTATCGATCATGATGTCACTCGGACCTATCGTCTTCTTCTTTGTATCAGCTAGTGGCTAACTCTGGTGTCGGAGTTTTTAGGCTGCCTCTGGCCTCCGACATGACTTAACGATTTAAACGTTGGGAACAAAATCACTCCGATTCTCGTTGGATTGACGTCTTCACCGGCTGCATCTACGGTAGTTTTTACTATAATAGTAGTAGTTCACAATTAGCTTCTTCACCTAACACAAATAAGTTGACTATGTATAATTGAAGTAACTAACTACGCAGGTTAATGTGAGGTTGGGTTGAGAAAATTTATGACACGTGATTGCATACACGTGTGGAACAAAAACTAAGATGAATAGCTAATAACTACGATTTAATTAAATAAAAAATTGGCAAATCATCAATTTGTTTTTCATTTATAGCTATTACGTTAATGGATTAGTTCCTTACTTGATTCTTAACCTTTAGAAGTTATTAGTTTAAAACAATATTTTAATTATTTTAAAAAATATATTTTAGCAATCGTTTTACGTTTGTCCACCACCAACACCAGCCTATATCAGTACATTGCTGGACATAGGCATCCCCTAATAACGGGGATGTGCCCAAAATCCCCACGCTGGGCATTGGGGTCGTGATCGCAGGGCACAGTTTCTCGCATCGCCGACGCTGCTGACAAACGGTAGTTAGAAAATTTAGCTATACCGGTGCTAGACTACGCTATAGTCGTAGTCAGCCGACTGCCAGGGCAGTTTGTTAGTTAACAGGGTGCACCACGGGCAAGTGAGGTTGGCTTGGGTTCCGTCAATGGAGGTTCAACCCCTTCACTACTTTTATCCATAAAGAGCATCGAGATAGTACTCGAATAAAGAGTAATTATTTAAAATATATAATACAGATTTTAATATATTTTAAAGGTTAAACCATAACCTTATCGTAGCATAAAACAATTGTTTCATTCTGCATATAATTACTAAGCAAATAATCTGAAGTAAATCTGACAGACGGTTATCCAACAAAAACTTCACGGTACAGAAGGCCAGACAAGTCAAAATGGTAATTTCTATTAACATTCTTAGCTAGCAACATGTGTTTGCTGTGGCATAAGCAACGAGCCGAGAATAAAAACTCAATTCGTCATAGCTTAAAATAGTTAAGTGCGAGTTGAATACAGAGTAAACAGTATAAGACGAGTCAATAAGGTGGGTTTGGCGTGATTTAACTTTATGTTTTGAAGATCTAAAGATCCTTTAATTTTGCTAAGCGTAGCATCAAAACGGTGTACAATGTATGGTTGTACATTTAATCAGAGGTACTATAGAGACGGTTAAAAGATAACCCTTCCTTTTGGCTGTGTTGTGTTTGGGTAAAAAGTTGATGTTTAGACTTATGAACCTGCTACTAGTTGTGCAGATGGCTGCCAACAGAAGCTCCTAGAGATATCGGTCCAGTACATCACGAACACAATGCATAGTGATCACGATCTTCAGTCAAGAAGTTTCCGATCACAGACAGAGGTATAAAATATTAATGGTGATGTTTTATTAGTTAAATTACTTAGGTATAATGTTTCACAGTAAAACTATTTGGATCGCACGTCGAAAGACTGTTTGGAGCCGTTGGAGGATAAATAACACATGGTCTACAAAGAAAATTGTCCGGGTCATTGCCCTCATCGATAAAATGCTGTCTACATAGGTACTAAACGTCATTACAAGTCTTATTAATCAGGTCATTGACCATATAAAATTCTTATGTTTGAAATTCGTTAACGAAGCAACTCACGCGCACGTCTTCCGTATTACTCATGTTCTCGACCACATTTGGACTAACCTCTAACTACTATCTACGTGGTGTCCTCAATAGATTTTCGTATACAGCATTTTTTAATAAATATGTTGTTGGTATATCATTACCATGGCTTGCTTGGGCAAGGAGCTTTCCCAGGAGATGCCTATAAACTCTCATTATGAAGCCGTTAGGGTCGTAAGTCAATGGAAAAACGACGCTGGCAGCTGATTCCAAATTTTAGCAATGCGCATTATTAATGATATTATCAGATAATATTAACGAGTCATCATTTTTGTTTATTTTTCGTCGACCATTCGTAAATTCTCAAATACATCTCATATGTTCAAGGATTTGCCATTAGCTAAACTAATGTTATGACAATAAACATAAGTTCGCTTCCTATGTTGCATCATGTTACAAAGGGCTTGACTTCTGTTGTCATAGCTAACATACTACAAAGAACCTGTGAACGATCCAACTCCCTATATGGAAGTAAGAATGCATTGACTTCAAAGTGGTTCTATGATTTTATTCATTGGATAAGGAATAAGGATATAGATTTGATAAATATGTTATTATATTTTTATCCTTTGTTCGTTTTATGGATTTGAATTGCATCACCTGAGACGTAAAAGATTAATGTTCGTACTTTGAGAATATTACACAAATCTATTAAAATATAATAGCATCTACTCTTGAGGTACAATAAAATTTAAAAGTTACTAAGGTTTTACCAACCATTCAATTTAACAAAAATATATTTAGTAAGTAAAACAAATTAAAAATGCTGGACATTTTCACACAACAGCATACAGATCCAAAGTAAGCAGAGCTTGTGTTATGGGAATCATATAACTGATATACTATATAGATACAAGTTTTTGTAAATACATTTACATAGAACCGCTCGGACCCGAAACAAATATTCGCAGATAATCATGTACCAGGCACTACAGCGTCCCATGAGTGAAAAATACCACTTGACGCTGTGTAATGATTAACACAGCGTGGTACTTGATATTAAATTTTAGACAGGAATCTAACATTTCTTAACATTACATCCTTATGGTTAATTGACTCAGGCGTAACTTTTTAGAAGTCCATTAAAAGATGTTTAAAAATATAAAATATTAACCGTCATACTTATAAACGCTACCCAAAGTTAACCATTGTTTAAAGTCACTCCTGTCACTGTTACTACCCAACGGTAAGCCATGGCAATAGTTTAAGCATTGTTTAACTTATGACAGAGTAAGGCCATAAGTAACAAGCTCCTCTAATTTACTTATCTGAGCAGTTTAACAAACTGCATACGTGTGCTCACAGATTTAGAAGAAATCCGATTATAAAGAGTAAGTAAAAACAAATGTTGACACTCTTACACCAAAGAAAAAAAACACGCAGTGATGAGTACTTACGTTTATCTTCAATTAGATTAGAGCAATTTATCTGAGAGCGTCGACGTTTGTTTTTAAGGGTTCTGTACCCAAACGGTAAAAACGGGACCCTATTACTATTACTGAGACTCCACTTTCCGTCTGTCTGTCACCAGGCTGTATCTCATGAACCGTGATAGCTAGACAGATGAAATTTTTACAGATGATGTATTTCAGTTGCAGCTAGCTATTAAAACAAATACTAAAAACAGAATAAAAATAAATATTTAAGGGGGCTCTCATACAAGAAACATGATTTTATGCCGTTCTTCTGTCACCAGGCTGTAACTCATGAACGGTGATAGCTAGACAGTTGAAATTTTGTCGTCTGTTGCCGCTATAACAACAAATACTAAAAACAGAATGAAATAAATATGTAAGGGGGGCGCCCTTGCAACAAACGTGATTTATTTGCCGTTTTTTCGATATTAATAACGGCAACAGTCTACCAGTTGCCGTGAAATATTTGAAGAATATCTAGTTGTATATTCACTTCAAAATTTAAAATCAAATATATTAAGGAGGGCTCCCATACAATAGATAATGGCATGGAACCTTTCGTGGGCGATTCCGACTCGCACTTGGCTGCTATTTTCTTTTACGAAACATTTTGTCTTTTTAAACATTCGATTCTTATGAAACATATTTTACTTTAAATACAAAATATAATCGTCAAAGTTAACATGAACACTTACATTCTTGTCTGCATGACAATCAAGCATGATCATCATAGAAGCATGAAATGAAGTAAATGAAACATTTATCATCGTACGATCGAGGAAATAACGCATTGCATATGGAGAAATTAGAAACAGGTTATTGAACTTGATTTTCTAACTCTGTAGTGTGTCTTTCCTCTGTTCTGCAAGTTATTTATTTAGTCATCACCACTGAATAGTAAACTTCAGGTTGATTTTCAGTGGTTAATGTTAAGTGACTAATTAAGTTAAGTGATCACTGATACTGATCAGGTGGTCATCGATATCGGAAGCGCTGGTCAAAAGCGGCTGTGTCAAATCAGCATGCATGACGATGGGACCCCACTTTTTGATAAAAATATAATATATGTCTATATTTTTTTTATAAATTTTTAAACAGTTAAAAATTTTCGTTCAAATCAAACCAACCAATATCAAACCTAAATTTGACCAGTCAGCGTTTATATCGTTGACAAAACTGAAATAATGTAGAATAATGGGAATACCCACTATCAGATAAAAATAATTCTTGATAATTTAATTGTACAAAGATTTTATTGCATAGAAAAAATAATTTGACGCTCTGTCATCGTACTAATGTTGATGTAACATGGTGATACCTAGCATAGCAAGTTTTAAATTTATATTAAAGAACTGGCTTGTTGAAAAGACGTTCTACAGCATTGACGTATTTAAAAACTCGTACAATAAGTAGGAAGATGTACCCTCATTACTTTCTTACTTTTAACTAGTAACATAGTTACATAATTTTTACAGACTTCAAAAAAAGGAGGTTATGAATTCGATACACGTATGTATGTATGTAATATTACTGGAATTTCAAAATTTGCACATTTGTGAATCTATTAGGGCTTCCAAACAAATATACAACAGAGTATGTTTGTCCACGCATATATCCGAAACTACTTATCCGATTTTGACCATTCGTTTTTTATTAGCTTACATTTACTTGAACTTAGGGAACATTGCAAGTTTCATCAAAATTGGTTCAGCAGTTTTAGCAGGACTAAATACGTATCATTAAGTGTGACGGCCAGGCACTACAGGCGCTGTGTCAAAGGGAATATCTCTTAAAACCTCGCGTCAAATTCTAGTTCATGTCAGAAAAAATGAGATTGCGACATAGGGCAGCCTAACAGCAGCACAGCTAAAACCCCTGGCCGCAGACGGGCAGCAGCACCGGCAATGCGAAAAGTTGTGCTCTGCGATCTTCAACCCACATGCTCAGCGTGGTTATTATGGGCATATCCTTCTTTATTAGGGGAAGCCTATGTCCAGCAAGGGACTGATATAGGCTGATGTGGTGGTGGCGGTTAAGCTGGCCTTAGTTATATGTATACCTACAACTGGGAATTTCTCTCGGTATATAATTAGGTAGTACTTAGGTACCTTGCGCTTACTTCTCCACACAGACCGATTTTTAAGATCATAATATGATTTCTTAATTTTGAGTTAATTTATTTTTGAAGTCAATTTTTTTAAATTTCTTTTTTAATTAATTAATTGCAATGTTTATGATGTATAATTTGACATACTATGAATAAAGTGTTTATATCTGATATATCACAGCATTAGTTCCTCGACCGTACATGGAATATATTCAAATCGCTCAAGCAAATAGTGGTGAAAGCAGAACATCAGATGAGCATAGCTTATACTGAGTCACTACTACTATTTTATGCATTGCAATAACCTACACATTTCTTTCAGCTAATTAATGAGTTTTATGTAAGCTTAGAAAACTTGATGTTAGGATATTATAAATGTTAAACAAACAAGCATAACACGCAACAATAATGAAAAAAGAGCTGATCAACAACGTCACTTATACTTTGACTCTGGAGTTTCAAATATATTTCTGTTAGTATGGTTTCGCGCACTTTGAAGAGATTTTTGTATTTTGTATTTCGGGTCGCATTCGGATTCCAATAAAGATATTCTTTACACTACAGGTTCCCATAACAAAAGTCTCTAATTGTACCTTAAATTTAAAGTTGATAGTCTTTCTAGAGAGGCTGTGCCCTGCGTTCCCCAACGCTCATGCTTAGCGATTGAGGGCATTATCCCCCTTTATTAGGGGAAGCCTATATCCAGCAGTAGACTGATATAGGCTTGTGTGGTGGATCTTTTTATATCTAATTTGTTAAGGGCAACAACTAGTAGATTTATTGTCTAGCTAGAAGCTTTTACAGAATGAAAAGTCATACAAGAGCATGTATGGTGTCTATGACATAATTTAGATTATTTAGTAATTACCTTTTAGTGCCATGTTGGCAACATTCTACCTGTTCTGTGGTGACTGAATACAAGCAATATCCCAAAAATTGTGGTTTTATTCATTAAATAATAATACAGTCTGTAATTCCAATCAATACAGTAAGAGGTGATCTTTACATGGTGCCGAAAACATTCAGTCTATAAGCTCAAACAAAGAGCGATAAATTCAGTGTTAAAATTGCGTTGTAAAGTTTTGGAGATTTCGCCGGCCGGAGGTCGCCATATTTTTTCCACGCGCTTCGACAAAGTACACGACAAGAAACAAGCTAAGTTTGTTCTCGTTGCGCGCACTAATAAAATCAACCGAGCGCGCGAGGTTTGGCACGAGTATAAGCCAATAGCAAGGCGAATCCGGTCAATAAACAGCACGCGATCTTGGAACCGTACATCGAGAACCGACTTTTTTCGCTTCGTGAAATTTGAGAACCCCATCTTGTTCTTCACTTTTCTGCGCACACGCGGCTTTCAAGAAAAAGTACTAAATTACAATAATACATTATGTCGGAGGTGGAACGAAAGAAATTCATCGCCGCAAGAGGCCACTGCAAGGCTTCATTATCACGCCTAAATAAATTTTTGGGTGAAACAAAGGCTTTCGTGCTAGAGGATCTCCAGGTTCGCAAACAGAATTTGATCGAAATCTACAAGAAATACACAGATATATTAATAAATTTGGAGCTTCTTGGTGAGAAGGGACTTGACGACGATGATGCGGAAGATCAGTACCTGACATTGTTAGCTACGTTAGAGCGGCATATAAAATTACAAAAGCCTCCATCAGACTGCTCCAAAGACAATCATCACTATCATGCAGCTAAACTGCCTACACTGGACATACCAATATTTGAGGGAAAAGATATATCTACTTACAAACCTTTCATGGAAATGTTCCAAGCAGTGGTGCACAACGATGACAGAATTACAGACATACAAAGACTCTGCTTTTTGAAAAAATATTTAAAAGGGGAGCCGCTACAGATCATTGACAATTTGCCAATCATTGGTAAATCTTACAAAGATGCATTGGAATTACTGCAAAAACGATATGAAAACCCCGGATTATTAATACACAGCCATGTGAGCAGCTTACTGGATATGCCAGGTATACAGAGAGGAACTGCTCAACAACTGCGTGATTTGGTGGCCAGGATCAGGCAACATATTACAGCGCTGAAGAACCTTGATCAGCCCGTTACACAGTGGAATGCCATATTATCATGCATCGTCCTGCGCAAGATTGACTCTTTGACGGTGAGGCTGTTCCACTCAGATAGGGACACAATGCAGGTGGTAACGACTGATGAGCTACTTAGTTTTTTGGACAAACGTGCAGCTTCCTTGGAGGCCAGCCCCTCCGTGAGTGAAAGGTCACAGTATAAAGCTAAGTCATCAGTGATCTTGTCAGTAGTAAACAAAAGTGAAAGCCTAGCAGTAAAGTGTATCAGGTGTTCCCAAGTGCATAAGCTATACAAATGCCCCACCTTTCTTTCAGATTCCATACAAAAAAGATTGGACTTGGTGAAAAAGAACAATTTATGTCAAATATGTTTGGCATCTCATCCACAAAAATGTAGGTACAAATTCAAATGCTCTGTTTGTGTTTCCAGCTCGCACAACTCGTTACTACATGATGCTGAGAATATAATTGACAGATCTGGAGCAAAGATAAATGATGGTAAACCTGCAGCACCGGTGAGTTTGCATATTTCTCACTCCCTTAATGCAAGTGCATTACTTCCTACAGCCAAAGTCTTGGTGACTGGAGCTAACAATGAAAAGTTCATTGTTAGGGCTCTTTTGGACAGCGGTAGCCAGTCTTCATTTTGCACCACCAATCTGGCTGAACATTTAGGGTTGCCTCTCATTGATTTGCATAAAAACATTTCCACTCTCGGTGACGTTTGTAGTAATTCCATGAACAAAGGCATACAACTGCAATGTGAATCATTGAAAAACAACTTTAGTTTCAAGGTAACCTGTTCTGTGATTGATAAAATTACATCCAAAGTCCCGCACAGGAAAATAGATTTGAATAGCTTCATAATACCAAAAAATATTGATTTGGCGGACAACGATTTCCACACTCCAGGTGAAATATCAATATTATTGGCCTGTGATGTATTTTTCAAAATCGTTATTGATGGGAAGATAGAGGGTGGCCCAGCAGATCCCATCTTATTGAACACACAGCTAGGATATGTCATCTCTTCCCCAGGATTTTCCACAAATAATACAGCCATAGCTATGCATACAGTCATCACTCCAGCGCTTGACCAATGCATTAGTCAGTTCTGGCAGGCAGAAAAAATACCTGATATTTATCAAGAGTCTCTGCCTGAGCACGAGTATAGCGAAAAGGTATTTCATGAGTCAGTCTCACTACAAAATAATACATTTGAGGTTAAGTATCCACTCAAGCTTGAATTGCAGGATATTGACCCATCCAATTCATTTGCAATAGCTTTGCAAAGATTATACAATTTAGAAAAAAGATTTACAAAGGATCCAGCCTACTATGAACTTTACAAAAAATTTATACATGAGTACATAGATTTAGGGCATGCAAAAATAATTGATACAAAAAATTGCAACAAAAAAGATGAGCCTCTATTTATTTTACCTCATCATGGGGTGCTTAGACTAGACAAGCAAACAAATAAATTGAGGGTGGTTTTTGATGCCAGTGCTAAGAACAAAAGTGGCCTAAGTCTCAATGACTTGATGTGTAACGGCCCAGTAGTTCAAAATTCGCTGTTTGATATACTGTTACTGTTCAGAACATACAAATACACAATTCAATGCGATATTCGCCACATGTATCGAATGATCAGAGTCCATCCTGATCACCGATGTCTACAAAATATTCTTTGGCGTGAAAACGGGGTAATGAATGTCCTACAGCTACAAACAGTGACTTATGGACTGACTAGTTCAGCTTATTTGGCCACCAAATGCCTCATTACTTTGGCAAACCAATTTAAGGATGAATATCCACTAGCAAGCACAGCAGTCATAAATAGTTCATACATTGATGACATTCAGGCTGGTTGTAATACAATTCAAGAAGCAATGCAGTTAAAAAAGGAGCTTACTTCACTCCTTAGCTATGGGAATTTTGAATTACACAAATGGGTATCTAACTCTTCTGAGCTGCTTCAAAACATTCCTCAGCAGAAATTAGGTACTTATAATAAAAATTTAGATCAGGATAAGTCAATTATCAAAATATTAGGCATTACATATAATTCTGTTAGTGATGCATTTTTAATGAATGGTAAGGATGTAGTCCCCACCGATGTCCCAACCAAAAGGTGTGTACTTAGCTCAATAAGTAGACTCTTCGATCCAATGGGATTTGCTGGGCCAGTCACTATGAAAGCCAAGCTTTTTATGCAGGAATTATGGCAGTATGATTTAGACTGGGACACCCCATTACCAATTGAATTAGAAACATTTTGGAAAAGTTTTTATGCAAGTCTGGTAGGTATGCCAGAAATAGTCATTCCACGCTATGTTCAAACTAAACCTAACAGTGAACTTGAAATTGTTGGCTATTGTGATGCATCTGCAAGGGCCTATGGCTGTTGCATTTATTTAAAGGTTATAAATAGCGGTGAGTGCAGCACTCATTTGCTTTGCTCCAAATCAAGACTTAATGGTGTTAATTCTAAACTAACTATACCAAAATTAGAGCTCAACGGAGCATTATTGTTAGCTAAGCTTGCTTCACATGTAGCTCAGCTTTTAAAAATTGAAAATATTAATCTTTTTTGTGATTCAAAAATTGTTCTTGGATGGTTAGATTTGTCGCCTGTTAAGGTCCCCGCCTACATAGGAAATCGCATTAGAGAAATTAAAAAATTAACACAAAGTTCATTTTGGCATTTCACACCAGGGGTTCTCAACCCAGCTGACATTTTATCCAGAGGTTGCGAACCAATGGATATTTTTGATAATTCATTATGGAGGCATGGTCCTGACTATCTAGTGGAATGTAATAATTACAACCTTTATTTAGCTAATATTGAAAGGCCATTTCGACCTGTCAAGATTTCTTACAAAAGTACATGCTGTACGATTGTTGCAAATTCGGAAAATGGAAATATTGATCCATTTCTTGAAAAATATTCTAGTTTATACAAAACAGTGCTAATTATGGCATATATCCTACGATTTATTAATAAATGTAGAAAACAAAATAATATAAGTTCTACAAGTATAAATGTAGTAGAGTTCAGAAAGGCTTTGTGCTATGTTCAAAGATTGACCCAACAGCACTACTTTGCTGAAGAGCTAAAATGCATTGCTGAAGAAAAACCCATCAAAACCTCTCTGAAGTCTCTGCATCCTTTTCTAGATAATAATGGTATTTTGCGTGTGGGGGGCAGACTACATAATGCCAATGTAGATTATACAAAGAAGTTTCCCATAATTTTGCCAAAACATTGTCACATTACTAAGTTGATTATAAGACAAGAACATTTGACTTTAATGCATGCTGGACTAAAACTTGTTCTAAGTAGTTTAGTGCAAAAATATTATATACTCAATGTTGTTAGAGAAGTTAAAAGTGTAATATATAAATGCATAACTTGTTGTAGGCATAAAGCAGAAACTGCTAAACAGCTTATGGGTTCTCTACCCAAAGACCGTGTAAACCCTGCTCGGGTATTTGAACGGGTGGGCATTGACTACTGCGGCCCCTTTGATATAAAACAATCATCTAAAAGAAGCAGTGTTATTAGTAAAGGTTATGTAGCTGTGATTATTTGCTTCGCCTCTAAGGCCATACATATAGAAGTGGTATCAGACATGACAACTGAAGCATTTCTAGCTGCATTCAAAAGATTTGTTGCTCGTAGGGGTATACCTTCAGATGTCTATTGCGATAATGCAAGCACTTTTAAAGCCGCTAATAACCAGCTTAAAGATTTATATAAATTACATAATGATAAAGAGTTTCAAGATAGGGTCCATACATATTCACTGCAAAGGGAAATTAAATTTCATTTCATCCCAGCTTATAGCCCCAATCATGGCGGCTTGTGGGAGGCAGCAGTGAAATCAGTAAAGTTTCATCTAAAGAGAATTTCATCAACTAAGATATTTACATATGAACAGTTTAATACAATCATGGCTGAAATAGAAAGCATTTTAAATTCACGCCCAATGCTAGCTAAGACCTCGCAAGATCTATCAGATTTTTCATGTATTACTCCGGGCCATTTCATAATAGGCTGCCCTCTAACAGCCATACCTCAGCCCGATTTAACTGATTATCCAACCAACCGTCTTCGGTTTTGGAGGTGTTGCGAGCAGGTGAGGCAACATTTTTGGAAGGTTTGGTCAAAGGACTACCTGTCTTCACTTAATGAAAGGACCAAATGGAGAAAGGTGTTACCCAATCTCAAAGTAGGAGATATGGTTCTATTATTAGATTCTAACACCCCTCCTCTTCATTGGCCTTTAGGTAAAATAACTAAGGTTGTTCACGGCAAGGACAACCATGTAAGAGTAGTAGAAGTGCAAACTGCTAACAAAAAATTACACACCAGAGCTGTGTCAAAAATTGTATTGTTGCCCATAGATTAAAGTTAAAATGAAGTTCCTAACTAGATGTATATTAACATAGGTAATGAAATGAGTAAAAGACGTTTCATAAATAATTAAGTATGTATTCAAGCTAATTTAAATGTCCATTATCATTAGTGTTGCTTCTTAAAACTTTTATTAATAAGAAGTGCTTATAAATATTTTATAGATTTATATAATAGGTAGTAGAATTTTGTAAGCTTTTCTGTCTCTCCCCCCACTTATGTCTATGACATAATTTAGATTATTTAGTAATTACCTTTTAGTGCCATGTTGGCAACATTCTACCTGTTCTGTGGTGACTGAATACAAGCAATATCCCAAAAATTGTGGTTTTATTCATTAAATAATAATACAGTCTGTAATTCCAATCAATACAGTAAGAGGTGATCTTTACAATGGAGATAGATCGAGTGTTCTAGATATCATATCTCGTGCAAGGATCTGTGTATTTCGATGAGAAGTGCATTTGACCTCGCAGTTTTGCAAAGGCCTTTTCATACCTCCCCACGTCCCAAATGCAAATCCATGACACGTGAATTGTAGGAGACACAATACAAGTGACGTGCAGGTTAATATTTACATACGTTTGTTTAGATTTTTAAATCTTCTGTGTCTCGAGTGTCGCACCAGGTTATGGTTGTCAAAATTATAAAAATTCATGAAGCAGAAAAAGAAAGCGTCGAAAGAGGATGGCATGAAAATGTCAAAAATAAAAGACATGAACACTGTTTAAAATTCATATGAGCTACAAATAATGAATCTACAAATTCGCAGAATCTGTCATGCAAAAAAGGTGTGGCTTACGATGACACACAAAGTGGAACAAAACGGTTATACCTAAACAGGTTCTAGATAAAATTCATGTCAGCAATAAACTCATAACAGGGTACAGGTTTTCAAAGACAGGCATTCGTTATGCAACTAAGGTATTCAGTAGCGACTAGCGACCACTTTTCGAACAAGTAATCTCATTTAAATTAACACCTAGAGCTTAACCCGGTGTTGCGAGAGTCTGTACGCAATTACGTTTAAAACGAAGTGTCCCGACTGTCACACTTGATAGAAAACAAAAGTGGCAGCACTGGCAAGACCGGCAAGGGATTATGTAATAGGAACTGTCGTTATTATGATTGAATTATAATTGTCTGTTGTTAAGCTATCAATCTAAACGTGTTTCCTTCCCGATCACGAATTTCACCGGCATGAGAAATGTCAGCGTACGTTAGAGGTAGATGGGAACCGGTCGCAGCGGCTTGTGTCATGTGCTCGTGGTTTTGCCTCTTATTTCAGTAACGATAATTGCACAATGCAAACGTTAAACAGCGCCTTGTACAGATAATTACCAGCTATTTGTAGATAAACGAACTTGTTGCGAATTGATGAAGCCGTGGCTTTCTAATGGGGACGCTTTGTTGTGACTTGACCCTGTGTAATGAACAATACTAAGCTTGGGAATCGAATCTACTGAGCCGCAAGGAATGATGTATTGGCCGGTAAGGTCACAGTATTAATCTATAACTAGCACGTCTTTGTCCGCAATTGGTGAAGGTAGTGTACTTTGGACCTGGGTATTACAATCCAAGGGAACCTCCTCGGGATATTAAGCAATTAATGTGCCATGAACTTGATGGCAGTTTAAGTGAGATGTCTGTTAATTGTCACTTACGTTGACTAGTCTTTGTAGTGTAGCGACGTATGAGTTCTCGCTGTGAATGATGGCTGCGACAACATGTCTTCGGCGCTGCTGCACCGACGTCAAGGAATCTGGGGGAGCACCAAGGGAAGGCGGAGGAACCCGTCCTCCCCTCACCTCATGGGCACCTCCGCATGAGAACAGATCCTCTTCCAACTGGAACACACACACATAACTCTAAAACACTGCACATTAAACACACTGATAGCTGCATCAGGCTCCGATGAGTCGATTCCGAAACAGAAATATAACTCGCAGATATCCAAGGACGTGGTATCCACATCTTTCGTGTCACGTAACCCACGGCCTTGCCGAGACGAAAGAGCGTCACGAATCGCGTCATCGGAACACAGTGTCACAAACACGCAAACGTCAAAAGTATCCGATCGAATCACATGACTTACTGTGAAATTCAAAGTGTACTCGGCCTTTTCGTGAAGCAGCCTCATACACGACGGACAAAACATGGCCGATAAATAACGTGAGAAGCAACGAAAATTGTGCTAGAACTTTTGACATTTACGCATCACACGTTGTACGCGCCGGCACACTAAAAATAAACTGAATGAAGAAAATTACAATTGTATACATGAATCCACTATGGCAGCTCACTGGATACCAATCTGACATCATTATATCACATGTTAAAATAGATTTGTTTGTTTAGCGACTTGAGACCTCCGCGAGACGAGTCGCCTCGGTACGATCGACACGTTACTGCGGTTTGTATTCAATGCCTACTCAATCGAGGGATTATGAATCATCTAAATAATAAATTGTGAATCATATGGGGTAATAACGTACGTAATAAAAATTATATTCAACAAAACAAGTGAAAGGATAAAAGCCAATGAAAAGAGCATTATAATTCGAGAATTGTCATCACCGGCCGGCGGGACTCGCGAGTCAATGACCAATTTGTAAGGCACAACGTCCGTTTCATTAGCTTAACTTCAATGAAATGCTTGGTATAAGGGCGAGCACTAATCATTGAAATGGGTTCGTAGTTCGTATTGAATGGAGGATGATGAGAACATTCATTAATTTTACTTAGATAACGGTAATATAGAAAGTTGGCAATAGGCATACATGTTTTGAACAAAGAACAACGGTCTACCTCAATGGTCTTTGAGTCATGCATGAACTTCTGCTTTCATGATCTTATAGACAAAGTGGTTTTGCTGTTTGTTTACCATTTTATTCGTATCTTAAATATTTAGATTAGCGACGACTAATAGTAAATTTGTATTCTATTAGCTGTCTAGCTGTGAACTTGAATTTATACGACCTTGGAATGCGAGTGCCGTAAAGATTTGCTTTTTAGATGAGGTTTCATGCGCGGCATGCATATCACGTTCTAATGAATAAGCTTCCCTTAGAAGAGAACAGAAGGCAAGCAACTTAAGAGTGCATTCAACACAAAAGAAGCCACAAATCAGAAGGTATTTGCTTATGCTTGCCAATATCCATCCTTAAAAAGCAACATCTGAAAATTTATAAATCTTTAAGTAAAAATATTAGTATCCATAATATTACTTGGTTTTAGTTAAGCAAAATTAAGACGTGGATAATTTATTTTGTAGTAAACACTGCTATCTAGGCTATCTATGATAACTAATCATACTGCTACTTCATGCTGAATAATGGACTATTTCATAAGACCAGAGACGCTGAAGACTTCCTAGTGGAAAGTCAACAATCAGAAATAACTAACCTCGGGAAGCTTAGGCATCTTGTCAGTATCGTGTGTATGCATATCGTATTGATGGGTAGAGCCTCGTCTCACGCTGAACCAGCGTGAGAGCCTCCCCCCTCCCTCGTCGTCGGGCGGGAGCGCGGGGGGAGTAGTAGCACCACCGCTGCGCCATCGCTCGCAAAGCTCCCGGGCTCTGCTGAGCGTGTTCCGCAGCTGGCCACTTGTCCTGGGAAAGATAAGAGACTTTAGAAGGAAGGCTTTGCATAATTAATACGATTCTAATATATCTAGACTATATAGTCTAGATTATATACCGTGTCTATTGGCAACTTTAAAAGTAGAATCATATTAGGTGTGGTAGTCGTGGCGCGCTAGAAATTGGGTATTCATACAAAGTACGGTATTTGCATATTTACACTAACATGATTTTAGAATTAGGAAGATTCACCAGTGTCTATACGGTTCTCACTTCTTCAGCCCATCAGTCCGCTACTGGACATAGGCCTGAGTATAATTATAATAAAACTGGAAAATTTTATTTCAGCTATAAGGATCGTAATTCTGCAATTGACCAATTTGTTCTCCTTCGTCAACTCTCTTGGAAGAGCAAAAACGGTTACTAATGATTATAGATGAACGAGCACACTCGCTAAATACTGTAACCAACCAATCAAAAAGCAATGAACACATTTGAGCTCACAATGTCATAGCTGCTTCTTTAGAACATACGAGTATTTCAAGATATTTGATAATACGATGTCTAGAAAAACCTTCACTATTCGTGCAATTGTGATATTCGTGATACATATCAGGGAACTGTATACTTTATGAAATAAGAAAATATTTAATTAAACTGGATAGAATTGATTTGATTTAATTTTGAAGAATTATTCTTTTTGGATGAGTTTTCTCGTCGAAAACCGTGGATGGACTGAGGTGCAGCCGCAAAATACACAGTCCACCACAGGATATAACAGTGAGCAATATTTATCTTTAGGTTATTTATTATTCCTAAGGAATATTATATTGTCGTCACGGGATTTTCGATCGTATGACGTTCAAGGGTTAAGATATAAACCAAAGTCTTCACCACAGAATTAACTAAGTGTGATACAAACGTAATACCTAATTGATGTGATTTTGCTTTCCGTGTTTCAGTGACGGCATAAATATAGTCGATTCCCATGCGATTTCATATAATTGCATAAGGAACCATATATGGGTACACACCGGGGACAGCTTACTGTCTGTGCCACTTTCTATCACTCATTAAAATAATTCATAATACAATTTCATAGATACAATCCAAGGGCAATATTTAGAATGTGTTCGCAATAACAAATGAAATAACTGCAATTGCGTCAGTATTTGCTACTGTAATATATTCAGGGGACTCGGCATTTCAGCACTTCGACTTGGTAGTGGAATAGTCTCGAATATCTGCATTCCATAAGCTAATGGATTACTCAATGAGAAACATGTGGGATGTGACTGTAACGGACTGAACTACATTAATTTTATTAGAGGACCGTAAAATGAATTATAATTGAATTAGCATTTATCTTGTTTTGATTGCGTTGTAACGTTTTCCGTTATCTGATAACTTGTGAATTGATTTTTAGGTACCTCAGTACCTCAGTTTAGTCAGAAGTATCAACACAATTCAACACCAGCCTGTATCAGTACATTGCTGGACATAGGCCTCCCCTAATAAGGAGATTATGGCCATAATCCCCACGCTGGGCATGCGTGTTGGAGATCGGCACAGCTTCTTGCACCGCCGATGCTGCTGTCCGTCGGCGGTCAGGGAATAGGATTCAAGACTGAAAAATTCTAACTAGTCCGTCATTTACATTTTATTTTTAATTAACCTCTCTCGTCCCACTGCTGGGCAAAGGTCTCCCCCATAGACTACCAAACATCTCTATCCCGAGCCATCTCCCACCACTCTCTTTTTAAGGCATCGAGCTCGTCCCGCCAACGTCCCAACAATCATTTACATTATCAAAAAATATTGGACACGTATTTTTTTAAGCTATTGCATAGCTTCTATCGAGGGCCTTGAGCGCGGGGACCGAATCCAGAAATTCCGTAACGAAAAAAAACCTCACGCTCCCCACTCCGACGGGCACGGAGGTGTGGCTTGAAGGCCGTGCATTGTCTAACGTCGTTTCTTTTCGGCAGTCTTCGACACGGTGTTTGTGTGCGTGCAACTAGACGTATTTTTATTTAATAAAAGAAAAAAAAAATGTTTTCTTATCGGTCACCACGCTCAAAAAGTGTTACTTGAATTAATATCAAAGAAAAAGAAATACTGCATATATCAAATAAAAAAATAATTATAATACAAAATACAAATACAAATACAAATTAATTTATTCACATAAATAGAGTTCTTACATTGGTATGTACATGATCTTATTATTTTCTAATCGTCCATCTATTTAGCCATATTAATGGCATGTGAATGTCGTCTAATCATTTCTGATATTATTATAGTTTTTTATTAAACCACTCATCTAGCGTATAAAATAATTTTTCCAATAACCACAATTTTATCTTTTTTTTAAACATAGAAGTAGGAAGTTCCTTTAGAAAATTGGGCAAGTTATTAAATATTTTTACACACATAGCATAACAGTTTTTTTGTAGCAGAGTAGTTCGAGGGATAAAATCTAAAACAAGTCTTTCACCATTTCTAGTATTCCGCGGATATATGTCTTGAGCGGTTGTGAATAGTTCTGGATGAGTTCTAACAAATATGCTTGCTTCAAAAATATACATGCATGCCAAAGGTAAAATTTTGAGTTCTTTGAAATATTTTCGACAGGATTCATATGGAGCAATACCTACTATAGCTCTAATACATCGTTTTTGTGATAGAAATGCTTGCGGCATATCAGTGGAGTTTCCCCAGAGTAGTAATCCATACCTTAGTACTGAGCTAACGCATCCGTGATACGCTAACAGTGTTGTCTTTCTTGTCGACGTTTTCCTGAGTTTGTTTAATAAGTAGACGAAACTATTTATTTTTTTACAAACCGTCTCAACTTGTTCTTTCCAGTTTAAATAATTGTCCACTGTCAGACCTAAAAATTTTGCAGATTTGGCTTCTTTTATTAATGTTCCATTATATGTTATATTTTTCGGTGCTAGGTTCATACCGTAAGTTCGAAATTGTACAAAGCATGTTTTACCAAGGTTTACGTTCAAATTATTAAATTTTAACCATTTTATTACCATGTCAATTGTGTTATTAATTTCAGTGTCATAAATTTGTCAAATTTTTACAAGTCAAAATAATAGAAATGTCATCGGCAAATAGGGTGCATTTATAATTTGTGATGTCAGGAAGGTCATTTATATATAATAGAAATAGTAAAGGTCCTAACACACTCCCTTGTGGGACTCCGTGTCTATTTATAAGAAATGGCGATCTCTCATAGCTGACCACCGATAATTTCTTCATACAAGTTATTTCTACACACTGTTTTCTGTTATATAAGTAAGTTTTTATCCATTCCAGTGTAGGACCTCTTATGCCAAAATTATCTAATTTTTTTATCAATAGGTTATGACTAACGTAGTCAAAAGCTTTTGTCATGTCGAAAAAGAGAACCATAGTCTGCCTTTTCTCATCAATATTTTTCAAAACGTTATGAACTAGATGAAAGGATGCAAGTGTAGTTGATTTACCCTTTCGAAATCCGTTTTGTTCATCTTTTATAAGTTTAAATTTGTTTAGGTATACAATCAGTCTCTTATGCATAGCTTTTTCAAAGATTTTAGAGAAAATTGGAATTAGTGTTATAGGTCTGTAGTTACCTATATCCTTCTTATCCCCTTTTTTATGTAAAGGTTTTACCAATGATAATTTTAAACGTTCAGGGAAAATACCTTGTTCGAAAGATAGATTTATTAGGTATGTTATTACTGGAACGATAACATCAACACAATGTTTTAGAACATTTGTGCTGATCTCATCATAACCTACTGAACTTGTGTTTTTAAGATCCATAATTAATTTTCTAACTTCACCAAAACTGAATGGATATAAAAAAATACTTCCGTTAGTTTGTGATGTGTTCGTGTTAAAAGTGATATTTTTATTGTCTTCTACTAAGTTTGTTAGATAAGTATTAAATATAGTTGCAATTTCTTTCGGATTATTTACAGTTTTATTATCAACGCTTACTTCTTTTATAAATTCCTGCGTAATATCTTTACCACTGTCTTCATTTATCAGTTTCCACGATGCTCTACAGATGTTGTTTGCTTTACTTAATAGTTTGGCGTTATATATTTTTTGTGATTTAAATATGCAATGTTGTAATATTTTTGAATACTTTTTATATTTAATTTTACTATCGTACGTTTTCTGTGAATAATAATTAAAACGTAAACTTCTCTTTGTTTTACAACATTTTCTTAAGCCTTTTGTTATCCATTTTAAGTTGCGTTTTTTGACTACGATCAATTTTTTTATCTTCGGAAAACATAAATCATAAAACAACAGAAAGTCATCATAAAATAAGTCAAACGCTGTATTTAAGTCATTTGCACTTAAACTGTTGTGAAAAGTCAAACTTTTTAGACATTCATAGAATTTGTTTATGTTTTCATTACAGAAGTCTCTTTTAGTGATATAATATTTTATAGGAACATCAACGTTTCCTTTAACCGGTATATAAAGCATTTGGGCTGTGTCATGGTCCGATAGTCCTAATTTTAATACTTCAGACGCAGCATTTTTAAGATTACTTATTATGTGATCAATACACGAAAAAAGGCGAGTTGGTTCATTTATGTGAAGTTTTAAGTTATAGTTTTTGACAATGTCACGAAAAGTTTGTATATGTCTACCAGTTTTCAGGGTGTTTATGTTTAAGTCACCGGTCAAAATCAATTTAAACTTTTTATTACAGTGTATTAATTTAAATAGTAGCGAGTCTAGATATTTTAGGAATAAGTATACATCTGAATTTGGTGTTCGGTAGAGACAAATAATTATAAGTCTAATTGCATAAGTTGATACAAAATGCTATGCAATAGCTTTACCGCGGCAGTCCCCGAGTGCCACACGTCTTTTTTTGTCAATTAAACAATAAATAACATAGATATAGTGCGTCGAAATTCCGCATGACGTCATGAGCCCCCACTCCCGAACTTTTACGCTCTTTATTTCCCTCAATTTTTATTTATTTGATAATTAAAAAAAATCATATCCTATATTTTTTGTTGATCTATCTGTCTGACGAACTAATTAGATTTTTTTACCCATCCCTATTAAGGTGTACCGGAGCTAAGCTGCGCTATGCCGCATTGCATTTATCTTAGTGCTGCACCTTTGTTACTCAGTAGCAAGATCTTGCATAAATTTAATTGTTCACATTGATGATATAAGACACACAAAGGTCATTTCTGCGCATCAGAAGTCGCCTTGAGAATGCAATTATACATCAGTTCCCATGTGTAAATAAGATACCATGTTTGTTATATAAGCGAGGTATTTATTAATTTACCAGCTCGGAACAGCTCTGGATTACTTGATTGGCAGTAAAATTGGCAGGATATGGTCAATTAGGCTGGTACGAAAGATGTTCAATTAGTGATGATAAAATTAGCTAATAGTATTTTGTAACCGCATTTGATTTAAAAGCCATGAACCTAATGGCAATGTCTCAGGAAGTGAGTATTTCCTAAAACTATTGCCCTACTCTACTACAGCAACAGTGTTGTAACAGGTGTAGACTAACGACCTCAATAAGACTAGCAAATTTAAATTCTATGATCTAATTATTACATAGCTTTCTTAGTCTTCATCGTCATAATTTAGCCCGTTAACTTCCATTTTTGAGTTTCGGCTTTTGTCTTCATCTTTAATAACGCCACTCATTCCAGACCCTTGCAAGCCACAGATTTCCAACTACGTCCTCAATGTTATTAGACCATCGGGCGGATCTAGGCCTCTAGGTCGTCGAGCATCTCTGGGCCACCATTCTGTGACTGCCCTTGTCCACCTTCCTATCCTAGCATATCCTATCCTATCGCAGCCTAGCTATCCGCATACTGACATCTACTATTTTCGTGCGACGCCGAATTTCGATTCTCAATCTTAATTACTCTAAATCTAGAAGGGTCGCAGTTTATAGAACAATGTTCAGTTCATTTCCAGATGAAAATAGTAGAATTTAAAAACTTTTGTATGCTCTCTGTAAGTAAAGAAGCATCAAGACTATTACTAAACTTGATCCCATTCCTTCATAAGTTGTCGTTCAATTTTATGCTCCAACGAGGCAGTCCATAACAAAGAAATCTTATTCAAGATACAAAAATATCAACCCAATTAATTGCTCTGGCATTGACATAGCGAGCATTCATAAATCACATAATTAAACTGACAACATCTGATCTAACAATTGATCAATAACAATAAAGCAATTACACTGATGTTGATGATTCGAAATAGTCATACAAATCTGACAAATATTGTCACAGCAATCACAATATACATAGAACCCATATATAATTGCATGTTTAGGAAACTAAGCACGACTACTTTAGATCATAATTGGTAATGTGATGAAAGACACATTGTCTTTGCGGTTGCTTCATCCAACGAAACAATCTCTGTAATGATATTTTATTGCAATGTATCGATTCTAGGGGAAATTGTTTTATAGATACAAAGGCATTTCTTAACATTAAATAAACCCAAAGACGTAAAACTAAGCTAGAGAATCAATAACATAAAACTACAAAATGTAGTTCCTGAATGCCGATTTTGATTCGTATTGGTTACACGGTTCAGTTCACCCAAGACGGTAGGTATTGGTTCAATGATACTATAGTCAAAACATTTAAAATTTGCTACGCAATGATTGGAAACCTGTCCCTCTAACCTCTTTGATTTTTAAAGGTAATTGCAAAAAAGTAGGTGAGTACGTGAATATCATTATTTCTTCCAACTGATTGCATGATGATAGAGCATGTAACAAACAGTCTTCTGGCAGTAGGGTCAAACGGCGCTCGTTTGACTTTTCTAACCGCGAGTCGGGTTAACGATCCCCATTTGTGATTAGGCCAATTAGGAATTACCTCTCATTGTATAAAATTAGCCGAAAGATTCATCCCACAATTTGCTGGTTGATTTTCTTTATGTTTCTGACATGGCTCGACCTCTGACTGAAGCAATGTTGTTCTTGAAATATTTACATAACAAATTCTCTTCATATATCAAATAAGATGCAGCTAATTACAAACTTTAGTCGCGTTCTTTTGTATTTTAGTAGGTATAGAGATAGGCTGTGTTGGATAAATTTATAGAATCATTTAAATAAACTACCTAGATAAATCTAGAGTATGGCAATAAAGATAGATTGACGACGAACTGTCTGCGGTAAGTGGGTTTGTCGTAACTTATGATATGTGTCATAATAAACTCAGCATTATAATGTACATGAATATTCGCACTAAGTCTTTGCAATGATTTATTGTAAGTAGAATAATGATTTCAATGATACATTTACACATCAAAATTGATCGAACTTTGGAAAACCGAACCAAAAGTTCTGAACCTAAAAAATAAATGGTGCCGTTTCGACCGCAATACACAGTTTTAATTCGTATCGTGTTCTGTTTTCTGGTATATTTTAGTATTATGGCGTCTATAATAGTTCACGCGTTGTAAAACGTAATTTCCTTTACATTCATCATGGGTTGTAAAGCTAACAGCCATTTGACCTCAATTAGAGAAAATAAAAACTGTAGTCAATGGCAAAACAATTTGTGTTAATGAATTAACTTTCAGATTGGCCATAAAACTAAGTTTACTTTGTAATATTCTAGTATGACTAGCCCATACCACCCATATCCATATTTAATGAGTAACTAGAAGTAACTAGTTAATAAAATGCCTATACGTACCTATTCAATAGCATACCTTGACTTTTACGATTATTATTGGAACTGTTTTGTTCTTTGTTCTTGGCATTAAATTCCAGTCAAAACATTCGAACTCAAAGGATTCTAATTATACTGCTAATTCTTACCGTCATCATCATCATCATCATCATCAGCCTATAGCAGTCCACTGCTGGACATAGGCCTCCCCTAATGAGCGCATCCTATCCTGAGCTCGACGCATCCAGCTTCTACCAGCAGCCTTTCGCAGATCGTCACTCCACCTGGCCGGAGGGCGTCCTACACTACGTTTGCCGAGCCGCGGTCTCCACTCAAGAACTCGTTTACCCCAACGGTTATCGGTTCTTCGGCAGATATTGCCAGCCCACTGCCACTTCAGCTTGCTAATTCTCTGAGCTATGTCGACAGCTTTAGTTCTATCTCGGATATACTCGTTACGGAGTTAATCCTTCAGAGAAACTCCAAGCATAGCTCGTTCCATAGCTCGCTGAGCGATTTTAAACTGGTGGACTAGCCGTACTGTGAGTGTCCACGTTTCGGCTCCGTATGTCATGACGGGTAGGACGCACTGATTGAAACATTGCGGTATGGGTGACGAGAAGACTCCACGTAGTTTTCCAAATGCTGCCCAACCCAGCTGAATCCTCCTCTTGGCCTCCTTGGAAGTTGTTTCTACCCAACTGCAATATCTGCCCGAATGCAATATTCTTACCGTAGGGGTGTGAATAATTACCCCACAACAAACATATTGACGCCAACGCGAATGTAAAATGACTACAGTTTCGTCTGACCCTGACATTATTTTTTTATTATGCTATGTAGATTGCAGTTATGCATTGTGCTTGCACTGTGTACGAGTAAGTATCATATATATGTCATAAGTCGGTTTTAACGATAAGTTTACAGTATTTTGCTTTGGTTTTATATGCGTTTAAAACAATAATGTTTTTCTATACTTGGTAATATTACTTCACTACCATTAATTTATACGACTGTTTATGTCACAATCAGTTCTGTTCATATACACACATTATTACACTATTAATTGTCTCAAAACGTATTAAGAAGGCATTCAATAGGGGAGGCCTATGTCCAGCAATGGACTGCTATAGGCTGATGATGATGATGTCATAAGCTGAAATCTGCTGGATAGAAATCTTATATTCGTTTCCTAGGTTTCGTAAAAAAACCACACCTCCATCATTTAATTTTTGATAGCATAGCAATAAAGCAGATAAAACATTATAATATAAAGGAAACATAGGTGTAAAACATCACCTATGTTTTGACCTTTCTAATGTTTCTGTCCCACATTCAATAGAAATCTTCGACCCTATACGTCATCTATACAATTTCTCATAACATGAAACATGCACGTCTGTTAGCGATCATTTTTCGCAAACGCAGTGCCCTGTAGTGTGTCTACTAAAAGTGATAATTAAGACAACAGTCCAAACAGGTAGAGGTGTCAGAACCATCGCGTTCATACAGTTCACAAAATAAGGTACAGGAAAGTAAGAAAGAATGAGCATAGTAAGTGACGCTTCGTATAATTATATGGCAGCTTTGGAGGCAAAACGTAAAAGTTTTTATGACAAATCGATTATAAAAGTTAACGTTTGAATATTGTATACACCTATGAATATTCAAACACAAAAGAAACAGGGAGGAATGAAACAAAAAATCTGTAGTAAGAAACGTGGGAATCATATTTAACAGTACCAATATAGTTGAGTTTCTGAAGTCTGAATTCAACAATTGTAGAAATCTATCTATCTATTTTATTCCTTGCACATTTCAATGACACTGCATTGTAGTATAACATGTACCATTAAATATAATTATTTCGCCGTAAATTCTCTACAATACAATAACCATTACATTGAATACAATGCAGTACACTGTACGACTCAAGTTATTGGTGTACTTACAACATAAGCATTCGCAGACTTCACATCAGATATAAATACAAAGATAACGTAGGAATGTATTGTATTTTACACTGCAAGATTGGACTGTGGACCATACTATCAAAAGTGGGCAGTTATAAAACGTCAACAGTTTCGATTTGTTCAAAAAATTACTAAATGTAGCATAACTCACTTTACCTATAGTGCTCACTCAGTCATCAGTCTAGTTAAATATGGTTAGACTTGTTTATAGACACTTTTGTTTCACTGTCCTGTTAGTCAGACTCTGACCATCTACCACCGTTTAGACACAGGAAATTCGTGATAATTGTCCGCGCGACTCTGCTAATTGTTTGGCGGGATAGGACCACACCGCGACGGGAAGTTGCACACACCAACTGTCAACCCATACTTGAGAACGGAACTGCACACATTATGTTGTTACCTAATCTAAGGCCGCGTTCATAAAGATAGCAGGCAGACTGTTTACCTCAGACTCCTGACCTCACTTCACACTGAATGTAAATGATCAAGAACACGAATTAAGGACTTGTCTTTGTGCTTGCTCCGATGTTTCAAGTACTGTCTGATTTGATAAATTAATAGAAAAAGTGTATGGAAAAGATATTGCGTAAAGGTATTTTAAGCAAGTATTTGCAGACATATTTTCAAATTAGCTGGGGGTTTGCAAGCACTGGTGAACATGTCAGAGGCTCGGCGGCAACCAGCTTCATAAGTGAATGCGCTTCAAGCCACAATTACGGTTGACCGCTAATAAATTATGTGGGATGTTATCTACATCCTACTTGTTATAATGACTGTGGAATCCTAGGTGGTCTCCAGTGTCTGTGTGAAGGCTCATGCATGGCGCTAGTCAAATGACAAAGTGTTGGTGACACTTGATTCTAACGCATTTTATGGAACTAATTCGAATCTGAGATGGCGCTACTGATATTGGATGAGGTATAATAAACTAAATGAAAACATGACGAGTTAACCACATAACATAACAATAGAACATTTGAGGAATTCCCATGTGGAATATATGTAAAGTAATCGAAACAGTTGTTGTAATATACTCGTAAATTGTGATTATGTACCTATTCAAAACAGTAAACAATTACCTAATTGAGGACAATCAGATCACTCATAATGAGGTTAAGATAGGTAACAAGATAATTGAAAGCAGACATAAAACTTTGTACCCAGTTATTAGAACTGAACACAAGAAATATAAAATGGTACTTTGACCCAAGATAATATGAATCAAATTACAAATTGAAATGAACATACAGGAATGAATACGATGAGAGAATGTCTTGTTGATTGAAGCTCACTATTACAAGCACATACAGTGACTTGAGTGTGAATAACATCATCATCATCATCATGATGAACGCAAACTTTGTAGGAAGGTATGTTTTTCGAACTCAGTGGCTTGAGTGTTAACTATATTTTTGTATGAAAATGGAGCAGTGCCCCTAACGGGAAGTTTCACTTGAGCTAATGCTTCCAATACTTCAATGAGATTAATAAATACACAATCACTATATATAACGCTGTTGCGTAAGTTATTTTGGTAGAAATCTATGTGAAATTATCATTTTTCTGTTATGATTTAGGACTATCTCACAGATATCAATGTAAAGACTATCTATTAAATATATCTACGACCATGATATAAGAAGCTGGATCCACTTCAATAACAACAAAAACAACACCAGCCTATAACAGTCCACTGCAGGACATAGGCCTCGCCTAATAGAAGGTGAATATGCCCATAATCCCCACGTTGGGCATGCGGTTTGGAGATCGCAGGGCACAGCTTCTCGCACCGCCAACGCTGCTGCCCGTCGGTGCGATCCGGGAATATAGCTGTGCCGGTGTTAGGCTGCGCTATACCGCAATCAGCCGGCCGCCAGAGCCCCGTTTGTTTATTAGCAGGGTGCACTATGAGCAGGTGAGGTTGGCTTGAGTTTCGAAGGTGGTGGTTGGAACCCCTTACACCCCTCCACTGGATCAACTTGTTTACAAAAATCACTGCAATCAGCAACATTCAGTCGGGTCACTACTTTCGTCAGGACAAGAGTAGTGATTATGGGAAACCCTCCTAAATGGGTAAAGGCCTAAGTCCTAAATAGGACTTTTATAGGATGGAAGAAAAGTTACAGAAAATGTCGCAGCAGTAAAGAGAAACACGAGACAAATGAATCGTGCACGAGTATTTTAGAAACGCACCAAGGCGAGAATGGGTTCTAATTCCGTCAGCGCTATCAATCATTATTAGATGCAACTCTCCGTTGCCGCTGCGCAAGCTTGCTTGTTTTTCATGTTATTTTAGTAAATGTTAAGCACACATAAACACTCAAACTCATAATGGTATTCAATCATAATAAATTGTTTGCGTCATGAATTAAGTTTGTGTTGAGATTGTAAGGCTTGATTATGAAATTGTTTGAAGGGTTTTGCAAGTAGACATCTAGATGATTTAGCTGTAATATTATTTTGATTGAAGATCAATTAGTTTGGATTAACGCAAGATAGCGTTCCAATACAAAGATGTCTAAAGCCTCATTTGATATTGCATTCTGCTGAGTACTGTCTAAAATTATGTATTTTTTTATTGTTTTATATTCAAAAAGATCACAGGCAAAGTAATGCTACGCATTTAGCTATGGCAAATAAATTACGGCACAATGTAGTTTTCCAGTGTGATGATTACAACGTACAACCTGCAAATGAGTATCTGGAAGCACCCAGTTCCAAGTAACTCACACCCGGGGCGATGGCAAATAAAGCATTAAAATTGCCATGCCATGAAGAACGGGGCACTCTCAGTAGAAATTATGAAGTAAATAGCATGTATAATGGCATCAAAGTGTACCAACCTGGAGTCCAGCGTGGAATTCAGCCGCTGGGACCGCCGGAGGGGTGCGTTGCGCACCGTGCTCACCGGCTCCTCCCAACTCCCGCCCGCCGATCGGTGCTCATCTGATGTAGAAATAGTAATATTAAAACATTGCTTTATGTTCATAGGTATAGTCTGAGTCTCAGAGGAAATAAGACCGAAGAAGTAGGTTGTTACCCGCACGATATTCGACTCCGATCAATAAATTTGCCATTGCATGCGTCGCATATATTGATAATATTTTCTGTTTGTGTGCAATTAGGCATTTAAATTTCATTGCCAAAGAAAGAGTCCTGTGTTATTTCCTCCAAGATGCATCCAAGGTTAAGTCAACGACCTAAACCGCCGTCAAATGAAGATTTGGTAGTCACAACACGCGTGGTTGAAAGGAGGAAATAACTTTCGTAGAATTAAGCAACTAGTTATTACCATACTAAGCATAATGAAAATCTGTTTGTGGGGTTCAATGTCAATACAATATTTAATCTATTTAGGTTTTAAGTAAAATCTATACCATGGGATATCAAGTAGCAATAAAAGGATTCAAAAATTATCTTTAATGAACAATGGACCCAAAATAATGTTCAAGATAAAATGTACCCCAGTGACGGTTTAAACAAAGCTTGATCAAATGATATGCGTGTGGTCGGTTGTCATTATATCGCTACAGGAAAGGATTCGTATAATGCATGGTATTAAACATGTTATGAGAAATCCAACGTGAAACCAATGTTCGATACCGAACACATTCACATTCTGATGAAACGAAACAAAATTGTTTGCTTTATTGAAGTAAAAATAAAACCCAAGAACATTGTTTAAACAATTTAGGAGCATACAAACAAAATGAGCCAAACAAGAACTTCTTAAACAACACCTCACAGTATATTTTTAGTCATATTTGCACACGTTGGAAGGCTGTGATAATATTTTCGCAAAAACTAAATGTCAATTAACCGGGCATGGTTTGGGACCTTGAAGTCAAGGCGTGTGTAGGTGGTGTTTAAGGCTACCACGTTTTTGAACCACGTTGTTTCTCAAGTTTGGATTTTAATCTTTAAACAGACCAATGATATACTGAATATCTTTGACCCGGGTGGGTACCAAATGACGAAGATACCTAAGAAAACATACGGACAAAGAAAACAATGACAATACAATAGTGGTTATTGAGTTTAAGAGTTTGCAATTTCGTTTAAACTTAACCAAAACGCTTTACCCACAACCGCAAAACCTAATTGCTCAGCCCGCATGTTAAAATCCAATTCACCTACTTAGTTTGTGCTTCTTTATCACTTTGTGTTTGATTTTGACTATTTTATCGTTCTTTCTTGAGCGTTTCACCGTGTCACAGCACCGTCTATCCATCACTATTCACTGCACCTTCACATTCAGATTACGTAATCGCCCTCAAACGGTTGAAGATCAAGGTTTGCCGCTATTTAAATTGTAAAACTCCACAATTCACTATACAAGGAATTTTAAATTCACTTAAAAGTAACTTTTAATTACAAATTTCAAAGCAAAGTGTGTTATCATGACGGTAATTAAGAGCGACCACGTGTCGCCTGCGCAATGTTTGATCGAGTACTAAACAGAATACTTCTCAATGAATGTTGATGGTTCTCGGTAACACAATTGCTGTACTCATGTTGATGATTGACACCGTGGTTAAAGGCGAACTGACCAGGGTTGACGACCTACATTAATTTATTCAAAGTTATTTGCACAGATGAAAATCAATTCTGTGCCTAAAGAGCTGTCTTATATTTACTGAACATAATTGAGAGTAGGTATTCCGCTAGGCTAGGCATGTTATTAAACTACTAGGGATTGGGAATATTTAGTAAATGTAGGTATCAGTAAATACATTGCGATGGAATACAGGTTTTGTGATGAAGTAATTGTCGATAACTGTTTGCAAGTTCTTATTTATCGGCTGGGTAGGTGAAAACCCTACAGAGATTGCGGATGAAATTAAGACGCATAACATCCTGAACAATGTTGACCTCCCTTTCGTGATAGCGCTCGCTATTGAACATAAATCATATCGGCCGAGAGATAGCACCAGTTCCTAGAGCTAAGTTCAGTACTTGAGCACGGTGAATTCGCAGCTAGATTCCTCGTTTGCTTTATGATTCTACTATCGAATCTCGCTTGCCAATAACGTTATTGAACTTAGTGCCAGGGCAGTGCTGCTGGCGTATTTCACAAC
Organism: Horisme vitalbata; assembly: GCA_951804965.1. Lineage (NCBI taxonomy): Eukaryota > Metazoa > Arthropoda > Insecta > Lepidoptera > Geometridae > Horisme > Horisme vitalbata. The sequence continues at coordinate 25,375,264 of OX638091.1, read as the reverse complement.
ACGAATTCACATGCCTCACTCGGTCATATATTGAATTGCTTTTGAAATCGCGCACAGCAATAAAATAAATTACAATGATACTTATCGAGGGAGTTTGTAAGTTATTTGCCGTGCAGATAACCCCGTTAGATGGGACGGTAACCTGTTGTAGGTAAATGTAAATATCGAAATATCAGGTCCGTAACAAGAATCGATTTATGCACGGTCAGTAACTATCTTGTGATCTTAGTATCGGAGTGGGTCGAGATCTTAGAAGCCGCGCCGCGCCCCGTCACTCACGGGCTCATTGTTTCGCCCGCCTAGAGCTTGTGATTCATAATATTACAAGTTTCAGATAAGAATGCAGCAAATAGGCCGTTGCAAGCGAACAATCGGGCTCGATCTGGGCGTTATGAGCTTGACACAATTCCTGATACGAGGAGACATAACATGAATTCATGGTATGAGTATGTGTCACAATTTGTCAAATTATGCTGGATTGTACTTCGACAAAAATAAAGTAATTATTTTCCTCGAAGGGATTGCATTGCATTGTGACGTCAAGGAATCAGTCATTGACCACTTAGAGAACAAATCAATGGAAGAAGTAAACCGCAGTGAATAATTTATAAGGAAACAAAACGAAAGGATGGAAACGTTACCGTTAAACCAAATGCAGAATTATTTTGCGACCCATTTAAATTATATCCTCACTAATCCAAGAAAGGAAATAACAAATATTACAGAAACGAAATCCCAAACAACAACGACGATACTTTTCCAAATACTGAGGTCAGGGCCAATCAATTTACTGAATATTCAATCCCCGATCGTAAATCGCAAGTAGATCTTATTCTTTTGAATGTCCACGACGTTCAGCCAATCATAATATTGCCTAACATCACGACCATCAAAGGAAATGGCCTACTTATCTCTATTGAATTTAACGTCTTAAATAATGATTAGCTGCTGAGGGCAATTGCGGCACCCAACTCCCATGTAGATAAGGGCAATGGGTCGATAGGAGTTGTTCAATTACGTTTATTCAGATGGTTAAGACCGTCACTTACAATATTGCCACGATTGGTCTTGCCACACACTTGCTGTGAGAATGTACTTTCTACCGTTGGACGACCATTCATAAAATTGTTGGTTTATTGAATGGCTTTCTTCTAAATTGTTCAATGATCTGAGAACAGCCTGGGAAACAGTCTAGTGCATTTAGCAATAGTAGTTTGCTGTAATGTTTATCTGGATCCTGTAGTTTGAGATTAGCTGCGGCCGTAACTCTTATGTCCTTGATTTAACTATTTAGACTTGGACTGCAAAAATATAACTGTTACAACGATTAGTCCCCGAATTGAGAAACGATCAAACTAGTTACTTTATTTACTTAGTAATTTTTTTTTTTGTAATAATAAATGCAAAAAGAAAATAATACTTTAGATTGAGTTGGTTAATTTATTATTTTCGAAACAATTGGCCAATGAATGTCGTGTAAGTATTAGTTATCTTATATTTTATCTTTAACTTTGAACTATTTAAAGTTTTACATTATTTGATTTTATCAAGCAAGGTTAAGGTTATACACAATAGTTTATCAGCAAAATCCATAAAAATATATATTAGCTTGATTTTAATATTAATATCTTGGGCAAAACCCAACTGGGTTTGCAAATATATTGCTAGTTAGCAAACTCAGGCTAAAGGGGAAGCGTGCAACAAAACCTATGTAGATTATTAACGATATGATTCCCAAATCATTTAAAACCTACCTATTTGCTTTATCGATTCCTCGGTCACCGGACATAACTTCACTTTGTTTACGACGATCACCAACGTAAACTGCATCGTAACACAACACCAGCACTAATGCAAAAACAACTTGAATTTCTCACATCACCGTCAAAATTTAACAAATTCATCGTTTGGTACTTCGCGTGTTGCTTACCGCAATGCCGAGTTAAAACTAAGCCGGATTAACATAACTCTGACTGCACATGTCACTTAAATTACCGAGCCTATGAAGCAACGCATTGAAAAATTAATAGCAGCATTGGCTCATGTCCAGCAATTATTACTAAGGCCCCACAAACAAAGCTAATTGTAAATATGCGCGTGGCTCCCGCATCAATTGGGAGCGACGCACGACGGGGGAACTTTCTGTGACGGATATAAACACAATAGGGATTATTTCTAGAAATGGCGATGGCGAGATCGACTGGAAGCAAAACATTTTGCGATGTTCCTTTAGTTATGAGCGCGAATATAGCCTGAGGGTTTTGTTTATCAAGATGAGACGAGACTAAATGACTGTGCACAGTTTTGATGTCGCATTGATCTTAAGATATCTTAAATTCATGTTATTTACATGAAAATGTCATCTTGCGTATTTACATTGCATTCCATGTAGCCGTCTGCACAAAAAGGTTCATGCTCACTCAGTTCAAGTGCAAAATCCATACGCAAATACTACTACTTAAGTACTTATCTATAGAACATTATTTACAAGATTCCTTAACATTTAATATGGGACATTTAGACAAATGAAGACAATGAGAACACAGAGACTACGAATGGATGTGGCGACGGGGAATGGTCCAAAAATAAATCGGATGCACAAGCGTATTCTAATGATCACGCTTCAACTAACGTCGAGTAGATAAATATACTTTTAGTTCAAATATTATGTTTACTAATAATTCTATTACTATTTGATAGTAAGCAAATAAATAATGATAAATTTATACACCCTGATGAGATGCACGTAGGTGGCTAAATGGAAATAACGAGTAGATACTAGATAGTATTACGCTTTCGAAATGAAATGATATTCAATTGTCTACCTGCAGTAAGGTCAAGAAATGTATACTCACGAGATGAAGTGCTGACTAAAGTTCCGAGTAAGCTTGTCTATCAAAATGATAAAGCCGATTAGAAATATAACTCTCGTAGTATCCTAGAATGTTTTTTTAACAATCAATAATAGGACTTCACTTGGGACAATAGGAAAAATGTTCTTTTGGTTAGAACGACGGGTGTTTATCGATAAAAATTTCGAAATTGCTGGAATATATTCAAAACAGTTTCTTTATTTCGTTATCACAAGGAGCTTAACTACGGATTTTCTGGAACAGCACCAGGATTCTGTAGAATGATCGAAAACCAGTGACATGAAAAAGAAGACCACAGTAATATTTAGTATCAACGAGTTTAAGAACTTTATACCATGGGGGTTTATTATGTGGTCTGGCAGCAGTCTACAAAGTTTTGAATTGTATCAAACTGTTTGTAGAATTACAGCAAAGTTTATTGCAATGGAGTGTAGCCAAGCCCATTAGGTGGAGCGTGCTAATAAAATTATGTATTCTACTTTGCTAATGCTTCGTATTTACTTTAAATTAGGAAGTTGTTGCTTAATTCAACTGCAAAACACAAGATGTCTGTTTGGGTAATCAAAAATAACAAAAAAAAAACCAGCCAGCCAAACAAAATTGAGCATACGTCTTGTCATGTCTTTCCATAAGTCCAATCTGACAATGGAGAGGACAGACAGTGAGGCAGAATACTGATTAATGTAGGCTATTAATAAAACAAATGCTGTAATGCCTAGGACAGGCATTACAGCATAGGTAGGTAACTATACCCCTAAAACCTCCAATTTAAACAGTTCTGAAGGTCAACTGATTACCACACTTGTGATCATGTATTGAACACCAAATTCGGCCTAACGAGACACATTAGGTCTCACACTTTTATCGAAGGAAGTGATTTAGTAGTAATTAGCCTCTGTGGCGAAGGTCCGCCTGAGATGCAGTAGGTTGCGAGTTCGATTCCTGCCGCGGGACAAATGTTACATTATTTGCAGATATTTGGCTCAGGTCTGGGTGTTTTCTAAGTATAAAATGTATGTATATACAAATATCAGTCGTTTGGTTCCCCATAATACAAGCTCGGCTTAGTTTGGAGCTACACGATGCTGTGTGACAGTGTCCAGCATAATTTATGATTTAATCACAAATACAATACAAATATTTTATTTCATTAACTGAATCACTACAGAGTTTTAATGTGTTTGATCAGGTATTCAGTAAGTACTGATTCAGTTGTGGTGTCGCCAGCCGTCATCTGAACCTATGAATTATGTATTAACCATTGGAAATAACACATCAAAAAGGGATAGTTTCTACAAGGGTACTTACATTTAATGAGTACCACCGAGTCGTGTGGCTCGCACTGCACCTGGGTGGCGTTCATGGCCAGCAGTCCCCCGCTGACCGCGCCGCCACCCGCTCCGTTCGCCTCCCTGTAAGACAGACGTGTCAGCAAATTGCATAGGTACCTCCTACATGTAAACATTACAGGCTACATGCAGCAATAGGTACTACCTACCTGCAATGCGTTTACCAGTTTTTTATGTACATACCTATATGATACATTAATATATTAGCAAAATCAAATCCTCATATTCGTTGAAGTAAAGTAACCTATTATAATATATCCTAGCCTACTATAATATGAGACGTGGACCATCCTGGCCAGAGAGAGAAAAAGGATTGATGCATTTGAGATGTGGTGCTAGAGGCGAATGTTGCGGATACCGTGGACGGCTAAGCGCACAAATGTGTCAATCCTCTCACAGCTTAATGTAAATGATCGGCTCTCCACGTTATGCCACTGCCGGATTTTGTCGTATTTCGGCCATATTGCGAGACGTAGAGCTGATAACTCAGAAAAGCTGGTCATTGTCGGCAATGTAGAGGGGAAACGTTCCAGAGGAAGATCCCCAACCTGATGGTCTGACCAGCTCAGAGACAAGGGAACGTCGCTTTACAGTGTGGTGCAGATGGCCACAAATCGGAGTCGCTGGAGACAGGCCGATAACATCTGCAGGACATCACATAGTGATCACGATCTTCAGCAATGAAGTACCGACTACAAAGAAGACTGAATGAATGAAGACTGAATGTTTGTTACTCTTTCAAGCAAAAACTACTGAACGGATTTGGATGAAGCTAGGAATCATACATAGTTTGTGACCTGGATTAACACATAGGCTGCTTTTTATCTAGGTGCTAGTGAGTAATAATTTGACAGAATCTCTCAACATGTTATAACATGCAGGTGCTACTTACTAAAGTTTTTCAAAATGAAAAGCTCTGGCTTAGAAATAGGATATAGAATCTGTTCTGTTGTGAGTTGCAAAGCAAGTTTTTGGAAGCGTCATCTCTCCTGAGGGCCTAGTGCGAGATGCACAATTCGATATAGTATACTATAAAAGTTTTAAAATAGTGCAACTCGTACTAGGCCCTCTGTATGATATAGGTGTGTGAAAACGAATAGCTTGGAGACAGGCAAGGACTAAAATAAAATATTTATATACCTAATACTTCTAAGTGAGGATGTCTACCAAATCCTACTTCCTACGTATTATTACTGAGGAAGATTGTGAGTATGGATGGATGGAGGTTTGTTTCTTTTTCACGCAGAAACCTTTTGAACATAGTTTATGACCTGGATTAAAAATGAAATAGGCTACTTTTTATCCGGGTACCACGCGAAGCTACGGCCGGAAGGTAGTTGATGGATGTAACTGAAAGCTGGCATAAATTTATGATGGTTACAGTGGTTTTAAATAGGTATTTAAGTAACCGCAAGAACAGTGAACAAATGTATACGTGAAAAGAAAAGACAACAAATAGGTACTGCATCTTGGATTATGCAGTAAATAAAACACAACAAAAGAACATAACAAGATGAAACATTTCTTCAGAGCTGAATAAAAGCTCACAGATGTTGACAAAATACGACTTAAGGGACGCAACTGTTGCCACTGCCTCGTTTATTTTTGTCAGCAGACATTGTTCGCATTGCTATTTTCCGGTTTCAAAACGAAATTAAAAGTATAAAAACTTTCGATTATACTTGTCATGGAATGTAATGTGACCAGTCTCATCTTTACACTGTTTTTAAGTACCAACATTACATGACTTTTGGTGGAAAGGTTAATTAAGCTTTTGCAACAAGTCATAATTTTGCACCTTACTTTTGATTGCATTTGAATGTTGGTTCTCTCAAGGCTCTGTATTAGGACCTCTTCTTGATAATCAGATAATAATGACAGCAATGACATCATGCATGAGAAATAACAAGTTATCATTAAATCATTATTCCCATAAATGTTTGATTGTGATTGATTACTGATTAGAGTTCAATAGAAAAATAAACAATTCTAATCAATTGTATGGAAAAGTGATGTAATTAGCAATTAAAAGCTATGGTGAGTCAGTCGTAATTGTTAACAGGTGGTGATGTGACTAAGACTGAAGCTAATTAAGTAGTAGTTTAATAATAAGCAATATCAGAATTTTAAAATAAATGTACATATTTAAAATTAGGTGTCTGCTAAATATATAACTAATTTGTAAGGCAGCAATTTTCCTGCACACGTAACCATATTCAAATCACGGGTCAAGAGCATGTCAAGAGTCATTAAAAAATACTCGTCTAGTATTTTTTTCTTAAATATTATGAAGTAGTTCTGTTGAAAAGTCTATGGTCCAGCCATGATTAAGTTTTAGATCACCACCTTACAAATCCTATTAACTTAGGCCTTTGCATCTAGTCTAGATGAATTGAGATAGACAGTATCAAGTAGTATCTTTTACTCACTCACCGGGACGCTATAGTGCCTGGGATATGATTGGATGGAGTAAGCCTGCTTAAAACCAAGTCAGCCTTACCCACGAGAAAGACATGGACAATATGTGTGGAGCCGACTAAGGCATTGATTTCCTGACAATGTTTTTTTTCACGGTTTTGAGCATGTGATAACACATCAATTATTCAAAACCAAAAATGGATTGGTGCACCGAGATTCAAACCCACAGTCTCCTGATCAGAAGACAGGATACAGCCCACTAGGTAACCATGGCTCTAAGACCCTAACTAGAGAGTTAAACTGATATTTCAGCTGTTTTGTCAATGACCAAACAGGATTTCAATGTTATTTTTTCTTTGAGATCAGAAAACAGATGGAAGCAATTGAGTTTTCTACACAAGATATCAATTAGTGCCACACATATGAATGTAAGATAAGCCTGTAACTTCACACTCCCCAATCCTAACCCAAAATAGATGAAGCTTACACAAGTTTTAGTGCTGGCAACATATGGAATGATAGTAAAAAGTTTGGTTCCTTTGTGGTTTATCAAGTTTTGTTTGAGTGTTCCAAATGACAGGATGAGATACTAAGTAAATTTATAGAGGTTACTCACTTCTTTGGGTGGTCTTTTTTAGGAATAAAATTAATTTGATCTCTGTGTGAAATCTATGCCATGAATATATAAAAAAGAACTTAGATTAATTGAAGATATGGTCATGGAATGGAAACATTTAATTTTATCATATTAGAATAGAGTAAAACATAGGTACAGTTTATTTTTAATGATAATGAAGTAGATATTAAATTAGTAAGAACAATTTATTTATTCTTATTTTACTAATGAAATGCATGCCTTGGTACACTTTGCTGATGCAATAAATAACTAAATACAAGATGCAGGACTAGCTTATGGTGTGGCCCACACTGATAGGTTAGGTTGGGCTAAGTGTGATTTCAGCAGTTTTGACTGAATTATTGCAAACTCTTATTTTATGTAGTAGGTACTTATAATCACCAAAAGTAATGTTTGAAGATAGGGACTGTGTGGAGAATACCCTAGGTATCTGTGTGAAGAACCCTTTAAAGTAACAAATCACAAGTTATTTTGGTTTACAGTTTGTATGAAGTAGATATTAACAAACTAAAAGATATTTTCCAATAAAGCAACATTTTGCTGATTTTCTTCTGGTCTGTTAGGGGTTTCTTTGGAACAAGCCAACTTCACCTACCTATGGTGGACCTGCTGAATAAATAAATGGGGCCGGGCTGATCTATTAGCGATAAGTCCCCTGTAGGCGATGGGCAGCAGCTTTGCCCCCAACCTTACAATAAGGGAGGCCTATGTCCAGCAGTGCACTGACACTGAATAGGCTGGTTTGGTCTTCTGTATCGTATAGAATTATAATGAATATGCTTAGACAAATATAACAGTATTATAATTTCTAAATAAGTATTAATAATACTATGCAGACATGCAGAGTTAAAAATTTAAAAGGTTTAACTGCTTACATAAAGCAGCAAATGAACATTGTAATGATGTTCTGTCAGTATCATAACACTGATTGGAATGGAGTGATAAGCAATTAATTGGCAGATGGCTCATTCAATGATTGAATATAACCAAGCTCTGACCCATGATAGTGGATGTATGGCGAATTGATAACTAGTGGATGCTCTATAACTTCGCCCGCATAGAGATTTTTGGACTTTCTGAATATGTACTGAACAGTATGCCAAGCTCCAAGCATATGAGATATCAAGCCTTAAAAAATGATCATATAAATATTAACATTGCCTTGCATCCCGTTTGAAGATAGATTAAAAAAAATACTATAATATTGTGTTACAAAGCTATTGATGCAGTAAGTAATGTAGTTGTAAGACAAATATCTTGCACGCTATACGAAGAGAATTTTATTCTAGATCATTTATTTTATTTATGTGGGCTAAAATGTATTTTATTTCTATACCAAAAAAAGTGTTTCTTGCCAGAAATCTCAGCAAAACTATGTAAAATCTGACATAGTAAAAGTAATTGCCACATATGAGTTAACATTGAAAGCAGGTGCTCATCAGTATGCACATTGCACACTGGAAATTATGTGGCACAGTATACTAGGACAAAAGTATCAGGCATGTATCTATTGACCCGAACAAACTGCTCCATTACCTATGATTCAGCTTTTCAATCCAGGCAGTGCTGATATCGCAATAAATTCTCATCTTTCTATTTACACTGCGATAGGACGTCTTGACATTTGACACTGGTGGCTGAGCTGTTGTCATACTGTCACAATTTTAGGTCAAAGTACGATGAACTTGAATGCGCTTTACTCACCGTAAAATGCTTATTGCCGGCACTTGCTTCCTGCGGAATGCGTGCAGGCAGGGCCCGCATTCGCTAGGAAAGCATTACCCACTGTTTTATGCACGTTTCGAAAGTTTCCTCGGTGGAAACCGGGCACGACAACAATCACTGGTCACAGGCAGTCACAGCTGGCTCCAAAGCATTCAACCTGACCGAAACGTACTCAAGAAACACCACCACCTCTTGGTAGTTCCACTGTTTTGAACAAAAGGCACTCGAATCCGTGCGGTGCACTATCAGCTTGTTTACTGGCTCGCACTGGCACTGTTCACTGTTTTATTTTCTATGCGTAATACAGGTTCACACGCGGACACCAATGTAAACAAACTTGGTTTTTCTTTAAATTGGCGAGAAAAATAAAGAAAGAAACGTCGGTCACACCGCAAAATCCGAAAAACACAAGACGCGCAGCTGGCTGGCAGTCGCCTCTCGCTCGAGTGCGGGTGTGAAGGCGGGTGTGGGGGGCTCCCGGCCGCTCCTACCGCGCGCGCCCCCTATGCTTCCCGCCTCGTCGCGCAAGCGCAACTCATTTTGTTACGTCCATTATTTTGAAGCTGCGTCTGCGCTGCGTTTGATCGTAACTAATAATAATAACTATACGATCGATGCACTGCAATGGAAATAAATTTGTTTTGGATGAAAAAGAAAACCAAAACGAAATTCCAAGATAAACCTAACTGACAACTGACTGATAAGCAAGTTTGTAACATTTGACAAATTGACAATGACATCAGAAATAGGTAGGGAAATACGACATTAATTTCACATTCACCTGTAGACAGAGGTAGTATCCGGTTTCTAGGCTTTTAACACGTTGACTGCGGGCCTCAGGCACACCAGCTCTAAATCGAAAGTTCTGTGTTCAGCACTCAAAGTGTTTACTTAGGAAGCGTGACGAAAATAGCAATGTAAAGTTGCTCTAGGTGATATTATTTTTGATATTATTATTATACCTACTATGTCCTGAGTAGGTATGTACTATGTCCTGTCCTGAGTACATATTATCCTCTTTGTTTTGTTTTTACTGTGTAAACATAGAAATAGAAATAATTTATTTGGAAAGACCAAATAAATTATTTCTATTTCTATGTTACATAAGTACCTACTTAAAATATTATTCATTCACTTTTCATTGCAGTGGACGAACAAGTTGCACCGCGATAATGGATAGGTTACCTACCTACACAGCTGTTGGTTTAACGATGAAAGCAAGCATGCGCACCGGTGCAACGCAGCGGTGTGTGGTTGGCCTTCGCTTCTCTCGCAAAATCTGTCACACTATAATATGCCTACCCAATTATTTTCGAAAAATACCATTTCGCACGGCATACTTTCGGCCAATTTGCGTGAAAGTATTCATTCATTGGTGATCTATCAAAGGTTTCTCCTTTATCATTACGCGCCCGGATAACCACCCCCCTGGGCCTGTAATTACTTGCAGTCGCCGGCAGATGAGTAAATGCTTTAAATTCTGGGTTGTAGGGAAAGTGAAGTGTTAATGGGACACTTACGACAACTTGATAATAGTAACTACATAAGTACGTTCCTTTCTACCGGTGAACCTGGAAGGGATTCGGCGAACTGCTGACCTCACTTTATAGTGTAATTGGCCATTACATTAGTGGTGATATCACGTATTCACCTGTGGGCTAAGCACATAAAGCAGAATAGCTGTGAGATGGAGAACTTTACTGAACATCTGCTTGTTTTTGCTCGTAACAATACACTTTACCCCAATTCACGGAACGGATGTAGGGTGCGGGTTGGGTGCGCCCTTGAGAGCGATTGGAACCGGATATTTCTATTCCATTGAGTAATTATTACTCTTTATTTTTAATGACGGTTTGTAATGCACCAATGTAAACAAAACAGTTGGGTAAAAATGAAATTAAATTTATTATTAGGTATTAGCTATGTTTGGAGCTGTTGCTTTGGTTTTTAAATTTTTACGAATGTATTTACCAATGTGACAATCAGATTAAAATGCCTAATTTCTTTAATCTGTGTGCCTAGTCCTATAGTGTGTCCAGGCCTTACACTAAGGCCACAGGACTGCGGTGCGACGACGCATCGCAATGACGACGACATTTCTGCGATGACGCGTTGGCGTTGCGCGTAAATTTTTGCGATGCGTCGCGCGTTGTCGCTCGCACCACAGTATTATGGCCTCGCAGTGAGACCTAGGGCTCAGAATAACTTTTAATTTAAGGCCTAGGCCTAGGGGTTTGCTTTGCGGTTCTAGAAGTCTACTTAGTTTTAGTTAGCTAGGTAGGTAGCTCCTACTTATTTTATAGACGCTGCTTTGGTAAGCTTTATGTTATGTTCATTCAGTCCAAACGGATATCCTTTCTATTTCGGTCCAAGGATAAATGTTATTGGTACTCTGAGGTATAACACCTCCTTTGCCGGTAATTAGATAATATCTACCTTTTGTTTTCTTGTCAATTTTTTGACATCTTAAAACTGACAAAAAGTTAGTGCTCGATGATGCGCTCGATTGAGTCACATCTTGTTCGAGTTCAATTCTAAAACACAGTTCTGCACACCGAAATTTTCGGCACTGGACCTAGACAGAGAAAATATATTTCTTCTCTATGCCACTGGACCTATAATTGCAATAATTGCAATTGCAATTGACATTTCAATCGTGCGAAATTCAAGACAAACTGTCAAAGTTTGTAAAAGCAGGACCGGTGCAACCATAGATCTGAGATAATAAATGAGGCCTCTGGGTTCCTTTAACAATTTTCAATCAATTTATTTTTAATTTATTTTGATCAAGCGCATTCATGAGAAAAATGCTAGGAATTTGAGAAAGCAATCTCACTAAAACAACGTGGGTGTAGGTAAAGAGATAGTTTGTCATTGCCCAAGAATCAAGTGGCAGTAGGTAGGAAGGTACCTACCTACTTGTAGGCAGCTATCAAGTAATCTGTTCCACCAAGTAGATGTACCCAAGTACCTAATTATACGACTACGAGTCGCATGCTCGACGCGCCTTGCTCAAAATATCGTGTCGCTTGGCGACTTCCGTTGATTCAGAGAGTTGAAACTTATATTTTTGTTTCCATAGAACACGCGTCTACGTGTCGTCCGCCTTGAATTTGCTTCTGTTGAGACTGTTAATTCTCTTGTTACTCTAGTTATTGATCATTACCATAACTAACCAACTGTAGTAAAACCCTACGTTTTTTCGATTATTATAGACCCATACGGGTCTAGAGTAATAATATAAGTTTTATATAAACAAAAATATATGACGTGCGTGGTCTGAAAAGTTTTCAACATAACAAAGTTAGAAGACATTTTTTCTTAATTCATAAAATGTATTTTTATGCGATGCTCCCAACTCTAGTCAACCCGTCCAAATAACGTCCCAATACTCGGCGTTTTTCTCTGCAAAATAATTGTTCTAAAGGTGATTGCCTCCTCTTTTGACGAAAATCTCTGTCCTCCAAGCGCAATTTTTAGATGAGGGAACACAAAGAAGTAGCTTGGAGCTTGATCTGGTGAATAAGGCGAATGGTCAAGCAGTTCAAACCGTAATTCGTGGATTTTCGCCATGGCAACCGCTGAGATGTTTGTGGTCTAACGTGAGCAAACGCGGCATCCAACGCTTTGACAGCTTTTTCATGCCTAATGCCTTAATTTGGCGGTCATTTAACACCATTTGGTAAAATTTATCATGTTATTGTTAGTACTTGCAATTTTTGGTCATCCCGAACGTTCATCGTCTCCCAAGTTCTCACCACGTTTAAATTCAGCTGCCCAACATTTCACAGTGGCTAATGATGATGGTGCAGAGTCCTCATACACAGAGTCAACTCATATTTGAATTATGTAAGCGTATTTCTTTTCAAAAATAAAAATTTTATGACAGCTCGATACAATTTTTTCCATATTCACAAAAACACTCACATTGACTCACTCATACGACTGTCAAATAACAATTACGCTTCCAAAGTGGATGAAATGTTGATGACTAACTGTTAAAATAAGCACACTGCACAGTTACATTCACTAGGCTTGATTTACAAGTGCTGCAATTTTCACGTTGAGGTCGGAAACTTTTCAGACCACTTAGGTACGTACTTCGTTTTATAACGCTCCTGATTTGAAAACACAACTGAGCTGCATTTTGAGCCGGTTGTGTTGACAAGTTGATAGTGGTTATTATTAGGTACTGTGTCATCATGATGTCCAAGCTATAGAAGGTAAACTAACGGTTTAGATTGATACGTCCAACTAGTAAAGTCGCAGTGTCCGTGGGTTAATGGAAACGAGCGGTCACATATTTTTTTCTGGTAGTTTTTTTATGTGAACATTGTTCTGGGTTTCGGCGGCAGACGATGATTTATCAGACATTTGAACACATCGAGTGGCGGTCCTTTTGTTATACTCTGTTTTTTTACGTAAGTGCTTAATTTCAAGACTTGAGTGGTTATTTTGAAGATGTTAAATTACTTTGCTTCTACGGGACCATGATATTTTTTATCTGCTGTTTTGGTATTTTTCTCTAGCTCGCGACTCTACGTTTACCGCGTTCCTTACCTACATTATGAAACTTACCTAGGTAGGTATACTTTAAATATACTTAGGACCGGTAGTCTTTTAATATTATTAAAGAGAACCACCTTATGATATACCTAGTTTGCGCCCATTTATAGATTTTCGATTAGTAGATGTTGCATTCCGTAGAGTCACTCGACACCAGAATTGGCCACTAGTTCATACCAAGGGGGAGGAGAAGGACTTGTTGATATATAGTTCATAAACATACGACGAAGGACTTTTTCTGACAAAGTAGCCCTTGCTATTCTTAAGTGTTTTGTTTGCCCGTTCTTCAGATATCATCTTTGTTAGTTTACAATCTGTGGTGGCGCATTGAGCGAAAGCCCGCCTGAAACGCAGAAGGTTGCGGGTTTGATTCAAAATTGTTGGTTTCCACCACCACACCAGCCTATTATCAGTCCACTGCTGGACATAGGCCTCCCCTAATAAAGGGGGATATGCCCATAATCCCCACGCTGTTTGTTTGATAGGCCTGGGTGTTTTCTAAGGTAAGCTTATTATGTATGTATTTACAAAAGTGAAATGTATTTAAGTACCTAGTATATCAGCGATGTGTTTCCTATACGTATATAGTAGTAGTAGATTTCTTTGTGGAAGTACTGCCACCATGCCTATTTCTGCCGTGAAGCAGCTGTGCTGTGTTTCAGTTTGAAGGGTGTGGGTGCCGGTGAAATTACAGGCACAAGAGGCTTATCTTCAAGCCTCAAGTTGATGGATCAGGGTGCAGCATCGTAGAGCACGTTCTAAAACACGTGATCTACGATGCAATGCTTTGTGATAGGTAATGGTTACTACTCAACATCAGGTGGGCCATGTGCTTGTTGCATCTTCAAATACCATAAAAAAAAATAAGTAAGTTCTGTTTCGTTTGGGGCTAAATGACGCTGCGGGATAATGTCCGGCATTATATTAATATTAGCAGATATTAGCTGATATCTCTATGTTAACAATAGAAATAAAGATAAACTAGCTGTTCCTACTGTAAGGCTCCATAAAGTTAGTCAATCTTTTAAAGGGATGTGTGTACGATTTTTTAACAAAATCCCAAATGACGTGATTAATCTATCTGTAAATAAATTGTTTAATCAATGTTATTAAGAACAATGACGTTAAAAAAATATAAGCCAAGCAGAGTTTCTTGCCAATTCTTCTCTGTTTGGTCGTGTTACGAAGGAAAAAATGAATTTTGAGTTTGAGTTTGAAATAACATTATGCATTATTTTCCCAACCAGTCACAGTCCAATAGCCATCAAATCGAAGGCATTTCAGTAAATCACTCAACCAATTATAGGGGTATTAGCGAATTGAATAGCATGTAGTATCAATAGTGGGATTGTTGTGGGCCACGGCAACGGCACGGCACGGCCCATTTAACCTGTGTTATCAATCGCGTCGCCGGCACTTGGGTCAATGATCTAGGTGCAACCTTTGTTGTTGTTTATTGGACCTAGAGAGGTTTTATGGTGGACTAGTGGGCGCTCCGCGACATCGGTCTCGTACAAGTTTTACATCGCTGCCTCACCTCAAGCCTTACCTCATCTTCATGCGCTGAATTTCAGGTACCTACTTAATAAAGAGAAATTAACAAACATTGAAGTCAAAAAAAATACAAAAATAAATACAGGTAAGCGCTTTAAACTTATAAGAGAAATAGTGACATAAAACGTCGCCACTTCAGCGTATGCTGGAGAAGCATAGAAGCAACTGGCACCGCTGGTTTTAAGTGGCGCCACGCCACCGATTTTTTTGTTATCATACATATATTGTGCATCCCTACTCTATGCAAGGACAAACCTTTTAAAGAAGGCCGGGCATTTCACACCTGACCATAAATGGAAGCGACTAAAAATGCGAATTAGGTAAAAATATTCTTGATAATGGAGTATTGAAATTATAATTAATAACTTTATTTATTAAAGCCGGAATACTTAGTAAATTAATAATAAATATTGATCGCAATACGCCCTATCACAACAAATCATGGTTATTGAACGCACTCTCACCCACATTGTGCATCTCTCGTCCCAATGTTAACCATTTAAAACAAAACTGCCACTAACAAAGCACGCGTTTGGTTAGTTTTTGTTTAATGGTGCCAGGGTCCTAATCGATCGTAACCTAAAAGTATAAAATAATTACCCAGAAAAATTATCCAGCTTTAATAAAAAAAAACTATTAATTGAACATATATCCTGCAATAAGAACTAGCAATTAGGACATAGGTCATTTCTAGATGCGACATTTTATGGTCTGGTCACAGGTTGTATGAAACTGACCGATCTTCTTTCCAGTAGGACTTTAAAGAGGCCACGGCAAAATCAATGACGTGGAGATGACCTCTGGCCTCTGTGGTGCATTTGGAAGGTCCGACTGAGACGCGGATGGTTGCGTTTCCGATTCCCGTAGCGAGATAAATCTTTGTACTTATTCTGCAATTATTTGTCTCGGGTCTGGGTGTTGTCTATGTGCATAATATGAATTATAAAAAAAAAATTCAGACTTCAGTCAGTCATTTTTGAGACAGAAAAAAAGTCCGTCGCCGCAGAAAGAAGTAGGTAGGTACTAGTACTATGCGTAAACGTATGAGATGAAATTTATGCGATGCGCAAACGCGTCGCATTTCGGTGCGACGTAATTTTTGCGGTGCGGCGGGGCGTTGCAACGCACTACGCAGTGTTGTGGCATGGCCTTATTTATAGCCATTGCATTTATAGCCAGCTTCATTACAGTTTTATATACTTAGAAGATTAGATGGAGTAATTTCAAGTCATTTTCTCTCTTCTTGTGGACTTCTTCAGGTTGCTAATGATGAAGAACGGGCTGCATTACACAAATAATGTGGATTTATTGGAAACCTAATTGATTGAGTGGAACCCACCGATGACGTTGATGAGGTTACAGAACGTGGTTGGAGCGTTAAGGGACGAGGGCATCAAATTCTGCCAAATGCAGCTTAAAGGCAAGAAGTCCAAACTTTCGCATGACACTCTTGGGCTGATGGCAAAAAGACGGGAAACCACTCAGGCCACTTCGTCAGAGAGGTCAGACCTGAACAAGCGAATTGCGAAGATAATACGGCGTGACCTTTGGAGCTCCAACACACGCCTCATTGAAGAGGCAATAGAGCGAAACCGAGGGTCCAAAGTATTCACTCAGCAGCTTGGCAGGAGCCACCTGACGAAGTTAACAACACACGATGGCCGAACCGTCTTGTCGAAGCCGGAGATGTTATCAGAGATCGAGGACTTCTATGGCCGACTGTACACGGCACATGCTCCTTGCCCCCAACGTGACAACCATGATTCCAGAGCCACCCTCACCCGCCACTACACCGACGACCTATCGGAAATCAGCCAAGACGAGATCGTGTTGGCCCTGAGAAAGCTAAAAAATGGAAAAGCCCCCGGTGAAGATGGAGTCACTTCAGAACTTCTGAAGGCAGGAGGAGCTCCTGTTGTGCAGGAACTGCAGAACCTCTTCAACTCCGTCCTTCACTGTGGGAGAACTCCAAAGGCGTGGAACGAGAGCTTGGTGGTTCTGTTTTTTAAGAAGGGTGATAAGATCTTCTTAAAAACTACAGACCTATTTCGCTCTTGAGCCACGTTTATAAGCTGTTTTCTAGAGTCATAACGAATCGTCTCGCCAGAAGACTCGACGAGTTCCAGCCACCGGAGCAGGCCGGATTTAGCGGAGGATATGGCACCATAGACCACATTCACACAGTGAGGTAGATTATACAGAAGTCCGAAGAGTATAATCAGCCCCTGTGTCTAGCTTTTGTGGACTATGAGAAGGCCTTTGACTCTGTCGAAACCTGGGCTGTCCTGGAATCCTTACAGCGATCCCAAGTGAACTATCGTTATATCGAAGTGTTGAGATGTCTGTACGAAGCCGCCACTATGAGTGTCCGAGTACGGGACCAGCAGTCTAAACCCATCCAACTGCGCCGCGGAGTGAGACAGGGAGATGTCATATCTCCGAAACTGTTCACGAGCGCGTTGGAGGATATGTTTAAGACACTGGACTGGAAAGGTATGACATTAACATAAACGGCGAGCACATCTCACACTTGCGATTCGCTGATGACATAGCAAACGTAAAAAAAAACAAAAAAAAACAAACGGCAAACGTAGTGTAGGACGCCCTCCGGCCAGGTGGAGTGACGATCTGCGAAAGGCTGCTGGTAGAAGCTGGATGAATCGAGCTCAGGATAAGGCGCAATGGCGCTCATTAGGTGAGGCCTATGTCCAGCAGTGGACTGCCATAGGCTGATGATGATGATGATGATGAATTGATTGAGTATTTTCCCGCTTCTAGTCCGTATGGATCACTTAGGTACGATAGGTTACAGGAAGAATGCTCGGTATACTTCAATATAAACCGAACGACAAAAGTAGATAAACAAGTAAAATAAACTTCTTTCTAAGCATTTAAATAAGAGAAAATAAAAAAGCATAAAAAGTAAGAGAAAATCCCAGGAATAAGAAATTTAAAAAATGAGAGCTTAGAGATTTCATACTTGATTTTTTTCTATGCAAGGCGTGGTTTCTACTTTTACCTTTTAATTAAAATTTGCTTAAGTAGGTACCTACTTACTAAGTAGTTCAAGTTAGGTGCGCGCGCGCATATTAATACTGCAGAAAAGCATTCTTTAGTAGGTAGGTAACCTCTGTACTGTCTCGTTTCACCTGTTCTTAAATTAGTCACCATTTATTTAGTTAGTGATTAGGTTATATGTGTGGCCCTTTTCCAGGGAAATGAGTGCATGCATGTGGCCTTTTCACTAGCTCTTTGTTGGTTGTGTACCTAGTTCTTCTCTCGTAAAATATGTGAGTTAAGAATAGTGATAATCTATAATGTTACGTTCGTATGCAATTGCGAAACACCGGTTATTGTCTAAACTCTCACTAAACAAACAGTAGCTTTGAATAAAGCGGGTTAAGCTGATAAAGAACAGCTGGTTTTCTTTTTATAACGGAAAAAAAAAATCTGCAGTTTTTGGCGTAGATGGTGCTTACTTAGAAGTAATAATACTTATAGGTATTTATAGGAATAAGTATTGTACAATTTACTTAGAAGAGGATCACATTCACAAATTTCGAAAAATGTAGGTGAGTAGGTAAATAACGTAGCAAAGAATGATGCCTTTTAACTGACTGCAAAAAGGAAGAGATTCTCAATTCCGTCGTATTTTTAACCAACTTCAAAAAATGGAGGAGGTTCTCAATTCGGTGATTTTGTTTTGTTTTTTTTTTATGTTTGATACCATGTTATCCTTTTTACGTTTCGGAGGGTATACTTCCTGTTTGAACCCAGAAAAAATACCACGCTTATAAGAATCAATTTCTTCGAAGTATTTTTTTTTTTACTATCGATTAGTGGCTTTGGAATATATATTTTTTTAGGCAACGCTTCCATTGAAAGCCCTAGATGATTGACATAGGATTGCTGGACATAGGCCTCCCCTAAAAGAAGGCCAATAATCCCTACGCTGGGCATGCGGGTTGGGGATCGCAGGGCACAGCTTCTCGCACCGCCGACGCTGCTGCCCATCGGTAGCCAGGGGACTTAGCTTACTTAACTTAATCAGCCGGCCGCCAGAGCCCCGTTTGTATAGGTACAGCAGGGTGCACCACGTGCAGGTGAGGTTGGCTTGGTTTCCGGAGATGGGGGTTGAATTACCTTACACCCCATTGATACAACTGATTCGTGGCATTAGAACATAATTTTTTTGACCAAGTAAATCAGATATTTTCTTTCTGAGCTATGTTTTAGATGCACTCTCAAAAGAGTCGTGCGAATTAATATTTGTCTCATTAGGCAGGTATAATGGCCGCTTTTACCGAAAGTTCACCGCACACAATGGCCTAACAATGACACTGTCTCCATATTCGCTGACTCATCTCACACAATTCCTCTTAATTATTATAATTTGAATAGTCATCTTGTTCTATGAGGCGCGGTTATGTAGTTCCTATGATTCTGATTATTTTCTAATAAGTAGAGTTGGTGGCAAGTTTATAGGTAGGTTCATTAAGTAGTACTAGCAGTAATTCTATGGTTAGTGGAGAATCAGTCGCACACTTGTCGGAGTTTTTAGACTGGACTGACCTATTAAACAACGATCCTTTACAGAACATTAACTCATAAGGTTTTATACATATCTATCCTTTGTATGGTATTAGCTATAACTAGCTGCGCTAGGGGATAGCATCTGAGACAGTGTCAATTGTGATGTAAATATTTGTATGGTGCATATTTTCTATGTTATCTATTTAGGTATAAAGTCAAGCTCTGCTTAGTTTGGGGCTACATGATGCTGTGTGATAGTGTCCATAATTATTTATTATTATTATCAGTATTACCACACTCAATAACGCAACAATAAAGTTATTTAGGTACTCAATTTTTTTCTCAAATATATTTCAAAGAGACCTCTCTACTTTAAAAATTTGCATGCTAGAAGTAATGTGCTAATCTATTTGAAAAAAATCTGTAACCACATTATGTATGCGCAAATAAATATTATTCCATCCACATCCACATCAGCCTATATCAGTCCACTGCTGGACATAGGCCTCCCCTAATAAAGGGGGATATACCCATAATCCCCATAATACCCATAAATATTATTATTATGATATGAATTAGGTGCCTATTGCACATAATTTATTCACCTGTCAAGGGACCTAATGTACTGTGAGGACTACCTATAATCAAGAGGCAGAGTGAAAGTATTCTGGATTAATCACTCGATGTACGGCCGCAAGTTCAATGCCTCGATTATGACTGTTAAATTATATTTTTAAGATGAATGGGCAGGTGGGTGCCGTAACCGACTGCGTAAGAACAACGCTAGATGTTATGGATGTTATAAAACAAGAAAGCTAACCAGCTTGACGTGAGCTTGACGTATTTTTATCAGCGTCAAATTGTCAAGCAACACCCTTATCTCAGTTCCGGTTGCAATTAGAGATTGCACTAATTGTAATGACGTAATAAGAATCGGCGTAAGAGCAGTTTAAAAAAAATACCTATCAATTATAAGTTGGTGGTATACTTAATTATCTTCCAGTTTGTTGGTACGCGAAATAAAGTTATAATATTGATTCGTATTATTAGTAACGATATTTGCGTTTATATTAGACTAATTAGTATGTGGATAAGTAAATAATGATTAGTACCTAAAACTAAAAAAAAGGAAAACCAGTACCCGCTTGGTTGTTTTGTAAAAACGGCAAAGTATTTCAAACTTTAAAATGAAACTGACAAAAGAGACTCGGTCACGTAGACTAGCGGAAAAG
Organism: Horisme vitalbata; assembly: GCA_951804965.1. Lineage (NCBI taxonomy): Eukaryota > Metazoa > Arthropoda > Insecta > Lepidoptera > Geometridae > Horisme > Horisme vitalbata. Next base: position 25,354,377 of record OX638091.1, on the reverse strand, counting down.
TATTCGTATCGTAGACGTTAAATTCTGGCCAATAAGAAAGCGTAGATTAAAAGAAAAGCTTTGTAATTGCCCAAAATCTTTCGTTTGTTTACGATACGACAGGTGATTCATGATGGCTCATTAGATTATATTTTAGTCATAGAATTGAATGGCTCTATCAATCTACGATTTCTCATTGTTATTATGAAATTTTACGTCTATGTCTATGATACAATTTTATTTTGCTTCGTGATCGAGTATCGAGGATCTGTAGGTACTGAAACGTCAATTTGATCACCACAAAGAGCTGGTCTAGGTGGAGCGATTAGGCGCGAGTTGAGTCGCGCATAGCCAATCATATGGACGAGCGTCACCATCCACGTGACATTTCGCCAGCCTAATTGGCTACGTGCCACTCAACTCGCGCACAAATAGCCCTTGCTTGATCAGCTCAAAAGCTCAAATACTTAAGTAGTCTAGCAAAATTATCGACTCTACATCTTTATTCTGCAGAAGTTAGTTTTATTGAAGAAATGTAAGTAATCGAGATATTAATGAGCGATAAATGAATAGCATTGCCACACTTGCATGACTAATCTATTGGAGAAATGCCGGTCTTATTGTCACGGTGATTACGAGTCCGAGCCATGCATCTACAGAATCATAGAATAACGAGAGTATGAATTTGCACGCGACTCCACTTATCTACCAGTGAAATGAATTGTCAGCGTTTATTTGGACTTATCCTACCAATTAAAGATGTGAGATGTGCATAGTGAAATGTGAATTACTTATTTGTTCCCCCTCATGGGTTGACATTATAAGAAAGACCGTTCAATTCAGACTAGTGCAAGATCAAAGCAAGTGGCATACTCAAAGGAAGACCTATGCTATACCCACTGCCCAGTAGTGCGTCGATAATCAATATCGGTTGATAATGATGAATGAGCGAATGAGGTGACAGACAAAATCTTTTTAAGCTATTGCATAGCTTCTATCGAGGGCCTTGAGCGCGGGGACCGAATCCAGAAATTCCGTAACGAAAAAAACCTCACGCTCCCCACTCGGACGGGCACGGAGGTGTGGCTTGAAGGCCGTGCATTGTCTAACGTCGTTTCTTTTCGGCAGTCTTCGACACGGTGTTTGTGTGCGTACAACTAGACGTATTGTACGACTCTACGAAGCTCGTTTATTTAATAAAAGAAAAAAAATTATTTTCTTATCGGTCACCACGCTCAAAAAGTGTAACTTGAATTAATATCAAAGAAAAAGAAATACTGCATAAATAAAATAAATAAATAATTATAATTGCATAAGTTGATACAAAATGCTATGCAATAGCTTTACCGCGGCGGTCCCCGAATGCTACACGTCTTTTTTATAATTTTTAAATACTATTAATTAATCACAATTTTTTCCTTCGAAAAATAAATAAAGAACAGAATCACAAATACACATGGGGTGTTTTCGTTAGTAAAGAATTCGTGAATAATAAAAAAAATAACATTACTATCCGTCGATATAGATCTTGTCTCTATAGAAGTGCTACGAAAGTGGTACGATGTGACGCCAAAATTTTGTAGCATTTCCGGGTCACAAAATAAGCGCCGAATTGTGGTAAACGGGACATTTATTGGCTAAAATCACTTAGGTCTTAGATAAGAAGATCCATAACGCAGGGAAACCTAGTTGGGAGTTGGAGCTCAGCCATGTACAATGTAGGTACTAACGAATTACATGTATATGTACAAACCTGCTTTACGTCTCCTTAGTTACCAACAGATGAAGTTGTTCTTTCATTATACTTCGATCACCTATTGATGACAATTATGCATGTCTGTGTGAGCCAAGTTTGAGAATTTTGATTGCATGTAATGTAATAGTCAATTCTTAAATCCTACATTATATAGTACTCACCTACATTATATTTTGTTATCTTTATATTTATACATACTTATTATTGTGCAATGTAGTACATGGCATTGTTTGTTTCATAAGTTTTTTTGTGAACAAATAAAGTTATACTGAAGTTATACTGAAGTATAACAGTCCATAATCACCACGCCATGCATGCGGCTTGGGGATCGCAGGACACAACTTCTCGCACGACGACGCTGCTGCCCATCGGCGGTCAAGGAATTCAGCTGTGCTGATGTTTCGCTGCGCTATGCCACTGTCGGCCGCCAAAGCCATGGAGCCCATCTTTTGGACCCAAACTAGACCCAATTCCAATTCAATCAATCAATTTATTTATTTGCTTCAAAGAGGGTACTAATAGACTACAAGAATACGATTTTTCACGCGATTATACATATGTACCTGTGAAAAGAATTTTCAGCGGTGATTTCACACGCTAGCTTTTGTCAGTCTACAACTGGACATAGGCCTCTCCTGATAAAAAGCTTTAAATAAATGTAACATTCTCTGCTTACCTACGGCTCAGGCCTCACCTGTCTGACCTGGCGCGGATATGGCGCGGGCGCTTTCCTATTCCATTCAAGTTTAATACAAAATGCACGGAAATAAAGCACAATTTAGCTCGACGACTTCGCGTCATAACCACGTCCGATCAACGACATACCGTGTGTCCTAAATTATACTTTATTTCCATGCATTTTGTATGAAATTTGATTGGAATAAGAAACCGCCAGTGCCATGTCTGCGCCCGACGCTAGTCACATTCATCGGGCACGGACATGACACGGACATGGCACAGGTGGTTTCCTATTCCATTCAAATTTCATACAAAATGCATGGAAATAAAGCACAATTTAGGGCACATAGTATGTCGTTGCTCGGACGTATGACGCGCCTTTTCGGCGCCCGCGCCCGATCGCCGCCAGATGAGCGTCAGATGGCCGCCAGTTCGTAGTATGTACTTGCTTGCGACATACGTCTGTTAGTGATGTAAAAATGCGTGACGAATGACGATATCGAATTTAATATTGAATTTTGTGAATTGATTGTAAAATATGCAACGCTTTATGATCATTGTCGTTCCAATTATTGTAACTGAAATGTTCAAGATAAATTGTGGCTGGAAATCGGAAAGAGATTAAACCGGTGCTAAGATTTTTTTATGTAATACCCATGGTAATACTAGCTGATCCTTGTGCAAATTCGTTTGGGCGTATTTTCTTCATCTGTATCATCAGGGTCCGATTTGGTAACCCGATGAAGAGGTTTTCGGCAGGGTTTTTTCAAAAGCTTAGTAATTTAGTAATTTCAAAAGCTTAGTTAACCCTCTCCGTATGGGTTACACTATTATTTGATGGGTCTAAACCATTCAAAACCCTTTTGATTAGGTTACCTGATCATGAGGGTTATCAATAGTATTGGGTTTTGGTATTATTCCAAAACCCATTCCTTAGGGTTACCCTTTTTATCATTGTAACACGGGTTATACGTGGGTTATAGGAGATAAAGGAGAAAAAAAATTCGGTCAAAAGATGAAAATTAATTGCGGTAATTGTGTTCTAAGCATTAAGGGCGGAAATACAGACTACTAATTGTTTATTTTACGCAATAATAATTATATTATAATAAAATTGGAATAAATTTTCAATAACAGCTGTCAAACCTAAATTGACCATATCTCGAGAACTACTTATCTTAGACTTGCTTTTACTAGCTCAAATGATAGCTATTGACAAGACCTTAATTTTCGATGACAGCTGTCAAACTTAAATCGACCATATCTCGAGAACTACTTATCTTAGACTTGCCTTTACTAGCTCAAATGATAGCTATTGACGAGACCTTAATTTTCGATGACAGCTGTCAAACTTAAATCGACCATATCTCGAGAACTACTCATCCTAGACTTGCTTTTACTAGTTCAAATGATTGCTATTGACATGAACTTAATTTTCGATGACAGCTGTCAAACTTAAATCGACCATATCTCGGGAACTACTTATCTTAGACTTGCTTTTACTAGCTCAAATAATTGCTATTGACATGAACTTAATTTTCGATGACAGCTGTCAAACTTAAATCGACCATATCTCGAGAACTACTCATCTTAGACTTGCTTTTACTAGCTCAAATGATTGCTATTGACATGAACTTAATTTTCGATGACAGCTGTCAAACTTAAATCGACCATATCTCGGGAACTACTTATCTTAGACTTGCCTTTACTAGCTCAAATGATTGCTATTGACATGAACTTAATTTTCGATGACAGCTGTCAAATTTAAATCGACCATATCTCGAGAACTACTTATCTTAGACCTGCCTTTACTAGCTCAAATGATAGCTATTGACAAGACCTTAATTTTCAATGACAGCTGTCAAACTTAAAACAAACATATCTCGAGAGCTACTCATCCTAGGCTTGCCGTTACTAGCTCACATGATAGCTATTGTTAAGATCTTAATTTTCGATGACAGTTTTTAGTTTGACAGCTGTCATCGAAAATTAAGATTTTATTAGTAGCTATCATTTGAGCTAACGGCAAGTCTAGGATGAGTACTTCTCGAGATATGGCAAATTCAATTTTGACATATGTCATTGAAAATAAAGATCTTGTCGATAGCTATCTTTTGAGAAATTAACAGCTATTCTAGGATGAGTAGTTCCAGAGATATAACCATTTACAGATGAATTTGTAGAATGAGTTTCGAGTGGAGCTTTGAGTTGAGTTTTGAGTTTGAGTTTTAGAGTGACAGTGACAGTGACAATCCGAAATTATTATTAATTAATAAGTATTAGTAATGATAACCATTGTGTAACATTCAAAAAAACCTATCAAGAGGTAACTCCATTCATTCGTTTAACCTCATAAGAGGGTAACCCTATCGACTGAAAACCAAAAGGAACGGGTTACACTTTCGCTTGTGTTAGGAGGAAAATATCCAAACGAAAGGGTAATCCCGTCAACTGTATAACCCAATGAAGGGGTTTCACTTTCGAAGCAACTAACTCGAAATCGGGGTTGTACGGGCCCTGATCTGTATATTAATTAATTGTATGCACGAGAGCAAGAGCATCTTCGTTTTCTGAGGATGACATGCTGACACATCGATACCGGACAACAGACTGCACTACACTTGTGCCTCTGTCGCGTCATTTCTGCGTCATGTCCGAGCCATGTCCGCGCCATGCCCGTGCCATGTCCTCGCCACGTCCGTGCCACGTCCGCGCCATGTCCGCGCCATGTCCTTGCCCGATATGTGTGACCTGTGCCTACAACATACAGACTGACTTTCGTGAATAAGTAGAGGCGTATAAACTGTGTTGTAACACTTGTAAGTTATCGCTTATAATTGCCCCCGTCACAGTATAATTACACTTGCTCTCTCGTAGCCATTTATGGCTGCTTTGAGTTAGAATCATAGTAATTTGTTTCTGTTTGTTTTTAATTTTGAAGATCGATGATCAAATGTTAGTGAGCTCTTGAGTGGAGACCGCGGACCTCAGCAAACGTGATTATCTGCGAAAGGCTGATGGTAGAAGCTGGATGCATCAAACTAAGGACAGGGCGCATTAGGGGAGTCCTATGTCCCGCAGTGGACTGATAATGAAGATGACGAAGATGATCAATGGCACATTTTTATTTATACAACGCATTGTTTATGTAATTGTTTTATCAAACTTGTTCAATAGCTGAGATCTTGAGCAAAAATACACGAGTCCTAGTCATAGTTTACCTAGTAGATTGTGCCAAAAAGGCAAACCCAATAGGGTTTGAAATATCAAGGCACAGAATAGATAACACTTACATAATTTACTACCCCAAGGTCTAATTTTATATCAGATGTCGCAATTTTTTTGCGAGTAACGAACAATACGGCACGAATCGAACGAATTTCTTGTTTTGAGTCACTCGCAAGAGTTAGAGGTTTTGTTTATGTTTTACCAAATAACCGAGAGTCTTCAATAAGTAAGCAAAGTATGGATAGGTAGGCACCTAGATAAAATGCGATCAATTTCCCACTGGCATTACCGGTAGTTGCATCGCCCACCAAGGCTGTTTATCTCCTCCGAGCGACAGCTTGCAACTATTTCAATAATTAAATTTTTATGGGTTCGCTTCTTTGTCGATATCAATCTCCGTCGCATTTTCTAACTGTATCCTCTGCAGCATATTTGCTAGGAGAAAACAATGAAGGCCCTTAAGATACTGGTACACTGACTGCTGTAGGACAGAATAAATTGAGTTGCGGTTGCGGTTTGGCAATGAAACTAGAAAGATCCAACGGGATAAGGAACGGCCTACACTATCCATGCAGGTGAAAATACCTTGCATATCATGCATATGAAAATACCTTGTGGGTCTTCTCTTTCTTCGAATGAGCTAGTGTGGCTAACTGTGGTTTCGGAGTTTTTAGGCACGCGACCATCTTATCGTGGGTTCCGAAGCACCGAAGTGTTCAGATTTAAATGCTACTAAACGTTCATCACTACTTCGATGTAGTGACCGGGAGTGTTGCTTATCTCAGATGATCCAAACTCTTTTTCACTTGGTTGTTTAATCATCACCAGTCACATCATACAACGTCAGCCGAAGAGGCAATAGAGGCAAAAAGTCTAGGCAAAGGGAGAGACTTGAACCAGTATGACACCAAGGCCAGCGACAATGCATTGAAAGGTCCAACACCAGCATATCATATATCATTATATCAGTCCACTACTGGACATAGGTCTCCCCTAATAAGAAGGTGGAAATGCCCGCAATCCCCACGCAGGGCATGTGGATTGGGGACCGCAGGGTACAGCTTCTCACACCACCGACACTGCTGCCCATCAGCGGCCAGGGGATTTATCGCACGTAATATTTACATTTATGTATGGGGATGTACCTAGCTGTGCCGGTGTTAGGCTGCGCTATGCCGCAATCAGCCGGCTTTCAGAGCCTCGTTTGTTAGCTTGAGATCCAAAGATGGAGGTTGGAACCTCTTACACCCCATAAGTAAGTAAAAAAAAACATGGGCAAGTTCTAACACACATTCATCGCGCCGTTTGCATCGTGCACTTCAATTCATTTACTTACAAAATTAACATTAAAAGATTTTTATATCCCGTATCAACCCGCGAGTCAGTGTGCCAGAGCCTTGAATCGTGTATTGAGTTGTATCTCACGGCCCATCGTGATTTATTTACATGTATTCAGTACCAATGGCCGAGATTCCCTTAGAGGAATACCAATAACGAGAAGGAAGCCCTTTCATTCGTAAGTATCTCAAGTAGATATCTATAAACTCTTAGGTCAAAAGTGGCAAAAGGCAGGCGATTAGTTAGGGTAAGATAGCATTGTGGAGTCTTAGTACAAAAAACCACCGTGGAATTGGATAATTCTTGGAATATGGAGATTCAATCGGTGGGCTAGATAAGCCAGAAATAGCTTATAAAATGTATAAGTTGCAGTAGAGAAGATCATGGAGATGTACTGTGACTAATGTTAGGCTTTCCACACCCACATCTAATTTTGCTTAGCAATCCAATCTTGTAAGATTTCGAAGCACAACGGCCATCTAGCCCTAAGTACTTACATGTGCCACTACAATAAAGTCATCAAGTCGTTGCGAAAGAGATCATTTGAGTGAATGTCCCACGTTTATGTTCGGTAATAATCGTAACAATTTACAGCAAAGCCTTACTTTCATGCATTCGTATGCCATGGACGCACCCGCTCTAGTAACCTTGTTATCTCTTGCGTGTGGTTATTATGTGGGCTCAACCGTTACGTGGCTCTTGTAATCAGGCATGCCATCTTAACCTTGATTGCAATAGACTTTTTGATGACCCCATTTCTAAATAAAATGTTTAGTCTTGAGCTGATAATAAACGAGACTATTATCTTAATAATAGGTACCGCTGCGCAGTTATACGACTGTCAAAATACAACTGTTAGGTTAGGTTAGGTTAGGTTAACAATCCTATTCTTTCTAGATCAGGTACGTCTAATGAAAATCACATCAAATTAGGTGCCATCAGGGTGATGACCTGGCCGAATCCCCAAACACATATTTACTCCAGTATGATGTGGAGGAATCTCGAGAATTCCAGTTAAATCAACCAATACTACTAAACCATCATGTATCTGTACAACTTGACTACGCAATAAACTTTACCTGCTCTAAGTAATAATCAGCTTGGGGCTGTAGGTAAGGAAACAAAGACCCGGTTACATAAGACAGAGGAAGGCAGACTAGATCCGGTCAACTGCTCGAGGGCTCAGAAGATAAGACCAGAGAAAGTGTGCAGGACCCGCATTGTGTGACGGCGGTCACGCTCCGTAAGTCTGAATGCAAACATGAATACTCGTAATAGAATAATCTCGGTGATTGATAGACTTATTATATGATGATGAGGTTCCAGGAAAGTCTGTATTGTCCACCGCACCCGTTCACATTTATAGATATGCTCGGTAGATGTATAAAGTAATTGAAAAATGTATTACGTAAGTCGCGTCATAGAGAAATTGTGATGGTACGCCTTCAGATGTTAGAAGGCTTCAGGCGATTTTCTTCATTTGGCTGTCAACGTAATAAACTTTTTGTGGCGGTCGACGACCTCTCTAATTTTATGGTCAAAGCAAAGCAATATATTGGTCCGATAATAGACGGAGGCGTTATAATATCAAACCACTCAGCATCGTGTGAAAAATCGCACGCAGCGAGTAATTTTTGTAATGCATTTGTCGCAAAGTTTCGTAGACTGAGGTTTAACTGGTATAACTGAAACAAGTTGAGTTTACTAGAAAGAGGACAAAATAGCGATAGGTACTAAATATCTTGATGCTCCACTAGAGATACTTTGTGGGTACCTAGTCTTTTGCAGTCAATTGATGAGACGCCTCTGTATTGCAGAAACACAATTTGAGCTGATTAATCATCATTGAGAGCTATTGAAACGAATTGAGGATAATCAAGTTGAGCTATATTATTAGGCCTCAGAATTTTCAATAGATAAAAGCTAGTTAAGAAGCTTATTACAAGTTGGCACTTTTTTTGTTTGTAAGTGCGTGTTACTTTCACTATCAGACAGAGAGCTAGTTAGCAAAAAAAGTTTGCAATTTATTTCTTTTTGTGCCAGCGCTCTACATAGAGTCACGATGGAGCTGTAGTTTGGTTCTATCCTACCAAGGTCAGGAAACCAGCCGGTAACAATACATTTATAACTTTCGTACTCGATCGACGAAAGCGAACGCTGACTCCCGTTTCGGTGACAACTTTCTGTAAATATTCCGAACCACTTTTTATCCTTTCCAAATCGGAGTTCTGACAAAACATCAATGGTGTATGAGTGGACGTTTTCGACAGGTCCACTTTCCATAGTTACGTAAGCTTTCGGTTCTTTGAAGAATCAGATAAATCAAAGAAAGTTCTAGGTGCTTAATTAATGCGTAGGAGTTTACGAGTCCTGTTATTGTGCGTTTGCGATACAAAGCGAACGACACGATAAGTAGGTACTTATCGCCATTATGCAAGTTTAATTTATCGGCATTTACTGTCAGATCGATATCAATATCCAGCCTTGCTACTATTCTGCATTGATTTGGACCTAATCATTGTCCATATCGGGTCATGCAGTCTCATTTATGGAGAACACAAGATTATTGAGAAGCCGTTTCCCTGCTTACTTGGAAAATTCAATATTTGCTTGAGCCCCGATGGCCAATACCTAGTTTACACCTACCAAAATACATCTACGAGCTACAATATATTTATAATCTGTCAGTCACTAATAAATATGCCGTCCACCGAGATCGAAACTATGTAAAATCTAAGCTCCGTGAACTAAGTTAAACTAAACTGGGAAGGCATGGCTCCTTCACCAAAGTAAGCTAAAACTACGTTAGTGGCGCCCAGTTTGTCTCACTTTTGGTCTCTGCTGGAGTAATTCTGTTCTGTGTGGTGTGTTGCTATGACGAGAGTTCAGAGAAGGATTACATTCGTCTTAAGAAAAGAATTTAGATTTATCATCTCAATTTATAGTGACTAAAATGAATGAAGTTTATTAGTGGTCACTATTATGTTTTAAGAAGAAGAAGAAGAAGAACTATTATCTTAAAAGTAAAAAATAACTAGAATTTTTATATGGGTAAATAAGTTACTACTTCTCATCACGTGGAATAGAATAACTACTTAACATCTATTCCAAAAGAAATAATAACAATAGATTAACCATCGCTCAGTACTATTTTAGAATTGGGTCAACCTTTCATTTGTGAATTATATAAAATTGTCCGTAGCCTTGACACAATAGCATTCAGGCTAAGCAATTAATTTAAACATGTTGCAGTGGTGATAGTGTCATGATCATGATGATTGTATGACAAATAGATGTGGCTTAGTAAATAAATTATATCGGCGATCAGTTTCGACGGATGCATTTTGAATGAATAAGTATAGAACACTGCTAGAATGGTGTAAGGGGTTCCCACCTCCATCTTCGGAACCCAAATCAAACTCAATCTGCCCGTGGTGCATCCTGCTTACTAACAAATGGGTCTCAGGATGTTGGGTCATTGCACCATAGCGCAGCCTAATATCGGCACAGCTACATCCCCTAGCCGCTGACGGGCAGAAACGTCGGCTGCGAAAGCAGTGCCCTACGAACCCCAAACCGCATGCCCAGCGTGGGGATTATGAGTATATCCCCCTTTTTATAAGGGCAAACCTATGTCTAGCAGGGGACTGATATGTGCTACTTATTTACTACTAGCGGCCCGTCCCGGCTTCGCACGGGTTAGGGCACTTTTTTACACCTTGGGTTACGTCTGGGGCGTATTTCCTAATAGGCCAAGTAGGCCCGAGCCTAGGGCGCCAAAATTCAGGGGGAGGCAAAACTTAATACGATTTTTTTTGTCGCGGCTTTTACTTCTCGCTCCCTCGCGTAGGCGGTATTCCGAAAAAAAAATATAATAATACAAGCGGCGTCTAATAATGTGTAGGTATAAATGACATCCTGGAAATAAGTATTGGATTTCGTATAGGGTGGGGAAGATTTTTAAAATCATATCAACTTGTTTCTCACCCGTTTTTCGGCTTGCTTTCTGTACTCTGTACGCCACCACACTTTTCTCGGGCCAACGGTCATCTTCGCAAAATAATACGTAATACGCAAATACAAAATAATTTAGTTTAAACTGTAATATAGCCAAGGGCAAATAGTAGGCTAGTTTAAAAAATTTCGTGCTTTCCAGCGAGTAGAGGGGCGGCAATCTTTCATATGCCTAGGCATTTCATAGGATTTGATCCGTCCCTGGGTTACGTTACTTAAGTAAAGATCCCTAATATTTTCTAGCAATAAATGTAGCCTATGTTACTCAAAGTGAATGTAGCTTTCCAATGATGAAAGAATTTTTGAAATCAGCACAGTAGTTTTTGAGTTTATTCATTACAAACATTCACACACAAAATACAATTTTTTCTTCTTTATAATATTAGTGTAGATGTGCTGGCGGTTGTTTTAAGTAGAACACAGGCACATCAGTAATGTTAGGGCTTACTTATCATTGTGATCATTTATTTTAGCTGTTCCGGTTTACGGGAATAATTTCTTGCACGCACTTATTTGCTGGTCTCATTTAGATCAGAGTGCTCAATTTAGAGTTGCAAATGTATCTAGAGTTGTGCGAACTGCGAATGAATTTTGACATTTCTCAAATAAGTGGTTGCTGCAACCTTGGTATTGGATAAATATATCGGTATCTTGTTTGCTTAAGCTTCTTTCATCATCATTAACTCACGGGCTCTCGCATATATACACTATAAAATTGCACATAGCTGTAAATTTTGTTCTTAGCTTGCAACAGTTACAAGAGGTGGGCACCAACAGAGTTTACATTTTTGTGTTGACCATGTCAAATACCGATGCGAAAGATTGCAAAATAACTTTATCCCATTCATGTTAAGACCTTGCTTTCAGACTGTGTTTATGGGTGCATATACTACCCAAAAACCTTAATTTGATCATACATACTTATTTCACCGTTATGGTATTTATTGATCATTAATTAATTCGCAGATCACTTTGTATTTTATGCAATAAACATAATACAAAAACAGGACGACCTTAAACTAAAACCCGAGGCTATAAACGTTAAAGGCTATCAAAATTTACATCGTGTGCGTCCCAATTCGCGAATCCATGAAACGGAACATGTGGGTGCTTCGATTCGCTTAGTTTTATTGTGATTTTGCGTTTGTCAGTGGAGGCAGTCGGCGGCAAGGTTGAGGTCACCACACCAGTAAATTACACTCAGTGGCTTGTTGCGTAAACACGTGTCACTTGCTTACCCTTGACACCCGCCTCATCACAATCTTCTCGTGCAAAAACCTCGTTCAAATTTGAGGATTACTCGCATCATAAATCTCCATCACGCACAAATGTATTTTACCGAACGACACCACATTAATCAAGCCTGGTAATGACCTATGGTTTCACTTTTCTTTGTATGTGGGCCGTGCAGATTAAAGCCGATTAAAGAAATCATTGTGGACCTATTTCCGAGTGGGAGTGCAAATAGGCACGGCAAATCGGTTCCAGTTATCGTCAAGGCGATTTTTTTGTCTAACAAAATGTCTACGGAAGTGATATACGATGCAATCTGTATGACCAATGTTTTGGCTGACCTTATTTGAGTGCCATCATCTATTTTAATGTCTAATGACCAGTAGATGATGTTCACATCCTTATTGCCTATATTTCTATAGTCGTTCCGTAAAACGAGGAATAACCTATGAATACCTATATATAAATGTAAATACCTATCTATATAACTTTGTAACCTGAAGTAGGTAAGTGTATTCTGAGATAGTTAATCGTCACGCCAGACGAGTATTGGGAGCTATGATTTTTTCCGTATGTCTTTCTATTTAACTCACAATAAGAATTGAACCATTAAGAACTAATTCTTCATCATCATAATGACAATGATGATGATGATGATGAAGAATATAACCGCACCCGCGTGCGATATCAGCTTGCCAGTGTATGTTTATTGCAAATACAAACAATAGAATTACGAAAAGTGCTAAGCAGTTGCTAGCGAATGTCAGTTGCTTATTGTAATACAAATATTGAATTTAATTTGCAGAGTAAACAGTAAACTGCAAATCACCAGTGTATACGAGCCGGCTTGGTTGGGTGATATGATAAGTTGTATTTCGTCGAAGGTTATCACAATACTCTTGTTGAACTCTGTTTCTTTATACTTACCTACACGCAATGAGTAGATGAGCTGACGCCATCATTTTGACTGGCCTTATAGCTCAGTTTAGTAGAAGTAGTAGCTCTGCTTTCTTCTGCAGCCCGCGAGTACGTTTCCCGCCCTGGACAAACATTGGACAAACATAGACGGCCTCTGTGGCGCAGTGGGCGAAGGTCCGCCTGGGACGCAGAAGGTTGCGAGTTCGATTCCCGCCGCGGGACAAATGTTTGCATGTTCTGCAGATATTTGTCTCGGGTCTGGGTGTTTTCTATGTATGATAAGTATGTATTTACAAAAAAAACTGTATATGTACTGTATATCAATCATGTGGTTCCATAATACAAGCTCTACTTAGTTTGGGTCTACGTGATGCTGTGTGATAACGTCCAGCATTATTTGTGTGGAATCATGGATGTTTGTTCTTTGTCTGGTCTGGATGATATATGAGTGATAAAGGTTCTGCCTCGTTTGCGATCATTTGACGATGTGTGATCTAGGCAAACGTAGAGTAGGACGCCCTCCGGCCAGGTGGAGTGACGATTTGCGAAAGGCTGCTGGTCGAGCTCAAGACAGGCGCTCATTAGGGGAGGCCTAAGTCCAGCAGTGGTCTGATATAGGCTGATGATGATAATGATGATAATGATGAAATAGAAATAGAAAATATTTATTTGCAACAACAGTTCATAAGATAAAAGTTCAGTTAGTTACATGTAAATAACATCGCTGCTGCAAAAAGGCACTAACTCAGCATAACTATTGCTAGTTGTAGACGAATACCTACAACAAGCGTCTTCCGTTAGAGCCCTTTTAGTGACGTCACGAACGGACGTACTCACATACTAGACTTAAACTATATATCTAAAGGTTATTACTAAAAGATGAGCGCTTCTTAGCATTCTTACAACATGACGAAAAAAAAGAGTACATAATGAAGGTACAAATAAATTTAAAAAAAAATGCCATAGAAAATTTAGTGTACTTACAGTAATAATTATGACAAAACTACAATAACAGTGAATAAAAAAATGACGATGTGTCAGATGCCCTGTGTTTATTTATTAATTTTTAACAAACGTTTCAGCATTAGGTACGTAGAATATGTTGTATAAGCCGAGTTAAACCTGAAATGAAGCTGAAATTATTTGTCCAATGATCAAAAACTTGTGCAGATTTTATCATTCATTATGAATAACTTGCAAATCAATCTTATAGGGTTGTCAAATAAGCTGCAGTTTCTGTGAGATACACACAACATATAAAAATAGCAGTTCTAACTATTAACATGTTTTTTTCTGATCTTATATGTTTTTAGAAACCTTTAACTCTAGGAAGTTCACTATACAAAGGACAAATCCCTATCAACAAGCAGAAATCAAACCTCCAGAAATTTGCAATCAAATTGAGTTAGATCTTTAATTTCACCCATATACCTAAGCAATCAAATTGATTTAGATCTTTAATTTCACCCATATATCTACCATATGGCGGCTAAAAGCATCTATTCCAGGCAAAAGGTGGTTTAAACTAAATTATTTATAAAAAAATTAAGTTGTACATAATATAGGTATCATCCATGTTTTGTACTTACTAAAATTATGACTGCAATAAATAAACGAATATGAATATGAACAGGCAATGATGGTCTACTCTGGTAACCCTTTTGTCTGCTTTTACAATATTAAAGTTTTTATTAGAATATTATTTTTCGGTTCCGCTACGGATGACCAGATTTTTAGTTTACCATCAACTTAATTATCTAAGCACATCGACTCTTGATTTATATTCTCTATGCATTTTTAAATTACATTACATAACCCAATTTCTTTTTCAAACAAGATTAGACTTTCATTTTGTAATGAACAAGCTCCTTCTACGGTTATTGTTAGCCCTAATGAAGTGAGAGGTATTTTGATACCTGTATAATTCACGATATTGATCGAAACTACGTACTTGCTGTAGATATATCGTGGTATATCAAAACCTGTATTGAAATCGCTTCAGCATTCCTTCATCTTTATAAGGCAGCTTGACACAGGAACCCGCACAAAGTAAGTTGGTAATTCATCTGTGCCACTTCAAGATTCTATATTAGTGTAAAGCTGATGATTGAACGTGATTCAAACACTGTTATTTCTCAGTATTCATTAAGGTCTGGCTCTTTATAAACAAAGATACCAGATAGACGTTGGAAAAAACTCCGTGAGAAGCGCACAGATTGCTTTTAGAAATAAGATTAATTCCGTTGAGCAGAGAGATTCTTAATCAGTGATGGACATTGAACTCGGAATGACTTTTCTTTACTAATATGTAGCCGATAAGAACAGGTGAATCAAGCAAGGAAATATACGAAGTTCTCGTGGCAAGGCTAACTATGTGTTCTTACCAGATCAGGTGGTAACACTCCGCCCCGTCACTACTTGGATGGGTGACCGTTTAGTGGCATTTAGAGCTTGTGCTTCGGAAAGCATGTAAGATGTTGGTCGCATGATTTTCTACAAACTCAAGATACAAGAGTTGGCCACCACGAAAAAGGGAGGAACGTCATTTAATCTGTGACGATTTACTAATATCGTAACTGTATAACTAACCTTTTCATTATACCATTCAGTACATTTCAGATCTCTATCTGCAGCAATTTTATTTATTATCATTAAATAGTGGATGGGGGGATTAAAATATCCAGAAAATCCCTTCATCGATGTTGTTGTATTGAAGAACTATCTACCGCCCACGACATCGCTCGCTTGGTACCCGTAAAAGTATGTAGCTGAAATATGTTATTTCAGGTCTAGAACTATATAATACCCTCGAGAGCAATGAATCCGGGTCACTCAAAGAATCCAAAAAATCTCGGAAAGTAAGAATGCTAGGTTAATGCAATAAATTGTATTTAATAGACAAAATTTATGCTCTACAAGCACGATGGAAGACACAGAGTGTATAGAAGACCAGGGGAAAGATTCAAGCAAGCATGCATCGAAGAAAAAGTAGCCTACGGTGGTGGGTCTGTACTTGTGTGGGCCGGAATTTCCTCTGAAAGTCGCACAGAGCTGGTGATCATAGAAAACGGCTCTTTAACTAGCGTAAGATATGTGGAAGAAATCCTCAACGAACACGTTGGTCCATTTATGGTCAATTTGGGTGAGGATGCTATATTTATGCATGACAATGCCCGACCTCATACAGGTAGGATTGTGAATGACTACCTTCAAGAGATGAACATTACTTGTATGGAGTGGCCAGCGCGCAGCCCGGATATCAACCCGATCGAGCATGCTTGGGACGAGCTAGGGAGATGCGTAAAACAACGAAACCCTCCCCCAATCACGCTTCCTGAGCTCAAAATTGCTCTCACAGAGGAATGGGAGAATATTCCCCAAAATCGTATAAGGAACTTGGTGTACAGCATGCCAAACCGCGTAAACGCAGTAATGGAAGCACGAGGAGGTAATACGAAGTATTGAAATTCAAGAAAATCGTCATAAAGTTCAAAAATTTCATGTTTCCTATTTTTGTTTTAAGGAGAGATCAGCAGTTTTTTTTCTTTATGTAATTTTGTGTAAATAAAATGTATGGTGACTCATATTTTTTTAACTTTCATTATGGAGTATTAAATTGTCTATTAAATACAATTTATTGCATTAACCTAGCATTCTTACTTTCCGAGATTTTTTGGATTCTTTGAGTGACCCGGATTCATTGCTCTCGAGTGTATGTATAATTTCAGCTCTATCCGTTCTGTAGTTTTGGCGTGAAGGCGAAGGTGGGACAAACATTTCACATTTCAGATGTTAAGATTTCACATATTTTTGCCTGTACAAAATGTAGGATATTCCAAAAAACTTCTTGGTAAATTTGAATTTAAAATTTAATTTAAAAATCTCATTTGACATCACGTTTATTATTTTGGGAATAATTTTAATTTTGTTTAACAACATCTGGAGTCGATCGAGTTTATCGAGTGGATCGAGTTTATCCGACATAGAACTAAAGTTGTCGACATAGCTTTAATTGCTGAATTAGCAAGCTGAAGTGGCAGTAGGCTGGCCATATCTGCCGAAGAACCGATAACCGTTGGGGTAAATGAGTTCTTGAGTGGAGACCGCGGCTCGGCAAACGTAGTGTAGCCCCCGGCCAGGTGGGGTGACGATCTGCGAAAAATCTTGCTGGTAGAAGCTGGATGCGTCGAGCTCAGGACAGGGTGCAATAGCGCTCATAAGGGGAGGCCTATGTCCAGCAGAGGACTGCTATAGGCTGATGATGATGATGATGATGATGATGAATACCTGGAGCAATATTGCTGAAATAATTTTGAAAGAAATAGTTGTGGCCTCATAAAGACCCTAGCGACCCCAGTCGCAACACCTTAGGCTCTTTAGATATTTTGTCATAGGTACTTTGTCAAAAGTTCTTCAACTCGTACGTGCACTATGTTGCAAAGCTAGGGTCGAACCGTGACGACGATGCCCTGACGATGGCAAACGTTATGGTGGTAGGTCGTGAAATCGTGTTATTGCATGCGTGCAACTTGCAACAATGAGCACAGGCCAAGTTAACTATAATTTCTTGCATAATCTAGATCTTTACGCTATTTTTTGCTTAGAAGTTGACGTGATCAGTAGAGAACAATGTCCTACGCGGCTTGCACAGTCATGTAAAAAAATTATACTTTCCTTTTCCCGTAGGTATGGTCTAGCAATGGCTTCAAGAATGTCAAGCATATTTTTATACTCTAAATTAAGTAGATGCTCATCATCAACTATCTGAAGAAGTCCTTTTGATTTGCCAGCCCCCTCTGTCATTACCAACGTTGGCTATAACGTCGGCCCCAACACGCACCAGAGATTGTTATCAGACTCCACACGTTATGAGAGTAAGTAGGTAGGTATGTTAATATACACATCTAAATATACACGATTCATTTTACACAATGCATGTCTAGAATTTCTTCGCAAGTATTGCCACCCACTGCGATTACAGCATGCTCTGATGAATTACAAGAAATTATGCAAAGAACGCCGACGTTCACACACTTTCGCTGAGACAGTTTGGAGTCGTTTGGCCGAGCGCATGGCCACCGTCCATTTACAAAAGACCTCTGCGATCATACATCTTCTTCCATTATATCACAGAAGAAACAATAGTGAATAATTTAAAAGTTTCACTCCTCAGCTAAAAGCACAATCTTGCAGACCCTTGACAAGACAAAACCTGATCAACAAAGACCTCTGCGATCATACATCTTCTTCCATGGTTATATAACAGAAGAAACAATAGTGGATAATTTAAAAGTTTCACTCCTCAGCTAAAAGCTCAATCTTACAGATCCTTGACAAAACAAAACCTGATTTACAAAATAAATAAATAAACAAGGCTGCTGCTGCTCCCGAGGCCCGCAGTCAATTGTTAGTATCTGGTGTGAAATGTAAATATACACTCGTTCGATGAGATACAAATGGAAGAAATGACTAACGAGATACATTATAGAGACTGCTAAATGTGTCACAATTAAGAAGTGCAAGACTTGTACACAGCGAGACTGATTAGAAAAGACTACGATTCTGCAACAGAAAACAACTCATACCAAGACCAAGAATTTTAAAGAACATGTTTCATTAAAGTTCAACGCATTTAGGCCTATTATACCTACATTAAAAGATCATTCGAAGTGATACAGTTACAAATTGTTCGCATAAAAAGCGATGTATCTTGTAATAATGGTTTTATATCCGTTGTCCGCCGTGACCACCCAGGCAGTTTGAGCGTTCCTTTATTTTCTATCTTATCTTGATGTAATGATCAGGTCACAATAGCAGCGTAACAGATGTGTTTTACTACACCTGAATGGCAATATGTTGTGAATGTCTGAATGATAATATTCTTATTTATAGTATGAGCTAGTAGCCAACGTGTCAAGAGATGTAACATCGACAGAAGGACTTACCACCCGAAAAAATGAGGCCAACATTTTAGGAAGTAGGTATTCTATCAGGTAAGGTAATGCAATGAAGCTTTAGTAAGTAGGTAGGTAGGTGTCTGGATTGTGATATAATATACTTATGGCCATTGTTATAGGTACTCACTTTCATTGCTGCGGATAAGTAGCCTAGCTGCCGCGTTTTCTAACGCAAAAACATAATCCAGGAAACCGGGATACAAATGATAATGATTAACTGTCTGTGCACATTGGACGACAAACGTCAGCGATTAGACGCTACGACAAGCTGCGGGGGACAATTTTCATACATTTTGTTCAAAGCTTCGCACACACGGTGACAATCACGATCGCAAGATATAACAGACGCTCGCGACTAAGCGCAACGACAAAGCGTCGTGTTTGCGAGGCCTGTAAATCTTTCTAAAACTTTTTTTAAAAACAGGACTTCATTTTCACTTCCCTCAATATTTATAATTTTGATCATTGGCACGATTTAGTTCAGAATATAATTTCTCGATATATCTCGAAATATTATGCTCGTTTTATGTGAATTTATCATTTCCTCAATGTACGATCGTTTCCTAACCACAAATTAAAATACCTAACAAAGGCGATGCATCCTCGAACTGACTTTGCAACGATAATTTCGATTGGACATGTTTAATGTAAATAAGTTCTTGGGTGGAGACGTTAGCGGCTCGGCAAATCTAGTGTAAGACGCCCTCCGGCCAGGTGGAGTGATGATTTGTGAAAGGCTGCTGGTAGAAGCTGGATGCGTCGAGCTGAGGACAGGCCTATATTTAGCAGTGGACTGCTATAAGACGCTGATGATGATGGCGGCGAATATGATGATGAATGTAAATAATACCAACTTCACCTTATTGGAATTGACTGATTTCTTCTAGCTTGTTATAGTATAAAGTGCTTCCCGTCAAGACTCATTAAGCTGTAACCGCCTATTTGTTATAGGTTTCGCGCGCGGCTTCGCTCGCGTAATATCCGGATAAAATGTTGCCAACCTAATTGTTATTCCAGATCTAGACCTACATATGTGTTAAATTTCAGCTCAATGCGTTTTAAAAGTAGTTATGGCGTGAAGAAGGGATAAAGATTTCAAAATTCAAAACTTTCGCCTTTGTGACCTCTGTAGTGGGTGAAGGTCCGCCTGAAACGCAGAAGATGGCAGGTTAGATTCCCGCTGCGCTACAAATGTTTACATCATATTTTGTGTGGAATTGTCCACTGTCCAGTGTTACCTATCTTATGTATTTATCTTTGTAATATTAGTAGGGATATAAATTATTACTATAAAACTTAAAAGTATGATATTGGCTGCAAGTATTGCAAAAAACAAAATGAAGTAATTCAACAAGACATGTTTATTGATACTGACTAGCAAAACTGCTCGAATGAAGTCAAAATATTTATCGAACACTACAGCTTGTACTTGTACAGGACCGTCTGCTTGTCAGATTATATAAGTACCTGTAGTACTAACCATGACCTTTCTTGGAAATGTTTTCAGAATAAATCGTTTTTATTGCTTCTGTTTTTATTGGGCGAGTTTCTCTGTTGTTTTAGGTTTCAATAACGAAAGTGGGATTTATTCCGTATTCGTCCCGCGGAAACTCGGCCCATTTTAAAAAATCCGCTTTCGTCCCACATTATATGCCGGGTTACAGAAAACCTGTAGTCGCTTTTGCATAATTTTTGAACAGGTAAATTTATATTTCTGTACAAGAATTAATCAATGTTTAAATTACTGACGTATGGCGCAGCGAGCGAAGGCTGCGGGTTCGATACCCGCTGCGATTCGTCTCGCAGCAGTTTGTATAATTTGCTTTATGGAAAGTGTATGTATATACATGAAAAAGTTTCATAGTACAAGATTCTTGATTAGAATTAGTTGCATCAAAAGTCGTTAAGACATAAGTGTTATCAACTTAACCAGATAGATAAGTTGATAATGGAAGGTGGATGCCCTACTTGGGAACCACAACATTACCTGCTCTTATCTGTTAACAGGCTAAAGGCTAATCCAACAACAAAGAAGACACAAGATTAAAGTGTTAGTTGCAACGGTTGTTGAATCTAATCAGATTTTAATGCCATTTTTATAAAAATTATGAGGCACAGGCACCCAATCAGGCAGGACAACTAATATGAAAAAATGTATTGTAGTTGGTAAGGTAACATTATCTTCAATCTGCAAGTCAAGAGCTAAAATGGTAACATTAGCAAGTTTTATGTCAGAAAGAATCACATCTCACGGTTCTTGGTAATGATTTGACCCCTTAGCCTTAAAACCATTTGTTTTGTGTGTTCCATCAGGCTAGCTCTTTGTTTCCATCAATCTTACACTAGTAGTATAGAAAAGTATGACGGTGTGTGGGCCCTCCCGCGCAAACAGGTTTGTAGCCTGCGCTCGCGCCGTAAAAAAACCATTCAAACTTTAACGAGCTAAGAACACCCAGCCCAAGGCACTTTTTCATAGATCATCCTATTCAAATCTCACTTTCCTTACACCGTAACATACTGATACAATCACACCGTTACCTACCATGTCGCAACACGTAGGTAACATAAAATAATCTGCAACGACATTTATTCTACAAGTAGCGTATAGACACAACAGATGTTCTCGCGTAGATAAAGTGTATTCAACTGTCATAATACTTTGTTATGTTTGTTTGTAATATAACATGACGACATAGTTTCTCCTCTTTCTAAACATGGTAATCTCTTGAGAAACTCATGAATAGCGATCAAACTGTCATTAATTTTCGGCACTTATCATTAATCTTAGGTTTTTAATATTAAGCTCCATGTAATTACCTATGTAGATTACTGTGTTTGATTCGACCTTGCTAAATAGTTATGATCAACTATTTACCTAATGATAGACTGTGGATGATTGAAGGATTTATTGACGTTTGATTTCCTCGAGATTACGTCTATGATTACGACTGATTGCTTTGAACCCTTGTGTTTACAACGATATATTCTATTCACTGTTTATTGTACCATCGAGATGTATGGGACTGACAGCATTGCAAATCTTTGGTGCTTCACTCATGGAGAGTTCCTTCAAACGCGAATGTCGATGGTACTCGATTGCGAGAGCTTACAATAATAAGTAAAGAATGACGGTCCTGTCCGACGGTCACGTGTGATCGCGGGCCCGAAATGAAAGTGGAAGCGTGGGCGGTAACGAGCCACGGACCATTGATACCGACCACTTGACTATCGTGAGAAATGAGATTGGACATGATAAGTCCTTAGCAGCAACTGATGTCGGCAGGCGGTAGCTGCAGTTTCCGAATGTTGATGTGACACATCATGAAGATATCTATACATTATTTCACATAGAACTAAACTATTTTTCTTGTTACTGTATAAATTTATCTGATCTGGGTTGGTTTCGTTTCACATTCACACTTAGGTATTCTCAATGTAGCGGATGGACATACAAAAAATATATTATGAATAACTAGCTTCTGCCCGCGGCTTCGCTTGCGTGATAAAGGGATAGAAAGTAGTCTATGTGTTAATCTAGGTCTTATACCTATGTATATTTACAGTATCATCTAAATCCGTTCTGCCGTTACGGAGCGAATCGACCACAAACATACACAAACACAAACTTTCGCATTACAATATTACAAGTTTGATTTGATTTCACTCACATTTTAAGGATTACGCACATAAACAAATTTTAATTGAGCCTTTTACACTGTTTACAAGCCTTTTTTCGTTAGGTTTACATTTTGATTCTGTTTAGACCCCACAGCAAAGTGTGACCAGTAGATATAAACCTACCTACCTTTTTAATAACAATTTAAACTAAAGTAGATATATAAATATTTCTGTTTATTAAAATTGAGCTTGCAAACATGTTACTCACCGAACAAGGTTGTCTGAATTTAACGCTATGACCGTGAATTGGAATCATTAGTTTCAGTCGTGGGCGTTCTGGTTTTTCCAGTCATAATTAGGGAGAAATATTTTATTTTTGGATGATCAAAACACTTTTACTATGAGTGGTGGTTGCTGTTACCATTAAGTCATAAATTTTAAATACGTAGAACACGTTTCATCTTAAAGAAGTATTAAATTGAATGTATGTATGTGCCAGCAAAAATAACTATGAAATTAATTCTAGTGATTTTTATAGAGCATCAAATGGGTAGTCTAATTACTATCAGTATAATTTTACATGTCTAACTTGACCTGAAAAGATAAAAGATTAATAGAATTCACGTATTTCAATACTGTAGTACCGTAGCACTCGTGTACATTTACTCAAACACCTGATTTAAGTAGGTATTTAGCTCATTTTATTTTGGAAATATGTAGGTTTCACAAACTATTCGCCAAAAACATTCAACAGCCTAGTTCCTCGTCCTTATTATTCCGCCCACGGCCTAACTCGCGTTAAAGTTTTTTCTATCGCTTCGGAACTTTTTTCTGGATATAAGGAATAGGTATACCTATATGCTCTTTTTTGTACCCCTGACAAATTTCATGATGATCTGTTGAGTAGTTAAGGCGTGAAAGCCTAACAAACTCAATAAATTATACTTACTTTCGCATTTATAATATTAGTTAGGATTAAGAATATTTTAATTGGCATTTCGCTTATAAATTACGAAATTACGTATCGTCCTATTAACTTATTCTAATCGAATTAATAATTTGCATGCACAATAGTGTATCCCATGTACCGTTGGTGATGATTTGCGGCATACGCCAAACTCATCAGTAAGTCTGTCAGCGAGGCGTGCTCTTGACCTCCACTTGATGGTGACTCATGGTGAAGCTTCGTCGCGCCTCCATGTGGGAAACTAAAGGAAGCAAGCGAATTCCTGGTCACAAGAACCAGTATTTTTAGCTGTCTTTTTTCGATTCTGCAGCGTTTGATACTGGCGAAATTGTGGAAACTATCCCAGAAGCCAATTAATAAAGAAGTGAAGTGAAGTGAGTTTCTACGATGATGAATTATGTAGGAACCTACACATTCTTACCAGATTGGTATAGGAATTAGATTTCCTGGTTAAATCATTCCAATATGCCTTCAATTATTTTAAAGAAAAAATTATTAGCTTTTAATTTTCATCATGCATTAGAAAAAACCATTCCATTTTTTAAATGATAAGGTTGAGTCTCTTTGAAAGTATTTAAATTACAAGACTATTTAATTTATTGACATATTTTATTATCAGAAAAACTAACTTTCGAAACGAATTGGGAATCGAATTTCTTTTTAATGCCGACCAGTTCAATACAGTGAATAATTACTGTCTATTCATTACCGACTCGTCTAATTCAAATTACTAAGGAAAGTTCAACGAAGACCGTCTTGTATTTTATTATGCCCTTCATCAACTTTATTGCTAGCACTTATCAGCAACTCTCCCTTACATAAATGACTCCGAACTCGTGCGATAGATTTTTAACTGCCCTGATCGTAAATATATCACTTTCACTAATATGTTTAACGAGAAAAATAGTCTGAGATAACATGACAGTATGCGGGATATTGATTTATGAGTTCGTTTCCTAAGTTTCCTTATTAGCTTCTTTAGCAAAAATTAGAGATCTAAGATCCTGCTTTGCTTATAGTCGCATTGTACTTTTCTTGAATGATTATTTTCTCATTTTTACCATCTGCAAATATCACAAAAGCTGTTTTGGACTCGCCGTCTCTACCGATAGCTATAAATCAATTTGTTTTGTTGAAAGTAGATAAAACCTAATTCTACCGTGCAAAGCCAATACACTGTATCTTAAGATACAGGTTTTTAGCTTAACAGGGCTCAATAGTTTTGTTTTTATCTGTTCTATGCCCCTGTGATGTTTCTATTCTTCTAGCTATTACCTACACTGAGAACATACGATTAAAAGAACACTGTATTCACTAAATCTATAGGGGTCTTAATTCCAATTTGCCTGTTTTCTCAAAACGCACTATTTCACTTACAGTATATTGGTTTAACACGGTAGCTAAGTAGCTATAGCAAACTTTAGTTTGAGTCTTTTTCATTGCATCGCATTGTACTTTTCTCGATACGTTATTTTTATATTATTACATCTGTAGATCAAACATAAGCTGTCTTGAACTCACTGTCGCTACCAAAGAGTTTAGATTTTTACTAAATTTATGGTCGCTACCGATATAAATCTATTTGTTTTGATGAAAGTAGAGAAAAATCTATAAGTATGATAATGCGTATTATGTCCATGTACTAAGTACAGCTTTCTTCGTCACATCAGTATGCGTGACACAGCCTGTGATTGTGTAGGTACTGACAAATAGCAGCCTGCTTTGTCGGCTGCGTCGACGCACGACGCCCTTTGTCAAGTCTTTTCGTCTCGTTCCGGAGAAAACGATTTGCTTTCGAGTAAATGGAGCTTTATTTGTTGTTTGGGTACTAAATACATGAAACTTATATTACCTAATTGGAAAACTAAACTGCGTCGTCAGTCGCGTCAGTGAGCCTTTTAACGCGTATATAGGTACAAAGATGTAGATGCTAGTATTTTTTTATGTTTCCTGCTGATGGGACCAGCACATGGTCTAGTCCACCTTATGTTAGGTGGTAAGCATTACTTATAACAAAGTTTTGATTCGTTGGTCACGCATGTTTGAAATATACCCCTATGATGCATCGCCCTACTACAACTTGAAGCACTAAGAATGATGTGCTTGTAAATTTGTATTGATTTTGTTGTTGTTTTATTTTATCGTTATCTAGAGTACACACAGACATAACAAGATATTGTGTATTACTATAGCTACTTACATGTCGAAGTATCAAAGTCATATCATACCATGGTCTTTCTTGGACTTCTTGTTCGTCATATCCACGTGTAGGGTCGTATGGGTCAATAAAGATAAATTTCATACAACTTGGATTAACATCTTGGTTAAGTATATCCAAACATTTTAGTGACCGGAACAAACAATGTCACTCGTCTCACATGTCGCAAGGGGTCTATTCTCATTAGCTCCAACAAAACATAAGTACCTAACTTACGCAGCAAATTAAAGAAAACAATTAAAAACTCACCTTATGTTACCTAACCTACAGGTGACTGTTTTGAGTGAAAAACTTTGAAACCTGTAAGTACATTACCGATGACGTTGTTCAGCTTATATTTGAGTCCGATTTAGTAATTTCCGTTCATCATACATTAAAATTCTGCAAGAAAACGAAAACTATTGAAAGTTTTCGCATTGTACTAGGGATATAACTTATTTATAGATATTACCTAATGTGAACTCTGGTATCATTATCTTTATAATTAAATTAGTTATGTCATATATTGTTATGTAATTCCCAAATAAAGATCGTGCCTCGTGTTTCGCGTGCACCTCGAGCCATAGAGCGCTTAGGATCAAACACATAGGGACCGTTAAATCTACTTCCAGTTTTCGGAGATTCATTCTGGCCCAGTTAGACCCATCTTGGCGGCACATTCAAAGATGTCTCTATCACTGCTCTCGGTATGTTGCATCACTTCATTAGCTGGTGCAACGCTTTGATCAGGTCGTTTCAGATCTGTCTTGGCGCCAAGGAGAGCGTTGTGTTATTTCTGAAATATTTCGCCTGTTATTTTTGCAGTAGGTAGGTACTATTACAATTAGGTACACTGCGTTTAGTGGTATACGATAAATTGTATACATATTGTATTCTATTTGTGAATATTTTCAAAGTACATTAATTACCTGTTTGATGTCGCGATACGACTCAATATCACTGAAATGATTCATATACAGTCTATAGGCGTAGGCGAAGTAAGCTAACACAGCTAAATTTAGATTAGATAGGGCTCAAAGATTTTTATTTGAATTACTAATACGGCGCTTTGGGGCTAGTTGATGTGTGATAATGTCAAGTAAAGTAAAATAATTCGTGACTCGAATTTAGTAAATCATAAAAAAAATTAAGGAATATGCATTAGAAGATAATGGTGACACCACACTGACTGATACAAATGTCTCGTACATGTATTATCTGCGGGGTGATTGGCTAACTTTGTTGCAAACAGAAATGATTGACACCGATCCTGTTTTTACAAACTTTGACATTTCATCCGTCGAAATTCAGTGAACGTCAATTGACAAACTGTCACAGTTTGTTAAAACAGGATCGGTCTCAATCATTTCTGTTTGCAACAGAGTTAGCCGATCACCCCGCAGTTCATGGATATGACATCCATATCCAACCCACCGGATCAAAACACAGAAATAAACGTGAACTGCTCGCATAACCGAGCCCCTGACCTTATTCCATCACCAGTTATGCGTTTTCAATGCAGTATTGGGATAACGGGACAATGAAAATTCTTCCGCACACGGCGGTCAAAAACCTGCCAATATCTCTTCGTAGCGGTATTGTGGAATGTTTCTCGCGGTCGGCATTTCGCCACGTTATTAAAGAGGCGTACCTACTGCGTTTGGTTCAGTAATGTTTACGCTGAGCTTCTGCGAACCTGCGGTTTCCGGCGAATGCGTGTGCGCACTGCGCAGAATAAAGCTGGGAATAGACGGTCTGTTAAGGCATAAAGATGTCTTGCTTACAAATGAGCAGGTTATGACTTCCTTCTGATCTGCTGTAACTGCTGAGTGTGGATAAGAGAGACTAAAAATGATGTTAAGTTCTTTATACAATTAGAAGTTTTAGCTTATGTTCATCATCAGCATCAGCCTATAACAGTCCACTGCTGGACATAGGCCTCCCCTAATGAGCGCCATTGCGCCCTGTCCTGAGCTCGACGCATCCAGCTTCTACCAGCAGCCTTTCGCAGATCGCGCACTCCATCTGGCCGGAGGGCGTCTACACTACCTTTGCCGAGCCGCGGTCTCCACTCAAGCACTCGTTTACCCCAACGGTTATCGGTTCTTTGGTAGATATGGCCAGCCCACTGCTACTTTAGCTTACTAATTTTCTAAGCTATGTCAACAACTTTAGTTCTATGCCTGAGGGCTTACCACGGGTTTTGATAGTTTTCGAAAACTTTTTAGGTTTTGGTATCTTTCCATACATTTTCGTACAGCGCCTCTAGGGAAACGTGCATGAACTACGAAAATGTATGGAAAGATCAGTGTTGCCGTTTTTTATTTGGAGAAAATGCTAAAACATGTTGCAAAAAATGCTAAATAACTTTTAAAAATGCTAAATAAAATGCTAAAATCTATATTTTTCTTTTGAATTCCTTGGGAATTTTGAATTTTTAGGTAACGTACAAAAAAATGTTAATCATAAAAATATGATAAATGCGAGCTTTTCAAGCTAACAGACCCGAAAATATGCTAAATTTAGCATTAAAAATGCTAAAACAGCAACACTGGGAAAGCTACCGAAACTTATAAGTTTTCGAAAACTATCAAAACTCGTGGTAAGCCCTCTGGCCTCCCATAGAAAGGGGATTTGCCCATAATACCCACGCTGGGCATGCGGGTTGGGGATCGCAGAACATAGCTTCTCGCACCGTCGACGCTGCTGCTCATCAACAGCCAGGGGATGTAGCTCAATCAACCGGTCGGTCCGTTTATTAGTTAGCAGAGTGAACCACGGGCAGGTGAGGTGGGCTTGGGTTCCGAAGATGGAGGTTGGATTCCCTTACACCCCAGACATAATCTACAAACCCCACTTACATAAAGATCGTTTTGCCTTAAATTTTCCAAGGATGAAAACTGTTGCTATTTGCAGTTGTTGGTACATAATGAAATATACGTTAATATTCAGCCTTATTTATTTATTTGCAAGACCCCGTGCTCATCCGCCGGATGAACTCTTCGAAACACTCACATAAAATTTTGCCGTAAAATCTGTTAAATCGTACTTTCGCAACATTTGGCAGTATAACGAGGAAGAAATCAAATAAAAATAAAACTCACTTGATATTCGTTCTGCCGGTCAAAGTGTCTAAGGCACAGGCCTCACATGTCTGACCTGGCGCGGGCATGGCGCGGGCGCTTTCCTATTCCATTCAAGTTTAAAACCTTCAAAAGTCAAGGGTGTCTATATTTTTAATAGACTCTACTGCTCTACCTTGATAGTTAATAGCTACCTAGATTAAACGGATTATTAGTCACGAACGAAAAAGCTAAATTGATATCGGTCGAAACATAATATTTCAGGGTAAATTACTATATTTGAAAGATTTTAGGGCAACTGGCCTGCGGTTGCCGTACTCTACATCATATTCAGAATGTGCCTCGTTACAAAACGACTTAGTTGGTTAACTCAACAAATAAACTGACTTTCTCCATTACAGATAACTTGAGATGTTACTCAGTAGGTAAGCAAATCTATCAAGGATGCCATACAAACCGGATGAATAGACTGCCCTGTATACGACGCTGCTGCGACAGATATGTGGTGTATAGGGTTGGTCATTAAACTTGTAAAATGTTAAATTATATACAAGCCCTGTTGCTTGAAATAAAATAGTTTTTTTTGTATAAAGATATTGGTGGTAGTCAGATACAAGACATTGCATTCAGTACCTGCCTACTTTTTGTGACGGGACGGTTGCAAGCCCATTGCCGCGACAAAAAATTCCATTTCCTCGTGATCAAACAACTGCCGTGTTCATCATATTTATAATGAACGCGAATGTGGTGTCTTATAAAAGTATATTGAAAGTTATACCAAAGTGTGCTAAAATGTTTAATTCGCCTTGTTTACATGCAATCTGACAGTCAATACAAAGGTTTCTGTTTTTGGATTTCTCACATACGTTCACTCGGGGCGTCACGATCGATTACTTGGCTCCATGCCCCGAGATATTGAACCAAAGATAAATAGGTAAACGATCCTTCTACATCCGTCCCAGTTTTAGGAATCACTAATGATCAGTTTGTTTTTTCTGTTAGCAGTTTTGCTTTTAACCCTTTAGCTGGAAATAATGGGTGTTTTAAGAATGCTGTTGTTTGTTTTTGAATCTGGCTCATTTTTCTAAGACACTCTATTTGTGAAGATCACCATCATACCACCTGGTAAACTATTATTACCTGGTAAACTATTTTTATACCAAAGAAATTTCGTAGATTTATAGATTACATAGAAGTTAAATAGAGATGTGAAAGAGATTAAATACTAAGCTTATCTTAGTAAAATTATCAATAGAAAAGTGTAAATTAAGTTGGCAATCTGGAGGGCTGGAAATTATTAGACCCGCTTAGATAATTCCAAAGCCTGACATAACGTATGACCATTCAACAACAATGGTAAGTTCTAGGAATTATTTTCAATAAGTTTTTTCCTCTAGCCCATAATTATTTCTATGGGTTTTATACAGGGCTTGGGTGTAGAATTTTATATTACTATAGTTTGGATTTATGCCAGCTTAAGATTTTATAATATCCCAACCACTTACGCATGATAAATTTTTTGCATAAAATCTGGTGTCAGTTTAAAAACAAAATAATCAGTGTAGGTAAGCTTGTTCTGCACTTATGTATATTGTATAGTCACAGTCAGCTTTAAAAGAAAGACAATATCAATAACTAAGCTAACCTAATATTTTAATCATCATCATCACCATCTGCAGCTCGACTTCACTAATGCCTTTGTTTGTGCCTATCTCCACAGATCAAAGCTCGTCTCATCCAGTTTGGGCCCACGATGGATGCAATATCGTCCACCCATCTTGCTGCTGGAAGACCGACGTTTCTTATTATTTACATACTCACAGTAAATTTAGTATGTGTTAGAAATAATGTAACCTCTACAAGTACAGCAGATGTAACGCCTTCGATGATTGGCGTTTCTGGATCAGAGCCCGTATTATGATATTTCACGGTGATTAGCATTTAGTTCGAAAGAGATAGGTTCTCTAGCGGTATCAGTTCGTTTCGCACGATACCACCGCAATGATAGCAATAATGTTATACTAGCATCATCGGCGTCCGAGAATGCGATTGCTTGTTCTGGTACAACCAACTTTGCTGTTATATAATTTTTTAAACTAACTAAAATTATGACATCATCTCTTCTGTGCTTTAGAGCTAAAAACTCTACCTTACAAGTAGATTCAAAGAAATAGTACAGTAAAGCCAAACCTCTTGGTAATTATATGCAATCTTTTCACTTATATAATGGCTACTTGACTCGAGCAAACAAACTCATAGTCATTTTTGAGAAAGTATTCTTTAAGAAAGTCAAACACTTTATTACTGTTTCGTTCGCTACTGTTTCTCTCCTATTGTGTTATATGAATATGTTGTTATTGCATGCCACTCATGAATTCATCTAACATAATCAAATTAAATGTTGGTGCCTTGTAATTGGTGGTTGATGTTTTTCATCACCGTTTTATGAAGATGTTTTTTTTTTAAACTAGGTATACCTATACAACGGCCTCATATAGATATATACTTTGGGAGGCGTGCAATTCATTTGATTGATGTTGATGAAATGGTAAATAGATAGTCAACTGGCCGGTCCACTGTTACATATTATGTAATAGAATCGATTAACTCCGTTGTCGAAGAATTCACACGAAAATTTTATGGATGTTTTGATTGATTGGCGTGCGTAGGTTGGCTTTCATTTTGCTTTTTTTACAAAATAACTGAATATTTTTTATCAGAAGATCTGTAAAATTTAAGTAGTAAGTAAATAATTACAGCGTATATACATTATAGCCTAATAAGTTATTTTCAATTTGATTGGATCGAAAGCTTCATTGTTAGTCACCAATTTTTTTTTAAGCATATTAATCGAACATTTTAGTACCTCTTTAAATTCAAGTCATCCACATCGTCGAATGATAATTGCTCAATTAATTTATTAGGAGAGTGTTTCACAAAGGTTTTGCTTCGTAATATTCTAACCGTCCTATTCATAACAGTTCTTTATAAAAGGTACCTCAGAGAGCTAAAATGACGTTGAAATATCATGTCAACTCTTTTTATTTACATTTATTTTTCGGGCGGCCTAAAAACTACGACAGCAGAGTTGGCCACTAGCTCATACGAAGAAGAAGAAGAAGAATTTACATTTAAATGAAAGGGGCGAGCTTACTTTATCGAGCGTTATAAAATTACATTTGATAAGTACCCCCTACTAATCTATATGCATGAAAAACAATTGCCGTGCGTGTTTTTCACAAAAGCTCGAAAATGCCTTGAGCGATTTTATTAACTTTTAATTTGCCTTGAGTCAGTGGTGGTTTAGAAAAAAAAGTAAAA
Source organism: Horisme vitalbata (assembly GCA_951804965.1). NCBI lineage: Eukaryota > Metazoa > Arthropoda > Insecta > Lepidoptera > Geometridae > Horisme > Horisme vitalbata. Next base: position 25,322,090 of record OX638091.1, on the reverse strand, counting down.
CCAAAAGAACAGCCGAAAAATAGGATGAAAAAAAAACCTATGTGAAATGCCACTTCGGATTGCAAATCAATTTGGTGGTACGAACTTCAATATCTCAGCAATGTCTGAAGGATCTGCGAAAAAATATATTATTCTTTATTTAGCTTAGTTGTTACGTCTGTTTATTTTGTAAAGTCCATTCACACCGGGGTTTTATAACGTATATTAACAGTTGTGATAAAGGTTAATAGTTAACGGTTTAACGGGATCGTAAATAAAGTTCAATTTTAACGTTATTACCTTGTATTTGCTTCCAGTTTCTTATATTACGCAAGAAGCTGATGTATATTAGGTACTCAATTCAATCAAGTAATAATGCTAGCAGAATATTTGTAGAAGTCAAATGATAGAAATTAAATATTATTAAAACGTAGTGAAGACGTAGTGTCGGGTGGCCCATGGGTGGGAGCGATGACTTGCGGAAGGTGGATGCGGAGAGCCAATAATCGGGCTCAGTGGCCCTCAGTAGCCCCGGCTTGCTTACTAGGAGAGCCCTATACCCACAGTGGACTGTTACAGGCTGAAGATGAACGGTTCAGTTCATGGGAGTTCTGTTCTAGAACCAGGAAAATATATAATACAAGCTTGGCAGAACAGGCACGTACATGGCCACCCAAGGATACTTAATTGCGTTAAACAGATTTACTCTATCAACATCAGCCTTAGCAGTCATAAGCCTCCCCTAATGAGCGCCATTGCGCCTTGTCGTCATATCGACGGTTCCAGCTTCTACCAGGAGCATTTCGCAGATCGTTACTCCATTAAGCCAGAGGGTGTTCTACACTACGTTTGGCGTTTGATATTACTACTTGATTTGAAAAAATCTTGGCCATACCTACCCAGCCTATCGAAACGACAATCATCTTTACGTTGAATATAACGAACGCTTTTTGCATTCAAATTAGTTATGACGTAATGCTTTGGTTTTATTCGTTAAAAACGAACTTCCGTTTCAAAAAGCTGCAGGTGTTTGGTTTAAGGCTTGATTATATTTGGTTAATTTACTTAATACCATTTAATCCTATTAATTAAAAGAAATGAAAGCTGGGATTTTGGGTGTTTGTTATAACCTGTCATTTTTATGAGTTTTACATTGAATTTGAATGAGCTTGCTTGAAGCTAGCTAATTATTTAATGAATCCTTAAAATAATCAAGCAACTATCTACGAAACTATCAACTTATTTACCTTTAGCACAGTCTATAGTAGTTCTAATTATAACTACTGTGCCTTTAGATAGTTCACTACTACTATAACTAGGTACGATTACCAATATCTTCTTGTTTTCTTGTTAGTGAGTAACTACTCTTACCGTTTGTTTTTATTCGTTCCAAAGTTCCTCTTTTTCATAACATTCAATGCAGATTACTTTATATTGCGTGGGAATTCTACAAATTCAATGTCAGACAACCAGAGCTAAGAATCTATTAGAATAAATTACTACTAGAAAAACACAACACCACTGAACGCTTCATAGTGTTTACATATCGTCGTTGTTACAAGTGTAGGAACTTTGTGTATATAGAAAACTACGGCATCTGAAATTTTATTAATATTTATCTACCAAGAAAATGAGTACGTTGTACATAACAAGAAGAATGAAACCTGAAGTGCTAAAGTGTGTAGGTGGCAAGAAGCTTAAAATTGATGAAATAAAAATCGAATTATATTCAATCAGGAATCGTATGAGAGTATGAAATCCTGAACTTACGTTCCTTACAAAAAGGCAAGAACGTAAGAACGCAAAACAAAGCTTTTTTGCCAAAGCTTTATGCTTTGACACTATCGAGATAATTGATACAGAATAATGGCATTGTTCGGGTCAAAAGGTAATGGATCATTTTGGTCCTTGGAAAATATTGTTTTATAGTCCATAAGAGATCAAACACCATGCTTCATCAGCAACCTATAGAAGTGCTGAACATATATCTCAAGGATTTCCACGAAGAAACCTTTTCATTTACCAATTTCCCGCAATCTTGAGGATTTCGTCTGTCATCTGGATAGGGGTCTTCTAGCATTTTTGTCTTCCAGGATAGCACAAAACCATGCTAGAAAAGGAGAAAATACAAGTCGCTCTATCTTCCTACCTTACTCGTACATATTTATCACCCCGTAACTGTCACATTACAGCTGTGTTCATTTACATTAAATAAATAACTGTGTAATCGAGACCGGCTTCATTTTAATTATAAAACCCGCGTCCAATTATGTTACTCAATCGACTGTATTAAGATAGTATGTTTACGTTGACACGAAATTCCAATGACTCATCTGAACTCGTCTTGACCGTCTACCTCGATGAAAAACCTCATTTATAAGTCAAATACTTGCATATAAATTGTTTACTTGAGTACAAGATAAAGTTCATTTGGACTTTTATTAAACTTCATGATGAGAACACCACCTACATCAGAATCATGTACCTAATGATTCGATACGACGCCGACGTTTCATTCAGCTAAAACATTTTTTGATCACAAGCACTACAAATACCTATTTTTCAGAAATCTTCCTATGAGAGGTAACTAAATTTTTGTGCTTGTTCCGGAAGATTAAAAGTTCATTTTTTTAAGGAATTGGTCCGTACTGGGGCGTACGGGGCTCCAACCTCCATCCTTGGAACCGAAGCCAACCTCACCTGCACTTGGTGCACCCTGCTAAACAACGAACGGGGCTCTGGCGGCCGGCTGAATGCGGCATAGCACAGCCTTCATCGGCACAGCTAAATCCCCTGGCCACCGACGGGCAGCAGCGTCGGTGATGCAAGAAGCTGTACCCTGCGATCCCCAACCCGCATGCCCAGCGTGGGGATTATGGGCATATCCCCCTTTATAAGGGGAGGCCTATGTCCAGCAGTAGACTGATATAGGCTGGTGTGTGGTGTGGGTCCGTACTATTCGTGCCCAACTCTGATGTAGGTATTATCTATTGTCGTTAATCAAATTGTTAACTTTTAAATATTTTTAAGATCCAAGCCCAAGTGCATGAAGTGAGCCATTTCACATGGCTCATAAAAACCTATGAAATAATAACTTATATCATCGTTTCCTTCCTTCCAGATTGATCATGTGGCAGCGATTATCTTCCTTATCTAAGCCAGGACATCCAAAATCCATTGTACCTTCAGCACACAACTCAACTGTGGATGCAGTTTACGACGTCCGGCGTTAACGGACGCGACCAAATCCCAAATTAGCCACTGCAAATTCCGTACACGGTGTTAGCTGTAGGTACTTAGGTACCACGTGCACAATACTTTAAATATCAAACAGTAGTGTGAATTTAAAGATTTCGATCTTCTTAAAGGATGGCTCACTCTAGAGTTTGTGGCGGACCACAAAGGGAATTTTCTTTTTCAATTCAATTCAATTCAATTCCATTTATTAAAACCATAGGAACTTAAAGTAGTCTTAGTCACGTCAATTTTCTCATCAAAATGTAACATTATTAAAAGTCTAATTATACAGAACAGATGTTTAAATAAAATAATTTGCAGCTGTATAATGGCTTTGTCAAATTATAAATATAATATTTAAGCTAAATATATCACAACAAAGGTAGACATAATTTATAACATATTTTGTATGAAAATAAATATATAAGTATAAACTTTTGTGACTTTTCACAGAAGTTAAGTATATTTCTTTTATCAGTAGCATTTGAATGTTTTACATACAAAAATGTTTGGTTCTAACTGGAACTTTAAGGTAGATGCCTACTGCGTGTATGTAACTAGGTATGTATGTACTAAGGCTTAGCCTAGTGAGGAAACTGACAGGTATTTCACAAGAATTGTATAATTCCGTTAAGTTAAACTATTGTAAACTAACTGAATTGCATTATGTCAATAAATGATTTTTATGTTTTTTTAAATGTTTTTATGTAGGTAGTCCATTATAAATATAAAATCGATATAGCTGATAGTAAAGATACTTTCTTTCTTTCAAGTATTTTTACTGCTTGTAGAACAGTGTATTCTGTGCCACGGTGATGTCAGTGAGATAATAGTACACTGCATACAGTAGGTGTAATTATTATGCTTTTGCTGTCGGCAGAGATGCATAATTATGGTTGATAGACAAGCACTCAAGGCTTGGCGATTAGTGCGTACGCGTTTGTTAGTGAGAAATGAAACGCAATTTTATTTTTATGCGTTAGGCTTACCACGCACGCGTCGACAACAAGCCACTATATCCCACTACACTAAACGAGTGGCCGGTTTAGTTGCGTAGCGTCTCCCTATGTGCAAAAGGAAACCCATACCAACATCACCGGCTCATAGTGCACCCTGCAAACAAACAAATGATTTTGGCATCACGCTGACTGTGTTGAAATCAGTGTCTGCGGAAGGAAAAGCTGTGCCCTGCCATCTGAAACCCGCATGCCCAGCGTGGGGATTACGATGTGTCTTCATCTTGTTTCAAAGGCCCATGTCCAGCAGTGGACCGATATAGGCACATGTTGTTGTTGTTTTTTATCTTCTAGAAAATGAGTCGCTAGAAATTGTTGCCAGCCAAAGTTGCTGTGCTGAATGCGGTCATTTAGTTCATTTTATGGCTTTGAGGCAAGGAATTTGCAATATAAACTCGTCCAACCTTACTTGAACATAACTACAGAATAAGATGTGATATGCTGGCCACTTTATAGTTTTAGTATGAAGGTCCAGACGATTTGCAGTAAAATCATTAGCAACCCAGTTGTTGTAACTGCTTTCACCCACCATTGGTGGTAGTAGGTACCTTTATAGTTTGGCTTTTTAGAAAAACATTGTGTTTCACACCTGGAATAGCAACTTGTTATGATAAATCGTTTTCAACAGGTGTACCTATCTTTATCAAGATCGTAACGCATAACACTCTCAGAGTAAACTCACAAGCTATAGAATGTAGAGTCAAATTATTATCTGCTTACTTACTTTTGCGCTAGATGATGCGAAATATGTCCAGCGTTAGTTACATTTTATTCCATTTATTTTATTTTATTTAAAAAAAGCGAAAAGCGACCGAAAAGCGTTTGTGATACATATATAGACAATGATGTACCTAGAACGTATAATGTACCTTTAGTAACTGACTGTGTTATAGTAATTATTAAAAGCTTTTTAAAACGGCAAAGATGCTATGGGATTGCAATCCGTGGAATGCTAACTTAAAAATGCAGTAAGTGAGCCTGTATCGAATATATTGTTTTGCCTCTCCACAAAATACTCCCTACTGCTATGGCATCTTACAATTAATATGAAGAGTTGTGTTGTGTTGAACCAAAATGTTCACTAGAACAGATCGGAGCCCTGAACCGTGCGAATGCGGCGCTAAACCAGTGAAGGTCTCCTGGAAAACAAATAACTACCAATTTTAGAAATGGTATATTGAATTTGAGTTGTTGGTGTGTCGAAATAAATAAATTAAGAGAATGTTTGTAAAAAAGATTTGAAAAGACGTATGTTTTTTCTTTTAACCATACAACGGATTAAGATAGAGTTTTGCACATTATTGTAGTTTTCTAGACCAGGAATAACATCTAGTCTACTTTTAATCAATAAAATTGCACACTGAGCTAAAACTGAAGATATTCACTACCTAATTGGGAAAAGTCATGTTATTGTTTTATTTGTTTGTGGTAACCCATAGCACCCATAGCAACATTTTCAGTAGGTATTTAAAAAAGTACCCTACAACCCATATTATTACTCTGGTCATAACACCCTTCATTTAACGAAGTTGACGGTTATATTGCGTATGGCAACCAGTGCCTCGATACCCTACATTCGTAGGTATCTTATCAATGGGTGGGTGTTCGAGTCCTACTCTGAATTCCTACTAGAACTGGTTTTGTGGTGGATATGCTGGTTTTGTCTTGCAAGTGTTTTGAATGAATGCTGAAACAATAGATTACCTGTTAGACATATTATTACAAAGATAGAGAGATTTATGTGCGTACCATATAATACCAGTTAAATCTTATGACAGAAAAACATTGAATATTGGCATCAGCTATTAGATATAGAATTCAAGACTCCTTTGTAAACCTCAATAATAAGGGTTATCAATATTATGATAAAATTACTTATTTGAAAAAATCTATGTAATTAAGTATTATGATGACATAGTCCCTAGGTACCTATACCCTATAACACTAAGAAATAATAAATTGTTTATTGCGTCTATCATATAAATACGGAACGAGGAATGAGATTTCTTGGCAAAACGCGATAACGAGACAGACAACAGTCATGTTTTATTAATGTAATGAATAGAGCAAATTAAATGCAAATGCATTGACCGATGAAGACGATTTGGTCTAATTTGATGACTTAGAAAAAAGAGCTTAATATCATAAGGTATACGCCTCCTTTTTAATCTTTTCCACCGGTATTTGCCAGACAAAACAAAGTATTGAGAAAGTCTAACATGAAAATTCGATTAGATCATTTAGATTACCGAAATCTAGGATGGAAGGTCACGGGAGCCGTTACAAAGCTTATGCTAATACAAAAGTGGGCGACTTTAACATGAGTCAGGCTGTGGGTGTGCAGTTGACGAAGGCCGAGTGAGGCTTGGTCATCGGCACCCGTTCTAAAATGAATAAAAGCCTTCGGGGTTCTACTGTGACTTCAAATCTGACATAATGTAGTACCTAGTCGGGAAGAGTTAGATTAAAACTTTGGTGAGAGGTCACTTCACCTCTATGCGAATTATTGTAACCTTGAACATCTACTTTGACCGGACTATGGGCACAATAGGTGTCTCTCTAATCTCCTATTTCCTGAAATCCGAATTCGTATCTCAACGTTCGTATGTCAATTTATTTAAATAACCAAATAATAAATTAAGTTTTCGAGATTTCACAAAAGTAATTTGTCAGAATATTTCAGAGGCTGCGACGCAAATGCAAAAAAGTTCAGTTTACTTAAGTACTTGTCTAAATTTCGATTCAATTAAGTTTTCGCGGAAGCGAAAAAGCGATTCGAGGAGCTCGTTAGCTAATAAAATTAAGTTAGAGAAGGATCGGTCTGCCGTCTGCTTAAAAAAATTATAAACAAATAGCATAATTAGTTTTAATTCATGAATTGTACGCGACACTACCTAACTACTCCAATTAACATGCCCACTATTCAAAAATCGTTATCACGATTATTCAAAATTCAGTTGACATTGATTTGTGAAAAGGTTAGGGCACGACTTCGAATTCGTGCTAAGAAGTTATTACGGCCGACGACCACGTGCTGGCAATAAAAGATTTCAATTCAGTTTTTTGTTCAAAGGTTTTGCGTGATATGATTTAATAACAATCGGTTCGGGTAGGCGGCTTATCAAGTTCGTTTATTTACCGAGGCTGGAAGTGATCGGCTATTGTTTCATTCGACCTAGGGAACATGGAACAAACGAAAAGGTAAGGTTTTGATTAACCAACCACGGGTATTTAATTTACATAACGTACACGGAATTTAATATGCAGCAAAGAGTAAAGAATATGCCGAGTTGAGGACAGGGCGCAATGGCGCTCATTAGAGAAGGCCTATGTCCAGCTGTGGACTGCTATAAGCTGATCATGATGATTTAAGCAATATGTAAGGAGCACAGCAAAAGGAGTTTGAATGAGAAATAACATTGATTCACATTTTCAGCTTTGAGAAAGTTAATGGCATGAACAGTAATTCAGTGATCGTATCACCTTTTGTCTCTATTATTAGGTCTAATTTATCAATGAAAACAGTCTGTTTATTTTTTTATTTTTGTGCTCTATCATAACTATTAAGGTATTATTGCCCACATCAAACTGCGAACTGTTTTGTTACTCCGTAGCTCCGTAGATGGTAATTTTAACTAGTCGTTACATCAGATAGCCCGTACATTATTTACCCAGACCTCTGAAGTTCTGCTTGAAATGTGCATTAGCTGATGTGCAATTCCGTTATCGTTTTGCAAACGAGATAAGACGTCTGTTGATTTTCTGCAGTGCTCGTGACCGGTGGAGCGTTTTTAGGTCAGCTATTTGAAGCCAGGTTCCAGTGAATCATGGGACTAGAATAAAATTGAGTGAAAGGTCGTAATCTACAGGAATGTTACTAGTATCTTTTTGCAAGCTAATAAAATAGTCTAGGAAAATTATGTGGCCGGTACTGACAGCGACTTTAGAATTTTAGGTGGGTGCTAATATGCTATTTTCTTTTTTTATATATAGATTTTTGCTGATAGACGTAGCTATGGTGGACGTAGGATTTCGTTTGCTTGAATTTAGATTTTATTTTACGCAAAAAAGTATTGATGAAGTACTTACACATATATGCACAGACATTAATAGGACGGTTTAGGATACCATCGTATAAATAGCTGAAAACTCCTTCAGGATTAATCCAAATTGTCCTACCAGGGACCACGCATAACTACACACGCACGCTATGCATGCTAGAAGTAGTAGAGTTCTTTGTGGAGAGTTCGTCCGGGGAAGTACTGCCACCCTGCCTATTTCTGCCGTGAAACAGCATTCCTGTGTTTCGTTTTGAAGGGTGCCGGTGAAATTACAAGCACAAGACGCTTACTTATCGTCTTCATGCCTCAAGTTGATGGACGCAGGGTATTGCATCGTAGAGCACGTTCCAAAAAAACGTGATCTACGATGCAATGCTTTGTGATAGGTAATGGTTACCACTTAACATCAGGTGTATCAGGGGTGTACGGGGTTCCAACTCCTATCTTCGAAACCCAAGCCAACCCCACCTGCACGCGGTGCACCTTGCTAAACAACGAACGGGGCTCTGGCGGCCGGCTGATTGCGGCATAGCACAGCCTACATCGACACAGCTAAATCCCCTGGCCACCGACGGGCAGCAGCGTCGGTGGTGCGAGAAGCTGTGCCCTGCGATCCCCAACCCGCATGCCCAGCGTGGGGATTATGGGCATATCTCCCTTTATTAGGGGAGGCTTATGTCCAGCAGTGGACTGATATAGGCTGGTGTGGTGTGGTGTGGTAACATCAGGTGAACCATGTGCTTGCTCCATCTTCAAGTACCATAAAAAAACGCAAACACTAATTTAAAATACATCTCATTGATTTCAGAGTTGTCTTGTCAGAGACTGATGAAGTCAGGTACCAATTGTATCATGTACCACATCCTAGTTCTATTTAAGTGGCATAACAAAAACTCGTCTGGTGTTACAGTTATACTGACATAGATGGTAACCTACGCATTGCCATGACTCACCGACCATCGACATGTGGGGGACCTCGCGTTGCAAAAACTGGTGTTTTCTCAACATGATTCATATTATCTAACAATTTTTCGCATTGCTAGAATTCAGATAGAATGTGATCGTAGCTAGAATAATTTTTTAATCATCATCATTTATCTGCCTCTCTCCAAAGCAGCCTCCTTTAATTATATTTCATAGACACTAAATTAATATAATAATTAATTACATAGGTACACTGTTCTAATAAACCCACTTTTGGTTTTACCAACACTGAATTTTTTTATCTAGCAACAGCTATTGTCTGACATTCAAAGTTGAAAAAAACAAAACCCGGTTGAGATAAAGTAGTATCAGTATCATTATGTAGGAATCAGTATCAGTAACCTACCTTTAGGCTCACAGAAATTACGACTAATCAAAATTGCAAGTAGTACTTAGGTGTACCTACTTTATTTATGTACCTATACGTATTGATGATAAAAAAATGGCAAGTGCGTTGATATTTGCATCGCTAAAACACACATTGCAATCTATTGGAAGTGTCAATGAAATTTTTTGTTCAGTGATTTTTAGATGTAAGGTTATAAACAAGCACCTATCAACCTACTCATCATTTCCCTGCCCTTATCCCACTCTAGGTGGGGTCGACACAACATGTTTTCTTTCTCCATTCACTCCTATCGGCTGTCAACTGTGTACTCACTTCTTTCACTCTCATATCCTCTTTCACACAATCCACTCATCTCTTCTTCGGCCTCCCTCTACTCGAACATCCAGTTACATTCATACTCATCACTCTTTTAGTCACATGGTTTCCATCCCTCCTCATCACATGCCCATACCATGCTAGTCTCCGACTCCTCACCTTATATGCCACAACAGGTGCGACTTTCAAGCTTCCCCTGATATACTCGTTCCTTATTTTATCCACCTATCAACCTATAAGCAGGTAAAAGTTAGGTCGAAACGTCTTCAAAGAATTTTAATCTGAGATGCACTATGCAGATTTGTACAAACTGATGATTCGCTCCGCGATGTTTGGTGATGATAGCTTAGGATCCACTGTTTAGACTGTCAGGGCTGTCCAATGTCCATGTCCACATCATTTTTTGACGAACAGAACGATAAAGTTTTCACATAATACTGAACTTACAATACAAAATATCTAAGAATATAAATGCTACTTTAATTTCGGGGGAAGGCAGATGATCATGTGTTCTACGAAGCTGGTCCATAATCTTCTTCAGCTGTAAAACTCTGCAGATTAAAGGACTCTCCTTTTTTTGGGATGTTTTACCAGTCAAATGCAACGCTTGACAGTCGATTTAGTATACACAATTCGATACCAATAAGTTTAATACTTAATGGTATTAAAATTATTGGTAATTTATTGCGAAACAGGTGAATGGTACTGCCTCCCCTTATTTCCCTTAGTAGCTTATGACATTCACGGGAGGAAAGGGGCTGAATTCTTCAGGAACCGATCGTGCAGGATTTTGGAAAGGTGCAGTTCTAGAATCAAATCTTGAGGCTTTTCCTGGACCATCCCGGCTTCTATGGCAGCCCTATCCGTGCCGCATGAGTAACGGGCTGGTACCATATAAGAATGCTTCGGGTTAAATCAGAGGTTCGCATCGAGGATTGGTGTCAGTGTACCACTACATTTCTCACGTACCTAGTTGATTTGGTGGAATTTATGTACCTAAATCATTGATATGAAAACATATGTGTAAAAAAACATTGCGCCTCGGATTGTGTTCACAGCAAATTTTTGTGATATTATTTTGTATTATTTTAAATGTTTTTAAATTTATGAAAAAATAACAGCGAAGGAAGTTTTTACTAGATCTACCTGCCTAAATCGAGATAGAGATGCATAGCATAGTCACAGATAACATAATACTAATAGCATAGTTCTCTGCATGTTCTTTAAAATGAACTTTCTTTTCTAGCGCCATCTGTGTAAAAGAACCTGTACTATTCCAAAAGCGCCATCTATGAAATATACATCATACTAGTACTATACGGCATGCATGTCCATTCCTCGGTAGGACTGATTTCTCTACAGATGTCATCATTATCTAGTTTTTAATACTCGCGACAGATGGCACTGTAATTAATTATTATAATGGATCATAGAACCAAAGAGTACATTAATAGACCGAACATAGAACATTTTAAATATCGCTCTTTTACATAATTTCCCCTTAGGTACGTTTAGGAACTTACTTCATAAGTAACTAGCTACCTACCTACTAACTCATAAATTTTCCAGAAAAGATTTTTGTCTGATGACGGTGTCATTATATACTTATTTAGCATCTAAGTGGTGGTACCTAACCTTTAAATGTACTAGGTATATTACGGACTTACCAACTTTATCTTTGAATGGACAGTGAATTAATGATCATCTGTCAGGTTGACCACTGAAGAATAAAAAGACGATTCCATTTTGTGTTCGGTTGAGTGCAAAGATTGATTGTAGATACTAAAATAGAAAAGATAAATGTAAAAGATTGATGTCCTTAATGTCCTTTCGGATGCACCTGGTGTAGACACTCGAAAGCATAAAACAGTAGGTAGGACTAATGCCATTTGGTGACCGTTTAGTCGCATTTAAATCTGAGCGCTTCGGGCTTTTTTGTCTTCAAGCCATGTCGGAGAACTTCTGGCGGCCTAAAAGCTCCGACACTAGAGTTCTTCAGTCACTAGCTTATACGAAGAAGTAGTAGGTAGGTACTTACATAAGTAGATATAGCTACCTAATAACGAATTCCTAACGAGGTATTAACTATCTATTATCTATCTAACCTAACTATTTAAAAGTACCTACTTACGCCTCTTTGGTAGTATGTGTGTGTTTGTGTGTGTGTGTGTGTGTGTGTGTGTGTGTGTGTGTGTGTGTGTGTGTGTGTGTGTGTGTGTGTGTGTGTGTGTGTGTGTGTGTGTGTGTGTGTGTGTGTGTGTGTATAAGTAGGTAATTTGCTCTTTAATTTTTTAAATTAAATTCTATTGTGTTTATTATTCAGTAAAAAGTAGGCTATACAAAAGATAAAGCTACAAATAACGATGTAGTTATAGCAATATTTTATTATTCACATAAAACACAGTGTAACACACTAAAAGTTTCAAATTTTTACAAAGATAATTCATATTGGGCAATTTATATTGATAGGATATCGTGCTATTTATAGAAGAGCAATATGTCAAAAAGTGGGTAAAACATATTTTAGTTTATTTGACAAAAATGTCTGTTATTTTAGATAATACTAAATTATAGGACGAATGTTAGGTAGGTTTGTTCAACCGAATACAATGTATAAATTTCAGTAGTAGTAGAGTTCTTTGTGGAGGGCTCGTCCGGGGAAGTACTGCCACCATGCCTATTTCTGCCGAGAAGCAGCTGTGCTGTGTTTCGGTTTGAAGGGTGTGGGTGCCGTGTTATTACAGGCAAAATACCGTTATCATCTTAATGCCTCAAGTTGATGAATGCAGCGCGTTGCATCGTAGAGCACGTTCCAAAAAATGAAATGCTTTGTGATAGGTAATGGTTACCACTTAACATCAGGTGGACCATGTGCTAGTTTCATATTTTAGTACCATAAAAAAAATTTGCTATTTTTTATACCAGCACATGTATCGACTTTGGATTTTTTTATACAAACAGATAGGGGTGAGGGACCTTTGAACATTTTTTACATACCTGTAAAATCTAAAATAGTTATTTCTATTTACTTATGGTTATGTTGTTTTTAGATCTATTATTTGGCTATATAAATATATTAAAATTATAATAAATATGTTCATTATTTAATCAGAATTGACGTTTTAGTGAAGTAACTCAAATGTTCATGCCTAGGGCAGTTTTGAACTTACCTGGGGCAGCACCTTTGAACCGATAAATTTAAAAAATAAATATTTTTAATAAAATTATTTATTATATATATTATAACTTATTGTATTATAAAAAAAATAATTAATTAATTAAATTAATTATTCTGACATGTTAACAACACATTATGCGATATTATGAACTCTAAGAAAGGAGTCATGGTAGTTATAAAACGTTAGATTATTGATTATAAACTTTCAACTTTTTTTTAATCACACACAATATTATCGTCGAACTATAAAATAAGTATTACAAAAACCAGTGAAGTTTCTTCCGTTAAATAGTGTAGGTACTAGTGATTATGAGCAAACGAAACGGAACTTAGTGTAATCCTAATCACAAAAAATATACCTATCATATCTATGCTAAAAAGAAACATTTTAAGAATAGTTACAATATGTTTTACTTAACTTTATAATCATTTTGCATACTTAGGTATATTACGTTCAGACAGAATTGCCAAAGTCATATTTATGATTCATGAATAAGATAGAACAATATCTAAAACTATAGTGCTATATACATAAACATAGCTATAGTGGACATCTTCATTTATATTTCAGTCACTTTTTTTATCAATTTTTATCTGAATCGATGTTAAATTTATAAATTATCAAAATTATGCTAATAATTACGTTAAAAACTATTTAATGTAGAAACTTTGAAAATATTCAAAAGTGCCCCCCTTGTTTTGTACAAATCTGCCCCAACGGGTACTAAGGAAAATAACGATTATTTTATTTACATAAAAACATTAATTGATAGATAACTTCTAGTTTACTATTATAACAATGAAATAATCCATATGTTAAGCAAAGTTCGACTTACCAATATCTCCCTATCTTCCATCAATACAAGCCTTACAATTTTTGAATGTAGGTAAAGTTTACATAAAGACGCCAAAAACAAAAATGACCTCTAACTATTTTTTTCGCCCTCGCAGGCAGATTCTACTTATGACAGGTGACAGGGTCGTTGTTTCCGTGTTTTGATACGATTTTGCTACATTTGCATTCAAACTAGACACCATTTTTTTCATCTTGAACGACGGTTGTCATTTTTATTAAATTTTATTTTCTAGTGTTTTTCTAATGTATGTCGTTTATTATTCATGGTATTATAACCGTTATACATTAGTTATAAGACATAAGTATTAGTGAAATGGAATAAAAGAAGATTGAACGGGAATTCTCTGATGAAGAAAATTGTGCGCCGATAGTTTTTTGTTATATTCGCCACGGCTATATCAGAAAACAGGACCTGACTGAAGACTGGACGACTCGACTTATAAACCGTACTACGTTGCCTCATATTATAATGAACATTATACTTTGATACTGGCGAAATTGTGGAAACTATCCCAGAAGCCAATTAATAAAGAAGTGAAGTGAAGCATTCAAACTGACATCTTAAACTCGTTTGTTCAAAGGTGCCCCTTCTCAAAGGTACCTCCTTCTCCTCTATGAATTATCTACTTTGCGCATCTGCAAAGGCCAGATTATAAAAAAGTAAGCAACACATGTCACTAACAGTGTGACAGTTGTTTCTGACACCAATTCACTGTGCACGTGTCCTACATGTAAGTATTATTTTCTAATCCATTGTCAGCGATGAAGGAACCAAACATGGAGGGTCTTCGTGAAATGATACTTTGAGATAGAATATACAGGGTGTAATCGTTAAGTGTGTCCAGGCGATTATTCCGTAACTATAAAAGATATCAAACTATTTTAAACTGATATCGAAAGTACGTTACTTAATCAGTAAAATGACACCAATCACTTTTTGAAAATCTAGTGAAAAGTATCCATAATTTTGACCTTGAACATACCTTTAATATGAGATTAGTAGAAAGGTTTTAGTTTCTTTATTTTAAGTGGTCTAGTACTAATTGTACGTTAATCTCATTTTATAATTACGTATGTTATGATAATAATGATTTCCAAGTAAATACAAGTGTAGATTAAATATCTTACCACTTCAAATTAGTAATAAACCTTGTTTAAATATCACATTAACACGAACTGGCTGAAAAGCAACATACTACAAAAATATCATAAAAATGATACTATTTGGTGTTCGTTCTTAATTCAAAACCTTTCTTGCGGGTTGTCTTTCTCGCCCGTTGTTAATAATCGTGATTGTTTCATTTATTGTGTAAAAAATGGCATATTCCAATAGAGAGAAGAGGGATAACTTAAAAATGTACTACAAATATGATTGTAACAAAAGAGCGGTATTTATCATCTACAGAAGAGAGTACCCAGATAGAGAATTCAAACTAAGCTAAAATAACCTTTTAAATTATGGAAACTAAAACCTTTCTACTAATCTCATACTACATGTATGGGAGTGTTTAATGTCCAAATTTTGGATACTTCTCGTTTGATTTTCAAAACGTTATTGATTTCATTTTATTGATTAGGTAACGTACTTTCGATATCAGTTTAAAATTGTTTGATATCTCTAATAGTTACGGAATAATCGCCTGGACGCACTTAACGATTACACCCTGTATATCCCTTAACTTTTTAAAAGGAGCCTAAGACGGACGAGTTGCCCATACCTAATACTAAAATTATTTTAATACCAAATGAACACACCGTAACGGCTGAACGGATTTGGATGAAACTTGGAATATACAAAGTTTAAGACCTGGATTAACAAATAGGCTACTTTTTATCCCGGTATCAGGCGAGCGAAGCCGCAGGCGGAAGCTGATAACCTATATTTAACAAACTGCAAATCTTTTTACCATCCAATAAATTTGAAACACAATATAAGGAGCTATTCTTCCACAAAATTGCGGAAAAACCCCAATCTAGAGACCCTGATTACGAATCCTCATTGATTTTTCGCTAGCCCAAACCGAAACTATCCTAAGATCACACGACACACCGACCATCCTATTTAGATAGCTATGTTTGGAGCTAGCTATGTATAGAGCTTAGAAACTAAGAAGGGCGACTGGACCTTCATAACGGGGCGATATTACGCAAGGGGTGTAAATTGGGGTGCCGTACCTCTAGCCATTGCCAGTCCGTTTGTTAACCAGTCACGTAAGATGTGGTCTCGTAATCGCTTCAAGTGAGCTGATGAATTGTCTGTTATTCAACCTTTGGAACCCATCTGAAGCAAAGCATTGTGTTGGAGCACTGATTAGAATACGCATATATTTTTTTTATTATTGGTAGCCGTTTTGCATCTCGACTAAGCTTGTTCGTGGCACGTGGCTTACGGCGTTTGAACGTTTGAACGTTTGAACTTTGTATGATAAGTGGAAATTACTGCATTGGATTCAAACAAAAACTGATCAACCGTAGGTAATGTACCTACTATTCTGGCCGGTTGCAATGTTTTTTTTATGTAAAACAGTCGGGTAATTAATGAATTGAATCAGGCTTGACTTTGCGGAAATCCATTACAAGATATTTAAAACATAAAATATTTAGTACAAATTCCGCCAACTCTCTCTTACGAGTTTCATAAAAACTCAACAGAAATTCGACAATGTTTCGCCTTCCCCATAAGGAAACGATAGACTCGCTGTCCGCTTTCGGCAGTCCGCAAAAATTTGCAGACGTGTTGCTTCGCCGAGCGCCAAGCAGAAGCGAGCGCCTTTCTGCTTGGCGTTACTAAATATTTTATCTTTTAAATATCTTAGTCGGGTAATTCTCGAAAAAGTAACATTGAAAGTTACATCAAAAACTAAAAATATGAACATTAATATGCAATTCGTACTAGGGGTACAAATCGCAAACTTCGCCCGGTCATTACTTGGATGGCTGAGCGTTTAGTGGCATTTAGATCTGAGCGTTTCCATGCTTCGGAGGCACGTTAGGATGTTAGTCCCAGCTAGTCATCAAGTCATGTCTTAGGCTTTCGGGCGATCTGAAAACTCCGCACCAGATTTGGTCCCTAGCTAATACGAAAAAAGGAAGGAATGTAGATTTTGTCAAATGATTTGTTTGTTGCCCTTTTTGTATGTCTTTTTTATTTCTTACACCGTGTATGCGTTTTATGATAACAAACTCTCTTCCGCATTTACAATATTAGTTAGGATCGGAAATCCCTGCTCAAAAGTTCAAAAATCAGCAATACTGTAACCGTGGGTGCGTAAATGCCGTGCCCTTTGCCGCGATATTTGGCTGTGAAGTGTTATTGCGCGCCTCATGGGAGACGAATGATATCGTACAACAACGGTCGTACAACCTCTGCAATCTTTATTGTACTGTATCGTGTTTACGAAGGTTTATGGGGAACGGTTAAAAGGGTTTTTTTATGTGAGTAAAACTTGAAACAGAAAATTTCTGTTTCTTTTCAATGGATATTTACATTTAAAGCTGCCTTTAATACACCATCAAGCTAAAATATTGTTTCAACGTCGGTTGTTTAATTATTGGCTGATTGCGGCATACCGCAGCATAACACCGGCACAGCTAGATCCCCTGGACACCGTGTTGCTTGGATGCATTTTTCTACCTTTGACCAGGTATCGACAAGTATCTCATCTATAAAAATATTCTCATTCAAGGTCTTGTGGCAGTTGTGGTCTCGCCAGAATAACAGCGCCTACTGCTCTAACAGTAAGTTCATGTTACTCTCTTACTATTTCTAGAAACATATTTGTTTCATTGTGTTCAATAATTTATATGGGCGGGATTTTAAAATATGGGTATTGAACCTATTGAATGAGGGTATTCTACAATGCACAATTTTAACATTTGTACGTTTTTTTTATAATTCCGTCTATTTTGATTTATCTCTTTTAACATTAACATTTTGATGAATTATTATTGGCAAAAATCCACCATGTTTATTTTAGCGGAGAAGATAAATAGTTGCTCTGTTAGATAAACCTCGAAATTATTTACCATGCTAACTCTCCTCTACTATGAAGATTGTAATATCCGGCCCAAACATTAATATCCGCCTCAACATCTGTCAACGACTTACTAATTCCAAATTAGTAGTCTATTTTAATAACAGCTTAGTTTGCTCATGGTTCCATAGTCCTTTTGTTTTTATAAGCTTTTTAGCTGACTTCAAAATAAGGATCCATTCTCTTAATCTGTATCTTTCTCAATTAAGAAATCTAGAATAAATAAATAAATGATACGTAATCACACAGCATCATGTAGCCCCACACTAAGCAGAGCTTGTATTATGGGAACCACATGATTGATATATTACACATATATTTTTTTTTTGTAAATACATACATATCATACATAGAAAACACCCAGACCCGAGACAAATACCTACAGAACATGCAAACATTTGTCCCGCAGCGGGAATCGCACCCGCAACCTTCTGCTTTTATACCACCTATATACTAGATGACAAAATCATAACAAAATCATTATAAATTTATACCATCTGCTTCACTCACATGCTCGCTTTTACATTTCTAAAACCGATCTCTGAAAGTCATAAAATATAATTTTTGTAATAAAATACATACTAACTAAATTTACTATATTTATGTGTCTATGTTTGTTTGATAGTTTTGTACTTATTTTAAACCTAGATATAAGATAATATTATTTTATGTATCCTTACTCTCTAAGCTGTCTACCTTATAATAAGCTACATTTAGTCTAGCATAGCATCTTCTGTACTTTCTAGTTTTTGTGTGTGAAATAAATAAATTTCTCAATTCTATCTAATTTTTTCATTTGTTTTTTTTTTATAAAAGGAAAGTTTGTGAAATATCCTTCACGCCATCAAAACCATCACTCATACCTGAGACAGGCGAAGATGTGGTCTGCAATGGAGCACGCTTGCCTGGAAGGAACGTACAAGACGCGATGAGCTGAATTTTTTGTACCACAAGCTGAGCCTAGTAAGTATAAATTCTTTATGTTATCTCACATCAAATTAAAATGTAAGGGCACATAAACGGTCCTATCTTACTTGTGGGAGTGCAATTTCAAAAGGTTAAGTAGCTATTAACACCTCCTCACTACCGACTTACTAATATAGTGAGATGTTATCTAATAAAAAATACGACCTCATTGACTCAATGAGCGAATAAAAAGTGGTGGCGGTTTGTACCCCTTATCATGCAAATGTTTGTCTGCGGGACAAATAGATGCTCTGCTGATATTTGTTCGGGTGTACCATGGTGTACTCAAGAACATTTGCAATAAGTACAAAATGTATTTTTTTTTGAACCAAGTACAAGTACATAACTTGTACTTTACGTAGTTATGTACTACGAAAGTCTACGAGAGTCTACGAAATGAACCTATGTTAAAATATCCCGTAATTTTGTCATCGACTCTAAATAGTCTTCCTTAGTCAATGCTCCATGAAAATTATTTATCATGTGTAATGTAAAAAATGAAACTTGAACTCATAACCCTTCGTGATACGGAGATGCGTAACTTTCGTCATTATCATCAGTGCCTGTAGCATTCTACTGCTGGACATAAGCCTAGCCCAATGAGCGCCCTGTCCTTAGCTTGACGCAATTATGATAATACGTCTCCTATTTATTATTTGAATATTGACGACCTCCGTGGCGCAGGAGGCAATGGCCCGCCTGAGACGCAGAAGGTTTCGGGGTCGATTCCCGCCGCGAGACAAATGTTTGTATGTTCTTCAAATATTAATCTCGGGTCTGGGGGTTTTATATGTATCATATGAATGTATTTAAAAAAAATTATATAAGTAGTATATCAGTCATGTGTTTCCCATTATACATTATTATTTATTATTTATATTTTTTTTGTAAATTTTGGAACCCAATTTAGCCCTTTTAAATAATCAAAGACTTGATTCTGTTCTCAATTTCTGCTTATACCTTCATATTTATGGTAAAACTGTAGGTACTTTTAGGCTGATATGGTAAATGAGAAATGACTGATAACGACGTGCGACACGACATCCGCGAAAATCCCATTTCTCTGATTTATGAACATAACACATTTGGGATACGGAGGTGTGACGTCACTAGATTTAGCTATACGCAGAAAAACATACTCAGATAGAAAGATGACAATCGTTTTTGAAAAAGAACGTTAGTAGTGTTACAAGACAAACAAAAAAAAACTTTATTTCAAAGGATAGGGTTCACTTTATATTGTCATAATTTATGAATCGCTTAAATTTGCCATTTTGTGAAACGGACAAAATATACCTACATTATTATTCGTGTTTAAAAATGAAAAT
The DNA here is from genome assembly GCA_951804965.1 of Horisme vitalbata. Classification (NCBI taxonomy): domain Eukaryota; kingdom Metazoa; phylum Arthropoda; class Insecta; order Lepidoptera; family Geometridae; genus Horisme; species Horisme vitalbata. The sequence goes on along the minus strand of OX638091.1, from coordinate 25,301,787 downwards.
TTCAGTACAATATCCTCCGCGGGAGAAGCTCCAAACAAAACAAAATGAACTGAAGAGAATGAAAAATCTAATAAATAAAGAGTCGACATTCCAGTACCGCTAACGAAGCGAATAAAACTGTCCGGAACCCTTTGAATAAACCGTGAAAATGCTCCAGAATAGGCTATTAACACCCAGTGACAATCTTGTAGGGGCTCCTTGGAAAAGATAATATTTTTCTTTTATTTGAAACACTCCGTCGGCCCACGGTTAATTAGATTAAAACTAATTGACTCTCTGCCAATTGTTCGTTGAAAAATGTTGTTGGGTTGTTTTAATTGGTCTTTATGGGTCTGGAATTAGGGGAAAAGGGTTGTTCTATGTTTTTTTTTACTTTTATTGATACTTCTAGTATGCTATTATCATTATTTTGCAAGAGAACTAATTGGTACTGCAATGTCTTTTTAGATTTTTTTAAGTCTAAACGGAGGCGGACCAAAATTTATACCAAACCACCCGAAGAGGAGGGAGTATTTATTCTGCCTTAATTGCAAAGTCCTTGATTATAAGCATTAATTGCCGAGGTTATCAAATGTCCATAAGAGTTCGATCTCTATCATGGGTGATCTGAATATTAATATTTGTTATTTAGGGTTAATAGGGGGTGTAAGGGGTTCCAACCCTCATTTTCGGAACCCAAGCCAAGGTGAGATCACCTGCACGTGGTGCACCCTGCTAACTTAGAAACGGGGCTCTGGCAGCCGGCTGATTGCAGCATAGCGCAGCCTACATTGGCACTGTTAATTTCCATAGCAACGACGGGCAGCAGCGTCGGCGCCGAGGCGGTGCGATAAGCTGTGCCCTACGATCACCAACCCGCATGCCCAGCGTGGGGATTATGGGCATATCCCCCTTTATTAGGAGAGGCCTATGTCCAGCAGTGGACTGTTTAGGCTGGTGTGGTGATTTAGGGTTAATAATGATCCAAACGAATTGCGCAATTTAAGAATTTCTGAGAAACAATTTATAAAAATTCCTATGTTTTATAAAAAAGTAAATTTATATGTAGATAATATGTTCTGGGTGCCTAGTGCGAGTTTTTTTACCAGCTCGATCGCGTTTGCGTTTACGCGAATTTGTATGGAAAAGAGTCAGTGCCACGCGTTTCTCACTAGATGGCGCTACCTCGATTCCATATAAATTTGCGTAAACGCAAACGCGATCGAGCTGGAAAAAAACTCGCACTAGGCACCCAGGTGGCCTAGAACGAACGAAAAAGGAATTATAAAATAGTCAAATTTTGATTTGGAAGTAGGGGTTCGTTTATTACGTTTTGGCGAAGGTACTGTCTCTATATTCTGTCAAGACAAAATTGCGCCTTCTTCACAAACGCGATCATTCGCCGAAGCGCGACACTCAAGAAATTCAAGACACTCAATGATTGAGCAAAGTGATTAAATGTGCATATTTAGGCTCCCTAGCCTGAGTTTGTGGTACCTACCTAAACCAGCCAACTGCTAAAAGCGTCCCTAGTAACAAAAACAAACTTGAATTCTGACTTTGTTGTTGTAAAGGCCCCCGTTATTAGGCTCCAAAGTACTTTGTTCCGTAGAGGGTAGAAATGAAAATATTTTCCTTTTACTGCGGTCCCCTGTGCCGGTCAATTACAATCGCAATTAACTTAATTTGAGGGTCCAGGACCTGGTGTTCTGGAGGCTTAGTGGTAAAGTGTTCTGTGAGTTATTCTTATTATGCTGGTCACAGGAATATTTTATGCGCTAGATTTTGGTTGTGGCAATGTTATATAGAAAGCGTGTTGTGTTGTGTTATTTTTTTTACTTCTAAAATATATTTCTTAGTTAATTCGAAACTTTGTCTTGGACTTCTTTTTTCTTTAAAATCTGAATCTAATTATCTAATTAATTTAGAATCCGCATAGAATTTTGTATTTCTCACAACGCCCTTGACATGTTTTATAATTATTTTAAGAAGGTATTCGAATTTAAAATAAATTCAACGGACAATTATATAACAACTCTCTACGTCTAATGACGATTTGTCTACATAGAAATGACCTGGATTAACACATGGGCTTCTTTTTATACGGGTACTACGTGAGCGAAGCCGCGGGCGGAAACTAGTAACTAATATATAAAGTTGAATGTTTGGAAAATATGTGAAAAGCGACTTCTGAATTTGAATTTAAATTTTCTACTTCAGGTTGTTCTAGTCCAGGAACAACATTAAGGCTAAATTTGAAGCCGCATGGGGAAGCTAGTACCTTTCATGATCAATAACCTCTATAGGTAAATAAGTTCACTAGGTCTCCCCCAAGGATTTCTACTTAGATCGGTCTAGAGCCATTTCCATCCATGATGTTACGAGTTAACCTTTATAATAAGGAAATAATTTTTTTTTTATTAAAACATGAAGCTTACAGTGTAGAGTGCGTTCTTTTAGTACAACCCTTCCCCCATATGGGGGCAACATTTTCTTTGATTATTTTTTACAACAACCTTTATAGATAAATCTTATTAGGGTTCCGTGGAATAACGGGAATGCAATTTGCTATTACAAATTTATTTAAACTAGCTATTAAAATTGTTTTTTGTACCTAAATTAAATATTAATTACATTTAGAAAATTCGAGGCTGTGGCGGGGTGAAAATTATTTTAATTCTCTATCTAAAAGAGTCTCATTAAATAGACTTTCAAAGCTATTGTTCTTACCTCGAAATATATTTTATACATATTCATGAGTAATTTTGGATCAAACTTATTTTAAAAAGTGATGTACATGATAAAGAGGGTTTCTTGTCAGCTTAACAAATCAGGCCACGTACCTATACAAAATATTCAGATCCAATGTGACCTTTTGAGATCTCACGAAATGAATAAAACTGGGCTCTTTTTCTGAGAAGATATAAGTTCTTTCTTCTTAAGAGCTAGTGGCCAACTCTGGTGTCGGAGTTTTGAGGCCACCCCGAGGCCTCCTCCATCATGGCTTAGCGATTGAAGAAACCGGGACCAATAACATAACGTGCCTTCCGAAAGTACTAAATGCCACCAAACGGTCACCCATCGAAGTAGTGATCGGACGGAGTATTTCGTTGACTGCGGGCTTATTTCCTTTCTCTACATTTCTGTACTTACTAACGTACATTGGTAAAAATGCCAATATTTAATAACTTATAACAGAAAAACACTAGAAAATAAAATAAAACAAAAATAACAGCAGTCGTTCAAGTGAAAAAAATGGTCCGTTGCTTTTTTGTATTGTCAACTGAATGACAGAAACAGACAAACTTTTGACATTTGCATAATAATAAAATCCTACAGAACTCTCTACCCTATTAGTATAGCTACGTTTTGTAAAACGGTTCGGTAAGTTACTTTTTTCATTTTCCGCTACAGATATGTTTTTATCTACTGAACGCATTCAGATATTAAAAATGAACATTATTTAAAACGTTCGCTAGATATTACAAGTTGTTAGTTTCTGTAGAAACTGAACCAAGTGTGCATGAATATTTAACGACCACGGAATATTCTGATTACCAGAGAGAAAATGCTGCGATATTAAGTTTCTACCACTTCTGTAGTTGGTATAAATAAATATTTTAATCAATGTATAGTGAGTAATGTATATTTAAGGTATAGATTCACGAGTAAAGTAAGCAAAGCTTTGGCAGTTCAGGTAGATTTGTGTCATTAAATTTATTGCGCACTTTGAAAATTAAAATATAGCAGAGTACCTGGCGAAGACGGTATCAGCACAGAAATTCTTAAAGTAGGTGAACAATCTCGCTTGCCCCATATCACCAACCTTTTTAATAGCATTTTGATAACAGGTAATTTTCCAAAGCAGTTTCGCCATTCTAACGTGATTCTGCTACACAAAAAAAGGGAAAAAAGTGACCTTAACAATTACAGACAATCAGTCTGATCTCCCACCTATACAAAGCTTTTATAAAGGTCATTGAGGTTCGAATATCGAGCCAATTAGATCAAGAACAACCCCCTGAGCAGGCCGGCTTTCGTTCAGGACTTTCCACCACCGATCATCTTCATACATACAACCAAATAATAGAAAAACACACTGAAAATAACATCCGCTTATATCTAGGTTTTGTAGATTACTCAAAGGCTTTCGATAGTACTTTTCACTCGGCCATATTCAACGCTCAAATTCATATGAAAAACAGAACATAGAACCAACCTAACTATATCGATCTCATCAAACTCATTTATGCCAATAGTACAGCAGCATTAAAACTACAATCTTCAGGACCATCATTTCCCATTGAAAAGGGTGTCAAACAGGGCGATCCGCTATATCCAAAGCTTACTAGCACGTTAGAAGAGGTATTTAGAAAACTGGCGGCATATTGGGAAGAAAGGGGTATTGAAGTCGGTGGAGTACGTCTTACCAACCTTCGCTTTGCCGACGACATTGTTCTTTTCGCTTCGACAGCACATGAACTTCAGTCCATGCTCGAAGATATGAGCAACGCAAGCCTTGAGATTGGATTGAAGCATGTCAAAGACCAAACTGATAACCAACAGCACTAAACATCAGATTTTAGTAAATGGTGAAGTGATGCACTATGTCCAAGGTTACAGCTATCTCGGCCAAATGATTTCTTTTCAGGCTGGCAGACAGGATAAGGAAATAGCTAGACGCACCGAGAACGCCTGGTGAAGTGAAGGTCGATGAAGGCGCTAATGAAGGGTAACCTCCCAATGACACTAAAGCGCAAAATCATGGACATGTGCATCCTTCCCATTCTTACATACGGCTCGCAAACTTGGTCTTTGACTAAAGTCCTCAAGGTTTGCCAACGGGCGATGGAACGTATTATTCTTGGAATTAAATTGACCGACCGAGTACGAAACACCATACTGCGTTCTTGTACCCAAATCATCGACGTTGGACAAAAAACTGTCAGCCTAAAGTGGAATTGGGCCGGCCATGTAAGCCGCATGCCGGATGAGCTGTGGGCAAAAATTACCACTCAGTGGATCCCGGACACAGCGAGACGGCGTCGCGGCAGACCACGTAGAAGGTGGCGTGACGAACTAGACTTGTTCCAAAAAGACTGGGAAACTTTAGGATCGAAGTGGATGGAAAAAATGGGGAGCCTTTGCTCTACAATGGGATGATTTAGGCTGACAGTAACAGTAACAGTAATCAGTCATGCGGATCTCATATTAAAAACTGCTTGTTTTGGGGCTAGATCATCATCCCATGGCTTCGCTCGCGTGGTAAAAAAAGTAGTATTGTGTTGTTAATCCAGATCACAAACTATTTATATTTCAAGTTTCATGGAAATCCGTTCAGCCATTACGGAGTTGAGTGGGATAGAATAAACATATTCACACACACACAGACACATACGAATTTTTATTATTACTGTGATGTGATAGTGTGATTAGTGTGATCGCGTTTTTTAAGTGTACGAACTTGATTCTATATATAACTTTCTTAACAAACACATAACTTAGTTACAGTCGTTGCGATCCATACAACCACAGGATTCAATATGAAATTCTAATAACATGGGGGAGGTGACGTCACAAATTCACAATTCTGCGAATCCCGTTTACGAAGATTAGATTCGTTCACCCCATTTTACCGCTTCGGAACATATCTTTACGGCTTTTTAACATGTCTGCGATGTTTGAAAAATATGAAATGGTTTGAATATTTACTCGAGATATTCCTGAAGGAAAATTGTGTGGTAAGTTTGTAATAGATTGAACTAGCACAGAATCTAGTCGTACTTATAGGTTTGTCAGTAAACTATTTTGGGTTCTATCATCGAACAAATTTTGTTTTGATATTTTAGTTTCGTTCCATATAAGTTTATGTAGGTATAGGTCCTATAGATAGTATAGGTGCGCTGGAATTGTTTAATGATTTGCAACTTTTGTTCAGGCCTTGGTTGTTATAAAATTTTTACCACCTATTCAAATAATTATGATGTTGTACCACATTTATTTTATGATCGTGTAAGGAAATTGACACAATAAAAGTATGATTCATCCTATCCTTGCTTACTACTCCATCTAGTTATACTTGTGCACAAGATTTTTAAAGAAACCATCACATTACTGACATAATGTAGATTCAATATTCATAAGGTATAATTGTATCATAGTGTTGATGCCTTTTTACCCGATTGCCAAGGAAGTTTTTCCCAATTTAAAATTGGTTGGTAATTTGGTTTATAAACCAAAAGAAAATTAATAAGTTCCGCTTGCAACTAAACTTAATGCGGGTATTTAACGTAGGCTTTCAATGATTAGATAGTCTGTTAAAAGGAGGTAGAATTTACATTGTTTATAGTTTTTTTTTTTAAATTATATATATATATATATATATACCCTATTCTATATATATATATATATATATATATATATATATATATAGAATAGGGTTGTGTTTGGCTACAACTTGCCTGATGGTAAGCGACGTTGCAGTCTACGATGGAGCACGCTTGCCTGGAAGAAATCTGTTCACTCGTGCCTTGAAGACGCCCATATTATAATTATCGGGGAACGTATCGTGCATACTCGGGTAGAGCGTTCCACTCCTTGGCGGTGCGCAGGATAAGGCTCTGCGCAGAGGATCGACTTTTCCACCGAGTTTTTGTAGGACAGTCAGGGAGGGGCACGTCATGGACAGAGCGTAACCAGGTAACCAACCTCCGTCAGCCAACCAGGTTGGATTGACGGATGAAGTAAGGCCTTAAGAGCTAAAATGGTTGTAAATAGATTTTTCGTATTGATATAAGTATTTTATGTTCTATAACTTTTTTTCGTAAAGTTCATGGTTTTGGAGTCAGGGATCTTTGAAATATGTATGAAAATTTCGTTTTCTGAATTAAGGCTTTAAGGGCTCTAATGGTTGGAATTGAATTCTTCGTATTCATATAAGTATTTTATGTTCCATACTTATTTTTCGTGAAGTTCATAGTTTTGGAATTAGGGAACTTTGAAATATGTATGAAAATTTCGTTTTCTGAATTCAGAAAGTAACGCCTTAAGAGCTAAAATGGTTGGAATTGAATTGTACGTATTAATATAAGTATTTTATGGTTGGTATTCGCTCTTTCTTCCTAGTTGGTATGACGTCCCATCCCTAATTGTCCGATTTTCTGTCCTACAAAAAGTCGGTCATGTGCGGAGACTCTTAAGGTGGAAGAGCACCGCTTTGCGCGCATATGAGGTATGTCTACCATATAGCGATGTCGCCGTGCAGAATGGCTACTTGTCCGATGGTGGAATGGATCTGGTGGAATCAAGTTGTACAGTTCCGTTGTTCACTCTCTGAAATGTAACCGAATGTGTATGTAAGTTTGTTTTCTATTCTCAATCATGTTTCAGTCTTCTTAGTGCAATAATTTTAGATTGTCTTTTTGCAGCCGGTTTTTTTTGTTTATTCATCATCATCATTAGCCTATCGCAGTCCACTGCTGGACATAGGCCTCCCCTAATGAGCGCCATTGCGCCCTGTCCTGAGCTCAACGCATCCAGCTTCTACCAGCAGCCTTTCGCAGATCGTCACCCCACCGGCCTGAGGGCGTCCTACACTACGTTTCCCAAGCCGCGGTCTCCACTCAAGAACTCGTTTACCCCAACGGTTGTCGGTTCTTCGGCAGATATGGCCAGCCCACTGCCACTCGTCCACTCCGCGGTGGTCAAGCTAAGCGGTCGTGCCGGTATCCTCTCTGTACTAATTATACCTAGTGTGAGTGAGACAAATCGTGAGTGAAAGTGACATACGCATTTCTCGCCTGGCCTTGACATTCACCTAGTAGCCAAGGACTAATCACAGGTCGCACTACTACATTTGCAACGGCAGGCCACACCTCCCGCGTGTACGCAGACATCACACATCCTCAATCGGTCAACTTAGATAGCCTTCGACCCGCCGGAAGATTTAGGCCTACTCTCAAACATAAAAATGTCCGTAAGACGCTCGCCTCCGCTGGACAATATCCTTTTAAAAACGCCTACTCCGTTGATGCACTATGGGTCTGACCCATCTATTAGCGCCTCCTCAGACGCTGCTGGGCAACCAAACCACTCCGCAAATAATACGAAACGCCAAAAACGATCATTCAATGAATTCTCAGAGGACTCATTATCGGCCACTATTGAAATAAAATCTATGTTCAACGAGATGAGATCTATACAGGACGAAAAGTTTGAGTCCCTGTCATCCGCTATTCAGGTGATAATTAACCAAAATCAGGATATTCAAAAATCTATGAATGTCATCTCTAACCAACATGATGAGATGTTGCAAAGAATAAACTCCCTCGAGCAAGAAAATTGTGACTACAAAAAGAAAATATCCACACTCGAACACAAAATAGATATGATCGAGAAGCAAGCCTGTAAATCCACAATAGAAATCCGCAACATACCTAAACAAGCAAACGAAAATAAGAAGTTATTATCTGGGTTGGTGATGGATATTGGAAATAATTTGGGCTCACTGCCCACTATTGGGGAAGCGGAAATTAAAGATATTTACCGCTCTAAAACTGAGGCAATAGTGGTGGAATTCTCAAGTACTGCCAGGAAGGAATCACTTGTATCGGACTATAAGATACATAACAAAAAAACCCGTGAGAATAAAGGGCACCAACTCAACACAGCTCAGATTAAAATATCTGGTCCTACTCGACCAATATATATATCAGAATCTTTGACTTCCAAAGCTCGTCGTGTCTTCTACGCGGCCCGCGAGTATGTCAAAAAACAAAAACTTATCGCGGCCTGGACTTCTTTTGGAAAGGTATTCGTAAAGAAATCTGAGGGCGGTGACCCGGTGCGCATCGATGAGGAAGAAGACCTACTCAACATTATTATCTGACTATTTGAACCTACTTTGGTACTACTGTTTAACACGTACCCAATACATATCTACCTATCACTACAACGTAGCATTAAATTATTAGTCTTATACATTTACATATTAGTTTTTATTTTTGCATATTTAGATACTTATAACAGATACACACTGCCACACTTTTTTTCCCTACCTACTCATACCATTCTCGAGCCCATACCCAAATCAAGCACGACCAACTCGTTGACTATTATTCATGGTATTCCAGACCTAAGTATTCTCCTCAAATCAATAATAATCACTATATTATGTGATTTTTTTTCAAAAGCAGGAAACGAGTGTTTTCCGTATATACCAGAAAATGGTTGATTCTAATAAAATGGAAACTATAAACCTAGGTCTGGACTCCATTGAGGTAGCAAAATCAGTCGTGTGTGATATTGAGTGTTTAAAAAACTCCTTAGCTGGTAAAAAATCTTGCACATTTAATTTAATATCACAGAACATACGTAGCTTAAACTGTAATTTCTCTAACTTTATTACTATTTTACAAAGGTCACAAGTTGACTGGGATATAATTGTGTTAACTGAGTGTTGGCTCAACTCCTCAAAGATTATACCACATCTAAGCGGATATCTGTACCTAGCCACGGAGCTAAATAAGACACAGAATGAAGGAGTGCTTGTTTATTATAAAAAACACTTAAGCGTCACAAAGTATGAGGTACCAACTAACTTGGAAGCAAACTGCATTGTTCTTAAAGTGAATTCAACCACTTGCATTATTAGCTTATACCGTCCTCCAAGTCATCGGTCAACTACTAATTTTTCCAATAGTTTGGATCTACTTTTGTCAAAATTAAATAGCTATAAAAACATTATCCTATGCGGTGATATAAACATCGATATAACTCCTGGTACTTCTGACAAGAGATCGCATGTATACTTAAACATGTTAGCAAGTCACTGTCTGCTTCCAGGACATTCCAAACCAACTCACGGTCTAACATGTTTGGATCACATAATGCTCAAAACTAAACTAGATTCTACCTGTTTTATATTTGAATCATCGATCACAGACCACGAGTGCGTTGCGCTTAGTATCATTCTGAGTGAACAGTGTAATCATTCCATCAAGTTAAAGCCGCAAATCCACTTTGAAGGGCTAGATGCCGAAATCTATAATATTAAATTTCAAGCCGTTATTGAATGTGAAGAGGTAAACAAGGCGACCGATCTTCTTGTTAACCTTATTAAGACAGCTATCAATAATAATTTAAATGCTGATGGCACTGCTGAATATCTGTGTGATATTCAACAGAGTCAGCAGCTCTGGTTTTCTCGGCGCGAAAAGTTTGAGGTCATCCATGTACAGCAGGTGAGAAACGATACCACCCTCTCTCCGAAGTCGATAGCCTAGCCCTGAATCCTTTAGCAGAGTACTAAGAGGATTCAGTGCCAGGCAGAACCATAGGGGGCTCAGACTGTCGCCCTGGAAAATACCCCGCTCTATGCGAATCAGATCTTGCGGAGCAGAGGGATCCCGTCCGCTACCTGGATGACGAAGAACTGTGATCCACTGTCTCATGCATGTACCTAAGAAGGATCTCAAAGTTGCATCAATTTTATACAACTCTAAGATCCTCTCCAGCCATGTATGAGGCACCGAATCATAGGCCTTCTTGTAGTCTATCCATGCAGCGGAGAGGTTCCCCTTGCTGCGCCTGATCTGCTGGCTAATGGTCATGTCAATGAGGAGGAGCTCCTTAGTACCGCGGGACCCAACCCTACATCCATTCTGAGCAGGAGCCAAAATATTATTTGCAACTATGTGCGTATTAATTTTTACGGTCAGAATGGACGTAAGGAGCTTGTAGATGGTAGGTAAGCACGTTATGGGTCTGTAGTTCTTTGCTTCCGCGGTACTACCAGATTTGTGGAGCAGGAAGGTGACTCCAGTCGTCATGAAACTTGGCAGAGACCCAAGCTCGAGGGCTTCTTGAAATTGTGTGGCGAGTACAGAGTGTGAACATCTAAACCACTTCAGCCAGAAGTTATGCAACCCGTCCGGTCCAGGACTTTTCCAGTTATGGGCCGAACGGATTGCAAATCTGACATCTATGGGGGTAATCTCAACAGCCCCCATGGTTTCGATTGGTTCACACTCTCTACTCACCACATCCATCCAATCTCCCTCCGTGTGCTGGATGGGCACAGACCAGATGCTGCGCCAGAAATTATTCATGGTATCAGCATCCGGTACACGCCCGTCCATCACACATTGGTCAGGTTTCTCCCAGTTTCGGTACACCTTCCTCTGGTCACTTTGGAAGTTTCGATTCTGCCAATATCGGTCCACACGTTCTCGATACCTACGAATGCGACTCGCCCAAGCAGAGATTTTCTGCTTCAGAAAGTCAATGCGTTCTGTGACACATGCCATATAATCTCGGGGCCGAGTATCAGTCCCAGCAAAGGCCTGTGTTACAAAACGCATCACTCGAGGGCGGGTATTGCCCTCTCTGAAGCAACTTAGCTTTGCAATGAGGGTCCTGAATTTACCGATCCGCCGTTCGATCCGTACTTGCCAAGCTGGAATTTTGTCAACAGGTCGTGGTGCTCGCGTGGAGTTTGGGAACTTGACACGAGCAACACGACACGCCGCCACGGCTCCGCAGTAAAGGATCGAATGGGTATCGGCTAGTCCTTCGCTAGTCTCTAGATAAGGGACCAACAAAGGATTCAAGGCCTCCATTACAACTAAGTTTCGTCTGTGAGTGGGCAAGCGAGGCAAACGCGGTCTTTCATCGAGAGGTGCGGACCGGTACGATAAAATCGCATCCTCCAAAGTCCTCCTCAATTGCTCATTTACCTGGTTTGTCACGCTGGTGATCTCGTAGTCGACATCGTCAGCAGCGGCGTCCGGCTGCGTCGTTACCAGTATCAGAGTTGTCGTAACCGGCAGAGCGGCAGCCAGGACCCGCTGCGAGTGGTCAGCTACTTGATCACTTTCAGCGCGAAGCCGGTCAAGTACCGAATCATCCAACAATTTCAATCGTTGGATGGCTCGTACCTGATCCGATAGCCATTGTGCAGAATTATTAATTATTATTATTATTATTACTTCAGCTTGCTAATTCTCTAAGCTATGTCGACAACTTTAGTTCTATGTCGGATAAACTCGTTACGGATTTTATCCTTCTGAGAAACCCCGAGCATAGCTCGTTCCATAGCTCGCTGAGCGACTTCAAACTGGTGGACTAGACGTACTGTGAGTGTCCACGTTTCGGCTCCGTATGACATGGGTAGGACGCACTGATTGAAAACTTTTGTTTTCAAACATTGCGGTATGGGTGACGAGAAAACTCGACGTTATGTTGTTATGTTGTTTATTCGTTATGTTGTAATTCTCTGTATAGCCAATAAAGCGTGAACTACTTAGTTACACTTGTAAAACTAGATTTTTATAAGAAAACGTCTTAATATTACCAAGATTATTTTCATCATGATTGAAAGTTCTTCAGAAATGTTACCCCGCCCTATAAAATGTAATACTATATTGGAAGTACACGTGGATAAACATAATTCTGTAGCTTCATAATTTCCATTATCCGTGGAATTTGTGTGGAAACAAAACAGAGTTTCGTAAGCATGAGCTCATGTTGTTATAACGTTAGAAGTTCAGGTTGAGTTCATGTTTTGACTCGTAAATTAATTTATTTACATATGGAAGTAATCAAATGTTTTCATTAGTGAAAGTTATACGATGTGCTATGCGTTCTGAATGTGGCTGGGAGCATATCGTTTGCCTTGACGATATGTTTTTTAGGCCATCGATATATCTAAATTGTATCCTACTATCCTACTAATATTATAAATGCGAAAGTTTGTGAGTATTGATGTATGGATGAATGTTTGTAACTCTTTCACGTAAAAACTACTAAATGGATTTGGATGAAACTTGCAATATACATAGTTTGTGACCTGGACTGACACATAGGCTACATTTTATCCCGGTACCACATGAGCGAAGCCGCGGGCGAAAGCTAGTATTATAAATGTGAAAGTTTGTGAGTATGGATATATGGATGAATGTTTGTTACTCTTTCACGCAAAAACTGCTGTACGGATTTGAATGAAATTTTTATCCAGGTACCACGCGAGCAAAGCCGCGGGTGGAAGCTAGTAATTGTTATATTATTCATTAAAATCATCATTTAAAACTTGTTAAGAAATAAGTTGTACATCATTCACAAAACCAGCAATATCCAACTTGTTTGATTTATATAGCAGCTTATTGACAATGACAAAGGTCCTGAATTGCACTCGACATTTCGTTATGAGGATGAAAAATGGTGTTGTCAGATGATACCGTGTCGTATTAGCTTGTTTTTTGTTGGTGACAGGATCTATGATGATATTTGAAGGTATTAATGTATTTTGAAGAAAATATATTTTCTAGGCGGCTTCAATACCACGATTTAGCGAAGTATGATGTTAATTGTTATAATTCATGGACAAACCTCTGAACTAATTTTGAAGAAGTTGGTAAGGTAATTGGATGTCCTTTTGCTAGTAAAGTCAATAAAACAAGAAATTGGACCATGAATTGTGTTAAAAGATAAAATGGGCTCCACTAATTGAGAATGTAAATTAGCCAAATTTCGGGCAGCGCGGCGTGTTCTCCACCTGTGCTATGCTATACCTACCCAGATATGAAGTTTGTCCTGTGAAAACTCATGGAGATTACAGCTTCAACATATATTGGGCGTTGCGTAAAACGCGCGTTAGCAACTTAAACCCCGCGCGCTTATCGAATTTCATCTTATAAGGAGCGTTTGACACACATTGAGCACGCGTTAGCTAGACCATGCGTTCGTGTTATACCTATAACCTCAGGAACCCCTTGATTTGTAAAACGCGCGTTACTAAAGCGATCACTTTAAATAGCTTTATGTGTACTAGTTCTAGTGAAAACTCATGTGTAGTAATCTGCATATGCAACGTGGGATACGTAGCGTGAAAGGTAGTAACGAGCTTGTGTTAAATTGTGAATAAATGATTGTCAAGTCAGTGTGGCGAAGTTTACAGAAGCTGATGCTGAAACTTGACGACACATTTTACAACCCAAGATACCTACTTCTAATCTCAGGACGGTTTTCCAGTAACATTGTTTGTGTTGCTTAAAAAGGTCTTTATTTATCAATAAACATTTGAAAATAATGTTAAATAAACACGGTCTAAAACATTATGACTGTGTAACAATAAAGGCTACACGGCCTTAACAAGTCTTTTGATAAAATTAATATTGTAAGTAACATCAAAAGTTACCGCAGACCGCTGACTTTTTGATCGAATGCACTAGCAGTCGATCGCAGTTGACCCCCTCCAACTATAGGTGCATTAGCACATATAGCTGGAGCAGGTCATATTTCTAGCAGGCATACTGGGCCAACTAAATGGTCAAGTCGGTGATGAGTGCTCAGACCAGACAAAGTACTGCTAAGTACAATGTACATGCTGTATTTCCATACATCTTAAACCATCGGCTGATCAAAAAATCTGTGGTCTACCAGAGCTCTAAAACTGTATCCTTTCTTTAATGGTTCAAAAGTATTGTTTTACAATGGTGCTATCAAAATCCCTCCAAAAAATTACAAGATCTATGCCTTCATCATTCATTCATCATTACCAGATTCGAAAAAAATTCTTATTTTGTTTCTATATTTCATTCAACACGCTAGTCTCTGCAACTCTATTCACCACGCCAGCACACCAGCCTATATCAGTGCTCTGCTGGACATAATCCCCACGCTGGGGATGCAGACTATGAGACTAGTTCTTGAGTGGAGACCGCGGCTCGCCAAACGTAGTGTAGGACGCCCTCCGGCCAAGTGGAGTGACGATTTGCGTAAGGCTATTGGTAGAAGCTGGATGCATCGAGCTCAGAACAGGGAGCAATGGAGCTCATTAGCGGAGGCCTAAGTCCAGCAATGGACTGCTGTAAGCTGATGATGATGATGATGATGATGATGGGCATGCGGGTTGAGGATCGCAGGGCATAACTTCTCGCACCGCTGACGCTGCTGCTCATCGGTGGCCATGGGATTTAGATGTGCTGGTGTTAGGCTGCGCTATGCCGCAATCAGCATGCTGCCAGAGCCCCGTTTGTTAGTTAGCAGGGTGCACCACGGCCAGGTGAGGTTGGCTTGGGTTCTGAAGATGAGGGATAGAACCCCTTACACCCCCTTATCTATATATCAATATCTATAGCAACTCTATCATCAATTGAAAAATAAAAGACTCGGATCAACAAAAAGATAGAAAGAAAAAAAATCCTTTTTCTAAATCCTAGGGCTGTAATGTTCTTCAGTCTAATTTTCAAACGTCAAGTCGTCTATCAAGATGCCCTCGGGTAGAGTCCGGACTCAATTGCTTTTGTGTCCACCGGTAATGCAAATCAAAGAGGCAAAGATTGCCTCTCACAGCGCATTCACACTTGAAAAAAATTCAATTGGGTAGACTATTTTTACGTTTTCCCTTTTGAGATGAAAACCTTATAATAAGTAGTCTATACCGACAAACTTTAGAAAAAGTGTATAATCTAAAGCCGTTTTGTTATGTAAAATGGGAAAAAGTTTTTAGCGACATTATTCGACCTTCTCTAATAGCAGTTTGTCCAATAGTCTTTTGATTTATAAAACATATTCGACACAAAATTCCTCTTGATCCTGTATCTTATAAGTTATAATTATTTATTTATAGGCTTATTTTTGGGAGAGTTGTTTATTTATTAAAATTTTCAAAATTTTTCAATTTCGTACAAAATATTTCCGATACCTAGTTAAAGATAATCTTCTCAGAACATTTCTATGTAACTACCACAGTTATGGTTATCTGCCCTTACTATTCTGGCCCTAAATCCACCCTGTATAAAAATATTACTTGAAAGTTTCATTTGCTACGATAACTCTACAAAAAAGTTCCAGAGTTTAGTGACTCAGTTGCCCACTAAAATAATTGGCACCGGACCTGTTTTACAAACATTGATAATTTGTCAATTATTATTGAAGGTTTTCGATTGCTATATAATTAATTGACTCAGGTGTGACTTTGCGGAAATCCATTACAAGATATTCTTTAAGGCAAAATATTTAGTACAAATTCCGCTAACTTTCTCTGACTCTTTCTCCGCCCGGAGATTCACATGCAAATCAGAGAAATAACAAGAAATCAAGCAATTATTATTAATAAAAGCAAGCGTCTACTTACTCCATCTCTCTCTACTTACTAAATAATCAATCCGTCTATCCAACAAATAAAAACATACACGTTAACCTGTTAGCTTGGAGAAACAGCATACACAAATATTGCCCCTTCACCATAAGGCATCCTCAGGACATGATCGACTCGCTGTCCGACAAAAGATACCGGATCGATAAAAGACTACAACACACTACCCCACTTATTATCAGTCCACTACTGGACATGGTCTTCCCCTAATAACGAAGGGGGATATACTCATAATCCCCACGCTGAGCATGCGGGTTGGGCGCCGCAGGGCACAGTTTCTCGCAGCAGCGACAATGCTGCCCGTCGGCGGAAAGGGAATGTAGCTGTGCTGTGCCTGTGCTTGGCTGCGTTACGCCGCAATAAACCCGCAGAGCCCTGTTTGGTAGCTAACAGGATGGCTGGTTTTAGTAGTTGGAGGTTGGAATCCTTTACATGCAAAGATAAAAAAAACAATTCGCATCTTATTTTTCACTTTTAAATCCAACTTTTCCCTATTCCTTCTGTCCTCGGGCTATATTGCGAGGTAAAAGTCCTCATTGTATAGCAAAAGGAAAAATAAAAGTCTCATTTACACCCGCCACTTGCAATTGTCGCTTAATATTGTTTGTGCAAGTTCTAAACGACGTTGGATATTTTACTCCAATGATAGGAGTTTTTATGCGATATTATATAATTGTGTTTCATGATTGTTTGTTTGATTTCGAATGGGATTATCTTCATAAAAACATTTATGGGGGTGAAACTTTGCAAACACAGTATAACTTCCTTTGAGAATAGGTATAATGTCTGAAATGAAATGAAAAGTTATATTCAGTAACCTTACTTTGGGTAAAGATACTCTTTTAAGTATAAAGTACTTGTTTTAGGGGATCTTGCTATGACAAAATCTTGGGTAGTGGTTACATTTCACTTATTAGAAATAGCTTATTTCAATATTAAAACGCACATTACTACTTCAGCGAAATAGAAAAAAGGCCTATTATGAGTGTGTGGGTTATCATGTCTATTTCGAAATAAAAGGCATGAACAAACATAATAAGATTAAACTATATTAAATAAATAATATAAAATAAGTCCAGTGGTTGTACTATGACTGATTAATTACGTAATATTTTATTTTTAAATACACCTACAGTATACATTTACCAGACCCTAGTTATGTATTTAAAAACATACAAACATTTGTCTCGCTTGCGGCCGGAGTCCAACCCGCAACCTTTTGCGTCTCAAGCGGGCGTTCGCCAACTGCGCCAGAGAACTCGGTCAACTGTGATTTAGATTTCCATAAAAGAATAGAAAATATCCCGTTGGGGCAAGAACAGCGCTATCTACCGAGTCCTAACTTCACAACTTCACAACACCACAATACAGCACTACAGTTTTTCATTAGAAGAAATTCCATTGTACGAGATTCAGAGCTCGACGTTCTAATCCCGGGATTTAGTTTAAGGAGTGAATTGCGGGATTCCTATCGTCTCGCGCTGCTTTGTCCGGGAATCCTGGATGCAAATCTATTGAGTACCCCTCGCCTGAGACACAGGTTATCAAGAAAAATCTGGTACATTGCAAAATAATTGTATAAGAAAACTGTGGCAGGACCACGCAGAGGGTGAGGAGTGCATGCTAGGCAAACATAATGAAACTTATTAATAACAATAATCGTAATCATAATATTTATTGTTTCACGTGTACCTTTTGTTCCTAAAATTAATCAGGTCCGTAACATGAGCCCCGTAGAGGCACTACAATATAAACTTAGGAACTTAAAGAAAGTAAACTTAAATCTTTTCTACCATCTTATAACTAAAGTTAGTCTCGATTTGTTTCAATTAAATGAACAAATTGTGCATAGAACAAATACATCTTTGTATTGTAAGCTGTGAGGGGCAGGCTGAAATAATACTTGGATATCAAGGAATGAATACATTAGCACCTACTTGTGTTGTAGGTAATTGTAAGCTACGAAGGATGAGCTTAGCTTACATTACAAGGAACAGCACTATCTATAAACAGGTATCATGTGTGCTAGCTATTGCCTTTTATGCTGTGATCGCTTCATAAAGCGATCGCACAAATACCAAAGATCCTTGCACTTTCCTGAGAGAAAGAAAATTGCCGCGAATATAGCAGAATCGTCGGTATTATTTTGCAGAAAGTGTAAAGTTGGGACAAATTCAAAGTGTTGGTTAGGAAGGTAATAAGTAGGTATTCTGTTGTATGATGCTTTGGCACGTTTCCACAGATCCAACTGTCATAAATAGGTATTAGCTAATTGTAATTTCTGTTTATCACGATGCTATCTGGCAATTTTTTTAGAGTAATAGCCCCTCTCTATAAATATTTAAAGCCAATACGCGTTTTTAGAGAAATAAAGAAGGGAAAAGTAAATGTGTTAATAGCTACGAAAAAATCTCTAAAAATAATCTTGGTATACTCTTACATGCATTTGAGACAAACAAGGGAAAATTGTAAATGTGCTTAAAGCTACGAAAAATTCAGCATCCCTTGAGCCTATGCCTCAGTGCGGCACTTTTCAAGCACACACCCCCCTTAGGAATTTCAATAACATCCCAGCGATATTCATGCCACTAAGATAATCAATTTCAAAATCTTTCTATTTTGAATACCGACAAAATTGAATTTACGCCCGTCCACCCTACATTTTTGTGGCGTGCTTCCGTCAAAACAGCTCCGGTATGTAATCTCCTTGAAGGGAAATTTCATCAGGTGGCTGTGTTCATGCAGCGGCTCTATGTAGGAGCGGATCTTTGAAGCATAAATATTTATACATGCAGTATCGTAGGCGTATCTTGAAATTATGGCCAATAATAAAGCGTAAGTTTGAAATAACGCGTTGTCATTGGCCAAAATTTTGTATTATGTAAAAATATTCGTGCTTTGGCGACTTTTATGCAGGTAAAAACTTAGCGGTTAATTTATCACATCACACCAATAATATAAATCCGAAAGTTTGTGTGTGTGTGCGAGTATGTTTGTGGTCGCTTCACTCCGTAACGGCTGAAAGGCTTTGGATGAAACTTGGAATATACATAGTTTAACATGGGCTACTTTTTATCCCAGTATCACGCGAGTGAAGCCGCGGGCGGAAAATAATTGGTAAATATTATTAATAGCATTTTATTACTTAAATGTTTATAATGTGAGCCTACTTCTTCCTTTATGGCTTGAATGTTAAATGTTATGAAATAATCTGCAATGACTATTAACGCTAACCGTAAACCTACCTCGCTACAGTTTGTTACATAAAGGTTAATAAGCGGGACACTGACATTAGTGATGACGACGACCAATGATGAACGATGACCAAAACCAATTTGGTTTGTCAAACCAATGAAAAGCCATTTGGTTTTCGTCATAATTCATCATTGGTGGACGTCATCACTAATATCCATGTCAACCTATATACATATAACAAACTGTTCGTAGCGGAAAATCCGCTTCCATATTACATTATCCGCTTAGTATCAAACTCGAACCGCCTTACAATCTGGTATAATTTATCAAATTGCGACGGGATTGCACATGCAAAGCTCAGCTGCGCCTGGTCACAGTCGAAAGGCAATTTTTTATCTACCCTTCTTTTATCCCGACGTCAACGGTCCTAGATACAGTCGGGGTCTTTTATTTTTGGGTCTTGCTGTCACGTTTATATACACGCTTATAGCACGCTCAAAGAAATTTAAAGTAAAATTGAATAAATATAAAAGTTTAATTTAAATAGGCTAATTATAATACATCAATAGATAAGTACTACGATTACAAGCCCATGTGTTAAGTGTGGTGATACTGACAAATCCTCTCAATATCTTACAGCCTACGCACATTGGACGACAAACGTCCCTTTCTCAGCTATTGTCGCGATAGTTTGCGCAAAAAACACAAAGGTTGGACTTGTATTTTTTCGTCACTATAGACGCAGATGCGGCCTCAGCATTAGATTCAGCTTATAAGAAAACTGGCTCTGGAATATTATGAGTGGTTCATTTGGTAGAGCGGTACACAAATTAATGATCGAAACTGCACCTATCTCCTTGGGGAACAAATCTGTGGGGATAGGAGAATTCTAGTATTGTGGCGGGAAACCAATTCTGCTTGAGATATTTGATGATAAGCGAATATAAATTGGTTGTAACGTTTGGATGCAAATGGGATTAGGGACGTCTGGGTGGGAGACAGCAACAGTTGAGCTTCAGTTCCATTTTTACTTACTTTACGCTATCGTACAAAAATAAAACAATCATCACGATTTCAAAAAACATTTGTTAACATTCGTGATTGGTCGTATTTTTTTCGAAATTAATGAAACGTGTCGTAGTACGGATACTTTGACTTCCAGAAAGCGTTTGATTGGGGACATATTGCTTACGAAGCTATCCACCATAGGCTTTGCTCCGGGTCTGCTTCAACATCTTGCGGATTACCTACGTTATCGCCAGCAATATGTCAGACTCGGTCAGTATGAGTCTCAGCCTTATCACACGCGATCTGGGGTCAATTTGAGGCCCTTTGCGTTTCTTACTAATAGTCAATGATCTCCCCATGGTTAATTTAATTAATATTATTGGTGTCAACCGTGTTAATTAAATAAATAAATAATAATATTATATAATAATAATAATAGTAGTGGGAATGACCTTAATATTCATTTTGATAGTGGAAACATGCTAGTAGAGACTAGTTTCCAAAGTAGTTAAGTTCACCAGGACTGAGGTTGCAAGCAGAATATTAAAAGACTAAGGCCTATTTGCACAGCCATCCCGTTAGTTTGTCGGTACATATGGCCCTTAGTCATGCAACATACATAACATAATACTAATTATTTATTATTGATAATTTATTAAAAATAATAATAACTGTTGTGTTTGACGAATGGGGATCCGCGTACATAAGCTCTTCGAAAATTGTTTTGAAAAATATTATATAATCAACATTAATATAAAGTAATTACAATAACTATAATTAATTTGCCTGCCCATTGAGTATGTAATGGATATCTTCAAAGGGGATCCACAGACTAGCCCACATTATATTTATCTACTGAATGTTTTGTAAGAATAAAATGTATGGTAAGTACCTACCTGAACTATACGCAACATTCTTATTGTGAAAACACTTATCCTTATTAAATTACACTAGTCAAAGGGTTAGAGTATAAATTATTCAACGTTAATCACAGTAGCAATTGACCTAATTGCAGTGATTTCAGTCCGTATTCCCATGTAAAAATATCATATTAATATTTCCAAGTAAAAAATATTTTCGCGCCATCGGACATATAGGTCGTATGAATTGTGAGCTAGGGCACAGAATAATTAGTAGTACAGCCTGGAGCCGGTTATATCAAATAAGGATAACACAAGAATGTATGTATAGGTATGGAGAAAACTGAAACAAATCTGAAATTTTGAACAATTAAATTTATGAGATAGGCATATTATGTTACCTATATTCACACATACAGTTATCTAAATTTATATCGATCACAACAATACACTACTAAGCATTAAGTTCTTTGTATATAAGTAGGTACTTTTTTTCTTTATTCTTTCTTTCCATGTGCTTGTTCCATCTTCAAGTATTCAACATGAAACTCAATGCGAAATTCAACCTATATTGTCGAGTTGACATTTTTATTTTCAGTATTTAGATTGTTAGTTGAAATTGGTTTTTCACATAGATTAAATCTGTATAGTTTTACCTTTTAGTGGGTATTTTAAATTTAAGCCTAGCTATAGCAGTTATCTAGTTGTAACGCTTTATTGTGAAAACGAACGAGGCGCGCGGCGCCGCAGAATACCGATCGCGCGGTCGGACGTTTCGGAGGCGTACAGCTTTCGCGGCCGGACGTACAGGTGGTTAACTATAGGTATCACTTCGGTTCATTCGTACACATAAACATAGACATCACTTTATTTGCTACAAAATAGCACACACATACATATAAAACTAAGAATTTACTAGTTCGAAAAAAAAAAAACACTTATTCTAATAGGTATTGTGTGCAGCAAATAGGCTCCGACTCAGCAATATGCCCACTGCGTTCACAGTCAGTATACCAAATCTTAAATAGTAATGTTTTAGTAAATAAATAAATAAATAAGTTTAGTGGAACGGAATTAGATGAAACGTGGAATATACATAGTTTGTGACCTAGATTAATACAACAACTACTTTTTATCCCGCTCGCGAGCGGAGCTGCGTGCATAAAAAAGTTATCAAGATATTGTTCTGGTTACTCAACATGACGCTATGCATGCCATGCGAAAACAAAAGTGCTATCGACGAGTTGTATTTAAAGCAGTGAGTGTTAATACCGATGTGTTCAAATCGGCCCTTCATTCAAACGATCTATTTCATATCTCATCGCTTTCCAGTCATGATGGATCATCTGATCAGTGAAGTCATTTACTAATTACTCTCCGTAATTTTTAATTACTCAATGGAATTGACGACTATAAAGTAATTAACTCACATTTGGCATCTGTGCCCGTTTGAAGAACGATTTTCCTTCTCAGAATGTAGTCATAATAGACTTCACTAAAATATTTCACCCAGATTTTTTCCTCATGATAAATTAAGAAGTAGGTATACCTTAATGTAAATTGTAACTTAAATTTCAAGCACTAGCAAAAAAAAAGTCCAACTGATTTTGGTTACATTTATGCTTCAAACTATAAAGAAGTCTAACCGTTTTTCTCATAAAACTAACATCTGATGTTATATGTGATGATGTATTAAGGCTCTCTTAATGAGTCGAAACGCAGTCGGTGCCTTCACCGATGTTGAGGCACCTGAAAATTCCCGTTTTTCAAATCGTTCTTTTTCTACTACTCATTCAACACTGTTCACAGTCTTTGTGATTATTGTGTACTGGTTAAAACCCGCGGTTTCGCTTTCGTGATACCCGGATAAAAAGTTGTCTATATGTTAATCCAAGTCATAAACTATATATATTCTTAGTTTCATCTAAATCCGTCAAACCGTTGAGGGGAACAAACATACACACACACACACACACACACACACACACCAACTTTCGCATTTATAATATGAAGTGTGATAAGATGTGATACTGAGCTAGTCGAAATAGAGTGTAACGAATTATTAGTTTCTTCGAATAGGGTGCGCTGTCCCAAGGCTGGTGCCGTAATTAATTTGCGAGTCGCAGGTAATTCATTAGTAAAATCGACCTCGTTTTGTGCCAATATCGTGATTATTCCTACCATCTACCACCTACTGCATTCCTAATTACATTCCCTAATTGAAACTACCGACTAATTGGTGCGACGGATTTGTAGATACGACACTAGGGTCGGCGTTTGAGGCGGAAGCCGAATTCGGCTTTTAGGGTTTTTAAGATTTTTTATATATCCCAAAAATTTCGACTCAGGCGGGATTTGAACCCGCGACCTTCCCATCAATACCGGGACGCGCTAACCAACTGCGCTACCGAGTCAACTCCTCGCCTTGTCGAAATTTTCGGGCAGTCACGGCTAAGCGCCGTTTGCTTCACCTACAGGGGAAACGTTTCAGCTTCCAAGCCTGCTCACTGACTAATAGTTTAGTATATTGACGAGAGGTGTCGCTTTGCTTTTTTAGGGTTTTTGTTAAGTTGATCGTTAAGATAGGCCTAATTCCTGTAAACTTAGCGTGACTATAGAAGAAGGGATTTGTCGATAGAAACTAGCCGACCTGTGGCAATTTAGCTTACTCTCTCGAGTCTGCTTCTGCTGAAGGCTGTATTTTTTTATGTTTACTAGAAGAGAGATAGTGGGGCTAGACAGCACATGTTTGGAACTATGGAACTTAGAGATATTAAAAAAAAGGTTTACACAAATAGTTACAATCAGAACGAACTCATAAAGGTTTGCAACGTACAGGTTTAAAGTTCTTTATAAGTTTGATTATATTAAACTGACTTTTGTATTGAATCGATGGCCAAGTTTCGTTTGCGAGCGAAGAAGTTAAAAACTATGAAACAGCAAAAGTTACTTACTTAAAAACTCAAAGTAAAGTTGTGACAGTCTATCTGAATGATCTAGTGTTGTCTCATACAAACCATAGATAGTTACCCCACCTATCTTCGTCAATGCGCCTACGCAGATAAAAAGTCAAGTAATAATAGGTTGGCTGCATTGAGGCGTCACTCGAGATAACGGTTTTTCTAACTGACATTTGCCAAGCGTCACTCGCCTCTCATCGCTAGTACACGTACTGCTTGTATCGCGACCAAAATTATAATTACGCTTGCTTAGTTTCTACAAAATAGTAATAAACTTACTATCGTGTGCCGTGTCAAACCCCAAATTGGGTGAGTGTTGCAAATATTATGTGTGTAAACTGTAGTTTTGTGGGTTCTGGTGAGTACAAGTTATTCTTGTTGCTAACGGCCAAATGACTCAACCGTTTAGTAGAGGTATTATGATGCTTTGTTGTTGTAGAAAAGTAAAGGTAGCTGCCCTTTCATTTTATCATCCTTCAATTCAACACACATTCTCCATGCATCATTCATGCCAACGCTACACCTACTCACAATTTATCATAGCTTGTTTTCTGCACACTATTACTTGAAGTTTATATTCTACATTGTAAGCTGTACAGCGTAAAATAAACTTATTAATCTTCATTGGCTTTATTGGCTAGGATAACACTTAAATATAATTCGTGTAACCATGAAGCTAAATGATTAGAATACCTATCATACTTACATTTTAGGTACCTACATAGGCTGTATCTCACATGCACCAACGCTAGCTTTATGATAACAATATTGTATTGCTAAATACAATTTCATGAATATCACTTAACATTTTAGTACACCTTTCACATTTGGAAGCTTAACTTTTGAGTGTAATGTTTTTGTTACACAATCTTATACATTCACACATACCACTGTAATCTTGTTAATCCACTGTATGACTGCCTCATCTCAGATCACTATACCGTGCTAGTTGCCATTGCGCTTACGCTTGAGTTGAGATGTCGCAGTCAAACAGGAAAAACGGGACTATTCCTAAGTGTCTGGACGTGGATTCCAGGGTTCTTCTACCGGCTTGAGTGCGGCCACTATTGCTGCCGAGCCAGATCAACGAGCGAGCTGTACTACCCGAGCATTCTGCTTCCGCTTCGGGAAGAACTGTAGCCGTGCGCCCTACCCTGAACTACACCGGTGAATCTCACCACCAGCCAATCGCACCTCCTGCCAAGGCCAGTGGTTTTACTATTAAGTTAGGCTACGTATTCGGACCGAATTAGAATCGCGACTCTGAACCTACCTACTTATTAATTTAATATAATTGTTAACTGTTAAAGTTTGTTTATTTTCAACCTAGCTACCTAAATAGGTTGGGGTAGGCAAAATAGCACGTTACAAAGTATGTAACCATTTAATGCCCATCTGTTTGGGTAACCACTGACTAGCAATCGTGGGACTAAAGGTACCTTATTCTATCGGAAAAGCAAGGAAACAACGATAAAAACACCAGCATATATCAGTCCATTGCTGGACATGCGCCCCAAGATTGGCATGCAAGCTGCATACTGTCCATCAGCAGTCAGGGAATTTGGCTCTACCGGAGTTAGGCTGCGTTATGTCGCAATCAGCTGGACGCCAGAGTTCCGATTGTTAGTAAGCAGGTGAATTTGGCTTGTGTTCCGAAGGTGGCGCTTGTATCCCCTTACACCCTAAAAGCATCATCACATCCAAAAACTCACTCTACCTCTTCCTTTTTTGAAGTTATTCAAAAATTGGTAAAACCATTGACCGAATCCATGTACCAAGATGACGGCCGAAACTTTGTTCTTTACGATCATCTATTTGTAGTGTTCCGTGTACAATTGAGAAAAACGCTTCTATCGATTCGTTTGGAGACTTTTATCTGAAAGCCGTGGATGTAATGGCTTGAATGGAATAGCTTTTTGATCCTTGCTGCCGATTTGAACTTACCTATTTGAAAGTAACGACAATGCGGAAGCTGTTTGGTTTACTTATAAACGTTGCTGTTGTTTGGAGATAACGATAATGATAGCGACGGCATCTTGATCGCAATGGAGGAAGTAACACAATAGCTACTAATTATTTATTTACATTCCGGCTATCCGACAGAGAACCATATTTTATCTACGTAACCCAGTGAATTAGCAAGCTGCAGTGACAGTGATCTGAGGCCTCATTTACTAACTCAGTTGCACACCGAAATGATAAGCACCGGTCCTGTTTTTACAAACTTTGTCAGTTTGGCAACTGACGTTCTTCGAATTTCGATAGATGAAATGTCAAAGTTGGCAAATAAAGGTCCGGTGCCAATCATTTCGGTGTGCAACTGAGTTAGTAAATGAGGCCTCAGGTCATATCTGCTGAAGAACCGACAACCGCATGGATAAACGAGTTTTTGAGTAGAGACCGCCGCGTCTCGGCAAACGTGGTGTAGGACGCTTTCTGGCCAGGTGCAGTAACGATCTGCGAAAGAAACTATTTTAACTTAGACTTAAACATTCTGATAGTCTGTATTCTGTATAGTATGGCAGTAGGTAATTTTCATTACAATAATAATAATGCTGGGCAATATCACACATAATCATGTAACTCCAAACTAAGCAGCAGTTTGTTTTATGGGAACCACATGACTGATATACTACTACACATTTTTTTGGTAAATACATACATACTCACTTACGTAGAAAACACCCAGACCCGAGACAAATACACTCGAGAGCAATGAATCCGGGTCACTCAAAGAATCCAAAAAATCTCGGAAAGTAAGAATGCTAGGTTAATGCAATAAATTGTATTTAATAGACAATTTAATACTCCTTAAATGAAAGTATTAAAACTTCTTAGTTATTGTAAAGTTATATCATAAAAAAATCAAATTTGAAAAGGGCACACTGTCGAAGATGGAACTACGAAATTACAGGATTTGTTTTTGCTTTTGTTTGTAATCTGTCATTTATGTTGGTACATAAACCAGGTTGATAGTGCTCAATATTCAAGCTGAAATCATGTCGCTTACACTTGAAGAATGCACCAGAATACTTACATTGGTGGAAACCGGCCGGAGTCAGCGCGATACAGCCAGGACTGTCGGTGTGTCGCTGTCAACAGTACAAAGAGTTCTCCGACGTTACGAAGAAACTGGTTCTAACCTACGCAGACCAGGAACGGGCAGAACTAGGTGTACCACAGCACGAGAAGACCGATACTTGGTGAACACCATGCTTCGAAATCGCTTTCTCACAGGAACTGAACTCACAAATCAGTTTCGACGCCTCGGAGGAAGTAACCCAAGTGCATGGACAGTAAGACGTCGGCTTGCTGAATCTAACTTAAAACCCCTTAGACCTGCAAACGGCCCTAAACTGGAGCGTGGCCATCGTATTTCAAGACTAAGATATGCCCAGAACCACGTAAATTGGAGTATTGAAGATTGGTCGAAAGTTATGTTCTCCGACGAATCAAAATTTATGCTCTACAAGCACGATGGAAGACACAGAGTGTATAGAAGACCAGGGGAAAGATTCAAGCAAGCATGCATCGAAGAAAAAGTAGCCTACGGTGGTGGGTCTGTACTTGTGTGGGCCGGAATTTCCTCTGAAAGTCGCACAGAGCTGGTGATCATAGAAAACGGCTCTTTAACTAGCGTAAGATATGTGGAAGAAATCCTCAACGAACACGTTGGTCCATTTATGGTCAATTTGGGTGAGGATGCTATATTTATGCATGACAATGCCCGACCTCATACAGGTAGGATTGTGAATGACTACCTTCAAGAGATGAACATTACTTGTATGGAGTGGCCAGCGCGCAGCCCGGATATCAACCCGATCGAGCATGCTTGGGACGAGCTAGGGAGATGCGTAAAACAACGAAACCCTCCCCCAATCACGCTTCCTGAGCTCAAAATTGCTCTCACAGAGGAATGGGAGAATATTCCCCAAAATCGTATAAAGAACTTGGTGTACAGCATGCCAAACCGCGTAAACGCAGTAATGGAAGCACGAGGAGGTAATACGAAGTATTGAAATTCAAGAAAATCGTCATAAAGTTCAAAAATTTCATGTTTCCTATTTTTGTTTTAAGGAGAGATCAGCAGTTTTTTTTCTTTATGTAATTTTGTGTAAATAAAATGTATGGTGACTCATATTTTTTTAACTTTCATTTAAGGAGTATTAAATTGTCTATTAAACACAATTTATTGCATTAACCTAGCATTCTTACTTTCCGAGATTTTTTGGATTCTTTGAGTGACCCGGATTCATTGCTCTCGAGGGTATTTACAAATCAAACAAGCATTTGTCTCGCGGCGAGGATCGAACCCGCAATCATCTGCGCCTCAAGCGGTCCTTGCCTGTACCGGTGTCTCTGCACCACAGAAGACAGAAGTCGTCGAATTATTAAATAATAATATTAATTATTAAATAAAATAAGAAATACAAAATTATTTAATTTTCAGTTACTTATTTATTACTTCGCCTACACAAGGATCAATATTGTCCCGTCGATTTAATGCAAAAGTTTGTTTACCACGGTTATTGAACGGTTTTGATAAAAACAATGCAACAGGGTGAAATGGTGCTCATTAGGGAAGGCCTTTGTCTAGCAGAGAAATATTACAGGCTGATAATGATTTTGATGATAATAAATGTATTGATATTTAAGCTGTTGGCGTTCCTATTAATTAAATAAATAAATAAATAAATAAATAAAAACAATAATGTAATTTTGTAAGTTGAAAATAAAAATGTTCAACTTGAATGATATTTTTGACTGGATTTCACACTGGCCTGGGTTTAATAACAAATAATTCGTCAACGGATGGTTTTTTATTCGTGAATTCGAAATTTTGTTCAATTTGAGGCTGGTTTTAAAGGATTAATATTTATTGCAGTGCTATTGGATCTACGCTAAAGTGTCCAGTGCTTTTTTGTTTGGCAAAAGCGCAATCTGAGTTCAATGCGATTATTTATATAGCGTCAGTAGATTTTATATAAATTCCAAAACAAATGTAACCCGATAAAGTGCTATCAAGTGAATGTGTACTGTAAGCTAAAATATATTTGTTATTTTTCGAACGTATGTGTAAATAAAAACGATATTGGAGAGAAAAAATTGTTTTACATACCCAACCAACCCAGAGAGCGATTTATTTAAACTACATAAATAAAAAACTACGGTGGGTACGATCCATATTCGGTCCTAGTTCATTAGTAGGAATAACATAAAGCCTAACATAAAGCCTTAGCAAAGGCAAGTTCTGAAAGTAGATATCTTTAATACTTCAACAAATAGAGTTAAATATTTACTTAGCAACAGCTTCTTTAATAATACAGAGATTGAGTACTTTATTCCTGGTGTGTAAATGTGTGTGTGTGTCTTTATTATATACACCCTCCTTTATTATACTTCGTATACGTCGTCTACTGTAACTGTTCATTAATGTTTTTTTTTGTATTTACCTATCTGCGGAAACTTAAAATTGGACTTCCTGTATGTATAGCTTTAAGTACCTGCATATACCTATTTGATTACTTTTAGTATGTATCTAGCAGTAAGTTTTCCCAAAAATGAATAAATAAAATAAATATATAATAAATATTGCTGAACATTATCACACAGCATCATTTAGCCCCAAACTAAGCAGAGCTATTATGTGTCCTACCTAACTTTTAAGCTACATTATTACTTTTTTTGTAAATAATACACATAAACATAGAAAACATCAATATTTGCAAATAAAACAATCATTTGTTTCGCGGTAGGAATCGAACTCGCAACCTTCTGCGTCTCAGGAAGCCCTTTACCCACTACGATACAGTGGTAAGTAAGAAAATAAATACTCTTTTCAGCCCCCCATCTCGGAAAGAGTATTTTTGCTCTTCGATATCTGAGTGCAAAAGCCATTTTTATCCTAAAGTATAATATCGTTGTTTTTATCCGCTGGAGGATAAAGTAAATTGAATTTAGAACATCGTGTGCACTAAGTTTGTGAATTCAAAACATCATTAAAACTATTTACTTCTACCTTCATGGTGCCCAAATTCATCATTAAACCTTTTTTAATTTGTTAAAAGCTCAGACTCTCAAACTTGGTGATTGTAAATGTTTTTTTCACTTCTCTTGCTCAAAAAGTGTATCATAATAGTGTAGCTTAGCGGGCCTAAAACTCGAGTTTAATACCTAGGGCTAAAAAGTATTTTTTCTTTTTAATTTTTGTCTAAAATCATCAGCCCGTACAAAGCATTCGTTCTCTTATATAAAAACTCGACTTCTTGGTGCTCCGTCAATCTTTTTTTTTGAAAATAGAACCGTCTTGGTGATGTTTTATGAAGGTTGATTCTTCCTTTCACGGTAGAATGCGAACTGTTTCGTTGAGGGTTATTGAAGGTATAGAGATTTAAAAAAAAAGATGGTATTGGCGCTAAATCTCTAGAATTTTCTTCATTCCAAATCACAAACTTTTACGTTTAACTTCCTGACTTTAACTTTCAAATTGTGAACGTGAAAAATGTCATCAAGTGATAGTGAAGATGCTAATATGCAAATGGAAGAAAAGGGCAAAGAAATAATTATGAATCTGTTGCCGACAAAATCACGTGAAATATATTTAAAGAGTTACGAAAATTTTATGAAATGGAGAGATGAGAAACGTGTGGATTCTTTTACAGAAGGGGTTTTTCTCACTTATTTTGATGAATTATCGAAAAAATTCAAATCGTCGACTCCTTGGAGCACATATTCAATGTTAAGAATGACCTTAAAAACGAGACACGACGTCGATATTAAAAAATATGTAAATTTAACGGCTTTACTGAAGAAATTGTCCACTGAATACAAGGCAAAAAAATCTAAAGTCTTGACGACACAAGAAATCGAAACATTTTTAAATAACGCTCCAAATAAACAATACTTGGCAACAAAGGTAACCTACTTATGTACTCTACTCAAACTAAATAAATAGATACCTACCTACATACCTAAATTATGTACCTAGATTATTACGATTATTAACACACTTATTTTTTTGTTCAACAGGTTGCTTTAATTTATGGAATCAGCGGTGCATGCAGAGGAATAGAGCTTGCCAATATAACGCTAGAAGACGTAGAAACGGATACAAACCTACAAGCTGTGAGTCTGCCGAACACGAAAACAAACAAAGAGCGTAAATTTGTCATCAGTGGAGAATACCTTAATATAGTTAAAGCCTATCAGGAGTTACGTCCCACTAATGTTTCAACGAGAAGATTTTTTCTAAATTATCAAAATGGTAAATGCACAAGGCAAGTCATAGGCAAAAATAAATTTGGTAACATGCCTAAAGATATTGCCACTTATCTAAATTTACCAAATCCGGAACTCTACACGGGCCATTGTTTCCGCAGAACATCCGCGACTCTGTTGGCGGACTCTGGTGCGAATATAACGACATTAAAACGCCACGGTGGATGGAGGTCCGATCAAGTGGCTGAAGGTTATATAGAGGACTCTATACAAAACAAGTATCACGTCACGCAGCGGATTATGGAAGGAATCAATATTCTACCAAACATTACAGAACCCCAAGCATCTACATCGCGGGATTGGATGAATATGTCAACTCAGCTGAAGCCGCACTCAGATCTTAATAATGCAGGAAACTCAAGCATGATTCGAGTCTCTCCAACTTTTACTCCACAACAATCAACTCAAAATATTATCACATCCCAATCACAGAGAACCGAAATAAAATTGCCCGGGAAAAACATATTACTAAACATTCAAAATTGCTCTAACTGCACATTTAATTTTTAATAAAATTTCTGAAAATTGACTAATTTGGAATTGTTTTATTTTCTCGCAATCGAAGTGAAAAGTAGAGTGTTTTACTCGGGCCAAAACCACCCATTATAACTCGGTCTTGTCATCCTCCCTCGCTAAGCTCGGGAGTATAACAACCTCGTATATAATGGGATGGTTTAGTCCCTTGTAAAACAATCTACTATTTTTTGCATTTAGTCATTTCCTCGCTGAGGTGGAATGAAAAGTTACGTGTTGCACTCGAGTGCAAAGAGTTTTCCCCTCGTGCTCTTTTGATTCCTTCGCTTGCTCGGTCATCAAAATTGAGCACGCAAATTTGCACTTTTGTATAATAAATAACTATTCTATCTGTACCATATCTGTGCTATTGGATTTAGGGCATAGTGACTTCACCAAAATAAAGTCCAATCATGTAACCGAAGGTCGAATGGAAATGAGCAGGGATCCTGTCACGTGGAACGAAAGTGACCAGCGAAATTTTACGAGAAATTCCCCCTCACGTTTTCATTTTAGGATTCCACGTGGACGAAAATATTGAGTAAACTGGCACGTTTTCTGGAACCCGTACCTAGTTATTCTTGATTCATTTTCCAAGAACTGTTGGTGATTTGTTTGATCATTATATGATTTTGTGTTTAATTATTTGTTTGTAGAGTATTTTGCCTATTCTTCCCTTAAAAGTCGTAAGAGGTGACTTAAGTGGGTGATAGGCGTACGGACTTAAAGTACTAATATGAATTTAGTAAGAGAGTTACGTGATGAGGAGGAAGATTTCCATAATTATTTCAGAAAGTCTGAGCTGATGAATGAAGAACTTTTGAACTTAGTTACACTAATGATAGCTAACAATTAACAGGCTAAATAATTGTTGTATGAGACATGTTCAAAACAAGAAGAAAATGGATGGCTCGCGGTGCTGACACACGTACGAGCAGAGGCGGGTTATGAGAAAACTTGTCGGATCGTCAACGAACTTACTCGGCGGTTTTTAAGTACGCGTACTTATACCAGCGAATAAGGTCACCGAGCCAAAAGTTCGCGAATTTACTCGCACGTTTATCATCCTTTTAAGGGTTTACACCAGGTTATGAATAGTTGCATTCACCTGTTTAATCAATACCAATACAGGTGGGACCTGCTAAGAGTTATTATGATGGACCCACCGAATAAACTTAGAAAAACTTTAATAAGTTATTTTATCTAAGTACTCTAGATGATGTATATATCAAGTGACGATCTCTGTGACGCAGTGGGTGAACGGTTGTCTGAGAGATGGTCACAGGTTCGAGTCACGAAGACAAATCAGTTTGTATGATAAGCAAATATTGGTTCTGGGTCTGGGTGTTTAATATGAATAATACGTATTTAAATAAAAATTAAATAAGTAGTATAGTTAGTTATCAGTTTTATATAGTTCCCCATGCTGTGTTTGTATGCTCAGCATTATCTTTTATTATCTTAACTGATATTACTAACTGATCAGGACACTAGTACCTGGGACATGGGGAGATGGTGTAGGCTTGCATAACACATCTACCATTACATATCATCCTCATAAGATAGTCTGCTTTACCTACAAAAAGACATGGTCTATTATAAAGTGTGGGCTTAGGTCGCGGCTTATTGTGTTACACGAAAACTATAAATTTACTACAAGAAAATTTATTATTTGGATTCGAAAGCCTCCTACACACATGCCAGCGGCAAGGCCGGCGGGTTTTTGCCGAGCGGGTTGCTTAACTTCGTCCCTGGTGCCGCCCGGCAGGGTCAGAAAGCGTCGGGAATGCTACCGGCAAAGGGCATAGTGTGTAGGACCCTTTATTATTTATTGAATTACTAGCTTCCGTCCGCGGCTTGGTTCGTGTACCATCATGCCGGTAGCCATGTGTTAATGATCCAAGTAATAAACAAAGTATATTCCAAGTTTTATCTAAACCCGTTACGGAGTTGGGCAACAAACATATTCACACACACACAAACTTTTGCATTTATAATATTAGTGTGATATTATATGATGCAAAAATGATTTCAAAATTTCATTAAAATGTGGGCAAACTCATGATGACAGGTCAGTTTGAGCCGGTAAATAATGGTTTGAAGTTCCTATCAGCAAAGTAATCAAGTCTAAAAAGCGGTGACCGGTATGATGACGGCCGTATATAAAAATGCTTTTATCTTTCTATTTTTATTATGCATACTAGGGACGAGAGATTGGTGGTTCTGTTTTTTAAGAAGGGAGATAAAACCCTCCTTAAAAACTACAGACCTATCTCGCTCCTGAGCCACGTCTATTAGCTGTTCTCAAGGGTTATTACAAATCGTCTCGCCAGAAGACTCGAGCCACCGGAGCAGGCCAGGTTTCGAGAAGGATATGGCACCATAAACCACATTCACACAGTGAGGCAGATTATACAGAAGTCCAAAGAGTATAGTTAGCCCTTGTGTCTAGCTTTTGTGGACTATGAGAAGGCCTTTGCCTCTGTCGAAACGTGGGCTGTCCTGGAATCCTTGAAGCGATGCCAAGTGGACTATCGTTATATCGTTATATCGAAGTGCTGAGATGTTTGTACGAAGCAGCCACTATGAGTGTACAGGACCAGCAGTCTAAACCCATCCAACTGCGCCGCAGAGTGAGACAGGGAGATGTCATATCTCCGAAACCGTTCACAAGCGCGTTGGAGAATATGTATAAGACTCTGGACTGGAAAGGTATGGGCATAAACATAAACGGCGAGCACATCTCACACTTGCGATTCGCTGATGACATAGTCCTAATGGCGGAGTCGCTGGAAGAGCTACAACGGATCCTGGACGGCCTAGCATCAGCCTTGCGAAAGATAGGTCTCGGCATGAATTTGGACAAGACCAAAGTCAGTGACCGAATTGATCCGAAACCTGTCGTCGTTAAAGAACACCTTCTCGAAATTGTTTCGGAGTACACATACCTCGGCCAGATATTGCAGTTGGGTAGGAACAACTTCGAGAAGGAGGCCAAGAGGAGGATTCAGCTGGGTTGGGCAGCGTTTGGAAAACTACGCCGAGTCTTCTCGTCACCGATACCGCAATGTTTGAAAACGAAAGTTTTCATCAGTGCGTCCTACCAGTCATGACATACGGAGCCGAAACGTGGACACTCACAGTTCAGCTAATCCACCAGTTTAAATTCGCTCAGCGAGTTACGGAACGAGCCATGCTTGGAGTTTCTCTGAAGGATAGAATCCGCAACGAGACTATCCGACATAGAACTAAAGGTGTCGACATAGCTCAGAGAATTAGCAAACTGAAGTGGCAGTGGGCTGGCCATATCTGCCGAAGAACCGACAACCGCTGGGGCAAACGAGTTCTTGAGTGGAGACCGCGGTATACCGCGATATTTTTTTTTTGATTTGCATTAGATTCGTAACGCGACCAAGCTGCTAAGAATTGGCATCCTTTCCAACTCTGCTTACTACTTAGTTACTGTCAAGGCATTTTCATATGACGGCTCCGCTATCATAGAACGTCTACGTCGTGCCAGCTTATTATGATAAATTATTTTAGTCAAGGCTATATTGATGGACTTTGTAATAAATAGCCTTTATCAATTTTTGGTTTAGCTTCCGATTTTCCAGGAAATTCAGTTACGTGATCGCTTGTTAAAACTTTTACCCATATATTATTAGAATAGGTATATGTTCTTACTAGCTTCCACCCACGGCTCTGCTCGCGTTAAATGTATTTTTTTATGCAAACTCAAACTCAAAATTCATTTATTCAGTAGGAACTGTATAGTACACTTCGAAACGTCATTTTTTGGCTTGGACGAGGCTTGTGGCTATCAAGTTCTCAAGAGGTGTTTTCGCTACCGAGTCCCTTTCTGGAATCCCCAAGCCTCGTTATTTTCCTTTGCTCAATGACATCCCACCACCAAAAATCATACCATCAATGGCAACCAATCCAGAAAGAAAGTATCGCCCGTAAATTTCCAGACTTAAATTAAGAAAAACATAGATTTACTTTTTTTATGCCAAACCTGGCAGACAAACAGACGCGCCACCTTATGGAAAGTAGTCACCGTGGCCCATGGACACCTGCATCACCAGAGGCGATACTGATGCGCTGCCGGCCCTTGAGGAATGAAGTACCCTATGAATACTTCCTGTAAATACTAATTATTTAAAAATTAATCATAAGGATAAAATTAAATAATCGAATTAAAATAATGTTTGTTGAAATGAACTGATTAAATTAAAGAAATCATTACACTAATGTTATAAAGCCGAATGTTTTTATGTTAGTGAGATGAGGTAGTGTGTTAGTGAGCCGTATGTATCCAGCAAGTACTCAAGCTAAGTGATTTACATCTGCCCCGCTTCACCATATTGTTAGACATTTTGTACTAAATACAAACACCGTTAAATAGCAAGGTTTATCTTGAGTTCGGATGCCTATAAATTAATGGGCGTTAAGAGCTTCGTTGTCATGGAACCCTTCAGACAGTAGAGTAGTAAGATGCAATTCATAATGAACAATAGGAATTTTCATGCACTGATACATCAGTAAAGGCACCGAAGCCGTTTCGACTCTTTTAGAGAGCCGTAATCGAAGGGCGAATCACGAGTATTTCAACCTGTAGTATTGTAAAAATTTGGCAAATGAGAAAGTTAGATAACACTTTCGCATTGGTTAAACTTGTAAGATATTCTAACGATACGATATATTGAAATATTCGTGACTGCTCTACTGGGCAATGCTAGACGGGACATGGCCGCGCGGAGAGTCGGAGCGTCGCGTTCACTCATCCTGATATAGGCTCTCTGAAAGAGTCGAAACGGCGTTGGTGCTTTCACAGATGTAACAGTAAGTAAAAATTCTCGCTTTTAAGCAGAATGAGTTATTTCACGTTAGTTTAATGACTAAAATGTACAACAATTTCATGTCGAGGGTTTATAATGAGTTAAAAATAAATAAATATACAAAAATGTATCATCCGTTTGGGAGTTACGATGCCATAGACAGATAAACAGATACACACGTCAAACTAATAACAACCCTCTTTTTCCGTGGGGTGTAAAAAAAGAAAATTCAGATTTTAAAAATCCCCGGAGATGCAAAACCGACTTTAATTAAATTGATTCTTAGGGGTTTTTTTCCCTAAACTTGACGGGATATATTTATGATATCTTCGCAAACGAAAAAAACTAAACCCAAATTGGTTTATGAATGGCCGGAGGTATGGTAACAAACATAAAATAATATAACCGAATTCGTCCTCGTTTATTTGAAATTGGTTAAAACCCTGAACTAAAGAAGAATGTAACCATGTAGAGATTTTTGCTGATAGTCACATATCTACATAAATATATTTTAAGATATTTCTTAGTTTTAATTTAAAATACTAAGTGTTCTGGTGTAAACTGTGTAAACTTTGTATCTTTCTTTAATAAAACTATTAAAATCTATTAAATCTAAATCTAATAAAACTCAAACTCAAACTCAAAATTCATTTATTCAGTAGGAACTGTAGTACACTCTGAAACGTCATTTTTTTTGTTTTTAATTTACTACCAATTCGTAACGCGACCAAACAGAGAAGAATTGGCAAGAAACTCTGCTTGGCTTATATTTTTTTAACGTCATTGTCTTAATAACTATTACATTGTTTTTGATGGAGTTGGAGGCAGTTTCATCCCAAGCTTTTTTGTCATCTAAATAATCAGATAAATTAATAAATAATTTAATACTTTGTTTGGTCTCCAAACCTTAGATCTTTAGGTAGAAAATGTAAAAATAGCTACCAATAGTCTTGAGTGTTTAAATTGGTAGTCTTCCCTTGTTCACGCTCCGTATAATTTTATGGCGACGCTCGCTTTATCGTTTACTTATTACTCTAACAACCCTGAGGAAATTAGGAATGACGCACTACATGTTCATATTGTTGATTCCACACTAATTACCTACGAGATTGTGTACGGAATGTTACTTCCGGTATTTGTGATTGCTAACGATGTTATTTCCGGTTACAATGGTAATATTACGGGACTCATTACGCGTCTCGGATAGCTTAAGAATAATAAAAAATCGGCTAAGTGTGAGTCGGACTCGAGCGACGAGGATTCTGTAGGTGCAAACTTGTAGGAATGAAATTATTCTTTGTGATCTACAAATTTACGGTTTTCAGATTTTTCCCTTACTTTTGCTGTAAGACATTGCTTCTTGTTCAAATTTCATGATTCCTGTCCTTTGATTGTATTAAAAATGTACAACGCTCAGTAGAAGAAGTAACCTATTTTTAACTTGATACGTTCACGCGGTCATGAGAAAAACCATCTTGAGGGACTGAAATACAGATAAACGTGTAGACAACGTAATGTCAAAGTTTGTAAAAACAGGTCCGGTGCCGACAATTTCGGTGTGCAACTAAATTAGTGAATGAGGCCTCCGGTGGTCAGAGTGAAATAAGGCGTCTCATACTTTATACTTACAATGAGCGTGCTTTGGAAGGCACTTATTTAGTGAGCGACGTTCCAGCGTTCCAACGTTCCAGCTAACCACGTGCCAGCTCATATTTATCTATGAAAACGAAAAATAAATCTAGTGATTACGTATCACTCTTCACATTACACTAATATTATAAATGCGTAAGTTTATGTGTGTGTGTGTGTGTTTGTGTGTGTGTGTGTGTGTGTGTTTTCTCATGAACGCAAAAACGTATCAATTTAAAATTTTGTAATATCATATACTCAGTTTGCAATCCCTAGGGGCTATGAAAATCATACTTCTTCTACATACATATGTATGTATGTGTGCGCGCCCGTGGTGTGTGTGTGTGTGTGTGTGTATGTGATCATAGTTTGTGTTCTGGATAAACACAGGCTACTTTTTAGTCCAGTACCTCGCAAGCAAACCTCGGATGCAAGCTTGTGGGATATAGGTTCATGAAACAGTATAGAATTTTATGTAATTTATTAACCTGAAATAGTATTTAAAAGTCTACTATAGTAGAGAATATCATGATGATGATGATATTGATGACTAAATAAGTAGAGAAGTATAGCCTGGGAATGCGAAAGACCACCCACTGTTAGTAAGATTGCCATAGAATACAATTTTACATGCAATAAAAGTACGATAACTTACATAAATGTCAGAAGTCATAATATTCGACTATTTGTTGAGTTTACATTCGATCTCAAACGCCCACACAGATTTACAGTCAAAATGGGTTTAGAGAATTATATTGAGATTGAGCTTTGAGTTGAGCCGTGCTTTGTGCTTGATTCTGAAAATACATTTAAACTTTTTTATATAATAAATAACATCGATTATTATCAATGTGAGCTGAAACGGAGAAGAAGTTTAATGGCTACATTTTCTGCTCCGTTTCGTTCTATATTATTTCTTATACGTAGTTGCACCAGTTTTTATTATATAAATGCGTGCTTTGAACAAAAATTTGTGCCAAATGTATTTTTCAAGAAGGTTGTGTCTTGTTTCTGCTTTAGTGTAACACAAAAGAGCTAACGAGACAAAACCCCGCTTTGGGCATTATTATTGAAAAAAATCTGGCATTTTTGTTCACAGCGCGCACTCCGTAGTAAAAACTCCTTGACTTGCATCAAGGTGACAACATGATTAACACTAAAAAGGGAATACAAAGGATATCGTAATTACATAAGTAAATTGCTACCCTAAACGCTAGAGGCACTAGTGTGACGATTTCGACATTTCATCCAAATCAGTCCCTAGCTATACAAATAGGTAGCATGAAATCATGTCAAACAAACAAGTAGAGGTTTTCATTAATATACGTCGGGATTCATAATGTGAAGCTCAACATTTCTGTTAATGAAGTAAACTAGTTGGAATGGAAGCTGGAGTCGAAATTCTCGTATCTATTTCAGGAAACTGTCAGTTATGAAGCTGGTTTCCAGCACTCACTAGGTATGTTTTATAAATGGATTATGGATAAAATGAACAATGTTTGATTGTTGAGACCTAGACTCAACAATCAAATAGTACTTAGCATCAAAATAAGTATGTATCAGAAAATGTTTTAAGTTGAGAGTACTTCATCAACAACAACAACACCAGCCTATATATTCCACTACAGGACATAGTCTCCTGTAGAAGAAGGGGTATATGCCCACAAACCTCAAACTTTGGGTTGGGTTAGCAGGGTACAGCTTTTTCACCATCGATGCTGCTACCCGTCGAGGCCAGGCGACTTAGCTATACCGGTGTTAGGCTGAGCTATTCTGCAATCAGCTAGACATCAGAGCCCCGTTAGTGTCGGTGCAAACGGGCACCACGCGACAGCCACAAACGCCGCGACGAGAAGCTAGAAGCCGCGACAAAAGTGGCTGAAGCGCGCGACAGCCCCTTGTGCCGATTGGTAGGCACTTGAGGTTAGTGGCTACTACTTTTTTTAACCATGCGTGCAGTATCACAACGGTTTCTAATGAAGAAGGTTTAATTGCACTGGTTCTGATAAAAAAAAAACGTCGCCGTAGAAGACGAAACTACTGGATACATCCACA
Source organism: Horisme vitalbata (assembly GCA_951804965.1). Classification (NCBI taxonomy): domain Eukaryota; kingdom Metazoa; phylum Arthropoda; class Insecta; order Lepidoptera; family Geometridae; genus Horisme; species Horisme vitalbata. The sequence continues at coordinate 25,261,316 of OX638091.1, read as the reverse complement.
CTTAGTTATACAGAATGGTGCATCACGGGCAGGTGACGTTGACTTGGCATCTGAAGATGTAGTTTAGAAACCCTAATATCCCGAACTTCCCGAAGCTTATCGATAAATTTAAAGTCCTATACATATAAATTTTGTGCTGTAGAATTAAGTTTAGTGTCAGTAAATGTACAATTACTCCCATTATCCTGTTTCCTGATAACAGATTTTCAGTTTATTTTTATATCCTTGCATTTGTTATTTATTATAACTCGTAGAGTTTCGTAGAGTCTCTAATTCTTAACCAAACAATCGAAAATGATCACACCAGGCACAATAAGTGCACGCGCACACACGATGACAGTCGAGCGACAGCGCAGCGTCAGTCTCTACTCTACTATTAATATGATAGCTTTATGCACGACGTCTGTCGTAACGACTAGTCACCGAAGCAAGCGACAGCTCCGCATCTAGTCGCGGCGACAATACGTCAGATGCAAACGACCAGACGCGGCGATTAGTCGCCCAGTTTGCGATGGCTCTAACAGGTTTTATTCTATTAGGCATAAACACATCTACTTTTCTAATGAATCTACTATGAATAAACTAGAGAGCAATCATGCATAAACATTTGAAATTTATATTTATAAATTTATCTCTGATAGAGAATAAAGATCTTGCGATTTTCCTGCTTTCTACGTAAACGTTGGAATTGCCGTTTGAAAACCGCATCAAGTATTATTCACGTCGGGTCAGACACCATGAATTATGGATCGCGCCCCGTGACGCAGCTTAGTGTCAATGAGATCACGCGCAGCTTCCATATTGGATTATTGCGAATAAATGACAAAAATGGTTTTCGATATCCGAACGGCGGGACAGCCGTTTGTAAAATGCGATTTGTAGCACGTATTAGGTTTCCGAACGTGTTCCGGATTGAATTCATCAGCTGGATACTGAGGGTTTTTCGGTACCTACATAATATTTTCACACGCACCTTCATAGGTACTTCAACGTCATGAGTCTAATACGACCTAATTTTAATCTATTTTTGACGACCTCTGTTGCGAAGTGGGCGAAGGTCTTGAGACGTAGAAGGTTGCGTCTCGGGCAACTACCAGTATCTGCAGACATTTGCAGGCATATTGCATATATTTGTCTTAATTCTGGGTGTTTCCTGTGTATGATAAGTAGTGTATATACATAAAAATGATATAAGTAGCATGAGTCATGTGGTTCCCATAATACAAGCTCTGCTTAGTTTGGGGCTACATGATGTTGTGTGAGAGTTACTGTTACTGTTACTGTCAGCCTAAATCATCCCATTGTAGAGCAAAGGCCTCTCCCCATTTTTTCCATCTACTTCGATCCTGCGCTAAAGTTTCCCAGTCTTTTTGGAAGAAGTCTAGTTCGTCACGCCATCTTCTACGTGGTCTGCCGCGACTCCGTCTCGCTGTATCCGGGATCCACTGAGTGGTAATTTTTGCCCACAGCTCATCTGGCATGCGGCATATATGGCCGGCCCAATTCCAGTTGTGTGAGAGTGTCCAGCATTTATTTATTTAGGTATTCTCTATCCAGCCTCAAACTAAGCATAAAAGTGTAAGTATGGAAATATGCATATATCTTTACAATAGTAAAATAATCAAATACTCTTCCAAAGACTTATTGAGCGCTCGTGGCGTGGCTTACTTGGGTGTTCTTATCAGATGATCTTAGTTACTGTTGATGCTGAGTGCATCAAAAGTACTTAGATAGGTGACCGTTCAGTGGTAATTAGATCTGAGCACTTCCGTACTTTAGAAGAATAGTGGAAGGCACGTATTGATCTCGGCTCAGTCATTAAACCATGTCTGAGGCCTTAAAACTCCGATAACAGAGTTGGCCGTACGAAAAAGAAAGAAGAACGATTATTTTTTAGAAAAGAAAAGCGAAGTTTTGCTGTATATTTCCTTTAATACAGTAATAGGTAATTACAGTGAGATGATTCGGGAGGATAGCCCGCAGCAACATAGGTAAACAACATCGGGGGTCGGATTCTGTAAGCTTCAAATGAATTTCATAAGACAACCTCAAAGTAGGTAGTATATCCGTC